>CM066225.1:18454471-19741620 GCA_033675125.1 Athetis lepigone | reverse complement strand
GTTGTGGAGATCTGATAAGCAGTCGCTTTACGTGAAACACTGATATCTAGCTGAATCCGATAAGGCTGGAAGCCGACTAAAACAAAGTTGGGAAAATATTGGAAAAAAGCAAATGATGATTTAGTAAGTTCTTGGCTAAGCTATTCTCCTCAAGCCATTCTCCTTTTGCAATCGTAAATAGACAGAAAGAAAATTTATGTCAGCCAAAGAAAAACATAGTTAGTCTTTATTTATGTTTATTTCATTGTTCTAATAATTAAAAAGCGCAAGGAGTCACATACTTATTGTTACATAATATTACGTTCGCATATTCACGTCTAATTAAATTCTCCCGCACGGCTGGCGCATTGCTTTGAACTTCGACCGCGCTTGTTTGTGAACATAACCTAAATATGTTTGAAACGCCATATTGAAGAAAATTCTATGTGGGGGGGGGGGGGGGGGCAATGCATTCATGAAATTAAATTATGTCAAATGCGAATTTAATGATGGTAGCATAACTTAGATACTTTTATTGTTTCAATAAGAATAGACGATAGCAAGACAAGTAAAGTTCTTTGTAATGGAACTGTCTAGGAAAATACGACCAACATACCCATTTCAATATCTATAATCTTTCGTTTCTGAACGTAACTTATCTTTGAAGCCTCTGGTCTGCAGAAGTTAACAAATAACGATATAATTATAATTGCCTGTAATTAGTATTGTAAAAGTAAATGCACCAAATCAAAACAAAAATTCCATAAATACACTAAAGATTCTTTGATTAAAGATTTCCAGCTAATATTTTTTTATCACTGTTAAAGATACAAAGCATTGTCATCGTCAGTGTGGATAAAAATAAAAACCCTACCATTTAATATCATCTGCACTGCTGTTAATAAGATCGGGACTCCACCAAAGCGGATTTGTCACGTGCAGCCAATCAGCTTGCGTTATTTTCAAACCCCAGGCGTAGCTTTAGCGCAATACAGTCTACTATTGGTTATTTACAAGACCTCCGCACATCTCCGCTTTGGTAGAGTCCAGGCCTTACGCCGGGTGTCCACCGCCGATGTCACTGTCACTTCACAAGAACGACACGACGATGCCGAAGTGGAGATACATACATTTACTATAGCCGCGAGTCACTGCACGTCACATCACCTCATACTAAACTCGGTTTGGTGACGGAAGTGGACAAACAGCCTAACAAACAGCCTGCAAAGTGTGACAATAAAGGCGTGTCCAAACTTACACAATTTAACACGCAATTAAAGAATTTGCCGTTCACATTGATTTTCTCTTCGTGAGCGTAGTGTACACGGAGCGCGCAAGCCCCCACAGTGGAAATTCTGTTACATTTCGTAAATCTGTACATTCTTTATTCTCATCTCGTTGACGGTGACGGCGGTGGACAAACGGCCTTTCGCAACTGGGTGACGAAGTTTTATGACTCACTTGGAGGCTGGGTTGATGTGAATGAAGCCGACCTTGACGGATACCACGTTGTCCTGCCGCTCCGAGGGTGTGGTGCAGTGCGACGAGCAGTTCTCCACCTTCAGCGAGTGAGGGGGCATCGCGCTGCAACAACAACAACTAACATGACGTCACTTTGGTGTAAAAATCACACAACACTAGATTTTAAGACTTTATTTTTTGCAAAACACAATCCCCTTAGGGTGGATTTTAGGGGGGATGACGAGACTCTATTTTTGCCATTTCCATTTTCCCCCTTACAAGGGATTTTAAGGGGGGAATTCGGGAATAATCTATTTTAACGATAGTAACTTCTATAACTTATGTGACCAACTTGGGTACTATTGTTGGTTGTTAATAAAAAAACAATTGAAAGTTTACAAAAATGTACATATAGGCAACAGTAACTAGATTTTCATTAATAAAATATCTTAAGAATAAATTCAAATTATAATAATCAGTGCAATATTAATAGTTGTTCGGAATTGCAATGTCTGATAGTCATGTTATGTTAAGTACAAAACATTACTTTTTAAAATAATGATCATGTATGTTTGTACTGTGGATTCGATAGTGGACAGGTACTGATATGACTTTGCCGAGGCTACTCTTGTGTGGAGACCTTCTGCAATACATCCATACTAATATTATAAATGGGAAAGTGTGTCTGTCTGTCTGTCTGTCTGTATGTTTGTCTTTCTTTCACGGCAAAACGGAGCGACGAATTGACGTGATTTTTGAAGTGGAGATAGTTGAAGGGATGGAGAGTAACATAGGCTCCTTTTTATCTCTTTCTAACGCGAGCGAAGCCGCGGGCAAAAGCTAGTGTTTTATATTTAGACATTTTTACCCGACTGCCAAAAAGAAGGGTTATGTTTTTCGAGCGTAAAGATAAAAATATATTTATTGCATAACTATATACATAAGGTTCTTAACAGTAAACATTCGGTCCGAAATCGCGTATCGACAAGCGAGCATCGAGCAAGCGTGTTGATCAATGCTTGTGCCATCTCTGTATAAAAAGACATAATTGTGATGTAGCCATTGTTCACTTTTTTCAATAACATATCATCGCAACTAATTTTTACAACACCAGTTACGAAAGAACACATTTATTTGGTTTTTTCGCAACTCTACTCCTAAATGACTGATTTATCCTTAGTTTGACCACCGCTAATGGTACCCCAAAACTAATTACAATTTCTGCTTTTGATTAATGTATTTTTAGGCAAAAACTCGTGTAGGGTATACGCTACTGCTAACGCTTATAACAGACCTGGGGGTCTACCACAAGCTCATATAGCAGTATTACTTCGATATTACTTTCAGTGGGAAAGAGACGGCGCTAGACAACGTGTCAAACGCTGTCACTTGCACACTCTGGAACAGGAATAAATAGTCTTACTTTAAACGTCATGGTAACCCACCTGAAGTTTGACCTATTTTTTCCCAAGTATGTTAGGGTCGGCTTCTAGCCTAACAATTTCAGCTGGATACCAGTGTTTTACAAGATGTGAATGCCTATCAGATCCACAACCCAGTCACTGGGCGACACGAAACACATTGATTCGACTGGTCAGAATTTCAAGCTTCTGACTACCCATAACTCTCAATGAACAAACGACTCTCAAATGACAACCGGGACCAACGACTTTACGTGCTTTTCGAGGCACGGAATATCGGTGATGATGTCAACGATAAACTTTAAAAAGTACCATCGACCCAATGGAATCATGACCCACCATAAGCTTATTTTTCTACAGACATTCAAATACAATTAGGTCGACAATCGAGAAAACATGTATTAAAAATGTCACACGTCTAGTTTTATTATTTTGACAGCTTCAAACGATTTGTCGTCGAATTGGGTCATGATTTAATATTGTCGATAGTACATAATATTAGGTAATTGAAAAAGTCACTTTGGCCCGGATTCGAATCTACCACTTCTTGCATAAGAAGCGGGTGATTAATCACGGGGCCACCAAGACATCAATGCCGGAGGTTCTATGTTTGACTATAGTATACTGAATGCCTTGTTAAAGTCAAAGTAAAAAATGTTTATTTGTCAGAATATAAAAGAGAAATGATTCCAGCATATTCTGCTGTAATAATATGGCGTACAAATATTACAAATGATAAAAGATAACGACACAAACTGGGACAATATTATCTATGCGGTTTACACTTGTAATTAATGTTCGCACAGCGGCTGTTTCGACACTAACTATCATGTTACAGTCTCTCAGACACTCGCGCTCACACAGAAACACTCGTTCTAAACACTGAATAATTGATTTAGTGTCGAAGTATACACGAACCTTAATCCATACTAATATACTAATATTATAAATGGGAAAGTGTGTCTGTCTGTCTGTCTGTTTGTCTTTCTTTCACGGCAAAACGGAGCGACGGATTGACGTGATTTTTTAAGTGGAGATAGTTGAAGGGATGGAGAGTAACATAGGCTACTTTTTGTCTCTTTCTAACGCGAGCGAAGCCGCGGGCAGAAGCTAGTATAAATATAAATTAATACGTTCAATAAAGCGGTATAGAAAGCCACGCACATTATTCTTACCTACATGGGAACAATTCGGAACCTTTTTTAGGCGGAAAGGAATGTCAGACTTTTACTGGCTAAAACCTCTCTATGTTCTTTCTAATGCCTTTTTCGTTCCAGGGCCATAGTAACTCTTTTGAACAAATTTCTCAACCATGGCAGAACCTTTTGGAGCCTACGGTATTTTATTTCATCCTCATTCATACATCCCACGCGTGCCGGGGTCGTGTAGTACGCAGCCGACCTTCTGAAGGACATTGTCTAAATAGTCCGAGAGGCCAAGGCCGGTAAACCTACGTCGTTTCAGCATTACTGTTTTAAGGGTACATCTCTATCTATCCGTTTAGTAGATCGTATGTTTCGTATAAGAGTCTATGTATATCTTATATAATAACTCATATAGATGCGTCAACCCCTAAACGTGCTTATTCTGCGTTTGCTACTACAAACTAGTATACGTCGCAAACAAATCGTTTGAATGGGAGTAAGCTAAGCTGTTCGGACTCTCTCCGGCACTAAAAGAAGTCAGCACGGTCCAGTTTAGGGTCTGATAAGGATTGTTTCACAAGAGAAGCGAAGAAAAAAAGTAATGTGTTTGTGACAAGTGGGTTACTTGTCACAAACACATTACTTCGTATGAAATAGTGCTTCTACAAAATAATTGTCTGTTAGTGTAAAGTGTAAGTGTAATATACAACCCTTTACTCCTTGCTCAACTCTCCCTCCTCACCTTCTTATCTATTGTCTCATTTCCAATATCTATGTTTCTCGCACGCTAGAAATCTGCGTTCTTCCAACAATCTTCTCTTGCTTTGTCCTTCCCATTCTTCCGATTTCGTTCATTCTTCCTTTAACATTCAGGCTAATTCTTCTCTGGAATGCGCTATCAGGACGGCGACTAGCCGTTACGCATTCAAGCGGAAACTCAAGGCTCATTTACAGCTCAATTAGGCAGAGTATTTTCTTAATCATCTTTTTTGAAATATATATGTATGTATTTTTTTTATATATTATTTATATATATTTACTTACATAATATATATTTGATTATTTATTTATTACGTATATGTATTTTTATTGATTTGTAAACTGAAATAAAAAAAATATCAGAAAGAAATGGCGAAATGACGTAAGCCAATCGATTCTGGTGGATCTGGTACACTTGCGCGAAAGACATTTGCGCGAAAGACACTAACGCGCGGCCGTTTGGGCGAATGGACACATGCGCGAATGGACGTTTGCGCCCATAGACATTTCCGCGAATGGACACTTGCGCGACTAGACGTTTCCGCGCCAAACCACTTGCGCGAAGCCCTTTGCGCGACGGACACTTGCGCGCCAGACAGTTCCGCGACAGACGTTTGCGCCCAAACACTTCCGCGACTAGACACTTGCGCGAACTTTTTTTTCAAAGGACATTGGGCAAATTTATAAATATTATGTAAGGGGTACCAATATTTTTTTTTTTACTTAGTGTTTATATGGCGTCCACATATCTACCGAGGGTGGTGAGTCGTTTTCAAAAGCAAGATGGCGGCCATAATATTTTTCACAAAATACGTCATGGGTGTCGATTTCATGGTTTTTTGGGGTGCCAAGGTCAATAATGAGGTCGATTTGAGAATCCAAGATGGCGGCCGTGACCTTTCTCAAAATATGCGTCATGGGTGTCGTTTTCATGGTTTTTTGGGGTGTTAAGGTCAATAATGGGGTCAATTTGAGAATCCAAGATGGCGATCGTGACCTTTCTCATAATATGCGTCATGGGTGTCGTTATCATGGTTTTTTGGGGTGCTAAGGTCAATAATGGGGTCAATTTGAGAATCCAAGATGGCAGCCGTGACCTTTACCATAATATGCGTCATGGGTGTCGTTTTCATGGTTTTTTGGGGTGCTTAGGTCAAAAATAAGGTCAATTTGCCAATCCAAGATGGCGGCCGTGACCTTTCTCATAATATGCGTCATGGGTGTCGTTTTCATGGTTTTTTGGGGTGCTAAGGTTGATAATGAGGTCAATTTGAGAATCCAAGATGGCGGCCGTGACCTTTCTCATAATATGCGTCATGGGTGTCGTTTTCATGGTTTTTTGGGGTTTTAAGGTTGATAATGAGGTCGATTTGAGAATCCAAGATGGCGGCCGTGACCTTTCTCATAATATGCGTCATGGGTGTCGTTTTCATGGTTTTTTGGGGTGCTGAGGTCAAAAATAAGGTCAATTTGACAATCCAAGATGGCGGCCGTGACCTTTCTCATAATATGCGTCATGGGTGTCGTTTTCATGGTTTTTTGGGGTGCTAAGGTCAAAAATAAGGTCGATTTGAGAATCCAAGATGGCGGTCGTGACCTTTCTCATAATATGCGTCATGAGTGTCGTTTTCATGGTTTTTTGGGGTGCTAGGGTTGATAATGAGGTCAATTTGAGAATCCAAGATGGCGGCCGTGACCTTTCTCATAATATGCGTCATGGGTGTCGTTTTCATGGTTTTTTGGGGTGTTAAGGTCAATAATGGGGTCAATTTGAGAATCCAAGATGGCGGTCGTGACCTTTCTCATAATATGCGTCATGGGTGTCGTTTTCATGGTTTTTTGGGGTGTTAAGGTTGATAATGAGGTCGATTTGAGAATCCAAGATGGCGGCCGTGACCTTTCTCATAATATGCGTCATGGGTGTCGTTTTCATGGTTTTTTGGGGTGTTAAGGTCAATAATGGGGTCAATTTGAGAATCCAAGATGGCGGTCGTGACCTTTCTCATAATATGCGTCATGGGTGTCGTTTTCATGGTTTTTTGGGATGTTAAGGTCAAAAATGAGGTCGATTTGAGAATCCAAGATGGCGGCCGTGACCTTTCTCATAATATGCATCATGGGTGTCGTTTTCATGGTTTTTTGGGGTGCTAAGGTTAGAAATAAGGTCAATTTGACAATCCAAGATGGCGGCCGTGACCTTTCTCATAATATGCGTCATGGGTGTCGTTTTCATGGTGTTTTGGGGTGCTAAGGTCAATAATGTCCCCAAAAAACAATAAAAACGACACCCATGACGCATATTGTGAGAAAGGTCACGACCACCATCTTGGAATCTCAAATTGACCCCATTATTGACCTTAACACCCCAAAAAACCATGAAAACGACACCCATGACGCATATTTTGAGAAAGGTCACGGCCGCCATCTTGGATTCTCAAATCGATCTCATTATTGACCTTAACACCCCAAAAAACCATGAAAACGACACCCATGACGCATATTTTGAGAAAGGTCACGGCCGCCATCTTGGATTCTCAAATCGACCTCATTTTTTACCTTAGCACCCTAAAAAACCATGAAAACGACACCCATGACGCATATTATGAGAAAGGTCACGGCCGCCATCTTGGATTCTCAAATCGACCTCATTTTTTACCTTAGCACCCCAAAAACCATGAAAACGACACCCATGACGCATATTATGAGAAAGGTCACGGCCGCCATCTTGGATTCTCAAATTGACCTCATTATCGACCATAGCACCCCAAAAACCATGAAAACGACACCCATGACGCATATTATGAGAAAGGTCACGGCCGCCATCTTGGATTCTCAAATTGACCTCATTATCGACCATAGCACCCCAAAAAACCATGAAAACGACCCCCATGATGCATATTATGAGAAAGGTCACGGCCGCCATCTTGGATTCTCAAATTGACCTCATTATCAACCTTAGCACCCCAAAAAACCATGATAAATACACCCATGACGCATATTATGAGAAAGGTCACGACCGCCATCTTGAATTCTCAAATTGACCCCATTATTGACCTTAACACCCCAAAAAACCATGAAAACGACACCCATGACGCATATTTTGAGAAAGGTCACGGCCGCCATCTTGGATTCTCAAATCGACCTCATTATTGACCTTGGCACCCCAAAAAACCATGAAATCGACACCCATGACGTATTTTGTGAAAAATATTATGGCCGCCATCTTGCTTTTGAAAACGACTCACCACCCTCGGTAGATATGTGGACGCCATATAAACACTAAGTAAATAAAAAAATATTGGTACCCCTTACATAATATTTATAAATTTGCCCAATGTCCTTTGAAAAAAAAGTTCGCGCAAGTGTCTAGTCGCGGAAGTGTTTGGGCGCAAACGTCTGTCGCGGAACTGTCTGGCGCGCAAGTGTCCGTCGCGCAAAGGGCTTCGCGCAAGTGGTTTGGCGCGGAAACGTCTAGTCGCGCAAGTGTCCATTCGCGGAAATGTCTATGGGCGCAAACGTCCATTCGCGCATGTGTCCATTCGCCCAAACGGCCGCGCGCAAGTGTCTTTCGCGCAAATGTCTTTCGCGCATGTGTCCTGATACCGATTCTGGTACCTCAGATCATAATGAAGGAATTTCTTTTCGAGAATGTTCCTTCCCTGTGATTCCTTTCATAAAATGCTTTTATATCCGTGAACATAAAACTTCGTTGTATTTTATTTGGGAATATTGGTAAATTCTAAAATAAACCTGAAAAGTTAAATATATGTTACCTCCCCCTACCCTATCTCTCGACTTTTATTTATTTTTAATTATTCTTCTTATTCAATCCGCAACAACGCAATCACTATTTAAAATGACTAATTGGGCAAATTATCTAGCGAAGCAAAATTCAGGATTACTGTAAAGGTCTCTTTAAAATAATTATTTTTATAAATGTTATGAAAAATATTATCCTTTAATTCCAGATCATTCTACTTCTCAAATTTTTTATGTTACTTTAAGCTTTTCCGCCGTTACAACTCAAACTTAGAGTCATTTCCATTAGTTCATTCACAAGGCAATTTGGAACGTCTTTCAGGGCCACAGGGCCATATTCTATTAGAATACCAGGTTTCACAACTTGAACTGAACGGGTTTTAATGAAACTTTACAGGAATATAGCTCCAACATTAAAATAACGTATAAGCTACATTTTTTTGGAGAGTGGGGAATCATCAAATGACTTCTCCCGTCCTGGGTGCGGCGGGAAGGCGTGTCAGACTTTACTGACTAAAACCCACTCATGTTCCTTCGGTTGCCCTTTATGTTCCGGGGTCACGGTAACTATTATAAACATTCCGCAACCCCGTAACATCATGCTATGACGGCTCGTATAGTATGCATGTTAATATAAGTTTTTTTCAGAACCAGCACAAGTACAAATTAACTTAATATTGAAAAAAGGTTTAATCCCATCTCCCTAAAAAGGATACAACCTCTTTTGGGCTTAGAAAAATGTAGCCTGTTAGTTAATGTTATTAATTAAAAGGAAACTGATCCATTAAAACATCTAAATGAGACGGTGGTTATAAAAGCGGAATATCTTTGTTGTTTATTGGTGTAGTAAGGATTTTTATTAGAATACTAACTTTCGCCCGCGGTTTCGCCCGAGTGGATGTCAAACTTCCATTCCCTATTTTACTTCTTTAGGGTGGGAATTTCCGAAATCCATTCTCAGTAGATACTTAAGGTCAACTCACACCGAAAGAGCGGCGAAGGGCAGCGAAGCGCGGAGTCCCGCTCTGGGATTACGTATCTTGCAGAAGCCGAGCGATCGCGATAATTTAGCAATATAAACGTCAATTCAAAATACGTCATGTCAAATAGCAATCTAGCGATAGTGCTGCCTTTGTAGAGCAATCAGTTAACTAAAATATGCATTTTTCGTTTGGTGGTTTCGTATTTAGTATGGTTTTTAAGAGCAAAGTTAAGTTTTTTTTGTTAACGGATTATTTAATTAGTTCCAGCGATTGCTACTTTATCGTCATCGTAGCAATAAGTGCATTAGAACAATCAGCGAGCGATTAGCAATCCGTTCATACATAATACGATTTTTTTTTATTAATCATGCGATGACCTCGCGATCACTGCGCAAATATTGCTGATTGCTGTTTCATAGGTATGAAACAGCAATACGGGCCGCCGGGCTCCGTTTCTAAAATTCGCCGGAATTCCCGCGGCGTCGCGGGTATCGGCGTTAGCGGATATTAAAATAAAGTTAAAACTCATATGACACTGAAACTGCGTTCCGCTTTGCTACCCTTCGCAGCTCTTTCGGTATGAGTTGACCCTTACTCTTCACAATTAACACACCCTCCAAGTTTCATGTCTCTAGAACCCGCGGTTTGGGTGCGTTGATTTATCAACAGTGAGTCAATCAGTCAGGCAGTTTACCATTTTATATAATGCTAGCTGTTCCTCGCGGTTTCACTCGCGTTACTTTAGGTTTTTGGTTACTGCTTCGCTCCCGTGGGCCATAGCGTGATATTATGTAGCTGTAGTATTATGTAGCTTTTGCCCGCGACTTCGTCCGCGTGGATTAATAGCTCCCGTTCCCGGAAGATTTCCGGGATGAAAACTATCCTATGTCCTTTCTCGGGTCCCAGACTATATCTGTACAAAATTTCATTCAAATCGGTTCAGTGGTTTAGGCGTGAAGAAGAGAGAGACAGACAGACACACAGAGTTACTTTCGCATTTATAATATTAGTACGGATGTTGCTCAGGGATAATGAAGCTTTGTAAAGAAAAAAGAATTTTTGAAATCGGTTCAGTTATTTTTGAGTTTATTCGTTACATACGAAAAGTGAAAGTGGAAAGAATAGACAGGAGAGGAAAGACTACAAGTCTTTCCTATGTATAATATTATTATAGATACTCGTAGATTACCAATTCATCACGGTTTACTTGTGTTTTTAGTTATATCTCAGCTCTCGTGGGCCAGAACCTGAAGAATCAGTCTAACAAATATTTATTAACTAGCAATCCTTCGCGGTTTTACCCTCGTTTAAGGTTACTGACCCACTCCCACTAGTTGAAGCGTGGTGTTACTATATTATTCTTCTATAAATCAGCTATCCAACACAAAAAGTTTATTTCAATTCGGACGGGTCGTTTCTGAGATTAGATTAGATTATCGTTCAGACAAACAAACAAACTCATCAGCTTTTAGTATAGATAAGTAATATTTATTATATATTATTTAATATTTATATACTATCAAATATTGCAATTCCGAATTAGTTTTAATTGCACTGTTAATAATAATAATCTTGGTGTTAGTTTATTCTTAGAATCTCTTTATGCATACACTTTTTGTAACTGTTCCCTATGTACACTTTTGTAAACTGTTATTTGAATAGAAATTTATTATTTATTATTTTTATTATATTTATTTATTTTATTTATTCCAACTGTGTTGGAAGCTCCAGAGATTACACCGTTAAAACAATCATAAATCTCTTCACATTTGTATAGTAGATAGGCAAAATCGAAAAGTCATTCGTTCGTCACGTAACCACAATATAAGAAATAGTACAAACTAAAACAAACATAATATAAGTTCTTTATCCACCTTAACGTGTGCCTTATCTGTCTGAGGTTTTTCAGGCAGGAACTACATAATCAGACGTCAGCGGAGGTTGCGGAATGTTTATAATAGTTACCGTGACCCTGGAGCATAAAGGGCAATCGAAGGAACATGAGTGGGTTTTAGTCAGTAAAAGTCTGACACGCCCTCCCGCCGCACCCAGACGGGAGCAGTCACTGGATGATTTACCACTCAACAAAAAAAAAGACGTCAGCGGAGAAAAGATATAAAAGTTTTTTTTATTACCCCCGACGCAAAAGCAGTCGCGAAACTCACTAGAGGTAGAGACCTCTAGTGAGTTTCACGGCTATGTATCTGTTTATCTGTCTGCGGCTACCTGACAGATCTTAGGTAGAGTTCAAGAGCCGAACTCTTAAACGAGTAAACCGATTTAAATACGGTTTTTTTTATTTAAAACTAGGATGTCTGGCGATGGTCCCTAGACATTTTCATTCAAACTCGGTTCAGCCGTTTCGAAGTTACCAACTGTTTTGTTAGCAGCAGTTGTGATCACAATAACTGTGGAGGCGGGAGATGATCATAGGAGAACTTAATTTCAAAATACATAAAATATAAGCAAACATGATAATATAAGTAAAAAGGTGTAGATATGTTATAGGCAGTCAGTCAGTGGCACTTTAAAATGTGGCGATTTTACCCACATTTCACCCTATTGACCTCAGTTGCGAATTATATTTGTCTCTTTTTTACTCGCACTACTTGAATAATGCCATCCTACTTTGACGTCTAATTGTATGTGTTCGTCAGTATGCCATTTTTGAAGATAGAAGTATAAGTAAGTAGTATAAGTAACCTATCTACATTTTTTTAATTATAATATCGTTGCAAGCAACTGTTACGACATCTATCTCTCCAGATGTGAACTACATTAGACGACGTCTACATCGCGTAATTAAAGTTTGTAGCGTAGCAGATTTTGTATGCATATTATTAATATGCATACAAAATCTGCTAGTCATATATTATCTTCAAAGGCAACCAAACACACAATTTCTAGCCGTGGTCACTGGCAGAGTCAAATAGACATCTAAAAGTCGCTTTTAATTGTCGTTCTGTCGCCGTTTTCATTTGTTTAATTAATTATTAAAAACCAAAAAACTAAAATAATTTTTAAAATTTTTCCATTCAAATTTTTCCGAGCAAATCTTTTCAAGGAGCCCCGACTGTGAGTCGTTCTGTTCTATTCTAAACTACTGGGCTTGTTTCTTTCTTTTCAGTTTTTATTTTTAGTTATATTTTTCACGCATTTTTTAAAATTAGTTTTCACGAAGTCGAGTTTTTTGTTTTTTAATAATTTTTATTTTATTTTATACTTTTTAGTTATGGTTCATTGACTTCTTTATAAGATGGAAAATTACACAATCTAGTAATTTCATTGAGGGAGTTATATCGTGGGGATTATTAGGTAACTTGCGGTGGTGGTCTAAACTACTGATGATTAGTCCCTCTAGAGACCTAACTCGGCTCAAAGCTACATATGCTTGACCTTTAGCAAAAACGCGTGAACTTAAACCAACCACAGCTCGGTTCAAAGTAGTTCCTTGGAGCGGGTTATTGTATATTCTTGTGTACAGTGACACCAAAGTGGTTTTTTAACAAAAATATTTGTTCTTCATGTTTTTTCGTGTTTTGTTTATTTGTATATCGTTTATACTAGAAAAAAAAAAACTTAAATCAATAAGCAAGAAAATAAGCGAAAAAGATTGTTTTGTTAAACAACTTTAAAACAACGTTATATATCCTAAACTATTATTTAAAATGAAAAATGATAAAAGGAACCTAAAGATTATTTTAAAATATCTATTCAACGACATAGTTCATCGACATTTTTTTTTTCATTTTGACAATATGGCGTCTGGTTGTCGCTGTGGTGAATTTTGATTACTGTCATGTCTTTAGTGACACTCGCAAGGTTAAGACGAATCGATTGACGTAAGAATGATCAAACTCGGCCTACGCATTTGGTCTCTAGAACGCCACACAGAATCAAACATACATACATAGACTGATAAACATACTAATTACCCTTTGCGTCGCGCAGTCGGGTAAAAAGTCATCTATTATGTAGGTTCATTTTCCAGCGAAGAGTAAGTATTTTGGGAGATAAACGTTATTAGTTTTCGAGTCAGATTTTTATTGACTAAAACCCACTCATGTTCCTTCGGTTGCCCTATGTCCGGGGTCACGGTAACTATTATAAACATTCCGCAACAGTAGTCATTTTAATCCTAGGGATATATCTGTGGATATATTATGCATATATGTGATAGCTTGTCCTAAGTTCATGCCACCCCAGTTTATAGTTCTTGCAAACCGAATCCACGTACTGAATATTATATGTATCAAATCGATTCTAAGCACTCGCTTTCAAGTTACATTTCTATTGTACAGTACAAATTGAACTTGAAAGCAGTTTGCTTAGAACCGATGTTATACAGAATACAGTTTGTTGGAATCATTTTCAAATTGGTAGCCATTTGAAAGTGAATGCAACAATTTATTTGTACCCAACGATATTTTTAATAAAAAAGTGTTTGTACCGTAATCTCATGTAAACTAAAAGATTAGATTACTGTTGCTATGGTTACAACAATATGTGCGTGGTGAGCGGATCCAGAAAATAAATTGGTAGGCAACTATCACCATTTGATTGATATGATAATGGTTGTAAACAAAATATTTTAACAGCTAATTGAGCCAGTATTTGTCGGGTCTTCTGTAGTCGAACTAGGCGGTGTCTGACAGTTTGAGTAGTTATGCGGCCTACCCAAATGTCCTTACTTTGGTATTGTTCGTCAAAACATTAGGCTCCCTTACGTCTTAAGTTGAGCTAAACGATTGCTGACAAATGCTTGCACTGTCTGGACAGGTACACTCAAATCTGTGTGTTTTTCTCATCAAGAAAGCACATCAGTCATTAACCTTCATGATCCTCGCATAATTTGACCAATACAATTGTATGGACTTTAAAAGAGACTTTGACCTCTGAGTTTGTTTCGGATGTTTCTTCTCAGAGTAGTCAGTTACGAAACACCGGCTCCATCGTTCGATTAAAATATAAAAGAAAAACAAAATATTCACGTGTAAAAGTGTTATACATATAACCTATTTACAAAAAAAAGTTCATTTTAATTCATTAAATTTCATTTTTAATTCTGTATTTTGATTATTCACGACAACTTTTATCAAAATCCTTTCAATAGTATTTGCGTGAAGGCGTAACAAACATCCATTCTCACGAACTTCCTTTTAGCACTTAATTTTATTTTAGCACATAGTCAACGTTGAAAAAATTCATATACATAGTTAGTATAGCATTAGTATAGCATTAGTATAGCATTTTGGTTTGCTGGTAGAAAACTCATTTCTGGGTTAAGCTCGCCATTGTATTATAAGTTTTTATTTTAGTTTTGCTTTAAGGATGTATGTACTTTATTTTTTTATGTGCAATAAAGATTATGAATATGAATAAGTTTTATCTTTCTAACACTAACTGATTGGGCGGTGGGCCGAGGACGGACGGACATGACGAAACTATAAGGGTTCTGTTTGTACCATTTTAGTGCAGAACCTTAAAAAACCGAGCCGAATTTCTCAAAGATTTGTACAGCCCGTGCGAAGCTGGGAGGTTCGCTAGTTATATTAGTAAGATTCTTCGGTCGTCTATGTATTACTAGCTGTCCCCCGCGGTTTCATACGCGTTATATCAGATTTTTGGTTACTACTCTTTGAAATTTTACTCGAAACCACGTTTTATGTCACGTCCCACGGAAACGGGATAAAAACAAAAAAAGAAGATAAAAAGTATTCTGTGTCCGTCCTCTAGTCCTAAGCTACCTCCCCACCAATTTTCAGCCAAATCGGTTCTGCCGTTCTTAAGTTATAAAATGTGTAACTAACACCACTTTCTTTTAAATATATAGATTTCTTTCGTTCCTGGTAGTCGGCAATCAAACGATCAAACGCTGTTAGACCACGCCCACACTTATCACGTCAAATGAATGTCACGATCCGTTTTGTTTGTTTTGTTACCAAACCGGTAATTTTGTTTCAACAAGATGCGAGAGCTTTCTGTTAGTATTGCTACTTCTACTAAGGGACTACCCACACTTATTCGGTTCCATTTAGCTTTATTATGTTCATAGAAAACAATGATTTTGTATGAAAACCAGTTCAGCCACCACGTCTGTTCAGTTTTCGAATAAATCGTTATTTCCTGTATACATAAGCTAAATAATTGTGAGTAGTATCTTAGAGCAAAGGACCATCAGACAAATTGGGCTCAGTGTCCAACAGAGTTATGGCATATGCCATTGTGAAAGATTTTGTTTGTATTAAAATTGTTACTATCTGCACCACCTTCAATTCCATTGCAGAAAAAAGATTGTAAATAGGTTTTGTAGAAAAAGACAATTGTTATACTTATAAAACTTATTGTAACAATTTGTTTATGCTTTAAAATAATGGTCAACAACAGATGCGCCTGCGCCCTGTGTATTACAACATTCTCCATTTCTTTCACACCTGCCCGGGCGCCCCCGTCTGCTGTCAGTCAGTCGAGTCTTTGGTCAGTCAAATCGTGACTCTCTTGTTCTGTGATTTAGCGACCCCAGCTTGTTGTTTTAGAGTTTAGACTTTGTTTATGATTCTCGCTTGGTGATTCTTTTTTAACCTTTTGACGCCCAACCGACAGCCGGCTGTCGGGCTGCTATCAATGTCTTTCTATTGTGTCTTAAAACACGTGGGTTCGAAGGATTAATGCATTTCAATAATGGTATCTAAGGTTTGACCGGTTTGACTTTACATACATACAATTCAATCCACCGGCAGGTCATGTTTAAACGATATTATTATTGATATTGATTGAAATGTTAATGAAAATGTTTTTAACTGTTTTATTTTTTAAGTATTCTTTGCACCTGGAATTAAAACTATTTACAAAATCTCACACAAAAAAGTCTACAATGCCATAACAGCACTACTTTGCAGGATTACAGCTTATTTATGGTAGGAGAAAATTATTTATAACTAAATAACCCCACGAATTCTTCGCAAAAATGAGTTCATATATTATATTTATATTTAGTGCTTTACAATTTTATTCAAAGTGATCTCATCTCTGTTGGTGGGTGAGCCCAGGCTTCATACATATTTGCCCATGGTCATTTAACCCTATTTATGAACCTAGTTTAAATCATAAACTAAGAATAAAATATTAATTTTTAACTATACATGATACACAATCTATCAAGATGACAATTTTATTTCATGAATAACAACATAACAACTTATACTAGTTATAATAATTACGTGAACAAGAGTTCTACATGGAACAATTGCCTGACAGACCTCCACACACGATAACCCAGGTGTTAAACTGATGTCAGACATGGATGAAGTCATAACTACTATTTAAATCCATTAAAACAATTAACAAAGCGTTAGAGTAGCCCGCAATTGTGTTTTGTTTGCGAGATTGCCTTTTTTATCATCTTTTTTAGCAATATCAGTCAGTCAGCTTTCGCGCGCGTTTATGTTAATTCTTTTTTTTGAGGAGTGGAAAATCGTCAAATGACTGCTCCCATCCGGTGCGGCGGGAGGGCGTGTCAGACTTTTACTGACTAAAACCCACTCATGTTTCTTCGGTTGCCTTTTATGATTCGGGTTCACGGTAACTATTATAAACATTCCGCAACCCCGGCAGGCGTTGGCCCTGTTGGGCCCCTTCTCGTGCTGACTTCTCCTTGAGGCGCGCGTGGAAGACTAATGCGCCGTCGACGCGAGCCTGGTCCTAGCCGGGCGGCGAGCTACCCATCGCTCGCCATCCGCAGAACCGCGCCTGCGGTGGCCGGTAGTCGTCTTGCGACTCTCGACGTCTACGTCTGGGTATGTCGATACTTTCTTCACCTACCTATTTTACCCATTTATGGTGGGATTTTTCAAAAGTCCTTCCTTAGTGGTTACCTAGTTACTAGACCAGCGTTTTGGGTTGTCGGTGGTTTAGTCGGGATTGTTTATATGATAATGTCACTGTAATAAACTTTTTAAGTCCCATACTTCCCGTACAACGATATGATTCTTATTCTGAGTCACCGTATCTACCGTACAAAATTTAAAAAAAGCCATAACTACTGTACTTTCTAACTCAACATGTAATTCGCAATTATGAACTTTATGTTTATCGACATTTCGGTGTTCCGTGATACAGCCCACTAACACACACACACAACATAGATAAAATACGTTCGTTGTAGATAAATATCAAACGTTGATAATTTGACGTTAAAATGTTAGTATTATCGCCTTCTGCAGTCACTATCGAAGGATAACCTCAAACATGTACTCGTTAAAAAATCCCAAAAAATCATTTTTTATCACAAAAAAATATTTCATATATGTGGCTATTGTGATTTCCTGTGTTGTATCTATGTACTACATTAATGTGATAAATATGTTAATAAAGCAGCCTTTTATCGGGAGTTTTGATACCATGGATAATAATATATCGTGTTATAGTGTGTATGAGGGGGATATGTTACCTTCAGCTGAAGATAAGGATTTTTCTCCGCGACCTAACTCATTATTTTTTCTGGAGACCTCATGCCATGGAGGGTTAAACTCACGTCAAGCGTGTGCTATCGAGTCCGCGTCAAGAGCTCACCCAAGAAGACAAGTGTACGTTCTGTTCAGTGCCCCAGTCAGTGACGTCGTGTACAGAAAGAGTAATATAGCAATTTTGCGACGTTTCCGCAACATCAAGTTTGCTAGGATTCACATAACTGAATACGCTAAGAATACTCCATTAGAAGCTATGGTGGCTGCAAAGACATTTGAAGATAGCCGGTGGCCTGTGGAGCATACTTCTGATATCCTGAGGTATTTGACTTTGTACAAGTGGGGAGGGGTGTACCTGGACACGGATATGCTGGTCGTGAAGTCACTGACGCCGCTGGGACACAACTGGGCAGTGAAGGAGGATAAATACTTAGTGAATGCGGCTGCCATCGCTATATCTATGGATCATCTCGGAAGGAAAGTTGCCGAAGCTGTCATCAAGTACGTAGCGTATTCTATTCTATTTTCCTTAGTTACAAGTTTTTAGTCACCGAGGGTTTATCACTAATTGGACTGGACTCAAGTATAATATATCCAGTTGGTGAAACTCATAATTGGTGAATGTCATCCCGACACACTAAGATTTTTCAGTGTGTTCACTTTCACTAAACTAAAATCCCTTTTATGTTTTCGCCAACTTGACACATCTAGTTTATTGCAAAATGAAACTTCAGTCAGGTAAAAAATGCCTCGTTAATTTCATTAAAGAGTTAAGAAAACTTATTAGCTTCTGTTTAAGATGAACTCTTACTAATATTATAAATGCGAAAGTAACTCTGTCTCTCTGTCTGTCTCTTCTTCACGCCTAAACTACTGAACGAACTAACTGGCGATTTGAATGAAACCTGGTACAGATATAGTCTGGGACTGGGTTTGATCTTATTTTAATAGCCATTAAATCCCATGTTATAACAACACTGACCCTGGAACATAAAGGGCAATCGAAGGAACATGAGTGGGTTTTAGTCAGTAAGATTCTGACACGCCCTCCCGCCGCACCCAGGATGGGAGCAGTCATTGGATGATTTCCCACTCATGGTTGAAAATGTTATAACAACATGTGTGTATTACTAAATACAAATGATAGCACATTACCACTTCAGGTTACTGCTCGCATAGTATTTTCATATGATTTATGTTATCAGTATAATCATAGGGGTTGCGGAATAGTTGTAATAGTTACATAAAGGGCACTTTAAGGGGCCAGGGGAGGGTTTTAGTCACTAAAATCTGACACTGCCTCCAGCCCAACACAGGGCTGGAGAAGTCATTTAATGATTTCCCATCAATAAAAAAAAATGTGCCCTGTTAAAAGTATGCCGTTGTAATTTCGGGCACGTAAACCTTCTGCCAAACAGGTTAGACTAAAAATGCTTTAAAAATATTCTACTAGAAGATTATGCCAAGTGCGTTATGCCAAATAAATTTCAGAGTATCAAGAATCTGCCAAATAGGAGGATCCCATGTATTAAATAAAAAACAATTGACGACAGAACACATTTTTTTATGTGCCTGTCGTCAATTCTTCAAAGTGTTAAGCTAGTGGTTGGTAAAACAATATTTTATTTATTACATTATTAATTAATATTTTACTTATTAGCAATAAACAAACAAACAAGAACATTAAGAAGTAAATAATGCAGGACGCAAGCTGTGTTAACAGTCAACGTTATTCATATAGTATTTAATATGCTAATGTATGACATTTACCGATAATATTTATTAAAATGTGTTACAAAAGTGCAGTACCTATTAAGAAAACACTGAATACTTGCTGATCACACCTCATTTCATTTGTTTCTAGACGATATTGTGTTGTACTATTCATAGAGAATAGTCGCATCGATTGCAGTATTTCAGTGAGAGTATTCACTATTAAAATTTTAATTTGAGATAAGTCTGCTACTGTGGCGAAATCCTTTAATAGTGCGAATTTCGAAGTGGTGGAACCGTGCCAAAATCTCCAAACATAAACGAGTTTGTTATACTAGGAACTGTATTTAATTTCATATAATGTCTCTGGAAAATGTTAAACTACCTATGTACCGGTTGCATTATTTAAAAAAAAGCTTAATAATACGAAGAAAATTTGTCATGTTAATACTTTTTTTGGTTGCTAGTTTAACTATATTTCATTATATAATGAACTGGCAAAATAAGTTGAACAAACAGGCCATTATAATGTACTTTGGTTCCGCGAATAACAACATATCGTGTCATAAGGTAACTGAGGGTGACGCTTTGCCGTCAGCTGAAAATCGGGATTTTTCCCCGAAACCCGGATCGATATTTTTTCTCGAGACCTCATGCCGTGGAGGGTTAAACTCACGTCAAGCCTGCGCTGTCGAGTCCGCGTCAAGAGCTCACCCGAAGACAGAAATCTATGTGCTGTTTATTTCTCCCGTCAGCGACGTCGTGTACGAAAAGAGTTGTATAGCACTTTTGCGACGTCGGCACAACGTCAGGTTTGCTAGAATACACATAGCTGACTACGCTAAGAATACTCCTTTAGAAGGTATGATGACAGGCGATCTTTTTAAAGACAGTGAGTGGAAGGTAGAACATACTTCTGACGTCCTGAGATATTTGACTTTGCTAAAATGGGGAGGGGTATACCTGGATACTGATATGGTGGTCATGAAATCTCTGAAGCCTTTGGGATCTAACTGGGTAGCGAGAGAAGATGACTATTTAGCGAGTAATGCTGCTCTTGCTGTTTCTATGGATGACGCAGGCAGGAGATTTATTGAGACCCTCATTCAGTACGTATTCATGAGTATATTTTACGAAAAAATACGGTACTATTTGTTGTTTCGCATGGCCACCGACTTTCAAACTAAAGTTATTTTCTCTTTTACGTTTTTGAACGCGATCTCAAAAGTTTTCTATTTAGATTAGTAATGAAACTGAACGAAGTTATAAAGTTACGTTTTGAAATCGAGAGTCATTTTCGTTACGTCTTTAACTCCACGTCAATTGCACTCACAACTTATTAAAAAAACACTATAATCTACTCAGAAAACATAACCCATACCTTATCATTCAAAATACAAACACACAAAAACACTGAAAGTTATCATTGATTTGAACAAGATAAAGACAACAACAATATTAACAAAGTATATTTTCTTGTATTTCAATTTGCACCTAAAAATATTTTTGTTTATACTTTAATAAACCCTTTATTTATGGGTGAGAAATCAACAAATTACTTCTCCCGCCCTAAACGGGGCGGGAGGGATTGTCAGACTTCTTTAAGTTTTTGTTTAACTGACTAAATCCCACCCAAGCTCCTTCGATTGCCCTTTATGTTCCTGGGCCACGGTAACTCTTTCGAACAATTCCGCAACCCCGGCAGGATTCTTTAATGAATCCTAAATTTATATCACTATCATTTGTATACACACAGTAGGCGAGACGACAAAAAAAAGTAATTAGTTCGTCAGGTAGATTATCAAAAAATTTTAGACACGTATTTTTTTTCTTTTCTCGTAAACGAAGAATGACGACGATACAGTGCGTTGAAGTTTAGCGTGACGTCATAATCTGATACAATTTTTGTAGGACGGCGACTTCAAAAGCCCTCACTCCGGAACTTTGTTGCTCTTATCTTTGTTTTTTTTATTAATTTGATGAAGCAAAAAATACGTGACCGGTATTTTTGGCTGATCTATCAGGAAGGACTAAACAGAATGCAATTTTTTTATGTTGTCGTCATCCTTGTCGTAATATGTAGATCTTTGATAGACGTTACGTGTCAGAAGCAAGAAAGTCTGATTCAGTCCATCTAAAGGGTACCCTGTTATCCAGTTACTGGATTGTGGAGGTCTGATGGACAGGCGCTCCATGTATGCTTTCAGCTGAATACGGTTAGGCTGGAAACTGTTCTCAACATAGTTTGGAAAAGGCTAAGGAAATAATGATGGCTTAGATATGTGTATATATTCATTTTTATTTCTTTTTTTATTATTTCAGTGAAGTCAACACAACGTTTAGGCCAGATATTTGGATACACAATGGACCAGGTGCAATAACGAGGGTCCTTGAAAAAATATGCGGGACAGCCAACCTAGGAGACTGGTCGTCCGACAGATGTCAAGGTTTGATACAAATACTTTACTATAATGCTGTTTATATAGATAAACTATGAGACTTTTTATCCGTACTAGTATTATAAATGCGAAAGAAACTCTGTCTGTCTGTCTGTCTCTCTCTTCTTCACGCCTAAGCCACTGAACGATTTGAATGAAATTTTGTACAGATATAGTCTGGGACTCGAGAAAGGACATAGGATAGTTATCATCCCTGAAATCCCCCAGGAACGGGAACTATTAATCCACGCGGACGAAGTCGCGGGCAAAAGCTAGTTATTAATATTGGGTCACACGTCATTTGTAGTAATGTAGTAGGCGTACAAATCATTGTGCCTAATGATAAGGCGTCGGTTAATGCTTGAGATTGTGTGTTTGATACCGCGAAAGTACCAATGTAATTTTTTCAGTTCATGTGTACTTTCTAAAAGAGCTAAACTAATAAGAGCTGGTGAACTATCTGACTACCCCGTTTACCACAAAGATAGAAAATTGTTAAATGACGATTTATTATCAGTTGATAAAGAAAATACCGCTCTGGCAGGTATCTCGCTGTTGCGTCTGTGTCCCATTCAAAATGTAAAAGATAATATTTTAATCCTGCTCCCAATAGGCTACGATGTTGATATGTTGTAAAAATTGCCAACCTATTTGATGGTTGCAAGTACTTGCTAGAACGAGACAATTTGTCATAATCGAATTCCAACAAAGTGTATCAGATAGGTTTTTGAAATTTCTTTCTGTATACTCCAATCTAGGTTGACGCAACAGAAGCTTTTGATCAGTATTTGAAACAGGATCGAGTGACATCAAATAGACCGAGCGATCGCACTACAATTTTATCGACAGTGCAGCAGTTGCTTTTGACAGCTGAAGTTGGCTCTGTCGACAGCTGAAGTTGGCTCTGTCGACAGCTGAAGTTGGCTCTGTCGACAGCTGAAGTTGGCTCTGTCGACAGCTGAAGTTGGCTCTGTCGACAGCTGAAGTTGGCTCAGTCGACAGCTGAAGTTGGCTCAGTCGACAGCTGAAGTTGGCTCAGTCGACAGCTGAAGTTGGCTCAATCGACAGCTGAAGTTGGCTCAGTCGACAGCTGAAGTTGGCTCAGTCGACAGCTGAAGTTGGCTCAGTCGACAGCTGAAGTTGGCTCAGTCAACAGCTGAAGTTGGCTCAGTCGACAGCTGAAGTTGGTTCTGTCGACAGCTGAAGTTGGCTCAATTGACAGCTGAAGTTGGCTCAGTCGACAGCTGAAGTTGGCTCAGTCGACAGCTGAAGTTGGCTCAGTCAACAGCTGAAGTTGGCTCAGTCGACAGCTGAAGTTGGTTCTGTCGACAGCTGAAGTTGGCTCAGTCGACAGCTGTAGTTGGCTCGGTTGACAATTTGAATCTGTCGACAGTAAAATGCTGCTCGTCCATATGACGTCTAAGCGGTGGAATGTGAAAATAACGCGAACTGATTGGTTACACGACAAATCTATACACTAAAATGTTTCTTTTATTTTCAGGATTCGAAGTGTACGGCCCAGAGTATTTCTATCCATTGCATTATTCGAGAAACAACGAGTACTTCAAAGCTGGCCAACTGAAGGACGTTGAGAAAGCTTACACTCATCATTTTTGGAACAAGTTAACACACGATAAGAAAATAGAGAAAGATTCCCCGTATGCAACGATGGCTAAACAGTATTGCCCAAAAATATACGAGATGTATGGAGACGAATTTGGGTCTTAAAAATCCAGATATTAAAAAGCATAAAAGAATTTGAGTCCTAAAAGTTTTAAAACTTTCTGAACCGTCCTTATTTGTATAGTAACCGTACTTATTTTATATTGTCGCCATTAATATTTTATATTGTAAATATAATTATAACTATCTATGTAATAGCCATAGTTATGTAACCTTTTCGCGGCATGTCTGTATTATCCTACGACTTTTGATAATCCCCGAAAAAATTACCAATTGAACCGTTAAAAAAATAGCATATCAAAACGATTAACTGTATTAATTGTCGATATTTGTTGTTGATGATCATAAATAAATAGTAAACCATCATTATTTCAGACATTGGAAGTAAAACTATGTTCTGAGCTTTGCGTAGTTTATCCTGGGAGTGACTAGGACAGATTAAGTTACGTACAAAATCATCAATCATTCTAAATGGTTGTTATCGAAACGTTTATGTTGGAACTGTGACCTTCCACCGCCGAGCGTCGAATCCCCTCTATAAGGCTGAGGCTACACTAGCCTGCGACGCGAGCTGCGACACATGAGCGATTGAAACAAATACTCACCGTGGATGGCTACACCGTTCATCAAATATTACTAGCGATCTTTGATTTCTTTATGCGACCGGAGCTACAATACTGTAATCACGGCACCGGCTACATCGACGTATCAGCGAAATTGAATCGAATATACGCCAGATTTTCGGTTATAATGTAGCCATTCCACGTTTATCTCGTTTCGCTCTTCCAGTCGCATCGCAAATCGCTGCCTACTGTAGCCTCAGCCTAATTGTGAACCATTTGGTCAAACCGATTATGTCCTATACTATTTCGACGCTTGAGGCTACTGTAACGACACAATGGTGCCGATTCTCTTGTTCACAAACTTAACTAAATTTAAGTTTAATGCATCTTTCTCTTTCCATTTCTTAAAGAAAAGAACAGAAGATAAAATATTAGTTAAGTCCTGTCAAATTTAAACACTCCATAGATAATTTAGACGAAATTTAAAAACATGGCGGCTAAATATACGTCAATTTTCTTTAGGCGCTGTGTAATTTGACAGGATTAAACTAAAATGTTTCTTTGGTCTTTTTCTTTAAGAAATGGAAAGAGAAAAATGCATTTAGGTAACTTAAATTTACTTAAGTTTGTGAACAAGAGCATCAGCACCAATAACTACATTAAAATCATTACATTGTATAAAATAAACTCGTTTTTCACTGTCAGCCTGTCCCTTAATGTATGCTTACATCTTTAAGACGACGCTACGGCTCTTGATGCATTTTTTATTTTGTCGATAGAGAAATTCAATAGAAAGTTTTAGAACTAAGAAGAACTGAGATTTTTAAAAATTTGTACACATTTTGTAAAAGCTCGAAGCTCGGTAGGTGGCTACTATAAATATTAACAAATAAGTAAGTATTTATTCGCGTAATATAAGGTATTATTTAAGTTCTTTATAAAGAGTTTAAAAAAGTTGTGCCCATATATAGTCAAATATAATTTTTTGCAAGACACATACCACCATGATTTTTATGTAAATATTAGAAACTCGTCAAAATTTAGTAAACTTTTGTAATGAATTGTTTGTACTAATGTAACCACATATTATAAATCAGCATCCGGAAACCATTTACTATCCCTAACTTTGGTAATGTAATAAAGGGTGTGTAATGTGTATGTGTCACATAAAATAAATTTACTTGATTATTTCATAAACTTTAATTAGGCAATTGTACCAAATTAAAACTGTATTGCAATTTGTCCAGTGTTTTTGTTATTTATTTCGAGTTACACAAAAATGTCAGTGATTACACAAACTTAAATAGTATGGTACCTATCCATTTTCCTATTTTCTTTCTAAGCACCTGCAATTATTTCCTACAAAACGAACAAGAAAACATTTTTTTATGAAATTATATGGATAGTCTCTTAAGAAAATTATCATGTAGGCAAATGGTTAAGGTAGTTCCCCTTTTATTATTATCCCACTGAAATTCCATCCTATACAATTAGGAAGCTCAACTCAAGTCAAAATTACTCTTTACCCTATTAATAAGTTTAATTCAATTTCAATCAAATTTATAATTATGACAAAAATAATTAAAATTAGTATAGCCGCTGCTAACATTCACAACAGGTGTGAACAGTATAATTATTAATGTCTGACATTTATGTGAAATTTATGTCGTAATGTAATCGTTCCTGCCCTTATCCCATTTTATTTGGGGTTGGGGCAACATGTCTTTTTCTTCCATACCAACCTGTCACCCGTCATGCTATCGCTAACTCCTTTTTCCTCCATATCATTCCTCACACACTCCATCCATTTTTTTCTTCGGTCTTCTTCTCCCCTTCCAACCCTCTACATTCATACTCATACTGTCCTTACTATGTGCGTCTCATCCCTCCTCTTTACATGAGAAAGCGTAGTTAATGATACATAAAATTGCTTCAGTAGAATCCGATTGTATTGTACTGAATCTCTTATAATACAACACATACACATCACTTATATATAACACTAGCTGACCCGACAGACGTTGTCCTGTCAACTATGAATATAGAATTCGAATTGACATACTACCTATCTACTACCTACCTACTACCTACCTACTACCTACCTACTACCTACCTACTACCTACCTACTACCTACCTACTACCTACCTACTACCTACCTACTACCTACCTACTACCTACCTACTACCTACCTACTACCTACCTACTACCTACCTACTACCTACCTACTACCTACCTACTACCTACCTACTACCTACCTACTACCTACCTACTACCTACCTACTACCTACCTACTACCTACCTACTACCTACCTACTACCTACCTACTACCTACCTACTACCTACCTACTACCTACCTACTACCTACCTACTACCTACCTACTACCTACCTACTACCTACCTACTACCTACCTACTACCTACCTACTACCTACCTACTACCTACCTACTACCTACCTACTACCTACCTACTACCTACCTACTACCTACCTACTACCTACCTACTACCTACCTACTACCTACCTACTACCTACCTACTACCTACCTACTACCTACCTACTACCTACCTACTACCTACCTACTACCTACCTACTACCTACCTACTACCTACCTACTACCTACCTACTACCTACCTACTACCTACCTACTAATTAATTAAACTTCACTTCACCTAAAAACTTAAATTTTTAACCATACCGAGTTTTATAGTTCACTTCACTGTTTATACGAATGGGCAATTGGGCAATAATGTTAATTATTTATTTAATAGAAATAGTTATATTATTGATTTCTTACAAATATCAAATAGTCATCCATACGTCATTACATAGCTGTCATTATACGTCAATTTTGTTATTCCAAGTCTGATTCTTTTTTGTTATACCACGTTTTATAGTGACTGACGTTACATGTCAAGTCACACGGGAATGATGTCGAACGGGATAAAAAGTATCCTATGTCCTTCTCCTGGCTCTAAACTACCTCCCTGCCAATTTTCAGCTAAATCGGTTCAGCCGTTCTTGAGTTATAAGTGAAGTAACTAACACGACTTTCTTTTATATATATAGATACAATCATAACCAATGATGTTATAAGTAAAAAAGTGTAGATAGGTTACCCAAACGAAATTCTATCTTCAAAAACGGCACACTAACGCACACACACATTACACGTACAAAGTAGGATGACATGATTGAAGTAGTGCGAGTGAAAAAGAGATAAACGTCAAATGTCAACGCGATACTCAGTATCATGTTTGCCAATTGGCAAACTTTTAATGTGCCACTTTTTGACTGCCTATCACTAGGCACCTATGTATAACCTATCTACACTTTTTTACTTATAACATCATTGATCATAACCTATATTTTATAACTTATGTTTCCATGACAGTAATTTGTTGTTTTCAATGCTAAAGCTACAGATAACGATCGATACAGCTATTAACTATATAGCTACATTAATATGTGTAATAACAGCTTTTGTTACTGGTTCAACTTAAAATAACAAAGGCTTTGCCACACAGTGGAGTTAAGCGGTGTCATTATCGAATCGTTCTCTATATTTACATAATATCTACAATTCGCTGGATTTACGCTTCTGTGTTCCATTTACAAAGACCAAATATCAATTTCCATTTTCAAAACACCTAAAAGCCACACAAAGATTTTTCCCGTACGGGAATGGAACCCCCGACACTCAGTGCAACACAGACACTCAGTACATCGCTCAACCACAGTTCCAATTGCTTTGTCTTTCATTTACGAGGCCCGTCGTGAGCCGTCATCTAGTTTGCAATTCAATGACATAAAAAACTTATATAATTTTATGATGGTAGCTAAAATTTTAAAATTATTCTCTAAAGTCTTACCAGCATAACCTATTCCCCAGATTAACCTAAAATGCTTCTTGTGTAAAGTAATATTGCCTTAAGTTTCGTAATTTCGACATCATACATAAAAGTATTATGAAGTGTCGTTGTGGCTTAGTGGTTGAGGCACCCGTTTTTCATGTTAAAGATTGTGTGTTCAAATCTGGACATGTACCAATGTGACTTTTTTACTTATGCTCTAAGTTTATGTAGGACATCACTGACATCCCATGCCTCGAAAAGCACTTAGAGCCGTTAGCCCCAGTTGTTTTTCGTTGAACTTAAATAGGCGTTAAGGGTAGTCAGAAGCCAGAAAGTCTGACCAGTGTAACCAAGTGGTATATTAGATAATGATTTAAAAGTATCTCATATGTTGGCAGAGACAACACAAAGACACGTCCGTGTACGATAGATGGCGTTATTTGGCATTCGATTTGGCATAGTGCGCCCGTAAGAAAGACCACTGCGGTACTTACACATCAAATGCAATTAATTAGGTTGTCTTTTGTATCAAATAGAAGCTTGTTATCTTACTTATAGTTTGGTAAATCGTTTGAACTCAAATAAACAACGGCAGTTGTTATGCGTTATTTTTTTTAGTAAAAGAACGTCACCCAGGGAGGCCTAGGAAACGCTGACGGGACGAGTTGCAGTCCTTTATGGAAGACTGGCAGGAGTTGGCGTTGCAGGGACAGCAGTGGTAGGTTATGAGACCTTTGCCCAGCAGTGGGACAGTATAGGTTGAGTAAAAAAAAGACAAACGTCGACGTAACAGACCACGATTAAAAATGGTTTGTGTTTAAATCTTTTAAGGTTGTGCCGTGTTTCGAATGAAACATATCAATATATGTATATGGTGATAGGCAATTAGTGTTCGATAAATAAACCAAGAACTTTCACTGTGTTTGCTTAATGTACTGAATGGCTTTGCTCCCATAATAAAAATTGTTTGTTATCATAAGCACATCACAGTAAACTAATATCTTTCAAACTTGTTGCTTCGCCTTTGTGTCAATGTTCCTCATCGAACTGTGAATTCGAACAATCTGCACATCACATCCTATGGGAGTGTATTCTTTGGCAGAATGAGCGCAATATTATGTTGGATAGTATACAGGTTACATCCGGTGTCGTTTATTATGCGAACCTTGTGGAAACTAGAACCAATTTCCGTGCGTTCAAGCGCTTTTGCCATACCTATTATTGGAATCAATCGTAACAGCTCACATTTTAGGACCCATTAATTTTAACAAATTCTATTCCATGGTGCAGGGCAATCTGGGCTTCTCCCAGTTGTAATCGCCCAATTGTGCCTATTGGCCAAGTTCTGTTCTGTCTCCTGCTTGTTTGGAGGGAAGTGGAAAACATATTTTTTCTTACTCCTCCGATGTACTTTTCTGATTAATTTCGTTGCGGGATCTAAGACAGTTGAATCGTTTCTCCGGGACTCGTCGAGCTTCATTGCTCGGCGCTTTTCTGGCGGTCTCCACTGTTGATTCTGGCTTTCAGGAGTTGCAGTGGTTGGGAATAGTGTGGTGGGATTGTCCCAACAAAAAAAAAAGCACAATCACATGGGTAAGTGTCATACACTAATTACCAGTTACCCTAATAGTGTTTCGGAACAGTTCAGGGATACAGATGCAAATGTTCCAATCGTAAAAATGAAACACCTTGCCCACGCCTATGAAGTGTTACTGACATAGCCCTCCTTATTTACAAACAAAATTATGAATTCACTTTATGTTTACTTTAGTATATTGTTAATTTTGATGGGTATGGTAAAGGCCGCAATCTCCTGAATGAGAGACGCCCTTTCATTTCATAAACGAAATTGCTTATTACATAAAATGGAAGCTTATTTTATTCCACAAAAGTAAAAAAGTATTGGGTTGCTTCGACAAAAGCTTGTTGTCAAATTCATTTCTAATACCGAATATAACCTTTCAATGACCAAGCGACAGCCGGCTGTCGCGCTGTTAATGCCTTTCTATTGTGTCTTGAATCACGTGTGTTGGAAGGTTAGAACGGTGACAGTTTGCGATTCAGCTAGGTAGTTCATTTGCAATTTATCAATGTACTAACTTTCACTCGTGACTTTGCCCGCGTGTATGTCGATATTTCCATCACCTATTTTTTTCCTTTTAGTGTTGGAATTTTCAAAAAATACCTCTTAGTGGTTACCTACTCTTTACAAAGAACACACCCTGCAAGTTTCCAGCAGGACCAGCGCTTTAGGTTGTAAATACGTATCAACAGTCAGTCAGTGTAAACTGCACTTTAGAGGTATGGGGAATAAAGTGTAAAACTCATTGCTCAAAGTTCCGTAATTCGAGACGTTCTGTACTTAGTTATTCGCTAAATAAACTTTGGAAGTCCCGTACTTTGCAATGGTGAACGCATTCTATATTTAGTAATTCGCCACAATAAACTTTCAAAGTCCCGTACTTTGCAATGATAAACGCATTCTATATTTAGTAATTCGCCACAATAAACTTTCGAAGTCCCGTACTTTGCAATGATAAACGCATTCTATATTCAGTAATTCGCCACAATAAACTTTCGAAGTCCCGTACTTTGCAATGATAAACGCATTCTATATTCAGTAATTCGCCACAATAAACTTTCGAAGTCCCGTACTTTGCAATGATAAACGCATTCTTTATTCAGTAATTAGCTTAAATAAACATTCGAAGTCCCGTACTTCGCAGTAATGAACATTGAGCATTCGAGATAAAATAATTCGTTATAATGAACTTATTAGCAATAACATTCTACTTAGAAGCAAATAATGCAGGTCGCAAGCTGTGTTAACAGTTGACGTTATTGAAATAGTGTTTTATTATGCTAATGTATGACATTTACCGATAATATTTATTTAAATGTGTTACTGTATTATTGGATAAGCCTACTAAATAGTATATACCTATTTAGACTCATTTCATTTGTTTTTAGAAAATATTGTGTTGTATTTATTCAAAGAGATTAGTCGCATCGATTTTGTGCAGTATTAAATTTCAGTGAGACTATTTATTATTATAATTTGAATTTGAAATCAGTCTGTTACTGTAACAATATCCTACAAAAGTGAGAATTTTGAAGTGGTTATAATCGTACCGAAATCTCTTAACAAAATCGTGTTCGTTAAACTATATAGGACCCCTAGGACCTGTATTTTTTTATATTATGTCTCCGGAAAACGGTAAACTACCTATGTACTCATTACAATATTTAAATAATAGTTTGGTACTACGGAGAAAATTTGTCATGTTAATACTTTTCTTGGTTGCCAGTTTAACTATGTTTCATTATATGATGAACTGGCAAACTGAGTTAAACAACCAGGCCATTATTATGTACTTCGGTCATGCTGATAACAACATATCGTGTCATTATGTAACTGAGGGTGACGCTTTGCCGTCAGCTGAAAATCGGGATTTTTCCCCGAAACCCGGATCGATATTTTTTCTCGAGACTTCATGCCGTGGAGGGTTAAACTCGCGTCAAGCGTGCTCTATCGAGTCTGCGTCAAGAGCTCATCCAGACACAGAAATCTATGTGCTGTTCAGTGCTCCCGTCAGCGACGTCGTATACAAACAGAGTTGTATAGCACTTTTGCGACGTCAGCCAAATGTCAGGTTTGCTAGAATACACATAGCTGACTACGCTAAGGATACTCCTTTAGAAGGTATGATGGCAGGCAATCCTTTTGAGGAGAGTAAGTGGAAGGTAGAACATTCTTCTGACGTCCTGAGGTTTTTGACTTTGTTCAAATGGGGAGGAATGTACCTGGATACTGATATCTTGGTCATGAAATCTTTGAAGCCTTTGGGATCGAACTGGGTAGCGAGAGAAGATGGCTCTTTAGCGAACAATGCTGCTATAGCTGCTTCTATGGATGACGCAGGCAGAAGATTTATTGACACTCTCATCCAGTACGTATTTATGAGTATTTTTACACAAATGCCATTAATAAAAATAAAATAGACTGAACAACGATATTAACAAAGTATATTTTCTTGGATGTCCGTTGTCCATTTCCACAGCATTAATTTTTTTGTGGTCTGATAGGCAGGAGTTCCATGTAAAATGTTTTCAACTGAATCCGGTTAGGCTGGAAACTGATCTGAACATAGTTAGAAAAAGGCTAAGGAGGTGATGATGCTCAGATATCTATAATCATTTTTATTTATTTTTCTTGTTATTTCAGCGAAGTCAACTCAACGTTTAGACCAGATATTTGGATACACAATGGACCAGGTGCAATAACGAGGGTCCTTGAAAAACTATGCGGGACAACCAACCGAGGAGACTGGTCGTCCAACACGTGTCAAGGTTTGATAATAATACCTTACTATAACCCTACTAATATTATAAATGTGAAAGTTTAAGGTTTTTTTATTAATTGGATCACACGTCCTTTGTAGTAATACCGTGGTGTAAATTTTATCTTGGACATCACTGATATCCCGTGTCTCGGAAAGTACGTAAAGTCTTTAGTCCCGGATGTCATTCGAAGATTTTTGACAGTCGTTACGGTTCTTAACAAGTAGGATCGAGTAACCGTGTTGTGTAGGTCAAAATAAGAAAGGCCTAAATGCCCGGACTCCATAAAAGCGGAGATGTAAGGAGAAGTCTCGTAAATAACGCTATAGTATTGTGCTAAAGCTAAAAAGTGGGGTGTGAAATTAACGCAAGCTGACTGGCTACTCCTCTACGCTTGGGTGTAATTCCACCTTAAGTACAAAATCACTCAACTGTACGTCTTAGTAACCGATGTATTTTACAACACTCACTGCACTCATATTTGTAAACACTTTCAACGACCAAGCGACAGCAGGCTGTCGCGCTGCTATTGCTTTTCTAATGTGTTTGGAATCACGTATGTTCGAAGGTTTAAATAATCTAAAAATCCAACTGCAACTTCGGAAGTCGGTGGCTTTTTCTGTCTCAAGCGCAGGCCACACCGCCAGCGGGCGAGCGGGCGAGCGGGCTAGGCGGGTGGGCGAAGCGAACGAAGGAAACTATACAAACTCGTAAAATATTGGCGAGCTAAACTATGGGGTTCACACCGAAAACTACGGACAGACGAGCGACGGGCGGAGCGCGCGGAGCGGGCTAAGCGGGCGAAGCGGGGGGCGTGGATGGGAGAGCGAGAGGTTAGCGTTCTATCTAAAAGACGAGCGTCGAATAGTCTACTCAAAACGGGGAGGATGGGCGAACGAACCGGGTGAGCAGGCTGACGGGGAAGCTAAGCTAGCGAAGCGCGGGTTCGCCAACAAGATGAACGAGTAGCTCCGCTGGAATCGTCGGATATTTCGTTAGCTTAGCTTGTTAGCCACCCGCTAGCTGGCGGTGTGGCCTGCGCTTTATAAAGTTGCCATTATTTTTAATCTATTTTATTTTGCTTTTTTAACATACCCTATGTCACTCCCACAAGTGAGATGAGTTCAACGACACCTCATATGTCTAAATCTATTATATAATTTAGGCTGTAGAGCGTGCGATAGAATAAGACATATATCCACAGATATAGGTCTATCTATATCTGTGCATATATCGATACATACGCTTAAAAAACAATACACTCCTGTCGGCAGTCGGGTTATGTTTTTGAATTTAAAGGTTTTCTTTATTTTCAGGATTCGAAGTATACGGCCCAGAGTATTTGTACCCATTGCATTATTCTAGAAGAAACGATTACTTCAAAGCTGGCCACCAACTGAAGGGCGTAGAGAAAGCTTACACTCATCATTTTTGGAACAAGTTATCACATGATACGAAAATAGAGAAAGATTCGCCGTACGTCACCTTGGCTAAACAGTTTTGTCCAAAAATATACGAGATGTATGGGGAAGAATTTGGATCCTAAAAGTCTAAGAACTTTCTGAACCGTCCTTATTTGTATGTCGCCATTAGGTAATATTTTATGTTGTAAATATAATTATAAATATATTATTTATTATCTATGTTATAGTCATATTTATTGTGAAGACTCTTTGCGGATTAACTGAATAATCTACAGTTCAAAGCTTTAAAGCAAACTACGAAATGGGTTTCAATTTCACCGTTTATCTAAAATATATTTTGACTTAAAAATAAGAACCTAACTTTTTAATCACACATCAGAAATAAAATTATCTGTTTTCGGCTTTGCGTAGATACTTAATCTATCCTAAGAACGACTAGAATATACATAATAGATTAAGTTAAACTTACGAAATCATCAATCATAGTAAATGGTTGGTTGTGACGTTCAACCGCCGAGCGTCGAATCCCCTCTATTATTGTGAATTATTTAGTCAAACCGATTATGTCGTACACAATTTCGACGTTTGAGCTACTGGAACGACGCAATAGCTACTACCTTTCAACGACCAATCGACAGCCGGCTGTCGGGCTGCTATTGTCTTTCTATTGTATCTCGAATGACGTGTGTTCGAAGGATTAAGACTGATTTAAGTATATTGATACAGTAGCTGGCGCTAGTGTCGCTTGATTTCGGCGCTGGATCATCACTGTAAGGCCCGAGTCACACCGGAATGGCAGCGGCCGGCAGCGGCGCGGCGAGCACCTTCAGTGTGAAATAATTTTAAACTTTAACTACATACTTAAAAGACTAGTATCGCTTGAAAAGCTTGAAAAGGTCGCGAGGCTGCCAGCGGCCTCTTGTTTCTAGCGTTTGTGCGGGCGGCCACTGCCGGCCGCAGCCATTCCGGTGCTCAGATTATAAAACAGTAGGCAGATAGACAGCGCGGAACATTACGAGTGCGGCGAATGTCGAGACATGTGTGCGTGACTGCCACGTGACGGCGGCGGCGCTGTAAGAACACGTCGTCTCTGTGTGCGTTCCGGTTGCCAGGATGATGAAAAATTACCCGTAATATTTCATTCTTATCTGTCTATATTAATTAAAATCAATTTATGAATTTACTAAAAGTATGTAGGTACGCGCGTAGCATAAGAACTGCTACGCCTAATTAGGTGAATCTACTTTGTTGTGTTTGTAATTGTCAGGACAATGTTGGTATGACAACATTGATTTAAAAAAATGCACCCTGGCTAAGCTGGAAGCTGGCAGATAGTACAAAATAATAATTGATTTATTGTGTTTAAAATTATGGAACAACTTAGGGATATAAATAATAAAGTGCTTAGCTGTATAACAATTTTATAAAGCTAAAAAGTTTGTTTGTTTGAAACTTGAACGCTCAAATTTATTTTCATTCACAAACTACTAAATTTAAGTTAAATGCATCTGTCTCTTTCCATTTCTTAAAGAAAAGGACAGAATATAAAATATTAGTCAAGTCATCTTTTTCTGTTCACTGTTTTTTACTATATTTACTTTATGTTGGCAAATCGACTGGTGTACATAATTTTAGTTAGAGACAAAACATTCACTAGTTTTATTAACGAAGACTTTTGACACATGCAAGATAAGTACTCGTACACACACATGATACAAACATACCAACCAAAAAGAAAAAAACACTCGAAATAAATATTCTTGTAGATCGATAATCCTGTGTCCAATACATATTTCCCAACTTAGGGGTAAATTTCACAATAAAATTGCAACACCGACAGATTTCTGTTGAGGTTTTGTGTTCCAAATAAAATAACATCCAAAAAGGCAAAAATAACCATATTAATCTATAAAAAGGTACTTCATCTTCTTTCTTTTGATTTAGGAAACAATTTTTGCAATGTTTAAAAACAAAAGACGGCATCATTCTCGAAAATATGAATTTTTTCTGTGACATGTTTACGGCGCGAAGCTTGGTGGCGTACTGACTCGAGATTGTATTCGCTTTTAGTTTTGTATTTGCTTTGTTGACCTCACTCGCGGTGTTCCGCGCTATCTATCTGCCTTCTGTTTACTAATCTGAGTTCCGGTGTGACTCGAGCCTAATCATGTTTCAATCTGCTGAATACTGGATGCTGGACTGGATTGAAACACGTTTACATCGATACAGTGCTGATGTAGTAATGCTAGTGAGCACGAATGTTTGTTCTGTGTCTGGGTGGGATTTATCTATAATAAGTACGTATTTAAAAATATATAAGTATGTTTATCAGTACAAGCTCTGCTTAGTTTGGGATCAGATGACCGTGTGTGAGTTGTCCGAGGATATTTATTTATTTATAGTGCCAGCTGTTGTAGCAATATAAATCAGCCTTAATAATCATTACATAGTATAAAACAAAGTCATTTTCCGCTGTCTGTCTGTCCGTCCTCCTTTAATGTTTACTTAGATGTTTAAAACTACGCTACTGATATTGATGCGGATGTTTAGGAGATGGAGTAAGATCAAGAGAAAGTTTTGTAATATATTACATCCATGTTTTAGTTTGGAAAAGCCGAGATTTTTAAAGATTGGTACATTTTGTAAACTTGCGAAGCTCGGGCGGGTCACTAGTATAAATGTAAATAAGTTACTAAGTATTTATTTGCGTAACTTACACTTTGTACATGTACAAAGTGTTTTAGAAAATCAATATACTTAATTATCTTAAATGAATTTGGATTGGAAGACACAAAAAAATATTAATTTACTTAGTTTTGTTTTTACATATTATTTACTTTGATGGGCGTAGTAAAGGCCGCAATCTCAAGTATGAGAGACGCCCTATCATTTAATAAACGAAATTGCTTGTTACCTAAAATAAAAGCTTATTTTATTCGCTAACAGTGTTGGGTTGCTTCAGTAATGCTTGGTTACGTAATCAATTTATGAATGTACTAGCTCCCGCCCGTGGCTTCGCCCGCATAAATGTCGATACTTTTTTTTTGGTGAGTGGGAAATCATCAAATGACGGCTCCCGTCCTGGGTGAGGCGGGAGGGCGTGTCAGACTTTTACTGACTAAAACCCACTCATGTTCCTTCGATTGCTCTTTATGTTTCTAGGTCACGGTAAGTATTATAAACATTCCGCAACCTCGGCAGGCGTGGCCCTGTTGGGCCCCTTCCAGTGCTGTCTTCTTCTCTTTGAGGCGCGCGTGGAACACTAACGCGCCGTCGACGCGGACCTGGTCCTAGCCGGGCGACGAGCTACCCATCGCTCGCCATCCACAGAACCGCGCCTACGGTTGCCGGTAGTCGTCTTGCGATAAATGTCGATACTTCCATCCCCTACCTACTACTTTACCCCTTTTAGGGTTGAAATTCCAAAAATCCTTTCTCAGTGGTTACCTACTCTTCACAAAGAACACAACTTGCATGTACATTCAGCAAAATATATAAGTATACAGGGCCGTCATCTACAATTGAGGTTTTCTTGAAAACCAATGAATTTATTCAAATGCAATTTAACCTAATTGAAGAACTAGTCATTTCCTACTATAGTTTAAATTAGAAAACATCCGTGGGTTTTTGAGAAAACTTAAACTGTATCTGATGGCTCTGTATACTTATATACTTTGCTGACTGAAGATGTCCAGATCCGAAAGTACCTTTACACCTGCATACCTACTTGCTATGTACTATTTTTGCTGCCTTTCTTTCGACGTCCTTGACCTTATTCGTGTGGGTTCGTCAGTTCTTCAAGCCTGCCTCTACCCATCCATCACTCATCCAATTATATCTAGCTAGGCCTGTCTCATTCGTGTGACTGCTCGAATCTATACTAATAAAATAATGCTGAAGATTATGTTTGTTTGATTGACATTTAAACATTAGCAACAAGACTGAGATGAAGACCAGAGATGTCCGAATAGCATGCTGAAAGCTATAGTGGCAGATATCTCTCTGCCTTAATGAAAAACATTGTGACTATTTTAAGTTTAAACTTGTTACAAACAAAATGTGGATCTCTTAGTTATCCGAAATAAATTGCTTTTATTTATTTTATTTAAACTCAAGAAGTAGAGGATAACCCAGGACGGCTATAGGCTACATAATATTACGCTAAGCGGAGTAGTAACCAAATGTGGGACAGCTAGTAAATAATAAAGCCCCCGCAGAAGTGTCAATGCAGCATTTTTATCGACTGTTTTTTGTACAGTCGATACTATTAATGCCTTTTCGGCTTGACACGTCATTTTAATCACTACCAGCGCTACCAAAAAATACTATTTTAACTTGAAACTTTTACTGAGAAATAGCTGATTTTTAACGAGTAAACAGGTTTTGCTGTTAGTTGATTTGGTTGTCTGAATTATACGAAGGCGAGTCACAAATGCTATGTAACATAAATTCGAACGAAACTAATTGGATACTTTCAGGTCAAAGGTACAGAATGATACTCTGACATAAATTACATTCGCCTTAAGCAAAAACATACATATATAATGAACAGACATTCGATTTATTTTTAAAATAATTAAGTAGTTTCTATAACATTGAACTTCTGAACTTCAAAACTTTTGTAAAGTGTAGTCTAGACTGTTATGAACATAAACAACTCTCTTTGCTCTCTGGTTACCACGTAGTATTTCGATTTCAAATTGGTTTGTCTTCTTTAGGCCACTGCACTTTATAGACTACTTTACCAACGGCCTTGCAGATACGTTGTCACTGTAAAGACAAAGATAAAACTGAGGTTTGTTCGAAAGAGATACCGCGGCTCCGGACACAAAGGGCTAAGAAAGAACATGGGTGGGTTTTAGTCAGTAGAAGTCTGACACTCCCTTCCGCTCCACTCAGAGCGGAAGGAATCATTTATTGATTTCCCACCTACCAATAATGAATATCATGTAAAATATATAGGTACATACCTTTTAAATCATTTCATTATAAGGCATACCTTTTAAACTGAAACACAACAACGCTGCTTCGCAGATGCCAAGGTAGTGGAACTTGGCTAGGTGAGTTATTTCAAAAATAGCTCTATTACCAAAATAATTACATTACAAATACATTACACTTACATGTTTTACTAGTAATTGACTTACTTAAGAGCCTGCCCAGACGAGGGACAGTGGCGGAAAAAAGTCCGCGGTGCGCATTTATTAGTACAACAATAAGGTTGCACCTAGTCCGTGCAATGCACCTCGCCAGTCGGTCTGCAAGCAACCAAATGACAGTAATAACCTGCCTAATAGTTGTAATCGAAGGAACAAGGGTGGGTTTTAGTCAGTAAAATTCTGACCCTCCCGGCTTGCCCATGGCAGGAGAAGTTATTTGATGATTTCCTACCCATAAAAAAAAATACAGTTATAGGTAATAAAAGCGCAACGCAGGCATTTTTTCCGCCATTGTCCCTCGTCTGCGCAAGCCCTAACTGAAAGAGCAGTTGCATGCTACCGTCAATTTCCTCAAATCTAAAAATACCTCATTCTCGGAACCTATCACGTAGATGCGTGTCTCTGTGCCATTTAATTTGAAAAGGTTATACTGGAAATAGATAAAAGCAATACTAATGATAAAATAAGACTTAGAAAAATGGAACTGAATTCGGACGATAACGAAGTTGAAGTTTAATACGCTTACTAATAGTCACTGTATAAAGTTATATCATGAATAGTGCCTAAGTAACCATACATTTTTTGACATTTAAAGCAGCGATTATTAGTAAGACGCTTAACTTCACCACATAGTATAAAACAAAGTTGCTTTCCCCTGTCAGTCCCTACGTATGCTTAGATCTCTAAAACAATACAATGGATTTTGATGCAGTTTTTTAATAGATAGAATGATTCAAGAGGTAGGTTTATATGTATAATACTTGCATATAACTGGAGAGAAAAGCTGATTTTTTCAAATATTTGTGACACCCGTGCAATGCTGAGGTGGGTCATTAGTTGAATACATATAAAGAGACAGAGCTTTTAGTGGTTATCTATGCAGACCTGAAACTACTGAAGATAGAAACATGAAAGCACATTTAGTTTTTATTTATGAAATAGAGAAGAAAGAAGAAATTATTTAAAAAAAAAAATTGTCCAAAAAATTTTAGTTGACAAATGTTATTACTCTGTTGACGAGTTCTTCAACGATTTGTAACTTAAACAATTTTTTACTTTTGTTTTTATTAATATTTGTAAGTCTTACCATAGACAAAACATAGCGCACTGTTTTTATCTATAAGATCTGTATTTTTTGTTACTATGTTTTACAAATAATAAATGATTGATTGATTGATTGAAAAATTCAACCGTAAAATCAAACATATGGGTCGAAAGTTTATACGCAAAGTCCGTTATATTTAATTTAATTAACATACTAAGAGTAACAAAAAAATCGTGTTTCAGCATTTCTTAAGTTCAGCCTCTAAGGCAAAATAGGACTTGAGTGAGTTTATATGAAAATCTACGGGCATAGCCACAAGAAACAACTAGTCACTTATAATTTCGACGATGCAGATCCTTAAAGAGAAATCGGATATAAACGTCCGCAGTTAACACGTGGTTCTAAATAGGTAAATAAAACTTTACATCCTTCTTACTGCTCACGTGATGATACAACACCATTCGAATTCAGAATATTATGTGTTCTGGGTGTTAATGGGACCGTTCTTTTTATGTGGCGATACGAAATAAATACGCATCCTTAATGTTACGTATGGATCAGTCCCATCATTGCTCTAAATTGAAAGTTCATAGTCACCGGATCGCCTCGGTTATAAGGCGAGTCGGTGCGGAGTGGCTGCCGGATGGCTGTAATTAGCTATGACCTTAAAAAGTATCATACAAAACGGCGAATTAATGACGCTCTCTTATTTGTAATAAGAGAGAATAAGGACAAAAAATTAGATTAAGTGCGTATCAAGCCACGTAAAGAAAAGGATTTCGTAATGAACGACTACGTATTATAACTTAACAAGCATTTTAACAATAGTTTCGTATTATGTCGGTTTCGTATTATCGCAAGTCAAGATTAAGCAAAATCGGCGTTTCCCAAGTTAGACCTTTGTATCTTCTGAACTAATAAAGTTATCTAAGCCGTTATAAATCTATAACTAACTGAACTTCCTAGTACCAACGATCGTGTTTTTTTTTTCAGATTTTTCAAACCAGACGTTTAGATTTTAGAAGCCTACATTAACAACAAAAAAATGTACTTTAAAGTTGATTGACATAGCAAACCTAAAATCGAAAGAAAAACAGCTGATATTTTTTGCACGATTTTGGCTTTGCACCCGTAATAAGAGTTGTTTGTTATCATGAGAACAATCACGTGTTTAAGTATCGTACACTAATTACCAGTCACCCTAAATATATCCTGTACTCTTGGTTGACTGTTAGAGAATGCCTAAGGCCTTAAGTCCGCCAATGTACATTTGTGCATGTATGGGAGATGTGAACTACAGAATCCTAAAAAGGTAAGGTAAACTTAGATCCCTAGTGCCGAAGGACAAAGCATTTTCAAATTGTTTCAATGACCATCCACGAACGTGACTTCGTTGACTGAATACACAATGGACACAGACCCTTTTCTTACTAATATCGTGTTGGACCAATGGCTAATAAAGCCTCCAGGCAAATAATGTGACGTTTACAATTCATATGTACTTTAATTTAAGTAAGTCTTAGAAATCACTTACATTCCGTAACTTGAAAAGGAGTACCGTTTCACTCAATACTGCGATGTGGAGGTCTGTTGGGCAGTCGCTTAACGTAAAACACTGGTTATCAGTTATATCTGGTTAGGCTGGAAGCCGACCCTAACGTATTTAGAAAAAAAACTTTTTCCAAAAAAAAGATAACCGACTTCAAAAACTAAAAGCTCAAAAATAACTATTTCGGAAGTCGGTGGCTTCTCTTCTGCCGGTCGAATTGTGTTGCTTTGCCAACGACTTCCGAAATAGTTATTTTTGAGCTTTTAGTTTTTGAAGTCGGTCCCAACTACGTTTTAGAGTAACTTTCAAAAAAATGTACGTTTTTTCTATAAAAATTGAGGAGTTCCCTCGATGTCGGCATGATACCATCATCAGATCCTGGACCTGATGACAATGGGACCATTTGGGAAGTCTACCCTTTCAAACAAAAAAAGAATTGTTCAAATCGGTTGGCAAACGAAGGAGATTTGCGCGAACAAACATAAAAAAAAAACATACAAACATCCGAATTGAGAACCTCCTCCTTTTGTTTAGAAGTCGGTTAAAAAAAACAGTCATTACGGGTAGAGATAAATATGACATTTCATAACAAAGGGGTCCAGTAATTGGATTGTGGAGGTCTGATAGACAGTCGGTACTCGGAAAAGGGTCCCTTACGTTACGTTTTATTTCTATACTTTGGAAAACTAATATAAAATGCGGAGATCTCGGTGCCATATTAATATATTTGGCGTCAATAGCCTTAAATCAACATACTTTTTCTGATACTACTATAAGTATTTTGTCCATGTTTTCGCTTGTGTACTACACAGGTCACGTGAATGGCAATCTCCCGAAACGACACGTAGAAGTTGAGCAAGTAGTAACATAAGGGAAAACAACTAATAAAATAAGGCAGATAATTGAATACTTGTTTGTTTTGTTAGAAAGTAAATACCGCCTACGGGACACATGACATAACAGTAGGGTCGCCAACCGTACTCTGAAATAAAGTATTGTACTCTATTTTAGATAAATGTACTCTATGATATCTAAGAGTACGCTAAAATACTTTTTTGTTCAATTTTATTTTACTTATACCAGCTATTTTATTTACAGTGTTTGGGGTTTTTAAAATGATCAAAATTTGTTATCTGCGGCAAAAAAAACTCAAAGTACTTTTTTAATTAACCTTTCGACGTCCAAGCGACAGCCGGCTGTGGCGCTGCTATTGTCTTTCTATTGTGTCTCGGAATCACGTGTGTTCGAAGGGTTGTCTATTGTTTGCCCGAAGATTATATGCCATAATCATCATTTTCCCGAATTTCATTTACCCGAATTTCATTTTCCCGAATGTTTCATTTGCCCTAAAAGACATATGACATACTTTTAATTGCCCGAATTTTATATACCATAAGATACGAATGCCATAAGTATTGTTTCCCATATTTTTATGTGCCATAATAATTATTAGACATAATATTTAAATGGCATAACAAGTATTAGACAAATATTTAAGCCCCGTAATGGTTTTTTTTTCTGTGCATGGTTGATGGTGGGCTAGGTCGACGGAGCCCCGCTTCGCGGGGCTCCTACTTCTGTGTGGTTTATAAAAAAATAACCACGAAGGGGATGGCGGGGTCTATTCGCTCGCTTCGCTCGCTCACACGACCCCGCCATCCCCTTCTAACCTAACCTGTCCGAGTCGGGGTGCCCTAAAGTCCCAATTGCATCCAATTTCTCTTGATATAAACAACCGTTATACACCCGATGTCGATGGCAAATTATGTTATGGCATATCAAAATTATGGCATGTGATAATTGGGACATGTGATAATTATGGCTTACAATGATTATGGCAAATTATGTTATGGTAAGTGACTTTATGGGAAACAATGATTCTGGCACGTGACTAATATGGCAAATGAGAGTAGGGCAAATGAGTATTATGTCGTATGATATTATGGCTGTTGACTATTATGGCAAATGAAATTAGGGCAAATAAAATTCGGGTAAACGGCGGTATACCGTGTTCGAAAGATAAATGTACTCTATTGTAACGGTCAGTACTCTTTATTTAGTAATAATAAATATTAATATATTATAATTATAATAATATTATTTATTAAAGACTACTCTTTATTTACCTTCTCTAAAATCAGATAAACTCTAATGCACTTAAAAGTTGTCCACCCCATTAATAAGCAGATCTCAAGCTCCCTATTAAAATAATCTTTCGATCTTCAGACGAAATTCCTCGAAAACAGCTAAAATAGGAGGATTAATTGGGAGGCCTTTCAGTTTTAATTGATTTCAACTTTCCATCTGATTACCAACTTATTCATGTTGACCGCAGAATCTTTTGCAAATTAGAGCTTCGTTTTACCAATTTTATAATGCCGATTTAGATTACTATTGAGGCAGTGACATCCCAATTCCATTGTTTTATTTATTTATTAAGGTTTACCAACAGCTTCTGTATTCAAAATATCTGTTATATTTCAGCGGCATAGTAACGGCACAAAGTAAATTAAACGACCTTAAACGTTGCAAATCTGCAATGTTATACACTATACACGATAACGGTATTTGGAAACCATCCATATATATTTTTTTTTTTCAATATTCACAGCAAGTAGTTTACTATTATTATTTGGGATTAAAAGTGTTTGTGTATCCTCTTGGTAACTGTATTTTAAAATCTGTGAACGAAAATAAAACATTTGCCAAAAAATTGGAGTATTTTCGCGTTGAAAGTATCCATCTTTTATAGCAAAAGATCTTGAAATTATGAACTGACCAATGTTTAAAATATAGTCGCTAATAACAGGTCCATTTAATTCACATATAACTGTATAAGTAAGTCAAAAATCAATTAAATCACAATACATAATGCGTTGAGGGATTTCCTAAACATCACCGGTTATAATCAAATAAATATCGTCTGTAATGACTGTAATAACATCCTGGACCTCATTAGGGCGGATGAGAACTCTAGTCTGTCCGTTTCATCTGCACCCCCCATTAGTAAACCGGCGGGGTTATTACCTACGAAACAGCAATCAGCAATATTTGCGCAGTGATCGCGCGATCACCGCGCGATGAATCGCTTAACGTCAAAAAAAAATTATGTTGTATAAATTATGTATGAACCGATTGCTAATCGCTCGCTGATTGTTCTAATGCACTTATTGCTACGATGACGATAAAGTAGCAATCGCTGGAACTAATTAAATATCACCTTTAGCAAAAAAAAATAAACTTTGCTCTTAAAAACCATACTAAATACGAAACCACCAAACGAAAAATGCATATTTTAGTTAACTGATTGCTCCACAGAGGCAACACTTTCGCTAGATTGATATTTGACGTGACGTATTTTGAATTGATGTTTGAGAAGCAAATATTGCTAAATTATCGCGATCGCTCGGCTATTGCAAGATACGTAATCCCGATGCGGATGAACATCATCCCGCTCTAGAATTTACCAACTTTTAAACTTTCGCGTTTCATGTTAACACATATTATTATACCGGGTATTAACGACCTGATTGCACAGGTCGTGGTCGCAAGCAGACTGAGGATGCGATGTCACAGCTCCCTGCTTTTGGGCGATGATTCTTCATCTACCCCTTTATTTTCACTTTCTCAGGTCGAAACGTCAAGCCTTCCAAGGTATTACTGTTCGCGTTAATACCCGGTATAATAATATGTGCTAGAATTTACCGTTAATAAATCGCAAAGGGCAAAACCAAACTCCATACATACTTGGGCCTGACAGTTCCCGGGCTAGAATTTGACCATAAACTAGAGTACATAGGAAGGTTTCACGAGTCGAAGTATCGTTGTTCTCAGCATTGGCCAAATTGGTAAAATAAAGCAATGTTTACAGATCCGGTTTCTAGTACAGTTCAGCAGGGGTACCAGGGTACGGCATCCTATGTTCAAGCGAGGGTTAGTCAAAAGGCAATCAATTTCGGAGTCTAGAATTCCGAAAGAAATCGTATGAAATAATAAGTCACAACAAATTTAGAAATATAAGTTCACTTGCGCAAAATACGAAAAGCGAATGACATTATTGACATTTATGACAAGTCACATAACCACAACAATGTTTTTTCCTTCGCCCTGGCAGGCTAAGGTACACCATATCGACCATATCGATTTATCATCAGTGTCCAAATTCCAAAAGTAAGGCCAAGGCCATTTTATGTTTTATACGTCTAATAAACAGTCATGACTAAAACGGGGGTGTATTATTTACGCTCTAATGTCATAATGACAGCGTTTGTGAAGTTAGTAAGAAATACGTGCTGTTACAGTTTGCAAAACTAGTTTTAAACTAACAAATAGAAATCTATTTATTTTCTACACTTGGCCAATGCTAATGGGGCTGAGATTTAAATGGGTTAAATAAACAAAATAGACGATTTTTTTTGGACATATTTCATTCGTGTAACGAATCAGGTACAAAAACGGGTTTCTCCTTTCTAATTTAAATTACAATAATAAACATCCTAAGTAAAATTTCATTAAGGTAGACTATGAGGCATGCTTTCGTGAATTATGTAAAATAAATGGGGAGAATTATGGTCATTTGAACTGTAATGATTGTGTTTTAATGTTTTATAATATACTATGGGAAAGTATAGAAAAATATACCTACTCCGAATGGTAAACCCAAGAATAATTGTTATCCAGTTTGGTTCTCAACTTCGTTAATTAAACTTCTGAGAGAAAAACATAAATATAGGTCTCGGTTCAAACGATATAAAAACCCTCGGGACTATGATACTTTTGTGATCCTCCGGACGCGTGCAGGGAGAGCTATGGATAACTGCTTCAGAGATTATATACAAAGAATTGAAAGAGAATTGAAAACAAATGTAAAAGCTTTTTGGCGATATACTAAGTCAAAGACATCAGGTTTCGTGGGGTGATCGTGTTGCTGAGGGTGGTAGTGCGGTGGCTGATTTATTTCACATCTGTATACAGTGTTGTCTCCCCGTTACTCCTCATCTAACGTTAGCATGTCTTCCGTTTGCATAACTAAAAATGACGTTAAAAATAGTATCAAAAAGTTAGATCTTAATAAAGGAGCTAGTGAAGACGGACTCCCTCCTATTTTTATTCGTCTTTGCATTGATGCTCTTGTTAAACCACTACAGATGATATACAATAAGTCTCTTAAAGAAGGTATATTTCCCGATTTCTGGAAAATTTTACATGTTATTCCTATACATAAACTGGAAGCATGAACGACGTAGCTAACAATAGACCAATGTCTATTATTTCACAATTTGATAAAATGTTTGACGGTCTTATTTATAATAAAGTTTATTCCTACCTCCGTCATATTATGAGTTCGTGGTTTTGTGTCCAACCGGTCCACTATGTCCAATTTACTTATCTACACTACTTTCATTAGTAACACATTTGAAGCTAGGGGTCAGGTGTACGATGTTTTCACAGATTTTTCTAAAGCTTTTGATTGGGTGGATCATTCAATTTTTTCTATGAAATTAAATTTCGCTGGTATTCATGGCTCTCTGCTGCGGTGGTTCGAAAGTTATTTAATAAATCGTTCACAAATAGTTGCTTTGGCGGGTTATGAATCTGTACCCTTTTCTCCTAGCTCTGGTGTTCCACAGGGTTCTAAATTAGCCCCTTTCCTTTTTTTGGTGCTTTTGTATGACCTCCTGTTTTTAATAAATTGCAATTGTTTAGCCTACGCTGATGATTTAAAAATATACTGTGTAATCTTCTTCTTAATCGTGACACTCTTGACAGAGCGGTCGTGGTCATCGTGGTAGGTCTCCTCTTGTGACACGTTTGACGGCTCGCCTCCACGAGATTATTTGCGAAACAAAACGATATTTACGAACTTAAATTGCTGATGGGACACCGGTCCCTGAAAATAAATATTTACGTGTAAAAGTGTTATGTATATAACCTATTTACAAAATAAACACGTTTTTTTTTTGTTATTAAAATAGTTTAAAAGTGACCGAATAAATCTAAATATCAACTACAATAAAACAAAGGCATTTATAAACACTAAACTACTTATAAATAAAATAAACAACTTGTGCTAGACGAGGCTTTATGATATGTCAGCGTTATTTAAGCCTTTGAACTCACGTGGTTCGAGACACAGTAGAAAGACAATAGCAGCGCGACAGTGGGCTGACGCTTGGTCGTTGAAAGGTTAACTGAAAATGATTACACTACTTCAAAAAAAGACTTTATAAAGAGGAGGTAGGGATGGTACTGTAGAGACACTGGCTGGTAGTGTCATATTAAAACCTTTTTACATTCATTGTTCACGATGAGATGAAATATGTTTAAATTTAGAAGACTTGACAGCCCGTAAGGCTGACAAACGGTCGTTATAAAAATATATAAAATAATGATTTAAAGAATAATAACATAAATGGGTTTAATTAATTAGTTTGTTATGCGGCTGGCTTATTACCTATGAAACAGTAATCAGCAATATTTGCGCAGTGATCGCGCGATCACCGCGCGATTAACTGCTCAACGCCAAAAAAAAATCGTATTATGTATGAATCGATTGCTAATCGACCGCTAATTGTTCTAATGCTCTTATTGCTACGATGACGATAAAATAGCAATCGCTGGAACTAATTAAATATCACCTTTAACAAAAAAACTTAACTTTGCTCTTAAAAACCATACTAAATACGAAACCACCAAACGAAAAATGCATGTTTTAGTTAACTGATTGCTCCACAGAGGCAGCACTATCGCTAGATTCCTATTTGACTTGACGTATTTTTAATTGACGTTTTAGAAGCAAATATTGCGCAATTATCGCGATTGCTCGCCTTCTGCAAGATACGTAATCCCGGTGCCGGTATAATAGACGTCCCTCTGGCCTCTACAGTACTGACAGCTTAATTATAATCAATCTGATCTCCAACTGCCACCACTTAACCCTTTAGATTGCCGAAAGCACAGATCAAAGCTAGATTGGCCTTAAGATTGACTGAATTTTTTTTTCTCTATTTTTGACATATTTGTACCTAAAGCTTATTTATTTATTATTTTATTAATTAGACGCTCTCAAATCTATTGCTGTACTTATTTTTTACCTTTAGAATGACAAGGACAGCAAGAGATTTGAGAGCGTCTCAGAATTGAGTGACGTTCGAGTATTCGGCCATTAGAGTGACAAAGATAGCAATAGATTTGAGAGCGTCTTAGAATTGAGTGAAGTTTAAGTATTCGGCCAATATATATGTCATCAGTTACCTTACACCTGACACTGAAAAATAAATAGCACCTGAGTAAATAAACCATTTTTCAATTATGTTACATTTAATAAGTTTTACAAAAAAACACCCTTCAAACAATTACCAATACAAAGAAATTGTTTGGTATAATTCCGATATTTTCTCCCGTCCCCTGCCTATTAATACCTAGTTGTCAACAACAACAACAAGATAACATCAATTGTTATTCTTCTTTGGGTTTCTGTTTATTGCAGATGTTTTGTTCTTTATTTTATTGCTTTTGTATTCGTTACTCTGACCGTGTGAAAGAAACATAATTTCTTTCTTTCTTTTCTTTTGCTATGATCTAATGAGAAGTTTTGTTCGATATCCCCGAAGTTCGTCATCAGATCAATATTTATTTATGTCTTAAGTGAAAATGTACTTTTTCATTTGAAAATCAATCACTATCAATCACTGAATAATCAGTGTACAACCTAACTAATCAAAAACGACGTATTGAATTGAAATTGTCAATGTTAAATGAAGCCGACTCCAAAAGCTACAACTTGAAAAATCCGTACTAATATTACAAATGCGAAAGTAACTCTATCTGTCTGTCTGTCTTTCTGTCTGACTGTCTGTCCGTCTGTCTCTTCTTCACGCCTAAACCACTGAACCGATTTGAATGAAATTTGATACAGATATATATACTGGGACAACTCACAAACGGTCATCTGATCCCAAGTTAAGCTCTGCTTAGAGCTTGTGTTATGGTAACCAGACAACTGATATACATACTTATATCCTTACTAATATTATAAATGCGAAAGTAACTCTGTCTGTCTGTCTTTCTGTCTGTCTGTCTGTCTGTCTCTTCTTCACGCTTAAACCACTGAACCGATTTGAATGAAATTTGGTACAGATATAGTCTGGGACCCGAGAAAGGACATAGGATAGTTTTCATTCCGGAAATCCCCCGGGAACGGGAATTATTACTCCACGCGGACGAAGTCGCGGGTAAAAGCTAGTAATTTATAAATGCATACATATTATAGATAAATTATTATATTACAGATATAGTCTGAAACCCGAGAAAGAACATAAGATAGTTTTTATCCCGGAAATGGAAACTATTATTCCACGCGGACGAAGTCGCGGGCAAAGCTAGTAACATATAAGGTCTGTTGTACTTTGAATTGCCGCCGTGGATACTAAGGTATGTATAACCTTTGTTATTAAGTCGGTTGAAATTGGATGAAGGTTTGTCATTTCGACAAGAAATAAAGCCAATTATAAGTTTGTGGTGTTTGTCAAAAGATGCGACTTGAAGATTCAGATTCAGAGTGCCCTGATCTTAGAATTTGAGACTTGACAATTTATTAAAAAGTCGAAAGCCACAATTTGGGTGGTCCCTTTTTAAAAGTCCAGTTCAAACTTCATTAAGCCTTTGAAATACACTTTGAATTTTAAAAGAAAATATTCACAAATATTTTCTTTGAAAATTCAACATGCTAAAAGAAGGCTGTTTAAAATCAACATGAATTTCTTCGTTTCTAGGGCACGGTACAGGTCGGGTGCGTTTATGTAATTTTTGCAAATGGGTATCTTAACCTTTAGTATTTCGTTCTCTTTTTTTATTGTTGTTTGGTTAATAAACTAACTTACTGCCGCCTTTCGTGTCTTTAGTGTCGTGATGGCCTAGGGGTTAAGGCGCCCGCCTCTCATGCAAGAGGTTGTGGGTTCGAATCCGGGCAAGTACCAATGTGACTTTTTCAATTCATATGTACTTTCTAAAGTTTATCTTGGACATCACAGACATCGGTGAAGGAAAACATCGTGAGGAAACCTGGACTTGTAGTTAATATAAGTCCGATATCGCCAACCCACCTTGAGCAAGCGTGGTGATCAATGCTCGTGCCTTCTCTGTATGAGAAGAGGCCTTTGCCCTGCAGTGGGACAGTTATAGGCTGCCATTTTTTTTTACTGCCGCCTTTTAATCTTTGCTTCTCAAAGAATCTTTATTTCTCATAAGGACATTTTTTTGTAATTACAGCGGCATCAAAATAATTGTATGCAGGTATTATCTATTTCCCATATGACAAAGGATGAAGTCTTCATATTCCTCAATTTTACTGCCATAACGTCTGACTTCCGATAAACCAATGATATCATACTTAACACCGATTAAGGCTTCTTGTAGTTCGATTAGACGCTCGTGTGAGGATAGAGACCTTACATTGTACGTTGCCACATAAATTTTCTTTCTCACATTACTGCTTTGTTGTTCCTTAGTTTGTTTAAGATGTGGAGGGTGGTGGTCATAATCTTCCACGGTGACCAGCCGGGTTGGAAGATGGTTTGTATTTTTTTCTTCTATAATAGCTGTATCTTTGAGAGGGGGCCATGGTTGCTAATTTATTTCGTTTTGCTGGGCTTGGTTGTTTGTAGAAGTTTTGTTTATTAAGTAGTTAAGCAGGCCCGGCTTAGCTATTCCTTCTGAACGACTGGAAAAATGTGGCGGTGGGGTATTGGAAGAGGATGTTTTATTTTTCTTATTACTTTGCTTTCTAAAAGGTGGTTGATTTTGATTCGTCTGCTGTTCTTGTGGAGAAGCTGAGAGAAATCTTTTTTTATTATTTTCCGGGTTCGGTGCGTTTTCAGTTGTTTTTAGAATAATTAGCTTATCATATTTTATAATTGCTTTATTTCCTCTCTCTTTTTCTTCTTTTAATTTTTCTTGTAGTTCTCTTCTTTTTTCTAGAACATGTTGGGGGTAATCTTCTTTCATATAGTAACTGGTGTCCTTTAGTAGCTTCTTTTGTCTAAAAATCTCAATTTTCTTTGCCATAGTTGTAAGAGTTAGTATGATTGGCCGAGGATTACTAGATTTTTTTCCAATTCTTCTTAGTTCTTGAATATCGCTACGTGACAAGTGTACTGAAAGATTTTCTGTTATAAAATTTATAATGGTATTTTCCAAATCTTGGTAGAAACGCTCCTGTTCCCCAATCCCGAATAATACTATATTTCTTTTTCTCGCATGTTTCTCTAATTGGTCTAATCGTTGTTCTTGTTTTTCCACTTTTTGCTTTAAATCTTCATATTTCCCTTCCCATATATTAAATTTAGCATCGAGCATTTTATTTATATTTTCTGATACCGTTTCTGTAACCTTAGTTCCGCTTTCCTTTATCGTAATTTTTTGTTCATCTAGCTCCTTTCGGATTAAACGTAGAGTAGCCAAAATTTCTTCCATTTTTATTGATTTCTACTTATTTAATTATTTTTGTTCTTTAATGTTTACATACATGTGCTGCCTTCTATCGGTTAGTAGCTGTATTACTACAAGAATGTCGTTAATAATATAATATAATCATATGGGAGAAACTCCAGGTAAACATGGCGTCGGCTTCCTGATAAATAAATCACTAAAACAATACATAGAAAGCTTTACTGGAGTCACCGAGAGAGTTGCATTATTAAATCTTAATATACATGGTTATAGTATGAGTGTGATTCAAGTTTACGCACCTACGGAAGCGGCTGAGGAAGAAGAGATCAGCAATTTTTATCAAACGATAGACAGAGTCATTGAGTACACCCACAATAACCTAATAATAATGGGCGATTTTAATGCAAAAATTGGCCAAACTCTAGAAGATGAAAAATTAATAACAAGAAGCTATGGATATGGCCAAAGAAATGAACGAGGACAGAGGCTTATAAATTTCGCTTTTGAAAATAAATTATCGATTATAAACACGTTCTTTAAGAAGAAACACAATCGTAGATGGACATGGCGATCCCCAAATGGCCTACATAAAAATGAAATAGACTACATTACAAGTAACCAACCAAAAATATTTGAAAACATAGAAACATTGAATTTAAATTATTCTTCAGACCATAGACTAGTAAGAAGCACAATAACCCTAACAAAAACACTGAAAAGCAGAGCGTCATATACAAACAAACAAAATAAAACACTAAAAAATCTTGAAGAAATAAAAGAATACAAAAATAATCTAGAGAACCAATTGTTGCACTGGAACAAAACCAACTCTGTTCAAAGTTGTTATGATTCCCTGCTAAAAGCTATAAAACAAAGCCTTAAAGTTACAAAGACAACCATCCAGTCTACTGAGAAAAGTAAAAAAATTATATCTGAAAGAACACAATCGCTTTTAAAAAGAAGACAAATACTTCAAAAAACTAAAAATAAATCACGCACCCAAAAAAACGAACTTAGCGCTCTATATAAGCTAACAAATAGGTATATTAGGCTCGATTACAAGAGACATCGGACCAACACAATAAAAAAATACCTCGAACAAGAAGGCAGTATGAAAAAAGCCCATAGACAACTTGCAACAAGTAGAGCCTGGATCGAGGGCCTAAAACAGTCGGGAAAAATATCATACAACCGTAAAGATATCATCAATATTGCAACAGACTTCTACAGAAATCTGTATAGCGCTAGGCCAGAGACAAGTCATGAAAACAAGGAAAATGAGGAGATACACAAGATAAGAGCAGAGGAAAAAATTCAACCAATTGATGAAATAGAGATTCTTCAAGCAATAAAAAGATTAAAATCAGAAAAAAGTCCAGGTCCAGATGGAGTCACTAACGAGGCAATCAAGCACGGAGGAGCAGTACTAGTCGTGACATTAATGCACCTTTTTAATCTCATCCTAGATACATCCAAAATACCAACACAATGGTACGAATCAAATATAATATTACTCTACAAAAAAGGCGACCCGCATGATGTTGGTAACTATAGACCTATCAGTCTCCTACCGACTCTGTATAAACTATTTTCCTCGATCATTTGTATGAGAATTAGCGACACGCTAGACACATGGCAACCAGTAGAACAAGCAGGTTTTCGCAAAGGTTTTTCAACGATAGACCACATTCACTCTTTAGAATTAATTATAGAAAAATACCAGGAAAAGCAGAGACCCTTGTACATTGCGTTTGTGGACTATCAAAAAGCATTTGATACAATATCCCATACAAGTATCTGGAAAACATTAACAGCTCAAAATGTAGAAAACAAATATGTAAAAATATTAAAAAACATATACAGTAACAGCAAGAACAAAGTCAAACTAGAAACAACTGGCCAGAGCTTTCCTGTGAAAAGGGGAGTGAAGCAGGGCGATCCACTCTCACCAAAACTATTTATAGCTGTATTAGAATCAATAATAAGTGAATTAGACTGGAAAAACTACAGTTTGAACATTGACGGAAAATGCTTAAGCCACCTTAGATTCGCAGACGATATAGTCTTACTATCAGAAACTAGACTGGGCCTACAATACATGTTAGAGACACTACACATAAGGAGTAGACAAGTGGGTCTGGAGATGAATCTCTCAAAGACAAAGGCCATGACAAACAGCTTCAAAAGGTGCATAAAAATAGGTAACGAGTCGCTAGAGTACGTAGATCAGTACATATATCTCGGTAAACAGATCAGCTTTGAAAACACCAGTAATGATATGGAAATAGAGCGTAGAGTAAAAAACGCCTGGAACAAATACTGGTGCCTGAAAGATATATTTAAAAGTAATATGTCAATTAAATTAAAGAAGAAGACTTTGGACTCATGCATCCTACCGTCTCTAACATACGGATGTCAGACGTGGAAATTTACAAGGAAAATAAAAAACAAAATTAGCTATTGCCAGAAAGGTATGGAACGTAGCATGCTTAACATAAAAAAGATGCACAAAATTCGTCATACAAAGATAAGAGAACACACAAAAGCAATAGACGCACTAACTTATGCCCAAAAACTTAAATTAAAATGGGCCGGCCATGTTGCCCGATACACAGATGACAGATGGACTAAAAATATTACCACATGGAAAGGACCAACTGGAAAACGCAAAGTAGGAAGACCATACACAAGATGGGAAGATGATATAAAAAGGCTAGCAGGACAAAACTGGATAGAGAAAGCGAAAAATAGAGATGAATGGAAAAAAGTGGAGGAGGCCTTTACCTGAGAGGGGTCCATGCTATTTGAAATATTATTATAATTATATTAAAATTTTAAAAATGTATTATTGAATCTAATGTAATTTTAAAAAATTGTATTATTGTTTTTGCATGGAATAAATAGGCTTTTTTATTTTTTTATTATTATCTATTTACGAATTGTCTATATCGATACATCCACGCTAGACTGTTTTATTTAATGTTTGTCCGAAGCTCTGGTATTTCCTGTATTTAAAATATAAAGCCATCTTACCTAAGCCAAATCATTCAATAGGAATATTTGTCAATATACATATGCCCTTACTAATAATCACTGTATAAAGTTATGCAATGAATAAAGCCTGTGTAACCATACATTTTTTGACGTATAAACCTGTCATAACTTTATGCAGCGTTTATTAGTAAGGCGCATAGTCTTTCAAAGTTATCTATCATTATCAGTTGTAAATAAAGCTTTCTCAGAACTCGAATCGGCCCTGCTTGGAACTTTGTAACTTAATCACTACATAGTATACATAAAACAAATTCGCTTTTTCTGTCCCGTTCCCATGTATGCTTAAACCTTTAGAACTACGCAACAAATTTTGTTGCGGTTTTTTTAATCCTTCGAACACACGTGATTTGAGACACAATAGAAAGTCAATAGCAGCCCGACAGCCGGATGTCGGTTGGTCATTGAAAGGTTAATAGATAGAGTGATTCAAGAGGGAGGATATTAAATATAATTCATGTTTATTATAGTAAAGAAAAACCGGGATTTTGAAAGATTTGTAACACACGTGCGAGGCTGGGGCAGGTCGCTAGTCAAACATATACCGCCTTATTACAAAACAAGGTTTTTCTCTAAACCAGGTTTAAACCATTGAGCCATTTTGTAATTTGAATCTTATTCTGATACAATCAAGATTCGAAATACAAAACCTAGCTCAATGGTTTAAACCTGGTTTAGAGAAAAACCTTGTTTTGTAATAAGGCGGAAAGTGACTTTTTCGATGGATTGAAAACGGAATAGAAATCCACTGATTATGAACATTATGCTTATCTTTACTTCTTTACGAAACCGGTATTAATCGTACGAATACGAAACGAAAATATCCTAAGTGTACACCCTCTTTTTATAATCTAAAATACAAAGAACAGTTATTAATAACGCCGCATTAATGCCTTTGTGAAAAAGAGGCTTAGGCCCGGACTCCGCCAAAACGGAAATGTGCAAAAATGACAAAATATTTTAAATAACCAATAGGATACTGGTTTTGCGCTAAAGGTAGCCCTTAAGCTAGCTTATTTATTTATTAGGCTTTTCTAACTTTTTAAAAGCCTGTTTGATCTCCTCTCAATAAAATAATACTATAATACAATACTGCGACATTTATATATTGTTCTTTTTGTTTTTATAGTTCTTATTTTTGTAAAATACCCTAGTTATAATAAGTTTCTAAATTTGTATTGCTTTGCTATGGGAATAGCCATCGATCACTAACGGTGCTTCCCAACACAGGCATTAATTTGCCTAAAGGAGAGCTCCAAATACTAAATGATTTTGTATGCTTAAGAAGCAATAAACTATTTTGTATTTGTATTTTGTATTTACACTAGGTGTATGTTTGGTCCTGCGCACTTTTCTTGGAAACAGCTAATATTTTTTTCGCTATTTCAGAGTTAGTTCCATAATAAAAGTTGTTTGTTTTCATGGGTAGAATCATCCTAACAGGTTATGCAAGACCAAAATTACACCTAGTATATTAAAAACTAGCTATCCTCGTGGATTTCGTAATTTCGACCAATATTTGAGAGACAATACAAAACAAACAACTAAACAAACTTACAAGAGAACTAAACAAGTAGTTTAGCCTTCTAATTTTTTTAAAGATATTTTGTGCAACATAATCGATAGTGGCTTATAAAATTGATAAGCCTAAAATGATGAGGACTATTTTTGCGGATAAAACTTGGCATGGCCTTAGCAAAGTTTCATTTTCCAAAATACTCCTCGCCTTAGAATGGGTGTAATGGATGACCTATGTAATTTAACGCTTGGTAACCAAACACGGCGAAATCACTTCTAAATAGATACTTTACCGGGCTTAGAAGGCATTGCGGTTGCTGAATTTCGTCCCCTCCGAGCAAAACAGGAATTTCCTTATCATTTATATGTAGGCCAATTCAGTACGGTAAGAATTAAAAGGTATTTCTTTCTGACCATATAAAACTAAAAATATTATCCGTACTAATCCGTACTAATATTATAAATGCGAAAGTAACTCTGTCTGTCTGTCTGTCTGTCTCTTCTTCACGCCTAATCCAATGAACCGATTTGAATGAAATTTGGTATAGATATAGTCTGGGACCCGAGAAAGGACAAAGGATAGGTTTTATCCCGAAAATCCCCCGGGAACGGGAACTATTCCACGCGGACGAAGTCACGGGCAAAAGCTAGTTAGTAATAAAAACTACTTTTTAATCCGAAAGCAGCTTGTTTGAATCGATTTTAGCCATTTACAGTATGACATCACTTTGTGGCGTAAACTTGAGATAAGCTATCAATCATTTAATGGGCTGACAACTCACCAGTATTCTCCCAAATAATGATAAAGTGATATTTATTTTATATATTCCTTAAATATAAAGCTTTTACATGTTAATATTTTGGGCACAGTTTTTTCTAGCAACACACTGAGAAGAAAAATTCAAAACAAACTAAGAGCTCAGTCTCTTTTTAAGGCCTTTTAAATGTTTTTATGAAATGTGCTTTTGATGAGAGAAGCACACAGATTTAAGTGGACCTGTCTAAACAGCCTTTGTCAGTAATCTTTCAGCCCAACTAAAAACGTTACGAGCCTTCCGTCTGACGTCACAATACCCTAATCCTAAATCTACAAAGTGACTACAGTATGTACATATTCCGTCCCTTTCATAACTATCTCTGTCTCTCTCTCCTCTAATTACTAGGTCACCGTTTTTGAGAATTCCTTAATTTATTCTGTCGCGCGTCAAAAGGGATCGATGGAACTTTTAAAACCCGGCTTATTTTATGTTTTTGGTACTAGCTGAGCTTTATTCACAAAGAATTGTTTCAAAAAAGACAAATAGGTATTTAGAGTAAACCATTTTGAAATAATAGAAGATCTCATCGTCCTTAAATAAAAAGTTTTTGGAAGAGAGTTCTCAAGGATTCAAAAAAAGAAGAATTAATGTATGAATTGAAAAAGTTAGATTTTTTCTTTTCTGTTAGTCCTTCAAAAACACGAAAGTAGAGAGGCCTGTTTATTACTCTTTCAGGCAAAAACTTCTTAACGAATTATGATAAATCTTTAGCGCTTCCGTAACCTTAAAAATTACAATAAAATTGCGTAACATCAGGTTTTACCCACAGTAGACGAGCAGTGACCAAAGACATCTTTATGCAGAACTTACTGTAAACAATATCACAATTTCCCCAACCTTTTCCCAACTATTTAAAAGTTGGGCATTGACGGTCATTTTTCGCGTCACTCTAGTCGTAAAACTGTGGCGTCACTCCAAATGGTTTAGGCGGCCAACCAACTCTGGAGTGACGATTTGATATTGATACTCACGATAAAGTTTTGGATGGAAGTCAATGCCCAGCTTTAGGGTTCGCTTCCAGTCTAACCGTCAAATAAACTATTTAATGAAGCGATTTGATGAACATTTTTTTTTTGGGGAGTGGGAACTTATCAATTGACTGCTCCCGTCTTGGGTGCGGCGGGGGCGTGTCAGACTTTTACTGAATAAAACCCGCTCTTGTTCCTTCGGTTGCCCTTTATGTTCCGGGGTCACGGTAACTATTTATAAACATTCCGCAACCCCGGATTTGGTAAACATTTAAAACCCAGTTACTGGGTAGCACGATAACTATTGCACTGACTAACACACGATTTAATACCTACGTATATAAAATTATACAGCAACACCAATTTGGCTTCAACACGACATCGTGCTATAATTCGGTTGATAAGGAAATAGTTGATAAGGATTTAATAAAATGATAGATAAGCCGAAATCTTTATCTATTTTTTATATGTATAAAATTGTAAACAGACTGATTGACTCACTGACCGACTAATTGATATATCAACAATCGCCAGTTAGTGTGTGTGTGTCTCTCGGTCCGTCTGTTTTCCGTATTTCACGGCAAAACGGAGCAACAAATTGTCGTGATATTTAAGTGGAAATGGTTGAAGAGATGGAGAGTCACATAGGCAACTTTTTGTCGATTTCAAAAGCTAGTTTAAGGATTTGTCACACTGGATGCGTTCTGCGGCCTGCGGTCAGGTCAAAGTGAACGCAGCCCGCATCATGTATGAAAAAAAATTCTGACCGTGCGAGCACATCCAAAGAACGCATGTTGGGCCGACGGGGCGGTGGGGAGGGAAGGACGCGTACGGACCGGTGGGCTGCGGGCACGCGGGCTGCGGGCTGCGCGCACTCAAATGACTGAAATAAGATGGCCGCTGTTTCGCCTGCCCGCACCGCCCGGACCGCTGACCGATTGCCCTGCCCGGATTGCTAACCCCGACCGACAGCGTTGTTCATACATGATGCGGGCTGCGTTCACTTTGACCTGACAGCTTCACACTGGTTTACAAAATCTTTGGAAATCTAGGCTTTTTGTTTTGTAATATGCATTTAAACTTTCCTCTTGCATCACTCTTTTATTAAGTTCTAGCTTGTCTTACTTGTTGGTTTTAGAGACATTAATCTTGGAGAGTGTTTGTAATTAAGAGTAGTTAACTACTAAATATTTTTTTGGAAATTCGACCTTTAAATAGGTTAAATAGTGGGTGGGTCATCTATGCGTGCGAAGCCTCGGGCAAAAGCTAGTTTTACATATTTATATTTTAAAAAGTATAACTCTCTTTCAAAAGTATAATTCAATAACATAGAGTGCGTTTTTGAATATATAAAGTTACGTCCATAAACAAACGCGGCCAAAGTTCAAAGCGACTGCGCCAGCCGTGCGGGAGAATTTAATTAGACGTGAATACGTAAATGTAATATTATGTAACACAATAAGTATGTGACTGTTTCCATTTTAAAAGCATCTTAAGAACAATGCAATAAGCATAAACAAAACGAAGTCTGTCTTTGTTTTTCTTAGACTGAGATAAAAAATATCGTTGCACAGCAAGTACTATGGCTAATGGTGCAATTTTACTCTTGATCGTTAGCTACTTCAACCAATTACCAACGCCATAAGCAATGGTAAACTGTCAAACTCAGCAAAATAGAATCGAAGAATAGCTCATCGAAAGTACGTACTGAGTATCGTTTATTTATCTCGGCGTTAGACCGTTTGTCCACCACCGCCGTCACCGTCACGTCAAAGAGAACGGGATGACGGCGCCGAAGTGGCGATACATACATTTACTATAGCCGCATGTCCACCGCACGTCACGTCACCTCACGTTTTTTTTTTTTATTAAAATCGCGTTAGAATAGCAAACAGCCTTTGAACGCCTGCAAGAATATCTCACGCGCCTCGCCGGACCTCTATAAGCCTTTTCACTCCTTTCTTCTAGTAGTCATGCTATAGTTAGGAAAAACCATGGTAGGAGAAGATTTAACAATTCGAGCATTCGTGAAGAAAGTTCTAGAAAGGCATTGTGGGAAGCTGAAACAGCAACAAAATGCGAGTATAAGCTCCCAGCAGCGAGCAATGTAATTATAAAATGTAGCATTAGGATAAATTGCGAACAATTTCTCTGAACACAGCCCGTGGTAACACACGGGAAACCGAGTTCTCACTTGAGACTTAAGTAGGGGATCGTCTTCAATTCTCACAGCTTTCGAAACGTTTTCTTCTTATTGTAGCTTTCTGTACATCTTTACATAAAGTTAACTGTGCTATTTGTCTTCCTTTCGTCAAAAAGTTTCAAAAGTGGTACAAAGTTTTCTCTTTTCGTATTAATATTATGTAAATTGATCTAACTGAAGGTTTTTTCTGTATCTATCATGTCTTATTCGATATCGTAGTATCCCGGTCAAAGTTCCTGTCGAAGTGACCTAAACATATTCGAAAAAGAATCTATTCCGAACACTAGGTACAGAGATTTTTTTGCTTTTTAGCAAACTTAAAAACTAATATCAATCAAAAAAATGTAATATCTTCTTTAGCATTATTTAGTATGTATAAATTGCGAAGCGCTACAATTAATGCGTAAATTCTTGTGTACGTTTTGGAAGAAATAATAAGGGATTTACCTTAAATTACTTTCTTGTTACTTGCCTACACAGGCAAACAAAGTTGAAACATTACAAAAATTAAGGCTAAGGCGCAGTTAATAAAGCCCATTGTTTCATAACAACTTAACATTACGTAATTTTTAAGGGGCAACCATAAATGAGGTAATATAATTTCGATAACCCCAGTCATTGTGAGCGATACTCGTATTTGTGTGATGTGTCACACATGTGTGACATGCGTTTCTAGTGTGACGTTACATAATATTGTGTTTCATCCACAAAAATGAACGAAAAATATAGTTTTTAAAATGAAATCTAAATTAGTACACATTTTCGTGATTCACTTGTGACATCACGATGCTACTATTACCACTGCTACAAACACAAACCTTCCCGTGTCTTGTCAAATGTCACAGTTCGTTGACCCTACTCTGTCAAACGTGTGTTGCAAAATTCCCCCTTATATTAAAAGAACTTTGCAAGTAACAGTACTTGTGTTATTAATTATAATATATCTAATGAATATCATGTGACATTACAATGCTCCTCCTACCAAGGCATGGCCTTGTCACAATCTCTCCCGTCCTTTGTGTCAAACTTTTACTGACTAAAACCCACTCATGTTCCTTCGGTTGCCCTTTATGTTCCGGGGCCACGGTAACTATAATAAACATCCCGCAACCTAAAAACATTCCGCAACCATGTCACAATACCCTCCACCCGTTATAGTGTGACGTTCGATGTAGACGGGCCTTCATATTAAAAAAAAACTTCTCAAGTGTACATTGTGTTTTTAGCCTCTAGTGGCTCGCCTGAGGGTATCGAGCAGATCCTATTGTAAAATTAATTTATAACATTTTCTTGTAATAAAATACCAGAGGCGATCTTATAAATGTTGTTCTTTTGGTAACAATGTTACCAAAAGAATTTACCAATAAGAAAATAATTGGTTGTTATTAAGTTCTTTGTGTAGTTATTAGATTATTTGTATTAAATTCTTTGTTACTTTTATTAAAGTCTGGTCTATAGTCTGCTCTTTGAAATAAGATTGTTTCTTTAATATTAAGTGACTGTAAGACGTTAAGCCCTTTGTGGTTTGAAACTATTGTCCAAGTTTACGAAGTCTTTGAATGCTTAGGTTACAACAAAATAATTGAAAAAAATTTTTATTTTTGGTGAATGGGAAATCGTCCAATGACTGCTCCCGCCCTGGGTGCGGCGGGAGGGCGTGTCAGACTCTTACTGACTAAAACCCACTCATGTTCCTTCGATTGCCCTTTATGTTCCAGGGTCACGGTAACTATTATAAACATTCCGCAACCCCGGCAGGCGTTGGCCCTGTTGGGCCCCTTCCTGTGCTGACTCCTTCTCTTTGAGGCGCGCGTGGAACACTAACGCGCCGTCGACGCGGCCCTGGCCCTTATTATGTAACTCGTAATATTCCTTGAGAACCAATAAATACAAAATAATCTACATACCTACATTTCGTACTAACATACGAGTACCACATTTTGTATAATGATAAGTCGCATTTAACCCGAGCGAAGCGTATTATCTAGTGGTTTAGAAAATAATTACGGTAACACATTTTTTTTAAACAATGGAAGGCTAAAAATAAGAATGTGAGACCATGATATTATAAGTAATATAACATCATTGATGTGAGATACATAAATAGAAAGAAACAACCATCAAATCAGCTGATGTGTCAAATGTCAAAATTTTGTCAAGCAGAGTGGTTAATTACGAAATAGGTAGGATATGTAAAGAGTTTTTACATGTCAGGAGACGGCCATTATTGTACAGACAATAAAAACAAAAAAAATAAACACAAGTGGATTTTCTACATTTTTCTCAAAATATTGCGAGCAACACGTAATACAGATTTATATTCATAGTTATTAAAACTTCTTAGAGGAAAACAAAACATTCGAATACTTCGAATAAAACCTAATTGGATCTTTTTGATTTATTATTAAACAATGCTGGCCTTTTTTCGTCGAAAAAATTTTGAAATGCCATTTGTGTTTCTTTTTTATTTCTTTTTTTTTTTTTATATAAATAATGGCCGTCACCAGATTTTTGGACAAACCAGCCAGTTTTGAGCGTAACTTTAAAAATGTGAAAACTCTTTAGTGAGTTTTGTTTAAATTGGTGATACATTTTGATTTTTCTTCTACTCGTTATATTGAAATAAAAGATTTCGATTAATTGAAAACCTCCTCCTTTTAAAGTCAGTGAATAAATGCCAAAGTTTGTGAAAATCGACGGAATAAATAAATATGTTTGGTGCTCTTTCACGCAAAAACTAATGAACGTATTTTTGAAACTTTACAATAATGTCCCCATACTAACATCATAAATGCAAAAGTTTTTCTGTCTGTCTGCCTGTTACGTTTACACGTCTAAACTGCTGAACCAATTTAAATGAAATTTCAGCCCAAAATCTGTGTTTGTCTTAATTTTCCCGGGCAACCGTAGATTCCTTTCAAATGATATAATCTAACTTTGTAAGAAAATATTTTGAAAGAGTATTTATTGAGCTTCTTGTTCGTTTTTCTTTATAGGAAACAATACGCAATACTAGTGACCATTTTGTTCTTCTTCAGCTTAAACCTTCAGCTTATCTTGAGCTTCAATATTATCCAACTGCCTGACATTTTTCAATTTAAAACCGCCTTTAACTAGCCTCAACTGTCAGACTCACTGACATCTTGACAATTCAGCATTGCTTGTTTCTGATAAATTCGAGTGGTTGTTCCTGGTTCTGCTTGTAATTTTGCTAGCGCATAATTTGTTCTCAAGAATATCACTCATGGAGTTTCTTGCCCGTTCTTCTCCATACGTAACAACATTTCCGAATGGGCGGTAGATTCACTTTTGCTTTATAATTATGACGTTTCAAAATGCCTTTTTTGGTCTAATGAAAATAAATGATTTGACTATTGACTATTGACTATAATAGCTTTCTATCAGAGAAACAAAATTTAAAGAAAATAACTTTCTTCTAAATTAAACAAAAAAAAATTAACTTACTTCTTTGTAATTTAAAAATGTTGTAAAAGCCAACACAAGTTTTATATTTCTATCCATACTAATATTATAAATCAGAAGAGATTGTTTGTTTATTTGTTTCTTTGCATGGTTAAAATGGAATGGAAGAGCTGGTTCGAATTAAAACATTATTTTTGTGTTGAATAGCCCATAGGTTATATATCACCAAGCTGCGATCTACGGAAGCGGCTTAGTGACTATATGCGGTTGAAACCAAGGAGGACAACTAGTTATTTATGAACTAGCTTTTGCCCGCGCTTCGCTCGCGTTAGAAAGAGACAAAAAGTAGCCTATGTTACTCTCCATCCTTTCAACTATCTCCACTCAAAAAATCACGTCAATTCATCGCTCCGTTTTGCCGTGAAAGAAAGACAAACAGACAGACAGACAGACAGACACACTTTCCCATTTATAATATTAGTATGGATACACAGCTTCCACAAGCTTTCAGAAAGTAGGAAGCAAAAAATATATTTTAACCAACTATCATATAATATATTCTATCTAAGTATCTATATTTATAAAATAAAAATATAAAAAAAAAAAAAAAAAAAATGCATTTATTTCAGTAAGTTTTTTACATGTAAGTTGCCGGGGCTTCCCAGAAAGTAATCGAATGATACTTGTGTTGGGAAAGCCTCGCTCTTCCGATGGAAACATAATTTTAGACTTACTAGACCAACAATATGAGTAACAATAATATTAATTAAAGTAAGTTCCTTAAAAATTAAAAAGAAGATAAAGAAGCGTGAAGTGCGTCTGGTGTACGTTTGTGTGTGCGAGCGTCTGTGCGTGCGTGCGTGGGTGTTTGTGTGAGTGTGTGTGGCGGTGTGTTTGTGTGTGTACATGAGCCCTCGTTGGGGGGTGTGTGTGAGTACGCGTTTGGAGGTGTGTGTGTGTGTGTATGTGTGTGCGTGTGCGTATGTGTGCGTGTGTGTGTGCGTGTGTGTGTGTGTGTATGTGTGGATGGTGGTTTGATTTGGCCACATAACCCTATTAATTCGTTACGTGTAGTATGTAAGTACATTTAGCATTTATTAAATTCAAGTTAATGTATGTAGGATTTCCTCCACATCTTCATAGTTAAGAGTAAGGAGCCATTCAGTCAGATTTTTCTTACACTCGTACAATGGCATGGGGTATATATTAAGGATACGGTTAATTTTATTATAAACACGGGGAGCTTGAGCCAAAATTTTGCCGACTAGCAAAGACAGTACGAGTGGGGTGTGTAGGGGCTACTATATCGCACCGTCTTTTCCTAAGTTTGGCATAGTCGAAAGGTAATGTTTTGTGATATCTTTGTGTCATGTGTAGAATATATAGTTTCCTGACGGAGAGAAGCTTAGAAATTGCATATAAGGATTTAGTAGAAAACCTAAAAGGCTTACAGTACATAACTTTAATCAAGGATCGTTGCGCCCTCTCTAGATCTATAAAGTATGACTTAGCTGCACCTCCCCATACCGAAATGCAATAGATAATTACTGATTGAGCTAGTGCAATGTATATTTTATTCAGTAGCTCAGTACTCATAACATGTCTAAGACATTTGAAAACCCATATAAGCTTTCTCACCCTCCCTATAGTTACTTCAAGGTGAGGGTACCAGCTTAACCTTTGGTCCACGACAATTCCGAGGTATCTAGCAGAGCTAACTTTCTGAATAGTCGGGCAACTGTGAGTACAATTACTAGGACTACGACAGGAGTGAATTTTAATTTCAAAGTCAGACGAAGGCTGGGCGTTTAAGTACGGGGCGAAGCATACGTAGTTAGTTTTTTGGGTGTTTAACGTGAGAATATTCTCATTGAGCCAGTGACTAACTCGAGCTAGACCCCCTTCAGCCACCAACCTCACACTCTCCCATGTCTTGGCAGTAAAGATAATAGCGGTGTCGTCCGCGTAGGACAGTATCCTCCCCCCGACGCCGCTGAGGTTGCAGAGGTCATTTATATATATCAAAAAGAGCGTCGGGCCGAGAACACTGCCCTGCGGGACTCCAAATGTAACGTTTTCTTCCTCACTGAGAAAATTGGCAATCTTTACCGCCTGCTTTCTATTTTGTAGGTAACTGCTGAGAAGGGAGAGAGCAGAACCTCGGAATCCTATCCTCTCCAGCTTGCGTATCAGTATTGGAATAGAAACGGTGTCAAAAGCTTTCTTGAGGTCAAGAAAGACTACTAGGCATTTGTTTCCTCTATCTATTTCTTTTGTTATTGTAGATACAAGATCCATGGTGGCATCCTGAGTCGACATACCTTTCCTAAACCCATACTGAGTGGTAGATAAGATGTTGTACTTAGTCAAATAGCTTATTATTCTAGAGTTCAAAAGCTTCTCAATGATTTTAGAAATAGAGGTCAGCACAGAGATAGGCCGATAGTTGTTAACTTCGTCGCTATCTCCTCCCTTATACACAGGGGTGACAACGGAGCGCTTAAGAAGATAGGGGAAGATTCCGGAGTTGAAACTTAAGTTGGCAAGGTCTCTGATCAGAGGGACTAAGATCTCCTTAGCTTGTTTTAAGAAAAGGGTAGGGATTCCATCCCAACCTGGTGCACTCCCCGAATCTAGGGACGTCAGGATATTTTCAACTTCCATCTCAGAGGTGTCTAATAAAACAAAAGAGGACAGATTACCGTTGTCCATGTCAGTTGGTTCCAGTGGTACGAAACTATTTGAGATATTCTGAGCGAGGGTTTGTCCAATGTTTATAAAAAAAATTATTTACATGGTTGGTTGAGGCTTGAGAACATGATTTTATCTTAAGTAGGTTTCCATTTGAGCTCTTGGGTGTTTTGTAATGGGTAATTTCATTAATGGCTGACCATAATGCCCTGGGGTTTTTAGCAGATGCTGTAATTTTATCTTTATTGTATTTTTTTCTTAGTTTTTTAATAAGGTTTCCACAGAAGGTTCGGTATCGTTTGTAAGTTATTATTATAATTTGGTTTAGGGGGTTTGATTTAAGTTTAAGGTAGATTATATTTCTTAGTCTAATACACCGTAAGGCACCTGTGGTTATCCAAGGTTTTATCCTTCTTTTGCTATTCGTGACTATTACATTTTTGGTGTTGGAGAGTATAGCTGACCTGACCATCTCTATCAGTGCAAAGGCATAAGTATCCGGATCTTTAAAGACATTGAAGAAGGATGTGTCAGTATTTATTAAACTTTTATGAGCATTTTCATAATTGATTACGGTTTTGTGCCTTTGAGGTACCGTATGTTGATACTTATATGCGATTGATAAAAGTATAAAACAGTGGTCCGTTACAGTTGTATTTAAAACCGCCGTACAGGCAATGTTCCTTTGTTTGTCCAGGCTCAGAAAGACATGATCAAGACAGCCGTCCCCCCTCGTTGGTAAGTTATGAGACGGCAACAGTCCATGCAGTGATAGCACATTTAAGTAGGTTAATCTATTATTTCTTTCTTGATTAGTATCTATTGGGGAAACAATTAAGTCAATATATAAAGCCAAAAAAGGGAAGTAAGAGCAAGACACGTGTTTTATATTCAGTTTCTCCATAAGATATACCTAAGAACACGCTTGTTTACCAAAAACCTGAAAAGGAGTCATTATGACCGATTCTAGGAAAAAATATTCCGGAACCAACCCATACGTTTTGCCAATTTATGCGAAAATAAAAGGGGCTTCTACGATTTCTGGGTTGTAAAACTTCAATATGACTAGTATAATAGTCTTTTCAGATTTATCGGAAACTAACAAGAAATAACAGGAAAGTATCTGTATTAAAAACGTGGAAATTGTAATAAGGGATTTTTATAAAAGAGCTCTTTCGAGAGAGCTCTCCCACCATGCCGTATTCTGAGGAAAAACATGTTTTTTCTGTTTTTACAAACATATAAATTCACGTACACAACAACCTAACTCAAATCAAATAAATCTAGGAGATACAATATCACTGCGGAAAAGGTTCCATCAAAATCTGATGGAAAAAGTAAATGTAAACCTTAACTTGAACACTCAAAGTTCAAGTTGAAGAACTCGAGAATCCCAAACGTGACCCCACCAAGACAAATATCACTGCGGAAAAGATTCCATCAAAATCTGATAGAAAAAGCAAATGTAAACCTTAACTTGAACCCTCAAAGTTCAAGTTAAAGCACTTGAGAATCCCAAACGTGACCTCTAAGCAAACTGAGGTATAACATTTTGTAGATACTGCTCAACTCTCTCTTCTCCGGATGTGGGTATATGTGTAGACTAGCCACAACTTCCTTGAACATATTGCTTAACATCACGTTTGTATTCCCTGCAGGGTGCGGCAGACGTAACGGTGGTCAGGTATTCACAATTTTGGTTTTAGTGTACAGGGGTCAAAATTTCTACAAGTCTACCAGATATTACATACAATGAAAATGATGAAAAATCCATCTCCATGTTATTATAAAATGACAAACTGACTAACTGAATGACTGATTATGTCAACGAACAGAGCAGAATTGGAGGATATTTTCTTAGCGAAGAGGAATGATTTTTGAAAATTCCAAAAGGAGTAAAATGGGGGAAGAAAGTAGACATTCACGCGGGTGAAGCCACGGTCAAAAGCTAGTTTGGAATAAAATCAAAAAGTCGCCAAGTCACTTCATTCTTGTCCAAGATCTTATTGCGGGTATTACAGACAGAGATCCTGGGTACGATGTAAAGGTCGCTATAAGTTTAATTGAGTTTCCTCTCAGCTTCTTACAACTCTAGAGTTTTAATGTCGACATTCCTTAGCGTAGGCACATAAAGTCAACATAAAAACGGACTGTTGAGGACTTCCTCTTTTTTTATGTCGATTTAACCTTTTGACGACCAACCGACAGGCGGCTGTCGCGCTGCTATTGTCTTTCTATTGTGTCTCAAATCACTTGTGTTCGAAGGATTAATGTGGTTAAATACTTTAATACATGTGCCTTCATCTTTTCTCCATATTTTTTCGTATTTGTTGACGGCTCATCTCTAGCCGCCAACAAAATACGAAAAAATATCAGGGTGGCAAACAGTAAAAAAAAAACTTTCGGACCGCATCGCTCCTTATACATGGCAACCCTTGACTCGCCGTCGACCCTTGAGAACTGAGCAAACACGATACTTATTATAAATTCTGGTCAGTTGTTGGTTGTTTACTCCAAGTTTCTAAGGGCAGTAACCACAGGAAATATTGCTTGTTTAGTTAGATCATTGAAGGGATCTTCAACAATTTGTTATTGCGAAGTTTAAAGGCTTAGTTCCCGAAGTTTATTTCGCTAAGGACAAGTTTATGTTGTTAAGGTAGAAATTAATAAGTTTGTAGGCAGCTGTGGCAAAACCAAAGGGGTTTTGAATACGATGATCTATGCGTTTTTATGTTGCCTTGGACCCTTTAAATGACTGAATCTATTTTGATGAATGATATAACGTCAGATTTGTCATCAAATACGTGAGTGTCTCTGCGTGTGTTAAAATCTAATCGCCAAAATCATTAGCCTTAATTTTTTCCTCAAACCTAACCGAATAGCATAACTAAATTATGATTTTGACAATACAAAGAAAATTCAGTATTAACATTTCTAAACATTTTTTTTTATATTTTTATGTTTTTACTTATTAAATTCTACATAGTATAAAACAAAGTCGCTAACCGCCGTCTGTCCCTATGTATGCTTAGATCTTTAAAACTACGCAACGGATTTTGATGCGACTTTTTTTTAATAGACAGAGTGATTCTTAAGGAAGGTTTATATGTTTAATACATGCATAATATAGAAGAGAAAAGCCGAGATTTTTAAAGATTTGTAACACCCGTGCGAAGCGGGGGCGGGTCGCTAGTTATATTATATTTTTTAATGTGTTAATAATAATTTTTGTTATTTATTTAATAGAGTTTGACAACAGCTTTTCTAGAAAAATATTCAATTATTTATTTTCCGCACCACTGTTAAATTTAATATCAAACGTTAATAATATCAGAATTCACAGAAACCACGACCATACAAGGTCATTTCATAAACATTTCATACATTTTATGAAACCACTTCCATGTACTACATAAATATCCATCTTACTTAATAATATTATAAATGCGAAAGTAACTCTGTCTGTCTGTCTGTCTGTTACGCCTTCCCTCTTAAACTACTGAACCGATTTGAATGAAATTTGGTACAGATATAGTCTGGGACCCGAGAAAGGACATAGGATAGTTTTCATCCCAGCAATCCCGCGGGAACGGGAACTATTCCACGCGGATGAAGTCACGGGCAGAAGCTAGTATATTATATATTTTCTCTTGGTTCTTTCACAGATACGAAGTTAGTTTCACTTTGAACACGTGTAACTTTTTTCTCCACCGACTTTTCAGACAGACTTTTTTATTTTTACCCACATATTTGTCTAGAATATTACACTAATATAAAAAGAGAAAAGTTTGTTGTTTTGTTGTTAAAAGGTAATCTTTAGAACAGAATAGATAACGTAATTTATTATCTATACTAATACTAGCTTTTGCCCGCAGCTTCGCTCGCGTTAGAAAGAGACAAAAAGTAGCCTATGTTACTCTCCATCCCTTCAACTATCTCCACAAAAAATCACGTCAATTCGTCGCTCCGTTTTGCCGTGAAAGAAAGACAAACATACAGACAGACAGACACACTTTCCCATTTATAATATTAAAAGTATGAATTATAAAGAGGAAACTTCTGTCAAAAATTCTTTTTCATTACAAAGCTACATTATCCCTGAGTAACATAGGCTTTATAATATCACGCTATGTTCCACGGAAGCAAAGCAGTAACCAAAAACCTAACGTAACGCGGGTGAAACCGCGAGGAACAGCTAGTTTACACTAAAGCTGTAGCTTTGTTTACCTTTCGTCGACCAAGCGACAGCCGGCTGTCGCGCAGCTATTGTCTTTCTATTGTGAAGTTCGAAGGCTAAAACGCGCTTGTAAAAAACTTGTATAATAAAAAAAAAGATAACCGACTTCAAAAACGAAATGCTCAAAAATAACTATTTCGGAAGTCGGTGGCAACACAAATCGACCGGCAGAAGAGAAGCCACCGACTTCCGAAATAGTTATTTTTGAGCTTTTCGTTTTTGAAGTCGGTTATCTTTTTTTTAAAAAAGCTTTTTATTTTTTACTTTTTAGTTAGAGTCTCATGGCCGAATACTCAAACGTCACTTAACTTTAAGTGCCACTCAAATCTGTTGCTGTCTTTGTCACTCTATAGGCATACAGTAAGGACGGCAACAGATTTGAGAGCGTCTCAAAGTTAAGTGACGTTTGAGTATTTGGGGGTCAGTGTCTGTCTACGTTTTAGGGTAGTCTCAAAATAAACTCATAATCTTATAAAAATCTACAATCCAAGAAAGCAAAACGCGATATATGCGGGCAACGTCACGGGATATCTATTAGTGTTATATACTAAAACCTTCCTCAGAATGTAACAAACACTTTGCTGAAAACCGCATCAAAATCGATTCAGTCAAACGCGAGATAATCGCGGACAAACACACATACATACATACATACATACAGGTCGAACAGAGAACCTACTTTTTTTTGAAGTCGGTTAAAAATAGCTTTGGCTTCACGCGTGTGAAAGTCGATACTTCCGTCCCCTGTTTTATTTAGGGTTACAATTTTCATAAAAACTTAGTGGTTACCTCTATTCTTTAAAAAAAACACCCTGCAAGTTTTATGTCTCTAGGACCAGCAGTTTGGGCTGTGCGTTGATATATCAACAGTCAGTCAACCAGTCAATCAGTTTACCATCCGTACTTATAATATACAACATGTCCCGGAATAAACGCACACCACCAGACACCCCAATTAGAATATTATGTTATAATCATAATACATACACTGAATTTTTATTATTATGTTTAAAACACTGTTTTTTTTATAAATTAGTTGTACAGATTGTGGGAGAAAATTATAGTCACATTACAAATCTACGCATGCACACAGACGCACTTGCATAAGGGTCTAGCGTAGTAGGTATTTCATCCATTTTAGTTTGTTTTGACTGTACAGCGGAAGTGTGTCAGCAGTTTACGTAGTTTTAATTATCTATATTAAAAATTAAAAAAATCGATTCAGTAAACGATTCTGAACAAACTATTTTCTCAAAGTGCATTAATTCAGTTACACATTATATATATATATAATATTATAAATGCGAAAGTAACTCTGTCTGTCTGTCTGTCTGTCTCTTCTTCACGGCTAAACTACTGAACCGATTTAAATGAAATTTGGTACAGATATAGTCTGGAACCCGAGAAAGGACATAGGATAGTTTTCATCCCGGAAATCCCCCGGGAATGAAAACTATTATTCCACGCGGACGAAGTCGCGAGCAAAAGCTAGTTTTATATACATAGATAGATGATAGCCAGAATTATAGAGAACTAGCTTTTGCCCGCGGCTTTGCTCGCGTTAGAAAGAGACAAAAAGTAGCCTATGTTACTCTCCATCCCTTCAACTATCTCCACTTGTAAAATCACGTCAATTCGTCGCTCCGTTTTGCCGTGAAAGAAAGACAAACATACAGACAGACAGACACACTTTCCCATTTATAATATTAGTATGGATAGGATAGGCTTTATATTATAACATCACGTAACGACCCTTGGAATTGGAATAGTAACCACGGACACACAAAAACGCGGGCAAAACCACAGGAGTATAGCTAGTGTCCAAAATATACAATTCAGCTGTAATTAAGGCACCTGAGAAAAGAAACTCCGAAAAAACTCAAAGGTCACGGTTTACTCAGGAAAGTTTCATTTCAAATAAAATTATTTTGTTAACTGGGAAAGTCAGCATTGGATTAATTAAAAAAAAAAAAAAATTCCAGCCTATAACTGTCCCACTGCGGGGCAAAGGCCTCTTCTCATACAGAGAAGGCACGAGCATTGATCACCACGCTTGCTCAAGGCGGTTTGGCGATTTGGGACTCTAATAACTACGAGTCCAGGTTTCCTCACGATGTTTTCCTTCACCGATGTCTGTGATGTCCAAGAAAAACTTTAGAAAGTACATATGAATTGAAAAAGTCACATTGGTACTTGCCCGGATTTGAACCGAACTTCTTGTATCAGATGCAGGCGCCTTAACCACTAGGCCACCACGACATATATTTATACCAGAATTAAAATTTATAAAATGAATAATATAAAATTTATAAAATTTTATACTATATTTATATTACCAGAAGTATTATTTACACTGCTGTAAAACAGCGTTGCTATGTCCCAGTTGATACAAATACCCTTCGCATGAGAGAGACATGACATATCACATTTGTATCGGTGATGGCAATGCGACCGCGATGTCTCTAGTTACAATCAGTAGCACGATTCACGTAATCAAAATCGTAACGATATCGTGGCGATTTAGGTCTTCAGACCATTATCGTATTCACATCGACTTGACGGACTTGATGGACATCGCAGGTGATCATAATTAAGCTTTTCTAAAATATTTAATTATCCTGGTAGAATATAGGTATATGCCTACTATTTAATGTAACTGGCGATCATTTATAAATAAAACGTTTAGTTTCAAGCCAATGGTATTGTCGTCTTGACGAACAATACCAAAGTAAGGACATTCGGGTAGGCCGCATTAAGTACTTAAGCCGTCAGTCATTATAAATCATACTAGCAAACAAACAACCCACGTAGTCCTCACACTCACAATAAATATGATGTATAAAAAAATATATAGTTACTTAGATAAGTACATAAATGTCAAATTCAATAATTATTTTTATATATCTTTGCAAAAATGTAAACACTATGTAGGTATCAGAACCAAAGCTTTCAATTCATGTTTAATATTTTTTAAAGATACAAAAATATTAAGTACTTTTTTACATAGTTATTTACATTTCTTTCACTTATGTTACAATATTTATAAGTATAAATATATTTATTAAAGAAAAGTAAGTACGGGGCTGATTGATAATATTCCACCAACCAAACAACCTTTTGAAATAAGCAATTAGATTTATTTTTTCGAACTTCAGGATAAAACGAGTTCTAGAAACGTACAAATACTTTCAGATTTTTCCTTATTGTGCTACCTTAGTAACAAATACCTTTTGATACTAAACAGCGTAAGATTAAATCCCGCCCACCTCAAGTTTCTTATAATTGAATCACAATCATAACAGACAGATCAATTTGTGAAGCCCAAAATTTAATTTCCCATCAGTTGGAGATAATAAATTGATATTGGAGCTTACATAAAGAAATTCCTATAAATTTGTTATTGACGTAACTTTTAGTAGCTATTTTGGTGTTATTTACAGTCCACGTTTTCCTGTTTTTGTCTTTTGAGGCTTCTTCTTGTGTTGCGGTATGTTTATAATAGTTACCGTGACCCCGGAATATAAAGGGCAACCGAGGGAACATGAGTGGGTTTTAGCACAGTATAAATTCCATATTTATACTGTGGTTTTAGTCAGTAAAAGTCTGACACGCCCTCCCGCCGCACCCAGGACGGGAGCAGTAATTTAATGATTTCCCACTTCCCAAAAAAAAGGCTCCTTCTTGTCATTTTACGGTAAGAGGCTGGCAAATGTATAATAATATAAATAAAAATGGATCGCTTTTGTCGCTAAACGCATAACTCAAGCCGCCTTATTACAAAACAAGGTTTTTCTCTAAACCAGGTTTAAACCATTGAGCTAGGTTTTGTATTTCGAATCTTGATTTTATCAGAATAAGATTCAAATTACAAAACCCGGCTCAATGGTTTAAACCTGGTTTAGAGAAAAACCTTGTTTTTTTAATAAGGCGGAATAAGTCCGAGGCTGGGATATCTCATTAGTTAAGGCGCCTTTTTATGACTTTTTCAATTTACATGCACCTTCTAAGTTTTATTCCTTCTTAGAAATATAAAGCACGTAAAGCCGTTGGTCTTGATTATCATTCGTTCTTTAATCGGCACGAATGGTCAGAAGCCAGGACATCTGACTGTTTGTCTGGTAGGTATTTTGTGGCTGATAGGCAGTCGCTCCTTGTAAAACAAGTCAGCTAAATCCGGTTAGTCTTGAAGCCAACTGTGGTATATATTTGTAATAGTGGGTACATAGAACTAAGTTTATTGTACGTTACGAGCCACTGGCCAGTTCCCGAAGATACGTCTAGCAGTGAACCCCTTATTTAGTTGTGCTCTTGATAGTTTCCGCAGTTCCCATACTCTTCACCAACATTAACATAGAACGTTGGGAAATGAATAGAGAGATGATGTTTTCCTGTTTTCGGCCTTGAGAAACTTTCTAGGTATTTCTTAGTAAGAACTTGGGACGTACTAAAATTTTGTTGTTTTCGTCAACACGCAAAGATCAACAAAGGTCAACAGTGAATCACTATTCTAGGTATCTTTATTTTACTGTTATGTTTGACATTAGCCTAATTAGAACTATGTAAAGGCAAGCGGCTTAGAGGGCGGTTTCCTTTCTGTAAATAGGATTTCTTCTTTCCACTGTACGCTTTAGTGGCTACTAACCAAATCACAATATAAATGTGTGTCGCATGCATTTTGTAAAATCTGCTGTTTTCATGGTGTCTCGGCATTTTATATATGGCAAATCAGCTCACAATTAAGTATGTAAAATGCCAAAGGCAAAATGTCTGAGCAATCCAACTCGGATAGATCGTAGCTATTTTTTAAACCATCCAGAAAGAGACTGGAGACGGTGGATTTATTCAATGCCTGCGACATGTACATGTTGTACTTCAGGCGTTCTTAATACAAGAATCATTCAAATCGAAGCACAATTGACGAAGAAATCAATAAAAAATCATGTAACAAACAATACAATAAACTTCTTCTGAATTCGCTTGAAAATTCCAGAAAGATTTTACGGCACTGAATATCTGTCGAAGTCAAACAAGTTCAGCCCCTATAGTAGGTCCCAGTTCATTGACAGAAATGAATGGGGTGAGTCGAGAGCGAGGCATGAATTTGTTAGAGATAAGCGGTTAAACTTACTGGTCTAAGACTGCGGACATGAAGTCAGCGGAAGCGGAGAGCAGCGAGTTAGTATGCATAGATTTATTATAATACTAGCTTCTGTCCGCGGCTTCGCTCGCGTTAGAAAGAGACAAAAAGTAGCCTATGTTACTCTCCATCCCTTCAACTATCTCCACTTAAAAAAATCACGTCAATTCGTCGCTCCGTTTTGCCGTGAAAGAAAGACAAACATACAGACAGACAGACAGACAGATACACTTTCCCATTTATAATATTAAGTATAGTATGGATTAAGTACTTCTTCAGATTGATTATAAGTATACTAGGTGTATTTTTGGTCGTGCACAACCTGCTAGGAGATGATTCTACCTATGAAAACAAACAACTTTTATTATGGAACCAACTCTAAAATCGCAAAAAATAATATCAGCTGTTCTTAACAAAAGTTCAATGCCCTCCCGACCATAATGTATGAAACAGCTGGTGCACGACCAAAAATACACCTAGTATATATGGAACTGGCTTCAAAGGCAGCGGCACGGAAAGCACCATACGGGAGTCTAGCCGCCTAAAGTTTAATCGTTAGTGATGTAATGTAGCGCTCCTTAAGGTGCTTACAGATTAAATAATATGTTGAATAACTTTGGTTTATAACACGTCCACATTACGTAACATTGTGTTTCAACATTGAAATATTGTTTATTAACAGTGTCTCACTAAAACATGTTAATTAACAATGATTTATAAATAACATGTCGTGTTAATGTGATAAGTTCACAACGACGGGTATAGATAGGGGCAGAGAACCCGACAGTTCCGACAGCGAGCAAGACAGTAACCAGTGTTTTTGCATATTGCCTAGAATTACTCATTATAAATAAGTATTTGACGCTCCAGCGATATTATATAGCAACGATATTTTAAATCTATAAAGATATAACAACTTTGTATATACATATTTGTATCGCATAATTTTAATCTCATGTTAACTTTTATTCTTTGTGTCGTGATAGCCCATTGGGTAAGGGGCGCCTTATCCAATGGGCTATCACGACACATGTAAGAGGTTGTGAGTTTGACTCCGGGCAAGTACCAATGGGACTTTTTCAATTCATATGTGATTTCTAAAGTTTAACTTGGCCATCTCTGGACGGGACTTGGACTGTCATTCGTAGAACTTTGACAGTAGTTACGGGTAAGCCAGAAAGTCTGACCAGTGACAAGTTTGACCAAAAAGGCTAAGAAGATGATTGGAACTCTTATTCTTTCACATTCCTAAATGGCCAAACTATAGGCTCGTTCCATCGCCTCCGCTTACTTTGTATCCACAACCTTAGTATTCAAGAGCTATTGAAAAACGTAAATAAGATCAGAATTCAGTCTAAAAGCAAAATGGTTCCCATTAATGTTGATTTAATCTGAATTTAGGGTGTTCAACGAAAATACTGGCTTATCTCGTCTTAACGCCCGTGATTAATTTGTTACTGGTTTTCATTTTGTTTATTTTTAGGGTTCCGTACCTCAAAAGGTAAAAACGGAACCCTTATAGGATCACTTTGTTGTCCGTCTGTCCGTCCGTCCGTCTGTCAAGACCCTTTTTCTCAGAAACGCGTCGAGATATCAAGCTGAAATTAATATCACATACTCAAGTCTGCTATCTCTCGAAACAGTGAAAAAATCTAGTTTCTAAATCAACGCAATAAAAAGATACAGTGGTTTATATTGCATATTTGGACATTTACAAGGAAATCAAAACCTATAAGGTACTTCCAATTGACCTAGAATCATGAAATTTGGCAAGGAGCAAGGTCATGTAGCAGAAGTAAAGGGAAAACTCCGAAAACCGTAAATTTGTAGTTAGTTCACATCAGGCGTCCGTTTGTCCGTCCGTCTGTCAAGAACCTTTTTTTTAGGAACGCGTCGAGATATCAAGCTGAAATTAATATCACATACTCAAGTCTGCTATCTCTAAAAGCAGTGAAAAAATCAAGTTTCTAAATCAACGCAATTAAAAGATACGGCGGTTTATATTGCATATTTAGACATTTTCAAGGGAATCAAAACTCAAAACCTATAGGGTACTTCCCATTGACCTAGAATCATGAAATTTGGCAAGAAGCAAGGTCATGTAGCACAAGTAAAGGGAAAACTCCGAAAACCGTAAATTTGTAGTTAGTTCACATCAGGCGTCCGTCTGTCCGTCCGTCTGTCAAGAACCTTTTTCTCAGGAACGCGTCGAGATATCAAGCTGAAATTAATATCACATACTCAAGTCTGCTATCTCTCAAAGCAGTGAAAAAATCAAGTTTCTAAATCAACGCAATAAAAAGATACGGCGGTTTATATTGCATAATTATTTAGACATTTTCAAGGGAATCAAAACTCAAAACCTATAGGGTACTTCCCATTGACCTAGAATCATGAAATTTGGCAAGAAGCAAGGTCATGTAGCACAAGTAAAGGGAAAACTCCGAAAACCGTAAATTTAAAGTTAATTCACATCCGTCCGTCCTCCCGTTCGTCCGTCTGTCAAGACCCTTTTTGTCAGAAACGCGTCGAGATATCAAGCTGAAATTAATATCACATACTCAGGTCTGCTATCTCTTAAAGCAGTAAAAAAATCATCAAGTTTCTAAATCAACGCAATAAAAAGATACGGCGGTTTATAATGCATATTTAGACATTTTCAAGGGAATCAAAACCTATAGGGTATTTGCCATTGACCAAGAATCATGAAATCAAGAAGCAAGGTCATGTATCACAAGTAAAAGAAAAACTCCGAAAACCGTGTAGTTATTTCATAAAAAAAATTAACGGAACCCTCGTTGCGCGAGTCCAACTCGCACTTGACCGGTTTTTTTAACCTTAGTCTCACACTAGGAGTTTCGACTGGAATGCTTTATAAACAAAATTGCGGTCAAGTGCAAATCGGGCTCTCATACAATGGCTTCTGTATTACGTCTCTCAAAATATAAGATCACGTTTCCTGTCTGTGTGTGTGAAGAAGGCCTCTCTAATTTTTAACTCTTATAAGTTGTCATTAGCACTTGTAATAGAGCCAGCAGAAACACGCACGAGATTTTTAACTCCGTAAGAAAAATGTACTCGAAATAAGAAGAGTAATAATGTAAATCCTACTACCTACTAATATAATAAATTATATGAATGTCAAAACATACTTGGAAAAGCAACACACGGCCACAAGCAAATACTCATGCTGCTGCCGAGACCTGGGCAGAGGGCCAACCAAATCGACGCTGATAGACTGAAAGGGTCTATGACATACCTTAGGATTTCCAAACAAACCAGGAGTGGTTTGATTTGGGTGTTTATATGCTTTACAAATAGAACACTTCGAAACATAATCATCAACATCCTTGTACATTTGCGGCCAGTAAAAGCGAACACGCAAACGCTTATAAGTTTTCTCAACCCCTAAATGAGCACCTAAAGGAGAATCATGGCTCTCTGAAATCAGACTCTGAAATCTCAAATCAGATCAGATCTGAAATCTGAATGTGTGTGTGGATGTTGATTAAAACGAATATTAAACTTTCGATGACCAAGCGTCAGCCTGCTATCGCGCTGCTATTGTCTTTTTATTGTGTCCCGAATAACGTGTATTCGAAGGTTTAATAAAACTTTACAATAATATAACTTATACATCAGAATAACACATGAGCTACATAACATCACGCTATGACCTACGAAGCGTAGCAGTCAAAGACATAACATAACGCGTGTGAAGCCATTGAACAGCTAATACATAATAAGGGCTGAGTCCAAATCCTGCAAACCAACAACCTCATGAGCCAAGTCAAGATACAACTTGGCAATTAAGATTTATTTGTCTTTTCGCCTTACCAAGTTAGAGGCACACGGGACCGTTATGTCAACAACCACTCGCGCCGCTCTAATTGATCCCTCACCACCACTCCCGGACTCTAAGGTCCCGGACCTTTGTTAGGCAGGAACTTTGTTAGTTGGTTTCGACTAAAGTAAATCTTTAATGTAATAGGATCTACAACAAAGACTATACAACCACTTGACCGCTCATACGGGTGATTCGGGCTCACGACACTTAAATGGAATATCACTTATAAGAGACGCAGGTATGAGTGCAATTTTTAGTACTGACCAGTTGTTGGATCCGTGCACACTTCCTAATTTCGCTACCTAAAAATACATTTATCGTATAAAACCGAAGCAAAAATGAGTACATGTGCAATAAAATGGTGCGGAAAATGTTCTAAAACATCTAGTTATAAAAAAGATGGCATAAGTTTTCATCGGTAAGTAAAATATGATTATATTCATCTACATTTTTGGTAATTAGAGAGCTCAAGCTAAACTGGTTGGATTCGAAAAAAGTCATACCGCGTTGATGTCTTTTGAAAAAGTCCTTTACTTTCACTAGAATATTAGATAAGTCTATCCCTTTCTATTCGTAAGTACTTCGTACTGTGTCCTGAAGTGATGTGACTTCACAAAACACAGTAGATAAATTATTTTATCGATAATTTTTAATGGTAAAATAAAAATAATGTTTCGTTTTAATGTTTTCATTTTAGATTTCTAAATATTCCGGAAGTTAAAGAAAAATGGGTTAATTTTCGTTTTTTATTTAACTATTCCGTTTTATAATCAAGTGTATTATTTTTTTATTAATTGATTTAAGCTACTGCTTGATTGCGAAACCTTTTTTAATATAACCTTATTTTTATAAAACCCTGTTTTATTACAAAATCGGGTCTTATACAACTAATAATTTGAATAATTATCGATATCGATATTTTTTTAATCACCCTTTTGCAATCCCTAAAAAATCAGTTGTCAAATTCATCGACCAATCACAGCGGGCGAAGCTTAGCTCCACCCCTTCGTTATCTGGTGACTTTGATTTAGAACAAAAACATGCCTATACGCACTCCACTGGTTTGCTGCTTCATGATCTACAAGCTAAGTTAATATCGCTTAGTTCGCAAAGCTGGCGCAGTTTTTCATACCAATAGCTTAGTTTACATAGTTAGCAGTCTGCAACAGAAGTATGAGACACTGCCTCAGTTATCTATACTGATATAATAAAGATGAAAACTTTGTTTGTTTGATTGTAATGAATAGGCTCAAAAACTACAGGACCGATTTTAAAAATTCTTTCACCATTCGAAAGCTACATTGTCCACGAGTAACATAGGCTATGTAATATCACGCTATGTCCCACGGGAGTGAAGCAGTAACCAAAAATCTAAAGAAACGTGGGTGAAACCGCGAGGAACAGCTAGTGTGATTTAACCTAAAACTAACTTAGCTTAGATTTAACTTAGCTTAGGTCTGCAACCCGCATGGCCCGGGGCCTTTGTTACGCCGGAACTTTGCTACTTGGTCTCAGCTTAAGTAAATCTTTAGATAGATAGATAGAATATTCTTTATTGTACACCAATAGGACAAAAACAGTAAAAGTCAATACAAAGAAAATATGCAAGAGTACAATAGGCGGCCTTATCGCTAAAAAGCAATTTCTATCAGACAACCTTTGGATGGAATCAAATTATTTAAAAATGAGTAACGGGTAGTCTATGGCGTACATAAATGTATAGAATATACATATATAGAATAAATAAAATGAAATAAAAATTAGAATGAAATGGGACCAGTATGCGCTATTCATTTGCACCAAACAATACCTGGTTGGTGTTGATCTATTGCAGAGTATCTATATAATTATATGAAAATAATGGTAAACTGACTGACTGCTGATATATCAACGCACAGCCCAATCCGCTGGAAATAGAAAAAATAAACTAACAGGGTGTGTTCTTTGTAAACAGTAGATAACTACCAAGAAAGACTTTTTTGAAAATTCCATCTCTAAAGAGAAAAAAAATGGAATATCGACATTCATGCGGGCGAAGACGCATTCGAAAGCTAATCCGTACTAATATCTATTATAAATGTGAAAGTAACTCTGTCTGTCTATCTCTTCTTCACGCCTAAACCACTAAACCGATTTGAATTAAAGAATGTTTGGTACAGATATAGTCTAGGACCCGAGAAAGGATATAGGATAGTTTTCATCCCGGAAATTTCCCGGGAACGGGAACTATTGGTCCACGCGGAGGAAGTCGCGGGCAAAAGCTAGTGGAATATAAAAATATAGAACTTATAGGGTTAGGTTGCTTAGGTTTTTTTTTTTTTTGGATTAGTAACTATTTCAGTGTGATAATGTTTATTTATTTATTTATTGCAATAAATGTCCTTTAGCTTATTTATGTCTTGTCATCATTTATGGCACGAGAACAGCCGGATCGATTTTTATGATCTTGGACTTTTTACATATCTCTCCTCCCAATAACAGGATAACAACATAGATATTAAAACATAGTTACGAAAAAAAGTCGTTTTACAATGCAACGCCACCTGTGAAACACAACAGATAAAAACACACACACACATACAAAAAGAACATGGCTTAGTCTTCAGATTCCCTTTGTCAGGACAGCTAGTTAATAAATATAATAATTAAGTAAAGTACATTAATTAGTATTTTTCAAAAGAGTCTTTCACAAGACATCTTAATGCCTCTTAGACAAGGTCTTTAATATTCCCGCCTCCAGCAGTTCCCAAGCATATTTATTTAATGTTATTACCTCGAAGGCACTATAAACGTTACAAATTAATATCTTCGTTAACTTGGAACTGAGTTAATTACTAAATCACAAATGTGCCTCAAGCAATCCTTTGGTAAGAGCCGTTTTATCGAATATTTAGCTTTGCGGTAGAAATTACGATTATTATTTAACTTATTCCATTTGATATGAAGGAGATATTTTTTTATTAATTCTAACATAACGTATGTTGAATTCGTCCAAAGCTGGTTAACGACCGTTGCATCCGAAATGCATTCGCAGCGAGCGTGTTACGGTAACTAGGCCGCACAACGGCGCAACATGCAACATGCATCAAACACTGGCCAGATATGTGGCGCCACAATTGTTTGCTACAAGCATAGATATATTAAAGAAGGAGATATGCCCTGTAGACGAAAATGTATCGGATACCTGTGTCTCCTGTTATCCCTACCACACGGCAACTACTACACGCGCAGTTCAGTAAAAGCAATAGATACGCAGCCGCGCACACACCCGCATTTCTTGTACTAGAACGTACAACACAATCAATTATGAACCTTAAAACACCTACACAGCGTGTATTTACCATGCACCGTAAAACTTACTCACACATTAACATTGATGGCTATCGTGCTGTGCGAATGCAATTTATTTTACATTTACGCTAGTGATTGACTAAATCGGAAAATTATCGAAACTTCTATTTATTATTGACCAAATCCTTTTTGGGTTCTCGGAAGTAAAACTAAATAAAAAGATGGCGTAAATAGATAAATTTGGGTTTGTGTAACTTAAAAGCATTTTTGAATTTTATAAATATGAATACGATGCAGTTATTTATTTATTTGTTTATTTTTTACGATGCATGGTATAATACTGATACAAAATGGACACGATGGTCCAGATGCCACGCGACATGCACTTGAACCGTGTTAGGTAAGCCGAGGGAAATATTTAAGGACGCTGTAATATTTGGTCACATATGACTAATAATAATAAAGTAAAATTAAAACAGGGTAAATATTAGTATTTACTTTGATATTCCAAGCGGGTTAAAACGGTGGACAAATTAAAGCAAATAACTCCCAAACAATATTTTACTCGTCAGGCGACTTTGTTGTCGATAACCTACGCTAAAGGATTTGCACATGGACATCATTAACTCACGGCAAGAACCAGCGGCCGCATCACGCGATTCTTGCGTTTAGTTAAATATCGTTTTGTGATTTTTACATTGCTTGTCTTGTCACTAAGTGACAAACTTGCGTAGTTGTGAAGGAGCAATGTATTTCAGCACAAACAATGCAGTCGCTGTGATGCTTAGAAACGAAATAACAGAAAATATTTTTAAATTTGTTATTTTTTATGATTTTAAAGACAAATATAGGAAAAAATATATGAAATGTGATTCCATTGTTGACATAGTTTTGGTATCTGCTTCACTTTTTGCAAGAAATCGCTGAACAATACGGTATTTTAATTTGTTGACACGATGGCGTTCGAAAGCACACTAGTTCGCGGACACGGCCACTTACGTACGACCTGTAGCACGATTGCATGTTGCGCGGACAGCGACACGCCCACTTGCCACTTCTCCTGTTATTTATATTTCTATGGCTACAAGTATATTGAATACACCTGCAACAAATGTATTCTTAGTGTGCAGACCCGCGAACCAATCACGTTGCAAATATGACGCCACATTTACAGAGATAAATATGTATGCCCGATGTGCGGCCTGTTTCACTCAGTGTTCTAAACCCCGTTACGGGCGTAATGTATCATGTAACACAGCGAGCGTTCTTATAGTCCGTAAATAAATAAATAATTTAGAACAAGGCACACATGGCCATCTGATCTCAAGCTAAGTAGAGCTTGTGTTGTGGTAACCAGACAACTAATGTGTATACCTACATATTTAATTTATAAATCCATACTAATGTGTGTGTATGTGTCTGTCTGTCTGTTTGTCCGTTCTTAACGGCAAAACGGAGCGACGGATTGGTATGATTTTTAAGTTTAGACAGTTGAAGGGATGGAGAGTGACATTGGCTACTTTTTGTTTTTTTCTCACGCAAGCGAAGCCTTGGGCAAAAGCTAGTTCATGCATATTATTGAAACTTTACAGAATTGAAACATTCAGACACACAAATTATCATACATAATAATATGCATTAGTACGTTGAAACGATCGGCACTGGGATTACGTATCTTGCAATAGCCGAGCGATCGCGATAATTTAGCAAAATTTTGCTGCTCAAACGTCAATTCAAAATACATCACGTCAAATAGCAAACTAGCGATAGTGCTGCCTCTGTGGAGCAATCAGTTAACTAAAATATGCATTTTTCGTTTGGTGGTTTCGTATTTAGTATGGTTTTTAAGAGCAAAGTTAAGTTTTTTTTGTTAAAGGTGATATTTAATTAGTTCCAGCGATTGCTACTTTATCGTCATCGTAGCAATAAGTGCATTAGAACAATCAGCGAGCGATTAGCAATCGGTTCATACATAATACGATTTTTTTTGACGATCGCGCGGTGATCGCGCGATCACTGCGCAAATATTGCTCATTGCTGTTTCATAGGTAATAACCCCGCGGTCGCTCTTTTGCTGTTCTCTGACGGTTGTTTGGCGAATCCAAACAAAACAGAACAATGAGTGTTACATTTACCAAGTAATCTACTATTAGACAACTATACAAGAAGACTCTAATAGTATTTCTATAAATTTTTAAACAATAACCTACTGTTATTGAAGTACAATCGATAGTCTTGAATACTTTCAAGGTCGCTTACGAATTAATAGAGCTATCGTAGGAATATTACGTTATTCCGATGTTTTCTAAGTAATCAATTGATTTTCTTGTTACTGTTTTTATACTGTATGTCCCAATGTTCTCACTGTTATTACTGACGGTACCAAAAAAACTTTTTTTTTGCTTAATCATTTGTCATAATAATGTCAAGCACCATTGGGTTACAATTTATTTCTTTCATTCTATGTAACTACAACGTGATAATCTCTTTACATAAATAAATAAGTACAAACTGTAATAAACCTTTCGTTGGAAGTTGTTGAACCAACTCAATAAGTTGCCTCATTGAATAAAATTTTGCTTAGCAGAATTTCATGATCAACTCTATCAAAGGCTTTTTAATGTCAGTATAAATAGTGTCGGGCTTGGGCTCTGTTGTCCATGTTATTGAACAAATAGGTAGAGAAAATCATCAAATTTGTAACAGTTCTACGATTCACAAAACCATGATGTTGCTCCGGAATTATATAATTTTGAATAAATGGATATATCTCGTGGTAAACAAGCTTTTCAAACAATTTTGCCAGTGTACAGAGAAGAGAAATAGGCCGATAATTTTCAATATTTTGTCTAAGACCACCTTTATAGACAGGAACTATATTAGACATTTTCCAGACGGCAGGGAACGAGCCATTGCTAAATGATGCATGGCTGATGATATGTTCTTTATCCTTGTATTTTTTATTAATTTTATCGATCGAAAAATACATGTGTCTAATGTAAAAACACTAGACACATATATTTTTCGATCGATCAAAAGACGATCTAACGTACGACTAAATAATACACAGAATGCCATTTTTAAATGGTGCCTTCATGCCATTTGTCACGCCGCCGCCAAATAAATAATGCCTAGAGCAGTAAGTCTTAGTACATTTGTGGAATAAGTATATAAATAAATAAACAACAGTAATGTGATTTAACAACCACCCCACCTCGCCTCCCTAGAAATGAATTCCTTTCGGTACATAAACCTTTTAAGCAACATACTTATTTTATCTACCTATCTTCAATATTTGATTTTTTCAATAAACAACGTAGGTTGTGTAACCTGGGACCTCGATCTATCTTAATAAAACATAAATGTGAAAGTTTCTGTGAAAACAAATAAAAATTATACATTAACGCATCAAGAATGGATATTTATTACTTTATCACAGATTTTTAGCACACTATAGAATGATTATAGCTTATACACTAGAATCACACATAGACTAAGGTGTAGATAGGTTAAATACGACAATCTATCTTTAAAAACGGCACACTAACGCACACATACAATTAGATATCAAAGTAGGACGGCATGATTCAAGTATTGGGTTGCGGAATGTTTATAATAGTTACCATGACCCCGGAACATAATGGGCAACCGAAGGAACATGAGTGGGTTTTAGTCAGTATAAGTCTGACACCTCCAGCCGCACTCAGGACGGGAGCTGTCATTGGATGATTTCCCACTCCCCAAAAAAAATGATTCAAGTATTGCAAGTGAAAAAAGACAAATATAATTTGCGACTGAGGTAAATGGGGTGAAATGTAGGTAAAATAGCCACATTTTAAAGTGCCACATGCTCACTGCCTACAACCTATCTATACCTCTTTTCTTATAATATCATTGCTACATACATGTGATCGGCAAAAACCCAAAAATCAAACTTAACGCGGATGAAATCACAGGGGACAGCTAGTCTCCTATTATTTGTACAAAATTGTGACACATTATCTGCCATTTTCGATTCATCTCTTGTCAAATAAATGCCTCTTGAATTCGTTCATGTCAAAGTTGATTATCTCATTTGGTTTTATTCCTATGAGAATTAAAATAAAACTCAGCGCCATATTTTTTCACAGGATTAACATTTTCAAAGCTGGTTGGTCCTTTGGAGAAACGTTTGTTCGTTTGGCAACGTTTTTTAGGGCAGTTTTAACAAAACCGAAAATAAAAAACTCAAAAGGAAAAGATAAACTCTTATAGACTAGTTGGTTGACGTCTGTCTGCCTATCTAGACACTTTCCCAATAATGCATGGGGAGGTATTAGGTTGTCAAAAGTAATATAAAAAAACTGGCCAAGAGCGTGTTGGGCCACGCTCAATGTAGGGTTCCGTAGTTTCCCGTCTGTCACAATAAGTGTACCTACTTATAAGTTTAAAAAAAGGCTATTTGTTACGTTGACATACTAAGTACACAAAAATTATTTTGTACAACCTTTTTGTCTTTTTTGTACAAAAACTGTTCTTTCTATCAAGTTAAAAATAATTTTCCTAGAAAGTCCTTATAAAGTTCAACTTTCCAGATTTTTTTCATATTTTTTAAACTTACGGGTCAAAAGTTAGAGAGGGGGGGACGCTTTGATTTTTCCTTTTGGAGCGATTATTTCCGAAATTATTGACATTATCAAAAAATGATTTTAGTAAACCCCTATTCATTTTTGAATACCTATCCAACAATATATCACAGGTCAGGGTTGTAATTAAAAAAAAAACACTTCCCTATTTACATATAGGAGGGCCTACCATAATAAAACGTTTTTTTCCAATTTTTATTTTCGCACTTTGTCGGCGTGATTGATATACATTGGTACCAAATTTCAACTTTCTAGTTCTAACGGTTACAGAGATTAAGCGAGGACGGACGGACAGACAGACAGACATGGCGAAACTATAAGGGTTCCTAGTTGAGTACGGAACCCTGAAAAATTGCCCGTTAGAAGTTGATCAAAGGGAACTCTCAAAAATTCCTTCTACGTCATAAAATCAATCTACTGTTTAAACATGTTTATAGCCTTTGTAGTTTGTCACCAAAAATTCGGCGTTATCCTATTAAATTATTTTGAGATACAGAACCTTAAAAACTTAAGTAGTAAAAATAAGGATAAAGTTCATGATTATAAAATTAGGTTAATTTCTTTTTTGAGGTACACCCATTTCAACAGTGACCCAAGGCCTACGGCTCGTAACAAATTCCTTTTCACTTTTAAACGTGGGTCAGTCTAATTAATACATTTTTAATATCCCCCGACAAAGGGTTTGTTACGTCGCGTCGGGTTAATTATTTTAGGAACATCGTGTTTACTCGCAAGCTTCTCAAAGTTTATTAATCTAATTAATTATCTAATCTTATCTTAAGTGGTTGGTTTAACCATTCTGTCGATCGCGTCGTGTGGTTTCTAGGGTTCCGTACCGTTAAAGGAAAAACGGAACCCTTTTTTAGGGTTCCGTAGCCAAATGGCAAAAACGGAACCCTTATAGATTCGTCATGTCTGTCTGTCCGTCCGTATGTCACAGCCATTTTTTTCCGGAACTATAAGGGCTATACTGTTGAAACTTGCTGAGTGGATGTATTCTGTGAACCGCATTAAGATTCTGATACAAAAATAGAAAATAAATAAAAAATTTTGGGGGTCCCCATACATAGAACTTAAACTCAAAATTTTTTTTTTTTCATCATACCCATATGTGTGGGGTATCTATGGATAGGTCTGGGATGATATTGAGGTTTCTAATATCATTTTTGTCTAAACTGAATAGTTTGCGCGAGAGACACTTTCAAAGTGGTAAAATGTTGGTTCCCCCCCCCCCCCCGTAACTTCCAAAATAAGAGTATGGTAAATAAAAAAAAATATATGATTTACATACCATGTAAACTTCCACTGAAAATTGGTTTGAACGAGATCTAGTAAATAGTTTTATTTTTAATACGTCCTAAACCGTATATCGTAATTTACCTTTCATTCAATCAACTCAAATATAACAAGAACTTTATATTATGTTACTTGCTGCTACGGAACCCTTCATGAGCGAGTCCGACTCGCACTTGGCCGATTTTTGAGGATGGGAGGCGGTAGGGAGTGCCAGAGTTTTATTGACTAAGAAACACGGGTGGGGTTCCTTTGGTTGCCCATTATGTTCCGGGGCCTTTTTCTCAGGAATGTGTGAAGGTATCAAGTCGAAAATAAATGTCAAATACTTAGGTCTCAATACTTTGAAGCATAAAAAACACATTTTTATGTTAACGCAATCAAAATGTATTAATGTGCCTTTGTTTTTGCCCCGCTTACGCCGCATTAATCGAAGTATTTAATCAAAGCAAATCTTACAAATATTGCATTATCATTAAACAAACTTGCTTCCCGTTTTACTCAATCATTCACACATTTACCGTCTTTCACATGTTGACAATCCATCCAATGTTATGAAATGGGGGGCCTGGAGATCTATAGTACAGGCCTCGGCTTAGTTTAGATCTCCCACAAATTACTAATTTCCGACAACTTGTCTTGTCAACTTTATACTTTGATGTAATTTGTGGAGATAAAATAAACAGTTTTATTTTTAAAGCAGCTTGAGCTGCTTTGATTAATACATTGGCCAATAGAATCCTCCCAAGCATTAGAATCCTCAATGTAATCTTTAACCGAGTAAAAAGCTTTCTGACAGAGTTTACGTTTTATAAATAATTTAAACCTAGTAATGCTTTTATTTTTGGGGAGTGGGAAATCATCAAATGACTGCTCCTGCGCTGTGCGACTCTCGAGTACTCTCGACGTCTTCGCCCGGGTCTTAGTCCGGGGTGAGAGGCTCGTCGTTGCCTCTCGCACGCCGCCGCTTCCTTCACTAGCATAACTGCTTCGCAGAAGGAGGCGACGGCATTCCGTCTCGCCCCGAAGCATGGCCTGGACGACAGAGGAACCTCCCGAACTGACCGTGACCGGTGAGGACCTGTGTCAGGCGAAACGTGAGAGCGCCGTGGCGCCTCTCCAGCCACTCCTCAAAGAGGGGTCTTACCGCCGCTATTACGGCGTGCCCAGCACTGAACCTAGTAATGCTAAGTTCTTGAATTTGGCTGGGAAGTTTAAAAAGCGTATACATTGACTTTTAAACGAGCCTATTTTCTTAAGCCTAGTTGAAGGAACTACATATTTGTTCTTATTTCTCGTATTTATATTATAGACATCACTGTATTTTTTTAATTTTAAGAATACAAAACTTTAATACCACCACATTGATTTCACTGCGGATGCTGAAGGGATTTTGCGAAATTAACGTTTAGAACAGCGTTAGCCTATACAAAGATCTCTACAACTCCGTATAGGTTTTCAAAGTGCAGGGGTAGGTAGGTTGACATGGAATAAGTTTCGGTGGCCTTTAGCTAAAAATAGATGACCCTCTTTTGGGCGTGTCGGCAAAATGAATACGGCAGTTAATCTAGTCCATGGTTTTACTGTCTTGAAGAAACTGATTGATCGGAATTTACTATGTCTTTCCTGTCGCGCTAAATTCCTTAAATTTTTTGTGCTTAAAATGTTAGGCATGGTTTTGTGTTTTCTATGAAAGTTCACAAACACCGTTTGAAATCCATCTTGGGAATTTATCACAATATATCATATCATAGTATAAAACAAAGTCGCTTTCCTTTCTGTCCGTCCCTATGTATGCTTATATCTTTAATACTTCATAACTGATTATGATGTGTTTTTTGAATAGAGTGATTCAAGAGGCAGGTTTATTTGTATAAAACATGCGCAGTATATTAGAAAAAACCCGACATTTTCAAAGATTTGTAACAGATGGGGTTAGGGTACTTGTCGTGATGGCCCAGTGGATTAGGCGCCCGCCTCTCGTGGAAGAGGTTGTGGGTTCGAATCCGGGCAAGTACCAATGTGACTTTTTCAATTCATATGTACCTTCTAAAGTTTATCTTAGACATCACTGACATCCCGTGCTTCGGAAAGCACGTAAAGCCATTGGTCCCGGTTGTCATTCGTAGAACTTTGACAGTCGTTACTGGTTAGCCAGAAACTATGACCAGTCTAACCATGAGGTATCGTGTCGCCCAGTTACTGGGTTGTGGAGGTCAGGTAGGCAGTCACTCCACGTAAAACACCGGTATCCAGCTGAATCCGGTTAGGCTGGCAGCCGACCCCAACACGATTGGGAAAAGGCTAGGGAGATGGATGTAACAGATGGGGAGAGTCGCTAGTTTATTTATAAACACTTTATACGAAAAATACCACGTGAAATGTTTTATCTACCAGCCTGAATGGTAAATAAATAACTCGGTGGATTTAGATTGACAGTGCCACTCTAACACAGTGAAACCACTAGAGGATTAGAGGTAAGGTATCACTCTTCCTGAGCTAATCTCAAGGTCACTTCACCTGCAGGATTCTGTGCGTATGTCTTTCAAGCGTCGCCGAGGATAAAACATGTACCAAGTAGAAGGGTACAATGTACTGTTCAATTATGGCGAAGAGCATCAAAAGGAGACTGAAACGAATACATACAATCTTGGGTCCAGGTGTAAGAAGATGAAAGTAGTGTCAATAATTTGCTTATATGTTATAAACCTTTCACTGTAAATTCTGCTGAATTTGTCATTCTGAGAACAGAGATATAAGAGATTAAGTGAAAGTGAGGTTATGTTACAATCTTTAACTAACAGCTGATTCCTGAAGTGCAAAATGTGTTCTTTTGCACTAATAAATATTATATGTACCAGAAAATCTTTGAAAAATCATATGAATGAACGTCAACGACTTCAAGCGATACGTAGGTAACAGTTAAGGAGATAGGGAAAGGATGTCTAAAATAAAATAAAAAATCATGTATTTTATTTGTCTTCTTCTAATTATAGCTTATAGTGTTAAAAAAAGAAGTACTGTTTTTTGTTATTTTCTTTGTCTTTTTTGTTTGTTTCTCTCCGTCTTTGAACTTGGAGAGAAAAGAATTATTTTTAGCAATTGCCAATAACTTGTGTATTTCAGGTTTTCGGTTGAAGTCTTCATTAAATTACTAGCCGTGGTAAGAGAACCCTTGTCTTCCTAAAACAATAGTTTTGAAGACAGGGGATCCGCTTTACATTCGGACTACAAACAAAGGGTTATAATATTATTATTATAAGCCTAAACTTTCCCACTGCAGGGCAAAGGCCTCCCTACTCTCTTTCCACCTCTCTCTGCATAAAGCTTTTTGGGGCCAGTCTTTATCAAAGGAGTCTAGTTCGTCCCGCCATCTCCGCCTCGGCCTACCGCGATGTGTAAAGGGTTATAAACAAACACATAATTGTATACTCTAAATACACAGTAAACATAAAACCAGTGTGCCAGTGAGTCAGTTGGTCAATTAATTTAAACAGTGCAATTACCCTAACTTACAGTGATCCTTTGAATATAAAATAAATAGTGGTTTAATAGCAGTAAAAAATGTTTTTGTGAAGGGACATGGGATGCCATCTTAACAGTATAGAATGTTTAATATAAGTTACATGTTAAAAAATCATGGTTATTCGTATCCTTTTTACTTTTCCTTCAAAAACACGTGATTCGAGACACAATAGAAAGACAATAGCAGCGCGATGACGTTTGGTCCTTGAATGGTTAAATAGCTGTATTTTTTTTTTAAATCACGTCACAAGAAATTTCTTCTATATCGCTTTTACAAACATGTATAATCTTATCACACAATGTTTGTACCGTGCTAGACTCGAACCGCGACACGTAGCGCAGTACTTGGCCAATTGTTCAACTATTGAGCCAATCCTTGTTAAATGTATTTACTCAATAGGAAATTGCTCAGATATCTAATTGGACATGCTAACAGAGTTCCTATTTCTCTTCGTCCTATTCTATAGTCTATTATATATTTCTCTATAGTCCTATAACTTCGGAATAATTATAGAACTTACTACAGGTATCTACTATTGATTTCTCACTTACACTCAACATTCTGGCCAACTGAACTAGTCCTTGACAATTTGAAAGTGTCTTTGAAAACTTTTGGTTTATACACCATGGCAGGTGAGTTATACAGGGTGTCCCACGGCTATGCCACATGGAGAGAAAGTACCTTAAATCTTGTAGATAGAACATTTTACTGAAAGAAGACATTATTTGAATTTTAAAAACAATTTAAATTGCATTCATACATTTTTAAATAAATAAATGGTTGGGCCGGGAATCGAACTTGTTCCTCGAGAAAAAATAATCGTCCTGTAGTTTTATCATACCGATCGAAAGGTTTCATCATAAGGATAATTTTTTGCTAAATAACATAGTATCATAAATAAAAGGAAGACTATGAATTTTAACATTTGATGTAAAATTTTGTTCTGAAAAGTTAAAAGCTTACATTGCCGCAAGGACATACAATTGACAATCATAACTACTTATTACTAATTAATCTACCCACTTGAGTAGTACGCATCATTTAAATAAATAAATATCCACCACAACAAGACCAAAAAATTGTCAGGGAACGAAATAATTAAAAGTTATCACTTTGTATTCAAGCAGAAGGGACTAGTTTTGAGCATTTGAAAAATTGACTAATTTCGTATTAAAAATGTTAAAATTCATGGTCTTTCTTTTATTTTTGACACTATGTTATTTAGCAAAAAATAATCCTTGTGATGAAGCCTTTCGATCAGTAGGATAAAACTACAGGCTGATTAATTTTCTCGAGTAACAGGTTCGATTCCCGGTTCAACTATTGTAATTATTTAAACATCTATGAATGCAGTTTAAAATGTTTTGAAAATTAAAATAATGTCTTCTTTCAGTAAAATGCTCTATCTACAATATTTAAGGTACTTTCCCTCCATGTGGCATTGCCGTGGGACACCCTGTATTTTGAGTGATATGTTCACATATGTCTAATAAACTATTTACATACTTACGTATAATATACAAATAAATATGGCTAACTTGAAACTAACTCAAAACAACTAATTAATATTAGGCTGGCATCTACTTTGCCCAAAGAATAAGCATCGCAATTCAGCGTGGCAATGCTGCCAGCCTTCTGGGCACGCTGCCCGTCGACAGTGATGACGAGTTTTACGACGCCGACGGATAACTCCTTTCTTATTTATATTTTAATTTTATTTTAGTTTTAGATATTAATTAGTTGTTTTGAGTTAGTTTTAAGTTAGCCATATTTATTTGTATATTATACGTAAGTATGTAAATAGTTTATTTCTAAATAAACTTTCTGTCTAATAACAATGTAAATAATAAAACAATATAAATCGTAAATAAAACCGAAGTCAAATTATCGCAATACGGCTCTCAAACTCTTGAAAAGGAACTAGCTTGCGCTCGCGATTGCTTCGGGTCACTCACCTATGATAAGAGAGTTGAGTAGGTCTAATCCGTTCTTCTATCGATATCTAGCGCGCGTGTCAAGTTTATTAATTTTATGAGACCTTAAGGTCAAGAATTAAGGTATTAATTTGTATACATATTAAGAAAAATCTAATACTAAATAGCTTCCTTTAATATGTAATTAATCTTACCTAACTCGGTGTATTTGTACCTAAATCTGCTCATGTGTTAGTAAATTGACATCACACAGAATTTACATGTTCAAGATCTCTATATAAGGTGCTACAAAAAATATCTGCCACGGCTTTAATAGGGGTAGTATTGTGTGTTTATAGATTACAATAGTAAAGATATTTCTTGTATTAAATGTCTTTTTTTATACAAAAAAAAAGTACATAAAACTTTGAATTGATTTAGTTTATTTTGAAGTGAAAACTTCTTTAGTTGAGCACTTTTTCTGTAATGGGTATAAAATCTTAAACTCGCGTCAGGACACGTGACCTGATCGAAAAAGCGTAGGACGGATGGATAGTTGAAATTATGGATGAAAGTTGATTTTTCGGAGAGATAAACTTTTTAATGTAAAATAATTGTAATAGTTTTAAAGTGTTAAATTTTTAATGTAATATAAATTGTCATGTTTGTGTACGATAGCGCAATAAATGAATATTGTATTCTACCACATAAATGATAGTACTTTTATACTGATAAAGCAATTGGTGCAAAATTATTCCCTAACCATTCCAAAATATCAAACATGCTCAACGTTAATAATCAAGTTTTCACTTCTGCCGGCACTCCCGGAGTGCAACCCGTCTTTTTTTTTATTACATATGGGCTTGCTCTTGGTCCCAGACTAGCCCGAGGGCATAGACGGGGCCTACCATGGAGCGAGCTCACCCAAAAGATGCCTATGCACTCTTCTCTTGAATACATCCGGGTTATATGCAGTTAGTAGTATAAAACCATCCCTTCCAGTCCCAGGCATAATCGCAACGCACCGAATTTAATTCAAAAACACCGGCGACGTTTATGCACTGTTGCCGTGGCAGATATTTTATAGCACCTTATATATAATAAGCCGTAAACGAAATGGTTTCATTAATTAAACACATTTTCAGGTAAATCTAAATTAGAGAGAAGTGAAGAGGTACAAGGATTATGTTCAGAGGTATAATGCCTTTCGGTAACCTTTTCGAATACGAATATAGGGTAACTCCATGGTAACTCGTAAGTAGTGTGATACTGAAAATCTATTTTTGAGTTTATCAATTAAATCTTTATTGTATCTTTGCAGGCCTGTTGGTCTATTGATTAGTGTCCCTGACTGCTAAACCGGTTCGATTCCCACACAAGACAAACTTTGTGTGATAAGCATGATTGTTTGTTCTGTGTCTGGATGTAATTTATCTATTATATGTTTGTGATTATTGGGATTAGATGACCGTGTGTGAGTTGTCTCAAGATATTAATTTCATTTTAACATTTTATGAATGCTCCTACCGTGCTATCTTTTTATAACCCTTGGACGACTTGCAGACAAAGTTTAGAACATTAAACTTTGTTGCGGAATGTTTAAAATAGTTACCGTTACCCAGAATTATAAAGGGCAACCGAAGGAACTGGGTTTTAGTCAGTAAAAGTCTGACACGCCCTCCCGCCGCACCCAGGACGGGAGCAGTCATATGATGATTTGCCACTCCCCAAAAAAATAAAAAAAAACATTAAAGCTTGGACCTTCACATCTAAAGTTTAAATAAAGGACATTTTTACTTAAGTACCTAACTACAGCTACCCTACCTTATTCAAGTCTAACTAAAGCCTACGAGGCTGTTTCCAAAGGGTGTTTGTAAACATCCCTGGAGGGTACACATTTACGCGACCCTACTTAACGAGTGCCTATATCATTGTGATGATTTATGTTGGCTCCTTCAAAGCCTTTTGAGATCTCTTCTTGTTAAAGAGAATAATTTTAGTAATAAAAGAGCTTGGTATAAAGAATATTTCTGCGTGAACCACGTGTAACATGTGGGGAATATGTTGGAAATTGTCAACACGTTGTAAATTTATTTAAAAAAGAAAACAATTCATAAAATAATATTTTATATTGCACACATAAAAAAAAGAAGCAAAACAATTTAAAAAATCCGTACTAATATTATAATTGCGAAAGTAACTCTGTCTGTCTGTCTGTCTGTCTATCTGTCTGTCTGTCTGTCTGTTCTTCACGCCTAAACCACTGAACCGATTTGAATGAAATTTGGTACAAATATAGTCTGGGACCCAAGAAAGGACATAGAATAGTTTTCATCCCGGAAATCCCCCGGGAACTATTATTCCACGCGGACGAAGTCGCGGGTAAAAGTTAGTTACGTATAAAGGCGAGCTTAACCCTGAAAATATTTTTCTTCCAGCAAACCACAATAAGTGAGATGTGCAGTGGAGGATAAACTTGTTACAAAACAGTACATTAATTTACTTAAACAAAATAACAGAACAAAATGGTTATTTCACACAGCCGATCGAGAGCCGGTTTGATAAGCTAAAACATACATTTTAGTTTAATCCTGTCAAATTAGACAGCGCCTGAAGAAAATTGGGCAACGTATATTTAGTCGCCATGTTTTTAATTGCGTTTAAATTATCTATGGAGTGTCTAAATTTGACAGGACTTAACTGATATTTTGTCTTCTGTCCTTTTCTTAATGAAATGGAAAGAAAAAGATGCACTTAAATTAGTTTTCCGTTAGTTTGTGAATAAGAGAATCGGCGCCATTATAGATCTAACTTATATTAAAAATGTGAAACTTTGTGAGGATGGATGGATGTTAGTTACTTGACACGAAAACTACTATACTGATTTAGTTAATGCGTACGGTCACTGTGTACAGAACCGTCGATGCGCAAGTCCGTCTCATGCTTCACCGATACACAGATACACCGACAAACTCACACTGAAATTATCATCATGATCTCCCTAGTCTTTTCCCAGCTAAGTTAGGGTCGTCTTCCAGTCTAACCGGATTAAACTGGACACCATTGTTTTACGTGAAGCGACTGCCTATCAGACTTCCACAACCCTTGGTAAGACTGGTCAGACCAGGGGACTAGCGTAGACTATATAATACCATGCTGTGATCCCAATGACGAGAACAATAACCAAATACCTAAAGTAACGCGAATGACAGCCGATTTTATTGTATTTCTTTGATATTTCTGCTTTATCTAACATAACAAACATTCATTATCCTTCTTATCTGTTTTCAAGATTCGAGCTGGTTTTGTAAAAACTTATAAAATTAGATTATGTTTTAAAAGAGCTGTGAGAGAATACTTTATAATTAGAATAAGACTTGACAGCCCATCCTTCTGCCAGGTAGACGTATCTACTAAAATAACTTAAACTAAGGTACTTAGAAATACATTAACAAATATAAAGTAACAGAAAATACAGACGTTATTCTTTAATTTGTTTTTCGTTCAGAAAGCTTACATTCGAAGTCTAGACATTTAGCATTTGAAAGCTCCCACAAAAAGCAATTATTTAAGCTTATGTAGTAAAATTAAAGCCATTTTCTCTATGAAACGAAACAAAGCAAATTTTTAGATATAAAGTACCCTGTAACTATCCAATTTAACTTAACAATAAGTGACATTATTCCTCTATCTAATATAAAAAAAAAACCGCATCAAAATCCGTCGCGTATATTTAAAGATCTAAGCATTCATAGGGACAGACAGCGGATAACGACTTTGTTTTATACTATGTAGTGATAATACGATATTTTTTTCAAAGAAATCTTTATGTTCGTCTTTCGAGGGCATATCTTAATGAATCAACATATACACAACAAGAATATAGTTCAAACAGGAAGGCCTCTGGCGCTAAAGCACATACATTTGAACGTTTAAGAGTAGGGGTGTCCGTCTAACTGACAACCTGTTGCCAACTCCTCTATAATAACAAGCAAGCATTGACGTAAGCAGAACCAGAGAGGGGGGGGGGGAGAACAAACTGTCGCGGTGTCTGTGTGTGCTATCAACGCAAAGAGTTACCCAAAATAAAGATATATTGAAGAACAAAGAGGGCAAGTATTTTCTAAGAAATGCCTCACAGATGATGTTTATCATTATACCTACCACTTTGTCCAGCTTAAAAGGACTCGCTAAAATATACGGGCCAGCCCCCATGAAAAGCCCGGGACGCTGATTCTTATACATATTTTATTTACCTAAGGGACGGTCGTAACTTTTGAGATATTGGAGCGAAATCACGGCACCGGGTTGTGTTTTCTTTGTTGTAAAAACGATTATATTTTAAAGCTAGATTAGTTTATTTTAACTTACGTATTTTAAAGGAAAATATAGGGTTTACAACGTGATTTATTACTAAGGTAAATACGACAAAAAACTGCAGTAGCGTGCCTAGGGGTCAAATCAGTACAAGCCCAAGAATTTTCACGATTAAGGAAAAACTCAGCAAGTCGATGACACACTTATTGGAAAAGTATTTTCCAATAGCTATTAACTTTTTAGTATTATATGTTTCATACGTGCCTAAGAGTCTAAATTAGACCATTCAATTTTACCATTTAGTTACAACACAGAACCATTTAATGATATATTTTTTAACATTTTTATGTTTGTTTACTGATAGGCTTCTGTGAGATTTTCTAAAAGCGAATGACACGGCGGCGCTACGAAAAAATATCAGTTATCTACAGCAAACTTACCTGTAGCCTTTATCCATTAAAACAAGTCTCACTCAGCTCCAAGTTTTCCCATTAATAACTTTAATAACACTGACTTTTATTCTACAAACGTAACTGTAGAACAATTCACTCTGATATAATTCTGCCATGAAAAAATCACGGCGTCACATTGAAATAGCTAACAATACACGTGACGTTTCATATTGAAACGTAGCCCAAAAGTTAACTGAAAACATAACTTCGTAGAGGGATGAAATAGGGGTGAAAAAACATTGCTTAAACGCGAGCGCCTGCCGCAAAGGGCCGAGCAATACTGAATGAACGCACCAAATTTGTCTTGCAGAATTCACACAGGCGCTCTTTCGAGCAACTTATGATCGTTACCCACTGAAACGTAAGTTGATGTAATAAATAAGAAAAGTCGTTTTATCATTTTATTTTATATTGTGTGATAAAGCATGTAATATTAAGCATTACATGTCATTGTTTAAGCGTCTTGTGTACATTATCGTAAATAAAATATTTAGTACAAACAGTAAGTTATGGTACAGTTAGCAAACAAAACACTAAAAGTCGAATAACATTGTTACTTTTATTTATTGCTTAGACACGAAATAATAAGGAGCAGAGTTTATGTTGTTTTCTTTTACTTCCATTCTGTGTGTCCTGTGTGGGGAAGCTTTAATGATGTTGTTTTCAAAATCAACTAATTTTTGTCATCATCCGTGTCATTGTTCCCTTTTCTGTACTATTTTGAAGTTGGCTTCCAGTCTAACTGGACTCAGCTGGATACCAATGTTTTAGTATTATAAACAATATTAAAAAAAAAACAAAATGAAAGATCTTTATCTATTGTACTCAGTAACTGTTTTGTTACCAACCGTGTGTATGTAATACTGACAACACTCAACGGGAAACAAGAATATTAATTATTCACATATATCGATCGGCAATCCATTCAGTGGGAACGTTTGCAACTGTTTACTAGGACAGTTCGCAGACGAGCAAACAACGAGAGTTTACGTCATATGAAAAAACGGTCAAGTGCGTGTCGGACCCGCCCACGAAGGTTTCCGTAACATTATCGACAAAAACGTAAGAAAAGGGTATGAACCATTTAACGGATTTCGACATATGAGGTGTAATTAAATTCGTAGTGGGGGTGACATAGGGTATCCATACTAATATTATAAATAGAAAAGTGTGTCTGTCTGTCTGTCTGTCTGTATGTTTGTCTTTCTTTCACGGTAAAACGGAGCGACGGATTGACGTGATTTTTTAAGTGGAGATAGTTGAAGGGATGGAGAGTAACATAGGCTACTTTTTGTCTCTTTCTAACGTGAGCGAAGCCGCGGGCAGAAGCTAGTATTAATTAAAAAAGGAGAGAAAAAATGTAACTTAATAATCAAAAAACCCAACTGCAGTTTCGGAAGTTGATGGCAATTACATGAAACAGGAACAAAGCCGCGGACTTCCGCTGTTGCAGTAGGGTTTCTTGATTTTAATTTTTATTTTTTTAGTGTTCGTTGTTATATAGACAACAGCAATAAATCATCGGTGAAAATTTCATCTGTCTAACACGGTTAGTAAAAGTCTGCCAGGCTGGTTACAGACAGACAAACAGACGGACAGCGAAGTCTTAGTAATAGAGTTCCACTTTACGCTTTGCTAATTGGACTTTGTTCTGAGGATTCCGTCCCAAAGCTTATATATATTACCCCCATCTGCCCGCAGATTACTCAAGAGATCCTAAAAATATCCGATAAACCTTACATTACATTTGAATATTTTTTTTTCTAAATGGATATAATGCGGATCTTTATCACTGTCGATGAGCCCTACGATAAATGTCAGTTGCAAAAAATAATCTGTTTTATTATAGTAAAGACTTCTATGAGTAGGCATAGAAGAATAAGTAATAACTATAAAGTGGTAAACTAGTTGACTAATAACTATTATACTAAATAACTATTATATGAGTGGAAACTTGTAATTGGCCTTATTCTGCTTATGATGTTTTCTATCGTGTTATATTAGCTGTAAGTTTTCCTAAAATTAATAAAATAAAATAAAAAATAAAATAAAATAATTGACTGACTGTTGAAATATCAACGCACAGACCAAACCGCTGGTCCTAAAGATATGAGACGCGGGTGTGATCTTTGTACAAAGTAAGTTACCACTAAGAAAGAATTTTTCGAAATTCGAACCCAATAGGAGTAAAATACGGGATGGAAGTACCAACATTTCACGAGGGCGAAAGGTTGCTATATAGGTTGGCTTATTGGCGAGGGTACCGCTACTCTTTAAAAAAAAATTGTCCCGAGCAAACATAACCCTATTATAATAGTGGGTTTCTTTTTAAAATACACGGAACCCTAAATACAGAAAACCGTGCGTGTCTATCCGGTCGGTTAGTCCCGTTTTCATGCCTCAACACCTCCATCGATCTTCGTCAAATTGGGCTCTCAGTTGATTTGTGAAACGAACACTGCTGGTACCCCAGAGAGGCGGAGGGTGTGGGGCAAACTAGTAGGTAGTACCGTACCTTGGCAGGTGAGAAAAATGGACATATTCAAGGACGCTAGAATATACGCTCACATATAACTAAAAATATATAAATAATAATAAAACAATATAAATCGTAAAGAAAACCGTAATGAAATTATCGCAATAAGGCAAAAAATGAGAATCAAATACTGAATGGAGTCTCAGAGACTTCTATACTTTAATAAATTACTTTTGGAAAAATATGATGTATTTTTAGCCTATCTTAAGACTTAAAATCTATACTTCTATACTAATATTATAAAGAGGTAAAATTTGTAAGTTTGCATGTAGGGGGTAAATTTGAAAAATTCTTTCAGTGTTAGATAGCCCATTTATCGAGGAATGCTATAGGCTATATACCATCACGCTACGACCCACTGGAGCGGAGCAGTAACGAAAAATGCGGGTGAAACCGCAGCGGACAGCTAGTACAATATAAAATCATAATAAGGTGTCTTATTTCATGTCCTCATTTTTGTTATGTAAAGATGTCACCATTACAAAGTCGGCTATATCCCATTCAACGACAATGCTAAATGACGTTTAGTCAAGACGTTGAACGTTACATTAAACAACTTGACGAGTTGTCCTATAATCAGTCAATTAAATGTCGTCATTCAATGAACGCGCTAGTCTTACAATCAAATAGCAGATTCAACCAGATGACTGCGACATATGCATATAAAAAAAATATAAAAAAAATATCCAACTACTGTACGTATAATATAATATTTTTTGCTTTAAACACATTTGGTTATCCTTATACAAATGACACACACAACTAAACAAATAATTCGTTTTCTATAGCTTAAAAAAACACTCCAATTCGCGTGGTCGGCAAAATATTTGCTCGAATTGGGTATTACAAACTACACTTTAGGTTTATTAGAATAAAGTTTGTTTTGCGTTGCTCGAATATGCACCGAATAAGCGAATATTTTGACAAATATGCTAAATGAAATGCCTGCATATATAAAATCGAGCACACTGCGGAGCGTTTATTTTATAGCCTATTCACGCCCTTATATTAACTCGTATATTTATCATATCATATACTAACAATAACATGGAAAAAATATTGTCTTTTTGGTTAAACTGCTGAACTGGAACTATCAATCGAATCCGAGAAATTATTTCTGTACTAAATTTGACGGGCCTGTTGGTCTAGTAGTTAGTGTAGCCCTGACTGTTAAACCAGAGGTCGTGGGTTCGATTCCCACCCAGGGCAAACTTGAGCATGATTGTTTGTTCTGTGTCTGGGTAAGTTATAAGTATGTATATCAGTTATCTGGTTACCATAACACAAGCTCTGCTTAGCTTGGGATCAGAAGACCGTGTGTGAGTTGTCCCGAGATATTAATTTATTTACTTAACTATACTAATATTATAAAGAGGTAAAATTTGTAAGTTTGTATGTAGGGGGTAATCTCTGGAACTAGTGGTCCGATTTGAAAAATTCTTTCAGTGTTAGATAGCCCATTCATTGCTATAGGCTATATACCATCACGCTACGACCCACGGGAGCGGAGCAGTAACGAAAAATGCCGAAACCGCAGGGGACAGCAGCTAGTGTATTTATAATTCTCTGAATTGATAAAGATCAATAAAGAGTAAATATCATCACGCTACAACCCACGGGTACATGTGACAACAGCCTTACATAAGATTATTGTGTAATAAATAAATAACAGGGCCAATTTGCAATAAAACGTGACACGCGAGAGCTATCAAAATTCGTTTCATTAAGTTTCTAACAAGAAAACTTTTGTTTCGAAAATAAATTGAACTTTAACTTCTTAAGTTTTACCATTTTACTGTTCGTAAGAATACTGGCATTCACAACAAAATGATCATGTAAACGTGTTTTCTTTTTAATTATTAATAATACCAGCCTTTTTTTTATTATTATGGGCTTGCTCTTGGTCCCAGACTAGCTCGAGGGCATAGACGGAGCCTACGATAAAGCGAGCTTACCCAGTAGATGCCTATGCACTCGTTTCTTAAATACTTCCGGGTTATATGAATTTTGCAGGGAGTTCCATTCCTTCGCGGTGCGCATTATGAACGATTTTGAGAAGCGCTGCGTGCGGATATGAGGAATATCAACCAAGAAAAAATACTAAAATTACTGACCCACTGTAGGGCAGAGGCCTCTTCTCATATACAGAAGGCACGAACATTGATCACCGCGCTTGCTCATAGCGGGCTGGCTACATTAACTATTAGTCCCGGTTTCCTCACGATGTTATCCTTCACCGATGTCTGTGATAACCAAGATAAACTTTAGAAATAAATACATAATTATTGTTAAACTATGTCCGTAATCCGAGAATTTTAACCTGAATCTACCTATTTAATAGTGCTATGGAATCGGTCTCGTGTAAGCTTTATCGGTCGAATAGTCATTGAGAATTTAAAATTCTGAAAATGCCAATGAGACATAAGTTATTAGAAATCGTTCGAATATGCGCTTGGCCACCTAGCCGCTTAGATGGAATTCTAATGCAAAAATTCGCGTCTCCTGGATTACACAGCATATAAATAAGATAAAAAATCCAATAGAATAAGAGAAAAACAAAATATACGTCGCCTTTTAGTGTTCCTTGGATTGTTCAATTAAAGTTGGATTAAGAGGTAAAACTTTATCTTTATTTCACGAACATCCTTAAACCTTCGAACACATGTGATTTGAGACACAATAGCAGCCCGACAGCCGGCTGTCACTTGGTCGTTGAAAGGTTAAACTATTACAGTACTGTGTGAGGTCTGAGGGACCTCCGCTGTACCGAGATACACCAACTATTAGTATTAAACCCAATTATTGTTAATGTTTTCATGTATACTTTCTATTTCGCCTTAATCATTAATTAAATCGACTGCTTGTCAGCCATACAAGTTCTCAAGTCTTTTATTATTTTAAAAATATTTCATGCCATAGATCTATTTAAACATAATCTATCCAAATAGGTTTAATTACTGCAATATCTACCAGAGTCTACAGTACCTACCGTGGTACTTAACCACGACCAGACAATACACAATTTAGGAGAATACTGCCTGTTTCTTTAACGACAACCCGTTTAAAATACCGAAATTGTTAAGTCAACAATAATGTAACATTTACTCACTTTATACAAACAAAACTTCAAATAAAAACTTCAGATTCAGAAACAAAAAAAGAAAAACCATTTTAATTTCGGAGGTTCGATGTCGGCTTTGGTTCTATTCGTTGTTTTGTGTGGCCACCAACACACTTTAAAAAAACATAAACAACCAATAAAGACAAATGTAGAACCTTTTTAGAAGTCGGTTATGGAAATATGACCAAAACAAATGTTGGCTATCTCGACAAATCTGCGAGCAACTAAGAATAAAAATAAATAAAATATCATAATTATGAGTGGTACGATACCATAGTCACTTTGAACTTAGTACAACTAGTAGCCTATCAATTATCAAAATTCGACCGGAATCAAAAACGTTTTTTATTTTTTGCATTCTGCACTCCTTGTCCAGAAGAGACTATTTTTTATTTATTTATTCATTAGAATGAATCTAACCAAGAGGTATCGTGTCGCCCAGTTACTGGGTTGTGGAGGTCTGATTAGCAGTCGCTTCACGTAAAACACTGGTACCCAGCTGAATCCGATTAGACTATAAGCCGGCCAATGCCTTGGATTACAAAATAGTTATAATAGTTACCGTGGCCCCGGAACATAAAAGGCAACCGAAGGAACATAAGTGGGTTTTAGTCAGTAAAAGTCTGACACGAAGGGACTTTAGAAGTCATTTGATGATTTCCCACTCCCTAAAAACAAAAAGAAAACCCAACATAGTTAGGAAAAGACTAGGAAGATGATGATGACAAAATTTTTTTACTCCGCCATCGGCACAATTTCAGAAAAAAAGTGGTGCAAAGGTTTCCCTTCAGGTATTAATACATAACTAAGTTATCATCTCACTAAACACTAGCATCCGGAATATTTTTCTATTCATTCTAACGAAACCGACCAACTTTTCGAAATAGCGATGTTATTCCATATTCAATTTTAAACCAGCTAAATTACCCGGCTAACACTCGACCCGAATATTCCGCACAACCGTCCTAATACCACGATTAAAATGTATGTCGCTCGTCTAAGCGAATACGTAGAAATGTGTAATTAATTTCTTAATTATATAGTTGCTGATAAAAGCGGCGCCATACGGGGAATATCTTATTCCGTAATGACTGAAATTATGCTAGAGAGATTTAGACGAAGCTGCTGGATTATTATGTTTAATATCTATGATTCTTTGTAATATCTCTAGCCTTTTACCAACTATGTTAGGTTGACTTCCAGTCTAATTTAATTCAGCTGAATACCAGTATTTTACTAAGAGTGACTGTCAATCTGAACTCCACAATCCAAATGTATTGCGACACTTCTTGGTTTAGTTGATTGTAAGACCTTCGGTTTGTAATGAACACCTTTTACCACTGGGCCTTCACGACACAATGTGACAATTTCGATCTATTTTATACGGTCACAAAATACCAACTAACACAAACCAGTAGGTAATTACTTACGGCGTATGCGACGCGCGTAGCATTCGCTTGCAATGAGCTAGCATTGCATTCGAATGCTACGCGCGTAGCCAATACGCTGCTACGACTTACGTAGCAGCGTAGGCGATCCGTAGCAGCGTAGCCCACGTAGCAGCGACAAAAGGTTTAAAAAGCCTTCAAAATCTATTTCACGCTTACTCAGTCAAGTTAACTGAAAAGTAAACTTCTGAATTTCTATACAAAATATAAGAGGATTATGACTAATATGTTGAGTGTACATTTATTTTAGGCTTTCCTAATTAGCTGTGCTGTGCAAATATTTTCAGAAGTCGGAAAGGTATTGTTGGTTTAAAAATTATATGGGCCAGGTAGATTTCAACACACTGAGTAAATTGTAACAAGGTTAGTATATATTAAATTAGATGTTGAAGCGCTGCGCACGGCGACGATGAAAATAATTTACCCTTTCAGTAGTTTTATTAAATAAGTTTCAGTTAAGCTTACTGTACTAATTTAAATGTAAAAGAAAATATATTCTAGTTCCATTAATCTACACAAATATTTTAAAGTTGTTGCTAATTTAAAAATAAACTAGATGTTGCGGTTTCATCCGTTCTGCTTCCATAGTTTGAAACGTGTCAAAGTCACAGTTATTGTTTATTTTCATTAGACTTTAGTTTAAAAAATAGTTGATCTACTCGCTCATTCCAAATGGTTGTTCTATATGCAGAAATATGGTCAAGAAATTCCTTACGAGCGCTTTTAAAATAAATGTGTTACAATTAATTAATATACATGATTTCAATATGTAAATAAAGTGACGTGATGGGGATAACAGGATACCTTATAAAATTACAATACAAGTGGTCAATGTCGCAGCAATTATTATATTAATGCAGGTACGTGTGGAACAAACGAACTCATGTGGAACGTGGAAGGCGCTGTCCATAGCAAACACCTTGTAAAAGTCTAGATTTTCGTCGCAAAGTTAGCCGTATCTATACATACCACAAGCCAGAAAAAAGTAATACAGTGTATAGTCTAATATATAAAGAAAAGACTTGCACAAAAATAATTCACAAATGTGGTCTAGTAAAATGAAAAAAAAAATGTTCTAAAAGACCTCGAAAAAAAGTTATCGTCTCGAAATTCTCAATTTTGTCAGCGACAACCATCATATTTTTTATATCTATAACAAAGAAAATTATATAAACTAAAGACATACCTAAAAATTTTAAAACACAAAACTGTATTTATTTAAGTATTCAAATAAAACTGCAAAATTGCTTACATTTTTGCGGATTTGCTAAAATATTTTCGACCTTATTTCTATTAATTCGATGCACCACCTACTTACCGCGCCTTAGTCTCAGCATTGACATTTAGCCTATTTCAGTGCGCTACTGAACGTAGGCCTCTCCCAAAGTTGTCATCCATCTCAGGCCTTGAGCTACTCGCATTCACTCGCTACCCGAAAACTTCTTTGCCATGATGGCAATGTCATCCGCAAACAACAGATGTGAGATGTGCTTACCGTTGATATTTACGCCTCGTCCTTTACGTTAGTTAATCTATTCTGATAAAATTAAATTAAATTAAATTAAAAAATTTAAAAATATCCTGGGTCATCTTACACACGGCCATCTGATCCCAAGCTAAGCAGAGCTTGTGTTATGGTAATCAGACAATTGATATACATACTTATATAATTTTTAAATACATACATTTTATAGATAAGTAACATCCAGACACAGAACAAACAATTATGCTCATCACACAAAGTTTGTCCTGGGTGGGAATCGAACCCACGACGTCTGGCTTAGCAGTCAGGGTCGCTGACCACTAGACCAACAGGCCCGTCAGATCAGATGACATGATCAGATGAGATGATGAGAGGGATGTCAGATTTTATAAAGAAGAGTTCATTTGTTTGTATGGACGCGCTAACAGTAGGATCTACTGTTTTGAATTGAAAAATACATTTTAGTATTTTTGTAGCCCATTTATCAAAGGACCTCTATACTATACGTTGAGTAAAATGACTACTTAATTCTAAATGACGAATTCGCTTTATCTAAATGCGAATGCTATTTTTATTATCCATACCTCATATTTATAAATGCGAAAGTAACTCTGTCTGCCGGTCATTTGAATGAAATTTGGTACAGATATAGTCTGGGACCCGAGAAAGGACATAGGATAGTTTTCATCTCGGAAATCCCCCGGGAACGGGAACTATTATTCCACGCGGACGAAGTCGCAGGCAAAAGCTAGAATTATATAAAATTTCTTTAGAGAATAAGTCGCTGGTGTCCCTATAAATAAATAAATCACTAAGATTACTTTTCTGCTTTTGTAGGTTGCTACAACCTAAAAAAAAATATAAATGCGGGTAAAACCACGAGGGACAGCTATTATGTTATGTTAACAGTTTCATAATGGCAGACATAGTTTATTCAGTACCAATTACTAGAGTTAACATAAGATAATAGCAGCTATCTTAATGTAAAGTGATTCAATGCGGGTTCCATCTTGTCCACTTATTCTAGAGAAGTTCAGAAGAGCTTCAAAGTACTTCGTTCGTGGAAGATGTTGAATGAAGCGTAATCTCTTCAAATATCTTAGGAATATACTAAGAATTACTCTTAGAATTTGATGTAATTTTTATTTTATGTTTTTCTAAGAACTCCGTATTTATTCGTCTACAAAATGTTTAAACGTCATTTAAAGTTTCTCATCATTGTTGTCGTTATCAAGAACATTTTTTTTTTATTTTACCTCCTACCAGTCCCGGTTCAAGAACCTTACTTAGTAGAAACACAGATTAATAAATAGTTACTACGTAACAGATACTTCACTCCAATACAAAAACCAAAATACCTACGCTATAATAGCCTACAAAATCATAATAATATTACCAGTTGTTTGCAGCAAGGAGAAATGTACCATAATTACGCACAAAGAGAGTTGAGATTCTTTTGCCCGCCGCGCGACTTACGTGTGTGCGTGTCGTCCAGCAAATCTGCTAGGGTTATACGTATGATGATAATGGTAATAAAACGAATGTTTTAGAAAAACATTTTTTTTTTGTTTATTGATCAAATATTTTTTAGTTTGATAAAATGACTGATGCATATTTTTCGTTCCTTGAATTCCCGACTAATATATTTTAGTGTCGAAAATATCCAAAACCGCGTGAATAATTTTAATAAATAATCAAAATGGAAACAGGAGAATTGGGAAACAGGGGAATTGGACAATAATCACGCAATAATTACGTGGTTTCGGCATTTTGATAGTCAGCGCTGTACCCGTGACGCGCGAGCACTCAGCCGGGCGCGCGTCAGCCCGGTGTTCGTTGTATCGTCGACGATACGCGAAGCGGTAGGCATAAAACGCGTGGCCTTGAGCGAGTGACGGACGCCTGGTAGAAATAAGAATGGATTTTAAAAAAGTTGTTTGGTAGACCAGAAACGTGTGTTTTGGTATTGGCCACTAATAGGGATGACGACAACATAAAAAAATGGCATTCTGTTTAGTCCGTCTTGTAGATCGGCCAAAAATACGGAACACGTATTTTTTGCTTCAACAAAATAATAAAAAAATACAAAGATAAAGAGCAACAAAGTTCTGGAGTGGGGGCATAGTGGGGGCTTTTGACGCCACCGTAATGCAAAAATTGTATCTGATCGTGACGTCACGCACAACTTCAACGCATAGTATCGTCGTCATTTTTCGTTTACGAGAAAAAAGAAAAAATACGTGTTCAAAATTTTTTAATAATCTCAATGACGGACTAATTACTTTTTTTTCGTCGTCTCGCCTATTACATCACCTTTGTAAATAGGTAGATAACAAACGACTGCCAAATTAAACCTTTGCTAACACACGTAATTCAAGACACAATAGAAGGACAATAGCAGCGCGACAACCGGCTGTCGCTTGTTCGTCGAACGGTTAAGAAATACTATAGCTGTAAAAATGTTATATGTTTCTAATTGTTTTTCATATCCTTTCAAATGTAATAAAACTGAATAGTCGTTCTAAATGCAAACACTTTTATAACAACCAACAAGGGATTATATACCCACATTTATGTAATACTTATGTAATAGTTCCCATTCCCGCGGGATTTCCGGGATGAAAACTGTCCTATGTTCTTTTTCGGGTCCCAGACTATATCTGTACCAAATTTCATTCAAATCGGTTCGGTGGTTTAAGCGGGAAAGCGTAACAGACAGACAGACAGAGTTACTTTCGCATTTATAATATTAGTATAGATTTTTTCTTTTAGAAATCCTTTGTAGATTTGAGCTAATGTATATTTTATTTTTAGAACAAGAAGACGTACAGTAGGTACCAGATTAAAACAAACAGGTAAAAACCTAACACATTAGGCTACTGAATACAAACGACATATTGGCTAATTTTACAAATTGTTTTATAACGGGGTCTGTGCTACTGTTTATTTCAATTTCAAGACCGAGGCTAGCGGGCTTTCACTAATGTGTTCCTGATAATAAATAAATATAATATCGATACCAATCAGAATCCTGGGAATGTATTTTTTAACATTTCAACGACCAACCGACAGCCGGCTGTCGGGCTGCTGTTGTCTTTCTATTGTGCCTCGAATCATGTATGTTCGAAGGTTTAATACTGGCAGTCCGGAAAATTCCCAGGAGTAAAGAAGTAAAGATGGAAACGTTGGAATTGCTTTCGATTTCTCTTTGATTGTATAAAAGCTGCTACAAGACGTATAAAGCAAACTGTATAAAATTAATTAATCGCAAATTAATTAAATTTAACCAGTCAGTTACTTTTGATTCTGTCTTCTTCTTTATTTAAATATAAAATGTTTTCGTAATTAATCAATGGATTTTAATTAAATTGAAGTTGATTGGATTTCAAGTTATCCACTTGTACTTTCTAGTGGTATCGCATCAAATATTTGAAAATCCAGCTTTGTGGAGTATCGGGAATTCCCATCATTAGATTTTCCGGGAATTTCAATACTCCCAGCTCTATTCCGGATTTTCATACCAAATTGGAGTTATTGAATTTAAGAGCACGGGGGTCCGTGCTCTTAAATTCAATAACTCCAATTTGGTAAAGAGTAAACTTTGGTTTGTTTTTTAATTAAATCCAGTTATAAAAAACTCAAGTCGAAATGTAAAATATAAATCTTTAAATACTGTAGCTCGCATTATTTTCTAAATAAAAAGAATGAGAGTTTGTTCTAAAGTAGTATCATTCATTCTATTGCAATAAATTTTAAATCCAAGCCAGTTTTTTTACGCGTTTAATTTAGTTCTCTGGAATTGGGAACTTAGCCTTTTATGAGTGAAAAACTTTTGATTTTTTTTGGATCTTTCGTTCCGAAGGTCATGAGAAAAACATAACATAATATAGCAATGACACACACTCGTCGGAAACGTAACCAGACCACCACCACTACTCTCAGAATAACTGTTATTCTGTTAGTGTTATTCAATAACACTAAGTAACGGTTTATGTAAAGTTTGATGGATGGAGCGCTTAAAAACTAACCCTTTTTATATTGTCTGTAACCTACCAACAAAAACCTACAATGGTGCAATATCAGTCGTTTTATATAGAGCCTTATATGAGCTGGGGATTGGTACTACACAGGCAAACTCCCGCGAGATCAATAACCGCTAATACCCGACACCAGCGGCCAACAATTTGCGGACCGCGGCTGTTTTTACATCATCCCTCCTTTGGGAATGTTAAAATTTAAATACACACCTACTTATATCACGCAAAAATCTGTTCAGTAAATTTATGTTTGCCTATATATATTAAAAGGTAAACTGACTGATTGTTTATTATCAACGCACAGCCCAAACCGCTGGTCCTAGAGACATGAAACTTGGAGGGTGTTCTTTATAAAGAGTACCACTTACCACTTATAAAGGACTAGCTTTTGCCCGCGACTTCGTCCGCGTGGAATAATAGTTCCCGTTCCCGGGGGATTTCCGGGATGAAAACTATCATATTATGTCCTTTCTCGGGTCCCAGACTCTATATGTAAGAAATTTCATTCAAATCGGTTAAGTAGTTTAGGCGTGAAGAAGAGACAGACAGACAGAGTTACTTTCGCATTTATAATATTGGTACGGATTAGAAATTCGACCCCTTAATGGAGTAAAAATGACCGTTTATAAAATATTTCATTCATTCATTCAAAAATAGTAAATGAAAGTTCTGATATACACGCGGATGAAGCCACGGGCGAAAGTTATTTATCTATACTTATAATACCTACATACATAACTAGATATCTATTACCAAATTATTATACAAATGCCACCCGTCTAAATCTCTATTTGGCGCTATATTATGATCCTTGTTTACCAAAATGTTACCAACTGCAGCCCTATAGCTTTATATGCAAAACTATAATATCTATCCGCGCGACACACTCCGATTGTTCAGCAAAATACGTTAAATTTAACATACAAATGCATTCATTTACAAGTTTATACCCAGATAAAAAGTTTTCAGCAAATTGGAGAAACAACAGAACAAATTATTCATGCAGATTTCGATTTAGCATTTATCCAAAGTTTGAATACTTTTTTTTTTTTTTTTGGTGAGTGGGAAATCATCCAATGACTGCTCCCGTCCTGGGTGCGACGGGAGGGCGTGTCAGACTCTTACTGACTAAAACACACCACACCAACATTCCGCAACCCCGGCAGGCGTTGGCCCTGTTGGGCCCCTTCCTGTGCTGACTCCTTCTCTTTGAGGCGCGCGTGGAACAAAACGCGCCGTCTACGCGGTCCTGGTCCTAGCCGGGTGGCGAGCTACCCATCGCTCGCCATCCGCAGAACCGCGCCTACGGTGGCCGGTAGTCGTCTTGCGACTCTCGACGTCTTCGCCTGGGTCTTAGTCCGGGGCGAGAGGCTCGTCGTTGCCTCTCGCGCGCCGCCGCCTCCTTCACTAGCATAACCGCTTCGCAGAAGGAGGCGACGGCATCCCATTCCGTCTCGCCCCGGAGCATGGCCTGAACCAGCGCCGGGCGCGAGAGGTCACCGCCGCCGATCGCCTCTACGAGGACACGTCGATGCTCCGCCCATGCGCGGCACACCTCTACTGTGTGCTCGACCGTGTCCTCCAGGCGACCGTTACTGCAGTGGTGACACCCAGGCGTCGCTTCCGCCCGAATCCGACACAGGAACCTCCCGAACTGACCATGTCCGGTGAGGACCTGTGTCAAGCGAAACGTGAGAGTGCCATGACGCCTCTCCAGCCACTCCTCAAAGAGGGGTCTTACCGCCGCTATAACGGCGTGCCCAGCACTAGGTTGCGACAATCGTTGTCTCCATTCCGCCATGAGATCTCGCCGGAGCTCCGTGAGCCGTGCCGCGATAACCCGCGGCATCGGGACTTCACCCCGGCGTTGCACTTCCACGCGCCACTCGTACGTGTGTGCAAGGACTGTTGCCTCCAGATCCCACGGCGGGACGCCGGCAAGGAGGCATGCCGCCTCACAAGAGACCGTGCGGTATCCCCGCACCATGCGAATGGCCATGACCCTCTGGGACGCCCTCAGAAGTCGGGCCGGAGCCGCGGCTAGATTGGGCGCCCACACCGGAGCCCCGTAGAGGGCCATGGACCGCACGATCCCCGTGTAGAGCCTCCGGCAGGAGGCGTTTGGGCCACCGAGATTGGGCAGGAGCCGCTTGAGGGCAGCTCCGGCCTTCGCCAGTTTGGGGCCCAAACGTCGGAAGTGCTCCGTAAAGTTCCACCGGTTGTCGAGGACAAGTCCCAGGTACTTTATCGTCGACTCGACACCGATGTGAACCCCTCCCACCGTTATCTGAGACCCCGGAGGTGGCCGGTGCCGAGGGCCATGAAAACACATGGCCTCGGACTTGTGCAGGGCCACCTCGAGTCCCAGCTGCCGGATCCTGTCCACGACTGTCGCAACTCCACTTGTCATCAAGTCGGCCGCCGCCTGGAACGACCCTCCCTGCGCTAGGACTAGCGTGTCGTCAGCGTAGCACACTACGCTGACACCATCGGGAAGGTCGGCGCGCAGCACCCAGTCGTACCCGATGTCCCACAGGAGCGGCCCCAGGACCGATCCCTGTGGAACACCGCACGACATCCCTCGTCGACTCCACACTCCCTCGTGACCGGGGTAGATGACGGCCCTGTCCGTCAGATAGGCCTCGACCACACGACAGAGGTAGGCAGGCATCCGGTGATACCGGAGTGCCGCCACTATGCACCCCCAAGGCAGGGTGTTAAAGGCGTTGGCGATGTCGAGAGACACCGCCAAGACGACCCTGCCCTGTGCCACCGCATCCCCTGTCGTAAGGGCTCGCACGCGCATGATGGCGTCCACCGTGGAGCGTCCTCTACGGAAGCCGAACTGACCGTCCGCCAGATCCGGCCCCACCCGCACCAGCCGCTCGACGAGGCGGCTCGCAATCACTCTCTCCAAGAGCTTTGCCGCCTCGTCGAGCAAAACGATGGGCCGGTACGCGGACGGAGAGTCCGCAGGACGCCCCGGCTTCGGTATGAGGACCAGCTTCCCTGTCTTCCAACGAAGTGGGAACTGGCCCTCCTCCAAGCATGCGCTAAAGAGCCCCCTTAGTCGAGGCCCGAGAGCCCCTAAGGCCAGGACCCAGGCCTTCCCTGGTAGGCCGTCGGGTCCTGGGGCGGTGTTCTTGGCCCTAAGCCTTAGCACCGCCACTCCCAGTTCTACCTCGGTCACCTCTGGAACGTCGTCGTCGTCGCCGTCGCGGTCCGCATCGGACACCGCCGGTGGCGGAGCCATGAGCGGGGGAGAAAACTCCCCCCGCGAAGGGAACAGAGCGCTCACAACGCCCTCTACGACCTGGGGCCGGAGACTCTGCGTCAGCGGGGGGCCCGCGGTACGGAGCTTGCCCCGCACCGCCAAGTAGGGGCGCCCCCACGGATCTCTGTCCAGAGTCCCCAGCGTCTCTTGGCGGGCCGAAGCTTTGGCCCGCAATATCTCCAGTCGGAGGGCTTCCTTCGCCGCTCTGTACCCCTCGTACAGCTCCGCCTCAATGGCATCCGCATCCACAGGGTGGATACGGAGCCTGCGGTGTCTGGTGTACGGGCGTCGCGCAGCCACGCACGCCTCACGTAGTGACGTGATTTGCGGCGACCACCAGTACACCTGGCGCTGACCCCTTCCAGGCTGAACCCGGGGCATTGCCATGTCACAGATATCGGACATGGCCTCCTGGAACCACCCAGCCTCGGCATTGATGTCGGCAGGCCTGTCCGGTGATGACACCCAGGCCTGCACTATCGAGGCTTCCAGGAGAAGCTCCCGGTCCAGCTGCTTCAGCGCCCAACGCGGACCGCTTGGGGTCCGTCGGACCGGCGCAGCGGAGGTCTGGGCGGAGACGTCAAACCGGATGTACCGGTGGTCGGAGAACGTCTCCACCTCCTCCATTACGCGCCAGTCAACGACACGCGGTGACAGAGCGGGGCTGGCGAACGAAATGTCCACCACCGACTCACCCCGCATCCGCACACACGTGGGGACGGAACCCTGGTTCAGCACAACTAGGCCTGCCTCTAGGGCCCAGTTTTCCACCATTCTCCCCCGTGCGTCAGTATATCGGGAGCCCCAAGCCAGATTCTTGGCATTGAAGTCCCCGAGAACGAGCACGGGGAGGGTTCGGAACCCGGCGACGACGACGCTCAGCTCCATAAGGGAGTTGTGGAGTTCGACGAGGGATCGGCTCGGGGAGAGATAGACGCCTACCACGGCGATCTCCCCGAACCGTGCCGCAACGCACCCCTGTGCCCTCTTGACGCCTTCGAGGGTTGGGGTACCGGCGGCGGCCGACGAGATGATGGTCACCGAGCCGCTCAGGTCCTCCACCCAAGAATCCCTGGGCGGGACAAAGTACGGCTCGGAGACCACGGCGATGTTGATCGACCACTGCGCCATGCTCTGGAGCAACAGATCCTGAGCGGCGGCGCAGTGGTTGATGTTCGCCTGTACGAGGCGCAATGGAGCCATTATTGGCACTCCATTGCGGCCTCGGTGGTCGCGGCGGCAGCGACGGGCGCTGCAGCGGCGGGAACGGCGGGAGCGGCGGCAGCCGCAGCAGCGGGAGCGGCGGCAGCGGCAGAGGCGGCAGAGGGCCCTCTGCTTTTGCCTCTTGTCTTGGCGGGTGGGGCGCAAGCCTTGCCCCCAGCCCGGTGATCAGCCGGCTTGCCAGCTGCCGCACATGCAAAGCAGTGCGGCGCGGCATTGCACGAGCCGGCCTTGTGACCGGGCTGACCGCAGCGGAAGCAATCCCCGCTACGGTCGACCTCCGCGGTGCAGCGGACACCGACATGGTGCCCCACCTGGCACCTGTAGCACCGCAGTGGCCTGGGCTCCAGCAACTTCACTTGCGCCGAGGTCCATCCCACCTTCAGCCTGTGGCCCTCCTCCGTGATCGCTTTCGCCACCGACGCGGGACAGCTCACCGTGACCGCTCCCAACCTGGAGCGGTCAAGGCGGATGGTGCCCACCCGCAAATCGTCGGTGGGGCATCCCCCCGCCTTGGCAACGGCGGCCGCCACCTCCTCCGCCCTGATGGAGTCGTCCAGGCCCGAGATGCGCACATCTATGCGCATGGTGGGCCTGGACACCCGGACCTCCTCCGCCGGTAGCGACGCCCGGAGCCTTTCGGCCAGTACGTCGGCGATGGGGCCGCTGGTGGCTCCCGGGACCTCCAGCATGCGGGCTCCGGTAGCCGTGACCCGGAGCCGCAGGCCTTCAGTGAGGCCGATCTCGGCCAAGTCCACCGCCGCTTTCGCCTTCGTAAGGACGGACCCGTAGGTCACGCCCTTCTTCTCCGCCTCCGGCTGCAGGGTGATTACCACCGCTGCAGTCTTTGGAGTGCGGAGCCTGGCCGCAAGGCTCCGTGCCTTGCGACGCTCCCGCTGCCGCTGCCGCTTTTTTGCGGCCCTGGCCGCCTTGGCCGCCTTTTTCTTCTCCCCTGCGACTTGCCAGCCGGGCTCAGCCGGACTTTCGGCAGTCGGGGGAGAAGGGGGAAGAGAGGCAGGCGGCGGGGGACGTTGTGCAGCCACACTCGCTGCAGGTGCCCCCACCGCTTTTGGCTTCGCCGCCTTGCCCTTGTTGGGCGGTGCGGCCTTCCCCTTCGCCTGTTGCGGCGCGGTGGCACGCCTTGACGTGCCCACCGCAGGAGTCGCGGCCACAGCGGCAAATGATGCCGCTGGCCTTGCCGTCGACGCCGCCGGGACCGCACTGCTGGCCGCGAGCGGGGGCCGGAGGACTATGCCTTCCAGCACCGAAAACCGGCGCTGGAAGTCCTCCAAGCCCTTCAGCACAGCTTGGAGCAGGTCCCGCTCCGACTCCTTGGGCTCCTCCGTGCGGGGCGCGTCCCCCCGGAGCCTAGCCAGTTCGGCGTGCAGCTTCCTGTTTTCTCCTCGGAGTTCTTCAAGAGCGGCCCGCATAGCGGCCAGCTCCTTATCCACCGCCGTAGGAGCCGAAGCCTCCGCATTCGCCGCTGCCAAAATCTTGGCAGTGGCATCGGCGATGGCCCTGTCCTTAGAGCCCTTTTTCTTTTTAAGGGCCACGGACACCAACGCCGATGTCACCACCTCCACTAGACTATCCACGTGCTCCGGCCTGGAGCTCCCCGCGGCGGTGGATGCGCTGTCAATCTGCGCGGAGGCTGCCCCAGGGTGACGCCCCTCCAGGGCGAGCCTTTCAGCTCGCCGAGCTGCCTCCTGCGCGGGGAGCTTGCGCCCCCCTCCTCCAACACGGCCCGCACCCCGCCTGCTGGTGGGGATTTTGGGGGCCGGCGCCGCCGCTTCGCTGTCGGAGGACGACGATGCGCCCTCCGTCATCGTCCGCTTCCGGCTGCGGTTCCTCCTGCCTCGAATCGAGCTGCCCGAGCTCGAGCCGTTCGAGCTCGAGCTTCTAGTGCTCGAGCCCATTACTGCGTCGGTCTCATTAGACCGCGCCTCTCCCTTACTTCCGGTTTTTTTTTTTAAATTTGTTTAGGTCACACATATTTGATCCCACGAGTGTGGGGGATTTAAAAAGTACACCCAGGGTAACCCCCTGTCCCTGGGCAAGTGTACATTTGTAACCCAACCAGAGGGTCCACCCGTTCTCTGGCTGGGGGTGCGCTAGAGACTGATGCGCCATCCATAATAGATGACACTACTCCTCAGCCATTCGTACCTTCGCCACGCACCAGAACTTGGTATTAGAGGTAATTTTTTATAGAGGTTGTCTACCTCGCGGCCCGGGCGGTTAAGCCAAGGCCCTCGACCCCCGTCGAAAGTCAGAGACATGACCGTAACAGTCTTCGGGGCTACGAGATCAACGGGGGCAGCTAGGGGTGACGACCCCCAGCTGCCTGCTCTGCGGCAGGGTGAGTGCACGCAGAGCCCGTTCCCCGACTCCAACACACACTGCCCTCTGCTACTCAGAGGGACAGGTGGTGGAGTCCTCCGCGACAGAATATTCGAAAGTGTGCAACGAGACCCCACAGGCACAACGTACCGTGGCGAGTCGTTGCACACCTCCCGGGGTGCACCGTCCCTCGGACTGGCCTTCGCCCCGGACGGATCCATAAGCGAACTCCAGCCCTCGGGCACACGAGGAGGTTTTCTGTCCATGCACCCCAAAGTTTGAATACTGGGATTATAGATTCGATCGTCATTATTCTATTGTTTCAACTGGAATTCAGCGCTAATGCGGACTTGTCTAATCCTTCATAATCTGACGCTTTTCACTGTGCGTTTTATACAAAAAACTTCGGCAAATCTTCACTAATAAGTTCTACAGCATTGATGATTATGTTATTTTAAAAATAAAATATTAGCAGTCTTTTGAAAAAGCTTTTGTCGGATTACCACGGGTCCACTGTAACAAATTTTAATTAAATTGAAACTTTTGCCATCCTTTCCAACTTTTTTACTTTATTTTTTACTAGCTTTTGCTAGAAAGAGACAAAAAGTAGCCTATATTACTCTCCATCCCTTCAACTATCTCCACTTAAAAAATCACGTCAATCCGTCGCTCCGTTTTACCCTGAAAGAAAGACAAACATACAGACAGACAGACACACTTTCCCATTTATAATATTAGTATGGATTATAAAAGGTATACTTATTTCATCAACAATCTCCAAAACGTAAACGTCATTCGGGATCAGATGGGGGAAAGCCGCCTGGTTTAATTAACGTCCAAGGTTCTCATTGTAAACCAACAATACAAAGTAATTAAAAAAATGAATTAATTGGGTAAAGTCGGAACATCGATAAGTTTAGAATTTACAAAATAAACAAAAGTTATCAGTTAAGAGTAACATAATTGAGAAAAGACCAGTTTTAATCAAGATTGAAATAATAAACAACCTAAAACAGAATATTAAAATACTACCAAAACAACCAACTAATTATAATTGAAACTAACTATTAATAATTTAATACAACAATTTTCATCGCTTCCAACATTTTACATGTTTATTACCGCTTTACGCTACACCGGGCAATCACTTTATTGTTATTTTAAAGCTAGCTCATGAACTAAATTGGAACTAGTTATAATATTAATATACCAAAGAGGCCAATTTGACCACTTTAGTTAAATTGATGGTCGCTTGCAACCTAGGCAAAAGTTTAAAATTGTTTTTAGGGTTCCGTGGCACAAAAGGAAATACGGAACCATTATAGGATCACTTCGTTAAGTTCGATATCCATCTGTCTGTCCGTTTGTCAAGACCCTCTTAAACCACAAACACACGTGATTCGAGACACAATGGAAAGACAATAGCAGTGCGACAGCCGGCTGTCGCTTGGTCGTCGAAAGGTTAACTACAAAATTAAATATACAAATAATCGAGTCTGTCTAGGACCAATGCCTGGGTTGCGAAATAGTTCTAATAATTACCGCGGCCCCTTAACATAAAGGGCACCTGAAGGAACAAGGGTGGGCTTTAGTCAGTATAAGTCTGACACTCCATCCCGCCCCGCCCCGGCCGGAAGTCATTTGACGATTTCCCATCCATAAAAAAATACTCTATAAAAATAAAAAAAATATGAATGAACTTGATTCGTTTATGATTTTTTGGCCTACCTTTTGGAAGGGTGCCAACGGAGCCCTAATGAGAGCCTATTCGTTTCGCCCCGTCCATCTGTCAACGCTCGGTATACCATGAACCGCAACAAGTAGAGTTGATATTTAAATGTACTCCTATTACCAATGTAACAACAACTTCTCCCTAGCTTTTTCTCAACTAGGTACATATGTTGGGGTCGGCTTTCAGTCTAACCAGATGCAGAGACAACTCACACACGGCCATCTGATCGCAAACAAAGCGGAACTTGTACTATGGTAACCAGATATAAATATTATACTTTAAACTTTCGCGTTGCATATTTATACTTCACCGCTTATCGGGATTTAACGCGCACGTACTTTTTATTTATTTTTAGCTTGACGTTTCGGCAGGCAGGTCTGCTTGTGACCATGGCAGGTGTAACCCTGCCGAAACGTCAAGCTAAAAATAAAGAAAAGGTACGTGCGCGTTAAATCGCGATAAATGGTGAAGTACAGATATAAATACATACATATTATAGATAAATTACACCCTGACACGGAACAAACAATCATGTTCATCACACAAAGTTTGTTCTGGGTGGGAATCGGACCCACGACCTCCGGCTTAGCAGTCAGGGTCACTTACCACTAGACCAACAAGCCCGTCATAAACATTAGAATGAACATTTGGATTGAAGAATAAGTCACAATGGTACTGGCCCGGATTCTCGTCACTGCACTAGGCCATCACGACATTCATTGCCAGTATAACCCAAGTAAAATAAAATATCCAAGATGAAACGATCGTGAAGCGTAGGAACATGATTTCTTCGGCGTTTTTTGCGCGTTCTTTATGATGGTAATGTGTGATCGGCAGCCCAAGACGCGCTCTAAACGCAGCATGAGGAACCGATGATCTCATAAAGATCGCCAGGTCCCGTTGGATGCGGGTGGCGCAGGACCGATGCATGTGGAGATCTTTGGGGGAGGCCTTCGTCCAGCAGTGGACGTCTATCGGCTGATGATGATGTGTGATCGGCATAATACAGAACCCTCGTACGCAAGTCCGTCAAGTCGGATTTGCCCAGTTTAACACAAAACTACATCAAAGGTATATTTTAATATTCTAAACTCGCTTTCACTTTAACTTTGACAATGCCTGTGATTTGTGAGACGACCTTGAAAGTGGGGTTCGACGAATAATCGATACATAGTGTGTGTGTGTGTGTGCGTACCATGTGTGGGTAGAGAAGCATGTAATAACTTTACTTACGTAAAACTATCTGACCAATAAATCTATGAAACTTCAATCGTCGCTCACCGAAGTCTATTTCCAACTTTATGTTCTTTGAAAAGAGTCCATAATTGCATGGAAATATTTAACGATGATTGACGTTCGTGCCCAGAAAATTATAGTATGGATTGTGAAGTAATTAAAGCTTTCCTTGTATAATTAAATTTGATATCCAATAACTACGTCCAAAGAAATTAAGGCCTTACGTCTTAGTAAATGATACTAGAGCTAAAACAACAATATAATAAATTACTTTCATTTAGTTAAGTTAATTAATTTATTTTATTTTCTTCAGTTGAATTTTTAGAAGTTATAAGTAAGTACAATTAAAGTTCGTAATTAATGTTTGTATTAAGGACCTAGATTTGAGTTTTTTAATGAAAAGTTTGTTAATACAAAGGGAAAAATACACACATCAAAAGTGTCTAGGGATCAACATATATTTTTGCAATAACTTTTCTCCTGATTGATATTAATTAAAATTTTCTTTAAGGATTCATCAAATAAAGTGTTTTCGTTTGTCACAGTAACGATAAACCAAGTCACCTTTGCATTAATAAAGAAATTTGCCATTTTCCTAATAAAGGGATTTTTGACATTTGAACCACTAACACAAAAGTTCGAAAAAAAGACTGAAATAACAGTTTTCTCTAAAATTTTATTGGGTAACTTAAACAATTAATATGATGACGTCTGATACAATCGTCTCATCATAAATTTGAGGGTTGAGGTTGCCTCTGATCCAAATCAACTCAGTTCTTCCGCCGATCCAAATACCCGCCCATACCATGATGGTTCCACCACTATAAGGATGGACTTCCTGGCAGGATTTTAATCGCTGTTGGCGTCCAGGGGTTCTCCAGTGTCGTATACGTCTTGTATCCGGTCTCATACCAAAACGAGACTCATCAGAAAAGCACACGAAACGCCATTGTTCTTCTGCCCAATTTCTGTGTTCAAGAGCCCATTGATATCGAATCCTACGATTGTTCATTGCTATAGGTGGTACCCGTAGCGGTCTTCGGGAATGAAGGTTCACTTCATGCAAGCGGTTTCTGACTGTTTGGTCGCTAATTAAGTTCCCTGAAGAGTGATGAAGCCTCACGGCTAACATCATGGCGGTTATTGTTGGAGCTCTTCGAGTTAAGATTTGAATGTATCGGTCTTGTCTCCGTGTGGTGCAGCGATACCGTCCTCCATGGCGCTCAGCCACGGTACCAGTGCTTCGGTAACGTGTCCAAAGTCGACTGATAACACTCTGACTTGTATTCAGAGCTAAAGCCACAGTACGTTGCCGGGAACCAGCTTCTATCATTCCCACGGCTCTGAGCATTTCTTCCCTGCTTAAATGACGTCGCCGCTCCATAATAACGTTGGTTTTAATCAGTAGTAGGGAAACAGTAGCACTAATAATGTCTTCAATGCGTTGTATGTTTTTATAGGGAAAATGTTGACAGCTGATTTTCAATTGTAAACCTGCTAGATATTAAGCACACTGTAAGGATTTGCATCAATAAAGCATTTATTTATTTATTTATTTATTTATTTATCTTTTACTCGAATTTGATTCACAGTTCCTGATTCAAATTATGAAATGCACCAAAAAGGATCCATATAAATTTAATAAATCCATATAAGTCAAAGTCACAGTCAAAACTATTTTATTCAAATAAACCATTTACAGGTACTTTCGAATCGTCAAGGTGTCAGTCTGTCAGAAAATTGAAGCTAGTTGCTCGTTCCAAAAAGTAGATCACATGGAGAAGAGCGAGCAAGAAACTCCATGGACACTCTTTTAAAATCAATATGCTTATTACAAAAATTTGGTTACATCATTCATTTGAATCTAAGGTACTATGTGAGAACACGTAACAAGTACATGTTAGAAGAGGCATTGTAAATATAGGAAATAAGCAGCACAATTTTTAAAATAACTGTGGCAGTTAAGAGATGACCAGTCTCAGCAGACAGCGCCCGTTGCGCCCGCCCATAAATTTATTACAAAGCCACATCTCAATCTCAAGAAATCCGCATAAAAATGCTTGATCCCTAGACACTTTTGATGTGTGTTTATTTAGTTTTTTCAAAAGATAGATGAGCTGCTGACACTCCTACACACTCTTGAAACATTCATATTTATTATGGAATGAGCTTTCATGCTACCAAAAGCCATAGCGTGATTGTTCGTGATGTTATCTATTGTTCGTAATGTTATCTACCTAATACTATTCCTTGTATGCACTCATGTTTTTCTAATTTGACTAGTAGAAACAAACAAAACAAACCAACACCTTAATATTTGTTGTTTTTTGTGTAAAATAAGTACCAAGTAAATCAAGTATTCACTAAGAGAATATTTTTGCACATTCCAACCCTAAACGACCAAAGTAGGTGATGGAAATTTCCACAGTCACACGGGCAAAGCCGTGAGCGTGAGCTAGTAATATAAACTTTGAATAAAAACGAAGCTGCATTCAGCGTCTAAAATACACTAACAATAAGCAAAAGGAATCCGGTTCTCGTCTTCACCCCGGCATAAATTAGCCTTTATTGGCAATTCCCCCCCCCTCTCCTACACCCCCCAGGTTATGTTCCTGCAGAGGTCGGGCACAAAGCAAGACATCTGTGAATTTAGTCTGCCATATATTCCATTTGTCTACAGCGATGCTTTAGCCAGCTTAAATGAAGAAAAAACATTTCATAAAATATTTGGTTAAATGTTTATATTTTATCAACTAACTAGCTTTTGCCCGCGGCTTCGCTCGCGTTAAAAAGAGACGAAAAGTAGCCTATGTTACTCTCCATCCCTTCAACTATCTCCACTTAAAAAACCACGTCAATTCGTCGCTTCAACTTCAACTTCAACTCTTAATGAATGGCCTTTGTGGATTCGTCGCTTCGTTTTGCCGTGAAAGAAAGACAAACATACAGACAGACAGACAGACACACTTTCCCATTAAAATATTAGTATGGATATAATTGTAAACTGACCGACTCGACTGTTGAAATATCAACGCACAGCACAAACCGTTGGTCATAGAGTCATGACACTAAGACTTGCAGGGTGTGTTGTTTATAAAGATCATACCCACGTACAATCAATACTGTGCCATGGACTTGTAATGTAATAATAAATAGATGTATAAGAGCAATGGCATGCAACTTGATAAATCAATCAGTTTCTAATCTTTGGTAATCTATGTCCTGGGATGACAGTGCATCTGCCAGGCTTCAGGTATTACAGAATTCTAAGTGGTAGGAAAACCATAACGTCAGGTCAGCTTCTTTAATATCCTATACCATAAAATTTAAAGAAATGTCATTTCCTAACAAATCTTCCTAAAGTTTGTCGTGGACATCTCTGAGACTCCGTGCCTCGAAAAGCATGTTAAGCCGTTGGTCTCGGTTATCATTCATAGAACATAGCCAGGCGGAAGAAAATCTGACCAGTCTAACCAAGGGCATCGCGTCGCCCAGTAACTGAGTTGTGGAGGTCTGATAGACAGTCGCTTCATGTAAAACATTGGTATCCAACCGAACCCGGTTAGGCTATAAACCGATCCCAACATAGTTGAAAAAAAGGCTAGGGAGATGACGATTTCCTGAGAAACCAATGTTTAAATAATAATCCGTACCTTAACATGCGATACCAAAATGTTACGACGACCACTGTGCCAATATAAAATGTTAAAACCCAAGCTAATATAAACCGCAGCCCTTTTTGTGAGTCAATAAACTAACATTATCTCGACATATTTGCTTTATTTAAATTAACTTCACGGTTCAGTTTCATAGAGGATAAAGTTACTAAAATACTACGACGACGTTCTCTGAGTGTTTCATATCCATTACCGTTTTTCATGAACTTTGTCAAAACACATAACTTTGTTTAACAGTAATGAATCAAAATGCCTAGTGTGTAAAGTTGTAGACGTAATATAATATAGGTGTGTGTTATTTTCGGCATTTAAATGTCTCGTGGTTGAACAATTCTAGAAATCTCTAGAATCCGTGCAATACTATTAAACATACCGCCTTATTACAAAACAAGGTTTTTCTCTAAACCAGGTTTAAACCATTGAGCCAGGTCTTGTAATTTGAATCTTATTCTGATACAATCAAGATTCGAACTACAAAACCTAGCTCAATGGTTTAAACCTGGTTTAGAGAAAAACCTTGTTTTGTAATAAGGCGGTAAGTGTTCTGAAACAGAAGAAGGCTCCAGCATAATTTCATGAGGAGTGCTGTGAAACTGTTTCGAGTGTTTAATTTCATCTTGATAATTCCTCGCGTTGAGAAAAGGAGTTTGATAAATAGTCGGACAACGAAGTCCTATAAACACTGTTTTCCTTTTTGAGGCACTGAATCCAGGAGAGAAAGCAATAAATTTTAGGAGATAAACTTAGCACTCTAATTCTTATCATCGTCGCAATGCTATGAAACTGATATGACATAAAGATAGAGACTAGAACAGCTAAGTCGAACATAGTCGCTGCTAACTTATATTTATTCTTCCTCAAAGTCTAATTTAATACCCTAATAGCTTATATCGTTCTAATTACGTTTGTTACAAAATATATTATAACCGTGTACATTTTACTAGCAACACTGTTTTAGAGTTGGCAACACATTTACCCTTCCATTAATCGGGCCAGATAAGATTCGGTCATTCGATTGCTGGCGGTCACCTGGAGTAGTCCTTAAGGACCTGATTGTCGTTTGGTCGTTGAAAAGAGTTCAAATATATTGAGTGTGGATTGTGATTTACTGATTGATTCTGATTGTTATAAGTTGTAGTACAGTGTTGAAATAAAGAACATTATCCTGAGTCTGCTGTTTTTCTGAGTTATCTATCACGTTGATTAAGATGTGGGTAAAGGGCCCACTCACAACTACAGCCTTTGATGTTGAACCTCTCGAAAAAGAAAAAGCCAGAAATACTCTTACTATTCTCATTTGTAAATCTGATGAAGGGCGATTAAGAGATTATCCCAAAGAGGGCAGCAGCGTAATGCTTATCTACTAATTACTATACTAAAAGTAGGTTACGTGTTGAAAGGGACACTATGATAACGACAAAATTATTAAAAAGACACAGAAAAAAATTAAATATAATAAAAACTATTTTTCTAAAACCTATAAATCATTAAAAACTTTCCAAAAATTAGAGGAACAAATTAGTGGGCATAAATTATTAATAAAAACAATTAAAAACAATTACGAGGCTGAAATACAACATTTACAGTCAGAGATTCTCCGTTTACAGGATTCCTTACATAATATAACATCCAAGTATGAGATTTCTCAAAAGGAAATGGGAGAGTATATACTGGCAATGAACAGTTTGGTGGATTTATGTAGTGAGAATGAGAGAATGTTCAATTCAATAACAAACAATCTAACACCTGATTGTGAACATAGTCCACCATGCTGTCCACTGTCAGCGGTCTCTAATGAGTCTTCACCATCAGTGGCTCATTCTGTAGAGTTGTCTGAAGGTCTCAGCAGTACTTCCCTCGCCACATCAAGCACAAACCAATTGATAAATAATACTATTTCAAACAATAAAAACCAAATAATTATGTACAGCGATGAAATGGGTAAAAATATAAGCCATAGAATACAACATTACCTTGATGATCAAATAATTAATTGTTGCATGCCTGATGCCAGTTATTGTCAAATAATGGAAAAAGTTATTAGTAGTAAGTACAGTCCAACTACAACTATTGTAATTTTGATTGGGAGAAGGGGAAATGCAAACAGCTTAAAGATAAAGAAGTATTTTGATTTGCTAACTGAGTTAAATGTAAAAAAAATTGTCTTGTTTGCCTTTCCTTACTGTAGTGGCCTGTCACAGACCGAAAACAACATTAGGTATAAATATAATTTAAAACTGCAAACTTTGACATTATATAATGAAAAATTTGAATGGATTGACTCTAATGCACTCATTAGTCAAAATTATTTTATGACCGAAGATAATTATTATCTTTGTAATTTTTTTAAAGGACAGATAGCAGAATCGCTATCAAATTGTTTATATAAGTCAGCCAAGTGTTTGGCTAACTATACTGCTTCTATTGAGCAGTTATTAAGTAATACACTTATTAGTAATGAGCAGAACTTGGAATTTGTTCCAAGTTATTTAAATTACAACTCACGACAATAGAGTCAACCTCTAGCAATAATTATTTAAATACCGATTTTGACATTGAGACAACAGAGTTAAACTCTGGCAAAAATTTAAGCCAAGATATAATACCACACCCTTTAAATTGTAGCATCTTAAATAAATCTAATAATAATTGCTTGAAGAAAATAGCTCATCAGAATATACAGGGTGTTTTAAGTAAATAATTGGAATTGGAGTTGTTCATGAACTGTAGTTACATTGACATCCTTTGTGTTACTGAACACTGGTTAAAATCCCATCAGTTCATGTTCAGCTTTAACAATCACCAGGTTGCCAGCTCGTTCAGCAGAGTAAATATGATACGGGGTGGCTCCCTAATAATTATTCGTAATAATATTAAATTTAAAGAACGTAATGATATTGTAAGCCTTTCTGTTGAACGAGTTATTGAAATTGCTTGCATTGAGCTTGAGCAGTTCATTGTAATGAGTGTATACAGGCCCCCATGTGCTTCCTATGATATTTTTGAGAAATATATGGAAATAGTTTTATTAAAGACTTGTAATAGCAACAAAACAGTTGTTGTCTGTGGAGACTTTAATATTAATATCCTTGAAAAATCAGCTGCTGTAAATAAATTCATACACCTATTCAAGTCCTATAATTTGTATGCAAGATTCTTTGAGCCGACTAGAATAACTGCCACAAGTGCTACCTGCATTGACAACATTTTTACAAACTTAAGACCTTCCGACCATTTAATTATAAATGTGTTAGAATCTGATCACTGTGGCCAGTTGGTGACTTTCCCTCAGAATAGCAATGTCAGAGCTCAAAGAAAACTTGTGAGTTTTGTTCCTGTAAACAAAAGCCGTCTAGGACAATTTAAAAATAACCTTATGGAAAAGCTACCAAACTTACCATATCATAGTAGCCCAGATCATGCATATAAATTATTATTTAACCTAATAAATTGTGAATTTATAAAGATTTTCACAAAAAAAACATTGCCTGTTAGTGACCGTGTTATGTTTAGTGACTGGGCAACCCCAGGTATTTATAAAAGTAGGCAAAAATTATTTCAGTTGTATGATGAGAAAACGTATAACCACAATGTTAGTTTTACTGAATATGTCAAAAATTATTCAAAAATTTTCAAAAGAGCCTGCTCCTCAGCTAAAGCCATACATATTAAAAATAAAATAAAATCAGCAGGAAATAAAATTAAAACTACTTGGAATATTATTAATTCTGAAACTGGAAGAACCAAAGTACAAAACCGTGACTTCCATTTAAGAATTAATGATGAAGATGTTAAGGCAGACATGGAGGTGGCTACAGAGTTTGAGAATTTCTTTACTAATATTCCCTTGTTAACAACTAAGGATTTGCCGTCTTCCTCCATTTCTGCCTACTCAATACTCACTGAATGTGTACCGGAATGTAACATACACTTCGAATTTAAAACTGTTATTGATAAAGACATAATAGAATCTTTTAAGAACCTCGATATAAAAAAAACCGCTGACCTTTGGGGATTGTCTGTATTTACTATGTCCTCAATAATTGATGTTATATCACCTTTTTTAGCTATTGTTTTTAACTCTTGTATCACATCCGGTGTATTTCCTGATTTGATGAAACTTAGCAAAGTAATTCCATTGTTCAAATCTGGTAGTACAACTGATCCTACAAATTTTCGGCCCATTTCCATATTACCAACTTTGAGTAAAATTTTTGAAAAATTAATATTAAAACAAATGTTAAGACATTTTGATTCACATAATTTGTTTCACCTGAAACAGTATGGTTTTACTAAGGGTCGTTCAACTACGGATGCGGGCGTGGAATTACTGAAAAGCATATTCGAGGCTTGGGAGGAATCGCAAGATGCGCTTGGTATTTTTTGTGATTTATCTAAAGCCTTCGACTGCGTACACCATGACACACTTATCAGGAAATTGTACCACTATGGTATGAGGGGCAGAGCTCTCGACCTTCTGACTTCTTACCTGAGTAATAGAATTCAGAGGGTTGATGTTAATGGTAAGAGGTCTGCTGGATCTGCGGTTACCATGGGTGTTCCGCAGGGTTCAATTCTAGGTCCTTTCTTGTTTTTAATCTATATTAACGACCTACCATTCCACGTAAGAGACAATCATAGAATAGTGTTGTTCGCAGATGACACTTCTCTCGTTTTTAAAATCAAACGTCAATTAATAAATTTTAACGAAATTAACAATGCGCTCTCTAAAGTTGTTCATTGGTTTAATGTAAATAATCTTCTCTTAAACGAAAAAAAACTAAACTAATTAAATTTTCTACGCCTAATGTCAGGCAGCTAAGTACCAATGTTCAACTAAATGGAATAGAGTTGAGCCCTGTTGAATCGACAGTTTTTCTTGGACTAACTATTGATGCCAAGTTGCAGTGGGGTCCACACATTGAAAGATTGTCGGGTAGGCTTAGTTCAGCAGCATACGCTGTGAAAAAAATTCGACAGATAACTGATGTGGATACAGCCAGAATTGTTTATTTCAGTTACTTTCATAGTCTTATGTCGTATGGAATTCTTCTCTGGGGAACCTGTGCGGACATCGATACCATCTTTATTTTACAAAAAAGGGCTGTTCGAGCCATTTACAACCTTGGTCCTAGAGAGTCTCTTAGAGAAAAATTCAAAGAAGTGAACATTCTGACTGTAGCTTCACAGTATATATTTGAAAACCTAATGTATGTAAAAAAAAATATATCGGACTTTAAAAAAAATTCCGATATTCATAGTGTAAATACCAGGAACAAACACAATCTTGCTGTACATCACACTCGCCTCCACAGAGTAGGCAACTCGTTCATGGGTCAATGTATACGCTTTTACAATAAACTTCCTATTGATATTCGAAATTTACCTATCAAAAGATATAAAAACTGTATTAAAACAAAACTCTATAAAAAAGGGTACTATAAAATATCAGATTATTTAGAAGACAAAAAAGCTTGGGATTGAACTGCTCGCTCTGCTAAGCACTATTTAGCCGTCTATAATATATACATATTTTGTTAATAAAACATACTATATTGTAAGTGTACAAGTCATCTAGAATGCACATAATGACTATTCGGCGGGCGACTTGTAAGCCCATGATTTTACAAGCAGTAATGTGGTATCGGTTTGTGGAGCTCCTTTTGATTAAAGTTGAGCTCACTATGCTTTTTGAGGCAGGTTTACCAAAACTGTTTGTGGCACTTTCCTCAAAAGGCTAGCCTGAATGTTATTCTGCATGGTTTGTTGCACAAAAATATTGAAATTGTCTGGACTTTAAAAGAGACGATGATCCCTGAGTTTGTTTCGGCGTTTCTTCTCAGAGGTAGTCCAGTTAGGAAATGCCGGCTCCAACTAGCATAAAAAATATGACATGTAAAAGTGATTTTAAGATCCTACTTGCAAAATAAACGATTTCAATTTCAATTTCAATTTCAATAACGGATTTTTTCCCATACTGCATAGACTGCTTGGTAATAATTTTTATTTTATTTTATTAGGGAAGAACTAACAATTGTACATTTTGTCTTAAAACTAAGTATACAATAAATTAGGTTAATGTACAATCAGCGACGTTTCCACACATTACTATTTGTGTTATTTACTTACTACAGTACAAATATGGGTAAATAGTAGGGCTAATTTTATTATTAGAGGAGTAATAATACTACGGAAAGAAAATTTTGTCCGTGGTACTACTAGTAGTATCACGGGCAATAAATACATGACATGACACTCGACATGTATCGTACCATATGTGTATTCAAACAGATAAATCCGGTATGAACGGGGACATGAACATACTACACACCCGACGACAGCCGCCAGATCAGCGGAATTTCTCACTTCAATTTATTTAAAACTATCTGTTCCTCGCGGTTTCACCCACGTAACATTAGGTTTTTGTTTACTGTTTCGCTCCCGTGGGACATAGCGTGATATTATATAGCCTATGTTACTCGTGGACAATGTAGCTTTCGAATGGTGAACGAATTTTTAAAATTGGTCCAGTAGTTTTTGAGCCTATTCATTACAATCAAACAAACAAAGTTTACCTCTTTATAATATTAGTATAGATTTCTAATACCAAAATCAGAGCTTCAAAGATCCTTGTTAATTTAAACTTTCATCACTTAGACCGTTAATAAACCTTCGAACACACGTGATTCGAGACACAATAGAAAAACAATAGCAGCCTGACAGCCGGCTGTCGTTTGGTCGTTGGAAGGTTAAACTGCCGGCGCCACACGGCGGGGCGCGAGAAGTTGAAACACCGTCATGTGTCACCATAGAAATTTGTAGCTAAGTAAATAGTTCGTCTGAAAGGAATAAATACTTAATAAACAGACGAGCAAGCTTATGGATCTACGGCTATTTTGTCTGTGTGTCACCGTAAATACGCGTACTTTCAAACCGCCAAGCAAGTCCCTCGACAGTCTAACCAGTTTGAATCAGAAATTTGGTAAAATACGACCGTGTGTTTAGTTGGTGATAACATTATTATAACTGATTTAATATTCACTATATGTGGGCACGCACATTAATCTTAGCACTTAAATCTTGGCGTGTCCAGATGACGAAATAATATCACGTTTGTCCAATCTCTCGTGTCCAGTTGCTGACAAATCCATAAATTAGTCACTCCTAGGATAAAACAAAAGTTCGTCAAAGATAGAATATCCCTATTGATTTGAACTTTGACTGATTATAACTTTACCTGAGGTTCGACTAACCAAATCTAGTACCACCGGAGCTTCGATTTTAGACTATAACATAACGTCTAAAAACTATTATTACTATCTACCATTTCAATATTTGTAATGCAAACACTATATACTCAACATTTCTAAATTTTTTTTTGTTGCAAACATGTATTTTAACGTAGATTCTTTACTTTGACATTATACTTTAGATAATGTAATCATGTTTTAAATGAATTGTAACATAATTATTTTAAAAGATTACATATGGAGTTTCTTGCCCATTCTTCTCCATTTATAAAACAACCTTTTGGAATGGGCGACTAGAATCAACTATTTTGAAATGTAATTGACGTTCCAAAGTGCCTTCATGGTCTAATGGAAATAAGCAATTTGTTTTTTTTTATTATGCGTATAGTCTAAGCGCCTTACTAATAAACGCTGCATAAAGTTATGACAGGTTTATACGTCAAAAAATGTATGGTTACACAGGCTTTATTCATTGCATAACTTTACACAGTGATTATTAGTAAGGGCATAAATATATATCATAATTACAGTAATGTAATAAATATTTGATAGTCAAAGATTTATTACAAAATAAATCATATTATATTAAACACTTTGTTTATCATAAACATAAATAAATCATGACCGAATTTAGATCAATAGTCACAATCGGTCAAACGTTATCACATCTGGGGAGCCTGGCTATGTAAATACATATCGTCGTACTTCACTATAGCATGAAATCCCATTTAACAGCAACAATTCGCATTTTATCTGAAAAATCCCTAACTAGACTAAATTGTACCCGTTATTTTTAACAACGTACTAGTCTGCGAATCTTCTTAAGAATTGTTTTTTTTTGCTAAATACACACATCAAAAGTGTCTAGGGATATTTCAATTAAACCTAAACAACTAAAATTCTATTAACTTTTTGTTAAGACACCTACACATTAATATAAACCTTGTTTAATAGCCTATCTAGTCTGATAATTAACTTTTAGATAAAGTTAAATTAAAAAAAGCTTAGAAGAAGAGGAAAATCTCAGACAAAATTTCAATCTAAACTTTATTTTTGAAACATCAAAACCTAAACAAACCAACTATTTTTTTTATAAAAATTGTTGAAAACTTAAAATTAATAATCCGTAGACCCACCTAAGACTCTCCTGACACATCTGCAGCGGTTCTTTATACTCAAAACAAGGGTGTCAATATCCTCTTGTGGAATACTGTCCCAAGTCCTAAATTTAGTTGTTTAGGTTTAATTGAAATATCCCTAGACACTTTTGATGTGTGTATTACTTCAAATTTTTTTATAAGATTTTTTAGAATTACCTACTCTTTTTAAAACAAATTCTAACTTTATCGCCTCCCAGCTTCAAAGAACCCCTCGCTGATAATAATAGTAGTTCAGTTTTACCTACACTATCAGTTTAGCAGTACCGCGCCAAACAGCAGCGCGGGCGCACCGTTCGCGTCTACATTCTATTTTTGAAAATGTATTTGAGATTATTCTTGTTTTTAACGATCGCCGGCTTGGTTGCCGCTCAAGCCCCGAACCCCACTGTAAGAGTAGCCCATGGCATACTTCAAGGGTCTTGGAAGGTGTCTACGAAGGGACGGTCCTTCGCCAGTTTCGAAGGTGTTCCTTATGCGCGTCCACCTGTCGGAAAGTATAGATTCAGGGTAAGTTATTTTTATTGCGTGAAGTTAAATATTCCTTGCATTATTTGGTTAATACAATTTTTTTTTTAATTTTTTTTTTTAATATACTTTGACCTCAAAAGTCAAATTCTCAGAGTGAGCTGTGTGCCTGCGTCAATCCATTGCTGGATATAGGCCCTAGGCGCACTACTTAGCCGGATCTTAGGATATCCTTATCCAGTTTCTGACTCAATCTAACCGAAGGGTTTCCATCAAACGTGGTCGTAGTGAGATCATAAATGCTACCTATTAACACTGAATGCCCTTCATTTATAACCATAATGCCGCAAAGTATTGTGTTTTTAGGGTTCCGTAGTCAACTAGGAACTCTTATAGTTTCGCCATGTCTGTCTATTTGTCCGTCCTCGCTCAATCTCTGTGACCTTTAGCACTAGAAAGCTGAAATTTGGTACCAATATCAATATAAAAAGTGGTAAAAAATTGGAAAAAAATGTTCTATTAGGTAGCCCCCCTTATATGTAAAGTGGGAAGTGTATTTTTTTATTTCAACCCTAACGTGTGATATCTGTTGGATAGGCATTTAAAAATGAATAGGGGGAAATAATCGCTCCTAAAGTAAAAAACAGTGTCCCCCCCCCCCAAACTTTTGAACCTTAAGTTTAAAAAATATAAAAACAATCTGAAAAGTAGAACTTTATAAGGACTTTCTAGGAAAAATATTTTAAACTTGATGGAAAGAACAGTTTTTGTACAAAAAAGACAAAAAGGTTGTACAAAATAATTTCTGCGTACTTAGTACGTCAACGTAACAAATAGCCTTTTTTTTAACTCATAAGTAGGAACACTCATTGTGACGGGCGGAAAACTACGGAACCCTACACTGAGCGTGGCCTGACACGCTCTTGGCCGGTTTTTTTTTAATTGTTATCAAATCATAAAATTCAGTTTTAAAGCTTTCGATTTTTCGACGGAGGGCAGAGAATTCCCCCCTCCCCCCATTCCTCCGGCTACGTGAGTTACCTATGCAAAAATGAATTTATTCGATTTACAGCTCGTTATAAATCTATGAATATCTTTATGTACTCGGTAAATAAGTTTTGTTCGAAATCTAACATAATGGATAGGATAGCTTTCACTTCGACCCCTTTTTGACGAGTAGGAGTTAAGTTCAGACTTTGCCCTTTTAACTTTTATGAGAATATTAACATTTATATATCTTGCAAAGTAAATCTTTTTGTACCTTTTGGCAATATAATAAATAATTACGAGGTTTCAAAGTAATTCAAAGTTCAACGTTTAACAAAGTGGGCTGCTATGACTGTTATGAGCGTTGTCGACTTATTTGGGACCGTAGAGGTTTTAACTGGTTTGTACCATAATTATCTCGAACTCAACTCCCAACGGAAGCTAAAATGTTTATATTATATACTTAACAGGTTGGCTGGGTCTTATTGAATCTGTTTCGAAACTAGAAAAACTAGAATTGTTGGGCCTACGATACTTCTCTACAATGATTCAATCAATTTATTTTTAATTTTTCTTGTTTTTGTGTCACTCTTTTGTTATTTTTGTATACCATAAGTTTTCTTTTTTTTTTATAGTTGTTTAATTTCTGTTTTTATTGTGTCGATTGGTCATCTGGACTGAAAGAGACTAGGCTCCACAACACAGGGAATTCCTAGTGTGGGGTCTAGGGCTTAAATTTTTTTTGTATAACTGTTTTTTGGCATAATAAATAATTATTATTTATTATTAAAATTAAATTCTAAGTGAACCTGAAATGCAAAAAATCAGTACGTTACATTTTTTGTGTTTAATTGGGCAAGTCAGTAAAGTAAGTGTTATGATAAAATGTTGTATATTTACTAATGTGGTTTATACGCACATAACCACAATGTACTACGATGCCATATACAAGTATCATGCTCCTGTAATAATTACCTACTCTCTCGTAGAAATTACATTATTAATCAAAAAGTCTAGTTTCGTGTGTCTTCAATTCTAGCAAATGCTTAGTTAGGAATTATAGATGAGAGCTGTTACAAATGCTTGGTTAGGAATTGTAAGTACTTTCGGTCATTTAAGACAGTCATTTCGCTAATTAGTAATTACCCGGCTGAACCATGAAAGTCACATATTAACAATAGCTACCTAAGGGACATTGCTGTACATATTGAGAGTCCTGTCTGGAGGCACTGGGTTAGCCTTCATAAAGGATAATCAAAGTAATTATAGTGTCGGTACCATTTAATAATAGGTAAATTACTAACATAGTTCCTAAGATTCAATGTATTACTAACACTCTATGGATGTTTTACGTCTGAAATAAAGTATTATTATTATTAATATGTGCTTTCTTAGTTTATTAAACTTCACTTTCAAAAAAAAATATCGTGAGGAAACCTGGACTTACAATTAACCTCCGCCTTGACCCTACGTAAAGGGGTCTTTGTCTAACAGTGGGATAGTAATAGGCTGGAATAATTAGAATAATTATCCAAGAAGGTAAATAGTTTGAATTTTATGTGTGTGCTTTGATATCATATACCATGGACATCGTTTTTGATACAGTTGTTTTTAATCCTCATTGATTACCATTTTATGTTTATCATTACATTTATTTTAATCTATTCCCCGGCACGTTTGGCAGAAGTGAAATATTTTGTTTTTTAGAAGAATATATAAATAAAATAAATAATAAATATCTTGGGACATCTTACACACGGCCATCTGATTCCAAGCTAAGCAGAGCTTGTGTTATGGTAATCAGACAACTGATATACATACTTATATAATTTTTAAATACATACATATTATAGATAAATAACACCCAGACACAGAACAAACAATTATGCTCATCACACAAAGTTTGTTCTGGGGTGGGAATCGAACCCACGACCCTTGGCTTAGCAGTCAGGGCACTGAACACTAGACCAACAGGCCCGTTTAAAGGTCCCATCTGTTTAGAAGGTATTAAACCTCATAGTGATTTAACTACTTCAGCTTTACAGAGCAAATTTAAATTGAAAATTCTAATAAATGTTTTTGCCGTGGAGTGGGACGTTCACATCTAAAGATAGGAGCTTTGTATAAACAAAGCTATAATTTCAGTACATTACTGCAATACGCACGAATGAAATGTGTTTACAATGGTGTGCAACATAGGTAACCCCGTAATTACCTTGTTGCGGTCAAAGCTTGTATTTGAAACTAGCTTTTGCCCGCGGCTTCGCTCGCGTTAGAAAGAGACAAAAAGTAGCCTATGTTACTCTCCATCCCTTCAACTATCTCCACTCAAAAAATCACGTCAATTCATCGCTCCGTTTTGCCGTGAAAGAAAGACAAACAGACAGAGAGACAGACAGACAGACAGACAGACAGACAGACAGACACACTTTCACATTTATAATATTATATATATATTAGTAAGGATAAAGCGAGAAAAACAAATAAAAGAAAAATAGGACGCGATATTTTCAGTCATGAACAGAAACTGAAAATTTGCTTGCGGGTTAAACGACGCGTCGCATCGTCTATTTGTGTTATGATAAATGTGTCAATAGATCCGTTAATATAATCACTATAAAATGTACGTTCAAATTATGATTGCATGTGATGTGACCATAGGTGTACCTTGACCACTTTGTAGCTACCTATGTCTTAATTTCTAACGCAATTTTATTCTTGTTTCGTACTTTTTAGATCATATTTGTGGTCGGCACTGGGATTACGTATCTTGCAGAAGCCGAGCGATCGCGATAATTTAGCAATATAAACGTCAATTCGCGATAATTTAGCAATATAAACGTCAATTCAAAATACGTCATGTCAAATAGCAATCTAGCGATAGTGCTGCCTCTGTGGAGCAATCAGTTAACTTAAATATGCATTTTTCGTTTGGTGGTTTCGTATTTAGTATGGTTTTTAAGAGCAAAGTTAAGTTTTTTTTGTTAAAGGTGATATTTAATTAGTTCCAGCGATTGCTACTTTATCGTCATCGTAGCAATAAGTGCATTAGAACAATCAGCGAGCGATTAGCAATCGGTTCATACATAATACGATTTTTTTAACCGACTTCTAAAAAAAGGAGGAGGTTCTCAATTCGAATGTTTGTATGTTTTTTTTTTTTTTTTTTATGTTTGTTCGCGCATATCTCCGTCGTTTGCCAACCGATTTGAACAATTCTTTTTTTGTTTGAAAGGGTAGACTTTCCAAATGGTCCCATTGTCATCAGGTCCAGGATCTGATGATGGAATCATGCCGAAATCGAGGGAACTCCTCAATTTTTTTATAGAAAATGGTACATTTTTTTTTAATGTTACTCTAAAACGTAGTTTGGACTCTAACTAAAAAGTAAAAAATAAAAAACTTTTTCCAAAAAAAAGATAACCGACTTCAAAACCGAAAAGCTCAAAAATAACTATTTCGGAAGTCGGTGGCAAGGCAACACAATTCGACCGGCAGAAGAGAAGCCACCGACTTCCGAAATAGTTATTTTTGAGCTTTTCGGTTTTGAAGTCGGTTATCTTTTTTTTGGAAAAAGTTTTTGACGTTAAGCGATTAATCGCGCGGTGACTGCGCGATCACTGCGCAAATATTGCTGATTGCTGTTTCATAGGTGATAACCCCGCGGGTTTTAGTATTTAATTTTATATTTTTTACACTGTAGGTACTGTGGTTGGAAATTCAACCCATAAAAGAACAACAACCCACAAATATCTTCTTTTTCAAAACAAATACAAACAAAGCCGGTAGCAACAGGTTATATTTATATACTGCGGTCGCCAATGCATTTGCCAAAAGCTTTAATTACTCGTATAAACTAATTTCACTGTGAAATGGCTGACAGTAAATAGTTCCCTGGGAATTTTAGCTAGTTACAACAATGTGGTTGGAATGAATTGAGCATACTCAGATATTGTGTGGCTGGTAATTGGAAATTGGTACAAAAATTATGTGTATTTATTTATTTATTGTTTTCCTTGACTTCTAGCCCCGCTGTGTGAGCAGTGCGTGCTTAAGGCAGCTAGCATATCTCAGCACACAAGTACTACCGGAGTGTAGTCTTTCTCATGTCGGAGATGCGACATGGTTTTAATAGTTACCGTGGTCACGTAACATAAAGGGCAACCGAAGGAACAAGAGTAGGTTTTGGTCAGTAAAAGTCTGACACCCCCTCACGCCCCGCCAAGGGCGGGAGAAGTCATTTGATAAAAAAGCGTAGTATTTCTTTAAGAATTCCATATTTAAAATAATACAAACTCATGCTGGCGAATGCTACTTGAAAGAAAGAAAGACAATTAATTCGCGCAATGTGCGCTACAAATAAAAAACTTATATACTACAACCTTAAAACTAAATACAGCTAAGTAGCGTCACTACTGCGCGAAACGGCTAGCGCACAGCATAATGCCGTGACCCATGAGTCCACGACGCTGGTTTTCAGCGCTAGCCGACTACCGTACTTCATCATAGCCCACTTTTTACATAGATTAATATACATTTTAATGACAGAATCTTTATTACTTTAAGCTGCTGATAAGCAAAGAAACGTATATGGGCATCGTGTTTCTATGTCATTATTAAGAGCATAATAATGTGTAGGGATCTAAGCATAGATAACAACGGTCATTGCCCTCAACGCTTTATCAGCAGTTTATTCAGCAACCAATTTGTTTAGGATTAGCTTGTTATCATGTATGATAAAAAGTTTTAAAGTTTTACTGACCATTGCGGTTAGTTCATTAAATGAAATTCAATATTAAACATTAATAAAAATTACTAACTTACTGCTATTAGTAGCTACTCAGATTTATTAAAATGAAAATGTTTGGAGTACCTAAGTCTGAGACAAAAAAAAGTAAAAAAAATAACTTTGGGATAACTCTCATACCGCCATGTGTTGGCGCAATATTTAATGTATAAATTTAAGCACCGTCTATTCATCTTACTAGTAAATTTTGAACAGTCTCGGAAAAGCCGAGGATGGTAACTAGTTTATTAATTTGTGTAAACTAAACATAATTATCACTGTAACTTTTGAGTCGACCCTTACGTGAAATTTAAACATATATGGCAAAACTTTAAATTAGTAGTTAAGATATTTAGTAATTGGAATAGGTACAGTTTATTTGCCTGAACTTTAAGAGAGTAACTAACATAGAGTAGAGAAACAAAATGTTAAGTAACATTTTGTTGTATAACAAAAAGAAACCTTATTTTAACCATAATCTCAGCAAAAGACTCTGACTTCTTCAGGCGCTGTCTAATTTAACAAGACTAAACGAATATGTATCTTTTGTCTTTTCCTTAACGAAATGAAAAGAGAAAGATGCGCTTAACTTAAATTTTGGGCTAGTTTGTAATCAGTACCACTGAAATTTATTTTATTTAACTTGAACATAAAACAGAAACAATGATGGAAAAACTAATAGATTGCAAAAAAACGCTTAATATGGATTTTGAACTTTCCCTCGCTGAATTCGGTAACCCTTTTACGTAAAAAAAAACATTTATTCTTTAAAAATTCTAAATTATTATCTGAAAAATATATTGATCAGCTACGACATGTTTGTAATTATTTATAATTAAATTATTTAGTTAAAAAAAATATTTTTATAAACAGCTTTTTCAAATAAACTATTTAGAAATAATGACAGGGTAAAACTAAACTGTTTTTGTCCAATTCTTTGTAAATTAATTCATCTACTTTGCCGTTCATGTGTTCTTTTATAAAGCAACAACGAAAAATTTCAAAAATTTTCTCGATATTTTGCAAAAAAATCGCAGTTATCTGACGCGGTACTCGCTACTGACAGCACCGTTAAGCACGCTTAGGCGTCTCGTAAGAGCATGTATGTGTAAGTGTTTTGTTTCAAACGCTTATAGGCAGTTTCCGTACTACTACTATTTATACTGTGATAATACAGACGTTAGGTATTGTTTTAGGAATAAGCAAAATCTACAACTGAAACAAACAATTCCATTGAGAACCAAGTTCATTATATTATTAACATAAACCGTGATAACGTTAACCTATTCAAATTAAGATAGCAGAATTGTAATACAATTTGAGATTTATACTGTTTAGTCTTTATAATTATAATACACTGTTTGTTTCCCGAGGTTTTGCTCGCGTTTTTGGTTACGCATGCATTGCTGTTTTTGTGGTAGCACAATGATATATAGACTAGACTATTATTAGTAACTAGTTTTTTTTTTTTTTTGGTGAGTGAGGAATCATCCAATGACTGCTCCCGTCCTGGGTGCGACGGGAGGGCGTGTCAGACTCTTATTGACTAAAACCCACTCATGTTCCTTCGATTGCCCTTTATGTTCCGAGGTCACGGTAACTATTATAAACATTCCGCAACCCCGGCAGGCGTTGGCCCTGTTGGGCCCCTTCCTGTGCTGACTCTTTCTCTTTGAGGCGCGCGTGGAACAAAACGCGCCGTCTACGCGGTCCTGGTCCTAGCCGGGCAGCGAGCTACCCATCGCTCGCCATCCACAGAACCGCGCCTTTGGTGGCCGGTAGTCGTCTTGCGACTCTCGTCTCGACGTCTTCGCCTGGGTCTTAGTCCGGGGCGAGAGGCTCGTCGTTGCCTCTCGCGCGCCGCTGCTTCCTTCACTAGCATAACTGCTTCGCAGAAGGAGGCGACGGCATCCCATTTCGTCTCGCCCCGAAGCATGGCCTGAACCAGCGCCGGGCGCGAGAGGTCACCGCCGCCGATCGCCTCTACGAGGACACGTCGATGCTCCGCCCATGCGCGGCACACCTCAACTGTGTGCTCGACCGTGTCCTCCAGGCTACCTTTACTGCAGTGGTGACACCCAGGCGTCGCTTCCACCCGAATCCGACACAGGAACCTCCCGAACTGACCATGTCCGGTGAGGACCTGTGTCAAGCGAAACGTGAGAGTGCCATGACGCCTCTCCAGCCACTCCTTAAAGAGGGGTCTTACCGCCGCTATAACGGCATGCCCAGCACTAGGTTGCGACAGTCGTTGTCTCCATTCCGCCATGAGATCTCGCCTGAGCTCCGTGCAAGGACTGTTGCCTCCAGATCCCACGGCGTACGTGTGTGCAAGCGGCGGCGGGACGCCGGCAAGGAGGCATGCCGCCTCACAGGAGACCGTGCGGTATCCCCGCACCATGCGAATGGCCATGACTCCTGGGACGCCCTCAGAAGTCGGGCCGGAGCCGCGGCTAGATTGGGCGCCCACACCGGAGCCCCGTAGAGGGCCATGGACCGCACGATCCCCGTGTAGAGCCTCCGGCAGGAGGCGTTTGGGCCACCGAGATTGGGCAGGAGCCGCTTGAGGGCAGCTCCGGCCTTCGCCAGTTTGGGGCCCAAACGTCGGAAGTGCTCCGTGAAGTTCCATCGGTTGTCGAAGACAAGTCCCAGGTACTTTATCGTCGACTCGACACCGATGTGAACCCCTCCCACCGTTATCTGAGACCCCGGAGGTGGCCGGTGCCGAAGGCCATGAAAACACATGGCCTCGGACTTGTGCAGGGCCACCTCGAGTCCCATCTGCCGGATCCTGTCCACGACTGTCGAAACTCCACTTGTCATCAAGTCGGCCGCCGCCTAAAACGACCCTCCCTGCGCTAGGACTAGCGTGTCGTCAGCGTAGCACACTACGCTGACACTATCGGGAAGGTCGGCGCGCAGCACCCAGTCGTACCCGATGTCCCACAAGAACGGCCCCAGGACTGATCCCTGTGGAACACCGCACGACATCCCTCGTCGACTCCACACTCCCTCGTGACCGGGGTAGATGACGGCCCTGTCCGTCAGATAGGCCTCGACCACACGACAGAGGTAGGCAGGCATCCGGTGATACCGGAGTGCCGCCACTATGCACCCCCAAGGCAGGGTATTAAAGGCGTTGGCGATATCGAGAGACACCGCCAAGACGACCCTGCCCTGTGCCACCGCATCCCCTGTCGTGAGGGATCGCACGCGCATGATGGCGTCCACCGTGGAGCGTCCTCTACGGAAGCCGAACTGACCGTCCGCCAGATCCGGCCCCACCCGCATCAGCCGCTCGACGAAGCGGCTCGCAATCACTCTCTCCAAGAGCTTGGCCGCCTCGTCGAGCAAAACGATGGGCCGGTATGCGGACGGAGAGTCCGCAGGACGCCCCGGCTTCGGTATGAGGACCAGCTTCCCGGTCTTCCAACAAAGAGGGAACTGGCCCTCCTCCAAGCATGCGCTGAAGAGCCCCCTTAGTCGAGGCCCGAGAGCCCCTAAGGCCAGGACCCAGGCCTTCCCTGGTAGGCCGTCGGGTCTTGGGGCGGTGTTCTTGGCCCTGAGCCTTAGCACCGCCACTCCCAGTTCTACCTCGGTCACCTCTGGGACGTCGTCGTCGTCGCCGTCGCGGTCCGCATCGGACACCGCCGGTGGCGGAGCCATGAGCGGGGGAGTGAACTCCCCCCGCGAAGAGAACAGAGCGCTCACAACGCCCTCTACGACCTGGGGCCGGAGACTCAGCGGGGGGCCCGCGGTGCGGAGCTTGCCCCGCACCGCCAAGTAGGGGCGCCCCCACGGATCTCTGTCCAGAGTCAGCGGTCAGTCAGAGCATGCGGGCTCCGGTAGCCGTCACCCGCAGCCGCACTCCCTCCGTCACGCCGATCTCGGCCAAGTTGACCGCCGCTTTCGCTCTGGTCAGTACCGCCCCGTATGTGATCCCTTTTTGCTCCGCGTCCGGCTGCAGGGTGATTACCACCGCTGCAGATTTAGGGGCGCGGAGCCTGGCCGCAAGGCTATTCGCCTTGCGGCGCTCCCTTTGCCGTTGCCGCTTCCTCGTTGCCCTGACCGCCTTGGCCACCTTCTTCTTCTCCCCGGCTACTTGCCAGCCGACGGCGTCGGCCGGAGGCTCGGCAGCCGAAGAGGGAGGGGACGGCGGTGGGGCACGTTGTGCAGCTGCACTCGCTGCAGGTGTCCCCACCGCTTTGGGCTTCGCCGCCTTGCTCTTACTGGGCGTTGCGGCCTTACCCTTTGCCTGCTCTGGCGCGGCGGCACGCCTCGACGTACTCGCCGCAGGAGTCGCGGCCACAGCGGCAAAAGATGCCGCTGGCCGTGCTGTTGTTGCCGCCGGGACTGGGCGACTGGCCGCGAGTGGGGGCCGGAGAACTCTCCCTTCCAGCACCGAAAACCGGCGCTGGAAGTCCGCCATGCTCTGCACCAGGCTCTGGAGCAGTTCCCGGTCAGGGTTGGTGGCCTGACCTGTGGGAGGTACGTCTCCCCGGAGCCTGGCCAGTTCCGCGTGCAACTTTCGGTTCTCCTCCTGGAGAGCCTCGATAGCGGCTCGCATAGCGGCCAGCTCCCGTCCCGACGACGCCGACGCCTCCGCATTCGCACCTGCCAAAATGTCGGCAGTGGCATCGGCGATGGCCCTGTCCTTGGAGCCCTTCTTCTTCTTAAGGGCCACAGACACCAACGCCGATGTCACTACCTCCGCCAATCCATCAACGCGCTCCGGCTTGGAGCCCCCCGCGGCGGTGGATGCGCCCTGAGCCTGCGCGGAAGCCGCTCCGGGGTGACGCCCCTCCGCGGCGAGCCTTTCGGCTCGCCGAGCTGCCTCCTGCGCGGGGAGCTTGCGCCCCCCTCCTCCAACGCGGCCCGCACCCCGCCTGCTGGTGGGTATTTTGGGGGCCGGCGCCGCCGCCTCGCTGTCGGAGGACGACGAGGCGCCCTCCGACACCGCCCGCTTCCGGCTGCGGCCTCCTACCACGGATCGAGCTACCAGAGCTCGATCCCTCCGAGCCCGAGTCTCCAGGGCTCGAGCCCAACGCCGCGTCGGTCTCCGACCGCGGTTCTCCCTTCCTACCGTTTTTTTTTTTTAATTATTCAGGTCTGTCATAGTAAGTCCCACGAGTATGGGGGATTTAAAAAGTACACCCAGGGTAACCCCCTGTCCCTGGGCAAGTGTACATTTGTAACCCAACCAGAGAGTCCACCGGTTCCCTGGCTGGGGGTGCGCTAGAGACTGATGCGCCATCCACAATAGATGACACTGCTCCTCAGCCATTCGTACCTTCGCCACGCACCAGAACTTGGTATTAGAGGTAATTTTTTATAGAGGTTGTCTACCTCGCGGCCCGGGCGGTTAAGCCAAGGCCCTCGACCCCCGTCGAAAGTCAGAGACATGACCGTAACAGTCTTCGGGGCTACGAGATCAACGGGGGCAGCTAGGGGTGACGACCCCCAGCTGCCTGCTCTGCGGCAGGGTGAGTGCACGCAGAGCCCGTTCCCCGACTCCAACGCACACTGCCCTCTGCTACTCAGAGGGACAGGTGGTGGAGTCCTCCGCGACAGAATATTCGAAAGTGTGCAACGAGACCCCACAGGCACAACGTACCGTGACGAGTCGTTGCACACCTCCCGGGGTGCACCGTCCCTCGGACTGGTCTTCGCGCCGGACGGATCCATAAGCGAACTCCAGCCCTCGGGCACACGAGGAGGTTTTCTGTCCATGCACCCCTTAGTAACTAGGTTTAGCCCGCGACTTCGTCCGCGTAGAATAATAGTTCCCGTTCCCGGGGGATTTCCGGGATGACAACTATCCTATGTCCATTCTCGGGTCCCATACTATATCTGTACCAAATTTTATTTATATCGGTTCAGCGGTTTAGGCGTGAAGAAGAGGCAGACAGACAGACAGACAGAGCTACTTTTGCATTTATAATATTAAGTACGAAGGTTATTATTAGACTATCTATGCAAAAGGAAAATTTCTAAATAAACTTCGTCTATTTAAAACGTTTACAACTTTAGCTCAACAAAATGTATAAAGAAAGTGTTGAAAACAGAATAATCACTAGAAAGTTGGCAAACGATATTGTTTTGATATTTTTTTATGTAGACAGCTTGATACAGATTATCAAGCTAATAGTAAAATATTTTGAGATAGGATATTCCGAAATTCAGTGGAAAAACATTAAAACTAAGATCAACATACATAGCTCAGCATATACTTTGGCTTAACTATGCCGTGTCTATCTTACCATGGTATTTTACCAGTTGTGGTTTACTAGTGAAATCGTGGGGACGGATTTCAGATGATTTAATCGTAAGGGTCCCATTTTTACAAACTCACTAAAAAGTCTTCACACTTAATACTTATTCAGACCTGGCCGTTTAATCCAAAACAAAAATAAAGTGACTACCATTATAATGTATATATAATGGCAGTCACTTTAATTTTTTTAAACAAATAGAAACAAAAAAAAATAGACACAAATATATTGAAAGTTAATAAGACTCCTTACAGGAAAACCTCTAATACTACGGCAATATTTTGTACACGTTCTAATACTATTTTGTATAAAGCCTCATTGGATCCTTGGTTTTTATTTGACAAGAGTTGCTGGCCTTCTTTCTTCGAAAAAAATTTGAAATGCCATTTGTATTTATATTTTTTTTCTTACTTTTCTCAACATATAATGGCCTGTCACCATATTTTTTTTGGACATAGCGGCCGGTTTCGAACGTAAGTTTGTAGATGTGAAAACTCTTTAAATCGGTAAATTCTATTTGATCATCTGTACTCGTAGTATTAAAATAAAAGATTCGGACAAATTGAGAAGCTCCCACTTTTTGAAGGTTGGTTAATAAACGCCAAAGTTTGTGAGATGATGTTTGTTACTCTTTCGTGCAAAATTGATTGAGCGTATTTACACAAACAATTTATGATATGGTTGAAAGAACCATAAAACGGTTGTGTACATATTACATCTATTAGCTTAAAACATTTCATAAAAATAAAATAACCAATTGTAAGATCTGATACCTACATATTTGTTTCGACTTTTCGAGCAAACTCATGTTGAAGGGCACGTCACTATTTAAACTCCTTTGAATTCCAAAATTGAATGCAATATCATGATTATGACATCAAAGTTTATGACTGTGCTCAGTTATGCATTGGATTGGGTTCTGAAATGGATTGCTTTGTCGGGCTCAGCAGTCAAGATGAATTTATGTAGGTGCCATTGCAGTAATAACGCTGAAATCATTTAACCACTTGGCATATTGACATTGACACATTGGATCTGGCCAGTTTGCAAGTTATTTACTGCTCTTCTGCAAGGCAGATTATTATTGATTGTCATTCATGGATTTCTGCAACGGCTGATTGTATTAGTTACAATGGGGTCTATTTTAGAACCAACGTTTCTATCTTTATTTATAAAATGGAAAACTGACTTCTGATCGACTGGATTGTTGATATATCATCGCATAGCCCGTCGCTGGTCCTAAAAGAACTTTTCAAAATTCCACCCCTGAAGAGCTACAATCCCCTATTGTAAAAGATAACGATAAGTCGGTGGCTTCTCTTCTGCCGGTAGATTTGTGTTGCCACCGACTTCCGAAATAGTTATTTTTGTGCTTTTAGTTTTTGAAGTCGGTTATCTTTTTTTGGAAAAAGCTTTTTTAATAATACACAAGATCAAGTCCGAATAAATACACAGTGAGCTGCTAGACTTTATATACAAGGTGCAACTAACACAAATGTAAGGTACAGAATGCCAATTAAAATGCTAACAAAGGGCCATTTACATGTAGATAGTATCGCGTCTCATTCCTTTGAAATTAGAAACTCTATTATTTTGTGCAAACGAGCTGTTAAAGTTAGGAGTTTTCACTCATACTAAGACACAGACACACTATCACGTTTCTGATACCACCAAACCCCTAAATTTTGTAAAAAAAAAGCGAAATTTAAAAAAAACGTAGCCGACGATCAAGACGCTTCGAACAATACCTTACTTGGCAGATTATGAAAAGTAGTTATAGTTTAGAAGTTACGGACAAAAGCAATTTTAAAACAATGACAACTTTCCCGTAGTCGGGTAATAAAAATGTTAATATTTAACAATGTTTTTGTTACAGGAACCGCAGCAACTGAAGCCATGGCCAGGAGTGTGGGATGCCACCAGGTTTCTGCCCGTCTGCCTCCAGTACGACCCGGATCTGGCGAAAATTATAGGTAAACGACAACTACACTATTTGCTAAACTCTCAGACAAAGATTTTCAATCAATCTCGTTTTTTTTTTGTTATTGAACAAAAACAAGCCGACACGATGACTATTGCTGTCTCACTGTGGGGTAAAGGTCTCTTCTCATACAGAGAAGACTCGAGCAACATGACACCTGCTCAAACCTGATTGGCGAAACCACGACTTATAACCAATATTTATTCCGATTTCACCAATCAACTTTGAGCGTGGTAATCAACGCTCTGTATGAGAAGAAGCCTTTGTCCTGCGGTAGGGCAGTAATAGGCTGGTATTATATTTAATGCTTTGTATTTACCTCGACAATATTTTAGCTTTCATTCATTTATTATCCTTACGCAGGTAGCGAGGACTGCCTGTACGTGAACGTCTACACGCCCAAGCTGAGTGCCGGTGCCAACCTGCCCGTGATGGTCTTCATCCACGGAGGAGCCTTCATGTATGGCGCGGGGTCACTGTACGAGGCTCACAATCTCATGGATCGGGATATGGTCGTGGTCACCCTGAACTATAGGCTTGGACCGTTAGGTGAGTCGAATCAAGTAATACAAAAAGATGTTATTTTGTTTGTGCTTAAATAGATAAGAACAACTGAACTATCTTAGCACATTTATTTCTGTATACATATATCAGTGTCAACTTAAACTAACACAATGAACTCATTACTCGTACATAACAGTGTAATTTATCATTGAGCATAGTCTCATTTGATTGGAACGTAACTCTATCTATGTTTATGTAACTTGAAATTGAAATTGAAATAAAAGTAAAAATAAAGTTTCTTTTGAAGTATACTAACCCGCATTCAACTATCCATTAGTCGAGAAATATAAATAAAACTGTTGTAAATTAGGACCCCGTCAGACTATTACGACACACACAGACTAACAACATACAAACTAGAATTTCCTTCGAAGTGGAAAAACCCCTAGTTGACTAGTTTGAGACAAAAGACAAGTATTTAGTTGAAAACACGGCCCAAACTCTACAGAACTCATTTATATTTAATTGAAGACCGTCCCTTATCTCAGAGGTCCAAGGGCGAATAATAATTTACAAACAAACCCCAATTATTTACATAATGGTCAGAACAACGACGAACCAATAAAGGTAAATAATCATTACTATACCGTTCTTTTAATGTAGGTTTTTGTTGGGTAAAAGCCGCGAGATAATGTAAAGATGGATTTATATTGGTTTTCTGGTTCAACATAATTTTGGCTTTGCCTTTGTTTGTAATTTTTAACCTGTAATTTGAATTATGAATTAGGAAACGTGAAAAATGTTCCTAAGCGACGGCCCTGCCTACCACTCAGAACGGTAGTCATTAGTGGCAATATTTCACTTCTAATAGTTTCTGTCGATAATCAATCAAGGCCTTTCGTTTAACCTTGAACTTTTAGTTTATAATGTAAACAAAAAACGGTTATTACTAGAAAACTAATACGACAGTACAATTAACAACTAGCTGTTTTAAATTTTCAACCCTACGTCTTACCTCTTAGGTTTGATTTCCAAACTTTACTTCTGATTGCATGGAAAATGCTGTGTGTAGATTACTCTAGTCTGTCTCTTTATGAGTTTTCGTGTCCCCGAAATGCTAATTTGTTTTTTAGTCAGATGAAACACTCTGCTCACTTAGCACTAGGACCAAAATATTAGTATTACTTTGATTCAATATAGTCTCTGTGCTGTCCTGTGGTTTTTGTCCGTTGCACAGAGAAGGAACACTATTCCCTGCAGCTAAGTCAGAAAGCGGCAAAGGTAAGAGGAGGTGAACCAATACCTGTCATGGACGAGAACCTTTACAAAATTAAAAAATCATTTTGGGGAACCTTAAACTTCTCGTCCTTACTTATGTATAATAACTTGTCTGTATGGTGAGTAGAATACGGAACTTCGACGCACAAAATATCGATAAATGCTAATACGATGCTACAAAATTGCGATGCACGTTACTGCGAAAGACCGTCTCTGCGAAGCCACTACACTTCGATGCACGTTACCGCGATAGATCTTCACTGTGATACTACTTGACTTCGGGTGACTGGCAATTAGTGTACGATACGTAAACACGTGATTATGCTCATGATAACAAACTATTTATATTATGGGAGCAAAGCCGAAATCGTGAAAATAATATCAGCTGTTCAGTACATTAGTAGTAAAAGTTGTTTGTTATCTTGAGCACAATCACCGTGTTTAAGTATTATACACGAAAAACCAGTCACCCTATATATTCAGGCTTTTGACATCAACCTTCTTTTCTATTCCCCCAGGATTCCTCAGCACAGGAGATGAAGCCTCACCAGGCAACTACGGGCTGAAGGACCAATCCTTCGCGCTCCACTGGGTTAAGAACAACATCCTGATGTTCGGCGGAAACCCTGACAGCATCACCCTTACTGGATGCTCCGCTGGAGGCGCCAGCGTGCATTATCATTACCTGTCTCCGTTGTCCAGAGGTGAGAAACAGATTTATTATTACACACACCACCACCACCCAAATCACCAAATGACTTCTCCCGGCCTCGGCGGTGCGGGAGGTAGCGTCAGACTTTTACTGACTAAAACCCACCCATGTTCCTTCGGTTGCCCTTTTTGTTCCTGGGCCACGGTAACTATTAGAACTATTCCGCGCTATTCCGGCTTGGCTGTTATGTTTCCAGGGTATACGAGTGAATGGATTTAAATGAGGTGACAATGGAAATCTTCTTGATAAATGATATTTATTTTATAAATTGGTCAATAATAACACTTTCACACGTCAATATTATGATTCTCTTATTTTAAGCGATTAAGCTTTCATCATCATATCGAGTACATAGTAGTGATCTTGGGAGCTTCTCCTGGAAGCCTCGATAGTGCAGGCCTGGGTGTCATCACCGGACAGGCCTGCCGACATCAATGCTGAGGCTGGGTGGTTCCAGGAGGCCATGTCCGAGATCTGTGACATGGCAATGCCCCGAGTTCAGCCAGGAAGGGGTCAGCGCCAGGTGTACTGGTGGTCGCCGCAAATCGCGTCCCTACGCGAGGCGTGCGTGGCTGCGCGACACCCGTACATCAGACACCGCAGGCTCCGTATCCGCCCTGTGGATGCGGATGCCATTGAGGCGGAGCTGTACGAGGGGTACAGAGCGGCGAAGGAAGCCCTCCGACTGGAGATATTGCGGGCCAAAGCTTCGGCCCGCCAAGAGACGCTGGGGACTCTGAACCGAGATCCGTGGGGGCGCCCCTACTTGGCGGTGCGGGGCAAGCTCCGCACCGCGGGCCCCCCGCTGACGCAGAGTCTCCGGCCCCAGATAGTGGAGGGCGTGGTGAACGCTCTGTTCCCTTCGCGGGGGGAGTTTTCTCCCCCGCTCATGGCTCCGCCACCGGCGGTGTCCGATGCGGACCGCGACGGCGACGACGACGACGTTCCAGAGGTGACCGAGGTAGAACTGGGAGTGGCGGTGCTAAGGCTTAGGGCCAAGAACACCGCCCCAGGACCCGACGGCCTACCAGGGAAGGCCTGGGTCCTGGCCTTAGGGGCTCTCGGGCCTCGACTAAGGGGGCTCTTTAGCGCATGCTTGGAGGAGGGCCAGTTCCCACTTCGTTGGAAGACCGGGAAGCTGGTCCTCATACCGAAGCCGGGGCGTCCTGCGGACTCTCCGTCCGCGTACCGGCCCATCGTTTTGCTCGACGAGGCGGCAAAGCTCTTGGAGAGAGTGATTGCGAGCCGCCTCGTCGAGCGGCTGATGCGGGTGGGGCCGGATCTGGCGGACGGTCAGTACGGCTTCCGCAGAGGACGCTCCACGGTGGACGCCATCATGCGCGTACGAGCCCTCACGACAGGGGATGCGGTAGCACAGGGCAGGGTCGTCTTGGCGGTGTCTCTCGACATCGCCAACGCCTTCAATACCCTGCCTTGGGGGTGCATAGGGGCGGCACTCCGGTATCACCGGATGCCTGCCTACCTCTGTCGTGTGGTCGAGGCCTATCTGACGGACAGGGCCGTCATCTACCCCGGTCACGAGGGAGTGTGGAGTCGACGAGGGATGTCGTGCGGTGTTCCACAGGGATCGGTCTTGGGGCCGCTTCTGTGGGACATCGGGTACGACTGGGTGCTGCGCGCCGACCTTCCCGAAGGCGTCAGCGTAGTGTGCTACGCTGACGACACGCTAGTCCTAGCGCAGGGAGGGTCGTTCCAGGCGGCGGCCGACTTGATGTCGAGTGGTGTTGCGACAGTCGTGGACAGGATCCGGCAACTGGGACTTGAGGTGGCCCTGCACAAGTCCGAGGCCATGTGTTTTCATGGCCCTCGGCACCGGCCACCTCCGGGGTCTCAGATAACGGTAGGAGGGGTTCACATCGGTGTCGAGTCGACGATAAAGTACCTGGGACTTGTCCTCGACAACCGATGGAACTTTACGGAGCACTTCCGACGTTTGGGCCCCAAACTGGCGAAGGCCGGAGCTGCCCTCAAGCGGCTCCTGCCCAATCTCGGTGGCCCAAACGCCTCCTGCCGGAGGCTCTACACGGGGATCGTGCGGTCCATGGCCCTCTACGGCGCTCCGGTGTGGGCGCCCAATCTAGCCGCGGCTCCGGCCCGACTTCTGAGGGCGTCCCAGAGGGTCATGGCCATTCGCATGGTGCGGGGATACCGCACGGTCTCCTGTGAGGCGGCATGCCTCCTTGCCGGCGTCCCGCCGTGGGATCTGGAGGCAACAGTCCTTGCACACACGTACGAGTGGCGCGTGGAAGTGCAACGCCGGGGTGAAGTCCCGATGCCGCGGGTTATCGCGGCACGGCTCACGGAGCTCCGGCGAGATCTCATGGCGGAATGGAGACAACGACTGTCGCAACCTAGTGCTGGGCACGCCGTTATAGCGGCGGTAAGACCCCTCTTTGAGGAGTGGCTGGAGAGGCGTCATGGCACTCTCACGTTTCGCTTGACACAGGTCTTCACCGGACATGGTCAGTTCGGGAGGTTCCTGTGTCGGATTCGGGCGGAAGCGACGCCTGGGTGTCACCACTGCAGTAACGGTCGCCTGGAGGACACGGTCGAGCACACAGTAGAGGTGTGCCGCGCATGGGCGGAGCATCGACGTGTCCTCGTAGAGGCGATCGGCGGCGGTGACCTCTCGCGCCCGGCGCTGGTTCAGGCCATGCTCCGGGGCGAGACGGAATGGGATGCCGTCGCCTCCTTCTGCGAAGCAGTTATGCTAGTGAAGGAAGCGGCGGCGCGCGAGAGGCAACGACGAGCCTCTCGCCCCGGACTAAGACCCAGGCGAAGACGTCGAGAGTCGCAAGACGACTACCGGCCACCGTAGGCGCGGTTCTGCGGATGGCGAGCTATGGGTAGCTCGCCGCCCGGCTAGGACCAGGACCGCGTAGACGGCGCGTTTTGTTCCACGCGCGCCTCAAAGAGAAGGAGTCAGCACAGGAAGGGGCCCAACAGGGCCAACGCCTGCCGGGGTTGCGGAATGTTTATAATAGTTACCGTGACCCTGGAACATAAAGGGCAATCGAAGGAACATGAGTGGGTTTTAGTCAGTAAGAGTCTGACACGCCCTCCCGTCGCACCCAGGACGGGAGCAGTCATTGGATGATTTCCCACTCACCAAAAAAAAAAAAAAAAAAAAAAATAGTAGTGATCTTAAAATGTAATAACCCAGTATTTTAACATTTTTATTTTACTACTATACAGTCATTAATTAAGATTAATCACAATAAAATACAAGAAGATAGACAGAATACACGAAATAGTCATTCAAACTAGTTTTGATCAAAGTAAATAGTAGCCCGGTACATTATTCAGGTCCTCGTGTCGACTGTACTACCACTGATTAATAAATAGTTACTACGCTAAAACGACGCTTTACCAGTATTATTAGTTATTAACCAGTCTAACAAACTTATAATGGAGGAACCACAACTTCGCAACTGTTTCTCAGTCATTAACTTTAACAAATTCAATTACGTCATCGATTTCTAAACATTACCTAAATACCAACTGGTAATTATAATTATAATCTATCCATACTTGCGTTAAATTAGTTAAGGAATGCTATGTTTAGTAACAAATAATTTATATTTTTTAAAGTTTTAATTTATTTTATAAGATCAGTTTTGAAGGAAATATGCGTGATAATGTTAATATTTATTTACTGCTGTTCTGCATAATTAAATGTTCAAGTGTTGACAACTCATTTATAATTGCAAGCCTTCCTATAATAATACTTTTACAACGTGTAACTGATAAAATAACTGTATTTGTTTTGAAATTTTACTAAAAATTATTTATTGAATTTCACTTGAATACACAAAAATCTTAAAAATACAGCTATCATAGTAATCTACATTAAATTACTCAAAGTTAACTTACTGTACAATCGTGTATGAAGCCACTGGGTACATAGAGCTAAGAAACTAAAAATAAGTCTATTTGTACCAACGATTTAATTTATTACCGAACCTCATACTTAAAACAATTTCGAATAAATAATTCGAAATTTATTACCGAACCTCATACTTAAAACTTTGTTGTCATTTAAATAAAGTTATTATTATTATAATTCTAAGCTCTGCTAAAAAGAGCTCGCTGAGAGCTAAAGAGTGTACGAGTAGTCTGTGATTTTTTAAGTCAAATATCCGTTACGTACCTTTTTTTTTTTTTTGGTGAGTGGGAAACCATCCAATGACTGCTCCCGTCCTGGGTGCGGCGGGAAGGCGTGTCAGACTCTTACTGACTAAAACCCACTCATGTTCCTTCGATTGCCCTTTATGTTCCAGGGTCACGGTAACTGTTATAAACATAACATTCCGCGTTGGCCCTGTTGGGCCCCTTCCTGTGCTGACTCCTTCTCTTTGAGGCGCGCGTGGAACAAAACGCGCCGTCTACGCGGTCCTGGTCCTAGCCGGGCGGCGAGCTACCCATCGCTCGCCATCCGCAGAACCGCGCCTACGGTGGCCGGTAGTCGTCTTGCGACTCTCGACGTCTTCGCCTGGGTCTTAGTCCGGGGCGAGAGGCTCGTCGTTGCCTCCCGCGCGCCGCCGCTTCCTTCACTAGCATAACTGCTTCGCAGAAGGAGGCGACGGCATCCCATTCCGTCTCGCCCCGCAGCATGGCCTGAACCAGCGCTGGGCGCGAGAGGTCACCGCCGCCGATCGCCTCTACGAGGACACGTCTATGGTCCGCCCATGCGGGGCACACCTCCACCGTGTGCTCGACCGTGTCCTCCAGGCGACCGTTGCTGCAGTGGTGACACCCAGGCGTCGCTTCCGCCTGAATCCGACACAGGAACCTCCCGAATTGACCATGTCCGGTGAGGACCTGTGTCAGGCGAAACGCGAGAGCACCGTGGCGCCTCTCCAGCCACTCCTCAAAGAGGGGTCTTACCGCCGCTATTACGGCGTGCCCATCCGTTACGTACCTACGTGAATATTTATTAGTTTTAGTGCATATACAAATAAAAACCCCAAAATAAATAAAGATGAAAAAAAAAACATTAGTAAAAGATATAGGTAGACCAGCTAGTCCGCAGTTTCACCCGCTTTATGCACTCACACACACACACACGCGTATATGAAATGTGCTATGGGACAATAAAGTGAAGTCTTGTCTATGTCTCCGGAAAATAACAAGATCCGTAAGTTTACCAATCTACTAGGAAGTTTATAAACTTTCGTAGGATTCTAAACGGGAGATAAATTGTAATATTTTACGTCCACATTTTCGTAAATTTATCAATTTCCGACGTCATACGGTAAATTTATAAACTAACGGATATCTATTCGTAAGATTTTAAATGGTTCGACCAATCACAGAAACTCTTTTATAATTGTATATGTCACCGGAAAATAACAAGATCCGTAAGTTTATCAATCTACTAGGAAGTTTATAAACTTCCGTAGGATTCTCAACGGGAGATAAATTGTAATATTTTACGTCCACATTTTCGTAAATTGATAAACTTACTGAACTCACTCGTAAAATAATAAGTAAGCAGTAACCAAACGCTACGCGCGATCTGATTGGTTGACTGTCACGTGTCACTTCTCCTTCCTCGCGGCCGCCATTGTTCGCCACGGAACATAAATAAACCAGTTTGCTTGTGCGTTTTTATTATCTAGTTTTAAATGTTGAACTGTGTTGCAACTCAAAGAAAACTCAACTCACTACATCCGTGCCAAAGAGGAACCAGGCATTGTTGCTTTCAATTTATAGTTTGTCAAGTCTGATTATACCAAAGTATTTGGACACAAGCATTGCCACTACGAACATTGACCAATCAGAGAGCAGTGTGTTATTTTACGTATTTCAAAGATGCGTATATATATAAGAGTTTCTGTGATTGGTCGAACCATTTAAAATCTTACGAATAGATATCCGTTAGTTTATAAATTTACCGTATGACGTCGGAAATTGATAAATTTACGAAAATGTGGACGTAAAATATTACAATTTATCTCCCGTTTAGAATCCTACGGAAGTTTATAAACTTCCTAGTAGATTGATAAACTTACGGATCTTGTTATTTTCCGGTGACATATACATGCGCTGTCTCTAAAGTTAATTTACTTTCGATCAAATTAATCAGCTTATCTCACTTCACATGTAATTAAAAGCGATGACATTGAAGTTAGAAGATAGTTTACATATTTTAGATATTAAACAAGTTGTTAGTATGATAATAGGTACCCCTGTGTAGCAAATGTCATTGAAGATAAAATTGGATTTAATTAATGTTGCCGTCTCACTATCTTCTTAGTAACTAGGTTATTATTATTTGTAATTGTTTCAATTACTGTCATTAATAAAAATAATTACAAGATATAGTTTATCTAAAAGTTCATTAATTACTAATATTACCCGCTATCATTTTTGTTTTTAACCAACTTCAAAAAAGAGGAGGTTCTCAGTTCATCGTTTAACCGAGAACTGGCTTAGATTTGGACTACACATTCAAAAACAAAATTTGGCACAAAAAGTAAAATTACTTATAATCCAGGTGACCACCAAATTGTATGATTCTTTCTTTTTAGTGTTTGTACTTTTTAGGACAAGGTTTATATAAAAAGAGACTTAATAAAATAAGAATTCCAAAAACTTCACATTAAAGAAAAGTGCGAAGAACGCAGTTTTTCAGCCAACGAATCAAAGCAAACTTCAAATAGACCATTCGTCATATCATAGTTTTTTGTTTTTTTTTTGAGCAATAAAGCAAATAGTACTATAGTAGTAGTAGACACAATTAGTATTTAATTTTTTTAACTAAAATTACCATCCATTAAGACTATAGACTCCTTACAGAAAAACCTTTAATCCTACGGCCATATTATTTCGTAAAAGTTCTAATACAATATTGAATGGGACCTCATTGGATCTTCTTTGATTTATTATTGAAGAGTTGCTGGCCTTCTTCCGTAGAAAAAATTAGAAACGCCACTTGTGTTTCTTTTTATTTCTTTTTTTTACCGATAATGGCCCATGTCAAATGTTTTTTGATATGTCGGACGGCCAGTTTTGAACGATAAGAAAACTCTTTCGTGAGTTTTATTGAATTATTGTTCAAACCTATTTCATTATTATTCCGCTAATATTATAAAATATGTATTAAGTTAGTGAAACGAAAATGAAAACTAATAAAAGTGTTTTGTAACCATTTAAAAGTAATGGTAACTTTAAAATAATATATATCAGAATAACGAATAGGTTACATAACGCGGTTGTAATCGTGTAAGACAACTAGTATTTTAATGGCTTTTTTCTCAAGGACAAATGAATTAGAAACGTGTTCTCCCAGATTTATTACAAAACTAGCTTTTACCCGCGGCTTCGCTCGCGTTAGAAAGAGACAAAAAGTAGCCTATGTTACTCTCCATCCCTTCAACTATCTCCACTTAAAAAATCACGACAATTCGTCGCTCCGTTTTGCCGTGAAAAAAAAGACAAACATACGGACAGACAGACACACTTTCCCATTTATAATATTAGTATGGATGTATCATACATTCTAAAGCTAAGCGTACTTTAGTCGGAATCACTAGAAAGAAATTCTGTTTGTCTATTTGTTTTGAAGGATAATAGACATAGCATTTATATCTTCAATCTTTCCCCATATCGTCTCCAGGCACTTTCGCGCGAGGCATAGCATTCAGCGGTTCCGCCCTTGCTGAGTGGACCCACAACATCAAGCCGGTAGGGAAAGCGAAGGCCCTGGCCGCCATCGTGGGCTGTCCCACCAACACCAACAAGGAGATGATCGACTGCCTCAAGTACCGACCTGCTGACGTCATCGTCAACGCGCAGATTGAGATGTTTGTATGTATATTTCAATTAAGAACCGCCCCAGCTTTAAGCAGGAGTAAAAAGTCTTTCAAAATCTCAACTTATATCACTCCATTTTTAAATACTGCATTTAAATAGCTTTCAAAAGATCTAAGCATACACAGACAATAGAAAATTATTTGATTTTATACTTTTTAAAGATATACATTGACGCCGTTTCCTTGTGAAGATCTTGGCTAGAGTTGTGGCTGATGATGATCAGGTTTATGTTTAAAAAAACCTTATTTTTATTGAAATCCTGAAGATATTCTCCATTAAAAAATAGAAGACTTGATAGTCAGAAAAACTGGTTCTCAATTCGACTCTTTTTTTTTGTATGTATCGTCATTCTCTCAACTCCCTAGGACTGGAGGATCCACATGTTCACATGGTTCACTCCTGTGGTGGAGGCGCCAGGAGTGCGGGAGCCGTTTCTGCAGCAGTACGCGTACCACGCAAGCCAAGCTGGCCAGATGATGAACGTGCCACTCATCACCTCTGTGACCTCTGAGGAGGGACTGTACCCTGCTGCTAGTAAGTGATGGAGTTGTTGCTACAAGACCACTTGACCTCACTTAAATTTTGACACTCAACTGTTAGCTAGGCTATGTGAACCACTGAGTCGTAAATCACAATCACAATCACAGATTCTGATTTCATCATCATTGTCTTTGGGCCTTATACCAATTCAAAGAGTTGGAGTCGACGGTTTTGAGAAAATTACACCTTCTAAGACATAATTTTATGCTGAAATGGGCAATCTATAACCAGGTCTAAAACAACCTTTCTCGATCTGTCTTACAGCCTACCAGTTGAACTCCGAAATCCTACCCGACCTGGAAGCCAACTGGAACCAGTTGGCAGCCAACATCTTCGAGTACAACGATACCATTCCGCTCAACCGTCGTGATGAAGTCGCGATGAAGATCAAGCAACACTACTTGGGAGGCAAACCGGTCAGCCAGGAGACATTCCCGCAGCTTGTTCAGGTGATATTTTATTTTAAAGTGGAAATCATGTTTTTCCTACTCCTCCGCTGTTCTTTTCTGATTATTTTTGTTGAGGGATTTAAGTCAGTTAATTTCTTCTCCGGGATTCGTGGAGCTTCATTGCTTCGTCGCTTTTCTGGTGGACTCCACTATTGGTTCTGGCTTTCATGAGTTGCAGTAGTTGGGAATAGCGTGGCGAGATTGTACTTACACCATCATCATCACTGATGATGAAGCACGTGAAACCATTTTGGCTGTCATTCATATATTTTAGAGAATCCTAAGAATTTACCAGAAATGTCTATTGCAGCATGAAACAGAAAAAACCTATTTTCTGTTGCAATAAACTGGTTATTTTGGCTTGATGTAAGCTAAAGTCACTATGTGATACCAGTTTTGTTGATTCCATGGTGTGTATATATTCCATAGGCTCTAAGCGACCGGCTCTTCGTTATGGACGTGGGTAAGATGGCGCAGATCCACGCCTCCAGGTCTGGGCAGCCAACATACGTGTACCGGTACGCGTACCGCAGCGCTGGCAGCATGTCTGAGATCATGGCTCATAACAAAGTTAATTATGGTGAGATCTTTCAAAAGAAAATGTTGAATGTCTAACCAAGGGTTACATACTTATTAGTTACCTAATAAGTCATCACAAACATAAACATCCATGTAGCCAAACATCAGTGTTTAGCTGAATCCGGTTAGACTGGAAGCCGGCTACATTATGGTTGGGAAAACGCTAGGGAGATGACGATCTCTCATATTATAAAGAACGTTTTGTTGAAGACCAGTAGACTTATCCTGTTAAAATATGTCAACTCCATTTTTGAAGCTCAAATATTATCCTCTCTACATCTTTTGGCAGCTTTAATTCACTATTACCATATTTTACCGTACGTTCCAGGTGTGAGCCACGCTGACGATGTGGTGATGATCTTCAAGTACCCCGGCGTGAACAACAATGGCCCCAACGATTCCGCCATGATTGACGGACTCCTCAACATGATATACAGCTACGCCACCACAGGGTACGTTTTTAGTTCTTTTAGCTGTTTTGGTAGTAGTAGACCATGGAATTAAAAAATTAGGTGGATGTTCCCTTTGGGTTAGGGACGCGTGTAATAAGCGCAGATAAACATCATAAGCTTGGCATTAGCATTTGTTTTTTTGTGGTTGGCAAATTAACATATGACTCTATTTATCAATTATAAAAAGTATCAGTAGTGGTATCAGTTGCCTGTTTGCCATAGTTCAAGCTCTGCTTAGTTTGGGATCAGATGGCCGTGTGTGAGTTGTCCGATATATTTAAATTGATTTTAAAATCTGATACGTAAACTGTTCGAGACCTTGGCTATTATCTCTAAGAGAACAACTGGTCCCTCTAAGCCCCCTTTGCGTGTGTATGTCTCTATATTCCCCTTTAGTTTGTCAGTTATTCAAAAAACATATTTTATAGAAATATTTATATTTTAGCTAAAGCAGTTACTTATTAAGATATATCTATCGCGGGCCTAGAGTTTAATTTGAGTTTTTAAAAAGGCCCTAAGTAACCTAGTCAGCCTCATCAACAGCAGTTTATGCTAGTTTGTGTTGATATTTTAATGAGATTATAAATATGTAGGAACGTACTTAAAATATTAAAAGTAAACGCGATTTAATTATTACTATGCTCAATACGGTAACTTGCTGTAGGTATTTTATCACTTTTTTTTAACTTTTGGTACCTATAAAGATATTATTTTCGCGAAGTTATTAACTAATATCGTCTACTTTTGCTGCGAGTTATGTGCCGCGGCTTCGACCATTATCATACAAACTTACATCGCCTAGAGATGCCCGATATAGATTGAATTTAAAGACATCGCGCCTTTGTGTGTCTGTCATAAAAATACTACTGTGCTAGTTCCGTGTTTCTAGCTTCAGTAGTATTGTGAGGTGATACCACAAATAAAGCCGTCTCTTCATCTGTAGCAGTGCCAAATTAGTCTCAAATAAATTGCTATTTTGTTTTAGAATCCCAAAACTGAACAACAATGCACCAGCGTGGACACCAGTGAAGCCTGGAGCTGCTGAACTGGACTACCTGGACATCCTGTCACCCACTAAGATGGAAATGAAGTCGACCACCGACTTCGGACAGAAATCCTTCTGGGACAGCCTAGGATTTAACGAGAATGAAAACTACAATGCTTATTTTAAGGATGAACTTTAATCCACAAAGCTTATATCGTTGTTTTCTTTGTGTTTGAGAACGAAATTAAAAATAAAGAATTTTGGTTTTCTATGGTTTTTTTTATCTTTAACATTAAGCTCAAGTCAAAGCACCAACCCTCCTGTGTGACTCAACTACGTTGTGTTCTCTCTGCATTCTCTCTCTCTACACTCAACAAGTCGTTCTGTTCTGCATTAGAATTTATGATTTGTTTTATGTGTGTATAGATTATACTTTCTAACTAACAATACGTCGGCCTTGCATACTTCGGTCCAGTGAACTTTCGAACTGGCGTACTTACATCGAGATCCTGTACATTAGAACTAACATACATCGACATTTCAAACTTCGAACTTCCGTAGCAGATTCCTCCTGTGTGTGGCAGCCAAAAACAGATCCGATCCCTTCCCCCATGAATTCGCCTGTCATCTGTCAAGTGACCTAGGGGTCATAATCCCCAGGCCACCCTAGGGCAGGTTCTAGGCCAACCACTAAAAATGTGAAAATCGAATTGCGGATCGTATTGGTCTGGACTGTGATTAAATCATGCGAAAACCATGAAGGTTAACAACTGAGCTTAATAACGGTCCATCTCATAAACTGACCCCAACCATACTTCTTACTTTCATTGAGCCAAACTAACTCAATTATCTACCACCGTAACTTGCAATGTTCTAATAAATTACGTTAATTAGATTGTAACCCACTTAAAACTTCAAACCATTTAAACCATTTAAACCATTTATTTTTGCTACACATACAGAGACTGAACACAAAAAAATATTACATTTAGAAAAAAAAATACAGCGTAGCAAGGGGTCCATCTCAGTATATGCTGTGCTAACGCACAGCACTGATTTTCAGATGGCCCCTGACTGTTGAGTAACATGTTACACATCTGCGCGCACACGAAATTAAAATATATTATTATGTAATGAAATAATAAAAAAAGATTAAAAGCACTTATACCTGAATAATTAAAAAAAACACACACACATTAACTGAAATTGACAAAAAGAAAACATTACAAGAACTTATAAACTTAAAATAAATAAATAACAACAAAAAAATAATATGATAAATAATACTAAGAGGTATTTTGACTGACACTATGTTTGGAGGTTGTTACTCTGTCTTTTGTTTATTTAAAAATATAATACTCAAATGTTTTTTCAAAGTCACCTGGGACATACTACTGCGTAGGGGAGGGGGTAGATCGTTCCATATCTTGGTAGCAGAGTATTTAAACCCTCCCTTATACTGAGCCGTTCTGTGAGCAGGTATGACTAAATTATTGGCTTCTCTCCTGCGGGTACTTCTCTGATGCACGTTCCTAACCCAGTCGAGCTTGTCGTACAAGTATGCTGGCCTTTTCTTAAAAATTACTTTATGTACCAGACACGCGAGATGTATTTTTCTACGAGCTTCCCATTTTAAAGTGTTTGTATCGTTAAGAAACGGCGTGACGTGAGCACGCCTAGGGACAGGGTAACAGAATCGAACGCACGCATTTTGAACTCTCTGTATGGCCTTTTTGGTTTTTTCGTACAGTCTTGGTCCGTATACCGTGTCACAATAGTTAAACTGAGACAGTACTATGGATTCGACAAGCGTTTTCCGTATGGGTTGCGAAAGATATTTTCTAATATTATAAAGTGTTTTTAGACGATAAAAGGCATTTCTTATTTTACAATTTATATGTTCCATGAACCGAAGTTCATTATCCATAACTAACCCTAAATTAACGGCACTGTCCACTCTTTGCAAGACCTGATCGTGAACTTTAATTTGAACCGATTGCGATATAACTTTGTTACGCTGTATTTTGGTACCCAATAATATGTATTTCGTTTTATTTGCATTTAATATTAATGTATTTTTATTTGCCCAATCGGAGATATTATTTAAATCTTCATTAATGAGATCAATTGAGGTTACTGCATGTTCGGGTTTGAAAGAGTAATATATCTGTGTGTCATCTGCGTACAAGTGTGTACTGCAGTATTTTATGTGTTTAGGGAGGTCTGCCGTAAAAAGAATGAACAGAATGGGACTTAAAATTGAGCCCTGAGGGGTTCCTTTAGTAACCTTTTGTAATTCTGATTGTAACGACTCTCCCTGTTCAGTCGTTATTTCCACATATTGACTTCGGTTAGTTAAGTAGGAACGGAACCAGCAACATGACCCATCTGAAATCCCATAATATGAGAGCTTTGCTATGAGTAGGTCAATATTTAAACAGTCAAAGGCTCTTGAAAAGTCTAACAAAACAAGTGCGCTACACATACCAGAATCTATTGCAGCCACGATATCGTCACTAACATGTGCAAGAGCTGTTGCAGTGCCAAAACCACTTCGGAACCCTGACTGTATTTCAGGCAGGATACCTGTGGCGTCTAAATATTTAGTGAGCTGATTACAAACCACTCTTTCTACAATTTTGGATAAAACAGGCAAAATACTTATCGGTCTTAGATCTTTAAAATCTTCAACCTTTGAACTTTTAGGAATAGGTTTTATTTTAGCTATTTTCCAACTATCAGGGAATTTATTAGATTTGAGACAATTGTTGACTATTTCTGTTATAGCCGATAATGTATAAGGTAGCGTTAACTGTATCATATCTATTGAAATAGAATCATGTCCGGTGGCTTTTGTTTTAATATTGAAAATTGTTTTTGCAACTTCCTCCTGTGAAATGCAATCCATCTCAAAACTATTCTCAGAAAACTTGTTTTGTTCAAAGTATTGCAGAGTTTGACTATCCACAGAATCATTACCTGGTACATGCAAGAAGAAATTATTAATTTTATTTGGATCGCAGAGGTGATGTGGAACTGTATTTTGAGTGACCGTATTATTGCCAAGCGGACAAGTTCGCTTTAGTTGATCCCACATCTGTTTGGGTTTATTTTTATTATTATTTATATAAAAGGTAAAATAAGCTCTTTTCTCCCTCTCAATAGCTCCAGTTACATAGTTTTTTAGTGCCCTATAGTAATCCAAATTAGCATCACTTTTTGATGAGAGTGCTTTGTTGTGTGCTTTTTCTCGCAATGACATCATTAGTTTTACGTTTTCCGTTATCCAGGGTGTAGGTTTTGTGCATATTTTAGTACGTGTAATTGGTGCGTGTTTATTAAAAAGTTTGAGAATCATTTCATTAAAAAAATTAACCTGATCATCCACATTAGACATAAGTGGAATGTTACCCCAAGTAATATTTTTCAGGTCTGTATTAAATTCTTCCTGGTTGATCTTATTTAGTGATCGCCTATAGACATACTTAGGAACCTCTTTATGTTTTTTGATATTGAAAACCGCTATTACCATGGCATGGTCACTAAGTTCTGGATTATGGTGGATACTCACACTCTTGCATAGACTGGGCGAGTCAGTTATTATAAGATCTAACAGAGTCGCTGAATGATCATTTATCCGAGTCGGAGCTTGTACCACTACTTCCATGCTATGTTGGGAAAGGAACGTAAGTAATTCGCGAGATGCGGGCTTGCTAGGTTGTAAGATATCAACATTAAAGTCAGTAAGCAGGATTAAATGTTTACAGCATGAAAAAATACTCACGGATTCGCTTAAACTTTCGATTGCAACATCAACTGACACTGACTCTGGTCTGTATGCTGTACCAATCATCAAACGCCCCCTGCCGGGCAGCGCTAACTCCATCCACAGTTGCTCGAGAGGTGAGTCCGAGTGAGGTTTGATTCGCACACGCAATCCCTTTTTCACATAAAACCCAACACCGCCACCACGCGCACCACTACTCCGCGGTTTATGCTTAAATATATAACCGGGCACCAGAGGCGCAAATTTATCACCACCCTCTTTAATCCAGGTTTCATTTATAGCTAATATATCTGGTTTATATTTGTCAATACTAGCCAAAAGCTCATCCTGACCTGTGTTTAATGATCGCGCATTTAGCAGTCCCAAGGTCAAACTATAAGCTTTATTAGAAAGCATTGTAAATGTTATTAATATTCATCACATAATTTTGGTGCAAGCTATATGCAGTACAAGTGTCAGTCATAAACCTTTGTGAACAGCAATATATCAATATGGATACACATACCCCTCTAAACATTAGTTCTAAATACGAGAACACAGTCTGTAAAATTAAACACTTATCAATTTTAAAGAAAATAATAATCCAGAAAAACTTAATAATATGTAATAACGATATGAAAAAACAACTCGCATTTATGGAAAATAAAAGGCCATTTCTACTGGTTTGGTGTTTTTGTGCTAACAGTTTCCTTGCCAAAAACCCGCACAAGGTCCGCTTCAGAGCGAATACGATGACGTGTTGACCCGTTCTCCTTTTTGACAAATATTTTACCATCACGCGTCCATACAAATCGCCATTTAACACGGCCAGCGATCTCGCGGGCGCGTTGGAACAGCTGACGATTTAGTTTTGTAAGTCTCTCGTTTACATAAAACTTGCACGGTGGTCCAGCAACACCAATGTCCGTGGTAGTGGCCCCACGCCTGACTCGAGCGGACTTTAATAGCGCATCTCGGCTTGAACGTCGTGTTAATCGCACAGCAATGGGCCGCGGGCGCGGTGCAGGCCCCCCCTCTACTAGTGTGCGCGGTGCGCCTACCCGTCCCGCGTCCACTACGTCCCTCTCTTCTAGCTGTATACCAAGTTTGGTGGCCACTGTGAGGACAATGTGGGTAATACCTTCCCCAGCTACTTCTGGTATACCAGCAATCTCAATGTCATTGGACAGTAAATCTTGTTCCCGCTCTTGCAACTCCTGTTTAAGCTGGTCTATTTGTTCTTCCAAGGCATTCGATTCGCATTTCGCGTTGATTCTTTCCTCCAATTTGTCTATTCTAGTTTCTAGTGCATCCATGCGTTCATTGCTTTTAATTATTGTAGCCGTTAAATCCATCACTGATGTTCTAAAGTTACTCATTTCAATACGTGCGGCTCGCAGTTCTTTCCAAAATAAACTTATTTCCTCCCTTGCAATAATATCTGAGGGGTCTGGCTCTGTATTTAAGTCCGTAGCTGGTTGTATCACGGACATTGGTATGTCTTGTTTAAGTGACTTCCCTGGTTTACGGCGTTGCGTTACGTAGAATGATATATCATGCTCGGATGGATCAACAATAAGCTTATCTTGTACTTCGACGGATGCAGCCGCATAGCGTATGGGAGTGTTTGTATTGTCTACTTTTGGTTGCTTGCTACGGCACTCTGGGCAACGCCACGTACGTCTTTGGTCACTGCTCATCAATTGAAAATGCTCAGGAGATATATTTGCGCATAATAAATCATAGACTGATTTGCACAATAAACACACTAGGTACTCGTCTTGTGTAATATCATTCTTACAACCCAGGCATTCATGAGTTGAGTGATGTGTAGATAAAGACATTTTGATTTTATTTACGTTATTATAACGCAAATTCAAATAAGTGCAAATAACTGGTAACAAAAACAACACAGCTGATTGTCGAATGTTAAGGAGTACGCCACTATGTTCGCGGCCAGAACGTCGTAAGCGCCGTGCTATTCGTGTCGCTTACGCGTTGAATCAAGCGGCCCCTGTTGTCACTAAAATGTACGGTGATTTTTAAAAAAGTTTTTTCTTCACTTTTGTTTTTTGTCTATATTTCACTATTGTTATCACAGTTTATCACTTCACAATAATATTTAGTTGTTCACTGGAGAGTTACACTGATTATTACAACAATTAACATGGATTAACAGTATTAAACGTATTTTAAAGTTTTAGAGATGCAAAATACGTGTTGTTGTTTCGAGTGCGCGCACACTACCTTCCTTCAGCTTTTGATGTCGAATTTCTAGGAAACGTAGTAGCCATTTCGATGTCTTATTAGGTAGTATGTCGAAGGACGATAAAGGGATTATCCTAAAAGGGTCAGCACCCTAATCCATGGTGTAGCATACACGATCATAACGAACATACAAACAGACACACACACAACCATACAACTACACACACTGTCAAACAACTGTCGTCTCGTGCCTACACTCTCACGCAGGGTGCGGGGTGGGGGAGGCACTCTGGGAGTCTGGTGCGACCCGCCGCCGCGGAGTGAAGACGTGTTCGAGTGAGGTTAATGAGCCGATATATAAACTCAACAAAAGGTCCATTATTTTATTACACATAGCTACTTCATTATAACGCTTAGTGGCTACTACATTGTGGCGACGAGGAAAAAACTGTAAGTGATTTATTTGACCTATTTAAATAAAAAGGGAAAAGTAAGTAATCCGCACTCGGATAGTTGAAATTTTATTAATCTACCTTTTATTATTGTTGTAATTTAAACGAAAATGTATTTAAATTACTTGGCTTCATTCGGATAAAACAATAACTATTATAAAATATATACAGTAAAAAAAGGAAGCATTGAAAAGAAAACAAAAGAATGTAAGGCTTCTTACATCGGCTTCTTTCACCGCATACCACAGATACAATTGTTGAGGTATACATGTGGCTAGTCCACATAAGGAACTTTAATTTATAACTTCAACAATTATTGTATCGCGGCTTGGAAGAAAAAAAAAACCATTTTAAACCGTTTTCTTTGTTCCACTGAAACGTACACCTGATTGCAATAAAGAATAAAACAAACAATTTCGCATTGTTACACCATTTTATGAAATAACTAGGTATCAGTTATTGTGAAAGATGAACAATTTATCCGTGCTACTGCTTGGATTGAACCGCGATTTCGGTTTGTAAATAATGTTCCGGTGATCTAAAGGATGTGTGCAATGTTGTTTAGATATGACACATTCAAAATAAAAGATACTAAACCATGTTTAATTATGTAAGTCTCTCGATAGCCGTGCCTACCCGGAGCATAATAATTACAAATAAGCTTATGGTATAACTCGCCTAGTTAACCAAAAGGCATCTTATGGCCGGCAAATAACGCACAGCTGCTACTTTTGCGTAGGGATTGCTACTGTCAATTGGCTAATGATGTTATTGGTGGGACATAAAAACTGTATGCATACGTATATCGCTGTTTTGGCTTCCACGCTTATCTGAATGGATGTTCATATTGAGATATCATTGGCTGTAGATGCTTTCGTTGCTTTCAAAAAAAAAAAAAAAAAAAAAAACGGTATATACACGACGAGATGGACTGACAGTATTTTAAGAGGCGCGGAAACAAAATTGTTATACTATCCGATCGGGCTGCAGTCGTTATTAAATACTTAAATAAAACTTAACGATCACGAGTGATTTTTAGGCAACTACCCTCAGGGTTTCTTCACAGATGTTGTTTCGTTCGTTTCATTTATTATAATGTTCTCTGTGTTCTGTTATGCAAGTGAGGGGTGAATAACCTAAGGGTTATTTGCTTGCGTACCTAAGTTCTGGCCCCAGTATTAGTTGTTTACATGTTGCGGTTTAAGAAAAATACTTAATAGGTAAAGTTGCTCACGGAACCTCACGAATGAATAGGTTCACAGTATTAACTCGTTACTTACTTGTAAAATAAAGTGTGTAGGTATTTATTGTTATCATTGTTACTGGCTGATGTGACTGTCAGAAACATTCTTGAATAAGAAAATAAAAGGAAATGTAAAGTAACTAAGTACCTACTCACTTGGCTGCGAGTTCAAAAGTCAAAAATCAAAAGTCAGAACCTCTGTTTCCATTGGACCATAGAGGCATTTTGGAACGTCAATTACATTAAAAAATAAATATATTTTTTAGCTAGTCGCCCATTCCAAGAGGTGGTTTTATGTGGGGAGGAACGGTAAAGAAACCCCATATGTAATCTAAAAAAATATATATAAATATAATGTGTTACTTACAATTATTTAGTATACATGATTACAATGTGTAAACTAAGTATGAATACAATGTCAAAGCTGTCAAAAATGTACGTTAAAATACATTAAACAATATGTAAACTACATGAAGTAGTTGCATAGACATTCCGTTAGATAAAGATAAAGATCATTTTATTTGTTAAAACATGTGTAAGTAGGTCATAATAATACATGCAAAAAATGGATGTTTACTATAGATGGTACATTACTTATTGATTGTATCAACATGTTTTACCACGACTGGTGTACAAATATTAATTATTAGCATTGAATCTAAATAGTAAATGTCAAAATGAAAAATTTTAATAGTAAATGTCATGAAAAAATAAAGTCTAAAACTATTTATAAATTAAGTCAGTTAATTATACAACATGACCCGGAATAGACACGCACCACCGGACACCCCGATTGGAGTTTTGTGTTATAATCATAACGTATGAACTGAGTTTTTATTATTGTGTCTAAAACACTGTTTTTTATAAATTGGTTGTACAGGTGGTGGGAGACAGTTATGGTCACATTACAGGTCTGCGCATGCGCACGGTCGCGCTTGCGTGGGGGTCTGGCGTGGTGGGTATTTCATCCATTTTGGTTTGTTTTGGCGGTGCAGCGGAAGTGTGACAGCAGTTTGCGTGGTTTCAATTGTTTTTGGGATAAAAGATTACCTACTTATTAAATGTTCTCCGAGAATGACCGAAAGAATCATGCGGTGAACGGTTCCAGCCACAAGACATTTTATTTGCTGACATATAAAACGCCTTCACACGCTGGGCGGACGAAATAAAAAAGGTACCTGGTCTAAATTGGTGGCAACACTGGCAACTTGCACAAGATAGAGAAAAGTGGGCTTTATTTAAAGAGGCCTTCACCCAACCTGGGGATCTTGCTAATATTTAAATATAGTATGACTAAGTTAAGTAGATTAAGTAAAATAGTAAAGTAGCAGGATCAAATAAAGGCATTTTATTTATATTTTATTTTTATATAAAACACTGCATATTAGGCATGTAATTAAACATTGCGGCTGCGGGGCGAGAGGTCCCCGGCGTGGAAAGATGGCGACGCCCGCGCTCGTGGTGGGGTCGGTGTGACAACATGACACAGTATTAAAACATGCACCTTGTAAGGGCACCGCAAAAAAATTAAACATTAAATTGCGACTGTGCATTAAATTGCGACTGGGCATTAAATTGCGACTGGGCATTAAATTGCCACTGGGCATTAAATTGCGACTGGGCATTAAATTGCGACTGGGCATTCAATTGCGACCGAGCATTCAATTGCGACCGAGCATTCAATTGCGACCGAGCATTCAATTGCGGCCGAGCATTCAATTGCGACCGAGCATTCAATTGCGACCGAGCATTCAATTGCGACCAAGCATTCAATTGCGGTGCGGAATGAGACTTGAAAGAAAAGTATAATATTTATAACCATTAAATTGCGGATATTGCCAGTATAGCATTAAATTGCGGACATATCTATTTCTATTTGGCAGTGCGAAGTTTTCACGGTTCAAAACTTGCGCGTCGTTATGTGAGCACAGACTGTGTTTGCCGTGATGGCTACGTGTCGTCATAAGCGCCGAAGGTGTACCGCGGGCATAGATAGATACTTACGTATCGTACTAATCATAGTATGGGGTACAGTCATGCACAGTGGCCGCTTACTAGCATTAGATTGCGATAGCGTGTTGGAATCTATAAAAAAGCAACATAGTTCCTCGTCAACATGTGGCCCCAAATGGCACAGTACTCAATACAGTAACGGTAGGCAAAGGAAATTGAAAGGAGAAATTATCGAATAGTCATGGAATAAAGGAAGGGAAACACAGAGCAACATGTAATGTACACTGGCTCTCAGAGGTTTGATATTAATATTATTAAGCGCTGATCACGATATCGCCGAGGCTCTGAATCCCTTTATAGTTTATTCTAAAAATGCATTTGTCTTCCCTCAACATCATGTTTGTATTGATACAATCCTTTGCTGGTGATGACGGTAGTGATAAGCCTTGAGTCTGAGTGAAGTTCGATATGATGGAACGTATGTCTAGCTTACTAAAGATTTTGGCTTCTTGGTCAATCGGATTGGTAACTAAAACGTCTTTAAATTTTGGAAACGCCTCAGTTTCAACCCGGTTGATATTGATTTGAAGTACTCCTAATGAGGTTGTCGTCACACGTCCAAGTAAATCATGTGTACCGTTTTCAAAAAAAAAAAAAAAAAAAAATGTATTGTGGCATTAAATTGCGATGACATCATAAGACCAGGCATTTGATTGCGTTACGAGTATTAATAATAACGCATTGAATTGCGATGATGTGACGAATTAAGCATTAAATTGCGAGGCACGGAATTAAGCATTAAATTGCGAGGCATGGAATTAAGCATTAAATTGCGAGGCATGGAATTAAGCATAAAATTGCGGGCCATTGAGCTAGTACTAATCACGGGAATTTACGAAATGCATTAAATTGCGTAACACTATATCCCATTGCCTACAGGTAAACAACAATGACTCAGGCGGTATTTACACTAGAGTACGATTTTTACCAAAAAGGGTGACCCGCTACAATAGTGATGTTCCGCAATGATAGACTTAGACATTTAGTCACGCGCTTTATTTTATTAGGTATCAAAGCGTTTTTTATTGTAAATATTGAATACATACCGTATTAAATAATACGATTTTAGAAATATGGACCTTACCAAAAACAAATAATATAACAGTGTTTTATGTAATACTAGCTGTTCCTCGCGGTTTTACACGTGTTCCTTTGGGTTTTTGGTTGCTGCCTCGCTCCCGTGAGACGTGGCGTGATATTGTATAGGCTATGTTACTCAGGGATAATGTGGCTTTCGAATGGTGGAAGAGTTTTTGGAATCGGTCCAGTGGTTTTTGAGCCTATTCATTACAATCAGACAGACAGAGTTTTCCTCTTTATAATATTAGTATAGATTAAATTACCTACCGAGCATGTCTTCTATTTAATTACCGTAAATTACAGGTAATATTTTTTTTATAATTAAAGGCAATAAAAAAAAAAAAAAAAAAAAACTAGACTAAGATCTAATTGTAAAAACTCGATGGTACCACATCACTATTTATTTGGGACTAAAAACCTGCAACACTGGAAATGTCATCTCACTGACTAGAATTAAAAATAGTATACTATACATTCGAATACGAAGGTGATATAGGGTCAGACGCGGTCCGATGAGAGCGATGAAAATCGGCTTGTAATGTAATTATATTATTATACACCGGGAATTAAAAGTAACACAAATTGATGATGATGATTAATATAAATACAAATAATTAATATATATGTATACAGGAATTAAAACTAATACTAATGATTTGAAATAAATAAAGAAAGTTGATTACAAATATGTTATTGAAAATAAAATTAAAAAAAAAAAAAAAGTAAGGGAGGGATGTAGCATACACGATCATAACGAACATACAAACAGACACACACACAACCATACAACTACACACACTGTCAAACAACTGTCGTCTCGTGCCTACACTCTCACGCAGGGTGCGGGGTGGGGGAGGCACTCTGGGAGTCTGGTGCGACCCGCCGCCGCGGAGTGAAGACGTGTTCGAGTGAGGTTAATGAGCCGATATATAAACTCAACAAAAGGTCCATTATTTTATTACACATAGCTACTTCATTATAACGCTTAGTGGCTACTACACATGGTGTCCGTTAATCTACTAATTTTATTTCTACTAAGTAGGGAAAGAAGGTTGTTGAAGGGACTTACTGCAGACCTGAGAAAGCCTACTGGGAATGTATTTCTGCTTCAATTAAATACTTTTCATCCCATCTACAGGATTTATCTGAAGATATTCTAACAATACATAAATATCTAGACAAGTTACGTATTATATTAATCTTAGTCTTACCTTATCTCTAAATATAGACCAAACAATTAATATAGAAGATTTATTTCAATCAATTTCAGATGTAGTGTGTTCTATTTTTGGGCTAACTAATTTAGGAAAAATACGTTATAGGTCATTGTGGTAGGTAATTAATTGTAGGCAGCTTAAGGACCAGATAAATGACCCTTACTTAGCACATACATCGGCTTAGCTCACTTACTCTGTCTCTATCTATCATCGTAATTTGACAGTTGTGTAACGCTAACGCTGACAGTAGAATTTAATTTAAATTAATTGTTATATTATGAGTTTATGTTAATCGGAAATCTGAAAATGTATATTTACCTTTACTTTGAGTAAGTATGTAGATACTATGTAGATACTTCGAAATATACGTGTAAGGTTCCGTAGTTTCCCGTTCGTCACAATAAGTGTTCCCACTTATGAGTTTAAAAAAAGGCTATTTGTTACGTTGACATACTAAGTACGCAGAAATTATTTTGTACAACCTTTTTGTCTTTTTTGTACAAATTCTGTTCTTTTTATCAAGTTCAAAATAATTTTCCTAGAAATTCCTTACAAAGTTCTACTTTCCAGGTGTTTTTCATATTTTTTAAACCTACGGGTCAAAAGTAAGAGGGGGGGGGGGACGCTTTGATTTTTCCTTTTGGAGCGATTATTTCCGAAATTATTGACATTATCAAAAATGATTTTAGTAAACCCCTATTCATTTTTAAATACCTATCCAACAATATATCACACGTCAGGGTTGAAACTAAAAAAAAACCACTTCCCTCTTTACATATAGGGGGGCTACCCTAATAAAACGTTTCTTCCAATTTTTATTTTACCACTTTGTCGGCGTGATTGATATACATATTGGTATCAAATTTCAGCTTTCTAGTGCCAACGGTCACAGAGATTAAGCGAGGACAGACAGACAGACAGATGGCAAAACTATAAGGGTTCCTAGTTGACTTCGGAAACCTAAAAATGGTCTATGACTGATAGCCACTGTCATGAATATTTTTCACGGAAGGACTACATAACTACAGGAAGACCATCCGAGATCTATGGAGATTGTCTTTGCTGTCGTATGATCGAAGTCCGCTTGAAATTTTCCAAATTGTCTTAAGGTATTATTTTATTTATATGGTAACTACTGGCTACTCATGGTAACATTTCCAAAAGAATTCTTAGGCAAAAAGTAATAAACATCATGATTATGTAACCACTATTACTTTATATGTCTATACCCAGTCGAGGCCAGTCTTATTAGATGGCTAATAGCTCCATATATTACTCCGTCAGACGCATTATTCCGCAAGATAAACAAACAGTTTGGAATTAAGCACGAGACATCTGATCACCAGCTGTTCTCCAAATAATCCATACTAATATTATAATTGGGAAAGTGTGTCTGTCTGTCTGTATGTTTGTCTTTCTACTTACGGAGCGACGAATTGACGTGATCTTTAAGTGGAGATAGTTGAAGGGATGGAGAGTAACATAGGCTACTTTTTGTCTCTTTCCAACGCGAGCGAAGCCGCGGGCAAAGTAAAACTAAAAACCAGTTTATCATTATTTTATATATTTGTTGACCTACTTTTGTGAGGTACTTATCCCAATTTCACATCTGCGCTGTTAAGACGACCGAATTCCATTAACATTTGCATACATTTTACATATAGGACGCGTATTACATAAGCGTTATATTACCTTATATTATATATACAAGAATATGGGTTTATGGGCTATGAGATGACTGTCAATTTAGGATTTTTCTCCATTTTCAACCGATTTTTCATTATTAATCCATACTTTTCATACTAATATTATAAATGCGAAAGTAACTCTGTCTGTCTGTCTCTTCTTCATCGCTAAACCGCAGAACATATTTGAATGAAATTTGGTACAGATATCGTGTGGTACCCGAGAAAGGACATAGGATAGTTTTTAACCCGAAAATTCCCCGGGAACGGGAACTATTAATTCACGCGGACGAAGTCGCGGGCAAAAGCTAGTAGTAACTAATTTAAAAACAGTTTAAGTTTGAAAATTGATGTCAGTTTAGTTTATTAAAGTCACTCCATAGTATAATACAAACTCGCTGTCTCTCTGTCCGTCCCTATGTATGCTAGATTTTTAAAAGAACGCAATAAGCTCAGGCGGCTTGCAAGCTAAGTAATCAGTCATAGTAAAAAGATTCGCGTGGTTCTACGGGTCAGAGAAATAGTTGGTATTACCTGCTGTCGCACATATGGTATTGTTTTAAATGTGGCGAAACACATTCGTTAAAACTACATACCTAACTAAATGAAACTCGACTGCAAAGCCTTAGCCGTAACGATATTCACATCAGTGTAAACAGTAGTACTTATAACCGCAAATCCATTGAGATTTCTCAACCGCAGACGACACCGATCAAAGCTTTTACCAACTTCTATTGTTTCTACAACAACTTATAATTGCGACACACTATGCAGCTCCATTCGCGTTTCGCTATCGATTATGGTCACACTTATACAGTTCTACTACTATCAGCCGCGTTCAGCGTCGTAGAAATGAGAAATCCCGTCAAGCTTAAGGAACTACCCACATTCATTCAGCTTATGTCCAGAAAATGTCCGCGTCGTGGACTCGTGCCTGAGTATGGGCCACGGCATTATGCTGAGCGCTAGCCGTTTCGCGCGGTAGTGGCGCTACTTAGCTCTCTTAGTGTTAAAGTTTCTAGTATATAAGTTTTATTTTGTGTTCTTTCTTTCTAAAACAACGATTTTATACAAAAGCCGAACAGATGCGGAAAGCGAACGGACACGTACGGGTCTTACATTACAGTTTGATATCCGTTCGGTGCTACCACATACAATTTCAGTGCGGTATTCGTTCAGCGGGCACGTCGTTTAACACTTTGAAATCAATTATTGTTGGCGCAGTACTTAACTGCGATGCCTGGCTCGAATCCAGTTGCCGTACTTTAAAGGTGAACGCAGACTTGGCCGCACCGCACGCGCCGCAGTCTTCGCATTCGAATTCTTTATATGAAGTTCTATGCCACCTCAGACCCTGAAACGACAACAAAGAAAATGCGATGACTGCGGGGACTGCGGCGCGTGCGGTGCGGCCAAGTCTGCGTTCACCTTTAGCATTCGTTTGGACTATAATAGATATTTGGTTTCAGACTGAGTGTTCGTGTATGTCAGTTAAGATGCAAGTAAACGCATCCACAAGCTTTAGGCAAAATTCCTTATGTGACTCCTAAATTGTGTAAAATAAAATATTAAAGGAGAAATATAAGTTCATTTGGGCAGTTGGATAAACCAAAAAATAATAGTAATAATAAAAGTGAGCATTATAAGAATACAAATAAGCATTATTGTATGCTTTACTGCTATCAACCGGAGTCCAGCAGAAATGTTACAATCACGCAGAATTTTAACTAGATCTAGAGTGGTGTCGTGGACTACATATGAATAAAAATGAAATACATGTTACAAATTTTAAGTGAGCGTAGTATGGGAGTAATTTCCTTTACTCTTAGCATACATTGTTTCTATACTACTGGTTTACGGCTTTACTCGATAAAAAGTCGGTATCGGCACTTTTTTCCGACACCATTAATTATTATCGACAAACGTTACCCAAATTAAATTACGGTATTTGCTACCATTGCGGGTAGAGTACTAGGTATATGGTTCCGATGATGGCACTATTACCATAACCGTAAAGTAAAAAAAACCGGTCAAGCTCGAGTTGGACTCGCGCACGAAAGGTTCCGTACTATCATCTCTCAAAAATACGAAAAAATCACGGTTATTATATAGGAACCCCTCTTAATATTTTATTTTTGTTAATTTTTAGTATTTGTTGTTATAGCGGCAACGGAAATACATCATTTGTGAAAATTTCAGCTTTCTAGCTATCACGGTTTATGAGATACAGTCTGGAGACAGACAGACAGAAAGACAGCGGAGGCTTAGTAATAGGGTCTCGTTTTACCCTTTGGGTACCGGACCCTAAAAATAACACGCGTATTATGCTGCGTTTTGTAACTGTTGAAAACGATATCTGATTTATGAATAAACGTAGAAAATAGTACCTAAATAACAACAATTCAAACTAAACATAAAGTTTTTAATATCGATTAACAAGCTGAGAATCATCAAAACCAGTTACCTCCGAAAAGGTTAATAAGGCAGGCATAATATGCAGAAATAAAAGTTGTATTAAAAAGATTCAAAGGCTTTGTTGTTTTTCTAGTTCTTCTAGATTCTAATTATTTTTAGCTAATAATAATTTATCGGTTATTGAACATAACGTACTGTCATGATTCAAATTCAAACATCACTTTCTAACTATATTTTTATAAATTCAAAGTCAAAGTCAACGCCTTAGTATCTGTTTTTATTAAACCATAAATAAAGCACTTTGAAACGTCAATTACCTACAGTTTAAAATAGTTAATTCTAGTCGCTCATTCCAAAAGATTGTTTTAATCAGTATGATTTCGGCAGTATCGCGTCAGATGCGCGAACGCACGCTTGTCAACATACTAATTTAATATGTATTTGAGATTATTCTTGTTTTCGGTCGTCGCCGGCTTGGTTGCCGCTCAAGTCCCGAACCCCACCATAAGAGTGGCTCATGGATTACTTCAGGGAACATGGAAGGTGTCCCCCAAGGGCCGGTCCTTCGCCAGCTTCCAAGGCATTCCTTATGCGCGACCGCCGGTTGGAAAATATCGATTTAGAGTAAGTTTCATATAAATATGTTTTATTTTTGTTTTCATTTATCGGTTTTTTATCAAACTATGCGCCTAACAAAGATAAATAGATTAGACAAGATATGATTTGATACGGCCTAGCTACTGGCAAAATTTTGATTTTTCACTTGTATAGTCAGCAACAAAAGTCAATTAACGCTGATACTTTGACTCGAAATTGTACGATTATTTAGTTTTTGAGCTAGAGATTGAGACTTTATTTTATCTTATTTTTACATTCATTCCTTTTACATTTATCTATATATATAATCCGAAATGTTAAAGTTTTTTTGCTGACCGTACAGATAGTTTTATTATTTACAACAAGTACAAGCTATATCTCCTAATTTATTCCGTTAAGGGTTGAATTTACACAAACAGCTCCTAAACACACCTCTACGCTTTCAAAATGAAGCTAAGTACTCTGTAAATTTTACGATTTTAGCTTCAGCAGTTTCGGCTCTGCGATTAGTAACACCAATAAGCGTAAAGTATATGTCTCTTTATAGATAAAGATAATATTAAATAATTAAAACTTTACACTCATTTTAAAAACGGGTGCCCTCTATCTGGTAGAAACTTGTTTCTCCGAAACCTATTTGGCATAACTCACTTGGCAGAAACTTTTTTAAACGAACATTGTTAAGGTATAAAAAATATTTAACATAACTGTTTTTTGGCCTAATGTTTTAATGTCCGAATTTTAAATGGGATACTTTTAAGATGGCAGAATTGTATTGGGAATAATTACCTTTGTCAGAGTTACAATTTTGCATAATTTCGTTTAGCATAACGTTTATTTAGAGCGCCGATTATTTGGCATAATTTGACTTAGCATACTACGAAGATCACAGAATGTCAATAGAAATAATTATTAGTCATATGGAAAAAAAAAATTGTTTTAAAAAATTACTATGGTGTGCTACAAAAGTGAGTGACAGAAATGAATCGCTGCAGAACCGACTTCACGTAGTCCTTGTCTGCCCTACCCCTAGAGTGTAATTTAAACCCGCGAAGGCGCGGAGGGGCGAGGCGGCCCGCGAGCTGAGGAGCAGGTGGTTTTAACGCACACCGCCGCGGCTGAGGCTGGCCGGCGAAGCCGGCCAGCAAGCCGAAGCTGCGGTGGTGGACGTAAAACCATCTGCGACGATTAGCTCGCGTGGGACCGCCAGAGCCCCGCAGCGCCGGAGCCGTGACAGAAGCCATGCCTGCTGCATGTTGCATGCATGCTGCATGCTTGCATGCTTGCATGCTTGCTGCATGCTTGCTGCATGCTTGCTGCATGCTTGCTGTATGCTTGCTGCATGCTTGCATGCTTGCTGCATGCTTGCTGCATGCTTGCTGCATGCTTGCTGCATGCTTGCTGCATGCTTGCTGCATGCTTGCTGCATGCTTGCTGCATGCCAAAATAAGATATGAAATGCATGCCAAAAGATGATTCTGGCTGTGAATTTTCTGCGATATGATGTTTCTACTTTTAATTATTATGGATATAAAATATATGCCAAAAGATGATTCTGGTTTTGAACTTTCTACGATGTGATGGTTATACTTATTGATTATTATGGATATAAAATTTATGCCTAAAGATGATTCTGACTTACAAAATTATGGGTTTCGGTGTATGGTAAATGAGTGTATGCCAAACGATTTTCTGCGAAAAAAGGTTTATGCTATCCGTTGCTATGCAAAATAAAATTATGGCGTAAAAAGTTCTGCTATAAAGGGTGGACCCTTTAAAAACAAGTGTTTATTCATTTTTTTTTTTTTTTGGTGAGTGGGAAATCATCCAATGACTGCTCCCGTCCTGGGTGCGGCGGGAGGGCGTGTCAGACTCTTACTGACTAAAACCCACTCATGTTCCTTCGATTGCTCTTTATGTTCCAGGGTCACGGTAACTATTATAAACATTCCGCAACAAATATTAAATGATTAAAACTTTACACTCATTTTAAAAACAAAAGTGTTTATTCATTATCACCAGTTATATAAGTTAACAATAATAACAAACTAGTAATATTATATTAGTCGTTGACCTTTGATTATATGTATACATGTCATGACCTTGAAAACCACGGCATGTTCGGCAGCATTTAGTTATCTAATTTATATTGTACTAGCTTCTGCCCGCGGCTTCGCTCGCGTTAGAAAGAGACAAAAAGTAGCCTATGTTACTCTCCATCCCTTCAACTATCTCCACTTAAAAAATCACGTCAATTCATCGCTCCGTTTTGCCGTGAAAGAAAGACAAACATACAGACAGACAGACAGAAACACTTTCCCATTTATAATATTAGTATGGATTTATATTCATTAAACTGATATTGTATAATTATGACATTTAATTAACTATTTATACAGACAGCCGGCTGTCGGGTTGTTTTTTTTCTATTGTTCAAATCACGTGTGTTTGAAGGTTTAAACATGAGTTCCCAAATGAATTAACAATTAATTACTTTTATGTATTTATCTCCACTACAGAGATTCATTACATTAGTTACTTATATACTTACTCTATGTTAGTACATAGAACAATACAAAGTTACAAAGGGCAATTCACAAGCATTTATCTGCTTCATTGTAATTTAGTCATTATAGGCGAGACGACAAAAACAAAGTAATTAGTCCGTCAGATAGATTATCAAAAAAATTTGGACACGTATTTTTTCTTTTTTCGCGTAAACGAAGAATGACGACGATACAGTGCGTTGAAGTTGTGCATGACGTCACGATCGATACAATTTTTGCAGGACTGTGACGTCAAAAGAGCCTCTCCGGAACTTTGTTGCTCTTTATCTTTGTCTTTTTTTAATAATTTGATCAAGAAAAAAATACGTGTCCCGTATTTTTGGCCGATCTATCAGACGGACTAAACAGAATTCATTTTTTTTTAATGTTGTCGTCATCCCCTTTATCTACACACATCAACATGGTCTAGGAATATTTTATTTAAAACTAAATAACTAAAATTCTATTAACTTTTTGTTAGGACATTAAAATAAACCTTATTTAATATCTAATCTGATAATAAACTTTTAGATAAAGTTAAATTAAAAAAAAAACTTAGAAGAAGAGGAAAAACTCAGACGAAATTTCAATCTTAACTTTATTTTTGAAACATCAAAACTCAAACAAAACAACAATTTTTTTTATAAAAATTCTTGAAAACTTAAAATTAATATTCCGTGGATCCACCTAAGACTCTCCTGACACATCTGCAGCGGTTCTGCATACTCAAAACAAGGGTGTCAATATCCTGTTGTGGAATACTGTCCCATAATTGCCGTTTCTGAAGCCATGAAGACCAGTCGGAGCGTTATATCCAGGCTTTGGTCATGTTATCGTGTCACGGAGGAAGTGGTGGAACGGCACCGAGGACCTCAACGCATTACAACACATGTACAGGACCGATTCATAGTAAATGCTGCACAAAGTCAACTAAATGCAGCGGCGATGCAATTGGTTCAAAGGCTACAGAGAGAGTATGGTTTGCTGGTAAGCGGTCAAACTTTGAGAAGGCGACTGCATGAAGTCAATCTACGTGCTCGTAGGCCATTTTGGGTATCAGCACTAAGGAGAGGTAATCGAGGAAGAAGATTACAATGGGCTATTGCACACGAAAACTGGAACCATTCTCAATGGTCACTTGTGCTTTTCACTGATGAATCTAGGTTTGGATTTCATCCTGATTCGCGAAGAGTACGCGTTTGGAGAAAACCTGGATGTTGGAATCGACTGCAGCACCCACAACAAGTTCATGCATATTAAGGTGGCACGATTATGGTTTGGGCAGGAATTCGTCTCGGCGGTAGAACGGACCTCGTTTGGATACAAGGCAATATGACTGCTCGAAAATACCGAGATGAGGTGCTAGAGTCTGTAATCTTGCCCCACAAACAGCAAATGGGACAAAATTTCCAGCTAATGCACGACAATGCCCGTCCACATACGGCGCGTATCGTTACAAGTTGGTTACAACAGCCTGTTATCCAAGCTTTAGACCGGCCTGCACAATCCCCTGACTTAAATCCTATTGAGCATGCCTGGAATATGCTTCAGAAAAGAGATCGTAGGAATTTCCCTGTTGATATTGTGCATCAAAACCAGCTTTTCTTGCATCTTAGCAGGATTTAGGACAGTACTCCACAACAGGATATTGACACCCTTGTTTTGAGTATGCAGAACCGCTCCAGATGTGTCAGGAGAGTCTTAGGTGGATCCACGAATTATTAATTTTAAGTTTTCAACAATTTTTATAAAAAAAAAATTGTTTTGTTGTTTAGGTTTTGAAATTTCAAAAATAAAGTTAAATTGAAATTTTGTTGAGTTTTTCCTCTTCTTCTAAGTTTTTTTTTTAATTTAACTTTATCTAAAAGTTTATTATCAGATTAGATAGGTAATTAAACAAGGTTTATTTTAAAGTGTATGTGTCTTAACAAAAAGTTAATAGAATTTTAGTTATTTAGGTTTAATTAAAATATCCCTAGACACTTTTGATGTGTGTATTATCCCTGCTCTCTTTAAAAATTATAAAACCCTAAAAAGTAAGCACCTAAAGACTATACAATTACATATTTCCCCAACAAACAGAATAGCCGCACGCAAGGAGTACACCGCTGGAAATCATCATGCCCGCTCGCTTAAATAAGCATAAAACAATATTAACGTTTAAAAATGTTATAATTAGCCAATTACAGTAAAAATATCATTTTTTATCACTCACGTGTAAAGTACATAAACAAGTGAACTCACATTTTAGTTAATATCACGACCTTAGGTAACCTCTAAACCTTCGAACTCATGTGATTCAAGACACAATAGAAAGACAATAACAGCACGACAGCCGGCTATCGCTTGGTCGTAGATAGGCTAAATGGTTAGTATCTGATCAAAGCACAAACTGTTCGTGACAGTCAGTTATCCGGCTAGGCACGTTCACAAAAGAGACTGTAGTCACCGTAATTAAGATTACCGAGATTTGGCTTTTATGTACTCGTAAATGACCATCGGGCTTTTAAACAGCTAATACGCGTTACAATAGGATTATAAGACGGTTTATTTCTGATACTAAATGACTTTTTAATTTTTTTAACATGAAAGAAACCTTCAAACTCCAAATAAAGAGTTTCTTTCTCCTGATAGGATGCGTTCTGAGGACGAATGGAGTTTAAAAAGTTTGGATAACATTTAGACCACTTACAAGCTAGAGAGCCGGTCGTTAAGTCAGAATGTTTAACGTTGGCCTATGAAAAAGAACTAGCAAGAACTAAAATAATATTTGTACAGGAACCGCAGCAATTAAAGCCGTGGACCGGAGTATGGGATGCCACCAGGTTCCTTCCCGCTTGCCTCCAGTACGATCCTTTTATAAAGAAAAACACAGGTAAACTGCTTCGACGTAATACTTTCTACTACAACAACTATTAATAGAAGAAAGTCATCTCCTGAATAAAGTGTCGCATTGAATTAAAAACATGTTCAGACGTCGATAAAATAATTTATTATTACAAAAAGAAGATGTCGATATATTGTACTTATCCTATCTATCAAGTCAGGATATATGATTAATGAACCGCCGCGCCGTCTGATTCTTGCTATCAGTCTAACACTATGCTTGACTAAAAATGGAACCATGATAGCTGCAGATACCATTCACTCCAGCAATTATCGGTTCATTTAACAATAATTAATCTTCCTCCCCAGGTAGCGAGGACTGCCTCTATGTAAATGTCTACACGCCCAAGCTGAGTGCTGGTGCCAATCTCCCTGTGGTGGTCTTCATCCACGGTGGAGCCTTTATGTTCGGCGAGAGTTCAGTGTACGATCCTGCCAATTTTATGGACTGGGACATGGTCGTGGTCACCCTGAACTATAGGCTTGGACCGCTAGGTGAGGAAATTGACGTAATAATGACATTGAGTGTTGACACGTATTGCCAGGGCTAAATTTCTACGCGATCACGTTACTAACGTCTAGAGCTTTTATCACAAACCTTTATTTATTTTTAGGTTTCCTCAGCTCAGGGGATGAGATCGCTTCCGGCAATTATGGACTAAAGGACCAATCCTTCGCGCTCCACTGGATTAAGAATAACATCTTGATGTTCGGCGGAAACCCTGATAGTATCACCCTGACAGGAAACTCCGCTGGGGGTGCCAGCGTGCATTACCATTACCTGTCACCGTTGTCCAGAGGTGAGTAACAGACAGAATTAATCTTTTAACCACTTTTGTAATATAAACATAGTGAAAAATATTTATATTCCTCCCAAAAATCTCCAGGCACATTCGCTCGAGGCATAGCATACAGCGGCTCCGCCCTCACCAGTTGGACTCACTCCATCAAGCCGGCAGAGAAGGCGAAGGCCCTGGCCGCCATCGTGGGCTGTCCCACCAACACTAACAAGGAGATGATCGACTGCCTCAAGTACCGACCTGCTGACGTCATCGTTAACGCGCAGACTCAGATGTTTGTACGTATATGAAGATAATACCTTTACCTCTTCAAGTTCTGGCCAAGATTGTGTAAGTTTTCGTTTGAAAGACAAAACTAATACATTTTTATTTTGGAGAGTGGACAAATAAATGTCTACCCGACATTTTACAGGAATAGCTACCTATTCGGGTTCCAGAAAGGAATTAGAAAAACAAAAAAAGGTCCTAATTTTGATAATCAATGCACGTAATTTCTTCTGAACAGGAATGGAGAATACATATGTTCACTCCGTTCACGCCTGTGGTGGAGGCGCCGAAATCAAAGCAGCCATTCCTTCAGGATTATCCATACCACGCCACGCGCTCAGGCAGCATGATGAACGTGCCACTCATCATCTCTGTGGCCTCTGAGGAGGGACTGTACCCTGCCGCTGGTAAGTGGAGGATCACTTGGTCTAAATGTTTTTGATAGTGTCAAAAAGCACGATCTGGGTAGCTCTCCGCCAGTCATTTCTTATTGTCATCATTTCCCTAATAATATCTGAATTTCTTGGACAACTCAAAGCCAATAGGTGATTACAAGTAATGTCCTCATATATGCAGGTTGCCAGACTTATAACAACAGTCCACAATCTTTTCCAGCTTACCAAGAACATCCCGACATTCTGCCCGACCTAGAAGCCAACTGGAACCAGCTGGCTTCTAACATCTTTGAGTACAACGACACCCTTCCGCTCAACCGTCGTGATGAAGTCGCGATGAAGATCAAACAACACTACTTGGGAGGCAAACCTGTCAGCCATGAGACATTCCCGCAGCTAGTTCAGGTATGAAACAATGAAATAAATAATATAACATGAAAATCCGAGATCCTGATACGACTATTTTCAACAGCAGTATCCTCTACTCCGCAGGCTCTGGGCGACCGGCTCTTTGTAGCGGACGTGGGTAAGACGGCACAGATCCACGCCGCCAAGTCTGGGCAACCGACATACTTGTACCGGTATGCCTTCCGTGGAGCCACCAGTCTGTCCAATGTCATGGCGCACGACAGCAGGAATTATGGTGAGATTATATGTAGAAAGCATTACTTGGATGAAAGTCAAAGTTTGTACTCACTTCCCCCTCTCCCATCCAAAGTAATTTCCTTTGCTCTGATGGTTTACCTAAAAGGCGTAGCAATCGAAAATTGACTGGTTTATTTCGGAGTAATTTACTGATTGTCGATTTTGCGCGCCCCGTTTTATAAGGCGTTCAAGCCACAAGCCCTGCTTGACTGGCCTCTGTTTGATCTCAAATCCAGGACGCCATTTTTCTGCTTATTCCCAGGTGTGAGCCACGCTGATGATGTGCTGAAGATGTTCAAGTTCCCCGGCGTGGACAGTGACCATCCGGAGGATGTCGCCATGGTCGAAGGTCTCATCAACATGATATACTCCTTCTCCACCACCGGGTATGTTCAATGTCTCTCTGTACTTATTCTTAGCAATTTTACACGTTTCTTTAGATACTACTCTACTCTTTACTACCAGAGGGTTAGCGTGATGTCTAATCTATAGTACTTTTCCCAAGAAATCTGGCTATCATAATGCAGAAAGATTTTTTCCAATCCGGCTGGTAGTTCCAAAGATTAATAAAGATTCTATTTTGTTCATAGAACTCCAAAACTAAGCAACAATGGACAAAAATGGGAACCAGTGAAGCCTGGAGCTGCTGAACTGGACTATCTGGACATCCTGTCACCCACTAAGATGGAAATGAAGTCGACTAAAGATTTTGGCCAGAAATCCTTCTGGGACAGCCTAGGTTTCAACGAGAATGAAAATTACAGACCCTATCTTAGGGATGAGCTTTAAAGTGTAACTCTTATTTAGTGCTGTAAGGTTTTAGTGCTCTATAAGTACGGTCTACCATAAAGCACTTTAGACTTTTTAAGCATCATTATTGAATACAAATAGGAAATATAGAATAGATGTAAACCCCTATTTCCTCAAATGCTAGATTTATTTCGTGTCAGTTTAGTGAAATGTTAATAGACTATTGTATATTGTTTTATTTTTATTAACTGTTGTTTTTACTAGCACAAATAAAAATTAAGAATTATTTCCATTTATGCCTTTTTAATTTCTATTAGATTTCTCTAAAGAAAAAAGGAAAAAAAAATAGGAAATTCATTTTATAAACTCGTATACGCATGTTTCTATCTTTAAGCAAAAGTGTCAGTAATTAAAAGGAGTATTTTTATGTCTATAATATTTATTACTTTTTCATACAATAGGTAGGTATCTAAGTACCTATTGTATCCTAACCTACCCACAAAAGCTACTTCGGTGTAGTTTTGCACATTGTAAAGAACAAGTGACTTCATCAAACCTAAATTATTTATTTCCATTTGACCATTTCAAAATCACTTTGTAACATCATTTACAAGAACAAAAGCATAATGTAATAATTGAGTTAATAAAACACTTTCCTAAGCCGATAAAAATAATGTCTGAACCAGCACAATGTATAGAAAAAGGAATATAAATCATCGGATCAATTCGATTAGACCATATTTTGTTTGACACATTTTAACAGGTTTAAAACCGATACGCTATTAAGAATTTCAATTTCATTTCAATTTATTTATTCAGAAACAATTTGTATTGTGTTTGAAAACATAAATAACACAACAAATACAATAGGAATACATAGTGACTTGTTGACAAAGATACAGATGAAGCAGATAAAAGTATTAATTAAAAATACATTGTAGTATCTGGACGTTAACGTCCAATAAGACAATGTTTTTTATGTTTGTTAGCAATTAAAGGCGCAAGCTATAGTTTGTTGTAGCGGAATGTTTATACCCCGGAACATAAAGGGCAACCGAAGGAACAAGAGTGTGTTTTAGTCCGTAAAAGTCTGACACGCCCTCCCGCCGCACCCAGGACGACTTCTCCCGTCCTGGGTGCGGCGGGAGAAGTCGTTCATGTTCAGTCATTTGATGATTTAACAGTCCACAAAAAAAATAAGACAAGCTACATAACATTACGCTATAACCTACGGGAGCGGAGCAATCATCAAAATCAAAACATAACTTAATAAAAAAGGGATATACAAATTTGCTGAATATTAAAGGCCCATTTAGACGATACAATTTTCTTGTATGCATTAATTTATCGCATCAATTACTGTTTAGACCATGCAAGTAATTTATGGCTTCAATTTTATTGTATGCAACAGGCAAAAAACTTGCATCGTGTAAATGGCGATTTAATTTCTGTTTTTGTTGAAATGGGTACATTCGTACAGACAACTCCTGGCTCCTGGACAATCTCTTGAAAACTGGACAGTAGAGATCTCGAGCAAAGTCTCCAGTATGCGACGAAGCAAACAATGCTTTAATTCTAAATTTCCTTTTTTTTGGGTTCCGTACCTTGCTCAATAAAAATATACCCTTATAATTTCGTCGTGTCCGTCCGTCCAACAAATTCAATAATAAACAATTATAAATAACTTAGAACAACTCACACACGGTCATCTGATCCCAAGCTAAGCAGATCTTGTGTTATAGTAACCAGACAACTGATACACATACTTATATATGCTTTATAAATACATAGATATTATAGATAATTTACACCCAGACACAGAATAAACATATGCTCATCACACAAAGTTTGTCCTGGGTGGGAATCGAACCGACCTACGGCTTAGCAGATACTTAGAATACTTGAATTTAGATACTTCATAGATAATTTAAACGCAATTTAAAAACATAACAACAAAAACACAGCTACTAAAAATACGTCAATTTACTTCACGCGCGGGCTAATTTGACAGGACTAAACCAATGTACTATCTTCAACACACGATGAACTAAACTAAATTTAAGATCATTGCGATCTTAAACTAAGTTGAGTTTGTGTACAAGGGAATCCGCATTACCTCAATCTAAACCATGATCTAAACAGAATCTGCTCTCTTACCACTCAAAACCTGAGTTTCGTAATCAACATAACTAATCGGTCAAACGTAACTCTGAGGACTTTGTTGTATTTTTTTTGGGATAGGTATGGGAAATTAGCAAATGACTTCTCCCGTCCTGGGTGCGGCGGGAGGGCATGTCAGACTTTTACTGACTAAAACCCACTCTTGTTCCTTCGGTTGCCCTTTATGTTCCGGGGTCACGGTAACTATTATAAACATTCCGCAACCCCGGCAGGCGTTGACCTGATGGGAGTTTCGTAATCAACACAACTAATCGGTCAAACGCGTCAAACGTAACCATATTATCATTCTGAGGACTTCTTTAGTACTGCATCTACCTATCTGATGTATAACCAGTAGGTACTCAGTACCAAAGAGTACAGTATATCTCAGTACCGCGCCAGACACCTGCGCCGACGCACGCACGCAACGCCGCCATTTTGAATTCTATTTTCAAAAATGCATTTGAGGTTATTCCTGTTTTTGATCGTCGCCGGCTTGGTTGCCGCTCAAGCCCCAAACCCTACCATAAGAGTGGCTCAGGGATTACTCCAGGGTACGTGGAAGGTGTCCACGAAGGGCCGGTCCTTCGCCAGCTTCCAAGGCATTCCATATGCACGGCCGCCGGTCGGAAAATATCGATTTAGGGTAAGTTCTCTTTTAGTAAGTTTAAGCTGTTGATAACTTTTACCACCTATGTATGGCTGTGGCAGACATTTTTTTCCCTATTGTGTACCAGTTTATAATGAAAATACTAGGGAATGTAAGCTTCCCAAGCTCTCAGATGTTAGTTTACCCAACATACTTGATATTTATCGGTATATATTGGTCACCTCGGGTAATAATGCTTAATACATGTGAAAGTAACTGTATACGTGTGTTGTCTGTAACAATTTAAGCGTTTAACCAATGAACTGATTTTGATGACAATAACATCAGTTCATTGACAATATTTTCTTTTTTTTTTACTTTAAGAAATAATCAGCTATGACAATCGAGTAGAAAGAAGTAAGATGTAGAAAAAAGCCAGTTCAAAAATAATAATAAAATAATATGTTCTTTATAAACTTTGGTAAATAAGACACGAATATGAATTAAAGGCGCGTGGATTTCTTAATTCAAACTTCAAATCTTTGTAAAAACTTAATTCAAACTTCAAACCCACTCAGCACCTTTGTAAAAATGCGGGTTGATATTTTGTTACGTAAAACGCTGAAAAAATCTCTTTTCAAGTGTACAAAAAAGAAGAGTTTTACAGAAGTGTACTAATGAACCCAAATGAAGTCCTATTTGAAGCCAGTTTGCAAGTTTGTTCTGTAAAATAACTAGGCCAGTGACTACGCTGACTAGCAAATAAGTCTTGTCTTCGAACCACATAAGAATCATTTCAAAATTGGCTACTGCCGATCTATGAAGATAACAATTTATAAGGTACAAATTTACGAATTATACCTTAGACGAAGATTAGAAAGAAAAAGTTTTCTATCAAATTGACATCAAAAAACTCCTCCGCATCACGTAAAAGTGCTCAAGAGCATTGCCAAGTTGGATGGCAATGCTAAGCTCCTGGCCAAGGTAAAATGCAGCCTTTTGGACAAGGCAAGGCAGATCTTACTGTACGCAATGCCATAAATCGCCTTACAATCGAAATTTTTGTACAAATGCCAAAGGGGTTAAGTTGTTGACCCAACATTTTCATTTCGGTTTGCTTTAAAAATCCTCAATTAGACCTATTAACACCTAAAATTAATTTCAAATATTGTATTTCTATAAGTAGCAAAAGTCTTCAATCATTTAAAAAAAAATGGTTGCCTGTAAAGTCGGTTTTACGGGCGAAGATTTTACGTGACAACGTCTTTCATATCGATCATAGTTGAGTGGGAGAGAGACGCAAGGCATTCGGCGGGCCTCTCTCTCGTTCGGTGACTCATCGTAACGTTACCGAGCGTTACACTTTTTCATAAGTGACTCCCAGCCGCAACCTAATTTAAGACGTTGTCACGTCAAAAAAATCCAGTGGCCTATGAAAAAATAATCGAGTTTTTTTAGTCTTAGGAGTGTGGAGTGAGAATTTGTCACATGAAAAGTGTGAAAAAGCTTAAGAAAACCAAAAATGTTTATTTATAATGACCTACTTACAGAGCTATTAGTAAATATACCTCTTTCATATCGCGATCGTAATCGTGTTTGCTGAAAACTGTATCAACTAATTTCATCGTAGACAAAATCCTGGGTTCCAGGAAACTCGCAAATTTTTCATTTGGCAATAAAATTGTACTCTTGAGTCTACAATCTGGTTTTGCGTAGCTGAGAAGTTCTGTTTTGAGCAGTAGACAAAACGCCGTCAATTTTATGGTTGTCATGGTTGTGGTTTCGAATCCGGGCAAATCCATACTAATATTATAAATGGGAAAGTGTGTCTGTTTGTCTGTCTGTATGTTTGTCTTTCTTTCACGGCAAAACGGAGCGACGAATTGACGTGATTTTTAAGTGGAGATAGTTGAAGGGATGGAGAGTAACATAGGCTACTTTTTGTCTATTTCAAACGCGAGCGAAGCCGCGGGCAATAGCTAGTATGTATATATTTCTCATCCCCTGAAAGGTAAATTTGGAGGCATTTATTTTACTTATACAGGCACTTGAATTGTCAAAGATTCGGTTAGTCAGAAAGGGAACGCAAATTACGAGTTCCAAAATGTAGGTAGACAGATCTCTATGGAAAAGAACAAGCAAGAAACTCCAAGGACACTTTCTTTAAAAACTTTATGTTTTACAAATTCTTTGTTACATTATTTTTGGTTCTTATGTGAAAACAGCATCTCAGAGATGACCGATCTAAACTGACAGCGCCGCAAGCATGACGCGAGGCATTAGGTTCATTTAGCTCGACCATTTTCGGAACCGAAAGATCCAACGCACTCGCCGCCATCAGCAAAGCTTTCGAGCGAGCAAGACAATTATTATGTGTCTGTTGTATGATAACGATATTTTTATTATTGGCTAAAAAAACATTAACACTAACGAAAAGAAACTGCAGATGATATCTGCAAAAATAGCTCACTACCAACACAAAGATATAAAATAAGTCCCCTGCGGTTTCACCCGCATTTTTCGTTCCTGCTCCGCTCCCGTGAGTCGTAGCGTGATGTTATATAGCCTATAGCATTCCTCGATAAATGGGCTATCTAACACTGAAAGAATTTTTCAAATCGGACCAGTAGTTCCAGAGATTACCCCTTACATACAAACTTACAAACCTACAAACTTACAAATTTTACCTCTGTATAATATTAGTATAGTATAGAAAAGCTATAAAGTACCTTTAATCAAAGAGAACGTTTATTCTGTGTCAGCTAACTCTTGCTAACGATTTATATCAATATCTCAGTTCTCAGCTAGGAATATAAATTAGCTGCAATGTTCTTGTTTACAGTGTTGTAAAAACTGAAGCAGTTTGTCTAATATCACGTTGTTTTCATTATTTACTGGACTCCCGGGAAAGATGCGACGTCGGAAGAAAGGCTTAAGAAATATAATGCGGTGTAAGTGTAAACTATAACTAAACGTATAAACACGAACTTTGGGAACTAGAGATATTCTTAAGCACTGCAAATCTTTAGATAATATAGTTTTGCATCGATTGATCACTATTCGCATCTTTCTCCAAACTACAAGTCAATTAATTTATTAAAATAAAAAATCTTAATTGACTTTTGGGAACTATGAAAGGTTAATGTGACTTGCATTAGTATACATAAAACTTATTATCCAAGAGTTGCAACTCTTCGTATTTATATGTGGAAATCTATACCTAACTAGTAGTGTCAGGCGGTGTTCGTGTTTATATTACTAGTATGAATATTACTTTAATGTTTTAAGAAAATATGTGCTATATAGTATTTGCGTAAAATAGTAACAAACATCCATCCATCGGTCCTCAGACTCCTCACATGCTTTGGCATTTATGAACCGACTTCAAATTCTTTTATTTTTATATACCTACCGAATGTTATTAATCAAGAAGGTTTTACCATTTTAATAAAATTCACTAAAGAGTTTTCACTTCTTAAAACTTACTTTTAAATCTGGCCGTTTTATCCGATACAACAGATGACGGCCCTTATTTGTTGAAACAAAATAAGAAAGAAAAAAGAAACACAAATGGCGTTTGTATTTTTTTTTTTTACAAAAGAAGGCCTGCATCCCCTAAAAACCAAGGTTTTGTTCAAAATAATATGTAGTACTAAATAATTAAGATTATAAGAGGTTTTGCTGAAGAGTCTTAATGACTCTGAGGAAGTATCTATAGATCTGTATTACATGATGATGACAACATTTTGACAAAAGAAACTAAATGGCCTTTTGTGTTTTTTTTTTTGTGTTTAATTATCTGTACAAATAACGGCCATCACTTGATTTTTTGGATTTAACTGCCAGTTCTGGATAAGTATTAAGATGTAAAAACTCTTCAGCGAGTTTATGAAAATGGGAAACTTGTTTATTTCAAGTGACATATCCCACCTACTTGGTAATTAACCACTCTGCTCGACAATATTTTGATACCATCTGTCCGTTATGTTAGTGCTCTCTGCTCCTGTGGGTCTTGGCGCGATGTTATGTACGCTGTGATGTGGTATTCTGATGTATAAGCTACGAATGTCTCGCAATGTCACGAAAGGTCTTATTGTACAATAATTTTGCTGCGGGGTTTTTTGAAACTTATGATATTTTTTTTTGTTTTTGCCACATTTATCCATGATGTCCTGCTACTATTTGTTAAAGCGTAACGTATAAAACCATAGCCACAGTTTAACGATCCATACAGTTGGTAAACGCCTTTGATGTCGGACGACACCGCCGCCGCCGCCCGTGTAGGTATTTACGCTACCGCGTGCAAATGTGCAAGGGTTGTCAAAAAAGACAAACTTTATTTTTTTCATAATTGAATATTACCTACATGTGAGAATTACGCGGCTGTGGCTTTTATAAAGGGGGGCAAATTTTTCATTATTTTTGCGATAGGACACACCGTTTTCGAGATACAAGCTTTAGAAGAAAAAAAGACAGGTCACAGCGGCATGCGACTACGGTCATAACCTGGAAACAGACTGGTACACAGGACAGAAGGTACCTAAGTACCTTTGCTTATTGTTTTATCCGGGTTTTTCGTAGTCAGGTTTTAGTTTTTTTAACTTTTGTATATTTAAATAAATAACCTAACATTGCGTGAACAGTGTCCAAGTGCCTGAGATAGCCCGTTCGCAAAGCGTATTTACCTACAATACGAAATATAAATGATGCCGATTGAAATGTTTTTCCGATTGTAATAATATAACGTATACGAATACGTGTATAACTTAACTTTACTCGTACCTACTATAATTATTATATACGTAACTATAAACACGACGAGTTTATACAAAATAAATATTAGTAGATACCCACCTGTTTAATACGAATTTATAAGAATAAACTTACCTCGCGTCACGGGGAAATCTATGAAATCTTAAATCCTCATTGTGTCTCGTTGTCGAGGTACATCCGTACACAGAACAAGAAGTGTGCACCATTATAATTAGTTTATTCAATGATTCTTGAAAACTCGCTCGCGATTTACACGGATTTGTTAGCCCCAGAGTTTTGCCCGCCAACTACGCGCACTCGCGGGCAGCGATCCGCGCCGCCCACTTCCCCTCGAGATCCCCGCCGTTGCTCTATGCAAGTACATTCGTTTTACAACTGTATGGATCGTAAAACTGTGCCATAGCCTTCCTCGATTCTTAGAATAAACAACAATAAAAGAAGTTTCTAATTTGAATCAGCAGTCCCAGAGATTTGCGTTCAAAAAACAAACTGTTCAACTTTATAATATTAATATATTATCCGTACTCATATTATAAATGCGAAAGTAACTCTGTCTGTCTGTCTGTCTCTTCTTCACGCCTAAACCACTGAACCGATTTTAATGAAATTTGGTACAGATATAGTCTGGGACTCAAGAAAGGACATAGTATAGTTTTCATCCCGGAAATGCCCCGGGAACTGGAACTTTTATTCCACGCGGACGAAGTCGCGGGTAAAAGCTAGTGGATTATAATTATAATAATATTACAGATTACACGCATACTAAAAATAATATACATAATTGTATGTAAATGTGTACGTAGAATTCTCCAGATACTACAGAACAGATCCATTTTTGCAAAGTCCTTGACCCTAGACATCTGTCACTTGCGGCCATGTCCAGATGGCTGTCATACACATTCATAACTGTTGCTACAACCCAATGAAGTCTGAATACATTGAGAATGCCAATGAGCAATGTGGTTGAACTTAGTGCAGATGTAGTTAGGGTTGCCAACCGTATTGTTAAAAACAGTTTTATACGGTTTTTCACTACACTTTAACTTTTTAACCGACTTCAAAAAGGAGGAGGTTCTCAATTCGCCTGTATTTTTTTTTTGTATGTTTGTTACGCGATATCTCCGTCAATTGTAAACGGATTTTGATGGTTCTTTTTTTGTTTGATAAGTCATGATTCAGGGGTGGTCCCATATAAATTTTGTGGCGATCGGTTCAGTGCTTCTCGAAAAATTCACCAAGAACAAAAAAATATTGACGAAATTTTCATAGACGATGTGTGCTTTGTCTTCAAGTTTCTATTTTCGTTTTATAAGATTGTTAGTAGTTTTATTTTGAAAATAAATTACTTTGAAAGATACTATACACAGTCAAACATTGGGAGTCTACACTAAAAAGTAAAAAATAAAAAACTTTTTTCAAAAAAATTATAACCGCCTTCAAAAACTAGAAACCCAAAAATAACTAAAATTTCGGAAGTCGGTGGCTTCTTTTCTGCCAGTCAATTTATCTGAATATTATTTTTTTGAAAAAAGTTTTTTATTAAATAAGTTTGCAAATAGGTACTGTTTTCAGCATCAAAATTCTTGATATACTATTACACTTTCGACAGAGCGACAGCCGGCTGTCGCGCAGCTTTGTCTTTCTATTGTGTCTCGAATCACGTGTGTTCGAAGATTGAAGAGTTCACGTTCACTATAAAATACTTTTATTATTCTTCTCAGTTAAAAAAACTCCATTTCATGTAAAAAAGTTGACAACCCTAGATGTAGCAAAGAGGTCACTCTACGTCCCTGAGAAAGTAAAATCATCTTGTTATAATACTTTATGATCGTTCTCATCGACGTTAACTTCACTATACTTTTAAACGTCGTTTTTAGGGTTCCGTAGTCAACTAGGAACCCTTATAGTTTCGCCATGTCTGTCTGTCTGTCCGTCCGTCCTCGCTTAATCTCTGTGACCGTTAGCACTAGAAAGCTGAAATTTGGTACCAATATGTATAGCAATCACGCCGACAAAGTGGTAAAATAAAAATTTGAAAAAAAATGTGTTTTTGGGTGGCCAAAAAAATGTGTTCAAGCCTGACGTGTGATATATTGTTAGATAGGTATTTAAAAATGAATAGGGGTTTACTAAAATAATTTTTTGATAAAGTCAACAATTTCGGAAATAATCGCTCCAAAAGGAAAAATCAAAGCGTCCCCCCCCCCCCCCCCTCTAACTTTTGACCCGTAGGCTTCGATCAAGTATACAACTAGATACACAGTTCCATACAAAATGGAACAAAATAGTGTCCGAACTGCAATACGTACTTAGACATTTGTATATCACTTCAAGTATTTACGATAAGGTCTTAGGAGTCAAAGAATTTAATCAAATTTAAACCTTATCTACGTACAATGAGGTTGAAAATAAAACCTGTTTAGTTTGTTACATATCACCTTTGGTTTTAAAAGCAATAAATTTTTATGACACTCGCTGCTACGTCGAACAAGGAAGGAGTGGAGTTGCCTTTGTTAATTTTATTTTTATTTTTATGAAATATGACAAAACAGAAAATAAATGTTGGTTTCCCAATTATGTTTTTTTTGCTTATTTGAAACTTAGTATAATTTGTTGATCAGGGCCTATTGAGGTTTAAGACAGGAAATTTGCAATAAAACTAAAGAAATATTCACAGCAAATCATTTTTTTTTCACACGAAAAAATAGAAGTGTTGACAACGCTATTGTACAAAAAAATTGGCACGTTCTTATAAAAATTACAAAAAAATCACATATCATATAAAGTATACTTCTAAATGTTATATTATTATGTTATGTTATAAATTTCCTTGAAACAAATACATACATATCACATACGTGCATATATACATTGCAAGTTAAATAAAAGCTTGTAAAAATAAATTAATTAATAAAAAACAACAGCGTCTCTATCATTTCAGAACAGAGTCATCGTATAACCCAAACAAATGATGTTGAAAAACAATGGTATGGGTTTGTAAGTTCGGCTAGTGTCTATTCAATTTCAAGGGTTATACTCTCGCCGAATGTCGTTAATATGAACTAAAAAAATGATTTATTATCTTTTCTTGGTCAAATACTAATGGAATTTCATGCATATTGTAATAATAACAAAAGTACTTACCTAAAAAATGACACTCCATATTCCTTTAACGTTCTGGACGTGTGATTTTTACATTTTTTCACTGAGCACTGCGGCATGTTTACGCTCGGAACGGACAAATGCTACTGAATGAATAGGCAACCCACAACGGCAAGTGGGCGGTCATTTGGTTAGGACGCTTTTCTGTTGTGGATTGTGTATCTAGTTTATACTTGATCGAAGCCCGTAGGTTTAAAAAATATGTAAAAAAATCTGGAAAGTAGAACTTTATAAGAACTTTCTAGGAAAATTATTTTGAACTTGATAGAAAGAACAGTTTTTGTACAAAAAAGACAAAAAGGTTGTACAAAACAATTTCTTCGTACTTAATATGTCAACGTAACAAATAGCCTTTTTTTAAACTTATAAGTGGGAACACTTATTGTTACGGACGGGAAACTATGGAACCCTACATTGAGCGTGGCCCGACACGCTCTTGGCCGGTTTTTATTGATTTTTCTTGTCCTGGTGGTTACAGCACGCCCGCCTTTTATGAAACAAGTTGTGACTTTGAGTCTGAGCAAGTACCAATGTAACTTTTTCAATAGTCCTCTGCTACCCGCCTACTTGTACTGTAATTAATGAAACTTCTTTTTCAACACAATGTATTTTGTTATGAAATAAATGACTTATGACTTATGACTTGTGTAGCTCCCAAAACTGACAACAACACTGCTAGGGCAATTCAGTTAATGAATTACTTTTAAAATGTATTTATTTTTTAACTCTCAAATGTAATGTAATTTTATACAATTTAGCAAAGATACAAGCTATTTGGTGAAAGCTGTAAGCTTATTAAGCTCCTCATATTTGATAAAAAATAAATAAAATAAGTACATAAGTACTAACTTATCTAGGTCATCAGGTCGTCACTGACAACCCGCGCCTTAAAAAGCGGGTAAAGCTTTTGGCCCCGATTTTCATTTGTAGTTCTTTGACAGTCAAAGATTGACAGTCTTAACGGGGCTATTGTGTTACCTTATAAACGGGGCTATTGTGTTTTAAATGAGTTGTGAACTCACAAGTTGTGAAGGTCTGTAGCTCCATCGGTGCCAGCATAACACATCGGTGGATGAAAACTACACTCAGGTCCAAGAATTTAAACAACAAATTGAATCATTAACCTTGCAGTTGAACGCCGCACATGAAGAAATTAATAATTTGTCAATTGAAAACAGCGAACTTAAAAAAACTGTTACTGATTTAACGTCCAAACATGAAATACTAAAAAAAGCTTCAAGTAAGCTGACACAGGAAATTGACACACCTCGCAAAAGTTCTAAAATTGTAACCCCACGCACTAAGTCTAAGGAGAAAAAAAAAATAGTCCAAAATGAAGTTCCCAGTACACAAAAAGTTGTAAACAGAGTCGAAAACATCGCATTGTCGTCGTCGCCTCGCAGTGATATGGATGTGACTGAGTCAGTAGGAAACACCCAATTAAGCAAAAGAAACAAATTATGCATTGTTAGTGCCAACAAGACGAACAAAACCTTATCTATTGCTGAAGAAACACTCAAAAACTCGCAGATATGTCATTATATATCTCCAAACTGCGGAATTATGCATCTTATTAGTGATTTACACATTAAGTTAAAGGACTATTCCAAAAATGATTTCTGTGTCATTTTCATCGGAGAGGAGGATTTTCGGAAATCGATGAACTATTTCAACTTAATTTCAGATATACGGTCCACCTTACAAAAAATTCAACACACTAATATAGTTATTTGTTTACCGACTTTTAAATTCTTTATAAATTCTGTAATGTTTAATTCCCGTATTGAGATGTTTAGCAATCTACTTTATTTAGATATTCACACACACAAGTACGCCAAGTTACTGGACTCTAATTTTGATTTAGCCTATGATTCTACCATGTTCTCCACTTATACTGGAAGACTCAATAATAATGGTATGAGGAATGTATTCAATCATTTGCTATCGCTAATTATGATCGATCAAGAACAGTCTTTTACGTATACTGAATCAGAATTAAAAATTGACCACGATCATATTGTAAACTCAAACTCTGATCTTTTTCTTGTTTGATCACATTTATATTATGCATCAAAATATTGCTGGTCTGTTAAATAAGTCGGATATATTAACAGTTCATATTCAAGAACTATTATCTAAACAAATAAATATTGACATCTTATGTATAACTGAGCATTTCATAATGTCTGGCCATGAGAAACTGATAAACGTTCCAAATTATAAATTAGCAGCATACTACTCTAGAAATAACATAAAGCGCGGTGGAGCATGTATATTGATAAAACAAATGCTTGAATATAAAGAATTACCAGACATAATGAGACACTCGATAGCAGGTATAATAGAATGTTGCGCTATAAAACTTGTTGAACAAAATGTCATAGTATTGTGTGTATATAGACCCCCAAAAATGTGCAACTTAAGCAAATTTTATGAAATCTTAAACAATATATTAAAAAATATTTGTACCAAAAATGGTCCTAAAATAGTCTTGTGTGGTGACTTTAATGTAAATACAATGATAAGAAATAGATTGACATTGGAATTTGAATGCTTTCTTTTAAGCTATAACCTCAAATTAGAAATAAATGTACCTACCAGGCTTAACAGCAATACTTGTCTGGATAATTTTGCTCACAATCTTAAACAAAAATGTAAATGGGAAGTAATAGACCTAGCGCTATCCGATCACACAGCTCAAATTTTAAACATTAAGGTAAGTAAGTCATGTCGGATAAAATCTTGGCGTAAAAGTATACGAGATATATCGGATGAAAATCTATTAAAATTTAAAAAACATTTGCTATCTTTAACTTTTTCAGAAGTATATAATACTGAAGACCCAAACTTAGCATATGATATGTTCTTAGATTTATTTCTCCTACTATACAATTTGTGTTTTCCCCTAAAATGTATAAGAATAAAATTTGGAAAGTCAATTAAATGGATATCACGGGGTATTCGTATATGCAGTAAAAGACAACGCTATCTACTGTGGCAGGCAAGAATAAAACCCACAGCGGAAAACAAACAAAAGTTTCATAATTATTCAAGAAAATTTAAAAAAATCGTAAAGTTAACTCAAAAAGCCCAAAATAATCACTTACTCCTGAATTCCAAAAATAAATCAAAAACAGCGTGGCAAATAATAAATAATAGCAATAACTTTAAGGAACCCATCTCTATGATAAATAAACATGACTTAATAGTAACTAACCCTCAAGACATAGCTGAATCATTCAACGACTTTTTCATTGATCAAGTCTTAGATTTGCCAAAATCTTCTTCTTATGATATCAAGAAAATAGATCATAACCCCAATTCGATTTTTGTGTCCCCAGTAGTACCTCAAGACGTGTCAAGGATCATTAAACTGCTAAAGAATAAAAAGAGTTTTGGTTACGACGGCATTACAACAAAAGTTATAAAATACGTTTCGGATGTAATTTCTGGTCCTCTATGTCACATCACTAATGCAAGTATATCTTCTGGAGTATTTCCTAAAGGTCTCAAAACCGTAATTGTAAAACCTCTTCACAAAAAAAATAATAAAGAAGATATGTCGAATTACAGACCGATTGCCCTTATACCCGTGTTCTCTAAAGTTATAGAAAAAATCTTGTATGAATTAATTTACAATTTCCTATTGAAATTCAACATACTACGTGACGAACAAAAGGGTTTTCGTAAAAATAAAAATATTAACATGGCCATATTCGATTTATTAAAAACTGTAATGGTAAACGTAGATAAGAAAAGGCCTATTTGCGCCATTTTCACAGATATGACCAAAGCGTTCGACTACGTAGATCATGAGACACTTTTATACAAACTACACGCCTACGGAATTCGAGGAAATGCATTAAATCTAATTAAATCTTATCTTACAGACCGAATTCAATATACTGAAATTTCTAATATTTGCTCAAACCTAAAACGTGAAGTAAAATTCAGATCTTCCTACAGGAAAATCAAAAATGGCGTCCCACAAGGAAGCGTCCTCGGTCCGCTTTTATTTTTAATTTATATTAACGACCTGCCACTTCAATTAGACCACCCAGTTATATTGTTTGCTGACGACAGTACAGCATTAATTAAATGTACCAATAGAGAATACTATGAAAATGATATTAACGAGGCTCTTAAATCTACAGTTAACTGGCTCAATTATAATAATTTAATAATAAACTTAAAAAAAACTAACATCATGCATTTTCACCAACGAATTTGTCCGGAAGACTTAAACGCCAATTATAATGGATATAAGATTGAAACTGTCAAAGTAGCAAAGTTTTTAGGAATCTGGATTGACAATCAATTGACATGGAGACCTCAAGCTGAAAATATTTGTAAACGATTAAGTACCTACGCCTACATTCTGTTCAATCTTTCAAAAAAGGTCAACACTAATACAGTACTTGTAGCTTACCATGGCCTCGTGATTTCAACCTTAAGATTTGGCATTATATTTTGGGGGAACAGTAGCGAAAGAGAAAGCATTTTCAAAGCCCAAAAACGATGTTTAAGATCAATTTTCAACTTGCAGGTTACAGACAGCTGTGTTCCTATGTTCAAATTACACAAATTGTTAACCTTTCCATGTTTGTACATTCTTGAAACAGCTCTCTTTGTCAAAAACAACCGTAACCTGTTTCCATCGTTAAATGATACTCGAAAAAGGACTAACTGTATGAGATCTCAGTATCAAAAATTATTGTGCACCGGTGGCTATAATACCACACTGTTAAAAAAAAACGTCATATGTATGGCACCCTTGATATACAATAAGTTACCCAATGATCTAAAAGAACAACCATTAAAAATATTCAAAAAACGGTTAACCGACTTTCTGTTACGTAAATGCTATTATTCTGTAAACGATTTTCTGAACGATGTATTATGATAATTGTATTTTTCATCGTATATAATCTTTTTTAATCTTGAGCTATAAATATGTATTTCTTTGCCATGTGTGACTCACAAATGTTTGTATGCCGAAAGGTAGAATGTACAAGGATTCTTGCACTGTTGTACCATCTAATTGTAATACCTACATTCTATACAAATAAAAATTTCTGATTTCTGATTTCTGATTTCCATGACAATTTGGTGGTTAACTACAAAAATCAATACCCAATTATGACGTCATAGTTTACATCGAAGCTCCAATAATTGTGGTTTACCCTCTAATTGATTGCGTTATCTAACCGACGATATAATTGGTCCTGAAACTTATTTGGTTAACAACATCAAACTCAAAGCATTACTTCAAACTAGGTATTTGAATTTTGTAATTGAAATTAAAGAATAAATAAATATCAAATAAATGTCTTGGAACAACTCACACACGGCAATCTGATCCCAAAACTTATATCCATACTATACTATAATATTATAAATGGGAAAGTGTGTCTGTCTGTCTGTATGTTTGTCTTTCTTTCACGGCAAAACGGAGCGACGAATTGACGTGATTTTTTAAGTGGAGATAGTTGAAGGGATGGAGAGTAACATAGGCTACTTTTTGTCTCTTTCTAACGCGAGCGAAGCCGCGGGCAAAAGCTAATAGTAAATAAATCATACATATAATAGATGAATTACAACCAAACACGGAACAAACTCATCACACAGTTGACCGGGGTTGGAACCGAACACACGACGTTCGGTTTAGCAGTCAGGGTCACTAACAGACCTGTAAAATGTGCAAAACATTGGAGAAAATCACAATGTCTTCTATGTAATATAACTCCCTTTAGAAAGCTGATAAAGTTACGTATAGTGTATTTCTTTCAAGCAAAATAGACATCACTTGTGATAATAACAGTCTATAACATTGCTGATTATTGAAATTATCATCATCATCAGCCTTAGCTGTTCATATGCCTTTCCAAAGGCACGTCATTCTTCTCTCATTAAACTCTTATCCAGCTGCTAACAGCTGTTCTACTAAGATCGCCTCTGGCCTGGGGTTGTACAAAAAGCCCTTATAGCAGTATTACTTTGATATTACTTTCAGTGGGAAAGAGACGGCGCTAGACAACGTGTCTAACGCTGTCACTTGCACACTCCTGCAACAAGACTAAAACAATCTTACTTTAAACGTCATGGTAAGGGGGCTGAGGGCGTTCTAAGTAATGTTCTTTGCCTTTGTTTGTAAAGGAACCGCAGCCACTAAAAGGATGGACTGGAGTGTGGGATGCCACCAGGTTCCTCCCCGCCTGCCTTCAGTACGATCCTTTCATTAAGAAGATCACAGGTAACTGCTTCTCCTGTATATTTATTTATTTATTTGCGTAGACACACCAACGGCTTATAGGTATGCACAATATTCATAGTAGGAGTTAAAAAAAAAAAAAATTTACTAGATTAAAAAGCAATAAATTATAAACATTTCAAGTATGAAAACAAAAATTAAAACATAACTTAAAAACAAATTGAAATCACATTACATGAAAACTCAGTCTTAAATAACATTATATGACAGTATTAAGCAATCACATTATTATACAATTAAATTACACTTCAGAATGCAAAGTTACGAGCCCAAAACTGAATTAACATCTGATATGATAATGAATCTGTGTCTGCCTGTGTGTAAGCCAGAATCTGTAAATAACCAGAATTGAAATAAGCTTTAGCATGCAAATAACTTGCACTATCTTTAAGCTGATGATTCCCAAAGCTGACTGAAACACGGAAGAATATTCTATCCTTTAACCTTTCAACGACCAAGCGACAACCGGCTGCTATTGTCTTCCTATAGTATAAGGTTTATACCCTGTTAATCTTCTTCCCCATCAGGTAGCGAGGACTGCCTCTATGTCAACGTTTTTACACCGAAGATGAACCCTGGTGCCAACCTGCCTGTGGTGGTCTACATCCACGGAGGAGCCTTCATGTACGGCGAAGGGGCAGTGTACGATCCTGCCAACCTCATGGATCGGGACATGGTCCTGGTCACCCTGAACTATAGGCTTGGGCCGCTAGGTGAGTAAGTTATGAAGGTGATAAATATGGGAGACTGGGATTTTGTCACATCTCATGAAATCAAACTGATTCATAAAGAAAAATATTTAAAAATATGTCTAGATGAGGGTTTGCAAGCTGTTATTTGCTAGAATTATCATTCAGGCAATTGAACTATCTGTAAATAATTAATTTAAACCTTCGAACACACGTGAATCGAGACACAATAGAAAGACAATAGGAGCGCGACAGCCGACTGTCGATTGGTCGTCGAAAGTTAACCTACGGTATTTTACACCATCATCAATTAACGTACTTTTTGTGAGCTGTCAAAACTCTGTCCTCCTATAAATTTAGTATGGCGATGTCACCTTATGACGTCACTAAGTTTACAACTCAATTTTCTAACTACATATTCAAAGAGAGGTTTTATAGAAGTTGGGACTTACATTTATTGGTTAATGAATGATTGACTGACTGTTGGGACGTTAAGGCACAACAAATTTTAAATGTTCAATTACTAAGTACGTCCAAAACTCATAAACCGCTTCTTTCTGTCTAAAGGTTTCCTCAGCACAGGCGATGAGATGTCTCCCGGCAACTACGGGCTGAAGGACCAGTCCTTCGCACTCCACTGGGTTAAGAACAACATCCTGATGTTCGGCGGAAACCCTGACAGCATCACTCTCACAGGATGCTCTGCTGGAGGCGCCAGCGTGCATTATCATTACCTATCACCGTTGTCCAGAGGTGAGTGAGACATAGAGGCTTTAGACAAATAAACTACTGTCACTCTAGCGCAACTGCAAACAAGGATGACAAAATAGAAAGGGAGAACAGTTAAGCCAAAGTTTTGCCATAGGTTGAGTAAATAACATTACTTACTAAGTGCTGCTAATGTGTGATTTACACGGGTGACTAAAGTCGTACGATTTTTGCCGCGCGACGAAATTCGATCGTCTAAATGGCGATTCAGTGAGCGCGATTTGTAAAGCGACTAGCCGCACGGTGAAAATCGACCCGAGCAAACCCCATATTAGCAATATTACTATCACCATTGCAAAACTGACAAACTACGTTGGCAAGATAGGAACGGAGAATAGCTAAGCCAAAGTACATCCTAAGTAACTTACATAATAAAATAATACTTATCTGGGCCTTAAAGTGAAAAATGATTTAAGACTGGATTTAATTGTGTGAGTTCCAAAGCAAATGTGTATTTTTAAGTCTGTACTTTCTATGTTTATTTGGGACTTCGATGAGGAAAACATCGTAACTTGGACAGTTAAATAATGTAAGTATAAAATCACCAATCCGCCTTTAGCAAGCGTGATAATCAATACTTGTACGGTATTCAAAAAGACCTTTCACTTTCAGTGGGAGAATAAGCTAGCTATATTATTATGAAAAGTCTGTGTTGTTCGAATCGTCGTTGTTATTTAGAGTGAAATAAATAACAAGTAAATCTACTTATGCAGCGACGCGGACGATTCAATTTTCTGCTATGCATTTGCAAGTTAGTGCTTTCCGATCGCAGCCATTGTGGGTTTGTACAAAAGGGCAACCGTGCAAGACTGATTTATAAATCAACCTGGCAGGTTTGTACCTTTTGTTGGTCTTTAAACTGCGACTAAACGACATTCACGGTATATTAGAAATTAAATTATGTGTATTCATCATATACATGACTTCGTCAGCAAGCTTACACAAATCACTTTGAGGATTACGTTAAAGCATTGAGTAATAATGCACCACGTAGTACATTATAACTCAATGCGTTAAAGTTATTTGTCTAAGCTTACACCAAAGTTAAACACAAAACTAGTACAAATAACTTGTGCAGCGACGCGGACGATTCAATTTTCTGCTATGCATTTGCAAGTTAGTGCTTTCCGATCGCAGCCATTGTGGGTTTGTACCATGAAAGGGCAACCGTGCAAGACTGATTTATAAATCAACCTGGCAGGTTTGCACCTTTTGTTCTTGGTCTTTAAACTACGACTAAACGACATTCACGGTATATTAGGAAATAAATTATGTTTATACATCATATACATATGACTTCGTCAGCAAGCTTACACAAATCACTTTGAGGCTTACGTTAAAGCATTGAGTAATAATGCACTGTGTAGTACATTATAACTCAATGCGTAAAAGTTAATTGTCTAAGCTTACGCCAAAGTTAAACACAAAACGAGTACAAATAACTTGCGGAGACATTACATTTATTCAGTAGTGTGTGCGGAAAAACGGACATAATAAATTTTAAACATGCTTTACAGTTTACAAACACAACTGTGCAATTTGATCATAATCCACAAACTTCAATCTCTTATGTTATTCACTATTATAGATACCTCATATCATGTACCAATAACAAAGCAACAAAACCAACTGCTATCAGATTTGTCTCACGTAAATAAAGCTGTACCAACTAATATTTTACAGAGATATAAAGTTATGATGGCACAAATCGAAGACCGCTGCAGAATCGTGAATGAAGCTACAAATAAAACATTTTATGACCAACGACGTCACTGAACTCCATATTTGCCGTAATGTAATTTTCTTTTCGCGCGTAAAATTGACAGTTCGAAGTTCGGACACATTTCGAATAAACGAATTTCAAATGCAGGCTGCTCCAGGCACCATAAAGTAATCCCTTTTTTTGCTAAGTATGAGGGCGAGGAAATATAGACGTTCTTTATGAGAAAGTTTTGCCAAATTCTCTTTGAAAAGGAAAGAGAATTGCGTGCCATTTTTCTAGTAATATTTATTTATTACAAATAACTTTGCCTCTAGTTTGTGGGATGTTTTATTTTCGTAGTAATGTTATTTTTCTATCGAGATGATTTGATTGAGTTATTGAATTCGTGATCATTAATGTACCGGGAGGACATGTAGGTACGGTGGGGCTTAGAAGAAGCCTCCGGGATCAATTTGTGTAGAATGTGGAAGAGTTTGAGAAAGCCTCCGGTTTAAACTTTTGTATAGCGTATCAAGTAAAAGATTTTCTGTCGTTTAAAACTGTATTCAAACTTTTGAGACTTGCCTAGGCTGGATGCTGCTGACACAGACATGTGCTTACGTATAAAAAACAAACTACTACTAATATAGTACAAAAAGCCTTTCTAAAGCGAGTTCTTTAACTAAGTTGGTTATTCCTCACCTAAATCTGACCATATTCAAGTTTATTATTATTAAATTATGCATGATTGTATAATATATTTATGTTTTATAATATATTTAATTTATAATATTTCAACTAATTTATTTTTTAATTCGATCTACGAGTATATGCTATTGCGTTCTGTTCACAAAAGTCAGATCTTTTTTCTTTACCTGTGTTGACACATAAAAGTTTGTTAAGTTTTTAACCAATCGTGCCCATACATATTTGACATACTTACAACCTTTATAGTACTTAGTGACAAAAGTTTTAATGACCTCAAATAGGAGCCCCACACTCCCAAAAGTTGACAAAGCGCCAATTTTAATGAGTGCACTTACTGTACTAAGCAATAAGAGTGATTTTTGATCGTTATTTATATATGACGTGAGAGTATTACGAAAGCGAAAATTAAGGAATACGCCATTTTGACACGTCTCTTGTCTCATAAAGAATGTTTTCACCAAGGTCTTTGTTTTCACCTCCCACGTACCTATTCACTTCTGGAGAAATTACGTTCAGTTATAAGCATAAACATAATAATATGTATACCCTTACTATGATATTATTTCGGTATTTTACATGATTAACTAATAAATGTAAGAGACAATTTCTATACAACCTCTCTTAATTTTAGTCTTAAAAACATAGTTAATTTAAAATTTGCGGTTAAATTGGATTTTCAAAGCAACTAGCCTTGAAATCAATAAATAGTTTGTCAATTGAGTCGCTAACTTAGTGACGTCATAAGGTTACATTGACGTACAAAACATATGGCAGAATCGCGTTTTGACAGCTCATAAAATTTACGTCAATTGATGATGGTGTGGACGGAGTCATCTCGTGTTCTTGGATATAAGAACACGTGTATGATCTCCATACTATAATTTAATAACCGCACAATTATCACTAAAAAAAATATTATTAATTAAACTGGACATTGGCAGAAATCACCGAAAATTCGGTGGATTGCCATAAATTATATAAAAGTTGAAGTTGATGGTGTCGACTACCATATTAAAATCATTTTTCTTTTAAAACAGCTTTGACAACTTTCAGTTATGGCATAATTCATGCGTGTTTATGTTCGTGACTGTACCTGTAAAGTTCATTCCCATTTCATTTTTATATTTTTTCTGATGACTTCGTGCCTTATCTGTGTTTTCAAAATACCCGTTGCTCGGTTAAATAAATAACCTTTTATGAAAACGATTTAGAGTTGCCTTATCCACGAAAGTATGATGATTCTGTAACCAGAAAAAAGAGTGACTGGTGATTACAGACAATACCTACTTAAATATAAAATTTCAATCATGATAACAATTTTCTCTAAAGTTTTCTCTATTTTGTGACTTCAAGCTCTATAATATAAAATATTATTATCATGCTATTATACCTTATTTATGTTTCAATTAATTTTCCTTTTTTCATAAAAAACCTCCTTTAAAAAGGAATACCTACTACGGTTCTGTTGGGACGTTCTCATGTACTATCCGTGCGAGATCTCGCACGGGTAGTATAAGCTGTCTCACGCAGTTTCCTGGGTTATGTTATGTTTTTGATTACTGCTCCGCTCCCGTAAAAAAAAAAAAAAAAAACGTAAAGTTTTGTACACTATAGGATAATCTAATGTCAAAGAAAACTATATTACTGTAAAGTTATATCAAAATCCAGTCAGTATTATTTTGTGAAAGAGTAACGTTCATGCTTACAAGATTTTGTATTTATAATATTAGTAAGAAAAATAAATAGTGTTTGGGAGAGAAGTTTGTGGTATTATATCGTGTCTTTAGGTTTTAAACACACCAAAAACACAAAATATTCCACAAATACCGCAAAAACGTAGACCGTCGTACTCCCTAACTCCCTAGAAAAAGTAATTTTATAAAGAAAACCATTTGCAGTTCAAGACTACATTAAAATGTCTGAGAATTTCCAGTTTAAACTTTAGAGAAGACTAAACAATTACAGAGAACTTTAAGTACATAAGTAAAGTAAATGGGAGCTTTTTACTCGCCTTGTACACACAGCAAAATAGATAATTTTGCATGGTCAGATAAAACAGAATATTTTACATAAACCGATGGGCAGCTTTCTACCATAAATTTAAATTTTTATTAAATTGGAAATCTTCAGTTCTTTTCAATTTGAATTAATTTGAATTAATGCGTCAGGGTTCTAGAAAACTTAAATTACACAAAGGCCCTGCATACTTATTTACTTTTCTGACTGTACTAGTCTTTGTTCTAAGTCTAAGTACCTTTACTTGGACCGTGTCATTATCTTAACAGTGTCTTAACAAATATTGCAAAGAGACACAGTAAATGAACAACTGTAGTTTCAATATTATACGAATGCTGAAACGTAAACTTTCAACCGTCTTTGTAATTACAGGGTGATAAATAAGGATTGTTTGTGGAGATAACAGTGGCTCACCGTAATACAATATGATGACGTCAGTGGATAAACGATAAGGCTTAAGGGAACGTTCATATCTGACGTAAAATGCGTTGAGCGTATCGTCGATCACGTCTATTTGCATTAACGTATCATCGGTTGAGTGTCAAGTGTTTTTTTATACATGTGTCTGTTCGGGCTTTACGCGACGCATATTTCGTCAAATATGAACCTTCCCATAACAGACGGGTCAAGCGCTGGCCGCAAGCTACAACACGGACAATGTTCAATTCGAATTTCTTACATTGGATAACGTAGTTATCCATATATATACTACAGTAGTAGTATGCACTGATATGCCTAGATCACGAAGTAAATCGACGAACGATCGGAATAAAAGAGGTTACATTGATAGTCAGGCTTCCTAAATAGTTTAAGCCTGTATACCCACCTGAGCGAAACAGTGACCAAAGACCGAGGATAGCTATCTACACTCACCGGCATAATTAGGGGAACACAAAAAAAAGGTTGATTTTTTCTAACATTGTCTAGTATTTTTATAAGTAGTTTTTGTTTAAGTGTTAATAACTTCATAACAGATTGTTTTCAGTACCCCCAACTTTAATTTTAAGTGTTTTGACAAGAATTTATGGTTGTTTAAGAATTTGCTCACTTAACGTTTTGTACTCATTCTGATAAGAACTTTAGTGGATGCTGCGAATAGGGACTGTGGGTCATTTAACTGTTTACATTTGAATAGTGCACATTGTTCTGATACAAAATCAGTGATTTACCAGCAACTTCTGTGGCTAGGGCTGTAACCATGATCGAGGAAGGGCACACCTATCGCTCAGTCAGTACCGCACTGGCTGTATCGACATCGGTGATTCATCGCGTCGTCCGACGTTAATAGGGAGACTGGATCGTTCGTGCGCAGACGAGGACAGGGCAGAAATCGAGCAACTAGCGCCTTGGATGACCGTTTCTTGGTCATGTAGACTTTACGAAATCGTCCTCAAACAGCTGTCCAGACCCGAAATCGTTTAGCAGAAGTCCGTAACGTCAACGTGAGTGAAAGGACTGTTAGAAGACGGTTGAATGAAGTTGGCTTAAACTCGTACGTGCCAACAAAGGCCCCAAAACTCGAGGTAGCTCATCGTGTAGCAAGATTAGCATTCGCTCGAGAGCACCAAGATTGGACTAATGAGTGGGGCCGTGTTTTGTTCAGTTACGAAAGCCGATTTTGTGTAAATTTCGTAGATGGGAGGGAAAGAATGTGTAGACATCGAGGGGAACGTTATCACCAAGCAAATTTCACTGGAACTGTGTCGTATGGTGGAGGGTCAGTTATGGTATGGAGTGGCATATGTTTGGGAGCACGGACGGAGCTAGTGATCATACGTAATGGATCGCTAACTGCACAGCGGTACAATACAGAAATCTTAAAACCCCATGTCATGCCTTTTGCCCCATTCATTAGCGAAAATTTCATTTTCATGCATGATAACGCACGCCCTCACACTGCGCGTATAGTGAGTGACTACCTTAATGAAGCAGGCATCACTCAGATGAACTGGCCAGCGCGATCACCGGATATGAACCCGATAGAACATGTCTGGGACTACCTGGAAAGAAAGGTTCGACAAAGAAATCCAGCCCCTAATAATGTGGAGGAACTTAAATTAGCGTTAGAGGTAGAGTGGAACAATTTGTCCCAAGAACTCATTGAAAACGTTATCCAAAGCACGGATAATTGTGTACAGGCTTTAATTAGAGCCTGTGGCGGCAATACCCGATACTAAAACTCCTTTTTTTTTGTCATTTTTGAAAATGTTTACAGATTTCACTTTTAAGGAAAAAACGTTCAATTCTCATTTTTTGACATTTTTGTTTATTTTTTCACGTAGAAGTATTGTGTGAGTCACTTTAGCGTTTATTTCAGTTAGTTTGAGTGCAATTAATTATTGATTAACTAAAAAAAACATATATGCTACATAAATTTGTTAAGAAAAACGACCTTTTTTTTGTGTTCCCCTAATTTTGCCGGTGTGTGTAGTATGATAGTAAAATTTGCAGGCAGCCATCGATCACCTCAATTCTACAAGCGTTCTCCAACAATAGTTTCTCTTTTGGACTAATCAACAATTAGTCTAAAAGACAAACGGTTGGCATTGATGTTTTTCGACGACAGGACTTTTACAATACTATTTACCGAAAGGATTCCGAAACTTTCTGTCTGTGGTCAGTCTAAAGGTGAAAAGATTGTCGGGGAATACTTGCAGAATCGACCACCTCACATGCACATTGCATACTTCGGCTACCTAGTAGCCGTTAACAGCAACAGATTTATAGAAAAAACTTTCTAAAAAACTCAGTTCTGCAGCATACGCCTTGAGAAAAATCCGTGGTTTCGCAGATTTGGAAACAGTCCGCTTAGTTTACTTTAGCTAGTTTCACAGTTTGATGTCGTACGGAATTTTATTGTGGGGAAATGCCCCCGATTTTCTAATAGTTGGAAGCGCTGGCTCACACATTATTTTTCATTTTTTGAGGAAGGTAATTTATTTGTAAATGTGTTACACTAAATGTTCGTGAACTCGATTAGCTTCCATTTCCTAATTAATTTTAATTTTTATTATGTTTATATACTCTTTTGACGGAAATGGTTTTGACATTATATACATTCTTCTCTTCACATTTAACAATGTACAATTAATAATATTGTAACAACATTATTTGAAAAGAGTAAGTATGGAGTTTCTTGCCCATTCTTCTCCATACGTAACAACATTTCCGAATGGGCGGTAGATTCACTTTTGTTTATAAGTATGACGTTTCAAAGTGCCTTTTTTGGCCTAATGGAAATAAATGATTTGACTTTGACTTTATTTGCTCACAAAAATATTAATCAGTATAACAAAAATACAGTTATGTTCATAGCATAAATACGAGGAACAAGGACAAATTTGTTGTCCCTTCAACCAGGCTAAAGAAAATAGGAGGTTCGTTTAGATGTCAATGTATACGCTTTTATAATAAACTTCCCAGTCAGATTCAAAAACTTAGTATTAATAAATTCAAATCATTTATAAAAGGTAGATTATGCAAGAAATCTTATTACTCTGTTAAGGATTATCTTGAGGACACAAATGCATCAATTATATACACGGGCCAATATTAGTTTACGGTTAAGGTTAAGGATGAACAACCCTTATGACGTAGGGGTATGAAAAATAGATAGTAGCTGATTCTCAGACCTACTGAATATGTATATAAAATTTGGTAAAAATCGGTAAAGCCGTTTTAGAGAAGAAAGGTAAGTAACATTGTGACACGAGAATTTTATATACCTACCTATAAGATATTTTTTTTGTGAGTGTGAGGATTATGTGGGTCATTATTTCAAGAATACACAAATGTACTAATATATTTTATTTGGCTGACAGTTTGAGTAGTTAAGCGGTTAAGCGGGCTACCCAAATGTCCTTACTTTGGTATCGTTCGTCAAAACGTTAAAAAAGTTTCTAAAACTACGTCCCTACGTCTTAAGTTGAGCTAAACGATTTCTGACAAATGCTTGCACTTTCTGGGCACGTCCAAATCTGTGTGCTTGTCTCATCAAGAAAACACATCAGCCATTAACCTTCATGATCCTCGCATTATTTAACCAATACAATAATTGTACGGACTTCAAGAGAGTTTGACTTCTGACTTTGTTTCGGATGTTTCTTCTCAGAGTAGTCAGTTACGAAACACCGGCTCCATCGTCCGATTAAAAAAAAAAAAAAACAAAATATTGACGTGTAAAAGTGTTATACATATAACCTATTTACTAATTAAAAAACATTTTAATCCTATTTTCAATAGACAGCAACTTTTAGTGGCCGTAGCATGTAGGCAGTGTGCGAGACCTCTAAAATTCACCATTCATCCGGTAAATAGCAGTTAACGCAATTTATAAATGTCTGTCAAAATTGTATGAGCGAGAAACTAAAGACAACTATTTTGGATCTACGGTGTAAGAAAATATGCCTCCGATGCAAATTGCTATTGATAAAGGATTATATTTTAGTTCAAGCGTGTTCTGGCGAACCATTACGTCGGCAAAAATCTTGGAATCGGCCAACCATTCATTCTACATACCTATGTAGCTTTATTCGGCGAAACGTGCTGTCGTCAAATAATGGTATCGTCTAATAGTTTTCTCGAATTACCGTTCGTCGGTGAACCATGCTTTCTGTAGACTGGCCCTGCGCCGCGTTAAGCGGGCGTCCGGCGCGGGTCTCCGTCCGACACAATAGAAAGACAATAGCAGAGAGACAGCCGGCTGCCGCTCGATCGTCGAAAGGTAATAATTAACTTTAAACGACCAATTCTCGTATATAATCTGAATATCGGAAATGGCTTCAACAATTTTCATGAAAATTAGTATGCATGAGATTTCGAGGGCCCTGATGTAACTAGATTCATTTTGTGAAAAATTAAAAAAATAAATACCGAGTCGAGCTCAGCCATCCAGGTACTTGTACTGTGAATAAATGTTTTTAAAATGTGTAAATGTTAAACGACTTTTGTTGATGACCGTACAATTAAAACAGTTCTACACTTACCTGAGTTATGGTAAAATATTATTTGACCTATGTTACTCTAGGAAAATTGGATTGAAAGAAAACGACTAAAGTTAAAATAAACGAAAAGAAGTCAGTCAATTTATTTGCTTAAAATGCGGTATTTGATAAAAAGTTGAGACGTGTTAAGGGGTCTGAAAGGCAACAAGATGACCCCTTTTGTCTACTATTTCATTTGACACTCATGTACCAACCTGTATAAAATTGTTGTGTTCAAGGACACCTTTCGCCATCAACTGACAAACCGATATTACTCCTAACAAATATTAATAGCAATATGCATTATTTAAACTTTCGAACACACGTGATTTGAAAGAAAATAGCAGCGCGATAGCCGGCTGTCGCTTGAACGTCGAAAGGTTAATAATAATTATTAATTCTCCCGCGTGAATGTCGACACTATTTTACTTTATGAGGGTAGGAATTTCCAAAAATCCTTTTTTAGTAGTTACCTACTCTTTACAAAAATCACACTGTGAGTTTTAAGACTCCAGGTGGGTTACCATGACGTTTAAAGTAAGATTGTTATATTCCTGTTCCAGAGTGTGCAAGTGACAGCGTTAGACACGTTGTCTAGCGCCGTCTCTTTCCCACTGAAAGTAATATCGAAGTAATCCATACTAATATTATAAATGGGAAAGTGTGTCTGTCTGTCTGTCTGTTTGTCTTTCTTTCACGGCAAAACGGAGCGACGAATTGACGTGATTTTTTAAGTGGAGCTAGTTGAAGGGATGGAGCGTAACATAGGCTACTTTTTGTCTCTTTCTAACGCGAGCGAAGCCGCGGGCAGAAGCTAGTACTGCTATAAGAGCTTGTGGTAGGCCCCCTGGACCAGCGGTTTGGGCGATACTATGCGTTGATATAACATTCAGTCATCATTCAGTCAGTTTACTATTTTATATACATAGACTATGCGGGTTAAAGGGTGCTTAACGGCCACTTTGTAAGTCACTTTTAATCCCTTGTGACTTACGTCCAACCCCCAATAAATTTACAAACCAAACTTAGCTTTCGGAACTCTCTTTGAAGTATTTGCGGACCAACTAGATGGATTGGTTGAGCTGACTGGATTTACTGTGTCAAACGTTTTCTAAAACGAAAAGGTGAAAGGTAGAGGGACACAAAGGTGATTGCTAAAGTGCCCCTTTTACACACAGTTGACAGTGCAGCTTTACTAGAATTTTCAGGTGTGCCGTTGGCTCTATAATCGCATTGCCTATTGACATGTTGACTGTTCACATGTCACTATAATTTCAGTGTGTCTGTTTAGAGGGTTATTTTGTTGTTTCACTGAAGTAAAAGGATTTCCACTTGTCAGTTCTGAGATATTGAAATCTCGGCCTGTAGAGTTCGTACAGCTCAAAAAAAAAGTGAGCCGTCACGGGACGCCTGGCAGATGTGAAACATCGACTGATCGACATTACATCATCGCCACACAGTACACAAGACTGTGGCTGTATATATATACCATCATATAGCGTGGCGACGCGTTGCCACGGCATGCGTCGCCACGCCAGAAATTTGTTTTACGTGTGGCTATAGATATTTCACATTAAAAAGCTTAACCATAGATTTTTACTGTTTCATGTGTACATTTTTGCAATGTGTGAACACATACTAAAACGATTACAGCAGAAATCTTCAGAAGTTATTAATCTTAATATATATAAATCTCGTCTATATATAAATCTCGTGTCACAATGTTTGTCCTCAATGGACTCCTAAACCACTTAACCGATTATAATAAAATTCGCACACCATGTACAGTTCGATCCAACTTGAGAGATAGGATAGTTTTTTTTTTTTAGTTTTTTTTTTAGTAGGTAGGTAGTAGGCAGGTAGTAGGCAGGTAGTAGGCAGGTAGTAGGCAGGTAGTAGGCAGGTAGTAGGCAGGTAGTAGGCAGGTAGTAGGCAGGTAGTAGGCAGGTAGTAGGCAGGTAGTAGGCAGGTAGTAGGCAGGTAGTAGGCAGGTAGTAGGCAGGTAGTAGGCAGGTAGTAGGCAGGTAGTAGGCAGGTAGTAGGCAGGTAGTAGGCAGGTAGTAGGCAGGTAGTAGGCAGGTAGTAGGCAGGTAGTAGGCAGGTAGTAGGCAGGTAGTAAGCAGGTAGTAGGCAGGTATTAGGCAGGTAGTAGGCAGGTAGTAGGCAGGTAGTAGGCAGGTAGTAGGCAGGTAGTAGGCAGGTAGTAGGCAGGTAGTAGGCAGGTAGTAGGCAGGTAGTAGGCAGGTAGTAGGCAGGTAGTAGGCAGGTAGTAGGCAGGTAGTAGGCAGGTAGTAGGCAGGTAGTAGGCAGGTAGTAGGCAGGTAGTAGGCAGGTAGTAGGCAGGTAGTAGGCAGGTAGTAGGTAAAGTTCAAACTCCATCTTCCATCGAAGTCCTTGTATAATAAAAGAAAGCGATCCTTTGTAATTTAAGTTGTTTGCGAATGAGTTTAAATTACATTTCTGTTAGATAACTTGTAACCTCCTCTGACATCCTCTTCGTTTCTAAAATTCAAAAGGTACTTTATTCGCATCCCGGTTCCCATGTTACTGGCCACATCTGGCGAAACAGCGGATGCTTACTAAATGTTCCTTGTTTATTTTTAATTTCAGTACAGTTGAGACCACAGTACCATCTGTATGTATAATACTCTCAGATGTGTAGTGGAATGCTCCTATATAATGTAAGAATACGGGTCTTAATTAGAATGAAACTGAGTTAATTGGTAATATACTCCCCAACTAAAATGAGGTCTGCGGTTGTTTTACACACAACAACAGAATACATGAACGCTTCTAGGTCAGTTTTATACAATGTGTCCGGGCATGGACTAGCGATATTCTAAACACTTAAGTATAAGCTATATTAAAGTACAATTACACTCTAAGCGTGGGTCCAATTCACTTCCCTGCTACGGGGCAGCCATTTTGTTTTTTTTGTTGAACTGTTCCATATGAAAATACAAATAAAATCATATCTCTTTAAGTTTTTGTGATACTGAGATAAAAATAGGCTTATTTGAAAGGCAACCATATTATCTACCGTTAACATTACAAAACAATGTGTTCCCAATTCCATAACTTTTGAAAAAAAATGTGAAAGTCGAAAAAATTAATAAAAAATTATGCAATTCAAACAATTATTGTATGAATTGCATAATTTTTTAGGAAGTGATTTGGACCCACGCTTAGAGTGTAATTGTACTTTAATATAGCTTATATTTAAGTGTTTATAATATCGCTAGTCCATGCCCGGACACACTGTAGATAGAAGATTTATTTAAGTACTAGCCTTCGCCCGCGAAAATGTCGGAATTCAAGCCACTATTTTACACCTTTAGGGGTCGAATTTTCAAAAATCCTTTCTTAGTAGCTATTCTTCACAAAGAACACACCCGCCAAGTTCCATACCTCTAGGACCAGCGGTTTGGGCCGTGCGTTGATAAATCGATCAGATCGAGTTTATCATTTTTTATTCATATAGACAAAAGTTTGGTGGCCGGCAAGACACATAACCCAAAAATATGAATAGCGATTTTAAAATTAATGCAATACATGACGCCAAGACACTTAAGGCAAATGGCGCTAAACCAAGCTAAGTGGTCATTAATGATTATTACTTATAATATGGTTATTTTATTAAGTCATTAGTCCGGTTCAGGTAAATCTGTGGAACGAGTGACAATTTCAAATCAAAGTAATATAGAAAGAAATCGGGAATGAAGACATAACATCCTACCTTCACTGATAACCTTTCACACATTGGTACCAATCATTATCATGTTGGTAAACAAAATTGTATTATGTTCTCTACAATACAATGTTCATACAAACACATTTTCAACTTCCAAGTCGTTCACTCGAGTACTCGACCTGTGACGGTCGAGTGAACGACTTGAAAGTTGAAATTGTGTTCTTCATCTTTCTTCACAGAATTCTATACTTAATTGCCTCGGTGCTCAATTAAAATTTCCAATTATGTTTGCTAGGATTGCGTACTTTGAAACAAAGGTGGTGCTTTGTTTCAAAAGATACGACTTTTAGATAAAGGAATTTATAATGAACCTTAGGGATCTAGGTGAATAAGTTCATAAATATTTATGTAATACTAACTTACACCCGCGGCTTCGTCGGCGTTAATGTCGTTCTTAGTAGTTAGTGGTTACTACTGGTTACCTACTCTTTACAATGAACACACCTTGCAAGTTTCATGTCTCTAGGACCAGCAGTGGGCTGTGTGTTGATATATCAATCAGTCAGCCAGTTTACCCTTTTATAGTAACAAATTTGATAACATTTTGTAAATTTGCAATATACTACTGTTTGTTTTCCCTAAATATAAAAATAAAAATAAAAAATAAAATAGTAGTCTGATAGGATGTCGGGCTGCTTTAAGGTCGCTATAAATGTTGTAGATACCGCCCATTTAATATCCGATCATAAAACTAGACATTTTAGGCAAAGGTTGGAAAGTAGTGTAGCCTATATGAAGTGTCCCCAACATAGACTATTTGGAAATCCATTTCCCCACCAACTATCACTGGCCTGAGTTATGTCTACGAGGTGTGGACTCCTCTCAATAGACACTATAACCCACTACTATAACCCACCCCCACCACTATTATAAGTGCAATAGAATTTATATAAAATGATGAACCACTACCATCGTATACGTTCTGATTAAATATCAGAACGTATACGATGGTAGTGGAATACGCCTAAGAATATATGACTAATAAAATAATAAGCAAACCAAGTTACCTTAAATTTTTGTTTCTTTCTGCTTCAGGCACATTTTCTCGAGGCATAGCTTACAGCGGCTCCGCCCTCGCAAGTTGGACTCACTCCATCAAGCCGGCAGAGAAGGCGAAGGCCCTGGCCGCCATCGTGGGCTGTCCCACCAACACTAACAAGGAGATGATCGACTGTCTCAAGTACCGACCTGCTGACGTCATCGTCAACGCGCAGATTGAGATGTTTGTACGTATTTTTTTTTCCTGTTGAAGGCCAACGCTTAAGTCATAGGCGTGCCTAGATTTTGGCTCTGAGATAGCAAGTCAGATATTTTGAGCCAGGTGTCGAAAGATATAATAAACTCTCTTAAGGTTAAATACTTATAATCATGTACTGTACGGCAGGGGAACCTGCAAACACCCATGGCTTCGGAGTTTTGTATGGGTTTCCATATCGAATACATTTCAATATTTTGAGATAGAGTGCTTGGGATTCCTCTGCCAAAAATGAAAATCTAAAAATTTTTCTTTTAAGATGGTTCTAAAACCTTATTTTTTTTACTATAATCAAATTTCTTCCAAATACATTCCCAGGAGTGGAGAGTTCACATGTTCACGCCGTTCACGCCCGTGGTGGAGGCGCCAAGAGTGCGAGAGCCTTTCCTCCAGGAGTACCCGTACCACGCCACCCGCGCCGGCAGCATGATGAACGTGCCACTCATCACGTCGGTGACCTCTGAGGAGGGTCTGTACCCTGCTGCTGGTAAGTGAAGAATTATTTGATAATGCCAGATAGTAAAAGTACAAATAGCAGCTGACCTGCGTAAATTAGGGCGATTCATCTTTTGTTGAGCATAACTCGTTATGCCATCATTATTATCTTGTAGGGGGGAAGTTCCTTCTATCAGACTGTTGATGGTGATGACTGCCCACGGCGCTTGTCGGAATTTTGTAAATACTAGATGAAAACCCGGCTTCGCTCGGGTGAAATGTGACTCATAATACACCTCTAGATATAAAATGTAGGTAGACATTTCTGTAGTTATTAGTTCTCAAGGAATATAAATATAGGAATATAAATAATAGGCAAGCAAGGCATAGATTCGTATAGCTTCGGTCATTGTGTTTAATAAATATAGTAAATAAAAACTGCAATAGTTTTTACATAAATAATTTTTATTTTTAATCAACTAACATAAACATAACATAAATTAACATAACAAATAACTTTTAAGGTTAATTCTCTGTAGTCCTTTCTTTACTTTGGCAGGTAGATAAGTTACTACTTACTAATTAAGAAAAAAAAAGTAAAATGTTCTTTATTCAACTCGGCTAAATCAAAAATAATATTGTGAAACCCGAAGTAGTCACCCGAGAATTTGGCAAAGGTACTTATTAAGAAATATCAATTAAACATCACAGATAAATTATCATAAAATTTCTCTATATACTTATAACATTTTTCGTTAAATATTTTTCACCTTTCAGGCCTTGTTCAGTGGTATTAATAATTAGAATTTTTATATCATCAAATTTTTTTTTAGCCTTAAAATGATTAGCACCAGATGTATTTGCCTTTGTATAAATCTAATAATATATCTGGAATTGGCTTTAATGTTCTATCTGCGTCTATGTATACCTTCCCATTATGACAACAGTTTTTAAAATGATTTTTAATTTTTTCACCTAAAAAATGAAGTGCTTGACAGTAAAAACATTCATTAATCATAGAACAAACTGAATGTACAGATACTTGAATGGTGTTATTTGAAAGTGCTAAATATACATAGTTAGTCCGGGGCTGATGTTCTGTAGTCAATATGCTTGAATATTTACGTTTCTTCGGGGGTCTACCTGCCATTTGAAATGTTTTCTTTTTAATCTTCTTTTAAAGAAACAGAATCACTGCTGACTGACAGCATTGATTCTTGGAGCTACATCGTTTTTTTCTCTTGGTACGAAGAAACATCATCTCTTCCCAAACGTGACACTGGCAGAATAGTCGAAACCGGCTCACGTGCCAAAGAAAAAAAAAACATCTCTTCTGTTAGCGTCAACTCTTCATTATCCAACTTAAAGGAGAAAATATACAAATATTCAAATAATAATAAATAATTATTTTATATGTATGTAGGTATATCCTCACACCTCTATCTGGTAATAAGTGTTATTTTTCATTTTACTGTACTCGGTGAACTGCACCATTAACTTACCAGAAAGGTATCATTGATTGGTCAGATGCATCAGGAGCAGTTTGATTTTTTGGAAAAAGTTTTGAAAGTGCCCGAGCCTTTGTTATTCTTAACAGCCTAATTGTTTCCAGGCCACAGCACTTGCAATAATTGAAATTATCTGTTAGAATAGATGGACTGATTCAAGTACACAGTGTAATGTCTAATTGTATAATAAGAACCAGCCAAGTCCAAGTTGTACTTGTGTATGGAGGGTTCCATTTCATTATAAAGAAGAACGGCTAAAATCGTGTCTCTTTCTTTATGTGTTCATGACACCTCAACACAGGCTATGCATGTAGTCACTTATTATTTGTCGGGTTATAGAGAAAAAATATTGAGCCGCTTACCGAGTATAATGTTGTCGCATTCCACACATCGGCTGCAAATTTGCATTTGCTTCCAGTTTCTTGCAAATATTTTGGCATTACAAAAATTGCATGCCACTGGAAGTAAATAAGTACTTGTTATTTGAATGCAGAAATTCTTACAATTCACTTTATAAGCATAAAACAGAACAATATTCACTTAAAAGCACAACCTGCCTACAAACCTACTAAAATACTACCCACCATCTTTACGAAGAGCCCTTCGCTGCATCCATTTTCCACAATTGTGACAATGTTTACCAAATGCAGAATTATTTAATTTAAGAAGCAAGAAGATTCGGCTGTTAACAAAATTATATATAGGTATCAATCATAATGTATGAAGGTAATCTAAAATTCTAAAATAAATAAATGAATGATAATATTGTAAATCACTATGAAAAACTAAATGACATTTGAACTGAAACAGAATAAAAATATTTATTTTTGTTATGACTCACTCAATGTTTCCGTCAACACTAAAAAAAACTAAAAAAAAGTTTTTCGGGCGCAACATCAAGACCTTTATTCATATTCTTAACACTCAGACAAACATCCTAGCTATTTGTCCCTAGGTGTACCAGTAACTGATGACAAAAATGGTAAATAAAATATGATGAGAGCAACACTGGGGAAAAAGGATTAAAATATTTTGATACTTACACTAATTGTTTATTAACAATACTAATATTATAAAGAGGAAATATTTGTATGTATTTTTGTTTGTTAGTCTTTCACGCATTAACTACTGAACGGATTTTGATGAAACTTTACAGAATATTACAGAATAATTATCGCCTATGTCTTATTAGTTATTATTAATCAGAATAAGACATAGGTGATAATTTGTGCAGTTTATTCAACAGTGATGTTTGATTAGTTGTATTTTTCTATGAGCCGATGAGACGATTGAATAAGATTCGGTACATCATATAGTCTGGGACCCAAGAAAGGACATAGGGTAGTTTTCGTCCCGGAAATCCCCCGGGAACGGAAATGAAGTCGCGGGCAAAAGCTAGTATAAAATAAATTAAGATAAACCCAATCTATAATATAAGTACTTTATTTACACAACAAAAATGAAAGAAATGGTTATTCGCTTTGTGATTGGTATCCCAGTTCGTTTAGCGCATTGACTATGGTAGTGATCGTCACATAAGGCAAGTCAAACGTCTTTAGGCGGCTCATGTGAATCTGACACCAAGGCTACTGCCTTCTTCATCGGCCTTCAGCCATAATTCGTCGCATAGTATTAGTACACGCCCCTGTAATAGGCCAAAGTTATATGTTACGCAATATATATATACATATGATAAACTCATATAAATGGATATTATGAAACAAAGTATCAACTTTAGCGACTCATACTAACCAGTCAACGCAAGCTAAGCACGCGGTCTAAAATCGAAAATTGCGTGTAAGCTACACCTTCTTCTTTACAGATTTATCAGTACACATTATAAACAGTGCTTCTGGATTGTAACCGCGGTGGTTTCTTAGTCATTCTTTCACTTTTTACTAAAGATTTCACGAAAATAACAAATGTAAACAAACAAACGTAATGTCACTTTACAGATGACATGACAACAATACCAAAATCATTATTTGTTTTACTTTTTTTTTGTCATGAGTTACTGGTACACATATAGGTATGGTCGGAATAATGTACTTTTTTGACGTGACAACGTGTTGATTGGCGAGACGTATTTGAGAGATAATATATTGTCTACTCAAAATGGCGACTGCGGTTTGTCCGTCAGTGTCATTACTCAAAATTTAATGAATTAATAAAACGAAATAATCTCCGTAATCCGAATTTTGCGGATATATGTTGTCGACTCGAAATCGATATTTTTTTATGTTTTGTTATTCAGGTAATGTTTCGATCGAGTCTACCGTACCCCTTGACGAAATTATTAATATAGATGCTAAAGTCTCGTCAAACTCTATTTTGTTTTTCAAATCAAAATCAAAAAATCGAATTAAATTTATTTCAGGCTGCATAGGCCCATATATAATACCTTAATCTCACATGCATACAATTATAATTAATTTGTTAGTGACTTAAATCTATGTTAGTAACACTTCCCTACGTTTTTGCATTTTTGGCGATAGACGTCCCGTCGTCTTAAATGAGATCGCCAATCGATCACAAAAGGACTCCCTCACACGCATTACCAAATCTACATACTACAACATTATCCAACCGCTTTCACAGCCTACCAGGAGCAGCCCGACATCCTATCAGACCTGGAAGCCCACTGGAGCGACCTAGCAGCCAACATCTTCGAGTACAACGACACCCTTCCGCTCAACCGTCGTGACGAAGTCGCGATGAAGATCAAGCAACACTACTTGGGAGGCAAACCGGTCAGCCAGGAGACATTCCCGCAGCTTGTTCAGGTAACGGAATATCTTTCATGTTTAAATGCGGCAGGTAAGAAAAAGGCTTTATATGAATATCTGATAGGGAACAAAGAGGTCAAAGGGGATAAAGGCAGTGCCATCGTGCTTCCCTCTCCGTTTATCCTCGCTACGTTACGGAACGCGGTGCCGCATTTTTATGTTGAACCGAAGTATCTCAGTTTGTATAGAAAACACGCCTGGAGGTACAATACACTAACAAGCGTCTCAGAGCGGTGTGATTGTAAGGCGCAACGCGCAGTCGCGCAATGTCATTCGTGAGATGCAGACCGAGAGCTAAGCTACTTTTGTTTTAGCTTAACTAGCAAAGCTGACGCAGTGCAAGCTCTGCTTAGCTTGGGATCAGATGACCGTGTGTGGCTTGTCCCAAGATATTTATTTATTTAGTTTTTCAGACCTATGTTGTTAGTTACCTATGTAGTTATGTAAAGTAAAAGAAAAAAAGTGCTAGCTTCTACGCAGATTTTTACATAAAAATAAGGCAAAGCAATTTATAACAATAAATTTCCATAAATAACGTTTGTAAGCTTTGGGTACAAGAGAACAAAAACTTTTCCAGAAAAATTCTACAAAGACTATATTACCAAAAATGTTCGATAACTTCTATAAGGCTCATTTTTAAAAATAGATACTTACAATTTTATGTAATAATATAATATTAGCCTATAACTGTCCCACTGCAGGGCAAAGGCATCTTCTCATACAGAGAAGGCACGAGCATTGATTACCACGCTTGCTCAAGGCGGATTGGCGATTTCGGACTTGTATTCACTACAATGTGACTTTTTCAATTCATATGTACTTTCTAAAGTTGACATCACTGACATCGGTGAAAGAAAACAGCGTGAGATACAATTTACGCCAAGAAAATTAGGTAGGTACAGATTATGGTGGAACTTACTTAGAAATATGATTGAAGTTATGTTCGTTGGCGGCTGAGCGAAAGCTTTTGGCAATCTCATTAACAGAAATAACTAGGTACAAGTATAGTAATTATGATAAATCAAATGTCGGTATTTTTAAAGAAAATTAATATTGCTTTGATTGATTTACTGAAATATTGAAACGAGATTTTGAGAAAGGCCTTTAGAGTAGGTTCTTAAGTTGGGTACTTTAGTACTCTTAATAAAACTAACTTATGTTTGTTAAATAGTACTTCCTTTTTTAGCTTTTCAAATTTACTAACAAATTACAACCAGATTTCCATAATCCAAGGTAAAATTATAACTAAAAAAGTTACTCAGTCTGTCTGTGTAAAATTTAGTACAGCGATGCGATAGGTTCATCAAAAATCAAATATTAATATAAAAATAATAATTGCATAAATAAAAGACGAGTTCTGTGTACTTTTGTGTAATTTAACGTTTGTTTTACTAAAATTTCGTAAAATTAACTAGGAGCATAAATTTCAAATATCGAAGGCAGTCCTGAGCCAATACAAAGCGAAGAAAGTCGAAATAATTTCAACTCCAGAGATTAACCCGTCAAGCGTCTAAGTTTGCACACGGGTGCAAAGTTTTATTGTTTAAACTATTGTTATATTTTTAAATCGGTCAACGGATTAAGAGCTGAATGGGCTCCATCGAGCAGTGCCTTTATAAGGTCTTCTATAAATCTGCTGACATTCGGCGTCCAGTAATTTTTTTTCGTGAGTCAAAAATATGCAATCACTGCCAGAATTATACAAGGTGTATTTTTGGTATTGCTCAACCCGCTAGGAGATGATTCTACTCATAAAAACAAACAACTTTCATTATGGAACCAACTCTGAAATCGCGAATAAAATATCAGCTGGTTCATACATTATAGTCCGAGGGCATTGAACTTTTCTTAGAAACAGCTGATATTTTTTTCGCGATTTCAGAGTTGGTTCCATGACAAAAGTTGTTTGTTTTCATGGGTAGAATCATCTCCTAACGGGTTGAGCAATACCAAAAATACACCTTGTATTACAAGCTGTGCCGTTCGGTTACTACTCCAGTCCCATAGGTTCGTAGCGTGATGTTAATAGTCTTCCTCGATAAATGTGCTATCCAAAACAAAAACATATTTTTAATGTAACCAGTAGTTCCTCAGATTAACTCGTTCAACTAAACAAACCAATTTATCATCATCATCATCAGCCGATAGACGTCCACTGCTGGACAAAGGCCTCCCCCAAAGATTTCCACATGCATCGTTTGGTTGGTCCTGCGCCACCCGCATCCAACGGGACCCTTCTTAATGAGATCATCGGTCCATCTTGCGGGAGGCCTGCCCACGCTGCGTTTATCTGCTGCTTCGCTGCTTTCTGCCCGACGGCCGTCAGTTCTACGACCTATGTGCCCCAAACAAACCTTATAGTTTTAGAATATTGGTATAGATTCTCACAACTGTACCTCAATTCCGCAGGCTCTAAGCGACCGGCTCTTCGTAGTGGACGTGGGTAAGACGGCACAGATCCACGCCGCCAAGTCTGGGCAGCCGACATACGTGTACCGGTACGCCTTCCGTGGCGCCACCAGCCTGTCCAATCTCATGGCGCACGACGATAAGAATTATGGTGAGATTATTTAATGCATAATGAAAGTTTGAAGTGTTCACGACCTTCTGCAGTGCTACTTTGATTAAACCTTCAAACACACGTAATTCGAGAGACAATACAGAGATAATAGCAGCGCGACAGTCGGCTGTCGCTTGGTCGTTGAGAGGTTACCATATGGGTGTAACCATGTGCAGACTTTTTCTCGAGAACAAAAAAAGCGAAGCTACTTTGCGAAGCGAGCTGTTAATCTAATATTCAGTAAATCTTACATGTCCTAAAATCACCGATATTAAACAGAATAGTAGTAGGAGGCTAACTATAAGCTTTGATGATGGTCCTCAGAATTATTCGAAAAAAAAACCAAATAAATATACGTGAGAAAGACTATAAATTCCCCGAATGGTAAATGATAACATCGAGCTGGCGCAGGCGATGTGGAAAAAATAACTGAAATATCCACGATTAACATGTTTTTCTGAATGTTTCCAGGTGTTAGCCACGCTGATGATGTGCTAAGAATCTTCAAATACCCCGGTCTGGACAACACCAACCCAGAGGATGTCGCCATGACCGAAGGGCTCATCGACATGATCTACTCCTTCTCCACCACTGGGTATGTGCTTCAAAATATTTCCAGAATCTTAAAAAATTTCTTCAAACAAAGCATCTAGATAAAAGCTATCGACTGTGTGTACCTTTCATTCAAATTCGTTTAACAAGATTTTCAAATGTATAATGGAAAAAAATATATATGAATGAGCCAACAAACCTGCCTAAAGTAGACACCACACTATACACGGTCTACCGGAGAAATTACCTGTGCAGGATTGTCTCTCCAATACCCGGTAGAGTGTAATGTGCCTTAAGAGGTTTTCGTTGGTAACGAAAACCGTATCCTACCTAATTTAAAAATATGTAAATGATTCAGACTGTGTTTATTTTTATGATAAGATAAGAATTTAAGCACTTACTTCTATCAGAAGTAGAATTATTTTGATTAGATTACAGTAATACCCTTTGAACTCGAGTAAATCATGATTTGTACACATTTATTTTAGTAGGTAATAATGACGTTACTTTCTTTGATCTGGAGCAAGACGACTTGTCTATTTATTTTAACGGGATTATGGGAGAACTATAAAAGGAAAAAGGTCACATTTTTGCTAATAAAAAGCTAATGGAGTTCTTATAAGACAAAAAACTTATGACTATGTGCATCATATTCATGTGTTTGTATTCTTTGTTTCCTTTCAGAACCCCAAAACTGAGCAACAATGGACCTGCATGGACTCCAGTGAAGCCTGGAGCTGCTGAACTGGACTATCTGGACATCCTGTCACCCACTAAGATGGAAATGAAGTCGACCACCGACTTCGGTCAGAAATCCTTCTGGGATAGCCTAGGATTTAACGAGAATGAAAACTACCGTGCCTATCTTAGGGACGAACTTTAAAATAAGCAGGTGTATTAAAAGTACGCTTGTCTCATAAACCTTATTGTAAGGAGAAACTTAAAAATAAAAACTTTTTGCCATAATTATAATGATAGATACTATACCTTTTTATAAAATGTTATAGTCAATAAAACATTTTCAATTAAACAAACATTTATTTTTTTACCTTCAATGTTATGTAACCCAAAATATAAAAATAACGTTAACTTTTTACGAAGCTGTGAAATTAATGAACTCAATTAGAATACTTTTTTTTACTTTCTAATTGAGGAGCCATTTTAATCGGCAGTAGATTTTTTATTTACGTAACCAGGAGCAAAGGAAAACATTGATTCAGCCAGAGCCAGGGCTTAGTTGACGTCGATGTCGTCGTCGTCGATGGAGGTCAGACGGGGTCACGGTACGGAAGAAAAAAAGTGTAAAACATTCTAAGCACAAAGTAAAGAATGTAGCAACTTTATTTCGTTGGCGGGTAAAAAAAAATTTGGCAGAAAATCCTTGCTAGTCAATACAGGCGGTTTGACAATCGCTACAATGAGCGACGTGTCATTATTATTCCTTGCGACAAAAATATGAAATGGCTAAAAAATAACAAGATATTATTATTTGATTGTGATATTTTGTCGCCCGAGGTGGATCTCCCCTCTGGCCCGACACTATTGGCTGACGTATATATAGCTATCGTATAATATTTTATATTGTAAGTTGTAATAGCGATAGGGAATGCCACGCTGGCTTCCGAAAAGTTCGATATGATCTATTGACATTTTCCAAATAATATTTTAGCAGAATCTGAGTTACGCAATCGGTAGAATGGCTTTCGTTTATGAACTAACTTTGTTCATGTAAACAAAAAATACCAATTTTCTTGTGGCAGTATACACAATATTTTTTGAAGGTTTTTTTTTTTGGTGAGTGGGAAATCATCAAATGACTGCTCCCGTCCAGGGTGCGGCGGGAGGGCGTGTCAGACTTTTACTGACTAAAACCCACTCGTGTTCCTTCGATTGCCCTTTATGTTCCAGGGTCACGGTAACTATTATAAACATTCCGCAACCCCGGCAGGCTCCGGCCTGCTGAGGCATCAGCTAATACTTGTATTTACCAGTCCCCCGTAATTTAATTTTCCCTTTGTTACTGCTCCTCTCCCGTAGATCGTAGATGTTATATCGTTTCGGATCAATGAATAACCGCGGCGCGCGGCGTTATATATCCGAGGCAATACACGTTGCCGGCTAGCGCTGAAAACCAGCGCCGTGGTGACATAGACTACTTTTAAAATCTTTCTATCGCAAACAGAGCTGCGGACAATAGCTTGTATATTACACTCCGACTAGCACCTGACTAGTTTTATAATATCACTTTACCGTTCAACGACCAACCGACAGCCGGCTGTCGGGCTGCTATTGTCTTTCTATTGTGTCAAATCACGAGTGTTCGAAGGTTTAACACAAACAGAAACTTACTAAAACAACCAAAAATAAGTCATTCCACAACAATAGAACGCAAAGCACAGAGACAATCTTCGCACATTATAACCCGATGCTCTAGTAAACAAATGTGCAATTAAAGGCAATTGCCTCCTTACCTCTGGCTTAACCTTAACGAGAACCGCATTTACACCGAAGTGTAACAGATAGGTTGAACGATTGTATCTGTTCGGCTTAGTCTTTTTTTTTATAACTTTTGGGCTTGCTCTTGGTCCCAGACTATTCCGAGGGCATAGACGACGGGGCCTACGATGGAGCAAGCTCACCCAAAAGATGCCTATGGACTCGTCTCTTGAATACATCCGGGTTCTATGCTTTTGGAAACACAGACGCCGGCAGAGAATTCCATTCTTTTGCGGTGCGCATAATAAAGGATTTCGAAAAACGCTGCGTGCGGATTCCAGGAATATCGACCAAGAAAGGGTGGTATCCTGCCGTACGTCTGGATGTCCGGTGGTAAAACGGAGACGGGGGAATGAGCTCGTGTAACTCATGAGCACACTCACCGAAGTGCAATCTGTAAAACACCGCCAGACAGGCAACTTTACGCCGATGTGCTAGAGGTTGTAGTTGGGCCACCAGCTTCTTGTCGCCAATCAACCTCCTGGCTCTGCGTTCTACCGAATCCAATGCGGCCAGTTGGTATTTGGCTGAGCCATCCCATAGTCTGTTTCTGTTTGATTAACTTGATATGCGTGGAGTTTAGTGGCGTTTGTGTTTTCTTTGTGGACTCGTGCCTGTGTCTGGCACTGCCATCTACACAGTAGTGAGGCTACTTAGCTAGTTAGTCTAATTTTAAAGTTTGTAGTTTATTTAAATATCTTGTAGTTACTATTGCACGAATAAACTGTTTTTCTTTCTTTCTTTCTTAATGACCAGCAGTGGACTAACGCAGGCTAATGTTAGTGATGATGTTGAATTACTTAGGTTCTACCTACATTATATTGAACAAAGTAATTTAATTAATATGACTTACTTTTTAACCGACTTCTAAAAAAGGAGGAGGTTCTCAATTCGAATGTTTGTATGTTTTTTTTTATGTTTGTTCGCGCATATCTCCGTCGTTTGCCAACCGATTTGAACAATTCTTTTTTTGTTTGAAAGGGTAGACTTCCCAAATGGTCCCATTGTCATCAGGTCCAGGATCTGATGATGGTATCATGCCGAAATCGAGGAAACTCCTCAATATTTTTATAGAAAAACGTTTTTTTTTTAAGTTACTCTAAAACGTAGTTGGGACTCTAACTAAAAGTAAAAAATAAAAAACTTTTTCCAAAAAAAAGATAACCGACTTCAAAAACGAAAAGCTCAAAAATGACTATTTCGGAAGTCGGTGGCTTCTCTCCTGCCGGTCGAATTGTGTTGCCTTGCCACCGACTTCCGAAATAGTCATTTTTGAGCTTTTCGTTTTTGAAGTCGGTTATCTTTTTTTTTAAAAAAGTTTTTTATCAGTATTTCTGTGTGTGGGTAAACATTGCAGAATTAAAGAAAACTATTCTGCAACGTTTACCACGCGTTTTAAATAATACTGTAGTGACCTTGTCTTTTTTTTATCGATGACTCCCACGTAAACAATCGTAGTAAATAAAATTAGCATGTGGACGATTGATTGTTTTTAAATGTTTTATGTTCGTTTTGAACCAATTTTTTTTTATTTTGGTAAGTACTTAAGCAGTGTAAAGCCACCACTTTTAATTAATTAAGTAATTAATTTTTTATATCCTCTACATTTTTAGAGATTTTTTTTTATTAATGACGACCTTTTCACTTATTTATTTTGTTGACTGTTTCTAGAATAGGCTTGCCAGAGCCAGATGGTCGGGCAATCCGGAATTGTCCCGGAATTTTATGTCGTGTCCCGTGTCCAGAAATCAGATCTTATTGTCCCAGATTCCATTTTTTCCTTTCTCTTATTAGCGTAGTCGTAGTGTATTATAACTAAACTAAAGTTAGAGTTAAGCATTGCAATAATTACAAGGAATATAATAATGATAAGTACCCTTTTTTTTTAATTGAACCGGAAATGATGGGATAGGTTTGAAAGTATGCCGGATATGAAAGGTAAATAATAATATCTGACAACCCTAATCTGGGAACAAGATATAAAAATGTTAAAGACATAATCTGCAACTTAAGTACAATCGTGACAAGATAATTAGCCACAATCTCGTCACGAATAAATCCTTGATAAACTTCATTTCTTATAACTCCTACTTATAGCAAACTAGCTTCTGCCCGCGGCTTCGCTCGCGTTAGAAAGAGACAAAAAGTGGCCTATGTTACTCTCCATCCCTTCAACTATCTCCACTTAAAAAACCACGTCAATTCGTCGCTCCGTTTTGCCGTGAAAGAAAGACAAACAGACAGACAGACAGACAGACACACTTTCCCATTTATAATATTAGTATGAACTAGTATGGAATAATAAGTAGCACATTTTATTCAATGCTTCATCCAAATTAAAAAGAAATTAGGTTTCCGTGCCTAGAGGTTAAAATCAGGACCCTATTAGGTACTAGCCCTCTACTTACCCCCTGTCCATCTGTCTGTCACCAGGCTGTATCTCATGAACCGTGATAGCTAGACAGCTGAAAATTTTCAGTTATTTTGCCAATAATAACACTTCGTTGCTTTCTTAACACGAAACAGAAAAAAACAAATGTAGGCACTTCTGCAGTTTTACAAAGAGGTATTTAAAAAAACTTTTTCCAAAAAAAAGATAACCGACTTCAAAAACGAAAAGCTCAAAAATGACTATTTCGGAAGTCGGTGGCTTCTCTCCTGCCGGTCGAATTGTGTTGCCTTGCCACCGACTTCCGAAATAGTTATTTTTGAGCTTTTCGTTTTTGAAGTCGGTTATCTTTTTTTTGGAAAAAGTTTTTTATTTTTTACTTTTTAGTTAGAGTCCCAACTACGTTTTAGAGTAACTTTCAAAAAAAAAAAGTACGATTTTCTATAAAAAAATTGAGGAGTTCCCTCGATTTCGGCATGATACCATCATCAGATCCTGGACCTGATGACAATGGGACCATTTGGGAAGTCTACCCTTTCAAACAAAAAAAGGATTGTTCAAATCGGTTGGCAAACGACGGAGATATGCGCGAACAAACATAAAAAAAAAATAAAAAAAAACATACAAACATTCGAATTGAGAACCTCCTCCTTTTTTAGAAGTCGGTTAAAAACTACAAATTGTATTTGTTTGACTTAGTATAGAAGATACTAAGTCAAACAAATACTACTAGCAAGACCACGTTTAATTCCATTACAGGTTGCATATTAAAATACAATTAATAAAATATATTATTTTAAAGATTAAAGAATATATATTGGTGCCGATTCCCTTGGTCACAAACTATTCTAATTTTAAGTTAAATGCATCTTTCTCTTTTCATTTCTTAAAGAAAAGGACAGAAGATACAATTTAGTTTAATCCTGTCAAATTATACAGCGCCGGAAGAAAATTGACGTATATTTAGACGCCATGTTTTCAAAACGCGTCTAAATTATCTATGGAGTGTCTAAATTTGACAGGACTTAACTAATATTTTATCTTCTGTCCTTTTCTTATTTAAATGGAAAGAGAAAGATGCACTAACTTAAATTTACTTTAGTTTGTGAACAAGAGAATCGGCACCATTAACCTTAATGTTGCTCAATTTGGTAACTTACTATCATTTGAACCCACGAACTCACATGATTTATAGACACAATAGAAAGACAATAGCAGCGCGGTAGCCGGCTGTCGCTCGGTTGTTGAAAGGTTTAGTACATCGATTTGAGATGAGGTAGACTGATATTAAAGTCTCTTTGTCTTGAATAATTAACTCAAACAGTACTCTGTTTGAGTTGACTCCGGACTAACTACTGTTCTAAGCGTACGTACTTATTAACTATTCAACAAAAAAAGTAAGACATAATCCACGTAACTATACAATACAACCTCGAGTCATTATTACGAAATAATTATGTATGTAGGTTAACTACAAAAGTCGTTCTATAACACAGCAGATGTTTAATTGAGTAGCTGCTTAATAAAAAAAGAAATATGGTATAGATGTAAAAACACCTAGACTATATGAATTGTATTCGGGTAATAAGTAAAAAGGTTTTAAATCAAATTTTGTTGCTGCCTGCCTGAAGGAAGATGGTCAAACGTTTGATTAACAATCAAGATTTGAAGACAATCAATTTAAAACACTTCTTCGTATTTTAACTGATTACGTATTTACTTTTAAAGTTACACTAGGAATTTATCCTTCCGTTAACAAACATACAAACTCACATACACCAAAAATCATACTCGAAACAACCTTTGTAAACCTACGGCTATCTGTCCCGTGCGGATATCGAACCCGCGACCCGCAGAGCAGCAGCCAACCATTCAACCATTGAACACAGGTGGCAACTATACCGTCGAAACTTTATTATGCAGAGGGAGTAGTGGAATATCTCGGCCTAAAGGCCACGTATGCATTTACGATTTCACAACGTATCGAGTATGTCGTCATCCCGCTTATTGGATATCTAAAAACAGTTTATGAGACCGACTTCCAGCAAGCCTGACTAATTTATTATCATGAAGTGTTCTATCTAAGAATAGATTAACTGACGTTTTGGCAGACTGCGAATCAGACCAGACGCAGCGATTTTAATTAGTAACCTAATTACGTGGCGAACCAAAACAATGTTTTCTCGCAACATGTTCGGAACCTCGTTCATGTTTATAACAGCCATTTCAGAGATTTACTGTAATTGACGCACTGACCGATAATGCGAGTAGAGGCCGGCAATGATTTTAAAATTCTTTTAAGGTAGACATACCTAGGTGCCATATAATTTACATAGGAAACTCGCTACGTGTTACTTAAAAGTTTAATGAACTTTAAACTGAACATGAGATGACTGGGTTGTGTGGGTCTTAAGCCCGGTTTCCACCGCGAGCGGAACGGACCCATTAATGACTTTGTTCGCAAGCGCAAACTGCAAATAACAAATAGAAAAACAAATAAACAACAAATAGTCGAATAATAATAAATAATAAAAGCATTAATAAACAATTATGTATTAAGAATCATAATTTTGTTGGTGGAAATACAAGTATGCAGTTTGCGCTTGCAAACGAAGTCATTAATGGGGCCGTTCCGCTCGCGGTGGAAACCGGGCTTAATGGGCAGTTGCTTCACGTAAATCACTGGTATTCTAGCTGAAACCGGATAGACTGGAAACTGACCCAATGTGGGTAATTGGGAAAAGGGCTAGGGAGATGATGACCCTGAACATGACATTCAAGGAGGTAAAAGAACGAGAAGACCGAGGCAGTTATGGAGACACGGAGTACTTATGTGTGGTGTGTGTGCAGTACCAATAAAACATAGGATTGAAAATACAAATTTATTTCGAAGCAACAGTGATATTAGAGTACAAATCACGAATGAAACCCACTTGGTTACTAGCCTACCCAAAACAAAACAACCCGTTCATATATCAAAACCATACTTTACCTACATACATTTTTATAAAAACACACTAAAGTATAATACTAAAAACACGGAGTAGGAAATAAATGGAGTACGTTCTGAGTGCTACTGAAAATCGAAATTAACGCGATGACATTCCAGGACCGTTTGCCGGTTTTTTTTTTTTTTTTTTCTTCTTTTGGCACCGTTTTTAACATTTGCGAAATTAATTTTCCCGCGCATTTCTCTCCGGTTACTTATCTCTTACTACTTCGTGTTTATGGTAATAAAAAAAACATCAAAACAAACAATCCAAGTCATAGGGATAATGATTTAAAATAAAAGTATTACTGTGTGAAATATTTGTATAGAAGACATACAATTATTTATGTGAATACAGAAGCCTCATCATATACATACAGCTTATCTTACAAGGACTGTAGCCAATCTTTAAGAGATTGCCAGAATGTGTTAAGGTTCATGATGAAACAAGCAAATTATGTTGTAAATCACACATCAGACGTACAATGTCTCATGACTCATCATTTATTATTAGTAAAATAAACAGTTACTCTGGTACTTTGCACTTTGATCGTAAATATTTTTTTCCTGCTATCTGTACAGGCCAACAAAACAAATATAAAAACTACCAACACTACAGTTTGAATATATTTGTGTGGAAGAGGGTAAATTAATAAAAAACAACAATTTTATGATCTCTTCCGACAATCACCTGGTATATATTATAATCATATAATGAATTGTTTTGTCTTTTTAAATAAAAATTAAAACAAATAAATTAACAATTCAGACTTTTTGTTACACAAATCAACTAGTACTTACATCATTTTATGTTTATACAAAAATATCTTAAGAGGAAGTACGGAGTGCACAAAAAGTGCTTTAGAGATGCAGTAAAAAAGATATATTCCTGATAACACACTCAACAATCTTATATATATTAATATTATTAATCAATCATTTAGCACACCTTATGTATTTCATAATGGAATCAAAGCTTTCAATAACAGTTTCTAATAGACTTAACTTCATAAAAAAACAGATAATATTGAAACTTCTTTATTTAATTGAGTAGTGACAACAAAAATAAATGCAAAATATAGCTGTTATTAATGCCTTATCAATATCTATTTATTAATAATTATGTGGACGCTAGAATTCCAAATTGATTAGTTTTACATCAAATATATTAAGTAAAGAAGGATGTTCTTTACTTAATATATTTGATGTAAAACTAATCAATGAGATGATAATTTTAGTAAAATACCTCAACAAACAATAAGGCATTCATAGATAGATCTAGAAATTACTGGAATCACAGTTACATCATTGCATGTATTTTAATAGACAGATAGCAAAGACGTTATAAGTTGTTCATTAAGCTTTAAAGAGTGATGTGAAGACTTAAAAATGATTACTGGACTTCCTACATCACTACCTTTTACAATCAGACCATCAGTTTTTCAACTTCAACAAGTCTACTCATCCTTCTTTGAGTCTCCTCCGCTGGCCACTGTCAGTTTCTTCTGCAGTTTGCTGTGTTCCTCAGCAAGCCTGTCATACTCCTTGGTGAGGCTCTCGGCCTGGGATTTCACAGCCTCTTTGTCCTTCTTTTCTCTAGTCAAATCTTTTTCCAGTGTGCTGATTTGATTCTTCAGCTCCTCTATTTCCTTCTTGGACTTCTCGTCGCCAGCGCCGGCCTGGTCGAGCAGCGTCCTGGCCGTCACGGTAGCGCTCTGCGCTTGACGGAAGTTAGCTTCAGACTGCGCCAAGAGTGTCGCTAACTGCGAGATCAGCTGCACCAATCGGCGAATAACGACCAGCAAAAATAGCGCGAAACCTGAGATGTAGAAATTCCTCTGGGCACGAAACAACCTCATGTTACCTTGCATCTCCGCATCCAAGTGCTGGTGGTCCGAAGCCTCGATGCTCGAATACTTCTGCATTTCGCGGATGGCATCGAGGAGGCATAGCACCAACACGCCGATCAGAATTAAGAAGTAAATAGATGCTTGACCACTTATGTAAGCGAGGAATTTCGACTTGAAAAGTCTCTGCCATTTTGATGGACTTGCGACCGGCAATGTCAAGAGTAGCACGACGGCTATTTCGGCGTACAAGAATGTCGCGATGATCGTCCACTGTAAACTCATTGTGGCACTTTCAATACTCAAATCTTATAACGAATTAAACTGCTGCGATACTAGCAGCGGCAAAACACAGTACAGGTTCAGATTCAACAATGCGGTTTATATATTAAAAATAATCGGTGACTAACGAAAGAATATGACAATAATGACGTACGTTTTTAGTGTGTTGATGAAAATAATGACGTGTCGATTCTTTTTAGTTGGACTTATGCGCCTACCACACGCTCAAGCTTTACGAGTTACGACAGTCATACAAACTGGGTAACACAGGTAAGAAAAATGCGTAGGACAGACAGTATTGTTAGTAAAATTGTACACCGCACAAAACACGGCATGGCCTACGCATTTTTGTTACCTGTGCCAACCAGTTTGCGCAAGTTACAATAATGTGTGGGGAATATTATTCGTGTGGTAGGTGTTTTACAGACTTGTTTAGGGGCTATGGTTTTTGGATTTAAAAAAAATAGAAAATCAATGTAAAAAAACGGTACATACTCTTCTAGAATAGGGTATTACACTCTTTTTTTTTTTTAGTATTTCAAATAACTCCTACAGTACTAAGAAACCACTAAAAAAAATCCTAAATTTTTATTTAAGCGCTAAGTACCCTAAAAACGCTTTTAAAAATTGTATTTTCAAATTTCGCGCGGAAATTTCCAAAAACGGAAAACGCCGTGGGCGTGGTTTTGCTTTGGCGATATGACGTCCTTACGTCATGTAAATAAACAAACGCGCTGTGACACTTTACATAATTTTTATTGTTTTTATCTCAAAAATTAGTTACTGTTCGACTTACCGTTGCACAGTATGTAATTTCGCCTCAAAAGCGGACATCCTTGTTTTATATGCTATTTAGAAAGATAGAAATCGATCAAATCCCCTAATAAAACTCCGGTGACGTTATCTATCATAGTTGTCGAGAAATATTGAAAATCGAGAAAAGTCCATAGAAACCATAAAAACGTTTTATTTCCGTATTTAATCATTTTTTCCATTGAATGTTTTTTTGGTTACGATTCAAATGTATTTGAGGCACATATTTATATTAAAAAGTTAAAAAATCTGTACTGGTTTGGGCGAAAAAATTTTTTTTCTGTTATTTTGTTTATATTTTTTTTCTGAGATGTCCTGCAATATTAGCATTTTTTTTAAATGCCAAATTATTAGTTACTGTACCTATTACTTCCACAAAAAAAACTAGATGCTTTAAACATAGGACTTCGGAGATATTAAATTTTAAAATTTTAAGTTAGGGTTGTCACTCAAGTCTATGGTTTACTTCAGTGATGGTCGTTATATTTATTTAAGGTTTTATGGATGACAGAAGTTAAAATTTCTATAATATTATGTCTATCTCTTATATCTTATTTTTATCGCGTAATATTAATACTTAGCATTACGCCATGTACCTATTTGTTGGTTATAAGGGAGTTACAAGACTTTGAGATGAGAAGAGAGACTTTGAGAAGAAATTGTATTCAGTTTTGCGGTTGTCACCCAACTCTTTGATTTCTCTTAAGTTGCAGCCACCGTCATTTTATTTTTCTCTTCTTGATATGGATTTTAATATTATTGCCCAACCGTTTACTGAGATGTCATTCATTATGGCATACATGGCAGCGTTTTTACTTGTACTTTCATTTATTTATGATACGCAATAATAGTAACAAAAATAATAGTAAACATAAGCTGGGAGTACCTCCACGTGGTGAAGGCGGTAACAGTTTATACTGGCTAAAACTCCCTAATAATATTGTATAATGTGATTTCTATTCTCGATAATATATGCTTAAATGCCTTCGGGCTTATGTTGTTTTCGTTGTCTTGTTTGCTTCAATTAAGTTGGCGGCACGGTAGCCTACCCGGTAACGCAGGGGAGCAGCCGCCATCTAAAAGTTTATTTCTTCTAGGTGTTTGTGATCATGGAACCGGACAAGTCCCATACTTTTTCTCAGCAGGGCTTTATTTACTCTGCTGAGGGATGTTCTTCTGGGCCCCGACCAGAGGACTTCATGAGAGGGGAGCATGAGGGTGCCAGCCCTCATACTGTTCAGCGAGTGGCAGCTCGTACTAACGACCAAGTCATGAATATGGAACCGATCAAGCTTACAAAACGGGAAATGTTTGATATTTTAACTGAACAGGCACGCTTAATTGGACCTAAAAAAAGACCTCTGGATCTTACCACTGAAGATAGAACCAGAATAGTTCTAAAGACGTTATTTCCGAACGAAATATCAGAAAATTTTGATTGTAAAAATAAAACTGCTGTAGAGGCTGTCACAAAATTTATTAGTAAATGCGAATCAATGTACAAAGCCAGCAAACGTAATCTACAATTGTTTTATAAGAAAAATAAATCTTGGCTTGACACAAAATTTGATATACCTCATATGAGTTTCCCCAATGTCACAACAACATCGCAAGAGACGTTAATAGTGTCGGTACCTTCTACATCTACGTCAAAAGTGATAGAACCACAACCTTCAACATCTCGAGATACGTTGAAAGTGATTGAACCAGATCTATCATCATCTCAAGAGATGTTGAACCTACTGGAACCAGATCTGTCATCATCTCAAGAGATGTTTAAACTGCTGGAACCAGAACGTTTATCATCTCAGGAAATGTTACTAGAACCAGAAGCTTCAACATCTCAAGATATGTTGTTGGAATCAGGACCTTCAACTAGTCAAACTTCTTCTAAGACTTATGACAATTTGAGTGCTCGCCAACAGCGTCGCATACGAAAGAGATTGGAAGAAGAACTCGAAGGACAACCTCATTCAAAAATTATTAAAGCAATTTCAAAAATTGTCACCGATGATACTGGTGAAAAACTTAGTTCAGGTTCTGCTCGAAAGTTGGAGTTCGTAATAAATGAATGCTTGAAATCTCCAACTCGGCCCAAAAAAATTGCATCCATTATACCACCAAAAGCGGAACCTAAACCCTTTAGTCCTGAAGAAGCCCTTTCTATGATGATCGATCGAAAATTAACTGTGGATGATTATATTTCTATGCAGAGAGAATTAAAAGAAAGAGGTTTCCCGGCTTATCCATCGCTCTATCGAGTACAATTTGCCAAAAAAATGTGCTATCCAGATGAGCAATTACATGTTACAGAAAGAGAGGCAAGCGTTTCTTTACATAGTTTATTGTTACACACAATACGCCGCATCATCAAAGTTTGTGACACAAATATAACAGAATACTTTAATCAAAATAATAAAGATATTGTCTACTGTATTTTCGAGGGTTCTTGGGGGTTTGACGGCAGCACTGGGCAGTCAGTTTATAAACAAAATTTCAAAAGTGGAAATGATCAGGACGAAAATTGTTTATTCGCCACAACATTATTTAAAGACAAATGACGGATTTGTGTTGTGGTCCAACCCAAGCCCACAATCATTTAGGTTTTGCCGTCCCGTAAAAATTCAGTACAGAGAAGAGACTAAAGAACTCATTTTGGAAGAAAAGACGCGCGTAGAAGACGAAATTAAAAAATTATCTCCCCTTTACGCAGAAACGCTCTCAGGGCTAAGTATAATCGCTGAACCAAAATTACACCTTACCATTATCGATGGTAAGGTTTTTAATATAATTACGGGGACTTCTTCGCAGCTTCGTTGTGCATGTTGTGGTGCATCAGCATCAGATTTTAATAATTTAAGTTTTATTAAAAAGCAGCCCTTAAACCCCGAAGCATTACGCCATGGATTAAGCCCACTGCATGCTTGGATCCGAATTTTTGAGTTTTTGCTCCATCTGGGCTACAAAAATGATCCAGCTGTAATGAAATGGCGTGTATCTAAAAATTCGTTTGAGGCTATAATTGTAGAAAGTCGCAAAAAATACATTCAAACCGAAATAAGAAGCAGAATGGGTCTCTTAGTAGATGTTGTTCGTCCAAATTCGGGGACCACAAACGATGGAAATACCGCACGTACTGCACTGTCCGATAAATACAGAGCAACTTTTTCTGAAATCTTGGGTCTAGAACCATGGTTGGCGGAAGATTTGCACACCATTTTAGTGGTTTTATCCAGTGGATTGATGATTAAAGCACAACAATTTGATGAACTTTGTCAATCTGTTGCAACAAGATATGTGCAAACATACAAATGGTACTATATGTCCAATACAGTACACAAAATATTAATGCACGGTCGGCAAATTATAGAGTCAAGCCCATTACCAATAGGTATGTTGTCAGAGCAAGCCGGGGAATCCAGGAACAAATTCTGGCGTTATGATCGTGAGCATCACACACGCAAGCTGGATCGTACAACAACTATCACAGACTTATTTCACCGTGGACTTGAATCATCTGATCCATATTTATCTACCTTATCCCACAATAAAAGACGTAAACCGAAAAAACCTTTACCCCCAAAAGTTCTTTCTCTGTTAGAAGTGACAATGGACAATGTGCGTTATTATCCACCGGATTCTAATTTCGAATTTGAAGAAGTGGAACTAACTTCAGACGAAATCCTCTCTATTTCAGATACTGAAGATAGGGCGTAAGTGACATTTCTCTTTTTTTGGTAATGTTAATACCAAATAAGTCCAATTTATTTCTCACTTTTCTTTCATAAACTCAAAATTTTATACTGGCTATCCACTGCAGTTTCAACTACGTTTTTGTTTACTGCTTCTCCTCCATAGGTAGTAGCGTGATGTTATATTACCTTTATGTATTTTGCATACATTCATGCTTTTTGAACCACATGTATTTTGCTATCATATTATAATAGAATTGAAAAAAACTGAATTTTCACATATATGTTTTATCTCGAGGTGGTACAATAATTTTTAACAAATGTTGCTAATTTGTTGTATTGTTAATTGTGTAATTTTTCCATAAAATACCTAAATAACATAATCTAGACCTATATTTGACCATCGCATCGTATAAACTCATCCTTTTTGTGACAACCCTATTTCCATAGAAATTGATAAAAAACTTAGAAACGTTATAGTTCTGAAGTCCTGTACGTTAAATGTTCCAATTTTTCACAGTAAGAAGCTACATGACTAGAGTGTATTTCTTTGGTTAAATAAAATGCTAATGTCATATAGAAAATTTTATATAATTTATTTTCTAAAATTAAGAAAATAATTTTTTACTCGCATTCCAGGGAAAGCAAAGACTTGTAATTTATACACGACATTATTAAAACAACCCTCAATTCATGGTTAATTTTAAATAAAGCCACAGTTTGTTATTTTGGGAAATATCTACAAAAAGATTTTGACCAAGTTCATTGACCTTTCAAAAAAAACTCTTGTAGCTTCAAAATTAAGAAATATATTTAAACTGGTGTTTCATATTATATTGTATAACAGTTATATCCATCGGAATTTACTATAAAAAGAGGATGTCCGCTTTTGAAGCAAAATTATACACTGTGCGTTGGTGTGCGTTTCGGAATGCAAGAACACAAGTGTGAAAACATCGGAATAATTGTGAATTCTAGTGTTAACTGATTCAAATTTAAGAAAAACTTAGTTAAAAGTTGTGGGAAGAGTATTCCAACTATTACACCATAAAAACCCGTTTGTACCGTTTGTACTGTTGTTGTAAATATCACTTTGATGTAAGTACACATGTGCATTAGCCATCTAAAATATCTTTTACAATAACTTCCATGAAAAAGTATATTTTTATAATAAAGATCGTATTAGGAGGTTATAAATAAAACAAATAGTGACGTCTAGTTGACACTGTTGACAGTCGACAGCTGTCACTGTCTATGGTCTGTATTTCGGTGTGTTCAAGAACAGGTAAAAAAAACTGAAAACTTTGAATTGAATTTAAAAAAATATTTTCTAGTTTTATGAACTAAAACTAACACTGTTCGGCTGCTTTTTGTTTAAGCTACCTCAATAATATATTTTTATATTTTTTCTCTTATACAGTGTAATACCCTATTATTCATAGGCCCCGTCTATGCCCTCGGGCTAGTCTGGACCAAGAGCAAGCCCATAACAATTAAAAAAAAAAAATGTTGCACTCCGGGAGTGCCAGTGGTCTCGAACCTACCGATTTTTCGGTATTTCTACCGATATGGGCTCTGTTCTACCGATATACCGAAATATAACGACTTTTCTACGATTTCACAGTATACATGGAAATTCTACCGATTTTTCTACCGATTTTACACTTTTAAGTTGGCAACCCTTTTCATTTATGTTTAATGTTACGGGGAAGCCCTCAATAGTATGGACCTAGTGCAGAATGTAGTTCATATATTTTGGGGAATACCCTTGACACCCTTGTGTCCTGCAATTCGATGTTATAAGGGGCTTCCCGCTCGGGAATTTACCTGTCTAGTATATATAAACAGTAATTCAGTTTTATTTTTTCATTAATTTTCTTAACTTTGAAGAGTGAGTACCTAACCGAAAGAGTCCCTACAAAATCAGATAATTAAGTTAAAATGTCGTCTGACGAGGAGCCAAGCACAAGTGCGAGTGTAAGAAGAAAAAAATATCTACAATATTATAGAAAAGAATGGGAAGAAGAATTTCCAGGTTGGCTGCAAGATAGTCGTAAAGGCGAAAGCTATGCCTATTGTAAAAGTTGTAATAAAGATATCAACATCACATCAGGAAAAGACGCTATAAAGAAACATAGTTCTTCACAAGCACACTCAATATCATCAAAGAATATAAAATCACAACCGAAGATATCATCATTTACTGTGACCAAAACTCATAAATCTGATATACTGGTTAAGCAAGGTAATTTTTTTAGTTATTTATTTTACTATTTACATTGTTATATTATTTGGTTTTCTACTTATCGGTTTATAGAAGCAGTGGATATAATTATACCCTAATCGCTACTAGACATACTGATATACCTACGTAATTTTAATTCTTTATTTTTAATTTCAGGTGAAATAAGATTAGCTTCGTTTGTTGCTGAACACAATCTACCATTCACTATTATGGAGCACCTACCGCAGTTGATGCAAGCCATTTGTCCTGATTCAAAAATAGCAAAAGAAATAAAATGCTCTTCAACCAAAACTCATGACATAATTGATCATATTATAGGTAAAGAAAGTTTCAATAATTTATGTGAAGATCTAGGGCAAACTAAGTTTTCGCTTATTATTGACGAGTCCACTGATCTTAGTACGACCAAACACTTGTGCTTAGTTGTGAGATATGCGAAAATGAATCGTATTAAAGATTGTTTTTTAGCTCTTATTCCATTAGAAGAAGCTAATGCAGCAACCTTATTTGAACACATTGTAAATTTTTTTAGAAGCAATAATATTCCATATAAAGATAATCTAATAGGTTTTGCATCTGACGGGGCAAACGTAATGATGGGACGTAATAATTCTGTTGTAACATTGCTGCAAAATGAAATTCCTAACATTTTTATACTTAAATGCGCCTGCCATTCGTTTCACCTTTGCGCGTCATATGCTTGTACCAAATTGCCACGTTTTATAGAGGATCTTGTAAGAGACATTTACAACTACTTTTCTTCTAGCCCAAAAAGAGTGGCAGAGTTTAAAAACTTTCAAATGTTTTGCGACTTAAAAGTACATAAAATACTTCACCCCTCTCAAACACGCTGGTTATCAGTACATGCAGCAGTGAAGAGAATATTGGAACAACTCTCTGCTCTTATACTATTTTTTATAGACCAAATATCTAACAATGATCATCTTTTAGCTGCAGAACATATATTACAGAAGCTCCAAGATCCTACTACGATATTATTTTTGGAATTTTTAGATTTTGTATTACCATTATTTACCGATTTAAATAAAGAAATGCAAGCAGAACACCCGAAAATTCATAATTTATATGAAAAAATAACTGGAACATTAAAAACTATTTTTGATTGTTTTTTAAAAAGAGAATATTTAACTAGCACTCCAATCGAAAATGTTGATTTTAAGAATCCCAGAAATTTTATGGATATTGATGACGTATACTATGGTGCTGCTGCGTCTAATACACTACTAAGTAGTTCAGAAAATCTAAACTCAGATCAAGTAAATTTGTTTAAATGCAGATGCCTAGATTTTTATATCGAAGCTTGTAAGCAAATAACCACGCGGTTTCCATTGAAAAATAACCCAATAAAAGGTTTAGACATAATTGATCCAAAAAATGTTAAAATTGGCAAAACTGCTTCGATAGTTCCTGTGAGTAGGCTCTTTCCCAATATTGTTCACAGCAATGATTTCCAGGAAATTGATACAGAGTGGCGCATTTTAAGAAATTGTGAACAAATCAAAACATTTCCTGATGATGTAGAACTATTTTGGGATGAAGTAAGTTTATTAAAGCGTGGCGATGAAACTCAAATGTTTCCATTGTTGTCTAATTTCATCTTTAATATTTTATCACTTCCCCATTCATCCGCTAACGTTGAACGCATATTTTCACATATTAATCTTTTAAAAACAAAGCAGCGAAATAGGTTGTCTACTGAATCAATCACTGGTCTATTACATTCAAAACGACTCTTTAATACAGCTAATTGTTACGATTTTGAAATTAATTCGAAGATGACCGCGGCTATGGCCAAAGAATATTGGTATAAAAAATAATTATGATTGTTGCAAATTAGTCTGTAAGTTTTTTTTTAATAAATAAACGAATTTTATTGAATATTGTATTTTTCTTTTGTCAAATACCGATTTTGGGTACAAATATACCGATTTTAGCTGGCAATTCTACCGATCTCGCTCTATGACGTTCGAGACCACTGGGGAGTGCCGGCAGAAGTGAAAACTTGATTATTAATACTATCCATCCGTCCTACGCTTTTTCGATCAGGTCACGTGTCCTGACGCGAGTTTAAGATTTTATACCCATTACAGAAAAAGTGCTCAACGCCGCTAAAGAAGTTTTCACTTCAAAAAAAAAATTTAAAATTGAGAAAAACTTGGCCCAAACTCTGGAAGGGTTTCAAAGTGCATATAAAAGTGGCATTCAATTGAGTTGTATGCACTCTGAGGGCTGCTTGATGATTTAAGGTGAACGCAGACTTGGCCGCACCGCACGCGCCGCAGTCCCCGCAGTCATCGCATTTTCGTTGTTGTCGTTTCAGGGTCTGCGGCAACTGCGACGCGGGTAGGTGTGCGAGGTGGCATAGAACTTCATATAAAGAATTCGAATGCGAAGACTGCGGCGCGTGCGGTGCGGCCAGCCAAGTCTGCGTTCACCTTTAAATTATTATAATTCTGTAACTGATGGCCGAAATCCTTAGCCGAAATCAGTCGCAAATCATTATATATCAACACACACCCAGACACTGAGCGGTAAATTGCGAAACACGTTCAGAAATTTGTTTCCGCTACCGTGAAGCATCCCCCTTAAAAAAATAATGAAAATAACGTTCCGTGTTTTGATACTTTATTATTTGCACAAAATAATTTTCATCATCACCAATTTAATTAAAATGAAACTAGGTATATCAAGCCAATAAATGTATCGACCAACGTTCACGCGTCAGACATTTTTTAAATGTTCGAAATATAATTTAATTTAAGTTCTAAATATACTTAGTTAAAAAAATAATTATATATTCTGAGTTCCTTGCAAAGAAAAACGAAACGTTGCTGTCAAAATGATTGAAAAATGACAGCTCGTCCCGTTGTCGAATAAAGTGACGTCATTTTGTATAAATAATTAAAATATTGGATTAAAACTATATTATTGTTAGTAATATCTACAAAAGATTACTAGAACCATGGCTGATCCTAAATATGAGAATCTTCCGGGAATAGTAAGTATATCACGATTAGACTAAAAAAAATATTGATTTTGCTTTGTGGACACTTCGGTGTTACATTTTATTTTTCTCATTTTCAGGCCTACGATCAACCTGATGTGTATGAAACTGGTGATTTACCAGAGGCTGACCAACCTGATCCCTCTGAGGAGGAAGAAAATGAATGCATTGAGCAATTACACTTATCCGTGAAAGATTCTTTCAACAAGTTCAAAGGAAGATTTTTAACTGGCGCAGTGGACTTTTCTGATAGGCTTAGTAGAAAATCTAGAATTGGGTACAGGTACTTAGTTAATCCTATATTTTTTTTTCAAACAATATGAATTTGATTTACATTATCTACTTTTTTTATTGGCCTTTATTGCAATAGCCTATATTTATACAGCCTAAATCGAATTTATTAAAACTTTTCATAAAACAGGGCTGGTGAGTGGGAATTGGCAGCTGAGGGTGAACCGGAGACTCCCATGGAGCGTTACAACAGGCTCCGCTGTGAATTCTCAGAGTTACTTGAACAAGTTGCTGAACAGCAGAATAAAGCCACTGAGAGTGAAAAGGTAAACAAACATTGAAACTATTGATAATTTGTATGTAATCATTTTTTTATTATTTATTTATTTAACATACAATTACAGCACTATTACAGAGCAATTCCAATTTAATGCTATAAGTAAGAAAAAAAAATATACAAGAAAATATATATATATATATAAATATATACTTTGACTATAATAAACAAGGATTATACCTACATCTTTAATTATTATTTTCTATATGTCTATACCTTGTTCTATAAGGTTCTGTTATTATATATTTACAAACAACTTAAGACTGGGGGTGGACATAAATGTAACCTGGCCCTCCTCTAAGGGTGGGAGAAAAGTATGTTGATTTATTGATTGATATCCTCTTTAAATGAAATGTATAGATTAAAATAATTTCCAAGCACTTCATGTAAACAAGCAATATTTTTGATCCTGTGTACCATCACTACATCACATTGATAATTTATAGAAACAAACAGCAAAAATAATTGCATCATTTTAAATTGTGTAGTGGTAGAATCTACTTGTCTATGTAAAAGTAGGTCTTTGTTATTGATGATCACGATTGCATCATCCATGAATGAGACTTTCATTATGACTCATGAGCATTTGAATATAATTGGAATCTCATGCTGAGGCATGTTGCTTTTTGGAAGATGAAAAATGTATGAATTGTGTACAGTCAAGAACACAAAAAGTTTTACACTTTTAGTGTGAGTCTTCCTGCACAGTCACAAGCATAAAATTGTATACACTACGCAAACATTAAAATAATTTTTCTCTTAGATTAACTGTAGTAAGTTTCAGTTTTAGGACATATTTAATAGAATTTAATGATATAATTACTATAAAAATGATTTAACTAAAAGTTATGCCTAATTTAAGAGAAATTGATTTTGATGTTTGCATAGTGTATAAATGTTTATGCTTGTGACTGTACTGCTATACCCATAGGGGTAAGAAAGGAACAAAGTCTAAATGTGTAAAGCTCTACAAACTTTTGGCTCTAGGAAGGGGGGTGGAGCAGCTACCCCTCTCGCCCCTTCTTAGAGACTCCCTTGCTTATATACAACTTTTTATATCCAGGATGAATACACCAAACTGGCAGTGCAGATCAACTCAACTAAGAAGTTACTGGAGGAACTGAAATTGGAGGAAGGGGAACAAATTGACCCTAAGGCTGAGAAATTAAAGTAAGATTAATTCATCATCAATCCAAAATTTACCTGGCCTGATTAAGGTGGATTATTTGGATTTCAGTATACTTGTCCAAGAATACTTGACACAAATATACATATTTTTAAATTAGATGTAAATAAAACTGTTATTATTGAGTGAAACTGGAAAGTCCCTCACATTGATCAAATTGGAAGTTGCTCCATTTTCGTATAAATCACGTTTTTGTCTGCATTAAAACTTTTATAATGACATAATTTCAGTCAAAGAGAACTTTGAAACATGCAATAGTCTAGTTCTCGTGTGTCAAGATAATTGCTCCAAACTGTTGTTGTAAATAACTTACTTGTTTTTTCAGGGAGTACCTGTCTAGTAGCAATAAGAAGAAGCAAGGAGAGGTGATGACGGCTCACCTGAAGCTGAAACCTGAAGTCAACTTAGCTTACACCACTAGGATAGCACAACTGGAACACAGGTATGTGTATCATAATTATTAAACTTTCAAAAACACGTGATTTGAGACACAATAGAAAGACAATAGCAGTGCGACAGCCGACTGTCGCTTGGTAGTCGAAAGTCGAAAGGTTAAACCGCAATCTAGAATTTTTTTTTTACGAAACCTGGTCCATTCTCCATACTAATATTTACCAATTTTAATAAAATATAAGTAGGTTTTAACAATTTAATAAAACTTACGAAAGAGTTTTCTCATCTTCAAATTACGTTCAAAACTGGTCACCAAATCAAAAAACAGGTGACGTCCATTATGTTTTAAGAAGAATAAGAAAAAAAAAAAAGAACACAAATGGCGTTTCAAATTTTTTTGACGAAAACAGGCCAGCAACTCTTATTAAAAAAAAACATATCAAAGAAGATTCAATGAGGTTCTATTCCAAATAGTATTACAATTTCAAAATAAGGCAGTAGTATTTAAGGTTTCCTGTATGGAGTTTATAGTCTCAATAACAGATGCGTTTGTGTTGTTCCCAGGTTACACAAACTGGAGCAGGCAGCAGGCGTCAGAGATGAGGAGGCGTTCAGGAGGTTGCAGGCAGCTACGGGGCAGGTAATACCACCACTGTAGTTATAAAAATGTTGTCTCACTAAGCCCCAGAGCAGGGATATTAGAGGTAGATTACACCTGACATGGTGTTGATAAGCTGACAATGACGACAAGCTTGTGTGGCGTTCTGAGACACGAATGAAAATCAAACTCTATTATCTCTTTATTTGAAATGTCTTTTCAATAAGAAATGTTTATGGCTAATTGCAATAATTTATCTACCAGTGCCAGTATGTACCACGGGGGTTCGAAACTGGGAAAGTGTCGATGCAAAGCCGATGCGGATATGCAAAGCCTTCAATAAAATAAATATAAAAAGCTTTTTCCAAAAACCTTTTTTTTTTAAAGCTATTTATTTTTTACTTTTTAGTTAGAGTCCCAACTACGTTTTAGAGTAACTTTCAAAATATAAAAAAAATGTACGTTTTTTTATAAAAATTGAGAGTTCCCTCGATTTCGGCATGCTACCATCATCAGATCCGACCTGATGACAATGGGACCATTTGGGAAGTCTACCTTTTCAAACAAAAAAAAATTGTTGAAATCGGTTGGCAAACGACGGAGATATGCGCGAACAAACATAAAAAAAAACAAACATCCGAATTGAGAACCTCCTCCTTTTTTTAGAAGTCGGTTACAAATAACAACGAAACAATTTGCAGGCGACACTATGCGGCGCGGCGGCGTCGCTCGCGGCGCAAACGTCGCTACTGCGGCCGGGCGAGCTGGCGGCGGCGGAGGCGCGCGTCACCTCGCTGCTCAGCAACGTGGAGGCTCTGAAGGCGGCCGTGAAGCCTGCCGACCCTGAGCTGGACGCTAAGGTAATTAACGAGATTTTGGGGTTTATCGGTGCGGTTGGTATGGGCAGATCTAGCTTTCTAGTCAAAGGGGTAATCAAAACAACGCCAGCAAGCTATTCATGCTGCTGGCGATTTCTTGAGACGTACCTGGATTTCTGAAGTGCTTAGCCCTGTATACGGCTGTTGCAGGACTATGTATTGTTAGTAGTCTCTTTATGAACCTGACTTGTTGAGTTATTTATTCTCTTCACACTAATCCTAACTATAAAGTACCGTATTCATCATGATGAAGTCTGAAAAGGCGAAAAAAATTATTATTAACTTTATAGACTTACTAGAGCCAATTCTATTCAGTTCTTGTATATAAACATATTCTCTATATTTTTTCAGGTCAACGAGCTTTACAAACTACTGAAGCAAATAGATGGTATTTCGCATTCCGAGATCCTAGAGCGTATGGAGGCTTTAGAGGCCCTACATAACCAAGGTGAGTACAGTAATTTGGATTGATTATGGTATGGTATCCAATCAACATTTGGAGTGTTAAAACAATATCAACATTACTCTTATTGATATAAAGACAAATAATTTTATAGTTTCATTACTTTTAGCTTGAAAGAGTAAAAGACGTACATCGCATCCATCCTCACAAACCTTCACATTTATAACATTAGTAAGATAATTTTTGTGCAGCCATCTTTCAACCAATTACATAAAAACATTATACGTTTATCCTTCCAGCGAGCAACTTCGGCAAATCCCTGACTGAGTTGGAGACCCTTCAGAACACGATAGCTAGCGGTGTTCAGAACAACAAAGAGTTGCTACAGGGCGTTCAAGAAGTATTCGCGCACAACGTAGAGAGTGTTCACAAAGAGATCAAGAAACTAGACGAGAGGATCGGCAAGCTGGTGGCCGCGTGATGAGGCAGGAAAGTGCTTTTAGAGAATCGAGTGGCTTGTCGATAAGGCTATCGGTACTTTATCGATATGTTGATCTGTTTTTGATATTTTTAAAGTCAATCTCAATAACTTATTATACAGGGTGGAAGTTTCAATGGTTCCTGAAACAAAACAACTGTAAATCGTTAAGATTTAAAATAATTTTAACTTAAAGGAAACATTCTAGGATTAAACTAGATGTTTCTTCCACGGCCCATAAAATCTTTCCACCATGTATAGGCGGATTTGGCTACTAGAGATAGAAATTATGTCAAATATCTAACTCTTGGAGCTTAATACAACAATAGATAGGTTATTGAAAATGGCCATAAATCGATTGTGTTGCCTTTATCTGTTTGTAAGCTATAAGAAATAGAAAGGCTTTAATTAAATAATGTATGTTAATAGTTTTCAGTACAATATTTTAATCAATCTAATAATTATATTGTTCCGACAAAACCAATCGATTTTCTAAAAACACTCGACGCAATAAATGCTCCCGAATCTTGAATGGCATTAAGAAATTATTTGAGATTGAAATTTATGATCACCGTAATGTATTATTTGCTCATTAAAGTGTGCTATACATTGTTCCCTAAGAAATTACAATTTTCTAGATAGACTAGCTAAAAAATCCTAACATTCCGTTATTGTCGATCGCTGGTCAAGGGTATTTTGATATTACGTAGTAGGGCTTATTTCGAGCAGCGTCCACATTTTGTGCCTATAATCAAAATTCTCATCATTTGCCTAGTCCTTACCCAATTGTTTGGGTACCTTCGAGTCTAACCACCACGGCCACCCATCCGGATTTATCCCAGTTTAAGGGGACTCAGGGAGCGCCTGGCTCTATTTGTATTCCGGGTTTTTCGAAAATTTAAAGTCTTGGCCGCCCGCGACACACGCACCGTGCCTTTACGCCGCGATCAACCGACTCGCTAATAAACCTGTCGGCTTGTCCATTGGCCGGGTTCAGGGCTCTAAAATCCAGCGTTTTTACGCGTCTTATCCTGGTTGTCAAATTTTAGATATGGTAACCCTATGCCTGTCGATCCCAACCCCTCACGCTTAGCAATCCTGCGACCTCGACACCAACGGGGTAGTCCAAATACAGTTGTATTATGGAGTGAAATATTATTCTTGTTATGTGCATTGTGCAATACATAAAAACCGAGCTTTTACTGAAGTATTGTAGTCCAATTATTATCAGACAGAATTTCAAATAATCATTCTTCTAATTTTGTTCACCAGCCAGTGAGTTTTTTTATTTTGCAGGTATAGCAGAAATATGAACGTTCGGCATTTATATTATACAACATTGTTTTTATGTTGAACATTCAATAATAATTTAACTCTTGTATCTAAACGTTATCTTTAAGAATAGACTGCTTAAGAGAATATAATTTATAATAAATCGATTATGTAGCTACTTGTTGTTTCATTTATTACTGATCTAAATAAAATAAAAAATTTTTTTCTAAAAAATTGCGTTAATTGCTAGACTACCCTCATAATTTTTATTTGACATAATAATTATGTAAATCTTCTCTTTATGAGAAGAGGCCTTTGCCCTGCAGTGGAATAGTAATAGGCTGGTATTATTATAATTATGAAAATGGCTTAAACGTAATTTGAGATAGTTGTCTTGAGAGCAATGTGGCTTCTATTCAATCAATATAGTAATAATTTCTTCCCTCCATCTCTAGTACCATAACTATATGGTTTTTGCTCAATATGAGACTTGTCTCCATAGTTAGCTTTCACATTGCTGCATTGTGCACTTTATTGGTAGTTTAAAAAAAAATATTACTGTTAACTGGATATTCTTTTTTCTTATAAAAGCAAATGAGCCTGGGCCTGTGTCACATTTGATTTGTGTTGAAAATCATCAAGAAAGTCATATTTTCGGAGCAGACTACGTGTCTACGGATGACAGAGCATAGCTGCATATGCTTCATTTTTAGGCTTAGTGTACACCTGCTTACAGTTATTCCCATAGTACGCTCAGTTTTGTATGTAAACTGAACACTAAGTATAAAATGAAAAGTATGCAACTAAGCAGTTACATTTCATGGACAGGGACACATGCTGTGTATCACCTACTACTACAAGAAGAGAGTGGCCACGCTTCCATGAGCATACACAAGGTCTTCAGATCATTTTGTAATAACTGTAATTAGCTGTTAAAATTACTTTAAATTTAAATAAATATTTAAAATAAAACACCAAAATGCATTACGGGTGTAACGATTTATTTTTTAAAATTACTTAGAACCTAAGCTTCTGGAAGAACCATTTGTTCTTTCCGCTCTTGTATCTCTCTTCAAAGCGCACTCTCGTGTTGAAACGGAGCTTCTTGCGCTTAGCGGGGTCTTTTAGGTCCTTTGCGCTGAACTTCTCAAAGCTGAAGTCTACGGAGTAACGTGTGGGCATCAAGTGGTTGTAGTTGACAACCTGGAAAGTGATGAATTACAGTTTAGTATGAATAACTTGAAGCTTTCTATTGTTTTGGGAATCGATCGCTTGTAAATTACACTTTTTATAGATACATCAATTTTATCTGTTGTCTGAGAAACGAGTATATTATTTTAAAACACTATTTACTAATGACATCTAGGTATCCTTAAGAATATTAAAACTAAAACCAAACATCACTAACAGAGCATGCTAACTATTAACAGTTTGGTGTGCAAATAGTTACAGGATGTTAGGGTAGTATCCAATATGCATCAAAAACCAATTTGTTTTAAAATCCATAAGCTGTTGTAACCAGCTGTTAGAATCTATACATATAATAAAATCGTAGGAAAGTCAAAACTGTACATTGAATATTTTTTTAAAAGAATACTTGAGGCGTGATCTACAATCGATACCGAAGCCAAAAATATAGTTTTTAGAATTTTTGTCTGTTTGTCTGTTTGTTTGTTTGTTTGTTTGTCTGTATGTATGTCCGGGATAAACTCAAAAAGTACTGCATGGATTTAGTTCAAATTTTGCAGGGATATTACTAAGAGGTCGGGTCAAAACATAGGCTACAAATTATCACGCTATCACCTACGGGGGAGGAGCTGGAGCCTTCACGCTGACGACGTCGCGGGTAGCAGCTATCTTCGGAATTACTCAACGGATTTCAATGATTTTTTTTTGTTGTATAGGTATTAAGTCTGGGCGTCATATAGGCTATAACTTATCCTGGAAACTTGAACTTCTGGTGCAGGACCGCAACAGACCAGCTAAACTATAAGAGATACAAAAATGGTATCATAGCAAAAATTGCTTCACGTGATAAGCAGTTTCTGTTGAAAGAATAAATATGAAGATCTGGAACAACTGAGGTGGAACTCCATGAGCCCAGCTAAACTATAACATATATAAGTATGACGTCTTAGCAGGAGTTGTTCAGCTTGATGAGCACTTTCTGTTGACGTATACAAATTGAAGATCTGGAACACCTGTTGTGGACTTCCATGAGCCCAGCTACGTACACTATACCGAACATATATAAGAATGACGTCTTAGCAAGAGTTGTTCAGCCTGATGAGCACTCTCTGTTGATGCATAATATTGAAGACCTAGAACCAACACCTAATGTGGAACTCCAAGCACCCAACTACACCATAACACATTAAATAAGAATGACGTCTTAGCAAAGTTGTTCGGTCTGACAGGCATTTTCTGATTTATAAGATCGAAGGTTAGAAAGATCTGATGTGGCAATCAAAGCTATCACTGATTTCAATGTATAAAATAACTTAAGCTGGGAGCTTCATTTTCCACACATTTTCCGGGAGCAGCCTTTATCGAATGGAGGTACCACTCGATGAAGGCGGAGAAACATGCATACAAACAGGTCGAACAGAGAACCTACTTTTTTTTAAGTCGGTTAAATCCATTAGTGTTATATTCCCCAGAGTGTACCGAACACTTTACTGAAAATCGCATCAATATCGGCTCAGCCAAACACCCATACAAACAGGTCGAACAGAGAACCTACTTTTTTTAAAGTCGGTTCAAGGATGATGATCATTTCTTCATCAATTTCATGTTTTTAGTACTGAATAAACATTGACTGTTAATACTTTTGTTCGGTATTTATCTGTGTGATTATTGCTTTGTAAGTAATATAAATGTTCGTGTCGTTGTATACCTAATTATGATGATGATGATGATGACAGTCCCAGTCGCATGCGTCATCTGTTTGCCGTCATTTTGGTGTTTTGTGGAGTTGCAAACCCGGTAGCTTTGTGGGAGAAGTACCGCCATCTTCTGGTCGAGGACTTTTTACGAGCTTTGAGGCGTGCTTCTGAAGGTGAAATCAAAGCAACTGATAAACGCATGCTGTGCACCTGTCTCAGTTCACTTCAAGATGTGGTCATTTCAATCGGCGGTAAACCACTGGTAGAGTACGGGTTGCGAGCTCTCAGATCATTACCACATCAAGACCATGGAAATCGGGAGTACACCGCCGAAACCAATTACGATTCGGGTTTAATGACCACTATCCGAAATGACCACGTCACTAGGTTCAACTCAGAGCTAAAACAAATGTATGACACTGTTCTGGAAAGCATTGGGCTCCATCAGGGTAAAATGTTTTTCCTGGATGCTCCTGATGGAACAGGGAAAACATTCATTATCACTGGTATCCTTGCAGAGGTCAGGACGCAAGGCAAAATTGCCATTGCTGTAGCATCGTCAGGAATCGCTGCGACGCTGCTTTCTGGTGGCAAAACAGCGCATGCCATGTTCAAAATACCCATAGATTTAGAAAGCGCCGAAATGCCTGTGGTGGGGTGGTGGAGTATCCCGTAACAGTGACAAGGGACATGTGCTCAGGGATTGCTCTCTGATCGTATGGCATGAATGCACGATGGCTAATAGGAAAGCAGTGGAGGCCGTGAACAGAAAGAACTCTGCAGGACAACCGCAGGAATGAACACTTGATGGGTGGTGTTACAGTTCTGTTCAGTGGCGATTTCCGGCAAACACTCCCTGTGGTAACGCGGGGTCTAGGACTGACGAGGCGAATGCTTCGTTGAAACGATCTTCGTTGTGGACACAAATTCATAGGCTGCTTGACCATCAATATGCGAGCTCAGCTCGGTGACAATCCACGTGCTCAAGAATTCTCAGATGTCCTTCTAAGTCTCGACGAAGGCACCCCACCACTCTAGGAAAGAGGTGAACAGGTGGTGCTCCTAGAGTCCCTCGGTAGAGTGGTGGCCTCCTTAGAAGAACTCATTTGTTGTGTGCATGGGGACTTCAGTCGAATACCAAACCAACAGAATTCTTGGGTGTGACAGCGAGCCATTTTAACACCCAAAAATGATCAAGCTGCAGCCATCAACGAACGCATTCTCTAGGAAATTGAGAGAAACGAAGTAGTTTATACGTCCATAAACACTCCACACATTATCCCGTACAATTCCTAAACTCCCTTCCAATTCAAGCGCGTGCAGTTCCCTGTGAGTGAGTTCGCCATGACTATCAACAAGTCGCAGGGGCAGACGCTGAAGGCTGCGGGTGTCGACCTCAGGCCGAGCTGCTTCTCACACGGGCAGCTGTACGTCGCTTGCTCCCGCGTCACGAGTCCTGATTCTCTGTATATTTTGGCTGCTGAGAGCAAAACTACAAACGTAGTTTAAAGAGAAGTTTTGTAACAATCCACAATTGTTAATATTTTTTTATATCGTGGAATCTAGAAATAAATTGGTCAAGCGCGTGTCAGGTCACGCATAGACTAGGATTCCATAACGAAACACATCGCATTAACAATTTAACAACGATTTTATCTGAGCCGATATACTTAGCTTTTTTTTAAGGTTCAATCCAAGGACTACCATCATGTTTTTTTTTTTCGAACCAACCGTTTAAATTTGAGAGAGGAGGGAGACTATTGTGACAAAAAAAAACGCTTGAACGTTAAATATCTTTTGTTGTTTGTTTGTCTGTATGTATGTCCGGGCTAATCTCTAAAAGGACTGCATGGATTTACTTAAAATTTTGCATGAATATTACTAAGAGGTCAGGTCAACATAATTATAAGCTACATATTATCACGCTATCACCTACGGCGGCGGAGCTGAAGCCTTCACGCAGACAACGTCGCGGGCAGCAGCTAGTACACAATAAATACACGTAGTACATAACTATCTCCTTGAAAAGCTATCCCAATCCCAATATAAATAACCACAAAATATTAGCTTGGCTACTAATGAAAGTTCCCCTGAATAGCATAGAAGGTCTATAAATGAAGTCAAGACTATGTCAGTATAAATAAAATACACTGCTGGCAAAAGAGTATTTAGCAATGCACCTTGTATAGTATTTGAAGAGATGCGAAAGTAAATGAACTATGTGGGGAAATCAATAACACAACAACAAAGTGAGGTTATAGCATAAAATAACACAGACTCACCTTCACGAAGGGCTTTACTTTGGAGCGCTTGTGGATTTTGTTTTTGCCCATCCTCTTGTGAACTTTGCGGGGATACCTGTCGATGCCGGCGACGAAAGCGTGTCCGTAAGGCTTGTCTGACGTGCCTTCGTCGTAGTTCTTGACCACGATCGCCTTGCGGCCCGCGTACCGGCCACTGAGGACCAGCACCACTTTCCCTGGCTTCATAATCTTACCCATTTTGGGTGGATCTGGAAACAATAAAACTAACCTTCAAAACTTGTGTTTCTGTGTATTTATTTACTTCGAAACCCCATCAACAATAACGTATATGGCTATTATCACTGGCCACGAGGTAGCTGTAAGAGTATTCACTAAAGAATATGCACAAATAACATGATAGCCACCACAAACTCTGTGTACAACACGATCTTGAGTTTTCTAGTTTTTCCGATAAATTGTCAGTTTTATTAAAAAATAAGGACACTAATTAGTCGTGGCGATCACTATTTTGAAATACGTTAAGTATTTTGGTCAATTTAACCCCTCATTTCACAGATTTTTATGGATATTTCTATAAAAGTTTACAAAACTCACATTCCCTTTACCTGTCGACTGAAAAAGAAACTGGGTGGGTTGCTATTACAAAAAAACAAGTTGGTTTGACAATTGACAATGACAATATGACAGTGACATCTGAATATTTTATAAGGACGTATTTACTTCAGTGTCGAACAATTTACTTGAGAAAAGCCAAAAATGTATAAAAAATCAAAATCAGGGTAAGCTATATTTTGATAAAACGCTGTAGATGTGCTAAACTAAGTCAAACCTAACTATTATTACAATAACATTGTATTACAAAATATTATAATTATTTCTTTGGTAAATGAATCGAACAACCCCTATTTAGTCGAATGTTACGGTTTTTTACCGGTAATTTTTTTATCGGTTTTAACTTCTTCCCTAATTTATTATATTGGCGCCAATTCTAAACTTCTGTTGTGAGACTTAGTATTAAAACGCCACAGTTCTTTGTTAATCAATTAATTAATATAAATTATTTCTTGTATTACTCAAGCACACTTTTTGTTTAATTTAGTTTACCTTTTGCAGCACGACTGTTGGGTAAGAACTTTTTATAATTTAACTAGCTGTGCCCCGCGGTTTCACCCGCGTTATATTAGGTAGGTATAGTTCGCGTCACGTAATCTTGCCCCTCTGAAGTTCGTCGCAATTGGCTGCGCAGTAGTCGATTTTACAACCAAACGCGCACCGCGCATGCGCGGTTTTTGAAAGATGGCGCTTGTAATGGCGTCTCTGTCACTCGCATACGTTCGATGCTTACTTCTGTCCTGCTTGCTCAATGCAAAATTACTGCTGTTGCCAAAACTGTTAAACTTTGTTATGGTTTTTAATTATTTTTTTTCACCGCCACAACATAAATCAAAGTAATAACTGCTATTATAAATACAGTAAAATATTGCCCGTTTAGAAGCAGCTTTACAATCGCAATGTTTACAACTTAATTCGATTCTGTAATAAAACAAAAAAAAAACACCGAACGTAACACTTTTGTACGTGGATTGTACCTGCGCGGTCGTCACAAAAGCCTACCTTCAGAGAGGCAAGCTTACGTGACGCGAACTATACTTACTTAATGGTTACTGATCCGCTCCCGTGGCTCATAGAGAAATGTTATGTAGCGTAATATACACCATGTTAGGTAAGTCGATAATCTTATATGCTCACATATAACTAATAAAAATGTAGATTTTATAAACTTTAGATTTTATAGTATAGAACACTATAAAATCTAAAGAAAACCGTAGTTGAATTATCGCAATTAGGCTCTCAGTCTTAAAAAGGACATCCAGAGCTCGCAGTTGCATTGGGTCACTAATATCTCGTGTCTCTACGCCACAAAATTGCATGTTCACAGCCAACGTGACAGATCATCTGTGACTCTTTTACGAGTGCCTAAACTCCCATTAGTTCTACCGTGGAACTGTTCAGTTGGTAGAACAAGTGGGAATAGAGAATCCCAATAGTTCTACCGTAGAACTCTTCAGTAGAACTAGCGGGGACAAACCTACGCAACGGTAGCACACAGACGGAATAGGTATTTTCCCCCCGTTTTTGTCACACTAATTTGCTGCTCCCCTCCTATTGGTCGTAGCGTGATATTATAATAGCCTATAGACTTCCCTGATAAATGGGCTATCCAACACAAAAAATCTTCAAATCGACCCAGTAATTCTAGCGCGTTCAAACAAACATACCAACTTACTTTTCAGCTTTACTTAGCTTTATAATCTACTAGCTTTTGCCCGCGACTTCGTCCGCGTGATTAATAGTTCCTGCTCCCGGGGAATTTCCGGGATGAAAACTAACCTATGTCCTTTCTCAGGTTCCAGACTATATCTGTACCAAATTTCATTCAAATCGGTTCAGTGGTTTAGGCGCGTAGAAGAGACAGACAGAAAAAGTTACCTTTCACATTTTTAATATTAGTACCTATACCTATTTCACATTTATAGTATTAGTATTATCAAAGAAAGTCGTGTTAGTTTACACATTTTATAATTCAAGAACGGCAGAACCGATTTGGCTGAAAATTGGTAGGGCGGCCATAGAATACTTTTTAGCTTCTTTTTTTAGTAACCAAAAATCTGTTATAACGCGGTTGAAACCACGGGGACAGCTAGTATATTTTATATATTATAGCATAGATTAATACTGCACAAAGATGGGTTTTTGCCCAAGTCCATATAAAAAGACGTCAAAAGGGCAGATAACATACTCGTAAATTAAAACAAGTAAGTTGATTAATTGAGTTTAATATCAATAAAATAAGAAAATTATTTACACAAATTTTATCAAAATACAAAAATAAAACACTGTCACATACATATAAGTAATAACATTTGAGGAGGTACTATTATAATTACACATTAGTCTTAGGTATGTTGCAGCGCAGCTGTATTTCAAACCTAAATAATCCTCAAAATACACTTTTTGGGAAATAGGGAAATGTCGGAAATAAAAAAAAACAATAGTTTGTACATTTTGTACACTTATGTCGTATGATATTTGGGTCTAGAAGCACATTCACTTGTTAATTAAATTAAATAAAGCCTAGCTATCGAATTTAACTTTTTAACACGAATATTTTGAATTTTAAGCATGTCTAGTATATTTTTTTAATAAAATGTATATATACTATGTTCAATAACTCTATTATTATGTAACAAAGTATGCATTGTACGTTGGAAATACTAGTTTCTTTTATAGCGTTTTTATGAATTGTATACCATGTTCTTTAGCTCCGTATTACATAAAAAAGTACGCGTTCTATTAGTAATTTATTAACAACACACTCTAAAATATTCATGCAAAGAGTTAATTTCTTAATTACTTAAGAACAACGATGCTTTTGTACCCAAACACCATACAATTTTATTTTAAGAAATAACTTCTAACTAGAATAGTCTTTCTAAGATATTTATGGACATAATATCTGGACTTTAGTCAACTCAGGTTCCAATCAACAACATTACTGTGATTATGTGCATTGTCATTTCAACAGTGTTAATTATAGCACTAATTGCAAAAATTAAGTACGCACAATCAAACTAATGTGAAAACGATAACTACATTAAGATAAATATGAGAGACGGAATGTGCAGTGATGAGAGGCAGACAAATTAGAGAACATACTAAAAAAAATTCACTAGTAGGCCGTTGAACAAAACCGTTGCTACGCATTAAAAAAAATACGCCGCTGATATGTTTCTATGTAGTAAAAAAATATTGTATTTACTGGCACCAAAACTAAAAAGTGTTGTCAATATACGCAATAGTATCATTTACCACAAATACTATTGTTCTTTACAAAATTGTCCTTAGATATTTCTTTTACATATTTCTCATGAATATTTACATACTTAACCCTTAATAAATAGAAGACAGTTATTGTATTTTTCTCTATACATTTTAAAACGTATCACTCAAACGTCTGGGTAAACAGCGCTCGCGATCCAAACCGTATCAAAAACTAGTGATACGCTTTATATACTTTGATATTAATATAATAGATATTTATTTATTTATGTACATAATGTAATCTCAACTGACTCACTTCTATTTTAACGTCTTCAGTACATTTCGTGTAATTTAGAATAATATATTCTTTTATACATTACAAATACTAGTATAAGTACAGTTTATCCAGGATAAAAAGGAATTCGGAAAGTTGAGATCCGTTTTACATTGAAAACAAAATGGCGAGATATAATTTAATTTCGTTGGTTGGAAATACTGGTGTAACGGCTTGATGTTTAAACTATACTGCAGACCAACGCGATTCTAGAATAATAGTTATGAGGGGCTTTAGTGGTCTATTTCAAAATGTCTGCAAAAGCAATAAAGAGCAAATCTGGTTAATTTGTTTATATTTGTACTTGACATATATATCGGCAACTTCTTATGACTAACTAATTCAAATGCCATTAATTAAGAGTTGAAGTTAACTAACTAATTAAATCATGGCGGCTTGTTAGAACCGGTAGCTGTGACTTATGTACCGCACCGAATATACGCGACCAAGTGTACGATAGCCTCATGTTTGCTGCATTTCACGTCGAATCCAATAATGTTTTTTAATTAAAATATTCATAGCTAAAGTTTACATTTATATCCATCTATCGATACCATCGTTAAAATCGAATTGTTCCCAGAACGGACCATACCCATATTGTAATTTTACTAAGACCGATTTTTATGTCCGCTCTTGGTCGGTAGAGATATAAGGTCATATTTTAAGGGAGGTTTAATTTTTATTTTTGGAAAATTAAAGTTATTCTGCAAATGTCAAATTCAAAAGGACAGTTAAAATAAATACTACATGCGATCAGTCTGAAGTATAGATTAACATCTGTAACAGCCGAATTCGAAGGAAAAATATATCATATACTTCAATATTCACACTAGTTCTGCGCCGATGGCCATGCGATTATAAATATTCGCAAACTCAAGCAACTGCCGTCTGGCGAGTCGTATTAGAACTAGCAGCAAGTCAAGTAATATAGTCATATTTAAATTATTGCATTGTCCCTAATTATCTGTCAGCTGCCATGATAATACTACCATTTTGTCCTATAGTTGCTTGAGCTTCCGACTACGTTTTTAAGTTATTTTACATTTAATCATAAGTAAATTTTAGTGCGGTGTAATCACAACAATCAATCCACATTCCAAACACGCAGATATGATATTAACGTGAACTTTAATTACACGCGCAGGTATTTAGACATAAGACTTTTATCACCATGTTGCTTTCTTGTAAGCAGGCACCAAGCCGCGTCAACTCGTGTTCAAATGCTTTAACATTTCACATTATACTAATAATTTGTCACTAATCATAAAATAGGAAAGTATCACTACATTACAAGAATTAATAGACTTGACGTTTTCAATAAAGTCAAACAAAACAGTGTAAAAAGGATTCATCGAATTGTTTACCAGTAATTGTTTATCACAACAAAAATTAGGAAAGTTTATTTTTATTCCACGTGGAAGATCAAATCAATAAATGAATGAACAAGACGCGTGCTCTAAGCTACCTGTGACTACAGAATATTTGGCACATTATATTTTACACGTCGTGCATTTTTTACTTAAAAAAAATCGTTATTGTTTATTTCTGTCACATCACTTAGCTCGCTACATCTCCTTCATTAAAATAATCAATTAATAAAATAAACATCTGCGTGTTAATGTGCTGAGTTCACATTAATACGTTTTCAATAAAAACGTCAAGTAAAAAACGCACGCCGCGACATTTTGTAAACCTCGCTGCGGCCGCAGAAAGTTTCAACTAAAAAATGGAGGCAGATTAACGAATCAGTCAATTCCGTAACCTCCGACTACCTGCCGCGTTCACTTTAAACCTAAAGGAAAAACATACAACAGCTCCTTGAAAAACAATTTTTATAAATATATTTTTTACACAATAATTGAGACACTCGGGTGCTGATACATTTACTCTTCATAAACGTCTATATAATTATTATGTCATCTCGGAATCACAACACTGGGGGGACTATGTACACTCTCTCAACAAATTCACAGTTAAATATACGTCAACGTTACAAATGACTCACAAATATACATACATATAAAAGTCTAGTCTCACACGGAGATCTCGTAGTTGCAGTCGTAGACGGAGGCGCGGTCGGGCGGGTCGGGCGGCGGCGCGCGCGCCTCCAGCGCGTCCTGCACCTCCAGCGCGCGCACGAACGACAGCGGCCGCGCCGCGCCCGCGCCGCGCCGCCGCGCCAGCGGGGACGCGCCGCCCACCAGCCCCGGCGGGAACACGGCCACGCCGCCGCGCGGCGCGTGCGGCGCGTGCGCGTGCGCGGGCGGCGCGGCGGCCGCGCGCTCGGCCCACAGGTAGTTGCCGCGCTGCGGCGACGCGGCCAGCTCGCGGATGTCGTCGGCGGTGGGGCGGTGCGGCGCGGGCGGCTCGGGCCGCAGCAGCTCGCCCTCGGACAGGAAGCGGCGCTGCGGCGAGGCGCGCCCGCCGACGCCGATGAAGTCGGGGCGGCGCGGCTGCGTCGGCGTGCCCGGGTTGGACCTGTCAGGCGCGGCGCTCACGTCAGGGGTTTAATCGCGCGAGCTCGTCCGAGCCCTCGCTATCGTTATCGTACGGCCTACGGACAGAAGGAGAAGGGAGCTGCGGGGCGAAGCGTTGCACGTGCGATCGCGCGACCGGCGCCGCCGCCCTCGGACTGCGCACGCTCAGAACGCGAAGCGCACGCACCCTGCGGCGGCGTCGCCGCACTGTCTCGTAGTTACGATCGACAGGCGGACGACGCACCGCGGGACGTGCGCTTCTTCAAAGTATCGGTCGGTTACTGACATTTATCACAAGACCGTACCGCAATCCCGACAACGTTCCAAATGTCACAATTATATATAAAAACTAATCTACGTATAACCATGAGCATATAACACGTGTTTGGGATCAGAGTATAGTCATCGTTGGAGAGGAGATGACCGGGTTCTGAACGCGTAGAACTTTGGGTCCGGAGGCGGCGACCCCGCCTGCTACGGTTGCGGGGGAGCATGCCAACGCCACATGCCACAACTATGTTACACTATCATATCATACACACTACTACTACGGTCAACTACTGCATGCTTATCCTGGTGAAAGTTCTATCTATAGCAGTTTCTCCTTAGAAATATAGATACTCAAATATAGCCGAATTGAACTTTTTCAGTCATAGTTTACTTTATGTACTAAATTCATACTTAATAAAAATGTAGCAATCTTCAAAATAATAAAAAAGTGCAGTGTGCCTAAATAGACAATGTGCTCATTTCATCAGGATAAAACAAAAAAAAAGCACAGGCAAGCAACGACACGACATATACAATGGCTTTGTACATAATGAAAATAGACCTTTTTTATCTTAAAATGTAAAGTCAACTTCAAGCTATTAAAAACGAATTCTGAAAACGAAGTATTATTATAAGGAAACAAAAAGTATATAAGTAAAAAAAGATACCAAAAAATGAATTGAAATATACAAAAAACGCTAGCTTATGACGAAAGAGCGGCGTAAAAACATATAAAAAGGTAAAGACAGTGAGTTCGACTAGCAATTGTTCGTTTACCATGGAGCGTAACTTGTCTATGATCATAAGTCGACCATAGATAGGCGTTGGTAGCCGTTATCAGCCATTGTATAGTGTGTCGAGCTACGCCTGCGCCCCGTGTCACAACAGCTTGCAAATAAAAAAGTAATGTATATATAATTTTGTATGGTATACATATATTTTGGGTAAATTCTGTCCAATTTAAAAAAAATGCCCTTCGTTAAATTATTATTATGGATAGCTTTGGTCTTCTCTTGCCAAAGATAGAAATGAATGAGAAGATTGTATGAATGCTTACTTTACTTTTCCCAGAATACGTTACCCCATTTTACAGACAGAATTCCCATAATAACCTAGTTACACCATCTTTTATAATCTATTTTCATCAATGCAAAAATCATGTGCAGATACATGAAAATGAGTAAAGGTAGGTATTTCGGTCCCCTTCCCCATGTTTTACAGCAAATGTGTTGCAATAGTAAAAATATGTCATTTAATCCTATTCCTCAGAGAAGTAAGAAAAAATATATAATAAAGTTAGATCTCAAACATTACGCATGCAAATTGTTTAAAACACGGTGTAACTGATTATTATTGAAATATAAAAATATATAATCGTGCTAAATAAAAACTGCTTTGTGCTGAAAAATAGAGTATTATACAAAGCACAAAAAACATTGTCGCTACCTTTGGATATTCCCTGCATACATTATTTACAATATTACTTCCGTCGCAATAAAAATCCAAAAGAACACAACTAAAAATACTTATTTAGTTAAAAAATATAAGTAATAAATAACTCCAATTAGTGGCAACACAAAAACCTATCGATTAGGCATTTTAATAGGCGAGACGACAAAAAAAAATATTTAGTCCGTCAGATAGATTATCTAGTAAAAAATTTGGACACGTATTTTTTTCTCATGTGATACAGTGCGTTAGAGTTTCACTAATACCACTACTTTTTATTAATTTGATCATGCGAAAAATACGTGTATCCAGTATTTTTTGGAGATTTAACGGGCGGACTAAACTGATGCCAATATTTTTAATGTATTTGTCATCCCTATTATTATTTTAGCAAAAACAAACCAAGTGCAGAGCCAGGTCAAAAACATAAGTAAGTTTATGAATCAGTGGATATTTTTATTGTAGCTCAAACAAAATTTAGACAAAACTTACTTTTAGAAATCTGGAATATAGAAGAAGAAAGAGTTAGAATGCTTGATTCAATGGATGATTTCTATGGAAGAAGAATTTTAAAGAAATGTTTATACAACAGTCAAAACTAAGAAACGAAATAATTATGAAATATATGATAACTAGATAATCAAATGGCTAGGTTGATAGTTTAAAAAAAAGGCAGCCTTAGAAGCAGTTGCAGTTTTAAAAATATCCACTTATTCTTAGTAAAAAATTGCATATACACACAAACACACAAGAGCAAACAACGACAGTTAACGATTTACCGTTGACACGTCGGCTCTATGCGTTAGGTCCACCTGCCGCGGTAAGCGGTAAATAACAAAGTTTATATTTCGTACCAGCTATGAGACCACAAATATTTTCTTACACTCAATTATTTTATATCGCAGATCATTGACAAATCGATTTTCCTGTCAAGATCGTAATAAAAACTAGCTGCAAGTTTTCGCAAGAACTACTTGCGAAATATAACTGCTTGAAAACTATAGGTCATGTTTGAATGTGAGAGAATGTAATGAGGAGACTGGGGGGAGGGGGTTTAGGACGGCATAAACGCCAAACTGTAAGAACTGAGGTGGACAAAAAAACATTGTACTCATTTTATTTATCTCAAGCAAGGAGAATGTAAGATAGATAAATAGATATCAAAAACCGAAAACTTATTGATTATTATTGTAGACAAAAATATGCATGGAATATATATTTTTTTGTAGTTTATTCATGGTCTCACTGCATTTTTCTTTATTTCTATTTTATGTACAATGTTTACAAATCTTTACAATCCCAGTTAAAATACATATTCAACTATGGACAAAAAATAAGTGTTAAATTACATTTTTGTGGCATTTTTTGAGGGTAGGCTGAGATTAACATGCATGGATTTTTATGAATGTTTCATTGTGTTTTTTATTATGTTCCTGTCACTATTTTTGAGAAGTAACAGCTTAAAAGAATTTATTATAAATTAGTCTGTTTAATGTGAGTTGATGAATTTGTATGTAAGCACAGAAAACGGAACGAAACCTTAGACTACCCGCAATGTGACCACATTTTTAATATTATAGTAAGCAACCCTCAAATCTTACAAAGCTACAATATACACCAATGACAATAAATATCGACAGTTAATAGTGTTCCCAAACTTAGTAACCTCTAATATGTGAATGCAAAACATTTTACATGCAAATAAACACTGAATCAAATCAAAAACGTATAAGCACAATACAGACTACTTACTGGAGCATAACTTTGATTGACAGAATTAAAAATAACGGTTTACCGGTTTTCGGTATTGATCGGTTTTACTAAATGGTCAACTCAAAGTTATACTTCAGTTTTGAGCCGTACCGTGGTATAAGCGATGCATTCCCGGTTTGGGTAGAAGGGGATCAAAACCATTTCTGTTAATGATGGGAACAGGCCATGATACAATGGGAAATAATATAAATACCTATTTAATCATTATGGGAACATTTTCTTCTCAATAATCAGCCAATTAATCCTTTATGGAAATTTTGATCTAGTAACACACTTTAAGTATAGTATTACAGTGTAAAATTGTTGGATTAGAGATCATTTGTATATTCAAATTAAATTGCGGAAACTGAAAGGACGTTTTCAAAACCTTTAATTTACTGGAAAAAAGCAACTTCTTTTTTTTTTGTATGACACCACTGTTATGTTGAAAATTGATATATTATAAGTAGATTCAAGATAAATAAATGTTTAAATATGACAATTTCTATAACACTCTGGATCTTTCAGTCTCCGCTGCACCAGCTATACTTGACGGGGCATACCTTCTGACCGGACTGCTGACTGCGAGCGGCGTGGGCACCCCCAGCGCCTTGATCCTCTGCTGCATGGTGGGCGAAGGCCGGGCTCCGCCGTTGGAGCCCGCGTCGTATCTCACCGGCTCCATTACCACCCGGTAGCCTGACGTCGTGGTGCCACCGTGGCTGGAACATCGAGTAAGATGTGAGTATATTTTAGACTTAGAAAGGTAATTTTAAGACGCTTTTAAATCTGTTGCTGTCTTTGTCACTCTAAAGGCATAATAAAATAGGGACAGCAACAGTTTTGAGAGCGTCTAAAATTAAGTGACGTTTGTGTATTCGGCAGTCTGTGACTTCATCGAAGAAACTTTAGTTGCCGACAAATCTGACTTTTTCTTTTCATATGTTCTTGTTTCTAAGCTTATCTAGGACGTTACTGATATACCGTGCCTCGATAAGCACTTCGAGTCGTTGGTCCCGATTGTCTAGATCTTTATACCGTAGTCGTGTCGTGTAGTCAGAAGCAGAAGGTCTGTCAATCATGCAATTAAAAGTGTGGAGGTCTGAAAGGTAGTCCCTCCATGAAAACACTGCTATTCACCCGATTCTGGTAGACTGAAAACCAACCTTGACGTAGATGAAAAAAAAGATGAAGATAAAGCTGTTAAAATAAATACTTTTAATAATCACCTGGTATTTCTGGAGAGCGGGCTGAGTCGTGGGTAGTGGTGCGGGCGCGGCGGCAGGTGGTGGTGCGCCTCGGGCGGGAACAGATTGGCGGCGGAGCCCCGGCGCTGCATGGAGGGCGGCGTGGGCTCGCAGTCGGCGGACTGCGACGCGCCCGGCCCGTCCAGCTCGCCGTCCGCCTCCTCGCGCCCCGGCGACAGCTGCGAGGGCGCCGCCCACACCAACTTTACACTCTAGCTCTTACTCACTCGCCGAGGGGGGTTGGGGGGGGTACCACTTGGTTTTATAGTACGATTTTTAATTCGAGTCAGAAAAATGACATTTCCAGTGTTGCAGGTTTTTAGTCCCAAATAAATAGTGATGTGGTACAATCGAGTTTTTACAATTAAATCTTAGTCGAGAATATTTTTTTATTCAATATCAAATTGCCTTTAATTAAAAAAAAAATATTACATATAATTTACGGTAATTAAATAGAAGACATAGACGGTAGGTAATTTAATATTACATAAAACACTGTTATATTATTTGTTTTTGGTAAGGTCCATATTTCTAAAATTGTTTTATTTAAGACGGTATGTATTCAATATTTACAAATTTACAATAAAAAAACGCTTTGGTACCTAGAAAACAAAGCATGACTAAATGTCTAAGTCTATCGATTGCGGAACATCACTATTGTAGCGGGTCACCCTTTTTGGTATCAGTGACAGTTGCACTTGTCATTTTTCTGACTTGAATTAAAAATCGTACTATAGGTAAGGAGATAGTGTGTCGTCAAATGTAAATATATATTTTTTGGTTTTTGCTTGACATAAATCGGTTTGGGACATAGATAAGTGGTGTAAAAAGACTATCAATGAAGCCGAAACTGCCACTAGCCAACTTTGCGATCATACGATTGTTCTGGACCTTCTACCACCATATACAGGGTGTCCCACGGCAATGCCACATGGAGGGAAAGTACCTTAAATATTGTAGATAGAAGATTTTATTGAAAGAAGACATTATTTTAATTTTGAAAACATTTTAAACTGCATTCATAGATATTTAAATAGTTACATAGTTGAACCGGGAATCGAACCTGTTACTCGAGAAAATTGATCAGCCTGTAGTTTTATCCTACCGATCGAAAGGCTTTATCACAAGGATTATTTTTTGCTAAGTAACATAGTGTCAAAAATAAAAGAAAGACCATGAATTTTAACATTTTTAATACAAAATTAGTCAATTTTTCAAATGCTCAAAACTAGTCCCTTCTTCTTGAATACAAAGTGATAACTTTTGATTATTTCGTTCCCTAACGATTTTTTGGTCTTGTTGTTGTGGATATTTATTTATTTAAATGATGAATACTACTCAAGTGGGTAGATTAATTAGTAATAAGTAGTTATGATTGTCAATTGTATGTCCTTACGGCAATGTAAGCTTTTAACTTTTCAGAACAAAAGTTTACATCAAATTTTAAAATTCACGGTCTTCCTTTTATTTGTGACACTATGTTACTTAGCAAAAAATAATACTTATGATGAAACCTTTCGATCGGTATGATAAAACTACAGGGTGATTATTTTTTCTGGTGGCACAAGTTCGATTCCCGGCCCAACCATTTAATTATTTAAAAATATATGAATGCAATTTAAATTGTTTTTAAAATTCAAATAATGTCTTCTTTCAGTAAAATGTTCTATCTACAAGATTTAAGGTACTTTCCCTCCATGTGGCATAGCCGTGGGACACCCTGTATATTTCTGTCGCAAAGCAAAGATGCCGTGTTCCGGCTTGAAAGGCATGGCAGCCGGTGTATTTAAAGGCACCTGAGACATTTTATCTTTGTCTCGTGCGAGGTCTTCCGTATTATAAACCTCTTTAGGCGGCGGTAGCCAATTAACTTCAGTTGACCAGAGAGCCTAGCCAAGTGGCATTGTAGAATAAAAAAACGAAAACGAATAGATTGTCAAATGTATGGAATTGACATAAGCTTTCGCTATATAATTTGAAATCTCCATACATTTGACAATCGTTTTCGTTTCGCTATCTATTCTACAATGCCACTTGTCTAGGGGGGCTGTTGTTGTTTGCCAGTTTGAAAGGGCAAATACGTGATTAACAGTTAGATGATGAGTCTTTTTACACCCCCAATACCAAAAAATAACTATTTATCTAAATCTAAATATATAGAAAAACAGACAATAAGTAAAGTAACAGAGAATAGGATTAACGTCCAATAAGCACAGTTGTTTCCTTGAGATTTCCCCCCATTCGACCACACTCGAGGTCACCAAAGAAAATCTTCAAAACATCCTTGACATCGTTGTTGACTATAAGGTGTGCTTGACAGTTAATTCCTCAACTCAACCGAGGATATTCCTCATGTAGAAAATTGTTTTAACAATTCTACATACGAATTTTATCTTTTAAATTGAGTTAAAGATAAGTCGAGTAGAGGAACTCTCGAGGAAAAGACTGTGAAATACGGCTGTAAACTTAAATATGATACAAAAAAAAGTGAGCCGTCACGGGACGCCTGGCAGATGTGAAACATCGACATTACATCATCGTCACACAGTACACAAGACTGTGACTGTATATATACACCATCATATAGCGTGGCTACGCGTCGCCACGGCATGCGTCGCCACGCCAGATATTTGTTTTACGTGCGGCTATAGATGTTTCACATCAAAATAGTTACATTATTTAAAAAGACAACAATGACAACATCACCACATTTAACATTCATTCAAAAAATTTCAAACAGAATTAATATTAATCATTATTTATGTTAAACAGCGTAATTGCGTTATGGATTAGTATTGAAAAGCGTGTGAATGTGAAACATGGACTTCATGACACATTACTATTTTCAGTGAGATATTAAACACACATAAAGCAAATAGAAATATGTGACGTAAACATATACACACATAAATATATTAAACTTATAAAAGTAAGTATTATTATGCAATTAGTGTTCTTTGTTGGTAAAGTCGGAATTATTATAAATTGACAGGTAGAAATTACTATTAAATATCTAAAATTCACTAGTCTTAAGGTTTATTTTGCAATAACAAAACTATAATCTAATCCTAAACTCTAATGCCCTTACTAATAATCACTGTGTAAAGTTATGTCATGAATAAAGCCTGTGTATGTAACCATACATTTTTTGACGTATAAACCTGTCATAACTTTATGCAGCGATTATTAGTAAGACGCTAAGGTTCTACTTTATTCCGACTTAAACCAATATGGTCTACTTTTACAGTGCACTAGTAATTATAATACAAATATAAACATTTATATACAATAATGTTATAAAATGATTAACCACTCAACCGTTGTAGCTATAAGATATAGTGCATAAAAACATTCATGTGTTTTATAACAAAAAATGAGATCAAATATAATTGTGCTCTATAAAAGTGAGACCAATAAAGAGAGATTAACTAATCCACGGTATCAGTAAGTTGTTAAACCGTCGATTAAAATGACAGTACCATCACCAAGACATTACCTGATTGTAAAATTTGAGAACCATTAGTAGAGAGCCAGACATTATCATGTCTTCAATTCACGTAACTAAGATTTTAACAAAAATGTGCAAGTGCAAATTTCGACCTTATGTATGTGAATTGAAGGTATGTAATTCGCTCTACAAGCATGATAACTAGATGATGCTACTGCTTTACTGAGATGAGACGAGCTGTTCTTGTCTAGTGAAGCGTGAGATGATATAAAGCTAGACGCTGTACTTCAGTAATGGTAAAAATGAGAAAAGTGAATTATTTAGAAAATGTGTTAGTAAAAATCTACTAGGTTTGAAAAAAAAAGCTCGAATTGTTTATAAAAAAAAATTGTTTAATTTCTCCCCTCTTTTTACTATAATTAATGAGATGGCATGTAGACAGACACGTATTTTTTAAATTTAACAAATAAAACGTTTACGTCGCCTAATTAGGTATTTGACACCACCAATATTTTTGATATATTTTATGGCACTGTGACGTCACTATAGTGTCGCCATTGACTAATTTATTTATTTATATCAACGCAACATCAAATTTTCTGATGAATTGGTATTAATAGAGCTCTAGCACCAAAAATGTTTGTTTTTGAAAACGTTGTTTCTTGGAATCATGTATTAATGGTGTGAAATACTTAATTCTTCTGTAGTAATTGTTGTACGTATCTATGAATTTGAAAGTGCCGTTGACTCAGAGATTTGAAGAACCTGAGTTCAGGATTTAAAATTTTTCTTAAAGTGTTATCTGAACTTTTACTTGTCAATTTCTTTCCTAATCCTTTTTTCTTCTTACTTTACACCAGTAAAACATTTATAGAAGATCTCATTCCCTCCCTAGGTTAAAGTGGGTGTACATTTGTGGCACGCTGCCTATAAGGTGGCAGTGCCGAAAATAGTACGTGACAAACATTTTATCATTAAAACTTCATCAACAGTTTTATTGAGATGACGGACCCGCTTTTTAGTATGGAACTGAGATTCGTTTGACAGAAATTACAATTTCTTTCCCTGCGTGACTAACACTCACACAAATGTACACTATTAACTCCCAGAGTATTCCCCACCTCGCTTAGCTTACCACCCTTAGCTTAGCAATGACAGCAAAGCGTCTGGCTCTCACCTTGTTATAGTGCGCGTGCGGTCCTGCGGGCCGGTGCGCGGTGCCGTTGTCTGCCGTGTACGTCTTTACCTGGTGCTGCGTGTCGGTCGCTATCGTCGATATCGCCGACGCAGAGTGCGTGCCGCCCGGCATCGCTTCCCGCCGCTTTTTACCACCTTTGTAGATGTATTTCGAAGGTCGAACTAGACTGTGGATTGAGGTTTGTGGTGTTAAGCTTTAGGTTGAATGGCGGCGGAATAGAAGGGACATTTTAATATTTTGCAGTTAAACTTGGGTAGAAATCTGACTTGGTCAAAATCAGACCAAACCAGAGTAAAGCGTCTGACAAATACTTCTTCGGAATTTTCCAGTCATCGCTGGCCTAACTAAAGTAGTAAAGGACTCCCTCCACTTCCGCAGCAATGTAATCTGAGTTTCTACCAATATGTTTGAGTTTTATGCTATGGTCCTAAGCTACCAATATGCTTGAGCCCTACCTAAACGTTGCAACATAGCAGCATTCGAATCTTCCACGTAAGCGGTGCTTGTTCAGAGCTAAGGCTTGAGTCTATCAGTTCGTTATTTTTTGGACTTTTGAATCTGGAAATAGGTATCTAGTAGAGCTCATTGTAAACCTATTTGTAACATTGGGGGCTACATTCTCTATGATGAGTTGATACTTATCTACATTCCAAAGTGATATGTAGAAAGCGAACCTTAGTAGATGGCAGTCAAGAGAACGACTTAATCTTGTGAACAGACGAGCCTTTCTTTTCAAGTTCAGTGCGCCTGAGGAAAAGAAAAGCGTGAAGCGAGAACTACCTACGTTACACCGACGCGTGACACCGCTAAATCGGCGTTTAGTAAGTAGTGTAGAACTGATGGCTGAAACTTGGCTAACGTAGGCTTATTGTAGTTCTATCTAAATTCACTAATCATGCTAGGCTTCCCCAATTATACGCCACTCGATTGAAACATTTGTAACTCGTATCCCCGTGGATGTCTCATAAATTGTATTTATGATCTTATTCAGTCAAAAAAGGGAATCTTTTTGGGTGCAAAATAACTCTTACTTTTCACTTTGTTTATCGCAGAGATATAGCGTAAATTATCTGCAAATTTTAAACGCTATTGCCACATGTATGTATATGACAAGCGCATGCCCTATACGTGAACGACACAAATACAAAATTAAAGCTCCTATTGAGGATGAAAACGTTTGTTTTTTGTTATAGATATTTACGTCAGAGCGTTGACTCTTCAGCGTTAATAAAATGTCAGCTTACCTAGGATATTGCGGTCCAAACTGCGCGTAACAGCAGTTGTACCAGCAACCCTTCGAGAAGGGGTTGTACCCGCCGGTGAACTTGCCCGTCACCTGCTCGTTGGTGGTGCGGCCGCGCGACACCAGCACCATGTGGAACCCCGTCAGACCGAATATTGGGATCGCTAGTAGCGCGATTATACCCATTATTACCATTCTGAGGTGGGGTAGTTAAGGATTGGAAGATTGTAGTATAATGGTGCCGATTCTCTTGTTCACAAACTAAAGTAAATTTAAGTTAGTGCATCTTTCTCTTTCCATTTAATTAAGAAAAGGACAGAAGATAAAATATTAGTTAAGTCCTGTCAAATTTAGACACTCCATAGATAATTTAGACGTGTTTTGAAAACATGGCGTCTAAATATACGTCAATTTTCTTCCGGCGCTGTCTAATTTGACAGGATTAAACTAAATTGTATCTTCTGTCCTTTTCTTTAAGAAATGAAAAGAGAAAGATGCATTTAACTTAAAATTAGAATAGTTTGTGACCAAGGGAATCGGCACCATTGTGTAGTTAATTTATGAGTTTAGAGCAATCGCGTAAGACGAATTCATGTAACATACAATTGAAGTATGGTTCCTGTAGAGAAATAAATCTTCACACGGAAGAACAACTCATTTTTTAGTCTGTTGGGAAAGTAGCGAAAGGGTCTGCACAGTCGAGAGACAGCGGCGGACAAAATATCTGCGGTGCGCTCTTATTAGTACTACAATACATTTGCACTTTGTCCGGTAATACCTCACGTTGCCTGGTAGACTACAAACCGACAAAAAGCAACCTTATAACACTAATAATAAAAGCGTACCGCGGACATTTTGATCGCCACTGTCCCTCTTCTGCGCAGGCTAACAAAACAATGGACGAATCGACGAGAAATCGTGTTCTCTTTAGGTTCGTATAAATCGAAATAGCGTAAGAGATATCACTGACGTAAAACTGTTGTTGTAGCTTTTCTCTTAAAGTTAAAATATCTGAAATAAAGATTAAATATAGCACAGAAATAATAAGAAGACTATTTGTAAAGGATACGACACAATGGGCTCGACCTGCGTCAAAGTTTTGTTATTATTCATGATATAATATAAACTGAGGCCGAATATGCTCAGCATGTGTATGGACAATGATATTAAGAAGAAAAAGAAGAATCTGTAGTTGCGTCTTCCGATGCAGTTGTTTACCCACGGACAGTGGTGGTCAAATGTCTGGAAAAAGAAAAAAAAAAGAGTTAAAAAATATACCACCCTGGGTCACTTTTTTGGGAAGAATTTTGCCGTGTTTAGCTGGTGTATTATTAAAAAATAACATAAAGTTCTTTTTTTATAGAATAACTACACATATTCTTTCAAACTCATTTGTACCTATAACAATTTGACGACCCCTGTTATGTTGCATGCAACTATAAGCATATCGTGTAGCGTTACATTGCTTCCGTAAAATATACTAATATTTATTTTGTAGAATCTCTCCAAAATGTAAGTTCGGTTCGATCAATGTAAAAAAAAAGGGAGCTCAGTTGCAGCATGTTGCGTAATACGCATTGTTTCCTTTTCTGGATATCAGTAAAAATTATGTCTGATTAATTTTTGGTAAAAAAGTTGTGTCAGTTTTTTTTTTAAGTTTCCTCATCAGGTGTGTAACAAAAAGTAACTTACACGAAACACAATTACCTCTTGCCTTAGGAACGTGATTATTAAGGCAAAAGGAAATTGTTGTAGTGTTTCGGTTTATGGGTATTTTTTATAATTACAGGCACATGACACTACTTTCATCTTTTGAATAGCATCGCACCTACGAGTCCTCTGGTATTATAATCCCATAGGCGACTGGCACCACTTAATATCAGCTACACTGTCAGCTTATTAAAAAAAAATCTGAGGTTGTGGAATAGTTCTAATAGTTACCGCTGCCCCGAAACATAAAGGGCAACCGAAAGAACATGGGTTGGTTTTAGTGAGCCAAAGATGTTAATAAATATATAGTGTGACTGGTTCTTAGTGTACGATATGTTTGTAAACAAATTATTGTGCTTATGATAACCAACAACTTTTACTATGGGAACAAACCTGAAATGGTTTTGTTATAATGAGCGCAATCACGTGTTTATGTATCGTACACTAATTACCAGTCACCCTATATAATACGCGCCCTCCCCCGCCCCACTAAGGGCGGGAGAAGTGATTTGATGATGACCACACAAAAAAAAAGGGAAAGAAATACACAAAATGCCAATACTCACTTCTATGCAATGATTGCACACAGAACAGTGTGAGCACCGCGGCGGCCGGTAGAACTTGCAGGTGACGCACCATTTCATCCGCACAGTGATACCGTTGATCTCCACGCTGCGATACAGAGGCGCTCGGAAGTCGTCCTCTCGGTCCTCGTCAGGTGGAGCTACTTTGAACAAATTGTTTGTCACATTAAATAATTTACAACAATTTTGGGAGAATAGGGACATATCTTATTCTATGTTTTTTATAAAACACTAGCTTTTACCCGCGACTTCGTCCGCGTGGAATAATAGTTCCCGTTCCCGGGGGATTTCCGGGATAAAAACTATCCTATGTCCTTTCTCGGATCCCAGACTATATCTGTACCAAATTTCATTCAAATCGGTTCAGAGGTTTAGGTGTGAAGAAGAGACAGACAGGCACTTTCGCATTTATAATATTATTAGTATAATTAGTATTATTTGTATATTAGTATTATTTGTATTTAAGTATTATTTGTATATTAGTGTGGGATTTGCTCTAAAAAAAGTTCCCTGACTAAATATTTTTCACATACATAACCAGACCAGAAAAAGCATCCTTTACAGGTTGCTTTTTCTCAAAAATGTTTGACCATGAAACCCCATTTCAAAACAATATGTTTCGTGGAGCCTTAAAGCAATCACATACTGTGGGTTTATTCACTGCGAGAATCGAATTCGCGACAAGCCATGCTGCTACTCAATTAACCACAACCAGTCAACCGCGTCAATCCTTGTATAACATGACTTGCCGAAATATAGGAGGAAAATTTTCCTTGAAATTATGCCCATTTTATGAATAAATTTAATATACGTTATAAATAACGTCAGAGCCCTTTTTCTTAAAAATAGCCATCATAAAAACCAGCGGGCCGGAAACTACCTTCTTTCGCCCAATAAGTACAAAAATTGTGTAATCACTCCATTAAATGCTTAGACAATGGAAATAGGCGAACTCTTTTATAAAGCTGGTCTTAAATTGCCTTGCAAAATGTGCTGTGTATTTACATAAAGCCTAGAAAACTATCTACCAAAACTCGAAATTCACTGATCACTCCATTCGCTGGGTTTTTTGCCGTGAACGTAAGAATGAATGAAATCATTTATTTGCGTAAAACATGGTATACATACAGTGGTGTTTAGCATAGATCAGAATAGCACAAACATGTTTAGCATGCAATAACTTTATGTTATAGTAGGGTAAGAATAATTAAATATTCATATGATAACCTTTTGACGACCAACCGACAGCCGGCTGTCGGGCTCCTATTGTCTTTCTTAATTTCATTCGAGACACAATGTCTCTAATCACATGTGTTCGAAGGTTTAATGATTGAATAATACTATTTTTTTCCATAAATTATTTTATAAAACTATAAAAATGTAGAGCTGGCTTTAGTCATTTTGTGTAAAGAATACACAGAAATTCTCCAAAAACACTTAGTCCTGAAAACCCGATAAATTTTCAATTAACTAAAGTTAGACTTTAAATTGCTTTGAAATTGGAACTCGAAAACTTTTAAGTACACACATCAAAAGTGTCTAGGGATATTTCATTTAAACCTAAATTACTAAAATTCTATTAACTTTTTGTTAAAACATGTACACATTAAAATAAACCTTGTTTAATAGACTATTTAATCTGATAATAAACTTTTAGATAAAGTTAAATTTAAAAAAAACTTAGAAGAAGAGGAAATACTCAAACAAAATTTCAATCTTAACTTTATTTTTGAAACATCAAAACTTAAACAAAACAACAATTTTTTTTATAAAAATTCTTGAAAACTTAAAATTAATATTCCGTGGATCCACCTAAGACTCTCCTGACACATCTGCAGCGGTTCTGCATACTCAAAATAAGGGTGTCAATATCCTGTTGTGGAATACTGTCCCATAATTGCCCTTTCTGAAGCCATGAAGACCAGTCAGAGCGTTATATCCAGGCTTTGGTCATGTTATCGTGTCACGGAGGAAGTGGTGGAACGGCACCGAGGACCTCAACGCATTACAACACATGTACAGGACCGATTCATAGTAAATGCTGCACGAAGTCAACTAAATGCAGCGGCGATGCAATTGGTTCAAAGGCTACAGAGAGAGTATGGTTTGCTGGTAAGCGGTCAAACTTTGAGAAGGCGACTGCATGAAGTCAATCTACGTGCTCGTAGGCCATTTTGGGTATCAGCACTAAGGAGAGGTAATCGAGGATGAAGATTACAATGGACTATTGCACACGAAAACTGGAACCATTCTCAATGGTCACTTGTGCTTTTCACTGATGAATCTAGGTTTGGATTTCATCCTGATTCGCGAAGAGTACGCGTTTGGGGAAAACCTGGACGTTGGAATCGACTGCAGCACCCACAACAAGTTCATGCATATTAAGGTGGCACGATTATGGTTTGGGCAGGAATTCGTCTCGGCGGTAGAACGGACCTCGTTTGGATACAAGGCAATATGACTGCTCGAAAATACCGAGATGAGGTGCTAGAGCCCAGTAATCTTGCCCCACAATCAGCAAATGGGACAAAATTTCCAGCTAATGCACGACAATGCCCGTCCACATACGGCGCGTATCGTTACAAGTTGGTTACAACAGCATGTTATCCAAGCTTTAGACCGGCCTGCACAATCCCCTGACTTAAATCCTATTGAGCATGCCTGGAATATGCTTCAGAGAAGAGCTCGTAGGAATTTCCCTGTTGATATTGTGCATCAAAACCAGCTTTTCTTGCATCTTAGCAGGATTTGGGACAGTACTCCACAACAGGATATTGACACCCTTGTTTTGAGTATGCAGAACCGCTCCAGATGTGTAAGGAGAGTCTTAGGTGGATCCACGAATTATTAATTTTAAGTTTTCAACATTTTTTATAAAAAAAAAATTGTTTTCTTGTTTAGGTTTTGAAATTTCAAAAATAAAGTTAAATTGAAATTTTGTTGAGTTTTTCCTCTTCTTCTAAGTTTTTTTTTTTAATTTAGCTTTATCTAAAAGTTTATTATCAGATTAGATAGGCAATTAAACAAGGTTTATTTTAAAGTGTAGGTGTCTTAACAAAAAGTTAATAGAATTTTAGTTATTTAGGTTTAATTAAAATATCCCTAGACACTTTTGATGTGTGTAGTTGAACGATTAAGTTAGCAAGTAAATGACATTGCAAGGTGAATGAAGGTGGCGATACAAAATATTTGGAGGAATCGCATTTATAGTATAGCATATATACTAATAGGAAACTTAAGCCTGTTACTCTGCATGTTGGTATTATAAATTATTAGACACTAGCGACCAGCCCCAGCTTCGCACGGGTGTCATAAAGAACATCCCGGCTTTTCTCTACTATAATTGTCCACATATTAACCTTTCTATTAGGCTTGTGTTTAAACACCGCCCAAAAAAGTACCAATTTTACTACCAAAAAAGTTCTAAACGGTTACCAAAATGGATAAATGGTCACCAAATAACGTTTCTTAAAATATTACAAACTAAATTCAATTTGGTTTTTATATGAATTTGACTGAAAACTGAAACTTTATATGAATCACTAGTAGATCTGGCGCGTTGTGTGGTCACAGTTCTAACCTAACCTAGCTAAATTTGGTGACCATTAATCCATTTTGGTTAGCAATAAGATTTTCTTGGTGATAATTAAAATTGTATCCTTTCTATTGTATCACTATCGCAACATCTAAGTTATAGAATCAGGCGATACTTTGCGGAAACCCATGACAATCTAATGCAAATAATATTGTGTTTGATAAAACATCTTTTAAAAAACCACATCAAATTTCATTGCGTAGTTTATGCATAGGGACGGACAGACAGACAGCGGTAAGCGACTTGTTTTATACTACTGGTATGTAGTGACACGTAATCCATTCTTAGTAAAAAAAGAAACCTACATCAAGCTTTCATGTGCTATGAATTTTAATTAACTAACTAATACTTTCTTGGTAAAAATAATAGAGGCGAGTAGGTTATTATAATGTTAATGACTAACAGTATTAAAAGGTCATTAATAAACCATTACTGAGTCATGGCTGTGAATCTAGTTTATTGCTAAATCTACCTAAACGTCACTGTGTATTGAAATTATGACGTTTAATAAGTAACTAGCTGTCCCCCGCGGTTTCACCCGCGTTATATCAGACTTTTTGGTTACTAAAAAAAGAAGATATGTCCGTCCCTGGTCCTAAGCTACCGGTTCTGCCGTTCTTGAGTTATAAAATGTGTAACTAACACGACTTTCTTTTATAATATACTAGCTTTTGCCCGCGGCTTCGCTCGCGTTAGAAAGAGACAAAAAGTAGCCTATGTTACTCTCCATCCCTTCAACTATCTCCACTTAAAAAATCACGTCAATTCGTCGCTCCGTTTTGCCGTGAAAGAAAGACAAACATACAGACAGACAGACACACTTTCCCATTTATTATATTAGTAGATATGGATAGATAATAAGTTGCATTTTTAAATGCACGTTTTTCTAACGTGACAAATAGTTGTTTAGGAATTTGGTCGAGTTCTGCTAAAATAATCAATTCGCGTTATAATTTCTCCCATTTATTTTTAACTAGCTTTTGCCCGCGACTTCGTCCGCGTGTAATATTATTTCCCTTTTCCGGGGGATTTCCGGGGTGAAAACTATCCTATGTCCTTTCTCGGGTTACAGACTATATATGTACCAAATTTAATTCAAATCGGTTCAGTGGCTTAGGCGTAAAGAAGAGAGAGACAGACAGACAGACAGAGTTACTTTCACATTTATAATATTAGTACGGAAAGTACGGAAATCTATTATCATAAATATGGTATTGTAAATAATTGTCATATTGTTCTATTACCGGATATGCAGTCTATGTAATACATATGGAATGCAATAAATCATAGAGTATTAAAAGGTTACTATTGTTTTTAGTATTTTTTTATTAGTTTTGTGTTTGAACGCGAATCTTAGGATTAGTCAACCAGCCATATTGGACGGGACTGAAGCTAATAAACCAGATGGCGGATTAAATTAATTTGACGTAATCATTGTAATTATCGAAATGATGGTGGGTTAGTTCAATTTCGCAGAACTAGCTTGTTACACGTCACAAGGGCATTCACATTGTAGGCACAGATAAGATAGTGTTTCACGGCATGGACAAATCAGCACAAGCAAACACGTGGGCTATAAAAACCTCCTTTGGTCTGCTAAGCCTCGATTCTGTTAGAACAATATTTGTCTATGGCAATGTTTGGTTCATCTAATTAATTTTGCTTGGTATAGAATATACGGTTTAGCATAGAGAAATAAATTATTTTGTTCCGAAGTATCTTGCCTCTTATTTTATGTAGACGAGTATTGCGATATTAAATGCGTTTGAAAAATAATTATTGTAATGAGGGTGGTATAAGTCGGATTGGCCGGTAGGTATAGCCAGCCTTATTCATGAAGATTAGTACAGTATACGGGATATACGGGAGCGATAGGATACAATTTGGTGATGCTGTTTTGGAGAAAAGACATTTATTGCGATAGTGTCTATTTTCAATACTTGGTTCACGCTCTTGTACCTACTGAACCCAGGCAGAGTCACAATGTGTGCGTCTTTCAAAGAGCATATGCGAAGGCAGCATTATATACTGGACAAGACCTTCATATGGCATGTGTAAATAAATCAATCTATTACAAATCTTATCAAAAATAATCTTTTGAACTAGTCACACGGATCAGACTAGCATTTAATTAAACAAATAAATAAAATTGGAATTAAAAAATAAAGGCTTGTCAGTACTTTCGAGTATTAGTCATTGCACCGAGCCATTTTATCAGAGATAAACTAAAATTACTGTTAACTAATGAATTATATAAATATAGATAATGTTGTCAAAGATAATAGCATATTCATAATTTAAGTACAAAATAATATATCCGGTATCAATACGATATTGAACTTTGGAAACAAACTCAGGTAATATGAGCAAAACAGGATAATCGGAAACCTACACCTAAACTTCGGTTAACGGCCAGTGGTGTTTAGAGGTCAAAATCAAGACAAGCCCGATTTATTTCTTTGTAGGTCGTCGTAGAAGGTTGACATAGACTACTTAGGGAATTAATGACCCACTGCTCTAAACAGCTACAGAACTTTTTAATAAGAATATTTAAAAAAGAATTAATCAAGATATGAATAAAATTAACATTATCATTTACGCTATTGAAATAAAATATGCTAATTTCTGAGTCATGGATTCTCGCATTTAGTGATATTTTTTCCTTCTAATTAAATTCTTATAAGTCGTATCCATATTCATGAAGCGAAAAAGAACTTTAAGAAATCAATCACAAGATTCTTATTCTAACGACAAAAAAATCTCATAAAGGGTACCGGTACCTTTTGGTATAACTCCTGGATCCATGAAAGTGGCCAGGGTAAAATTGGCCAACACAAAAAACGTTATGAAGCCTTGATACGCCGGGACCCATGGGTGCTTGTGTAGGTAGTATTGACACCTGGAATAAACGAAAAGAAAAACATTAATAATATGAACTCGCCGAGTAAATCTGGCATTTACGAAAGGTTACCAAGTCTATAGATCGCAGGTAGGTAGTAAATGATTATAATTTAATTAGTAATCTAGCGAAGTTATCAATATGGTCTAAACATCTTTAACTGAAAAGCTGAGTGTCTTTGGATATATTCTTTGATATTCGTCAGTTCCATGAGCTATTGGGCCACAAAAGATAAAATGAAAGATAATTTTCTCGTTCTTAAACTTCCACAGCTGCAGATCCACGCAAAAAAACGTTTTTTAATTGTTTCTTTAATTACGGCAGAGAAGACTCTTCGACGTATATATTCTTCGCATCCTTAAACCGACGCGACGGTTCGAGTTTTCTGCGTATCAAAATTGTAGACCAAATTATAAGTAAAGTACTAGCATATTATATTCCAAAACTAAAATCTGCCATGCCGAAGTAAAACAGATTTGCTATTGCCGTTTTCTTATAATAATAATAATATTCGTGACTTCCACGCGAACGAAGCCGTAGGCTAGTAAGGTATAAATATTGTTTTTATGCTTTAGTAGATATTTATAATACTTATGCAATCAATATCCAGACATTTGACTAACAATTTATTTCCCAGTTTCGAATATTGAATTAACAGGAAACCCATAAGTATTCATAATGTTAATCAGAGTTATTAATGAGTATTTTAAATATTTCACACATTTGTCAAAACATCACACAGATTTTCATGAATAAACAAATTGTTTGATTTTTCTGTTGCTTGAATATTATAAACCATAGAGATTCAGTATTTAGGTGCACTTTCCAGTGCATCTGATAGGTTGTTTGACAACTCAATAATCATTTATTTATTTACATCAACATCAAATAAAGGTTATCGATTTGAAAGTTGATGAAAAACATAGATAGAAAATAAAAATCTATTTATTAAATGTGTGTCATGTCTGAGGAAGATTGATTACAAACATTGTTAGGTCACTTTGAAAGGGATGCACTTTCATAAAAAGTTTGTTTCCTACTTTATCCCAACAAGGGTTGAATTTACAAAAACTATTTTATTTTTGTAATAGGTGCCCTGGATACACATAAAAAAGGACGAATTTTCAGATTCCAGTAGTTAGGGCTGTGTATAAGTTATTCAGTTATCCCTTAGGTGACCGTAAATCAATCAATCCAAAAAACCATGAAAGATGGATCAGTTAGCATATTAGCAACTGGTCAATATTAGATGGTCAGTCTGTCCTTGATTGTGGTAAAACTGACAGCAGAAACTATTGATTAATGGGCGGCTTAGGTGGATAATTAAAAAGCTGAATTAATGCATTTAAACAGCATAAGATTATGTGTATCCACAGGAAATACTTGAAGCAAATTACGGCAAACACGAGTACGAAAATAAATCTGCAATCAGTATGTTTGTGTTAACAGCTTTCCCGCCTCAACTGAATATGCATAATGTAGTTCATAAATTGCCATTGAATTTATATCCAATTGATTATTATATTTTTTTCCAATCCTAACACACCTATTAAAAACAAACTCTTCCCTTACATCTGACAGTTCGTGATAAACTCAAAATTTACCTTTATGACGGATTTTTGTGCGGTTTTCGCTAATAGACAGCGATTTATGAGGAAGGCTTAGGTGTATAATATTTGCATGTTACAGGAAAGAACAGCTGAGAATTTCAAGGATTTATGACACCCATGAGAAGCTGAGGCTGATCACTAATATAAACATAAAACACTAAAATTTTAACATTATTTTTTCGAGTAGGTCTCGGATTTCGATAAGCTAGGGAAACTGCTGATGTCTAGTGTAGCAGCAGAATAATTCATTTCATTAAAAAGATCTACAATAAGCCTTAAGGAAATTTAAATAATTATAATTATAAATAAATAATCCTTACTGTTACACAACAAAGAGAAAATCTTATCATCAAACCTTGCTAACAATTTTTAATTAAAGTAATAGATCATTAAGTGCCCTCATTCATCTACCTAAGAATGGTGACCATTAATCTTGAGCCTTTTAAAGTATTTGGTAAAGTAATGATGCTATCCATCTTAGTAATAACAAATAATAATAAATGTTATTTTGTGCACAAGCTTTTTTCTAGTTGCTAAACTCTCAGCTTATCGATTACTTTGGCGAGTTATAAATGAATATAGTTAAAAAAAATCTAAATATTTGTTACAGTTTATAAATGTACCAGCTGCCACCTATTTTACCCTATATTTTATATTGTTTAGATTTCCAAAAAAAATGTACAAGTACAGTTCCATCATAATTCGATCAGAAGTTGAGGTACATTCTCAAAAACTTATGCAATATAATAATAAAGTGGAATTGATTATATATATTTTTAAGGAGAAAGTCTCTGAAACTAAAAGTTTGGTTGAACTCAGATTCAAACCCTAGATAGCAGAGCTGTCAGCAACCAAAGGTCTATGAAACCACATGGGAGACGGACTAGTTAAAAATAACTATTGTAGTAAGTTTTAATTATTAAAATATTTAACATTCTTATCTAAATATTTAAATAAAAAGAAATACTTTCATCAACAACTGTATTCAGTACCAACTTAACCCAGTTTTTTGCATAATTATAAAGTAAAAATCAAGTCACGGACAGTAGCAATTAGTGGTGGTCATTTAACAGGTTTTACAAGTTTATATTCATAGGTCAAGGTACACAACATAAAACATTATTAAGTAATTGTTTGTAACATATTTGTGATTAGTTGCACTCTCTAGCTTTTTTGCAGATTAAATATTAAACAGAAAAAAAGAAAAAAAAATCTCTTTGCAAAAATTATACCTATTGCATTGTGTTTATGCAGTAATAAAATAATAGAAATGTCATAATGGACCCTAATAAGGGCACCTAAACCACTTGGCCTGATATTTTTAGATTCTGATATTTTTTATTATTTCCTCTTGCCTCTGACAATTAACATTGCTAATTCAAAAACGGTTAAGTATATAATATAAAATAGTTGATTCATTTGTATTTTTTATATTTTATGTTTATCTAAAGCATCTCTGACTTTGGGGAAGGAAAACACGGTGAGGAAACCTGGACTTGTATTGAATGAATATGAGTCCAAAATCACTAAACTGCTAAAGCAAAAGTGGTGATCAATGTTGTTCCTACTCAGTGTGAGAAGAGAGAGAGATAATCGACTTGTATTATTACTATTATAATAACAATGAATAATGGACCACTCAGGACAAACTTTCCGGGATGAGCATAATTATTTGTTCTGTCTGGATGTAATTTATCTATGATATTATGTATGCATTAATAAACTAAATAAGTATGTTAGATATATGTATTTATTTTTATCAAATTCTTTAAATTCACAGATACAGAATATAAAGTTCTAGTTCAGTTCACATTTAAATATGTATGAATTTGAAATAATATTCCTATTACTGTTTTGCAATACAAATTATCTAATTGTAATATAATAGCTATAATTACTGTAGCCTAAACATTAAAGTATCTATTTCTAAACCGTGCCAACATACCACAGATACCTATGTTCGGAGATTGGATTGCTCTAAATTGGGTCAGTTATACACAAGACAGAGTATTTATATCAAAAGTTTAAAATATCTGAATATGTTTCACTAGGAATTAATTCTTCTACAAGAAACTAAGTAACTGAGTCTTTTGTGAGTCTAATTTAAAACATAAAAATGTTTAAATATTTAAGTAAAAATAAACAAATAGCCAGTATACATATAAAACATGAACATGAAAGTATCTCAAAGTAATGTAATAAAGTTACTTAAAACATTAAAGGAGTACTCTTTATGATCTTTAAAAGTAAACAAATCATTACAAAAGCTGCTTTCAAGAACAAAGTCACATAAAACATTGCGAAAACTTTTTGATTCTTTCAAGAACAAGAAGATTATAACTTTAAGGTACTTTGATCACTTCAGAATAAACTTGCATAATAGGATTATGTACCTATCAAACTTTATTTGCATTTTAAGTAGAAGTCAGGTCTGGGTAGTAATATAAAATTATTAGTTTCTAATGAACAAATCAACTCAAATGTTATTTATAACTCCAGACATAATAAAATAAATGTTATAAGTGTTAATATAAAGTAGTACATCTGTGTTACACATAGGTAATAGATGTTAATTTAATCATCATGTTCTAATATTTACAAAGAGATAACATCAATGAAACTTGTTACTATTTGTCCCCTGTAACAGATTGTAATAATTTGCATATCTATGTAAACAACAGGAAAACTGTTTATTATAGAAAATGATACGAGCATAAGGAAACACTGAGAAGGTGGTCTGACTCACAACCATTACACCATGATACATCTTTTGTTTATACAGATTTGGAAACCGCACAGGAAGTACCTGGCCATTGACACGACAACACACAAACAGCTACTAACTTCGAGATACCCTAATTATGATATGGATATTTAATAAGATATATAATTACCTGGAACATGGCTTCTACACTGACTATAAGGATCTGATAAAAATACTCTTACCGCAACCGCCACAGGCATAGCAGATTAATAATCCACACACAGTCACACAGGGCAACTTCACAGCCCCAAGATATTAATAGAAACAATTCAACAATCTCATGTGAAAGTTGTCAAACCGAAAATGAGAATTTACAGACGATCGACGACATTGTATACTTACGGGAAATAAAAAAACAGAGATGTTGTGCCCAACAATAGAGTCCAGGCGAACGTCGCGGGGATGTATCTCGTTTTGAGGTCGCATTTGGGCATATTGTGTCAATTTTATTTCCCTAAAAGAAAATTAACTCAGTTTTATTCACTACAGATCAACATGGCCGCACCTATTAATCTGACAGAAAGAATGGTGTGGCCAACAATAAATTAGGGACGTAATAAAAGTTAATTTATTAACCGGTAATATGATGCATTCATTAAACCGGTTTTTCTTAGTCATAAATGCATAGAATACGAGGCTTTTGAGTCGTTGAAGCTAAGACTGGACTTGGTTAGTAATATTCGATTTAGAAATAGCAATTTAAGCCTGCAGTCATAAAATTTATACTAGAAAATAAAATATAACTCGAGTTTAATGGGAACTTGACTCTTTATGGAATTACAGTATTTTTTTTGTAGTGTAACCTACATAGAAAACAGTACCTACCCACATTAATTCTATTATTTTTGTTGTACATCAACTCGCAACTTGCGACTCCCCTGCTTCTTTTTGTCGTGACTGAATCGTGAAAAACCTGCGAGTAGAAAGGCGCAAACACACTTACGTGTCGTGGCTCGCCAGGATCATACGTTTTCATACATTTGACAGGACACAACATGGCAAACAAGTATGTCTCTAACCATACTAAATATGTATGAAACCGATATTCTTCTGGCGCGTCACGACAGGCCGCGACATGTAAGTGTGTTTGCGCCTAACTCTTCTCTTTCGTTTTTTTTTTCTCTTGTACAGTTGAATGCCAAATTTTTTGGGTCCACCCTTTATAGCAGAACTTTTTAAGTCATAATTTTATTTTGCATACCAACGGATAGCATAAACCTCTTTTCACCGAAAACCGTTTGGCATACACTCATTTACCATACACCGAAACCCATAATTTTGTAAGTCAGAATAGGGATGACGACAGCATAAAAAAAATGACATTCTGTTTAGTCCGTCTAGTAGATCGGCCAAAAATACGGGACACGTATTTTTTGCTTGATCAAATTAATAAAAAAACTTTTTCCAAAAAAAAAGATAACCGACTTCAAAAACTAAAAACTCAAAAATAACTTTTTCGGAAGTCGGTGGCTTCTCTTCTGCCGGTCGAATTGTGTTGCTTTGCCACCGACTTCCGAAAAAGTTATTTTTGAGTTTTTAGTTTTTGAAGTCGGTTATCTTTTTTTTTGGAAAAAGTTTTTTATTTTTTACTTTTTAGTTAGAGTCCCAACTACGTTTTAGAGTAACTTTCAAAAAAAATGTACGTTTTTCTATAAAAATTGAGGAGTTCCCTCGATTTCAGCATGATACCATCATCAGATCCTGGACCCGATGACAATGGGACCATTTGGGAAGTCTACCCTTTCAAACAAAAAAAGAATTGTTCAAATCGGTTGGCAAACGACGGAGATATGCGCGAACAAACATAAAAAAAACAAAAAAAAAAACATACAAACATTCGAATTGAGAACCTCCTCCTTTTTTTAGAAGTCGGTTAAAAATACAAAGATAAAGAGCAACAAAGTTCAGGAGTGGGGGCTTTTGACGTCACCGCCCTGCAAAAATTGTATCTAATCGTGACGTGACGCGCAACTTCAACGCACTGTATCGTCGTCATTTTTGTTTACGAGAAAAAATAATAAATACGTTTCCAAAAATTTTTAATAATCTAACTGACGGACTAATTTTTTTTTTTCTTAGTCTCGTCTATTATCGTCTCGTCTATTATCTTTGGGCATAAATTTATAACATAGTTTATCCATCATATCGTAGAAAGTTTACAACCAGAATCATCTTTTGGCATATATTTTTTATCCATAATAATCAAAAATAGAACCATCATATCGCAGAAAATTCACAGCCAGAATCATCTTTTGGCATGCATTTCATATCCATAATAAAAGAACACTATTTTTATTCGCCACATTACGATGGAAATGTTAATTGCTATATTTTTCTGATCAAGCGTTAACTTTTAGTTTTGCTGTAGTGCAAGCATGCAACATGCAGCAGGCATGCAGCAAGCAAGCATGCAGCATACAAGCATGCAACATGCAGCAAGCATGCAACATGCAGCAGGCATGGCTTCTGTCACGGCTCCGGTGCTGCGGGGCTCCGGCGGTCCCACGCGATCTTATCGTCGCAGATGGTTTTACGCCCACCATCGCGTGTGCGTTAAAGGTGAACGCGGACTTGGCCGCACCGCACGCGCCGCAGTCCCCGCAGTCATCGCATTTTGTTAATGGCCTCGCACATCTATCCGCACCGCAGTCACTGCAGTCGTTCCCGTCGCCGCACGCATAGGGATGAAAACGATACATCGATTGTTTTAAAATATCGATATATCGCTCATAAATATCGATATAAACATCGATGTTTTTATGAACGATATATCGCCGATGTATCGACGACATTAGTAAAAAATAAAGATATCGCTCTTTAGTTGTTTGAGGATCACACAGCTGTCAACACGTTTGGTCGCCGTCACGCGCTTACGTATTGAGCATTACCCAAGAAAGAAATAGACTTCTAGGTACAAGACTATCTAAGCTTCTTTTTTCTTAATTCTATCTCTAGATTTTTTAATTAAAAAAAGTAAACGTTTTCTCAAATAACAATATGTGTTTTTATTTTAATTTTTAAAACAATAGTTTAGTGCTAAATGGACTAGACTGTAGACTGTTTCTAGTAGACTTATTTTTATTAAATTGGCCAAACTTAATATTTCTTTTTAAATATCGTCAGGAATATCGATGTATCGGTCTTGGGACCGATATTTTTTTAACATCGATATCCCTCGTGTAAATATCGATATTTTACGCACTACGCACGCATCCGGGTTCGGCTCGCGCTACGCTGCTGTGGGCGGGGATGCGAATGACGTCATCCGCGCCGCGCTAGCCGCAGCGTCCGCTGCGTGCGGGTGACGTCATCAGCTGCGGATTGGGGATTTCGGTCGTTTCAGGGTCTGCGGCAACTGCGGCGCGGGTAGGTGTGCGAGGTGGCATAGAACTTCATATAAAGAATTCGAATGCGGAGACTGCGGCGCGTGCGGTGCGGCCAAATCTGCGTTCACCTTAAAACCATCTGCTCCACCTACTCCTCAGCTCGCGGGCCGCCTCGCCCCTCCGCGCCTTCGCGGGTTTAGATTACACTCTAGGGGTAGGGTAGACAAGACAACGTGAAGTCGGTTTTGCAGCGATTCATTTCTGTCACTAACTTTTGTAGCACACCGTAGTGATTTTTTAAAACAATATTTTTTTATTAAAAATGACCAATAAAATTATTTCTATTGAAATTCTGTGATCTTGATGCTAAGTCAAATTATGCCAAATAATCGGCGCTCTAAATAAACGTTATGCTAAACGAAATTATGCAAAATTGTAACTCTGACAAAGGTGACTATGCCCAATACAATTCTGCCATCTTAAAAGTATCCCATTTTAAATTCGGACATAAAAACATAAGGCTAAAAAACAAGTAAATTATATATATTTTATACCTTAAAAATGTTCGTTTAAATAAATTTATGCCAAGTGAGTTATGCCAAATAGGTTTTGGAACAACAAGTTTCTGCCAGCTATAGGGCACCAAATTTTATGATATTCGGCCAATGACAAGTGATTGCCGGCTGTCGCGATGCTATTGTCTTTCTATTGTGTCTCGAATCACTTGTGTTTGAAAGTTAAAAGGGACCGCAGAAACGATTATATGGTTTGGATTACATGGTATGGTTAATTGAAATGAATGGATATTGTTTTATTATGTATGTCGGAAAATCATTTTTACTAGTCATATTTCTTTATAAACTAGTAGGGGACGGACTTAAGTTGGTTTCGTAATTTCTCTTGAGAGGTAGTCAGTTAACTACCTCTCAAGAGATATTACGAAACCAACTTAGAGATCGTCTCTTTTGAAGTTGAGACAATAAAATATGACTACTTAACATTTATGTACTTGCCTGGATTTGAAGTTTGAACCCACATCGTTTAAGAGGCAGGTGATGTTTTGTGGAAAAGAATTGGCATGACAAACTCCATACGGACTCTTTTAAAATACGTGTGTTACAATAATTTAATATACATGATTACAATATGTAAATTAAATATTAATACAATATCAAAGCTGACAAAAATGTACGTTAAAATATTATGTGTATCGAAAATGGTCGTACCACTTGTTTGTTCGGCTTGGCAGGAGCACTGTCGTGCCCCCAAACTTGCTCGAGCTGGCAAAATAAAATTATGGGCAATCACTTCGTCTTTTAGACACTTAAATAGCATAGATAATACATCTTACATACATACTTAGGTCGCAGTCTGAAAATGATGTATGCATGTCTCATCATCTAAAAACCGTATTTACTAAAATATTGAATATTTATTTTTGTTGTATTGCTACATTTTCTCTTTTTACTTTATTGTAAAATTAATGTCATAAAAAATTTAAAAATGGTTGTCATTTGTTAAAATTGTTTTACCGTAGCTGTAATTGGTCAACAAATTTAATGACAGTTGATGACATTGATTTTGATTGGCCCGATATTTTCCCATTTGCTTGCAGTCTCGCGGATAAAAATGGCCGTAGTGTTGTCTTGTCGTGCTTTTGTGGTGTGATACTTTTTTCGTAAATCTTAGCAAGATTTTTATCAAAGAACACATAAGATTTTTTTTCACGAGAGTGTTGACTAACTGATCGATTAAGTGTGACAATGTCTAATGGCACTAGTCCGAGTGTGTTGAGTTTTTTGAGACAGTACAGGTTCCAGAGGAAACCGAACGATCCTGCTGGTCCCAGCAGTCCTGTGACAGTCACGTCGGCTGCTTCTAGTTCTCGTGAGTAAAAAGGTTCTATACTCGGGACAAGGTCACTGTTGTTGCACGTGCGTGTGGGTTTTCAGTACACCACGAGGAGTTGTTACCACGTTCAGTGACCCGTGCCTTTACACTTAATATGTACCGGTTATTTGGTAAAAAATAATCTTACCTTGACCGTGAAAATGCAAGGGTATTCCTGAATTTGTATTTGGGTTCACTAGTGAAATCTAGGTGCCTACATTTTTTTCTTAAAACTTTTTGGTCATATAAAAATTATGTATCGATGATTTGACAGCGGCGGTAATCAGCTGCTCTATATCACGCTATTTCACAAGGGAGCAAGACTGACATTCATCTATTAGCAAGTCTACTAGTATAGTTGTAAATTAGCTTTTTCAGCATTGATTTGCACTTAACACTTCCAATATTAGAATCTGACAATGAATACCAGTGTCTATAATGAACAGCATTATAGACATAATAAAAAACTAAATAAATATTTTCCCCTTCAACTATACCTAAACTGGGTTAAGCCCACTCATGTTAAGCCATTTTATTGATTACTGTACCATATATGTTTATGTTATAAGATGTTATTGAACACAGAGTCAACTTTTAAACTAAGCATAATGTTTAACCATTTTTATCAGTCCAAACTGTCCTAAAACACATAAATAAAAATCATATGCATTTACATAATTATACAATCTTGTAGTTTTCATGTTAACTTGGTATTTAATAATTAAAACTAGGTGTTGCTGGTACACTCACTTTAATCTATTGATTCTGGCTTGACCGTTTTGCAAGGGCATACATTTTTAATCCGTTGACCGATTTAAAAATATAACAATAGTTTTAACAATAAAACTTTGCACCCGTGTGCAAACTTAGACGCTTGACGGGTTAATGGTAACCAGCACAGTCCACATTTCTTAGTATTGTATTCTTGCATTTTTCATGTGTTGTTTCTATGCAATTGGTTTTTTTTTCCAGTTTTTGAAAATTACAATTTTGATTGTCATCTTTCAGTAAGGTTAGGCTTAATTTGAAATAGTTAAGTATTGAATTTTTGCTCATAACAATAATAATTTAAAACAATTCAATACTTCACCCATTCTGAGTCTAATAAAGTTATATTGTGTAACAATGCAATTAATTTGGTGGTATTATTTGTGTTTGTTGAACATTGGAGAACCCCTCATCTCCCTAGCTTTATATCAATTATTTAATTTTATTGGACTTAACCACTGCTATCTTAGACTAATATAGAAAATCCTCATCAGAGAATATAATTATTTCAGGAAAATAAAATATCAAAAAGTAGGATAGCAAACAAGAACACTTGCAGACAGACCAACATTGTATTTTACTCTGTTTGAGGAAAATGTGGATGTTACTGGGTCTTACATCACTCCTTTTATTTATTGGGAAACTGTCTATGCTACACCTGCTGTGTGATTGCGCAGCACTAGGCTCCAAAAGATTAGGGTATCTGGCCCAACCATTCCCAAGACCAGAGGACTACAGGCTCAGCCCCATCAAGGCCATACTGGGACTAATGAAGGAGGTGCACAGAAGGCTAGGGGTTGAGTAAAAGGAGGGGTACAGCACAAAAGATCCAAAAGGGTCGAAGTGCTACGGCTTGGGCTGCCCCACAAAAAGATAAGATAAGATATTGTGAAGCTGGCTAATATTTAGAAATATAAAATATGACTTCCTCCAAAATTTTATCCTAATTTTCATTGCAGGCTAAGCAGAGTAGCAGCAATATTAACAATTAAACTCGTAGGTGTAAGTGTAGAACATTTATTGCAATTAAGCATGTACAACAATTATTTTTGTGAGTACTTACTTATGGTACACTTATGACTTGTTGTAAGACTATTAATTTGCAACCAGTCATTGTACACAAGGGCACATGCAATATCACATTTTTTTAAATTGAAACACAAAGAAGCTTTGTATTCCAATTTTCCAAACTAGATATAAGCTGTATCTTGGGAAACAGTGATATACTCAAGTTCTACTATACATGTTTATTCAGTTAGAAGTAAATTGAAATAAATAAAATGTCACCATGAATCTGAACCTCTGAGTTTGTTTCGGATGTTTCTTCTCAGAGCAGTCCAGCTACGAAACACCGGCCCCATCGTTCGCTTAAAATAAATAAAAAAAAAACAAAATATTGACGTGTAAAAGTGTTATATAAATAACCTATTTACAAAATAAATTTGATTTTAAAATTTTATCTTAATCAAACTGTCTACTGTGGCTGAGGTTGTTAACAAAAGTCATACCAGTTTGTGCAATGTAAGACGTAACTGATGCATTTGGTATTAAATTACCTTAATCAGCGTGAAAGTTGTACCTTTTTTACTTATGCAGCAAAATTATCTAACAAAGCATTTTATTTCTAGAATCAATTCAAAACAACAAAATCAGGATGGCAGCACCAAACACAGTAGTAGTTAATAGGACCAATGGACCCGTGGTGTACAAACGGATACGGGTCGTAAGCTCAGACTCTGATGAACCTGCGACTCCAGCCAAGAAGCCAGCAGTTACAGTAGAACTGACAACTGCCGTAAAAGAAAGAAGATTTAGAAATATGCTACAAATGTTCCCTGAAATATCTCCTATGGTTAGTATCACCAGATGACATTTCACTCTGTGTTTTATTATGATGTAGTTTGAATATTTAGAAAAAGTGTTTTTGGTGTTTGAAGTTGGTAAATTGATGCTACCTTCAACAACAAGCATCTTAGTTGCCAGACAATCTCTAATAACTACAACACGCTCACAAATCGTGTTTGTTTAATATTCTATCACCATTTTTACAGTCTACTCATAACCATCTTCCATTTCCACAGTTAGTAAAAAACACACTAGTAAAACACGGTTGGAATGAGGAGCGTTCAAGAGACGAGCTGTTAATGCATGACCCAGAGACTAATGAAAGAGGCTCCACATCCACATTCTTTGGATCCAAGCCGAGCGGATCTGGGCAGAGCATACAACGGCCATACTCCAACATGGGGATAGTCAGGGTCACCAGTGGAGCAAAGCCGGCAGTGGTGGTGAGGAAACCGTTAGAGGCTAAGGGAGGGCGAGCAAGAAGAGGCAGCAGTGGTAGTGAAGATGATGATTATGGCGTCAGAAAAGGGAAAGATGATAGGGTTTATGACAGGTATGTGTTTGAGGCATGAAATTTCAGGAGGGTTATATAAAAATTTTCTTCTTTTTAAGCTTTGTTGCATCATTGTATTTTGGCAAGCAACTTAAGAACAGTAGTAAGTGTTATTACACAAAGGTACAAGGATCAGACAACCAGATCAGTTATCACATATACTATTCTACTGCTAGACAAAGAATTTTTGGAAGGATTAAAAAAGAATTGTCGAATTTCGAGGTTTTCTCCCCATTTTGTTTTTCATGACTTTCTTTTACCAAGAACTTATTATGTACAATATAAAATATTGACATTGTTTACACAACAATGAGGCTTTCGACACTTATATTACGAGAATGCACGTGCTGTACGATCTACGTCAGTTCGTCATCTATACTTATAATATAATAGTTAAAGAGTTTTTTTCGTTTGTTTGAATGCTTAAATCTGGATGTAAGGTGGGAAGTACTGGATCGATATGAAAACTCATTTTTTTTTTCTCCAGGCATATATTAAACAACAACGCTACGACCTATGAAAGCGGAGTGGTAACCAAACTTGCGGGTGAAACCGCGGGGGACAGCTAGTAATGATATATTAGTTGAAGAGGAGTAGGGTATTTGTATCCCTTATGTGATTTGTTTTCTTTGGTTACTTGTATGTTTTCAATTTCGTGATCAAGCAGAGTTCGCATTTAGTAGAAACTCCCACCCACCCACGTAAAGGAGTTGTTCCTGCGAACCTAGCCAGAATTTCTACAGTTATAACCCCTTATCTTCCAGTGAGGACTCAGACAACGAGGTCACAGACGACCTGATAGGCGACAAGCGCAAGGTGTTCGAGTTCCTGAACACCAGCAACATGAATGAGCTGTCTCTGCTCAGTGGGTGCTCACAGAAGAAAGCTGAGGCCATCATGTCGCTGAGACCTTTTAAAGGCTGGTTAGATATGGTAAGTGGTTTTTATTTAAATTTACTGTTAATATAATGTTAGAAAATGTAACAATATAACTCTTTCCTGTATCACATTTTTTGGCAAAGACACGCGATTGCCTTTTCTGTACAAGTGTAACAATTGATGTTACGCTTAGTGATACTAGTGTTACACTTAATACACATGGTGACATGAATGTAACGCAATTACTCACTAATGACATTAATGTTACACGAGATGTCACGCGTGGAGACGCGATACAAGTGTCTTAAGCCTCCTCTACACGTCTGCAGACGCATCTGCAGATGGATCTGTACAAGACGTCCACGCTTCTGTAGGTCGATCAGTCTATTTTCATCCTCGACAGTCGCAAGAGCATTCGTAAAAATGCGTTTTTAAAAATTCTGCACCATGTAGGTATAAGAAATCGCAAGAAGCACGTGTGGACATTCAGTCGAAACACTGATCAGGCTGATGCGTCGGCAGTCGTGTGGACAGACATCTGACGTGCGCGCCAAAATTCTTTGATCTGTGCCACAAAAACCGCTAACTATCGGATTCGAGGCGGACGCGCCTGCGGACGTAATATACCTACAACAGACGCACAAAATACTCCCTCTATACGTCTTTTTTTTTTTTTTTTTTGGTGAGTGGGAAATCATCCAATGACTGCTCCCGTCCTGGGTGCGGTGGGAGGGCGTGTCAGACTCTTACTGACTAAAACCCACTCATGTTCCTTCGATTGCCCTTTATGTTCCAGGGTCACGGTGACTACTATACACATTCCGCAACCCCGGCAGGCGTTGGCCCTGTTAGGCCCCTTCCTGTGTCCCTCTATACGTCTGCGGACGCATCGTAAGATGACTTCCGCGGACGCATCTGCAGACGTGTAGAGGACGCTTTACAGTGAATAGGATATCCATTTTATCCCTTTTTTCCACTCAACAGGTAGAAAAATTCAACTCAAACAAGACGCTAAGCACGGAGCTCCTGAACTCGACGCAGGAGTTGCTGACGACGAGGAACAATATCCAGCGGCTGATGAAGAAGTGCATCGGGCTCGCCACGCAGCTCGAGTGCGCGGTCGCCGCGGGCGCGGGACGACTGAAGCAGCCAGCCATACTGGATGATAGGTGAGGGAACTGGGTTTTAGTTTTATGTGGAGAAATTACAGATACCAAAAGAATTTGTGAGAAGGTGATGGCCAGAGGCTAATTATTTATAAGTTTTCACATAAGAAGTATTATCTCTTTGTTCCTTTGAAACTTGGTTACCGCGGCAAAGTAGCTAATAAAGGGGGAGCCATGTTAACTTACTTAGCATGCTTACTTCATATTATTTTTTTATGAAGTAAGTCCAATTTAGCCGTTAAAATAATAGAGAGGCAGTCACTTTCGCATTCATAATTTTAGCTTACCATAACCAAAGATTCAGTCACTCAGTCAATTAATCCACATCTCAATCTGTTCCAGTCTAACCCTCGCCCCATACCAGCTGGTGGGTCTAAACTGGCTGGCGGTACTCCACAAGCAGGGCGTCTCCGGCATCCTGGCAGACGAAATGGGTCTGGGCAAGACGGTCCAGGTCATCGCCTTCCTCGCGCACCTGAAGGAGACCGGGCAGGCGAGAGGCACGCACCTGGTAGTCGTGCCTGCTTCTACACTAGGTTAGTTAGTGCTGCACTACACGTGCAGGTCATCGCCTTCCTCGCGCACCTGAAGGAGACCGGGCAGGCGAGAGGCACGCACCTGGTAGTCGTGCCTGCTTCTACACTAGGTTAGTTAGTGCTGCACTACACGTGCAGGTCATCGCCTTCCTCGCGCACCTGAAGGAGACCGGGCAGGCGAGAGGCACGCACCTGGTAGTCGTGCCTGCTTCTACACTAGGTTAGTTAGTGCTGCACTACACGTGCAGGTCATCGCCTTCCTCGCGCACCTGAAGGAGACCGGGCAGGCGAGAGGCACGCACCTGGTAGTCGTGCCTGCTTCTACACTAGGTTAGTTAGTGCTGCACTACACGTGCAGGTCATCGCCTTCCTCGCGCACCTGAAGGAGACCGGGCAGGCGAGAGGCACGCACCTGGTAGTCGTGCCTGCTTCTACACTAGGTTAGTTAGTGCTGCACCACACGTGCAGGTCATCGCCTTCCTCGCCCACCTGAAGGAGACCGGGCAGGCGAGAGGCACGCACCTGGTAGTCGTGCCTGCTTCTACACTAGGTTAGTTAGTGCTGCACAATACGTGCAGGTCATCGGTTTAGCGTCAACCTATAACTGGACTAGATTTGGATTACACATTCAGACAGTGAAGTTAGGCACTAACGAGTAAAAAAAAAACTAAAAAAAAAACAACCGCCTTTAAAACACTCTAGGCCTCCTAGATTCTAAATCAGGTTGAAAAATTATTTACGGTTCCTTGGTGTGAAATATATGAGCCAATAAAATTCGATTTGGTGATAAAATAGTGTTTAGCCTATTGCACTTTGCGATATGCTTAAAAATGATTTTTCTTTACCAAATATATTAGATTTTGATTAGTATTTGGTGTCGAATGGTGCCGATCGCAGACGCAGTTTAATCCCTCGGCGCGTACCCACATACCAGCGTGGTCAGGTGTTTGTATGTACTATCGACAAATTGGAATCATTACCCATTTTGACGATAAATCTTTTGTGATTGTCGAAATAACATGACGTGACAAGTGTCATTTTTAATAAATGTTTATTTGAATGTCGACCTAATTGTATTTGAATGTCTGTAGGAAAATAAGCTTGTCTTGTAAGAATCCAGTTGGTCGATTGTACAATGTGGAGTACCAAAGCACAGATAAGATATTACACCCAAGTATAAATAAATAAATAAATAATAATAAATAATAAATAAATATCCTGGGACATCTTACACACGGCCATCTGATCCCAAGCTAAGCAGAGCTTGTGTTATGGTAATCAGACAACTGATATACATACTTATATAATTTTTTAAATACATACATATAGATAAATAACACCCAGACACAGAACAAACAATTATGCTCATGACACAAAGTTTGTCCTGGGTGGGAATCGAACCCACGACCTGCGGCTTAGCAGTCAGGGTCACTAACCACTAGACCAACAGGCCCGTCAAAATAAGCTTATGATGGGACATGAATCCAGTTGGTCGATACAATGTGGAGTACCAAAGCACAGATAAGATATTCCACCCGAGTGACGTACCCACGTGACGTTGCAGACAACTGGAGCAGCGAGCTGGCGCGCTGGTGCCCGGCGCTGACGGTGAGCAAGTACTACGGACACCCCGAGGAGCGCCGCCAGCTGCGCATACAGTACGCGCGCGGCCTGGATGATATCGACGTCGTGCTGACCACGTAAGTGTTTATAGTTGGAACTTGGTTTAACTTTTGGACGTAAGGTCCTTCAAGAAAAGGGCGTTCTTAAAGCTTCTGCCTCGACGGTATAGACGGTAGTGTTTTCCTCTATGACCCACCCTATTTCGAGTGCAGGATCGCTAAAGTGTTTTTTTATGAGAAAATTCTTAGTAGCAAAAACCTCCTGCATCATAAGCCTAGTAGTTATAAAAGCTTAGAGAGATAAAGTTTTCAACTAATGTTAATGAAAATATAATCTTTTCCCAGCTACACGATGGTGAACAGCTGTCCCGAGGAGCGCAAGATGTTCCGCATCACGCCGATGCACTACGTCATCTACGACGAGGCTCACATGCTCAAGAACATGGCCACGCAGCGGTACGACAACCTGCTCAAGATCAAGGTGAGTCTCTATCAGCCACACGATGCACTACGTCATCTACGACGAGGCTCACATGCTCAAGAACATGGCCACGCAGCGGTACGACAACCTGCTCAAGATCAAGGTGAGTCTCTATCAGCCACACGATGCACTACGTCATCTACGACGAGGCTCACATGCTCAAGAACATGGCCACGCAGCGGTACGACAACCTGCTCAAGATCAAGGTGAGTCTCTATCAGCCACACGATGCACTACGTCATCTACGACGAGGCTCACATGCTCAAGAACATGGCCACGCAGCGGTACGACAACCTGCTCAAGATCAAGGTGAGTCTCTATCAGCCACACGATGCACTACGTCATCTACGACGAGGCTCACATGCTCAAGAACATGGCCACGCAGCGGTACGACAACCTGCTCAAGATCAAGGTGAGTCTCTATCAGCCACACGATGCACTACGTCATCTACGACGAGGCTCACATGCTCAAGAACATGGCCACGCAGCGGTACGACAACCTGCTCAAGATCAAGGTGAGTCTCTATCAGCCACACGATGCACTACGTCATCTACGACACATGCTCAACATGGCCACGCAGCGGTACGACAACCTGCTCAAGATCAAGGTGAGTCTCTATCAGCCACACGATGCACTACGTCATCTACGACACATGCTCAACATGGCCACGCAGCGGTACGACAACCTGCTCAAGATCAAGGTAATCGTTTTGCTACCATATATATACGTAATCTTGATACTGGCTTGATTTCACACGAGGTGCTCGTCTGCACTCACCTGCGGCTTCTATTCGTATTACTAAAAAGGCGACGTTCCCCCACCATACAATGTGCAACGTAGTTATTCCACACACAATCAAAATAATAAAAAAAGCATATTTGTATAATTGTTCCACTGCGGGCCACAGAGTTCTTGTCACACAGACAAGACCGACAAATCATTTGATCTCCAGACTTGGAACTTATTTGTTGATAACGGGCTAATATTTATTACCGCTAAAAGCTAGCCAAGCTATTTATTATTGCTGATTAAATATAAAACAGAACAATGCCGACAAATTCGTGCCGATTCTCTTGTTCACAAACTAACGTAAATTTGAGTTACACATCTTTCTCTTTCCATTTAATTAAGAAAAGGACAAAAGATAAAATATTAGTTAAGTCCTGTCAAATTTAAGCACTCCATAGATAATTTAGACGCGTTTTAAAAACATGGCGTCTAAATATACGTCAATTTTCTTCCGGCGCTGTCTAATTTGACAGGTTTAACTAAATTGTATCTTCTGTCCTTTTCTTTAAGAAATGGAAAGAGAAAGATGCATTTAACTTAAAATTAGTCTAGTTTGTGACCAAGGGAATCGGCACCATTAAGTAAGTAGTAGTAATGTAAAGTCGTCTTCATCTTCATACTAATAAAGTTGACATTCCCTTCCAGTCGAAGCACCGCCTACTGCTAACGGGCACGCCTCTACAGAACAACTTGTTAGAGCTGATGTCTCTGCTGTGCTTCGTGATGCCGCACATGTTCTCCGGGAAGACTGACGACCTCAAGAGCTTGTTTCAGAAAAATGCGGTAAGAGAAATGAGTAGAGTGATTCTCTTTTAGGGCATTCCCAATCCTTTATTGAAAGAGAGCTTTTTCCCACTAGAAGAATGTAGTGTCCAATCTTGTACTTTAATTTGACTTGAAAATCAAAGCGTTACAACGCTTTGATGTTCACAATGAGACGCAATAGATGTCGCCACGCGCTTATACAAGTAGCCTTATAATCGAATCAATAGAGAAAGTACTCATCAATTTTTACACGACACCAACTCCATAGGGGTGAAAAAAACTATACATTTAATGTATATTATTTTTCAGTACTCCGTTTTTATCCGTACTAATATTATAAATGCGAAAGTAACTCTGTCTGTCTGTCTCTTCTTCACGCCGATACCACTGAGCCGATTTGAACGAAATTTGGTACAAATATAGTCTGGGACCCGAGAAAGGACATAGGATAGTTTTTATCCCAAAAATCCCCGGGAACTATTGTTCCATGCTGATGAAGTCGCGGGCAAAAGCTAGTTAGAAATAAACCAATTCCTTCCACAGAAATCAAAAACCACAAAAAAGGCGGAAGGCAAAGAAGAGGACGAACTACCCTTCGAACAGAGTCAAATAACGCAAGCCAAGCGCATCATGAAACCGTTCGTCTTACGAAGACTGAAGAGGGACGTCCTCCAGGACCTGCCCAAGAAGACCAACCTCCGGGAGCTTTGCCCCATGTCCGAGAGACAAGGGATTCTGTACAAGAACCTCATCGCTAGCTTTGCGGCCAAGGACGGCTCGGTAAGTTGTAGCTTAGAGATGTTTGCAAAGATAAGAAGTTATAATAGAGTAACTTTCCTCTAGAAACTGGTAGAGAATGCTGAGGGCATTAAAACCGCCTTTTATAAACGGTAAATATATAAATAAATAGTAGGGTTATATAAATAAATGTTTTATACAATCGGTAAATAGTCGCTCGGCACGGTTAAAATTGCATACCACCACTACCTGTTTCAGTTTAATAATTTTTTTACATTAGTGTTTGTGGCAGCATCAAAGTTGCACCTGTGTCATAAGTGTTGATACAACTTTTAGTGCTTATGGCAGCAATAATTGCACCTGTCAGGAAACTAATTCTAACTTTATAATACAGTATACCCGCGGTAATCCGTCGGATCATAGAACTGCCTGACTATCTCTAGTTCAGAATTTTTCGAAAAAGAGTACCTTGTAAATGAAAAATTAGAAATTATATGCGTGAATATTCGCCGACTTTTTTTTTTATTACGAGAAGTGCCTGATTAAACCTGGTCCAGGCTACCACGTTCGTAGAACGCAGCGTGGGTAGGCCTCCCGCAAGATGAACCGATGATCTCATCAAGATCCGCCGCGATCCCGCTGGATGCGGGTGGCGCAGGACCGATGCATGTGGAAATCTTTGGGGGAGGCCTTTGTCCAGCAGTGGACGTCTATCGGCTGATGATGAGGCTACCACGGGTCTACTGTGGTCCACAGTTCTTCAACAGCATCTACTTGTTCCAGATCCACGCGACCACAGAGCAGAGCGGCATGGCGATGATGATGGACATGCGGAAGCTGTCCAACCACCCCCTCCTCCTGCGCTACCACTACTCGGAGAGCGCGGTCCGCAAGATGGCGGCGCGCCTCGCCCGCGACCCCGCCTACAAGGAGAACAACGAGCAGTACGCCTGGGAGGACCTCATGTGCCTCTCCGACTTCCAGATACATCGCCTCACACTCACTTACTCGGTGAGTGTCTCTGTCTATACAAGCTGGCGGCGCGCCTCGCCCGCGACCCCGCCTACAAGGAGAACAACGAGCAGTACGCCTGGGAGGACCTCATGTGCCTCTCCGACTTCCAGATACATCGCCTCACACTCACTTACTCGGTGAGTGTCTCTGTCTATACAAGCTGGCGGCGCGCCTCGCCCGCGACCCCGCCTACAAGGAGAACAACGAGCAGTACGCCTGGGAGGACCTCATGTGCCTCTCCGACTTCCAGATACATCGCCTCACACTCACTTACTCGGTGAGTGTCTCTGTCTATACAAGCTGGCGGCGCGCCTCGCCCGCGACCCCGCCTACAAGGAGAACAACGAGCAGTACGCCTGGGAGGACCTCATGTGCCTCTCCGACTTCCAGATACATCGCCTCACACTCACTTACTCGGTGAGTGTCTCTGTCTATACAAGCTGGCGGCGCGCCTCGCCCGCGACCCCGCCTACAAGGAGAACAACGAGCAGTACGCCTGGGAGGACCTCATGTGCCTCTCCGACTTCCAGATACATCGCCTCACACTCACTTACTCGGTGAGTGTCTCTGTCTATACAAGCTGGCGGCGCGCCTCGCCCGCGACCCCGCCTACAAGGAGAACAACGAGCAGTACGCCTGGGAGGACCTCATGTGCCTCTCCGACTTCCAGATACATCGCCTCACACTCACTTACTCGGTGAGTGTCTCTGTCTATACAAGCTGGCGGCGCGCCTCGCCCGCGACCCCGCCTACAAGGAGAACAACGAGCAGTACGCCTGGGAGGACCTCATGTGCCTCTCCGACTTCCAGATACATCGCCTCACACTCACTTACTCGGTGAGTGTCTCTGTCTATACAAGCTGGCGGCGCGCCTCGCCCGCGACCCCGCCTACAAGGAGAACAACGAGCAGTACGCCTGGGAGGACCTCATGTGCCTCTCCGACTTCCAGATACATCGCCTCACACTCACTTACTCGGTGAGTGTCTCTGTCTATACAAGCTGGCGGCGCGCCTCGCCCGCGACCCCGCCTACAAGGAGAACAACGAGCAGTACGCCTGGGAGGACCTCATGTGCCTCTCCGACTTCCAGATACATCGCCTCACACTCACTTACTCGGTGAGTGTCTCTGTCTATACAAGCTGGCGGCGCGCCTCGCCCGCGACCCCGCCTACAAGGAGAACAACGAGCAGTACGCCTGGGAGGACCTCATGTGCCTCTCCGACTTCCAGATACATCGCCTCACACTCACTTACTCGGTGAGTGTCTCTGTCTATACAAGCTGGCGGCGCGCCTCGCCCGCGACCCCGCCTACAAGGAGAACAACGAGCAGTACGCCTGGGAGGACCTCATGTGCCTCTCCGACTTCCAGATACATCGCCTCACACTCACTTACTCGGTGAGTGTCTCTGTCTATACAAGCTGGCGGCGCGCCTCGCCCGCGACCCCGCCTACAAGGAGAACAACGAGCAGTACGCCTGGGAGGACCTCATGTGCCTCTCCGACTTCCAGATACATCGCCTCACACTCACTTACTCGGTGAGTGTCTCTGTCTATACAAGCTGGCGGCGCGCCTCGCCCGCGACCCCGCCTACAAGGAGAACAACGAGCAGTACGCCTGGGAGGACCTCATGTGCCTCTCCGACTTCCAGATACATCGCCTCACACTCACTTACTCGGTGAGTGTCTCTGTCTATACAAGCTGGCGGCGCGCCTCGCCCGCGACCCCGCCTACAAGGAGAACAACGAGCAGTACGCCTGGGAGGACCTCATGTGCCTCTCCGACTTCCAGATACATCGCCTCACACTCACTTACTCTGTACGTATCTGTATCTATACAAGTCTTTGTCCGCGGCTTCGCTCGTTTTAGAAAGAAACAAAAAGCCTTATGTCACTCTCCATCCCTTTAACTATCTCCACTTAAAAAATCACGTCAATCCATCGCTCCGTTTTTCCGTAATAGACGGACAAGCACACTTTCCTATTTATAGTATTAGTAAGGATTTCCATACAAACTCACATCCGAGATCTAACCCGCGATTTTAATTTTCATAAATCCTTATTGCCCTACTACGTCACCTAGACCTTTATTCAAATTCAAACTTACAATGACTATATTAAAACATAACTTTCACTGCCACTTTTAAACTGCCAAGTCGGCAGTCGTTCAGATTTTTTTTGTGTTCTATACTGAAGGTTCTTATGGAGAAGAAAAGGCAAGAAATCCATACGAAGCAACATTTTGGAATGACCAACTTGAATCATCAATTTTATTCTTTTTTTTTGATGATACAAAATGCCCCACAATGGTCTAATGGAAAGAAATTATGTGAGTTTGAAACTCGAACCAGCATGAACATTATACCTAACATATTCTCATTTCTCTCTTCCAGAGTATCCGCTCCTTCAGCCTGCCGGAGCAGCTGATCCTGGACTCTGGCAAGTTCCAGAAGCTGGACGAGATGCTGCCGCGCCTGCACGCCGCCGGACACCGCGTGCTCATCTTCAGTCAGTTCACCATGATGCTGGACATCCTCGAGCCCTACCTCACCATCCGGAGGTACCAGTACCTCCGGCTGGACGGCAGCACTAATGTTACTGAACGGTAGGAGATGGCCTTTTATTTATCTATCCTCCCAGCTGCCTCCCGCGTTAAAAATGTTAAGGTTGAACAACCCTTATCACTTAGGGGTATGAAAAATAGATAGTAGCCGATTCTCAGACCTCAGTAGGTCTGACAATCGGCTACCACTACACCATAAATGCGAATACTTACGCAAGAAATTGGCAGATTCATCCCACATGTAATTTTTTTTTCTCTATCTATATTTTTTTTATCTCTCTCTACTGTTTATATTTTGTATTTGTATGTATTTATTGTAATAATTCATTTATTTTTCCTCTTTTACTTTAATGTCTTTGCACCTACCATGTTTAGTCTCTGCATCACCTTAGGTAGACTGGTAGAAAATGCCTTAGGCATTAAGTCCGCCATTGTGCAATGTTTTTCTTTGTGAATAAAGTTTTAATAAATAAATAAATGTGATAATTTTATATGCTTATTTCTGTTTATTCAGTAGTAAGCATATGCTTAATACTGTTTAAGCATATAATTTTTGGTAAAAATCGGTAAATCCGTTTCGGAGGAGTAAGGTAACTAACATTGTGACACGAGAATTTTTATATATAAGATGAAGCTGAAGAGTGTTTGTGGGTGTGGTTGGTTGAACTAGATATAGTCAGAAAGTACAGGTTCAAATTAAAAAAAAAATACTTTATGTTGGATAGCCCATTTATCGAGGAAGTCTATAGGCTATATAACTTAACGCTACGACAACATAACGCGCTACAGGAGCGGAGTAGTAACAAATGCTGGTGAAACCGCATGAGTCGGGTAGTATTATTAGAAACATGCTGACAGACCACTTGGTGTTAATAGTCACTACAGCTTATTGACCTCTGCTCTCTTGATACCAGCGCTGCGTCTCTTTGACGCAGCTTTATGCTGAGGTAGGTGCCTTTTCTGGCCTCGCACAGGCTTTATTTTGTAAGCTTTGTTTGTTTATTGTATTGTTTTAAATTGTGTGTCTGTGTGTGTCCAGAATAAATGTGTTTTCTTTCTTTCTTTCTTTCTTTCTCTGCACTAGATTTTTGAATTGTATGTTCGCTTTTGAACCTGGATGATGAGAGTCCTCGTAGCGTATTTCAACAACTATGAATTTTACTCATATCTTTATACCAGTCTATACTGACCCACTGCACGGCAAAGGCCTCTTATAAAGACAAAGTACAATTATTGATCACCACGCGTGCTCAATAGGGATTGCCGATTACGGACTTACATTACAAGTCCAGGTTTCCTAAATACGTTTTTTTCCCCGCTCTCTGTAACATCCGAGATAAACTTTAAAATGTGCATTTTCCTTAATTTCTTTTATATTTTTCCAGGCAAGACTTAATAGACCAGTACAACAACTCGGATATCTTCGTGTTCCTGCTGTCGACAAAGGCGGGCGGGCTGGGCATCAACCTCACGGCTGCTGACACCGTCATCATACACGACATCGATTTCAATCCCTACAATGACAAGCAGGCGGAGGACAGGTCACTCTCATACATATTAACAGCTGTACATAGCATAATACCTTTAAGGAGAAGTTAATACCTCTGATGAGAATTGTAATATCAAAGCAATGTAAGATGGGCTGTACATTACTAACAGATCTTGTTCATCTGTACACTTAAAAAAGTTACTTAAAATATTTGGTCCAGAATATTATTTTCTCATGAATCATGGGTGTATTTACCAACATATAAAGTCACAAACACAAATCGCCAGGCTTAGAGTAGTAGGCCATAAACATATAACATGTGCCGCTATCGCTGAGGCATCGCGCCAATCCAGCGACAGCGTACAATATTCAAAACCATACTTGAAAAAATATATATGGATTCGTTTTTTTCCAATTCAAAACTTATATCAATCCCCTTGGTATTCAATGTATCATGATCTAATCTAGAAACACCAATACACATACCTATATTACGAATATTATTCTAAGTGCGTTATCTCCCTTACAGATGCCACAGAATGGGTCAGACCCGGCCGGTGACGATATACCGTCTGCTGAGCAGCGGCACCATCGAGGAGGGCATCTACCAGGTCGCGCAGGAGAAGCTCAACCTGGAGAAACATGTCACAGGAGACGACGGTACGTACTCTTACTGTGATCATTTATTACTGATATAGAGATGGTCAAAATTTATTTTGGCGGATTTAAGAAAGGAAAGAGTTTGGAGATCAAACCCATAGTGAGTTCTCTATGACATCTACTCTATGTGTGACGTTATAGAGAATAGCGCATACTCGTATCGCGGCTGGCTGCGACTTTGAGCTAAAAGCACTCCGACGACTCCTGGCGCATGACTTACTCAAGCGATATTATGTATTATATTAATGAAGTTAAAGTTTAGAATTATATGACACTGAAACTGGTCTTCGCTTCGCTGCGGTTTATTTTTTTCTTCAGTGCGAATTGAGCCTAATACGTAAGTAACACTGGTACCAGTAGACATCAACTCATTAAAGAATACAATTTTCTGTTTTATGTTACAGAAAACGACAAGACGGAACAAAAGAACGTAGTGCGGTTATTATCAGCCGCGCTCGGGCTGACGTCGCCGGGCAAATGATCTCCGGCCAATGACGTCATCTGCCTGGACTAGACCAATCATGGCCGACTTAGTGATACCACCCGACATTGGCCACCAATGATGAAGTGGCAAGTGCTGTGAATATGTCCTCTAGTGTAAATAACAAGTGATTGGTGAATTTATTCAAGCTTTCATAGATTTAAACATATTTTGGATACATAAACTCAATTTTTTTGTTTCATTCATTTTGATTGATTGACTGATGAATACTCAAATAAGTCAAATCTCATGCTGTCTCTCTCGTATCTATGTGTGTTGTCGCGACAGTTATACTAAAAAACTTGTTTGAGTATTCAAGTAGAATAGATTGTAACAATACCGGTGCGATTTTGTCGTTATATTGCCACCCACTGCCTTATATATATGTCAATAAACTTGTAACAAATGTTAAAACAGTGTAACTATAGACGCTAGCTTAGGCTCAGTTCGGAATGACTCTGCACTTGTGGGTTTTTGTAATAAAACGAAGATCTGTTCAGCCGAACAATTAGTTGATTGTTTAGGTGAAGCGAGGATTAGATGTAGTATTATCCCTCTGTAAATTTAAGTTTAGTAAAGTGACATGTCATCCCACCTAAAGCTTACACGCGAAGATAATACCCCGTGTATTTCGTACTGTGGAGAAACGGTCAAAGGATTGTCAGCTTATCTCAAACTGGCTGTGCCTAAATTCACCAGGAAAGATTTTTACAGTGATGGTGGCTAGATTTGTTACTGCTATGATGTTAAAGAACGCTAGCGTCGTCAATCGCAGAAGTCGCGAGTTCGAGAACAGTGGAAATCGGATCCGTGAAACTGTGTCTCGTATTTTCTGCTCTCTGCAGTGCCAGTAAGTATAATAAACATCTAAATACTTATTCTACATATTCTTGCCACTACTAACATAGAGAACAGCTGTGAAGCTTTAAAATTTGACGTCGATACTCCACGAGTGCAGAGTCTGCAATATAATATGTTATTATACATATACATACTCTAAATAGATAATTATTGATCTTATATACAAACAAATAGCCGGTCTATCATACAAATATCATTTTATATGGTTTCGCATTTCAGTTTTATTATCTGTACCATATCAAAATGCGCGCATCGGAAAAGAATTTTATTTATTGACCCATATTTTATAATTTTGCTTGAGCGAGAGAAATATTGCTGTCTCGCTCTCAACGATGCGATTATCGTGTCTGTGAGCGAGACGTCAATATTTTTATATTCGAGCGAATGACCCAACTTTCTTCTCGATGTGCACGCTTTGATATATTATAAATTATTTATATATGTAGTAAATTAATATACAGACAGAGTAACTAAAAAAACGCTAAAACCTCGTAAGACTGTATTATTGACAAAACAAGGTTTTGACTTTGAAAAAATAATTACTCCTTGTTTTTCTTTAGTATTTCCGAGGTTTTAGCGTTTCGTAAATTATCCCTTATAATTATATTTACATTTATTTATGTACAAGCACCAACAAATAACAAAATCACTCTGAGATAGCTGTGTAAAAACTATGGTGGAAAGTATAAAAATAAAAATATAATTTAGGTACTGAATGAAACACTAGATGTTCCCTTGTATACTTGAGATAAATGTTGAAGAGTGAAATTAAAAGTATGAGTAATTATTTATTTATACGATATCGCCTTTCGTGTATGTTGCAGTATTACATAAGACTAATCGTTTATATTGGAATTTATGTTTGACTGCTTTAGGCCGACCGATTATCCTACAAACCGTTTGTGGTAGCGGTGCGGTACGGAAGGGTAATGGTGACGTAGGCGAGAACTCGTTAACTTGTGTGTCAGGTGATATTTTTTTTTTGTGGAGTGGGAAATCATCAAATGACTGCTCCCGTCCTGAGTGCGGCGGGAAGGCGTGTCAGACTTTTACTGACTAAAACCCACTCATGTTCCTTCGGTTGCGCTTCATGTTCCGGGGTCACGGTAACTATTATAAGCATTCATGAGATGATATTTGTATTATTAAGAAGGGGTTCTTGATCTTAATTTTGACTTTAATTTGAGTCGGCGCCTAACGTAAATTGACGTAATTATAGTCGCCATGTTTTTAATCGCGTCTAAATTGTCTTTTTGAGTGTCTTTGACAGGACTAAATAAATATTTTATCTTCTGTCCTTTTTCTATTTTCTTAATGAAATGGAAAGAAAAAGTTGCACTGAACTTGAATTTTGTGATCAAGGAAATCGGCACCATTATCTCAGTTAAGCGGTCAGTCGGCCTTCAACTTTCGTCAGCGCCACAGCAATCTAACAACATGGGTTTAAATGGTAAATACACCAACTTGTAAGCACACCAATAACAGTACACCAATTTATTGAAAAGAATTAACTGATTCTTTTTAATATAACTAAAGATCGATGTCGATTGAACCATTCTATTATCGACAGATTGCTATTTTTGGCCCTTAAAACCACCCCAACCCTGTATTACTGTCATTAGGTTGCTTTTCTGCCCGCTTGCACCGTCAGGCGACTCAAGGTATTGCACGGGCAAAATGCAACCTTATTCTAGTACCAATAAGAGCGCACTTCGGACATTTTGTCCGTTGTCCCTCGTCTGCACAGGCCCTAACAGTGTTTAAATAGTTAGACAAACTCAGTATTCCAATTTAAACGATTACAAACAATATCGAAGCGCCCACAGACTAGCATATAAATATAATTTACTGAATGTGACTTACCCATTGCTTTGTACTACTGAGATATTCGGGTTATTAGCGTAAGGAATAGGAGATAAGGCGACGTAACTAAAATATAATATGACTTGTAAAATTATTCTGGTTTCATTGTCCTTGTTTGATTTCGAATGTTATTTGTTTATTCAGATAGAAATTATTGGTGAAAAATGTACAAGTTTTGTTATCTACCTGGCATAATTGAAGTATCCTAAAACGCTAACTTGTTTATGGGGTTAGTTCTGAAAAAACAATCCCAATCAATTTTAAACCGATAAGCTCTAGCGATAAGGTTAAAAATATATTAATGAAATTTGAGAGATTTAGGCTGTACTTTATTGCTGGAGGAAAGAACTGTAAAACATCGCGACTTAATATAGTTAAAAGTAATTAATTTTGTTAATAAGAAATCCGAGGTTGGCAGAACTAAGCTCATATTATTTTACTTTACAAATTCGGCGTTAGTGCAGGACCTCGTAAATGCACAATAGTTATTTTTACAGGAGCAAGACAACTTGTCAATTTTATACGCACATAAATATATTTCTAGTTATTACTTTGATTTCATATAAACTAGTAATTTAGAATAACAATGCATGGCACGCAATTTCAATACAATTCAGGAATCTTGAACTGATGCCGATCTTGTAAAAATATACAAGTAATGAATTATACTTTTCCTCTATAACACACAAAATAAAACCAAACAAAATTGTATAAAAACGTATACGCGAATAATAATTGTACCTATTAGATAAATAAATAAATTGATTAGAATAACATCTCGTAATTATTAAGAACTTTGTAATATAAAATACGTTATATTTGTTAAGCTTAACACTTGACATTATTCAAATAAATGTAAGAATTTTTGTATGTGTTGAAAATCTATAATAAAATCCTACCTGCGTGATATTGGCAAAGTTATGGTCTTTTCTATATGCAATGAAATAAGAGTGGAATTTCAAGTTCATGAAATGAATATTTTTTTCACTGTCATAATACATAGGATATAGCTTAATTGTGACGAATAATTAATAGGCAAGATTTCGATTGGTTGACTAATCAGAAGAGAGGGGAGGAAATATTAAACAAGTTAAATCTGTAAATGGTATAAAAACTTTATTATTTAGATTACGGTAAGTATAGGATATTCTTGCTAAACTACTGATCTGAGACTTTCAAAGATAAAACGCTTGTCGATGTAAGAAAAAATATAGTAATCGCGCGCCAAGTCTCATCTCATACCCTTGTAACAAAGTCTGATTACTACCTGTCTATGCTATTAGTTACGACTACCTTTTGCCTCGGGCTTTACTTATTTTAGTTGACAACTCAAAAATTTGAAAATTCCTTTTAGTTCCAAAAGTTAGTTGTTTGTTTTCATATCCTCATTCCTGCAAAACTTCGATATTGCATTGGGATACACAAAACGAAATCCATGAACAATTAAACAATATAGCGATTCTCGTTGATTTTGTACCTATTAATGTATTAGAGATATAAATACAGCACGTCTGTCTTTCAGCCAATTCTTGAGTTTCCTAAGGCCAAAGTATACTTGTATGTACTCATTTCTTGGTTTGAAAATTTAAAATTGGATAATGTTTAAATCTTTGTCATAAACATGTAACCTTAGCATTTCTAATTCAATTTTATTGCTCTTGTAATAAGACTTAAATTTCTTAAATACAAAAAATTCAACATTATTCAACATTGCGATCTTATGGGTGAGTTTTGTATTAATTAGTTATTTATTAATTAATTTTTTAGATCAATTTTTCGATTTAAGTAGTAAGTTCTTAGTTTAATTTTAGTGTAGTACACATTCCTTAGTAAATATATTAGTTGATTTTATTTTGTTTTTTTTTTATTTCGTTATGTTACGCATGTGTATTTTGCACGTATAAAAATACTACCTATTTAGAGACTGTCATGTCACAGATAATAAAGGGATGGGTGACATCAATTACACAAGGGATCATCAATACTATTAAATACAAAAAAAAAATAGTATTCTTTTGTACGAAAATATCTTGAGATAAATGAGCCTACAGTTTTAATAAAAAATACTAAATTAAACACACCGAAAAAAAATTTAGAGTTCGGTGAATAGTGGATATAACACTAACAAGTCAGTAACACTTTGACAACTTGTGCAATAATGCATGTATTGTACTTCTACTGTATAGTTTTATATCTGTAGCTTAAAATGTGTGATGTTTTAATAAATAGTTGCTCATCCCATTACTTCGATATAATAGACAGGCAGCAAGGAATTGCCTTCCATGTCAGTGTATATCCTACCGGCCTCTTCCTGCTAACATTGTGGTAACATTCGTGCAATTAATACCTTTTGGTCATCCCTTCCGCGATGTTTGCACATAAACTGCATTTCAAATTAGTGAGGAACCAGAACTATGAAATCCTCATATTGTAAGCAAAAGCTTCCCATTGGTGCCGATTCTCTTATTCACAAACAAACCAAATTTAAGTTAAGTGCATCTTTTTCTTTCAATTTCACAAGGAAAGGACAGAAGATAAATTATTAGTTAAATTCTGTCAAATTTAGACACTCCATAGATAATTTAGACGCGATTAAAAACATGACGACTATGTATACGCCTATTTTCTTCAGGCGCTGTCTAATTTGACAAGATTGAACTAAAATGTATTTTCTGTCCTGTTCTTCAAGAAATGGAAAGAGAAAGATGCATTAAACTGAACAAGAGAATCAGCTCCATTATCTCTTTAGACCTATAATGCCAACCTCCACCTCAGGGCAAGCTCATAAAGCAAATAAAATTGATTTCATGTCGAAAATGTCAGGAGGTTGTAGCGGTTTGTAATTTTACCGTAATTTTAAGTACTATTAGAAACCTAAAGCAGCTCTGTAAAGTTGCTGATGTATCCCATAAATATTTATTTTCTTATGGTAAAGGAAATAAGAAATAACACATGTTAAGTGAGCAACTGTGTTTTATTGTAGTAATTTCATTGATAGATTTTTTACTTTATTTTATGCACTTGATGACTTAAAAAAATCAGCTAAGTGTGAGAAGAGAAATGCACTGATCGACCGACAAATAAATAAATGTCCTACTTACATTATTATACTAATTGAGGCAACATCCCAAATATATACATTATCTTGGTCCCAAACTAAGGTTTTTACTGTACTTTGGAAATCAGGAACAACGAAAGTAGACCCAACAAATCTGCTCCATTAACAAACATGGTTTTGGTGCGAGAATCGAACCCGCGACCGTTTCAATCGGGCGCTCTAAACCACTGAGCTAAACGGGTCGTTGGGTAATGAAAGAAGTCTATTCTCAGGGGTGCTTTGCACTCTCTGTTTATTTCTCATGGGTGTACGAACTCTTGAGCCTGCACCTACGGACTCTCGGCACTCCTGTAGTCCTCTTTGACGAATTTGTAATTTCCCATTTGTTTCTTTCAGGGTGTGATTTTAGATGGAAACTTTTGTAGGATATCCTTTAACCTTTTGTAAGTGACGATGCTTAGAAAGACCCTTACCGATAAGAATACACTCCGTTTAGTGATTTAACCGAAAGTTCATACATAGATATATCATATCGTACATAATTACTAGCAGGAATTATAACCCAAGGTAGCTAGAAATTAATTTGACACAACTTCCCCCCCTCCCCCCATCAAATTATGTTCTCATCTCAACTTCAACTTTTCTAATTATGGCAATCCACCGAATTTTCGGTGATTTCTGCCAATGTCCAGTTTGAAAATAATATTATAAAATAAATAGTGACAATTGTACGGTTATTAAATTATAGTGTGGAGATCATACACGTGTTCTTATAACCAAGAACACGAGATGACTCCTCTCATCTCTCTCTAGCCCATATTTAAAACCTCCGGAAGTGATGAAGGTTGTGTCAAATTCATACAATTTCGGGGTAGGTTGAAAACATACCAAGCTTTGAGAGATTAACACAGATATACAGCAACAATGGCAATAGTGTTTTTATTTTTCTTCATAAAAGTATTGACCGGTATGGTTACACAGCATAGCAGACCTCCAATTAATTTACTATGCTTACGTACAACAAGCAGTTAAGTAACTACCAAAACAACAGCCGATGTAGAGCCGCCTAACATGACTTCAATATTTCAATGGTTGAATAGTTCGCAGCGCGTATTCCAACAATACACAGTCGCATCTTTGTGCTACGTTCTTTATCTTAGTATACACAGTACTTAAATAAAACACAAAAACGATATTTTGCCGATGTAGTAGTATATGAAAGTGTGTCGGAGGGAGGGTGCAGTGGTACGTCTTCCCTACGCTGGTCAAGAAGGGCCGTGACATAGCGCGTGCGGCGATCCGCTGACACACGCGACACGGCGGCGCTCTGTGCCGCGACACGCACGCACACGGTGAGGTAACGCGAGCGCAGCGGCGCGCCAGTCGGCACACCGCCCGGGCGGGCGCCACACGACCGGGATCTGCGCGAGCGACGAGCGGCGACGCGAACCAAAATAATATCAGTGAAATAAACACGTATCCGCGAAACGCTGTAACATGCGAGCGCAAGATTCTGGTGAGTACTTACTTCCACATACTATCCCGCCTACAGTAAGCAGTGACAAACTGAAACTAATCTAGTTATAAAGGCATTTCCTACGTCTCTATATTTAGTTGCGCCTTATTTTGGGACGCTGTGCATTGACGAGGGAGTTTCACGCTGCGCTTTTACGCGGTTTCCTCCGCCTGTGTGTTTCCCGCGTGAAAATGAACATTATGAACGTAGAAACAATAATTGACCCGTGCCCCGTGCGTCACAGTGGTGCACAGTGTGAACAGTCCCAAAAATGAATAGTGAAAACCGACGAGTAAAATTAATCGAATAAGTGAAATGAAAGTGGCAACTGCACATGGTTCTGGAGCAGCTGAAGCGAAAACATCGTTACAAGTCGGCAACGTAATTAGGCAGTTTGGAGCACGATAAAAAATAGATTTTCTTGTCTGTGCTTGTGCTCTCAATTGGGCGCAGACTGCGCTCTGGCCTACATACCGGCACACACCTACTAAAGATCAATGTCTCCTAGCTAGGAGTCAATGAGTGGATCACTTTACCTGTCGTCTTGTAAACAACATGTACATAACTAACTACTTACCTAATTGCACATAATTTTATTACGTTGGCTTTCGGACACCCTTGAACTCGACGAGACGAATGCATACAGACACACACATTCATACCTACCTAATAATGACTAAGAGCGGAGGCGTCATTGATGTTTGTCAGAAAGTAAAAAATAGTCATTGCCTAAGTCACTATTATTTTATCTAACTTAGCACCTACTTATTGGACCTAATTTAGTTTTCGGTTTACAAAAATATCAGTTAATCAAATGTCCGTCTAGTTTGAAATAAGAACGGAAACGTAGTCAAAGATATTTTCGCGATTTTCTCGATAACGCGCAACGATCACGCGATCTACTAAGATCATACAACGATCGTCAATACAATAACCATAAAGTTAATATTTCTAGTAAATTAAAAATAAATGTATTTTGAATTAGTATAGTTACATTACCGTCAGTTAATTAACAGGTAATGTAGACTAGTGGTGCGGCTAGTGCGCGGGCGCTGATCATCGGCGTTAGGTAACAAAAAATATAGCGAATGGACTCAGGCGATTGATTCAGGTCGTTTACCCCTGAAACTGAGACCGACGCGACGACGCGACGGAGTTACAGTAATCGTTCGCTTTTATGTAGTTAAATTGCATTTTGGTGTTATTCAGACTTGATAAGATCAAGAGATTATGCAAACGGTAAACTGTGCCCAAATTCTGCGATGATCGGTCTATCTGCGTGCACTCAGTGTCATCCTTGACATGAGTCATTAATAGACTGATAGTAAATATCTGGGGGTCTGGGGTTAAAGCAACAAGAGAAAAAGTTTTCTTTAGAAATAGCTGTAAAAATGTCAAATCTCTACTTATTTCATTTCATGATATACAGCCTCCTGACTGACTACTGGACGGACGGACAGCTGCAGCGCTTAGTAGTAGAGTATTCTTGTAAATCTTTGGGTACGGAACCCTAAAAAGTAAAATAATGCGAAACAATCACAAAAAATTGAAGTCTTCGTAGACAAAGTTCCTGGGTTTTCTTCATCTTCAATAGCCTATTTATACACCGGGATATATCTATTCAGATCATAGACTATTCCATTTGCGAACTCGATTGGTAGAATGGTAGAAGTCTGTCGTCTAAGTAAATCTTTAAGTGAAAATAAATACAGTCTACTCTAGTTTACAATCGTAATCAGAAAGTAGCCGGCAATGCTAATCTGAAACGAAAGATCGCGCAATTAGTACTTTTATTAAGAGCGGCGGCTATCTAATTAATGCAGCTCTTAACTAAAGAAATAAGCTGACTGAAAAAGCTTAAAAGAACATAATATTTAACTTTATTTTACGGCGCATAGGTGTGATAATCAAGCAATGTTCTAGGTTTTGACACCGTTCTGAACAAAAATTTAAATATGGATTTCATTCGTGCGATTTCAGACTTATATTAATTTAGATCCCAAACAAAAGGTCTAAGTCGTACACCGTGAGGAAGCTATGATGTTTTTTTCACCAAAGCCCCTGATAAACTTACATCATCTTTCTAGCCTTTATTCAAATTATGTTAGAGTCGATTTTCAGCCTAATCAGTTGTCGCTCAATAATGTCACACCCCTGTTCCAATTAAACTGTATTATAGTGTAAATTTACCGAAAGACCCTATCCTACCTACCCTATCACATTATTTAGAACTATCTTTTTGCCCGCGACTTGACGTTCCTGGGGGATTTCCGGGATGAAAACTATCCTATGTCCTTTTTCGGGTCTCGAACTATATCTGTACCAAATTTCATTCAAATCGGTTCAGTGGTTTAGAAGTGAAAAAGAGACAGACAGGCAGAGAGAGTTACTTTCGCATTTATAAGTATGGAATGATGAGCCAACAGATTCAGGCATTGAGAATGGCCTTAACCCTCGTCTCAGTTTAGGCTACTTCACCTGTACGAGGATCATAAATAATTATCGTGCATGAGACTACAGCAGGATGGACGATCGTACAAGCACCATAATAAGCCATTTCCCGCAATCTTGTTACTTCCAGAGATCCACTTCAATGTCTGAATACATGCTGGCGGGCGATTATCTTGAAAAGGACACTAAATTGTTTGAAAATGTCCTAAGTTGAATGGATCCCTTCTCTGGTACTCTACTCTTTAATATATCTATGATAGGTACTCTTAATCTTCCTATACTGCAAGTCAAAGCACTGAAAACACCGAATTCTACAACGCGTGGCACCAACTTTTCATAGTTTCATGATTTCAGCCGTCTAGGGTAGCATTGATATCAGCCAACCCTCCTTTTCTAGTACTTACTACAGAGTCACATTTGTTCATTTTCAATTGGAGAAATGCATTTAACTACGTACTTAGGTACTAGTAAAATATTCATATTGACTTGGCGACAATGCAGGCATCCATTTAGGGTTTAAGTTAGTGCTTTCTCTTTGTGGTGTTCTTACCTTCCTACGCTTAAGACCGCACCTTTCGAAAGTTCGCTAAAATGGTTTCATTTTCATGTCTATGTTTCAGAGATCATACCAAAGATGTTGTTGTTTAAATATTTTTAATTATTTATGTATAACGTTCTAACGGGTAATAAACGTAACTATCAAGGCTTAGTTATTTTTCATCTCTATCTTGCCATCGACTTTTGCAGTTGTGCATCTAAGCCACTTGTTAGTTTAGCAGCGTGGCTAGATGGCGATACTGTTCCCGCCCTATTTGCTAAACTTTAGAGGCGATCAGGATTATGCAGATTTACCGCCCTGAAGTAAAAATGCAAGGTAAATGACCTGGCAAATCTGCATAGGATGTGTGATGGTGCTAGCCAAACAAAGAATGTTTCTGATAAGAATAAGATAAGTATCTACAAACCCAGTTTCACTATTTTCAGCCAACATCAAGAGTTTTAAGCAGTATCGTTAAAAGTAATAACGTGTTTCGACTCTTGTTACAAAAGGTAGAAAAAAAGATAAAATTAGTGTCTATAACTATAAAGGGGTTATAAGAACCGAAAATCACAAAATTTGCTATGCTATCTTTTTACATTGACCAACTATTCTAAACTGTTTAGTTTTTGCTCGCAATGTGCCCCAGTGCCCGCATGGTGTGGCGCTTCTCATATAAAATGTAGCATTATGTCCTTGCTTAAGGTGTTACCTTACTTCGTACCAAATTACATCTAAATCAGTTCATTGTTTGAAGCGTAACAGACAGATAGATTTACCCTCGATAATCATTAATTAATTGAATGGCTTAAGTTGCTATTAATTGAATGCAACGGTATTCATATGAAGCACTGCAGAGCGTGCAAGGATATTGCCCATGAAACGTGACATGCCTGCATAAGCTCTGATATCCTGCCGGCGTGAGTAGCGGCCTTGAGGCTCTCCAGTTATATGATTGATAGATTCTACAGTTATCTATTTATTGTAGTCATGAAGGGCTTATCAATACATAAAAAGGTTGATGGTTATTAAAAATGTTTCTGTTTATGCACCCCTATTAACAATTTTTGCTTTTTAACAATTAGAATAACACAAAAAATAAACTACTGATACGACGAGTACGTACTTACTAGTTTATTTTCTATTTAATTTATTGTAATATCAAAATTTTAAATTATTATTTCACAATTTATTACACATACAGCGAATGTGATCTGGCGATCGGGAATAGAAGAAATTTATAAGATCTTCAGATACTTAGAATAAGCTGCTGTATGTAAGTGTACTTATTTATGTAACAACAATAAATTATTACGACCAATGCTCCGCCACCCTGTAGATGCAAATTCAGCAAAAAAACGTAACCCTGTAATCTCCACTTACATCATAACAATGGTACAGGTTACACTGCTTCCACAAAGTATGAAACAATACAGCTCTGTTGGTTTTGTGCTTACAAACGCGGCTTCTGAGCTTCTGGGTTCCATTTCCAGGTTGAGCAAAGGCTGGTACCTCCTGTTTGAAGACAATATTTTGTTTTTGTCTGACAATCAGTCTTACTTAGTGTTACCCAGTAATGGTTGTGGCGGTCTTTATTCAAAACATCTTAACCTTTTCCCAACTACTCTTATTTGATTGGACGCCGCCCTATTCCCCAACCAACATACCTAAGGCTAGGATGATGATGATGAATTCAAAGTTAGAAACAATACAATAGCCGTTCTAATTTCAATAGGTCAGAGAGGCGACAAAAGGATTGTTTTTAGATTAATACTGCAGAAGTGAAAAATATGCACTACACTACGACAAAGCAATACAATTCTTTAATTAAGGAAATCGAATAAACTCCAAATCGCTGTTCAAAAGCAAGACCTTTTGAACAAAATTAGGTCCGTAAATCATTTGTAGACGGTTTCTTGTTTCTTTCCCTGTATCGTGATTACATATTACTTCAGCACGACCCACATATTTTAGTTGCATACAGTTGGTATGCGCTGACGCAGCGTAGGCGGATATGTAGGCGACGGCATTAGACAGCACCTGTTGGTGACATTTACATAAACTTAGCGAGGGCTTCAATGTATGCAGTTCGTGTTTGAGGACCTAACAAGTGTGAGGAATGCATAGATTCAGATAACAGACAGTGATATTCACTGAATAATCTTAATCATCTTCAAATGACTCCGACGCACGAGGATTGAATAATTTTGGCTAGAATTAAATGCTTTGTTCAGGGGCAATAAGATAATTTAGAACTTTCATCAGCATAAGCTAGTCCACTGGACAAAGGCGGGCCAAGGCTTACTTAACCTGATTTTCAGCTACACGCATCTAGTAGCTGGCAATTGCCTTTTGAAGATCGTCGCTCCATCTAGCTGTTCGACTTCCCACACTACGCTTGCCTAAACCTGGTCTCCACCGACTCTTCCGTTCTCACCTATTTCTTAAAGATGGAAACTTGTTATCAGGCCCGTATTAGCCCCTAGGCAAACAAGGCACTAGCCTAGGGGCCCAGCTAGTACAGGGGCCCCCCACACCCACCCAGCCACCCCGACCAATTAGATTCCCTGCCCATTGACAGGAAAGAAAATAATTTTACTAATAAATTAATACTTAGCGAAAAAAGGGGCATTCTTTATTTTAGTCTCTATTTCATTCAAATCGGTTCACTCTGAAAAAAGTTATAAGTACTTGGGCTTTTATTTAAGGCTTATTCATATTTAAGGCGTAGAACGAAGAGTACACCCAGTTTCTGAATCGCGGTGTTAAGATTTTCTTCAGGATAGTGATCTCATCCATACAACGGATTCATAGGTAGGTAGGTTTCACTCAGAAGAAGGCACGGCCCCTTGACGTTTTAGTCGACGCAGATGCTCTCGGCGCATGGCTACTTCGGCAGGTACCTGTGACGAATTAACAGGGAGCCGGACGCTCGGTGTCACCACTGCGTTAACTGACGGGAAGACACGGCGCGGCGAACGCTGGCAGAGTGTGCCGATGGCCGTATCTATAGTAGGTAGCGTCCGGTCGATGCCGGCCCTAGTCAGTTCAATAGCTGGCAGTGCACAGTCCTGGGACGCAGTGGTCCCCGACTGCGAAACAGTAATCGTGCAAAAGGAAGCAGCGGAAAGGGAGAGAGGGATCTCTACTTGCTCTCGGCCCCCCCTAAATGGGGAAGTCCGACGCACTCATTCAACTGGACCCAAGCTGGTTGAGCGTAGTGGTACCGAGCATCCCTTTTTGGTGTCGCGGGGGGAGTTAAACACGTCACTCCCTCCCAGACCTGAGGAAACCCGCAGAGCCGGGCCGGCACCGACTGGGGATTGAGAAAGTCGCATCAGTTCCTGCGATGCTCGCCGTAGGTCCCACCTATGGCGGGAGGAACACTAGTTTTGAGTTATCAAGACTCTGTCAGACCGCTCCGGCCCCCACAGGGTGAAGGACATCTATTAGGATTTTCCACGCCGAATAAAATAAAAAACTGGTTCGTTTTATACAATTGCGTTGTTCGTAGATAATTTAAATACGTTGTGATCTATACTCGCGTTCTCGGACCAATAAATCGGTCAGGAAAAAAATAGATCGAAATTTTTTTTATGGCTACTTAGACCAGATTTTTATTAAATTACACAAGAAGAGATCTTCATGGTCGAAATTAAGAGTTGTTTAAATCTCAACAGGGGTCGGGAAAAAATATTATTTTTTTGTCTGAAACTTTGTTCTGGCTGGTTCAACCGGATTTTTACGAGTTAGACACTTATATCGACTAGTTACAGACTACCTAGTCCTAGTTATAATGCAGTGGCTATTGTAATGATGTCTGTTGACTGACAATTCCAGCAAGCATGTCTGACTGAGTGGTATAAAAAAAAAACTGTGACGATCTACCAAGAATTTCTATTTCTAAAAGCCCCTCAATAGACACAGAACACATGTGATTGATTATTTCCATTCCGATCCAGGATCGAATTTTAAAAAATCTTTTCTTAGTATATGTACACTAACTCATCACAAAATGTTTGCCATTTTATACTTTTATTATTATCCCTATTTTTATAATCCCTAAATTTCAATATCCCGAACGTTTATAATTTATAGTCACTTGTCATAGATCAAATATAACAAAAAAATCTAAGAAGTCTGGCTTTATCATGTGCTTATGAGACGCGGGGTGGGGTGGGGGGGGGGGATTTTATTAGCAAAAAATCCAAAATGGCTTCAGAATGGGGGCCCCAATGCCGAAGTGCCTAGGGGCCCTCGGGACCCTTAGTCCGGCCCTGCTTGTTATACCGAAAGGCACTGTCCTCATCTCATTTACAAACAGCTCGTTATCACCTGGCTATCATTGTACAAACTGACGTGCTTGGACAATTATAAACTGCACCGTGAAACAAGATAATGGTAGATCATTTTGGGCCATGGTGGTTGTATTTTTACCGACTTCACAAAAAGGAGGAGGTACTATGTTCGGCTGTTTGTATGTTTTTTTTTTTTTTTTGTATGTTTGTTCATCGATTACTCCGTCAATTGTCAACGGATTTTGATGGTTCTTTTTTTGTTTGATAAGTCATGATTCAGGGGTGGTCCCATATAAATTTTGTGGCGATCGGTTCAGTGCTTCTCGAAAAATTCACCAAGAACAAAAAAAAATTGTCGAAATTTTCATAGACGATGTGTGCTTTGTCTTCAAGTTTCTATTTTCGTTTTATAAGATTGTTAGTAGTTTTATTTTGAAAATAAATTACTTTGAAAGATACTATACACAGTCAAACATTGGGAGTCGACACTAAAAAGAGGAGGTACTATGTTCGGCTGTTTGTGTTTTTTTTTTTTTTTTTGTATGTTTGTTCATCGATTACTCCGTCAATTGTCAACGGATTTTGATGGTTCTTTTTTTGTTTGATAAGTCATGATTCAGGGGTGGTCCCATATAAATTTTGTGGCGATCGGTTCAGTGCTTCTCGAAAAATTCACCAAGAACAAAAAAAAATTGTCGAAATTTTCATAGACGATGTGTGCTTTGTCTTCAAGTTTCTATTTTCGTTTTATAAGATTGTTAGTAGTTTTATTTTGAAAATAAATTACTTTGAAAGATACTATACACAGTCAAACATTGGGAGTCGACACTAAAAAGTAATAAATAAAAAACTTTTTTCAAAAAAAAAAAATAACCGCCTTCAAAAACTAAAAACCCAATAATAACTAAAATTTCGGAAGTCGGTGGTTTCTCTTCTGCCATTCAATTTGTGTTGCCACCGACTTCCGAAATTTTAGTTATTATTGGGTTTTTAGTTTTTGAAGGCGGTTATTTTTTTTTTGAAAAAAGTTTTTTATTTATTTTGTCACACAAAACGTCAGTACTGTCTTCTGTATTAGACCTACATATTGCTTATGGCTCTACATGGCTCTACCACAGAATAATGAATACGACAAGCTGTATTATTGAAGAGAAATAATTAGAAAATTAGTAAGGATATGATTGGTTCGATGGAGGGAAATATGATTTTTCTATTAGTTATATAGCTTACATTTCGGCATAACACCTAGGCATATAACATTAAAACCAAACCAAAACCAAAGAATTAACTTAATTAACTTAACCGCGGGACAGTAAAAACAAAAAAATCAGAACTGTAATTCTAATCCGATTAATTCATAGTTTAAAATATCAAGTTAAGTCAGTAAAGTACAGCATCTTTGAAAGTACTCTCCTAGACGGTAAAAACTCTCATTTGAACACGAGTCGCCACCATTAGAAGTAAGAAACAAGTCTGTTTTTGCCGACAGTCGTCAAAGGCACGGCGCGAGAGGTTTTTGTGCCGCGGATGAGTCATACGGCTTCCGAAGTTCCGACCGACACATCGCCGAGCGCTAACTCATTGGTTATTACTCTTGGATGGAGATAAATATAATACCACGTTATTTGCGCGTACTTTAGCTATTCTCAGAGGGATGAATAAATGATACTTAGCATATTCTTTGGCTTAGCTATTCTTCGTCTCTACCTCGCTAACTTAGTTTGGCAGTTGAACGACGGTCAAGGTGATAGGTATTTTGCTTAGACGGAGGACTTACTAGATAACGTTAATTTATTTTTACTTTATTAGCAGAAGATGGGTATCTCTCGGAAGATCAAGCAAGCACGGTCGTAACCTTAAAACTTGAAGTGTGAGGGCTGGGCTTAAAAATGAAAATTCCAGTCAAAGTTACTTAAATAAAATAAGTTTAGGTTTGCCACAAAATAAACTGTGGCACTTCTTGAACAGCTCTAAAGTATCTATCCTTGCGGATAGGAATCTTAAAAACTCCTATAGCGAGCTGGAGATGAGCAAGTGCTTGCTGAGTGCTGGAGATAAGCGAGGCTTTCATCTCACTCCTTGTAAGATGAAAGCCTACATCATCGAAAGACTTTTTGACAGACCAGCACTGCTGTATAACTTTCTGTATAACAAAGGAAATGGATTGTATTACAAACAGTATTCCGCTGGTAACGGCTGGTATATCGTGGGAGTCAGCGTGCAACCTACACCACTTACAAAGCAATTTTAACTTGATACTGTTATTTATGGCTGGGCCGTTTGTTATTTGTTGCAGTAGCAACTTGTACTTAAGACACAGGAACTGTTGCTGCAGGAATTTGCCATGGTTTTTATCTTATACATATATGTTTACATTTCCATTTAAAATTATGCTATTTTCTTTAATGGAACATAAACGGCCGATTCAAGACTATACTTGATCGAATACACCCGTATTCGATCAAGTATCGTCGTAAGAGGTGACCATGCACGTCACGGTATACTTGCCCGCACGACCGGTGGATTGACAAGTCCCTTTCTTTCGAAAAGATATTATACATTCAAAAACAATAAATTGTAATATGACTTTAGTTTCGATGACTTGGTTTTGAGTTACTGAAGCCCTCACAGGATCAATCATGTATCTGTCCTGGGTCCTGAACTATGCCCCATCACTGTCTCTTCGAAAACTACAGAGTTTACTATTCTGGAAAACTGGAAAAATAAACCCGAAAACTAATCAAGACAATCCCATAGAATTCTCACCATCAACAAAACTATGTGCTAACCTCAGATTATAAAACAGTAGGCAGATAGACAGCGCGGAACATTACGAGTGCGGCGAACGTCGAGACATGTGTGCGTGACTGCCACGTGACTGCGCTGTAAGAACACGTCGTCTCTGTGTGCGTTCCGGTTGCCAGGATGATGAAAAATTACCCGTAATATTTCATTCTTATCTGTTTATATTAATTAAAATATAAATAATAAAGTACTTAGGTGTATAACAATTTTATAAAGCTAAAAAGGTTGTTTGTTTGAAACTTGAACGCGCTAATTTATTCTCTTATTCACAGAAAAGGACAGAATATAAAATATTAGTTGTCATATTTTTCTGTTCACTGTTTTTTACTATATTTACTTTATGTTGGCGAATCGACTGGTGTACATAATTTTAGTTAGAGACAAAACATTCACTACTTTTATTAACGAAGACTTTTGACACATACAATACACATAATACAAACATACCAACCAAAAAGAAAAAAAACACTCGAGTTAAATATTCTTGTAGATCGATAATCCTGTGTCCAATACATATTTCCCAACTTAGGGGTAAATTTTTCCACAATAAAATAGCAACACCGACAGATTTCTGTTGAGGTTTTGTGTTCCAAACAAAATAACATCCAAAAAGGCAAAAATAACCATATTAATCTATAAAAAGGTACTCCATCTTCTTTCTTTTGATTTAGGAAACAATTTTTGCAATGTTTAAAAACAAAAGACGGCATCATTCTCGAAAATATGAATATTTTCTGTGACATGTTTACGGCGCGACGCTTCGTGCCGTACTGACTCGAGATTGTATTCGCTTTTGGTTTTGTATTTGCTTTGTTGACCTCACTCGCGGTGTTCCGCGCTATCTATCTGCCTTGTGTTTACTAATCTGAGGTGCTAACTGTTAACATAATTTGCGTAATGGACTACAAATAATGGCCATCGGAACCGGTTTCAGGCAGCCGAGTGACTCACGATCTGATGGTAAACAATGCTGCCGGGGTTGCGGAATGTTTATAGTGGTTACCGTGACCCTGGAACATAAAGGGCAATCGAAGGAACATGAGTGGGTTTTAGTCAGTAAGAGTCTGACACGCCCTCCCGTCGCACCCAGGACGGGAGCAGTCATTGGATGATTTCCCACTCACCAAAAAAAAAAAACAAAAAAAAAAAAAAAAAAAAAATGGTAAACAATGCTCGATTATATCTTGATAGCTTATTATTTTGTAGTTTAACACATTTACGGCTAATTAGCAGTTCGGAGGCTCGGCCTACAGATAATGGCGATTAGCACGTCCTAGACGTAGAGTACTTTAAACTGTACTTACGAAACAATCACTCCGTACCTGTCTTTTTATTAATCATTCTAGGGATTAGACTCTATTTTCTAACCGACTTCAAAAGGAAGAGCTACTTAATTCGTATGAATCTTTAATTTTCATTACATGTAGGTACTTTAAAGCCGTAGACCGTGGACTAACAATTGATGTTGGAGCTTAAAGTTCAATTCCAACTGGTATTCAGAAATTGCATGGCACGGAATAAGACGAAGCAAATAAGTTAAAGAATTTCTACAATTTCCTGGCCATCTGGTAGCTCTATACATTCTCCTCATCAAGCAAGATCGCCTGATGTAATAAGTGTTTACTCATTCTGATAGAGAAGCAGTAGGCTAAAATATCTGGTTTCGTTTCTTGTCAAACAACAAGGTGACGGAAATTGAACAACAATTGATATGTTTGACTATTATGAAAAAAAAATCTCTTCAATTTACTACAGTGTTTATGAGTATTTTTAATTGCTATTTCTAGGCTGAAATTGATGTGAATGGATGCTGGTTCTTACAATAATATTGATGTCTAAAGAATTAAGGCCACGTCAAGTATTGCATCAAGTGCTAAACAGTTTTTTAGGTAGGTATACCTAGTGCACACAATCAGAGACACGCTCAATCGCACCCACATTTTAAAATGTCAGCAATCTGTTTGTTTTTCGCAATTTTACTTGAGACCTAAATAAATATATGAAGACAGACTTAGGTCTTTCACTATTCACAACTTGAAGATCTTTGTGGATTGAGGAGATTTCAGATCTTTGTAGTGGAATTCACGATCTTCACCTACCTACTTTGAAAGTAGGGAACTTTCCAATTTAATTTCTGAACAAAATATTAATTCACTTGTCAAAAGTGTCTTTAGTGTGCACAATCTACATTTCACAATTGATGTAGGTACCCTTTGAAACAGCCACTAGCCAGATTTATGTGGAATTAACTGTCCCCCATTGTTTTACCCGCGTAGTTACCGTTCTTTTGGGATTTTTGAGATAAAACTATCCAAAGTCCTTTCTCAGGCTATGGATAATTTCTATACCAAATTTTATTTACCTAAATCGGTTCTGTGGTTTTGGAGTGAAAGCTCTGAGCTGATACTTTAGCATAATATTACTACAGATAGTATACGCGCATGCGACACAAACAACATGCATGTGAATCAACACGATGAATGTGAAGAGCGGGAAACAGCGGGGTACAGCTAGTCCCAAAATAAAAGCTAATGAATTACATAAAATCCGACAACTGCGCAATTACACGAAACGGAAAACATAGGTTTTTTTGTCAGTGCAATTACTAGTAAAACACTTAGAAAAAAGGATCACCAAAGTTAATTTAGTGCTTCCTGCTGTCAATGTCGATGCAGAACAAAGGGTATAAACTAGAAAAAAAAGGAAAAGTCAACTTTCTGATAAGAAAATATACCAAGTCTAACAAAGTGTTTAAAACCCTAATAATTATTACAATGTAAATGAAACAGCATTGGTAGATCTAACATTTTCAAGCTCAGATTGCAAGGACGCTAACAAATAAGAGCATTGTATTCAAACTCGATTAACTCTTCCGATCAATGAATCGATACGACAAAACAAAAGCCGCTCGGGCCCACTGACCCAGAACCTTCGCAGACTAGTAATGTCTGTGAGTGTGCAAATGTAATTTGGGCATCCTCGCGTAACTGCTGAGGCAACCACGGAGCATTATCAACCTTAACTTGTCGTGGTAGAGCTGGAATCAAAATGATTGGATCTGCGAGATGATATCTTTCGGTAGTCAGTACTGTTTGTTGGTGTGTGTGTGTTGGTACAGACGTACATGAGTAAACACGATGATGTCATTATGCTCCGCCTACATTGACTCTAGAGTTTTTATGAGGAATTTTGTTTTGCTGTTTAAAATTAAAGGTTTACTTCATATTTCTGTAATGTTGGAAGGTTAGGTTTTCTTCGACCACGGTTCCATCTTGTAGCTACTGTTACGGGAAGATGCAAACGCAGCACAGATGATGAGAGTTGTCTTAATGCACCATTGCTGGATTCATCGTACATCGGCCTTTCGTAGTCCTTACTAGGGATAGATAGGTTTCTTCAAATGTGCATCACATCAAGAACGGACAAGTCTTTTAGTCATAAGGGGAACATACGAAGTCCAGTCAAAAAAATCCAGTCCACAATTTGATTATAAAATTAATCAATATAGATGTTGGCTTAGGCGGGGTCATACATAGCCCCATCACTCCTCTTATTCCAACTCTGGACCACATAGTCAAACAAGTTTCCACGAGTGAAGAAATAATGTCAGTTCAGACTAAATGGAGTCTTGTAAAGTGCATCCACTTAGACTGAGGAAAATCTGTGTATTTACTTAAATATTTAAACCCACTTATAAGTCATCTAAGTAACTGCAAGGCTAGCTGACTAGTTTAATGTTTGCTTACTTGCTTCTGCTGAGAAAATGGTATGTATGTTTTGTAAGGTGACTTTAGGTTTGATATAAAAAATAAAAACATTTGCTCACTGATTAAATAAACTGCGGTACTTGACCTATGCAGCTGTTTGCTAGGTGGTTTGTAGCCGTTGTAGGTCTAAAACCGGGGGACTAACGCTTTCAAAACGGCGTAAACGCAGTTAGAATTTGACTACAAACCTTTCTTAAAACTGAATACCAATTGCTGTACCCCATCATCATAAGCCTATAAGCGTCCATTGCTGGAAATAGGCCTCACCCAACTTTTTCCAGCGCATGCGGTTCTACTCTACTCTATTCTTATTTAACCTTTTGACGACCACGACGTCTTTCTATTGTGTCTTGAATCACGTCTGTTCTAGGGTTTAAACATCTTTCAAGAAGTAAGGTATGAGTACTTCCTGAAAACGGCTACTATTTTCACCAATTTAGCAATGAATTGTGCATAGAAGTATTGAACCAAGCTATCGGGCATTCTATTAACATTCCTAGCACATAGTATGTGTCATTCCTCAAATATTCCTTGACAAGCTAAGTAAACTGCGTCATATCTATTATCTACTATGAATATGCAAAACAGACTAAGAATGAAACTGACACTATTTAGCCAAATTATCGCTACCTAATGTAAAGTTGTTAGTTCTTGCAAAAACAATGCAAATTGGTCTTTTTTTGGCGTTTGCAGTTATCAGGTTCCTATTGTCTGCCGTTTTACATTACAGAATACACGTGACATCTTTAGTTAAATACATATAATCTGTTCGTATATTTTTATAGGTATTTGTCATGGATTCTATTATATATATATGGATATATTTCCTTGCGTGATGATCAATGCTCTTGGCTTTGTTTCCCAGCCAGTAAGTAACTTATATCTGTGTAGGAGTCTTATAGGCACAGGGTTTACTTTAGTGGATCCATACTTGTCATTTCCAATCCCTTTGATTGATTAACCTTTCAACGACCAACCGACAGCCGGCTGCTATTGTCTTTCTATTGTGTCTGGAATTATCCAGGCAGTAATTCGACTATAAGTAAAACACTGGTAATCAGAGCAGTAAGCTGGAAGCCGACCATAACCCAGTTGGAAGAAGGCTAAGGAAATGTTGTCAAAATGTTGTCTGCCATTAAGCAAGCAGTAGATTATGAAAAATAGTTTGTTTGTTTGGTTGAATCTCAGAAAGTACATGTTCGATGGAAAAATCTTTTTATGTTGGATAGCCTATTTATCTAGGAAGGCTATACTACTAACATCAAGCTCAAACCTACGGGTGCGAAGTAGTAATAAAAGATAAAGAAGAAGAAAAGGCGACAGCCAGTGAATAAATAAAATTACTTGAAAGGTACAAATTAGAGCATGCATAAAGAGAAATTCTGAAAACATATAGAATTGTTTATCAAGGTTAATAACCAAGATAGTATATACATCTTTCAGTGGTTTTTGCACAATCTCTAAATTGTGTGGTCTATCAAGTCTCAGCTCTCGTTAAATGGTGCATTTAGAATGTTTTCGAATCGTGACTCCATCAGAAATATTTCTTATGAATTTTTTTCTTTATTTCTTGTTTATTTGTACATCGATCTTTCTTCGTAATAGATCTCTATCAATCACGTACTGTCTGGAAAATTATTTTAGACATAGGTATTATAAGTTTTTGTAAAAGTTTGAATATCTTTTAGCAAAATATAAAATAAACTATACATATAATTCATTAGAAACAGAAAGCAGTAATTTTATAGCCTTTAATTTTTCAAGTATTTATTCTTCAAAAATTAAAGGCTATAAAATTAAGAAGTAGTGAATACGATATAAGTAGTAAATATGATTTTATGATTTTTTTTAAGATAAACCACAGATAAAACTGACTTATATGATATTGCAAAAAAAATAATCATCAAGATTTCTCTGTGACATTTTTACAGTAGTCTTATGTCTTGCTTATGTCTCACTCATAAAGTTTATGGTACGACTTCACTTCCCGTATTTGGCGAAATAGGTATTTGAGTTTCTTGGAAAGTGAAAATGAAAATCTCAGATGAAAATGATCATTTATTTGTCATAACGTGCGTTTACACACAAATTTAACCATGGAAGATCTCAACAAAAATGTGAAATTAAAGTCCGTACATGTTTTACCCATCTAATCTAGGCGTACAAATTGTTTTTATACAAACAAATAAACAAAGGGACGAAAAAACGGGGTAATACAAACTACTTATACTCTAGACTTATCTATACTAATATTATAAAGAGGTAAAATTTGTAAGTTTGTAAGTTTGTATGTAGGGGGAATCTCTGAAACTACTGGTCCGATTTGGAAAATTCTTTCAGTGTTAGATAGCCCATTTATCGAGGAATGCTATAGGCTATATACCATCACGCTACGACCCACGGGAGCGGAGCAGTAACGAAAAATGCGGGTGAAACCGCAGGGGACAGCTAGTTCTAATATAAAGGTTCATATTCCGTTGCATCGTACAAACAAATATTTTGCAAAAATTTGCCAAGTAAAGTCGCACCATTACAACTAAAACGATAAAACCAACAAATCCATCACCTAATTAATAATAAAGATATTTCTCGTTGTTACAGTGAAATAATACGAGTACGTGAACGAGTCTCTAGTGCAGAGGACGAAACGACAGACTGCTACGAGAGAGCGGTGAGTCTCGAGAAGGTGCCCAACAGGGCCATCGCCTGCCGGGGTTGCGGAATGGTTATAATAGTTACCGTGACCCCGGAACATAAAGGGCAACCGAAGGAACATGAGTGGGTTGTAGTCAGTAAAACTCTGAAACGCCCTCCCGCCCCGCCCAGGATGGGAGAAGTCATTTGACGATTTCCCACTCCCCAAAATAAAAAAAAGAGCGGTGGGTATCACGGCGAGATAAATAAACGTTACTAAGCACTGTCTTGGCTTAGCCATGTTCCCGTCTCTATCGTGCACTTAACGTTTGTCAGTTGTGTAACAGTGACAGGTATAGTGCTAAGCCGAATTCAGTGCTTAGAAACGTCTATTTATCTCACTAATAGTGTATTGACTGCTGGTTACCACCAGAGACCACTGACTAAACCTTTCGACGACAAAACGACAGCCGGCTGTCGCGCTGCTATTGTCTCGAATCATGTCTGTTCGAAGGTTATAACTTATAAGTTCTAATTTTGCTTGCTTCGCCCGCGTGAAAGACATGATTTCAGGATTTAAAAAATCATCGAAATCGGTTCGGTCGTTCAGGCGTTGAACGTAATTAAACAAGTTAAAGGGCGCTTCCTAGATATGTGCATCCGAGAAATACTCTGACAGAAAATTAAAGTGAACAGTCAACAATCTGGTGTAGAACTTCAGAGATAGACAATCCGTACTATCCGTACTAATATTATAAATGGGAAAGTGTGTCTGTCTGTATGTTTGTCTTTCTTTCACGGCAAAACGGAGCGACGAATTGACGTGATTTTCGAAGTGGAGATAGTTAAAGGGATGGAGAGTAACATAGGCTACTTTTTGTCTCTTTTTAACGCGAGCGAAGCCGCGGGCAAAAGCTAGTATATTATAAATGCGAAAGTAACTATATATGTAATTGTTAAGTAGACAAGAACGTAATGTTTCACTTGTTAATTGCATTTTAAACTGCAATTTAGAATCTCTATATAAAAAATTATAATTATGATTTTGTTTAAATAAATTAGTTACGTTAGGTTATTATAAGTACTTTTTCAGCAAAAGTAGATGCTGCCTTACAGTCAAGGGTAGGTCACATAATCACGTTGTCGAAATCCTGTTCGATTATCAAATATATGCTCAGAGATCGACCTAGATTGATCCACCAGAAAGAAAGAAGAAAAAAAGAAAGAAAAACAGTTTATTCGTGCTTCGCAAGTTTACATAGAAAAACACAAACTTAAATAAAAATAAAATATTACACACTCACTAAGCACGAAAGGGCTGCACCACACCATACGTTGTTCGAGGACAGATTTACCAAAACAATAATTTTAAAGCAAATATCCAAAATAAGTGTTTTCGGGTCTATAAAAGCCCAGTGTAAAATAGTTGACTAATGAATACGGGTAGTATTTAATAAAAAAGAAAAAAAAAAAATGGCAGATAATGTCCTTTTTGCATTGTCCATCCTAAATGCAGAATTTAAAAAAACTTTTTTCGAAAAAAAATAACCGCCTTCAAAAACTAAAAACCCAATAATAACTAAAATTTCGGAAGTCGGTGGCAACACAAATTGAATGGCAGAAGAGAAACCACCGACTTCCGAAATTTTAGTTATTATTGGGTTTTTAGTTTTTGTAGGCGGTTATTTTTTTTTCGAAAAAAGTTTTTTATTTATTACTTTTTAGTGTCGACTCCCAATGTTTGACTGTGTATAATCTTTCAAAGTAATTTATTTTCAAAATAAAACTACTAACAATCTTATAAAACGAAAATAGAAACTTGAAGACAAAGCACACATCGTCTATGAAAATTTCGTCAATTTTTTTTTGTTCTTGGTGAATTTTTTGAGAAGCACTGAACCGATCGCCACAAAATTTATATGGGACCACCCCTGAATTATGACTTATCAAACAAAAAAAGAACCATCAAAATCCGTTGACAATTGACGGAGTAATCGATGAACAAACATACAAAAAAAAAAAAAAAAAAACATACAAACAGCCGAACATAGTTCCTCCTCCTTTTTGTGAAGTCGGTAAAAAGGGGCCAGGCTGTTCATAATGGTATAATCTTACCACTATTTCGTATTTTTAAAATTGTTCATAACCGCATAACGATTTCAGGTGAAAACCTCAAACATAGTTATTTCTTTTTTACGCCGAGCGATGCGCGGCTCGTACGCACAGTTCAACGCACTCTGCAGTTTCAGTGTGTTTCCACCGATATTTCTGTCAAATGACATCACATAATTGATACATTTTCCACTTTTACGTCATATTATGTTGACGGCTAGGCTGAAAAAAATCTTAGAGTTTATTGCCGTGCAATAGAGACTGTATTGTAAGTGGATCTGGTACACTTGCGCGAAAGACATTTGCGCGAAAGACACTTGCGCGCGGCCGTTTGGGCGAATGGACACATGCGCGAATGGACGTTTGCGCCCATAGACATTTCCGCGAATGGACACTTGCGCGACTAGACGTTTCCGCACCAAACCACTTGCGCGAAGCCCTTTGCGCGACGGACACTTGCGCGCCAGACAGTTTCGCGAGAGACGTTTGCGCCCAAAACACTTCCGCGACTAGACACTTGCGGGAACTTTTTTCCAAAGGACATTGGGCAAATTTAAAAATATTATTAAGGGGTACAAATATTTTTTATTTACTTAGTTTTTATTATATGGCGTCCACATACCTACCGAGGGTGGTAAGTCGTTTTCAAAAGCAAGATGGCGGCCATGATATTTTTCACAAAATACGTCATGGGTGTCAATTTCAAGGTTTTTTGGGGTGCTAAGGTCGAAAATGAGGTCGATTTGAGAATCCAAGATGGCGGCCGTGACCTTTCTCACAATATGCATCATGGGTGTCGTTTTCATGGTTTTTTGAGGTGCTAAGGTCGAAAATGAGGTCGATTTGAGAATCCAAGATGGCGGTCGTGACCTTTTACACAATATGCATCATGGGTGTCGTTTTCATGGTTTTTTGGGGTGCTAAGGTCGAAAATGAGGTCGATTTGAGAATCCAAGATGGCGGCCGTGACCTTTCTCAATGCATCATGGGTGTCGTTTTCATGGTTTTTAGGGTTCTAAGGTCGAAAATGATGTCGATTTGAGAATCCAAGATAGCGGCCGTGACCTTTCTCACAATATGCGTCATGGGTGTCGTTTTCATGGTTTTTTGGGGTGCTAAGGTCAATAATGTGGTCAATTTGAGAATCCAAGATGGCGGCCGTGACCTTTCTGACAATATGCATCATGGGTGTCGTTTTCATGGTTTTTTGGGGTGCTAAGGTTGAAAATGAGGTCGATTTGAGAATCCAAAATGGCGGCCGTGACCTTTCTCACAATGTGCATCATGGGTGTCGTTTTCATGGTTTTTGGGGGTGCTAAGGTCGAAAATGAGGTCGATTTGAGAATCCAAGATGGCGGCTGTGACCTTTCTCACAATATGCATCATGGGTGTCGTTTTCATGGTTTTTTGGGGTGCTAAGGTCGAAAATGAGGTCGATTTGAGAATCCAAGATGGCGGCCGTGACCTTTCTCACAATATGCGTCATGGGTGTCGTTTTCATGGTTCTTTGGGGTGCTAAGGTCGAAAATGAGGTCGATTTGAGAATCCAAGATGGCGGCCGTGACCTTTCTCACAATATGCATCATGGGTGTCGTTTTCATGGTTTTTTGGGGTGCTTAGGTCGAAAATGAGGTCGATTTGAGAATCCAAGATGGCGGCCGTGACCTTTCTCACAATATGCATCATTGGTGTCGTTTTCATGGTTTTTTGGGGTTCTAAGGTCGAAAATGATGTCGATTTGAGAATCCAAGATGGCGGCCGTGACCTTTCTCACAATATGCGTCATGGGTGTCGTTTTCATGGTTTTTTGGGGTGCTAAGGTCGAAAATGAGGTCGATTTGAGAATCCAAGATGGTGGCCGTGACCTTTCTCACAATATGCATCATGGGTGTCGTTTTCATGGTTTTTTGGGGTGCTAAGGTCGAAAATGAGGTCGATTTGAGAATCCAAGATGGCGGCCGTGACCTTTCTCACAATATGCGTCATGGGTTTCGTTTTCATGGTTTTTTGGGGTGCTAAGGTCGAAAATGAGGTCGATTTGAGAATCCAAGATAGCGGTCGTGACCTTTATCACAATATGCATCATGGGTGTCGTTTTCATAGTTTTTTGGGGTGCTAAGGTTGAAAATGAGGTCGATTTGAGAATCCAAGATGGCGACCGTGACCTTTCTCACAATATGCGTCATGGGTGTCGTTTTCATGGTTCAAATCGAACTCATTTTCGACCTTAGCACCCCCAAAAACCATGAAAACGACACCCATGACGCGTATTGTGAGAAAGGTCACGGCCGCCATTTTGGATTCTCAAATCGACCTCATTGTCGACCTTAGCACCCCAAAAAACCATGAAAACGACACCCATGATGCATATTGTGAGAAAAGTCACAGCCGCCATCTTGGATTCTCAAATCGACCTCATTTTCGACCTTAGCACCCCAAAAAACTATGAAAACGACACCCATGATGCATATTGTGAGAAAGGTCACGGCCGCCATCTTGGATTCTCAAATCGACCTCATTTTCGACCTTAGCACCCCAAAAAACCATGAAAACGACACCCATGACGCATATTGTGAGAAAGGTCACGGCCGCCATCTTGGATTCTCAAATCGACATCATTTTCGACCTTAGCACCCCAAAAAACCATGAAAACGACACCCATGACGCATATTGTGGGAAAGGTCACGGCCGCCATCTTGGATTCTCAAATCGACATCATTTTCGACCTTAGCACCCCCAAAAACCATGAAAACGACACCCATGATGCATATTGTGTAAAAGGTCACGACCGCCATCTTGGATTCTCAAATCGACCTCATTTTTGACCTTAGCACCCCAAAAAACCATGAAAACGACACCCATGACGCATATTATGATAAAGGTCACGACCGCTATCTTGGATTCACAAATCGACCTCATTTTCGACCTTAGCACCCCAAAAAACCATGAAAACGACACCCATGACGCATATTGTGAGAAAGATCACGGCCGCCATCTTGGATTCTCAAGTCGACCTCATTTTCGACCTTAGCACCCCAAAAAACCATGAAAACGACACCCATGACGCATATTGTGAGAAAGGTCACGGCCGCCATCTTGGATTCTCAAATCGACATCATTTTCGACCTTAGCACCCCAAAAAACCATGAAAACGACACCCATGATGCATATTGTGAGTAAAGTCACAGCCGCCATCTTGGATTCTCAAATCGACCTCATTTTCGACCTTAGCACCCCAAAAAACTATGAAAACGACACCCATGATGCATATTGTGAGAAAGGTCACGGCCGCCATCTTGGATTCTCAAATCGACCTCATTTTCGACCTTAGCACCCCAAAAAACCATGAAAACGACACCCATGACGCATATTGTGAGACAGGTCACGGCCGCCATCTTGGATTCTCAAATCGACCTCATTTTCGCCCTTAGCACCCCAAAAAACCATGAAAACGACACCCATGACGCATATTGTGAGAAAGGTCACGGCCGCCATCTTGGATTCTCAAATCGACATCATTTTCGACCTTAGCACCCCCAAAAACCATGAAAACGACACCCATGATGCATATTGTGTAAAAGGTCACGACCGCCATCTTGGATTCTCAAATCGACCTCATTTTTGACCTTAGCACCCCAAAAAACCATGAAAACGACACCCATGACGCATATTATGATAAAGGTCACGACCGCCATCTTGGATTTTCAAATCGACTTCATTTTCGACCTTAGCACCCCAAAAAACCATGAAAACGACACCCATGACGCATATTGTGAGAAAGGTCACGGCCGCCATCTTGGATTCTCAAATCGACCTCATTTTCGACCTTAGCACCCCAAAAAACCATGAAAACGACACCCATGACGCATATTGTGAGAAAGGTCACGGCCGCCATCTTGGATTCTCAAATCGACATCATTTTCGACCTTAGCACCCCCAAAAACCATGAAAACGACACCCATGATGCATATTGTGAGAAAGGTCACGGCCGCCATCTTGGATTTTCAAATCGACATCATTATTGACCTTAGCACCCCAAAAAACCATGAAAACGACACCCATGACGCGTATTATGATAAAGGTCACGACCGCCATCTTGGATTCTCAAATCGACCTCATTTTTGACCTTAGCACCCCAAAAACCATGAAAACGACACCCATGACGCGTATTATGATAAAGGTCACGGCCGCCATCTTGGATTCTCAAAGCGATCTCATTATTGTCCTTAGCACCCCAAAAAACCATGAAAACGACACCCATGATGCATATTATGATAAAGGTTACGGCCGCCATCTTGGATTCTCAAAGCGACCTCATTATTGACCTTGGCACCCCAAAAAACCACGAAATCGACACCCATGACGTATTTTGTGAAAAATATTATGGCCGCCATCTTGCTTTTGTAAACGACTTACCACCTTCGGTAGATATGTGGACGCCATGTAAACCAAAAGTAAATAAAAAAATATTGGTACCCCTTACATAATATTTTTAAATTTGCCCAATGTCCTTTGAATAAAAAGTTCGCGCAAGTGTCTAGTCGCGGAAGTGTTTGGGCGCAAACGTCTGTCGCGGAACTGTCTGGCGCGCAAGTGTCCGTCGCGCAAAGGGCTTCGCGCAAGTGGTTTGGCGCGGAAACGTCTAGTCGCGCAAGTGTCCATTCGCGGAAATGTCTATGGGCGCAAACGTCCATTCGCGCATGTGTCCATTCGCCCAAATGGCCGCGCGCAAGTGTCTTTCGCGCAAATGTCTTTCGCGCATGTGTCCTGATACCATTGTAAGTATAATCACAGATTAATAAATAGTTACTACGTAACAGATACTTCACTCCAATACAAAAACGAAAAAACCTACGCTATAATAGCCTACAAAATCATAATAATAATACCAACTGTTTGCAGCGAGGAGAAATGTACCATAAGTACGCACAAAGAGAGTTGAGATTCTTTTGCCCGCCGCGCGACTAACGTGTGTGCGTGTCGTCCAACAAATCTGCTAGGGTTATACGTATGATGATAATGGTAATAAAACGAATGTTTTAGAAAAATAATATTTTTTTCATTTGTTGATCAAATATTTTTTCTTTTAATAAAATGACTGATGCATATTTTTCGTTCCTTGAATTCCCGATTATTATATTTTAGTGTCGAAAATATCCAAAACCGCGTGAATAATTATAATAAATATTCAAAAGGGAAACAGGAGAATTGGGAAACAGGGGAATTGCACAATAATCACGCAATAATTACGTGGTTTCGGCATTTTGATAGTCAGCGCTATACCCGTGACGCGCGAGCACTCAGGCGGGCGCGCGACAGCCCGGTGTTCGTTGTATCGTCGACGATACGCGAAGCGGTAGGCATAAAACGCGTGGCCTTGAGCGAGTGACGGACGCCTGGTATAATAGAGAAATTTCAGGAAACGACCGACTGCCTAAAAGCTGTTTTTGTACACACTAACTGGAAAAGGCGAGTCAGATTCGTATACAAAGTGTTCCATACAATTGTACATTATGCACAATGTAAAAATAAGGCACGACACGCCAAAAAAACTTGAAATCTTGTTATTTATGTTCTCTCTCACTTCTGCTGTACTATTTTTTTACGAACATACGTACAGTCAGACATCGCAATCTTTGTAATGGAACCATAAAAGCCATGTCTGAGTTAATGATTAAATTAGCGTGTGCAAAAAACTATGGTTACATTAGCCTGACCATTAAAATACCTCTTATCATAGTTTTACGGAACAAATAAAATGGTACACATATAAAAAGTTTGTTTATGCTCGTGCACGCTTGCTGGGCAGTGAATCGGGATGAACTCAATTTTTAATCTGTCTGTGGATGTTACGAAATTTCTATTAGCCTTGCATCACACTGAATGAATTGAGCGAGAGTTAATATTTCAAAAATAAAGAGACTAGTTTTTGCCTCTGATTTAGTTCTGCAAGTAAACCATATTTTTTTATTGGTCTGTGGTAAAAACTAAAAATGTATTGTATTTGACGGAGCGGTAAAGCATAATATATTTAGATTATAATTATGGTAGAAACGGGCTTGTGGAGGTCTGAAGTCTGAATCGCTCCACGTAAAACACTGGTATGCAGCGGCATCCAATTACATTGGTAGCTGACCTTAACATAGTCGGGAAAAAGCGGGAATATGACCAAAGACAATAAAAGCTGTTTTTGGAGATGAGATGACGATAGCTGTTTATACCCCGTACAAACTAAAAAAATATTTACGCATACAATACACCACAGCGAATATACATTTCTAACGTAATATTTCCACGTAATTGGAGTTTCCTTTATTTCCAACTGTCTGATGCGTAGTTTTGTAAACCGGTTGCCGAACTGAAGATAGTGTTCAAGTGAACTACCGAAGCTATAATAAGGAAATGATGTAATGCGGACGCGGCTTTCCGTCGAATGGTGAAAACAAGGGTTTCTATTTTAATTTGGGGTAATGTACTTTAGATTATTTTTTGTACTACGTCCTATATATTTTGGGTCCCAACAAAATTCAACAAATCATTTATTTGTGATGATTTTATTAATATGGTAGAAGTACTGCGGTTACTGCCCTCCTTAGGAAACCGTTAAGCTATGATAAATCCTCACATTATGGTCAATCTTTAGCTTTTTAATGGGAAGTACAAAACCTCTATCTTTCTGTGAAGGATATATAAAAAATGCAAATTGAAAAAAATATCAGCAGGATTTCTCTAAAAAGGTAAATTCTAAGGGTTATTCCAATAAAAATGTAGGCCAGTTTAAGACAGCATTTTTATTTTATAGATCGTGCCAGAGATTTTTAAATTCAGCTAGTACCTTTCTTTATTTTGAATTTTCAGTTGTGTTATTTAATTTCATTTACGGATTTTAACGACTATCGGAACTCTTATTTAGAATCTTCAGATTCAATATTTCGTGGACTGAGGAAGTTATCAAATCACACATTATTATGATTTGCGACCTAAATAATATACTTTTCAATTGTTTAAATAATAAAGGAGTGCCGACAGTGTAGCTAATCCACTGACTCACTGTATTTTAATATTTCTAAACAGTCGGTGTGTGTTGCCGCCATTTTGGGAAACTGGGCTTAGCCTTATGAATCACAGAGGCAATAAATGTAAAAAACTTGTTATTGAAAACGATTTTACTAACAATATTAGTGGAAAATATGATTATTGTGAGCCTTATTTGCATGCAATTGAACTGTTTAGATTAAAAAAGGTGGAAGCTGGAATAAACCATATTTTTATTTAGGCTTTGGGTGAGTGGTTCCTGGGCATGACCGTCTTGATGTATACTATTTTTCACTTCACTTCTCTCGCTAGTAATCAAGTTTATTGGATATAATACCTACTTAGTTTACAGTTTTCTGAAACAATGCGAGAACTGAAATGTTAGTAGAAAGGATAGGAACTTGAAAAGTAGAAAAGCTTATGAGGCACTGTCACATTTATACTTAGACTAGCTGCCTCCCGCGGTTTCACCCGCGTTAAAAATGTTAAGGGTGAACAACCCTTATCACTTAGGGGTATGAAAAATAGATAGTAGCCGATTCTCAGACCTACTCAATATGCATATAAATTTTGGTAAAAATCGGTAAAGCCGTTTCGGAGGAGTAAGGTAACTAAAATTGTGACACGAGAATTTTATATAAAAGATTATTATGTTTTATCGATTGGTAAGAAGTCGATGTTAACGATATTTTTCCATTGTTTCAGATTAGGGTTCCCAGAACCCCTTCAACGAAACGATTCGAGCTTGGTGCTGAAGAAGTTTCTTCTCGGCCCCTCGAAAAATTGTAAAAATCGCTCGGTGACTGTCAGGCACTACAATATACCTGCACTATTTCTTGTATAAAGCCGTACTAAAAAAACGAAAAAAATCTCGACAGAACGCCCTCTTTCAGTGGCCACGACAGAGGGTTTTAATTTATGTACATTTATATATGCATATATAAAACAAGAGAAAAATAGTGATCTCTAACGTGACGTCACAATACCAAAATTGTGATTAATTAAATAAATAATTCATTATTATAATCGCTTTGCTGTTTTCAAATCGCATTTTAACGCGTATTGCCCGTTGTTTTGTTAGTTGTTTATTTTAAAATTGTAAATAGTTAAAAATAACTTAAATCATAATAAGTGTGACATTGCGTAAAGTAACTATAATACTAGTCATTGATCTAGTGTATTTATTTTGATAATATTCAATTTTGTAATCGATAGAGGATAAACTATATAAGAGGTTTCTGACTACGTATTTAAAGTATGAAAAAAAACTAAACTGAATGCCCGAGTGCATCTATAACCAAAGAAAAAAAAGCAGTGAACTTTTAAAAAGTAAAAGGCACGTCGTCAAAAAAGGCGGGAAGACGTGGGCAGCCACAGATTATCTAAACATAGTGCTTGACTTGAATCGATAAACACAGTCGGCAAGATGCAGGCCCAAATCGGTGTCGGTAACGAGCTGCAAAGGAGCTACAGGATGCAGGATTTTGCATCGCCTGGCGTCATCATGCGGGAGAGGAGCTTCATACGCCCTCAATCCCATCACAATATGCATCATAACCAGGTAATGTCCACTTATTTTTTGTTAAACTGTTCTGCGACTAACTTCTATTTTTAAGCGTGAGATCCTATGCTATTTACAAGCAAAAATTGGGTCGTCATCTCCTGTGTACAGTACTTTAATAGAAAAGACCTTGTCCCAAAGGGCCTCATCGTCGAATAAAAATAGTCCAGTGTATCACTACATTTCAACTAAAGGCTAAATATAGCGGATTTATTATACGAAGTTGCATCAGCCTAGTGTGGAGTTGTTTGATTAAGTTAGCAAGACCTTGGTATGTGCTAAGGATTTCTAGTACGATTGCAGTTAACGCGTAGGCAGGAGCGACACGCTCTATTCCGACGCCTACGTCCTGTCTGCACAACTCGATAGCCTTTGCCTTTACATTTATTTTGTAATCGATTAAAACACGTTGACACGTATGTACTTGTGCTTGATAAGAAAAAGCATACTTATTAACTTGTATTTTTATAAAAATGTTTCTCGGATATAATAAACCGTCTTTGAACATTTTCATTCAGATAATTATTATGATTGAAAATGTTGACATTAATGTAATTATTTCAGTTCAACAATGCAAAACGACGGAGTATGATCCTGACCAATGCTAAAGGGAAGCCTACGCTGGAAATTTACAGGCCTCCCGGTAAGTGAAGAACGTAATACCTTTAAGAAAAGCCCTGAATCATACCCGTAGCTAGTAAGAAAATTTGGTTTGGGAATGGGCTCTATCTAGATACAGTTTATTTGCTCCCGCTATGAGGCTTCTCGTTTCTTCATTTATTCCTGAAAGCTTTATAAAATTATCAAAATGTGAGCTGTCATATTTTCTTGGTCTACGCTAGGCGCTGTACTATAATTTTATTTGTGGAACTTTATAGACAACAGTATTCTTAATTATATATAAGCAATCACCACCTATTTTTCTTACCTCTTGAACACCATCCATTATCAATTCATTTTATGTAACTCACAGTAATCGATGTCATATGGAAGCAATCCGATTCTCGAATTCTCGATTTATCACAGGCTGAATGTAAGTAGTACTTGGCCACCAACCGTATCTACGTAAAATTAGCGCCAAAATTAAAAATAAACAAATTTCATATTTGGAACAGGTCGACAGTCGAATGTTTGTTGCGATGGGATGCGTTTGTCAAATGAGTGTTTGTTGGTAGATTTTAGTGTTGTGATTTATGTGATATATTATTATGTCTCGGTGTATCGTGAAACAGTCGTTATCTCAGCCAGTGGCGGTCGCGCCAGTCGCCCCCGTGGCTCAGGTGTCGCCGGTATCTGTTTCTCCCGTGTCCGTGACTCCGGTATCGGTTTCTGTGACCGTGACTGCTGCGCAACCAGTTTCTGAAGCCTCAGGTTTGTTTATACCGTTTATACATTCAGCAGGGCTAGTAATTGCTCCCTGTCGCCAAATTATTTGCATCGAATTGTTCAGTGTGCCGATGAGATTGTTTGAAAGTAGTCTGTGTTGTCAACATTGAAACTCGGCAGTAGATATGTTATTTCCGTCACAAAACACGAGTGTTTTGGCGACGATGTACAATGAAATAATTGTATGTAAATAAAAAATGTCTATATTATTCTTGGCAGCCTGCTTTAGACTTTAAATTAAGAGGAGCATGTGATTTTGTTTAACTGACAGATCCTGCTCTACATTGCCTTTGAATTGTCCATCAGGTTGTCATTTAACCTCATTTCCAGCCGACGAACAGGAGAGGTCAGATCGACCTGTAGCTTTTTAAAATGTGGTCTATGAAAACTTACAATGCCAGACCAGCCTCAGTGTTTATTTCTATTTTCACCGTTTGGGCAATATTTTGTGTTTGTCTTAAATCACTTGAGTATTCTGCCATATTAATTCACATAGTGAAACTACACACACCGGCACAATTAGGGGAACACAAAAAAAGGTCGTTTTTCTTAACAAATTTATGTAGCACATATTTTTTTTAGTTAATCAATAATTAATTGCACTCAAACGAACTGAAATAAACGCTAAAATGACTCGCACAATACTTCTACGTGAAGAAATAAACAAAAATGACAAGAAATGAGAATTGAACGTTTTTTCCTTAAAAGTGAAATCTGTAAACATTTTCAAAAATAACAAAAAAAAGGAGTTTTAGTATCGGGTATTGCCGCCAACGATTTCCCATGCTTCGGATAACGTTATCAATGAGTTCTTGGGACAAATTGTTCCACTCTTCCACTAACGCTAATTTAAGTTCCTCCACATTATTAGGGGCTGGATTTCTTCGTCGAACCTTTCTTCCCAGGTAGTCCCAGATATGTTCTATCGGGTTCATATCCAGTGATCGCGCTGGCCAGTTCATCTGAGTGATGCCTATACTTCATTAAGGTAGTCACTCACTATACGCGCAGTGTGACGGCGTGCGTTATCAGTTATCATGCATGAAAATAAAATTTTCGCCTATGAATGGGGCAAAAGGCATGACATGGGGTTCTAAGGCCCGTATTAATAGACGTTACTCAACTCCGAGACGCTCTCAAGTCTCTTGCTGTCCTTGTCATTCTAAAGGGAAAAAATAAGGACAGCAATAAACTTGAGAGCGTCTTAGAATTGAGTGACGTCTATTAATACGGGCCTTAGACTTCTGTAATGTACCGCTGTGCAGTTAGCAATCCATTACTGATGATCACTAGCTCCGTGCGGGCTCCCAAACATATGCCACCCCATACCATAACTGACCCTCCACCATACGACACAGTTCCAGTGAAATTTGCTTGGTGATATCGTTCCCCTCGATGTCTCCACATTCTTTTCCTCCCATCCACGAAATTTACACAAAATCGGCTTTTGTCACTGAACAAAACACGGCCCCACTCATTAGTCCAATCTTGGTGCTCTCGAGCGAATGCTAATCTTACTACACGATGAGCTACCTCGAGTTTTGGGGCCTTTGCTGGCACGTACGAGTTTAAGCCAACTTCATTCAACCATCTTCTAACAGTCCTTTTACTCACGTTGACGTTACGGATTTCTGCTAAAAGATTTCGGCTCTGGACAGCTGTTTGACGACGATTTCGTAAAGTCTGCATGACCAAGAAACGGTCATCCAAGGCGCTAGTTGCTCGATTTCTGCCCTGTCATCGTCTGCGCACGAACGATCCAGTCTCCCTATAACGTCGGATGACGCGATGAATCATTGATGTCGATACACCCAGTGCGCGACTGACTGAGCGATAGGTGTGCCCTTCCTCGATCATGGTTACAGCCCTAGCCACATAAGTTGCTGGTAAATCACTCATTTTGTATCAGAACAATGTGCACTATTTAAATGTAAACAGTTAAATGACCCACAGCCCACACCCTATTCGCAGCATCCACTAAAGTTCTTATCAGAATGAGTACAAAACGTTAAGTGAGCAAATTCTTAAACAACCATGAATTCTTGTCAAAACACTTAAAATTAAAGTTGGGGGTACTTAAAACAATCTGTTATGAAGTTATTAACACTTAAACAAAAACTACTTATAAAAATACCTGACAATGTTAGAAAAAATCAACCTTTTTTTTGTGTTCCCCTAATTGTGTCGGTGAGTGTATGTAGACATGATTTTAAGTTTACATAGAACACACTCCATTTAAAATGTTTCAATAGCAGAGCCCTTTGAGCACTTTTGATGTAGCTGTTGTTGGTTTCTTGAATCGAAAACTTTTTATCATTTCAATCTTTATTACTTTGGTCATTCATTAACCAGTAGGGTTCTAGAGAATTTGAATTGGTTATCTCAGACAGCATTAAGAGACCATGAAATTGTTTCACACCAAAAATCTATACTTTACACCCCATCAAATCAACGAACGGCCAAGATAATGATAACTTTTAGATCGTTCAACGCAAATGTCAATGCGATGCATCGAAAGAAGCTCTCGCTAAATGAAATAAATCTACATGACTGTAATATAACGTTCAGTTGTTCAGTTAAAACAGTACATATTTGCCAGTAGATCTCAGATGAAAGTTTCGCTTTGTGCATTTGAGCGGGACGGATCGCGTGCGGCGCGCGATGATCTGGGTTACCCAATTAGAAGCATACGCTTGCTACATTCGTGATGATTTTATATATTGTTGCCATATTGCTATTATTTTTCGTTTTATGTTTAATTTAAGTGCCGTATTATTCGCTAGTTTCATTAGTGTCTTACTGAATATGCGATTCTTCGAGCGTGGTCTTTCGTTGCGTGTTATACTGCATGTAGACTACTTATTCTGTGTGTACTGAATTTCAGAGTAATTAAGAACTTAACAAACTTACGTAGACTTGGTCTTACTAGCTCGTTTTTCTTCAAAGTTAAAATCATAAAATCTGCTCCAATTCAACCATAACTAAAGTAATTGACGTTACAATGCTAGGCCCGGGCCGACATACCAGGCGACTGGCGAAGCTAGCGGCCCACCGGACACCAATCAAACTAACTGTACTTCGTCTAACGCAGAAGTGTATTGACCAATGTTATTGACTTAATATCAAGCTTTAATAAATCTTGATTTTTAAGGTTCATAAAACGTTGATTTGACCAACTAGGCACAAAGTTTGCTGGTGAAGTTAAAAACTATAACGATAAAATAACACTGCCTAGAGCGTAATTTCTTTGTATACATGCGTCTATATCCAAAAATAAACGATATAATAACTACATTGTGACGCAGTTTCTCTGAAAACTGTTTTATGATTGAATATGACTCAAAAGCGACTGAAAATGAGGAATTCAAAATACTGAGTCATGAGGTCAAAAGAACGTTAAAAGATTTCATAAATCGGTATCATTTTGTATCAAAATTTATGGGGATATGACGTGTGCGGGAAAATTGGCTTTCCTACTGAAACAAATTCGTTTTATTGTAATGATTCCCACGTTGTTTTGTTTTGGTATTTCATGCCGGCTCTCGAGTTCTTCGTCTGGCTTATCTTACCTTTACTCTATAGTACTGTTATCTTTATCTGTCTGTAGTCTGTGTTCTATTGTTATGCACAATATTTTCGCTTTTCAGATTTGCGTTTGAGTCATGAACTTCTCGCTGAAACAGCTCGGTATTGTTTTTGAACTCGGTCTTCTAGTGCTAATTCACTGTTTTAACATTTCGTTGTTATAATTTCTATTAGATTTCTTTGGTAGGATAGGTCTTCATTATACATACAAGAACCAAGCATGGAAAAAGCGCCAGTTGTATGCTTTAAAACAGGAATGACCCTGGGAAAAATTTAATCGCTTCATAATTTCGTCCAAGGACAATGTTATTATACACAAACTTTAATGTATTTCATTGCGTTTTTCTCTACAAGAAATTTATCCGGTCTGAGTCTACGCTTAGACTTCCAGATGATCTATATTTTGTCAGTGTGTCACGGTGTTTTGGCCAAGTCCCATATGTTCATTCATACGTACTTGCTTGCCATATCCCTTCCTGATAGGAGGTATGATGCAGCTATATGTTGGTCTGCTTTCATCATTTCAACATCACCATTTACAACACCACCATATCACAATTTCATTTTCCTGTCACAATCACGTCCTGATGGCACAGCTACATTAAAACTCTAGACAGTGTCTACATTAAATGTAGGTGCTTTTGTACATCTATGACTGTCTTCCATCAATAACCTGGTACACAACATCTGTCCTATCTCCCTCTTCTCTTGACGCCCACCGTTGACCACCAGGTGTCCGCACAGACGGCGTGGCGACCACGGCTGCCACCTCGGGCGCCGTCACCACCACATCCGCGGCGGGTAGCTCTACGTCGGCCTCCACCAACAAGCTCAATGTTCACGCTAAGGAGTTCACCATGGCTAAGCCTGCCGACCTTCACAATAGGTGAGTTTTATCCATAGATTTTAGTTGATTCATTTAATATGCTGTTTAATCTTTAACTATGAAGGTATACAAGTTCACAACCGGATTAAAAAATAAAGCCTAATTCTAAGTTTCAAAAACTTTCATACCAAATTATAGCAAGGCTGTGTGCATAGATCAAACGATCGACGTCTAAATCTCGTTGTTTTTTTGGGCGGTATTTATAGTGTATCTTCATTTCTCCAAGCAACAGAGGTGCCCCATCGACTACCAAACACGCAATATCTGCATTTACTAGTGTGATAATATGTTGTCGTCATCTTTGACTTCACGCGCGTCATACACACATAGTCGCTTAATTGCTATAATACACATGATGCCTTTGATTCAGGTGGAACCTTGACTTTGCGAACGATGGACTTGTGCATTAAGCACATCGAGCTAAATACATGTTTAGGTGTTTGTTTGACGTGTGAATTAATTATCTGTTGCAGTCTAGCTAGCAGCCGCCACATTTACCATAATAAGATTTTTTATATAATTGCATTACTTTTTGACCTTGTTCCGGTTAGTGTTGAATAGTTTGTTTCTCATCAACTGTATAGTAACGTGACTGGAAGCGATGGTCGCTTTTGGCATGTGTTCAAAAGCGACAAAACAAAAACCTGTGAAACAATGTGCGAAACTGCTTGCGTCGCGTAGGTACGTACCCGTAGTATCAATTGTAGAGTTTTTGTTATCACTTTGTTCTTGGCTACGGTGACGCGAACACGCCCGCGCGCGCCAAAACGGGCCGAACAGCGTGCCGCCCCGCGCAGTCCGCGCACGCGCCGGGAGACGCGCGGAGTTCCCGACACTACCGCGACCAAACAACAACGAAATTATAACGCGAACGCTTCCTACGAACGAACTTGACTCGTACTCGCCGTATTTTTGAATACAAATCTCAACAGTGCCGAGTGTGAGTGATCCGCCGACAAATCGCCCACTTGCTGACGAGGAATTATGCACCGCGTGCTGGAAAGTGTAAGCTCGGGGTAGGATGTGCGCGGATACTGGATTCTATTAATAAAGTTCTGATGCTAAGAGGGAAATGAGACGTAATTTGTCGGCAGTATTGCCAAGTTTGCATTGAGATTTGCATTTGAAGATAGTGATAAATTTTATTGTAGCTCACGTAAACATCAGGATTTTAAACAAACAGTGTTATGACGAGCGTGATGTAGTGGAATAGTCTTGTGATTTTCTAGTCTTGTGTTGAACGAAGATTTGTTGTGAAAATGGTTCGCGGAAGATACTCTACATCTGACTTGTAAGTACCTAACTACATCACATTTTCTGAAACATAGCACTCATAATCAAACCATGTCGTTTGAGTCCCTGAATTGTCGCCACTTAAGCTCAACACTATAATTGACGTAACTGGCGTAAAGAGGACTTTGTCTTGTTACTTCTGTCCTGATCCTTGCGCAAGCGCCTTGGAATTTCATTGGTAAGACATGGAGACTCAATTTGTTCTCATTTGTTGTCACAAGACTCGAAAGGCTTAATAGTTATCTGATTATGAATAAATAGATATCAAAATAAAAGAACATGCTCTAATTACATTGTACGTACTAGAACGTTTAAAACAAACCGAGTTGGCTGATGAGCCGCAAGTAAATAATTGCAAAGCGTGGGGTGCTTATAAAAACTATCAGCAGCTCTACGTTGAATACGTTGCGTTTAATTTACACAATACCTTCAAATGTATAAACACTAGTTAACTTAGTTTATGATTTTTAATTCATTGTTATTCATTGTTAAGCCTATGTTGGATATGTTATACAAAACATTGTTTGATTGTTATAAGTGGTTTAGAATTTGATTAACCTCCGTTGTTATTATTTGGCTCTCTTTGCCTTATTTGATTAACTACTTCTGAATACTCCGATCAGGTTAGTGGCAATCTCTTTCTCTGGTTCATTTTATATCTTTATGTCATCACTATTGATGAGAATTTTGACCGTTCTTTCAGTAGTCGCAATTACTCTATATCCCCAATGTAAACTACTTTATTTTTCGTTGTATCCAAGATCCATCCAATGCGCGCTTCAGTGTTCAAAACATCTAGCTAAAGCATAAATTATTATAATGTGTAAGTAAATGGTGATTTTTAAAGCAAAAAGATTTTACTTGCGTTTAATTGGGGAAATGCGTAAACATTTTTTGGCATCGCGGTACCGTGTGTTGTAAAATTGTGTGGGTGGCTACTTCCCAAACACATCGGCGACTTCTACGATTCATTTTAATTACTCAGCACTCAGATCTTTCACAATTAGTGTAATTGCTCTTGGATTAGACTTTCGTGTTGACTCTTCATGAAGTTTCTCTTAAACACTACGACTTACTTCTCAGACTAAACATAACCCATTCAATAGAACGGACCGTGCGTCATCCTCATCTAACTTTAGAGATCATTCCAATGTTTTGTCGACTTGTCATTATTTGATCTCAAGGTCGAAGTACAACACCGTATTATTCTCTGTTTATAAATATGACTTCATTCGCTTAAGTTTTACCATTTTCACTAATTGCTCACATTTGTCTGCTGGCCGCTCTGAATGATCGCTGGCATTCGACGAATGTTATGTAAATTCTGTCAACACAGGTGGTTTTGTCAGCTATTCGTGTCGACAGCTCCCTCTTTTTATTCGAAGCAGTGTCTTCATATCCTTTGCTTGTGAATTCCAACTGTTTTTGTAACTTTCTAAACAAATTAGAACATAAATAACGACAAAATTTGTGAAGACATAGTGATGTACGTGAAAAGTTGCGCCGGCGTGCAATTGTGCGTGAGTCACGGAATGCTGGCTGCAACATGAGCTCCAGTATTGGATGTCTTGTTTATACGTAATTGTCTAGCTGGTGTCCCGCACCGACCGCACTATCCGTATCTATTGTATCTATGTTATGATCCTTTTTATGTAATATTTGATCGACTGTTTTAACAATGTCTCTACGTTTTTACTTTGTTGCGATTATAACCTAGTTCGTGTTGTTTTGTAACAGTAAATTCTGCTTTTGCAGTCTTTTCCAACGAATTGATTTTACGAATTGTATAATCGGTTATTCCAAAAACAATCAATAACAGCTGTTGTATTACACAAACTAATTAGTTTCAATTGACTTTTTAGTTATTTTTCGTTGTACATTTTTTTTTATTTATTATGAATAATTCGCTGAATTTATTTTGAGCATAAAAACATGCTATAGAAAATATGATTCACGAGGTTTTTGAAATTACTGATTCATATACCTAGTATAGATGTTCTTGCGTTTAGTTTCATTGTTCACACTGTTTAAACACTTCTCCAAAGTATTTTCCTGTATTTTACTCGTCTTTTATATTTTCTTCGCCTTGACATTTTGTATCGCGTTTCATTTTAAGTCTTTAATTCTTAGTCTTATCTCCAACAGCCTTGCAGATAATTTTTATAAAGGTATTTTCAGTATTTAATGTTTAAATTCGAATTGGACCACTCGAATAAATTAGCTCCCGAATAAGTGAATGAAATTTGTCGAAACTGCTGTATATTTGAAAGCATTTGAATTTTCTTTGGCAACTCGTGCCCGTAGAGCTTTATGTGAGGACTTCCTAGATTTGAGTTTATTTACTAGAAAAGATGTAATAAAACATTAATTTCAGTGTAATGTTCAATTTTAATGTCACCTTGTGGTAATCGTGGTACAATAAATGTCAGACTAGGTTTAACGAGATGTAGTATCAGTGACTAACAGGTTGTTGTTTAAATCCTTTGTTTCGCTTTCAGACTATTGGCTCTATATTTTCAAACGTGTTTCTCTATTATCTAGCTAAAATTGTCATTTCGCAGTACTTATGATTACAACACTGATTAGTATGTACACGTTGTTGAATAAGTTATTTATGAGAGTAATTACGAACAGAAATACAAGAGCAAACTAATAATCTTAAGAGCCGTGTGTTGTGAAAGTTAATGGAGGAAAATATACCTAGGTTACTGCACAGATGCATTATATTAGAAAGTTACGACTGCAATGATAGAATGCCGTTCACAGTTTATCCAAGCCTTACCTTTGGCACATATCATACAATTTAATACTGTTCTTGTTTGTAACTTCAAGACTAAAAATTTAATTACACCTGCCCCATTTTTTTCCAAAGCTCAGTTAGAGCTTTGGACATGTTGATAGAAAAGTCAGTCAGAACTCGAACAAATCGGCCATTCAACTCCTTGAAACACACCACGTGAGCATGTGGTCTAAAGTAGATAAACACTGGTTGTCGACCGACAATGCAGTGCAGCACAGACAGGACACGGCACTTGTGCCCATTCCGTGACACGTCATCACTGTCAGCGTTACAGTTATGAAATGCTAGGTCTCGAGACACCGTCTCGTCTGTCACACGATGACACGGTGAGAAATAGGCCGGCGGAACTTGAGAGAGACGCTAGAGAGGATGTAGTCAAGATTAGGCAACTGAGATTTTAAGATTCCGTACCTCCAAGAAGAGAAAGTGGAAAGCTTACCTATTAGATTACTGTCTTTTGGTCAGTTTTTCATTTTGACAACATATTATATTGGATGTTACTAAATCGCACATAAGTCGTAAATTGAGAAGAATTTTTTTTAATTGCTTTTAGCTAACCTAGTCCCATTAAGACGTCAATTTTCATGAAGCATAAATAAAACTCCTGCTCTCAGGGCTCTAATCTAGTCGGCACATGAATGGCCAATTGGACGTGTACAAATGGCATTCATCTTATTTTGTACAGACTTGAAGGAAAAATTTGGTGTCAAGACGAGATCAAGTCCTAGGATACAAGCAGGTGTTAAATATTCCTAGTCGCAACACCGATCTCAGTCGAAAGTAGTCATTGATAAGAAACAGAATAGCAAAAGAGATCTCGTGGGTGAAGCAAGGTTGTTCGCAAGAAGCCCTACAAAAGAACTAATGGATTTCAGCATTTTTACAAGAAAAAGACACTACGAAACATCCATGATTTTACCCGAGTTGGTATCAATGTAGTCATTGTCAGAAATATCGACTTACAAATTAAACCCGGATGCGACCAAAATTCAGCTTTAGGTAGCTGCTTAATTATTCATGTCATCGATCTTTTACGCTATTGGTAGGATGGTACTTATTTATACCCACAATGAGTTCATCATTAATCCTCACCGCCATTTCCTATCGTAATGAAACAATTTGCGTGGCATTGCGCAGGAGTGTACATGGACAGCCATAACGGGCTCCGCGCCGTATCGCGACAATGATCACTTATTATTTATGAGGTTTATGCTCATGCCATCATGGCTAGGGACACGCGCCACTGGACGCCATTGTCCATCATGAATAACAATGGTAATGACAGCTGCGTTTGGCACTGTTATGATTAAAGTAATTCTTTATCTAGCCGTTTCATCAGCACATCTCTCGCGTTTTGGTAGCTTAGCGTTGGTTTTTCCTCATCGAACTTCTTCAGCTGGGCGATGAGGAAAATTCTTTAACCAATAGAGCAATATATGGCAATGCTCATAAGAATTGGCTGTCTGATTTGAATTTGAAAGAGCGCAGCACGACTTGGTTGACAATGTTGACATCATCCAGTTATGGTGTGTCATTGTTATACAAGCAGTACTGCAACGATGCAATGAAAACGATTTCAATCGCTAGTACATTAATTTGTCAGAAAAAAATGTCAAAGTGGAAAGCTTATGGGTCGAAAATTGTTAAATCAAAATTTAAACATACTGTATTCAGTTTCGTGATCTGTTTAATTTCTAAATTCGACGAGGTGGCCATCAGAAATCGGAATCAATCGGAAATTCATAGCTCTTGCAGTGACGCTTTGAACTTATTGCCAAAGTTTTATTTATTCTATCGAGATATTAATCGCTTCTACGTTACATTTTGCCCATAAATTACACTTGCGTATCTACCTACCTCCTATTAATGTAGATGGAATAGTTTGCGAATGCGATGATTCAGAGCGTTCTCGCTGAAATTGTGCACAGTTGTGACGAATGTGGGTTGGTTTAGAGTTCAATCAATTTGCCATTTAGATTCCAAATTGAAACCCAGTTTACTTTTTACATTGTAATACAAAGTACTTTTCGATTTTTCGATTTTCAGGCATACTTAAGGTTAACTTTGATTTATGGAGCTGAAAATTCTCTCCAATCGATGATGTGATGCAGTCATTAAGCAGCCGTAACGGAACTATGAATTCGAAGAGTTTGTGACGAGATGCATTTCGGCCATTTTGGGTTGTCAGCACTTTCATATTTTACTTGTTTGAGCTTATTAAGTCAATCTGTAAATTGCCAAAAGAACAAGTTAATAAAAATTACGGTAGTAAAAATTTTGAGTTTAAAAAGGTATTCCTAAACATTTTCTCAATAGCATGTCCTTTATTGTTTAGTCTGTCGGCACCTTATATTGTCCTAACATCTTGATATTATAATATTGATTTCACATAAATAATATAAATAAATAAAAATCACATAAACATTCTTTTCAATGACAAATTCACACGTCTGTATTTACATAAACGCAGCGATTCCACTCGAGTTCATCTCGGTGTTCGTCCTACATTTTATGTAATACAAATAACACAGTATTTCAATTACACTGTTGATTCTTCGTGACGATGTTAATCTGTGTAAAAGGTACATAATATAACATTATATAGATAACGTTTTACACGAGAGTGGCTGTGTCGAGGCTGGCTATATAGTTTGTTCAGAGATAAATGATCTTGTCGTGGCTATTGTCACCCTCGCATTATGTACATGACATATATTTATGTACGCACATCTCTTACATACATTACATAATACGCATACCTATGTAGATGAGTCGACGCGTGGAAATTAATTGCAGACGTTGATTAAATGGCGTGAGCTGATGATTATAAACTATTAGGAGTGGCAATTAATATATAATTATATATTTATAGCTTTGCGAGTTTCTTTTTTCAATGAGAAGGTCATGGTTCGAAATTTTATGTCGTTGTCGTGTGACCTTTTTAGATCTTATTCAATTTTGAGAAATGTTTGACTGAAGTACCATTGTCAAATATACTCTGGTCCTTCGAAACTGGCAGATGTTGTCCAAACAAAAACTTCAAGTTCTTTGCTGAGACAAATCCACTCTGCGCTTTTATTGTTTTTGATTTAACAAAAGCCCGGCTAGCACTGAAAAGTCCACTCTCCTCCGCACCGCCCAGAGCGAGAGGAGTCATTTGATGATTTCCCATCCCAAAAAAAGGTGTTTAGGTGGCCATTGACGGTCATTTTGGCGCGTCAGTTGAACTGACATACTTCCAAAATTTGATCGTGAGACAATCGCCATGTCAGAGTTGGTTGGCCGCCTGAAACATTTGGATTGACGCCACAGTTTTACGATAAGACGGACGCGAAAAATTACCGACAATGGCCTCCTTAATATTAATCGTCAAATTGTGTTGCAATAAATGTAATAAACTGTGTATGCTTTCGCTTTGCAGGCCCGGCATCGGCTACGCCAGCGTGGGGCTGCAGCACTCGCGCTCGGCGGTGCTGCACGCGCAGGTGCCGCCGCACTACCGGCCCGTCATGCCGCCGCACGCGCTGCTCAACAGCGCCTCCAGCGGGAACGTGCCGCACGCACAGGTACGTACATGTGCTGACAACTGTCACTGACATCGGCTACGCCAGCGTGGGGCTGCAGCACTCGCGCTCGGCGGTGCTGCACGCGCAGGTGCCGCCGCACTACCGGCCCGTCATGCCGCCGCACGCGCTGCTCAACAGCGCCTCCAGCGGGAACGTGCCGCACGCACAGGTACGTACATGTGCTGACAACTGTCACTGACATCGGCTACGCCAGCGTGGGGCTGCAGCACTCGCGCTCGGCGGTGCTGCACGCGCAGGTGCCGCCGCACTACCGGCCCGTCATGCCGCCGCACGCGCTGCTCAACAGCGCCTCCAGCGGGAACGTGCCGCACGCACAGGTACGTACATGTGCTGACAACTGTCACTGACATCGGCTACGCCAGCGTGGGGCTGCAGCACTCGCGCTCGGCGGTGCTGCACGCGCAGGTGCCGCCGCACTACCGGCCCGTCATGCCGCCGCACGCGCTGCTCAACAGCGCCTCCAGCGGGAACGTGCCGCACGCACAGGTACGTACATGTGCTGACAACTGTCACTGACATCGGCTACGCCAGCGTGGGGCTGCAGCACTCGCGCTCGGCGGTGCTGCACGCGCAGGTGCCGCCGCACTACCGGCCCGTCATGCCGCCGCACGCGCTGCTCAACAGCGCCTCCAGCGGGAACGTGCCGCACGCACAGGTACGTACATGTGCTGACAACTGTCACTGACATCGGCTACGCCAGCGTGGGGCTGCAGCACTCGCGCTCGGCGGTGCTGCACGCGCAGGTGCCGCCGCACTACCGGCCCGTCATGCCGCCGCACGCGCTGCTCAACAGCGCCTCCAGCGGGAACGTGCCGCACGCACAGGTACGTACATGTGCTGACAACTGTCACTGACATCGGCTACGCCAGCGTGGGGCTGCAGCACTCGCGCTCGGCGGTGCTGCACGCGCAGGTGCCGCCGCACTACCGGCCCGTCATGCCGCCGCACGCGCTGCTCAACAGCGCCTCCAGCGGGAACGTGCCGCACGCACAGGTACGTACATTACATTTCATGCAATCATGCTCTTAACTAAAAGATGTCTTCCTAGGCAGAAATCTAATTTAGAAGACCACCAGCAAGTCATTCAAACTGTGATCTGTGAATGTGTGTAAAACTGTGATTTCCTTTTAAATTTAATAATCTGTGGATTTTTATTACAACATTGGTAAAGTTAATAATATGTAAATCATCCAACGATGTCGATGGGTTTTGGCCCGCTGACATAAATGATTGCTTGTCTCCTCGTCACTCGTGTTTTATTGCCGAGGCCACATTCACCGCGAATTTAACGCACGCGGCACAGTCTATAAATCTGTTTGTAAATCTCTAGTGAACAGCAAAGCTTCGAAATTATGAAAAAGCAAAAGAAACAGGATTGATTTAGATTAGGCTGTATTAGGCTAGCCGCACACACACAATAATATTGACAATAAAGTACGTATTGTCAATAATATTGTGTGTGTGCGGCCTGTATTGCGGTATTGGATAGATAGAATCTAGATTATTGACAATCTTGTATTGACAATATTATTGTGTGTGTGCGGCTAGCCTTACACGTTTTTGAGCAGAAGAAACTAAATACAAAAAAAATTGAATAAACTTTATCGTATTCGATTTTGCAGTAAGTATACCATCACGTTTAGGCGCGATTGGTCCCATTCAATCCAAAGTTTTTTTGGTGAATAACAACAGTATATTTTTTTATTGAGCCATAGTTATAAGTGTGTTGAATACTGAGAAATAACGTTCAATTAGTTATTTCGTTGCGGACAATTGTCATCCGCCAGCGTCATTGGCCGCATACAATGAGTGTCACGCCAAGATGCTATGGGAATATACTAAAGATGTGCTCAGCATTAATCGACAGGTCAAATCAGGGGATTGCACCATTCAACTCTTCCGAGTGCTCCATAATCATAAAGATTGAGAGATAATCTTGCTATGTGACACTTTGTTCCCATAGCTGCCATTGTTCACAGTCATCTACTTTGTCTCATGTGGGATTACCTAACGCTACTCACGAATTACTAAACGCTTGTTAACTGTAGGAACCAGTATTGACAATAACAATACCACAGTAAACATGCATTTAGATCCAATTAGTCAACTTACCGATAAGAAATAGTTAACCACGTCTCTTGACTGGAGTAGGTGGTTATCGAAAAGTGATAATAAAGTTTCTCACACAAGCAATGAAAGCAAAAAACAACTCGCCATTCTACGCTGAAAGTCAGCAGTCATTGTTGTTGGTACAACAATCTTGCCTCTGGACTATCGAGAAACTACTTATAAACGAGATTTTAATAAAGCAATAAACTATTAAAATTACATTAGCAGCAAGTCTATAAAAACCAAAAACAATTGCAGGTCGGCCCCCGCGTACACTTCAAGCTACAGCCGCAGCAGGCGATCATTCCGGAGAAGAAGAAGTCGCCGCCTTCCTCGCTGACGAACGGCAACGGCAAGAGCATCCGGCCGCAGTCGTTCACGCCGGGGCTGAAGCGCTCGAAGTCGCTGACTTCGGCAGATGCCCTCGCCAGCGGCATGGCGGCGCTCGGGCTCGCTGCTGATGCTGGCGACCTTGGCAACTTCCCGCCGGAGATACAGGAGTGTATTGATAAGGCTCTCGAAGGTAAGCTATGTCTTAAAAAGTTAAAAAAGTTCCTCTACTTTGGTTCTCTACTTTGGTTAATTGATGTGAAATACCCTGGGACGCTCAAGATTTTATAAACTTTTGCAATGGCCTTTAGCGCAGGAAGTCGCAAACCCCTTTATGAGACGGACCGAGGACCGATAACTAACAGGGATACAGGAGTGTATTGATAAGGCCCTCGAAGGTAAGCTATGTCTTGAAAAGTTAAAAAAGTTCCTCTACTTTGGTTCTCTACTTTGGTTAATTGATGTGAAATACCCTGGGACGCTCAAGATTTTATAAACTTTTGCAATGGCCTTTAGCGCAGGAAGTCGCAAACCCCTTTATGAGACGGACCGAGGACCGATAACTACCAGGGATTCGGTGACTTGCACCTTTACAATGCGTCACTGACTGACAGGAAACAACAAGGGGTGGTCTCTTCCGTTTCTTTTATAAAAGCAATTTTGTGGCAGATTCATATTTTATCCATTGTCAAATCTTTATCTTTGCTGTCTTATCATCATTGTACTGCTGTAATTCCCGCTATTTCAGTCATATACCATCGCCAGAACATGACATGTTCCATTGCTTTCCTCCTCAGATCCAAACGCAGTATGCGCTCGCACACTGATGGACGCAGTAGGGCACCTGGTGTCGCGCGCGGTGGAGTCTCCGCGGTACGCGCTGCCGGCGGCGCGGCGCTGCATCGCCGTGGTGGAGCGCGAGAGCACCGAGACCTTCCTCGAGTCGCTGCTCAACACCTGCCAGCAGTGGTACCACGACAGGGACAAGGTAACTGATGCTGTTAGCCTCTTTGTCTGGTGCCGGCCGACTTTGTGTAAGAAGAGCCTTTGGCCTGCGAGAAGGTTAGGGAAGTGAAAGTCTGGAAGGTTGTTGTCTCTTAGTAAGAGGTAAGCTACAGATTGTCCAAAGCAGATTGGCGATCTCTGACTACATCAGTTTAGTCTAGTTTTCCACATAGTGTTGCCGAGGCAGTGACTTAATAGTGGCGACCCTCTTTTCCCCTAGGTACGGGTCTGGTTACTGGACAGTAATTTATATGATAACAGATAGAAGTGTACGTCTTTAATCTCAATATGTTTTATTGCCCTTCCAGTTGTTGGGTTCCACGGTGGGCGGCGGGCGACCTCGGCTGATGGCGTTCCTGTCGTTCCTGCTGGAGATGTACTGCCAGCTGCGGCGCCGCGCCATACAGCGGCGCGGAGCCTCCGCGCAGCCCGGCCAGGTGCTGCTCACGCTCATCTGCAAGTGCTGCGAGGACTGCATCCGGCAGCCCGTGCCCTCGGCCAGCGACGTGAGTATAGTAGTGCACACTAGCACCAGCACATCACCAGCACGTTGACAGGTGCTGCTCGAGAAATACTCCTCAAAAAAAACCTCGTGCCAAAGTAGCGCCAACCAGCGGAAAAAAAATTTAAATTTTCGCCTCCATTGTCCGAATATTGGCAACTGTAAAAACCACATGTTCCTTCCAGACGGAGAACCTGTTCTTCGTGCTGACGTACATCGGGCGCGACCTGGAGTCGCAGCTGCCGGGCGAGCTGGAGCGGCTGCTGACGGCCGTGCGCGACGCCTTCCTCAACTCCGCCGCCGCGCCCTCCATCCGCCGCACGCTGCTGCAGCTCATCGAGCTGCACGCCTCGCGCTGGCAGCTGCCGGGCTGCGCCGTGCTGTACTACTACCCCTCCTCCAAGTGAGGACCGGTGGCCTCATCAGGACCGGAGCAGCCGAACAGGTTTTCGCCATCTCCCAGAAAATTTTCGGCTAAATTGACTCAATCATTTGTAGCAACACTGCTAGTGAACAACACTGCTATGCTGAAGGTGTAGGTGTAAGCAGTGCTCTGAAGTACGCCTTATCGCTTGAATTTGGTCCTCTTGTACAAAGGTGCTACTTATGCGCAATTGACGTTTGGTGCGTATACGTGCTATCAAAATTTCCAGTTTGGATTGGAAGGAGAAGTAACATATTTTTTATAACTTGCCCAATGTATCGATAAATGCTTTATACACATCTTGTGTCTTAACTGATCACTACGTCACGTTTCGATCAGCAACTTCATGTCTCACGCGTGTCTCACAGTGTTGCTTCTCAATCGTGTTGTGAAGATATTATTTACGCAAAGCGATTTCTGATGCGATGCCAAGTAGAAGCTTGACGCAGCGCGACGTATGATCAGCTAGGACCAAGTATCACACGGTTAAGCTTAGCGAGAAATTTGGTCCTTATGTACGAAGGATACCTGTGCATGGTTAAACCATTAAATAGCACTTTGGGAACTACCACATTCTATGTTTACAAGGTGGCAAGTACCGTAAATGTACTGTAAAATCAAATCGTACTGTATCTTAGTTAGCAAATACCGCATGGTAAGATTTTGTTTTTGGCGACTACTGTTGGTGGTGGTTCTAATAAATATTCGGTCTTTCGACTTGTCCCCGAAAATTTGCTCGGTATATTGATTTGTTATACGGCGACAATAAGCCTTTCAGTTGTAAAAGTTTTGGAGTTGTCGCCCGCATAATATCGAGAAGGACCATCTCGGAGGGGAATGCTATTATTCTGTAGGGAGTAGTTATGTTAGATTAGTTAACAAAGGTTACAAGCATTTCTTGTAGTGTTTATTTGTTTCAGTTTGACCTTCATAGCGTTGCGTTAGTTGTACAGGAGGTCTCTAATAAATTGTTGTCCCTTATACGTATCGTAGGCATGATGCTGCCATAAGCTCATTTATTGTGCCTTTAAAGATTTTAGTAGTTTAGACACGTTCTCTTTGCTCCCGACATATAATAAAAGTATTTTGTAATATTTACTGGACGTCAGACGCGCTCGGGAGCGACGGAACGTCACAATTAAAATGTAAGGTGTAGTTTAGCTTAAGGTGGATTTAGTAAACGCAAGATATGCCTTGAAAGTATTAAAAAGTACGTATAACATAAGTAGTAGGACAAAATGACGATGTACATTACTGTACGTTCTTCGCATAGTATTTGGTGCATTGTACCCTTTGTCGGTTGTGTCTAACTGTAGTGTCGCCATCCTCACTTCCGCTTGTACGAAGTTATTTTGCCTGGCAACACTGGCAATGCACTCTGGTGTTAGTTTATTTTCTATTAGTGTAGACATCTCAATTGTGCAAATTATCATTCTATTAAATTATAGATGAATCTTATCAGCTTTCTTACACGAAGATCATATGAATGTATGACTGAACTTCCTAAGTATGAAGTGTTTCAATTTATTATGCTTGTGATATTATAAATTTAAGTTATGTAATCTCTGATAATATCTCTTCTGTCCTAACCAAAGACTGTACTGATGTGGAGATTCATTAATGATTAACAAAGTGTAAACTCAAATGTTGTTGAAGCTGGACCAAATTATCTCAGTGCCCGGCGCTGGCCCTGTACTCGCCGCGACGGGCAATCTTCAGTGACTATTATAAGTTCATTTAGTTGTAGACTATGTCTGATCACCATTATCAAAACTAATGATTTTTTTAAATATTAGCTATTACATAATTACGGAAAAAGTTAAAAAGACCAAACTTTTCGTTATTACTATGCATTCGTAGTATAAGGTAATGGTATGTTTGTAGAAAAGTTGAAAATAAAAAAAAAATGGTGCTAACAAAAATATTGGTGTATTGTATATTATTTTATTAGAACACGGGCAATAACATTGTTCTCGTTACCGCTATAATTTTGTACGAATAAAAACATAAAAATGATATATAACCAATAAATTATATAATTACAATGTGGTATTTTTCTTTATTACCTCCTGCTGCTTCCCGTGGTTCTACCCTCTTCTTGTTAGATCCTTGGTTAGGGGTACTGCTCCGCTCCTATGGGTCATGGTAGCCTTTGTGGGCCAAAGTCACACCGAAATGGCAGCGGCCGCCAGCGTCGCTAGAAACGAAAGGCGCGCGGCTGTGTCACTCTCTCTGGCTTGGCCACCATCAGGGATTTTAATTCTGATAACACAAAAAAATAGTCGCTAAATAGTCGAAATTAGTCGCCAAATATCAGAAATAGTCGTTCTCTAGTTCAAAAGTTATAAGGGTTTATAGGTGGCCGAGCTGGAGAGAGTCTCCCCAGCTTGGCCACATGTATATCTCGAAAACTAGGGCACCTATTGAAGATCTGTTTTTACAAAAAAATAGTCGCTAAATAGTCGAAATTAGTCGCCAAATATCAGAAATAGTCGTTCACTAGTTCAAAAGTTATAAGGGTTTATAGGTGGCCGAGCTGGAGAGAGTCTCCCCAGCTTGGCCACATGACAACTAGGGCACCTAGTGAAGATCTGTTTTTACCAAAAATTAGTCGCTAAATAGTCGAAATTAGTCGCCAAATATCAGAAATAGTCGGGTCTTAGATAAGAAGTTACAATGAGTTCAATTTTTAAAGTATAGTCCAAGAGCTAGACAGAAAAGTCTACGAAAACATTTCAAGAAAAAAGATATTTCTATAAATATGTGTAATATACTTCTATACTTCTAGTTTTATCGATCAAAAGACTTTACAAATGTCAGAGAAAGATAAATTTTCAATTATATATATGTTTCTATGTTTTAAATGATTAGGTTAGAGTGCCGTAAACTTCTATAAAAACATTAAACCTTGCTCTTGGTCTATTAAGTGTCAAGATGTACAATCGCATGCAACGGTTTTAACCAATTATAACGTTAGAGACTCTAATTTACGTTAGTATAATAAAACTTTTTTTGTTGTCGAAATAAGAATATAGTGATTTACCATAATACGTCAAAACTATTGTAAGTAGGTACTTACCCTCTAGTCTATTTTTAAATAATTGAATATATTAATACAATAAACATGAACAGACAAAAAAAAATGGAATTTAATACACACATCAAAAGTGTCTAGGGATATTTTAATTAAACCTAAATAACTAAAATTCTATTAACTTTTTGTTAAGACACCTACACTTTAAAATAAAGCTTGTTTAATTGCCTATCTAATCTGATAATAAACTTTGAGATAAAGTTAAATTAAAAAAAAAACTTAGAAGAAGAGGAAAAACTCAACAAAATTTCAATTTAACTTTATTTTTGAAATTTCAAAACCTAAACAACAAAACAATTTTTTTTTATAAAAATTGTTGAAAACTTAAAATTAATAATTCGTGGATCTACCTAAGACTCTCCTGACACATCTGGAGCGGTTCTGCATACTCAAAACAAGGGTGTCAATATCCTGTTGTGGAGTACTGTCCCAAATCCTGCTAAGATGCAAGAAAAGCTGGTTTTGATGCACAATATCAACAGGGAAATTCCTACGAGCTCTTCTCTGAAGCATATTCCAGGCATGCTCAATAGGATTTAAGTCAGGGGATTGTGCAGGCCGGTCTAAAGCTTGGATAACATGCTGTTGTAACCAACTTGTAACGATACGCGCCGTATGTGGACGGGCATTGTCGTGCATTAGCTGAAAATTTTGTCCCATTTGCTGTTTGTGGGGCAAGATTACAGGCTCTAGCACCTCATCTCGGTATTTTCGAGCAGTCATATTGCCTTGTATCCAAACGAGGTCCGTTCTACCGCCGAGACGAATTCCTGCCCAAACCATAATCGTGCCACCTTAATATGCATGAACTTGTTGTGGGTGCTGCAGTCGATTCCAACGTCCAGGTTTTCTCCAAACGCGTACTCTTCGCGAATCAGGATGAAATCCAAACCTAGATTCATCAGTGAAAAGCACAAGTGACCATTGAGAATGGTTCCAGTTTTCGTGTGCAATAGCCCATTGTAATCTTCTTTCTCGATTACCTCTCCTTAGTGCTGATACCCAAAATGGCCTACGAGCACGTAGATTGACTTCATGCAGTCGCCTTCTCAAAGTTTGACCGCTTACCAGCAAACCATACTCTCTCTGTAGCCTTTGAACCAATTGCATCGCCGCTGCATTTAGTTGACTTCGTGCAGCATTTACTAAGAATCGGTCCTGTACATGTGTTGTAATGCGTTGAGGTCCTCGGTGCCGTTCCACCACTTCCTCCGTGACACGATAACATGACCAAAGCCTGGATATTACGCTCTGACTGGTCTTCATGGCTTCAGAAACGGCAATTATGGGACAGTATTCCACAACAGGATATTGACACCCTTGTTTTGAGTATGCAGAACCGCTGCAGATGTGTCAGGAGAGTCTTAGGTGGATCCACGGAATATTAATTTTAAGTTTTCAAGAATTTTTATAAAAAAAATTGTTGTTTTGTTTAAGTTTTGATGTTTCAAAAATAAAGTTAAGATTGAAATTTTGTTTGAGTTTTTCCTCTTCTTCTAAGTTTTTTTTTAATTTAACTTTATCTAAAAGTTTATTATCAGATTAAATAGTCTATTAAACAAGGTTTATTTTAATGTGTACATGTTTAACAAAAAGTTAATAGAATTTTAGTAATTTAGGTTTAATTGAAATATCCCTAGACACTTTTGATGTGTGTAGTTCATTCACCTAATCAGTTGTTGAAAATTAATAAGATAAAAGAACTGGCAAAAAATTTACGGATACGAATCTTTCTTTTTCTACGGATATGTACCTGTATCTGACACATCACTAGTATGTACTTAGATACCTTATATGAGTAAATGGCTCTGATTAAGGTTACTAGGTTATTAGTTTAATAAAACATCTGGTTTTTGGATAATACATTTTTTATTAGGTATTAAAATTATTGTATTGCCCGAGGTGGGAATATTGGTGGAAACATTACCGGCAATCTTGCCGGGAGTGGAAATATTTCGGAAAGTAGATTTATATAGGTAAATTGCTAAGTATTTTTTGAATTAAAGTATCTCATCAAATGGCATTTTTTCATTAGGTACCTAATAACTGATTGTTAAAAAGCTAGAATATTTTACTTACTATATTTTTGCGTTCATATCATTTCAAACTTACCCAAAGACTTTTTCTGTTTCTGTTGTTCTTACACACCTAAATAATAAGGTAAATATATTAAAAGCACACAAATTTATTTAAAAAACCGATCAATTTGACAACTGTCATGTACGCTCTGTACGCTACTTCGAATGCTTGAATAATGATAAAGTATTACTTATTATTTTGGAGTTTGTATAGCTTTTCCTCGGTTGGTTCACATTATAGAATCACTATATTTATGTTTTGAAAGAAACATTTCACCATATGACATCATAGTTACCTACTGTCAGAAACTACTAAGTATTTTGTACCTGCTTGTACCAATGTATGGAGAAATTCTTTAATAACTTTTGATCTAGTGAACGACTATTTCTGATATTTGGCGACTAATTTCGACTATTTAGCGACTAATTTTTGGTAAAAACAGATCTTCACTAGGTGTCCTAGTTTTCATGTGGCCAAGCTGGGGAGACTCTCTCCAGCTCGGCCACCTATAAACCCTTATAACTTTTGATCTAGTGAACGACTATTTCTGATATTTGGCGACTAATTTCGACTATTTAGCGACTAATTTTTGGTAAAAACAGATCTTCACTAGGTGCCCTAGTTGTCATGTGGCCAAGCTGGGGAGACTCTCTCCAGCTCGGCCACCTATAAACCCTTATAACTTTTGAACTAGAGAACGACTATTTCTGATATTTGGCGACTAATTTCGACTATTTAGCGACTATTTTTTTGTGTTATCAAAATTAAAATCCCTGATGGTGGCCAAGCCAGAGAGAGTGACACCGCGCGGCTGCTTGCGGCGCCGCGGGCGGCCTCGCGACCTTTTCAAGCTTTTCGAGCGATACTAGTATTTTAAGTATGTAGTTAAAGTTTAAAATTATTTCACACTGAAGGTGCTCGCCGCGCCGCTGCCGGCCGCTGCCTTTCCGGTGTGACTCGGGCCTTGGTGTGCCTGGTACTTACAGGCGCAATCGATCGATGTAAGGCCCGAGTCACACCGGAATGGCAGCGGCGCGGCGAGCACCTTCAGAGCCAGGCCACACGGTGCGGTGCGGCTCCGGCGCGGCGCCTGAGCGGTGCTGCAACGGTTTTTTACATATAAAAATGAATGGTATGCCACACGTACGTCCGGCACCGCTCCGGCGCCGCACTGCATGCACACCGGACAACGGCGCGAGGCAGACGAGGCGGGGAGGGGTGCAAGCAGGTGTCAGCAAGTCAGTTGTTTATGCGGCATAGGCAAAAGTGCTCGCTCGTTGATAATAATTACATGTATATCATACGGTGCCGCAGCGGCGCCGTAAGAACATTGCGACGCCGCACTGCTCGTGTGGCCGCCAGTGCGGTGCGGAGTAATGCGGTGCGGTGCGTTGCCGCACCGTGTGGCCTGGCACTAAGGCCACGTTCACACGGCGACCATTCAATTCGGTTTTTTCACGTATACGGTTTTACCGTATCGTTCACACGGCAACCATTCGATTCGATTTTCGATGGGCGAGTCGTGTGAACGAGTCGACGGAGCCCCGCTTGGCGGGGCTCCTACTTCTGGGTGGCTTATAAAAAAATAACCACGAAGCCCTTCTAACCTAACCTATCCGAGTCGGGGTGCCCTAAAGTCTAGATTGCAACCAGTTTTCATCATTAATTGAGAGTTAGGCCCGAGTCACACCGGAATGGGAATTATTCCCAATAGTCCCCTCTAGCCCTGTCCTCCGGGGTGACAGCTGGGAATTGTCTTTCCAGTTGTCACCGGGGTGACAATTTGTGCCGACTGTTCCCTTTGAAAACTGAATAGATTAAAATTAACTACTGTGAAATTTAAATTTTCGCACATGACTACTTCACGTTACTGCGCGCCTAGTACTTTTGTTAAACAGTTAGTTAGTTTTTTAAACAGTGTTACACAAAATGGTGCGACTCAACGGGAACAAACCAAGGAATCGTAGCAAATGTCACCCCCGGTGACAACTGAGAAACGGACTTCCCATTTGTCCCCTCTATTCAGTTTTCAAAGGGAACAGTCGGCACAAATTGTCACCCCGGTGACAACTGGGAAGACAATTCCCAGCTGTCACCCCGGAGGACAGGGCTAGAGGAGACTATTGGGAATAATTCCGGAATGGCAGCGGCCGGCAGCGGCGTGGCGAGCACCTTCAGTGTGAAATAATTTTAAACTTTAACTACACAACTACAACACTTAGTAAAGTACTTAGTCGCTCGGATAAAATTTTAATATATGAAATGGATTAAGGTCATAGCTCATTACAGCCACCCGGCAGCCACTCCGAACCGACTCGCCTCCTGCGGCTAGTATTCTATGGACTTGTATGCATGCGCTCACTTTATCAACTCCGTACCGTCACCGGATCGCCTCTGTTATAAGGCGAGTCGGTGCGGAGTGGCTGCCGGGTGGCTGTAATGAGCTATGACCTTTAATCACAATCCACTTTTTGTAAGCTCGTTCTGGATTTTATTATTAATAAATATTCGTAGTTAGTTAGTTTAGTTAATTTTTCGCTTACTCAAATTTCAAATTCATACCGCTCAAGTTATTAATACAGTATGTCATCAGTCGCTAAGCTTTTTTTAATCGCTTGTTTTTTAATTCCCCTATCAAATTTTCTTTGTTGTTAATTTATAGATATAAAAGATATGATGGTTGTCGCTGAAAAAAAATGAGAATTTCGCGACGATAATTTTTTTTTCGTGGTCTCGTGGACCACATTTAATTTTGTAAATTTTTTTTGTAAAGTCTTTTCTTTATACATTTGACTATACACTGTATTTTTTTTCTTGCCTATGGTATGGATGGTTTCTAGCGAGCGACGCTAGCGGCCTTGCGGCGCCGCGAGCGGCCGCTACCGGCCGCTGCCATTCCGGTGTGACTCGGGGCTAAGTTTGCGACGAAAATCTACACATTTTACAAGGTGTGCTATGGACAGCGCCTTATGGTGAACTTCTCAACTGGTGCACTTTGCAAAAGGGAGCTCCTTTTACAAAGTGCACCAATTGAGAAGTTCGAGATAAGTGGAGATTTGGAAAAAATACTAAAAATGAAAGAATCTTTGGTTTTGCGTAGGTAATTTTCTTAAAAATACAATAATGCGTCTAGCTTTCGATTTTTGTTTTATATTTTTATTAGGTATTTCCGAGAGATTTTATTTAATTTCTGGAAAAAATTAAAATGTTATAAGTGATTGTGATTATGTATATTTTTAAGAAAATTACATTACGGCCACGCCATTTTGAAGATTATTTGAAACAATTGGCCAGATTTATTTGATGAACTTATCTTATTGCAAGCAATTGATACGCTTCTCTAGTCGAAACAAAATTTCATCATCATCTTTTTCTTTACTTGTTATTTTTAGCTTCCAGAACACTAGAAACGATATTTATAAGCAATAAGTTGAGACTTATGACTATAGAGGGGAGATTGTATCAGGGGGGGTCAGCTCTCTTAGAGACCAATGCCTACAATGGCACGATTTGCGAAAACGAGATAGCGCTCTATAAAAAAACAGAGAAGACAATATCTCAGTGATGCCATATTCCTGAATGAATAGATAACCATTATTTCGGTAGTTGCCAATTAGGTATAATTAGTTGTGTTCATTTCAAGGTTCATTAATATTTAACAAAATAATGGTTTAGCCACTTATGATCAATATTTAGTGTTTCAATCGTATTAAAATGCTGAGTAAAAAATAAAAGTAAGAACTTATAATTATTTATTTTGTAGTTTTTTATTTTATAAAATGGCAACACATTTTTTCCAGTATATGGCGGATTGTTGATATTCTTTTACATGTTTTGTTGTAGTTGTTTTCTTTATTATCATATTTTGTGCCAGTTCTACATTGTTATCTGTGAATAATTGCGTTAATCATTACGTGATCTTGACTCTACAGTGCGAAATTGGTGGTTTTTGTGTGCCCGAGATAGACTAATTTGATTTGTGTGATATGGACTATGGACGCTTTCAGTGTTTACGAAATAAAAACTCACTTTATTTGTGCGATATTGACGCTTTAGTGTTATATTATGTAGGAATTTGTTGAAGAAGTCTCCAAAGAGCTATGATAAAGTTAATAAATATATTGAAACATGTATAGAAACTTTGTTTTATTTATTATTCCTACTACAGGTAGTTTTTATTTTTGAAGTTTTTGTCAGACGAATGTATGTCTCATAACTAGGTAATGCATAATCATTAAATAAACTGCAAAATAAGATTTTTCAGTTTATTTATAGACTAGCTTTTGCCCGCGGCTTCGCTCGCGTAGAATTTGGTCTGCCGCATTAAGTTGCGTGATATTTTTTTAAATACTTGTATTTTATGTAACTTCACATCGTACATCCCAAATTTCTAACTTCAAAATTAGTTTCCATACAGTCTTTGAAATCCGTTTGAAAATCGTGATGGCACAGTGGATAAGGCGCCCGCCTCTCGTGTAAGAGGTTGTGGGTTCGAATCCGGGCAAGTACCAATGTGACTTTTTCAACTCATATGTATTTTCTAAAGTTTACCTTGGACATCACTGACATCCCGTGCCTCAGAAACCACGTAAAGCCGTTGGTCTCGGTTGTCATGCGTAGAACTTTGACAGTCGTTACTTTCGGATATCGGATCGGTTAGCCAGAAACTCTGACCAGTCTAACCAAGAGGTATCGTATCGCCCAGTTACTGGGTTGTGGAGGTCAGATAGGCAGTCGCTCCACGTAAAACACCGGTATCCAGCTAAATCCGGTTAGGCTGGCAGCCGACCCCAAACACAGTTGGGAAAAGGCTAGGGAGATGATGATGACAATCTTTGAAATCCTATACCTAATATTTAGTGGGAATCTCTTGAGGGTGGAATTATCTAAATTCCTTTCTAAGTGCTTATTATTTTAAGCTATAATAGAACTCTGCAAATTTCAAAATGCTAAGACCAGTGGTTTCTTCATCAATCTTTACATGTATGGTGTGTTCATAAAAAGTAGCCCTATGTCCTTCCCCGGGCTTGAGATTATCCTATCCAGCACAAACGGATTACTAAACACTGACTAATAAACAGGTCGGACCAATGTTACTTGCATTTAATCACTACATAGTATAATACAAAGTAGCTTTATTTGTCCCTATGTAAGCTTAAATTTTTAAAACTACGGAAAGGATTTTGATGCGGTTTTGTTAATAGATTTTGTAATAAGTAAAGAATTAATATGTATGTAATTGGAATAGGTGAACATCTGTGTTAAATTATCTGTGTTTTTACTGCAATATACTCCCGTATACTATGTTATTTGTTTTTTTTTTGTTCATCGTAAATATGTAGATTTTGGGATTTAGATACATGTGAGCATGGGAAACACAGGGCGTGCCTAAATGTATCCCCGCTATCTTCAAAGTTTGCCTTTGCGATTTATTAATAGTTATAGAAAATGCAACTTTAAGTGGGAACTGTAAACATTTGAAATTAAAGGGTAAGTTATTGGGTATTATTGGAATGCGTGGAATAAGAACATTTTCACCCGTAGCTTCTCCAGTTACAATTGGTACCTAGTTCAATGACTCGCAATCTAGTGCCATTACATAGTCTCGGGGCGTCTAAGTTGCGCATTAACAAAACGGGTATACCGATTTTTAATCCTTCGAACACCAAGTGATTTGAGACACAATAGAAAGACAATAGCAGCCCGACAGCCGGCTGTCGGTCGGTCGTTGAAAGGTTAATTTGACCTTATGTGATGGCACCCCGGATAGCTCCAAAGAGTTAAGAAACTCCCCAGGGTAGCTGGTACAGTCTTCAGATGACATGACTGTGTCGATAGATGGAGTTGGGTTGTTGCATCGCTGGTTAGGTACTTGGCCCAAGATAATTTTATTGATTCTCGCAACTTTTTCATTTCTTGGTGCTAGTATAGTTCTTTCACATAGCCAACTTTCATTTCGTGGATGTTCTGTTGCTGGCCATTAAGCGCTCCGTTCAAGTCAATCATATCGTGATAACTTTTAAACTATTCTGCCAAATTACTTAGTGTGAAAGACAAAGTTTATCTTCATTATATACTTAATGCGAGAAATGTATTTATTTTGATAAGAGTTTGATAATTATATACTAATATGTGCATTGTAAAATAGTACCAAATTTAATTAAATTTATGGTTCACAATTTTGGTCGTACTGGCTTGCACATAAGAGGTAGATATATGCTATCGCGGACTTTTATTTAGATCTATTTAAGACAAACAATTCTGTGGTACATCATCTTTATGTAACTCCATTGGTTTAGGCAGCGCACGCCAAGATAGCTCTCAGATGGAAGATTTTTTTCCGACTTAATTGACACTTATCGTTTAATTATGATCAAAATTACATAAAATCATTATAAATTGTAGCCTATGTGTTACTCTGATAAATAACCTAAATTACTGTAAGGTTTCATTCAAATCGGTCCAGTAGTTTTTTCGTGAAAGAGTAACAAACATACATACACACACACATACATCCATCCTCACAAACTTTCGCATTTATAATATTAGTAGGAAGGATTGTGCTTTACGAGGGATACATACAAAACTATATAAAAATCTATGGTAGATACCTATCTGTTCAAAATTCCCGCGCCTAGCGAGTTTCTCATGGCATAAACTGGAGCGCTAGTGTGCTCGTGTAGGCAATAAATTTGTATGGAGTTGTCGTTCTTCCCGTTAGGGTATATATGTTCTGTGGATTGTATACGTAACAGGGAAACGTTGAACACAAATTGCCCAATCGAGGAGGCATAATAGAACCACCTCTGCAACAGCTGGGTATTTTTTTTAAAGAAAACGCCGCAAGTTCGCTTTCTACATGTCAGGGTCGCTATTTAAAGTAAATTGTATAATAAACAAATACATAATTCATGGAGCGAGGCGTATTTGCGATATACACCTTTCTTTTTATGAAGCTATAAGCTACTTCTAGAGATTTTTAAGAAGGCAGGCTAAAAGCTACCTATTCAAAACAGATTCATAAAAAAAACAATTGCTGTCCCTTTTGACAGCGGCGTTCTGAACCACAGACAATAATTTTTTTTTTAACTTTTTCTGCTGTGTGATGAACTGAAACTAAACTTGTAAGTTACAATCATCTTTTTATTTACTATTTATTGTTCTATAATAACTCTATTTTTGTAATAAAGCGCGTATAAGTTTTTAAAAAACAAAGGTTTATGTTAGCATTTAAGAACCAAATCTGTGTAAAGTAGTTGTAATTTCTGAACACACCACGATTCCGATTGGACGCGCTTATCAACCGCTTCCTGCTTACTTCACGACACTGACAACTGACAGTTCATACGTTTGGCTCGGCTCGGCCTTCGCCCTACGCTTGCTTTGTTGTTGCCGCAGTTCAGTTGCCGACGAACTAGTTTTGTGCCTCGTCGCGAGCGTGTGATGTGACCTGTTGATTTACCCATTACTTATCGTGTTTTTGTGCTTTCGTCTGTGATAAAAAAATGACATGATGCTGTTTAAAAATGTAATAAGTGGTGAGCGTTGAGTGTTTGTGTGTTCAGTGTAAAATGGGTTTGATAACTTCAAGGGAGCAGACAATGTTGGACGGGCCGGTGGCGTCGGCCAAGAGTCACCATGTACGGCAGCCGTCGACGAGGAACCGGACGAAGCCTCCGATGCCGGACCGGGATGAGTTGGAGAACCGATTCGTCAAAGTTTTGGTAAGTGTTGGCAACGAATTTTGCCGGCATTATGTTTACAAACAACATTGTTTACTGTGAGTGAACGGCAGACGTTATTTTTATTACGCGATTGCGGCGCTCTCGTCAATATTTAAACAATAAGATGTAAACAATGTATGTGTAAATATTCGTCAAAGTATTCTCTTCCGAATTTTTTGTTGAAATAAGCGCGAATGCCATGTGCCGCAGGGGTGGGACTTGTCTCGACTGCGGCAAATCTACGTGAGTGATTCTTATTTGTTTTTGTTCCCGAAACCTGTTTTCGTGACTGGAAGCCCATTCGAGACCATTTGCATGTATGTTCCTGGTAGCTATTAAAGTTATTTATCATAAAACTGTGCTCAGACTGTTAGTGTTAACTGTAGCTAGCACAGTTTCCTGTCTTTGTTATGTTTTCCTGCAGTAACAATACTACCCAATGGAGCCAGGCTGCCATGTCTAGCTATAATTAGTTGTTGGTTATACAAACCTAATGTATAACTATCATTATGATGTTGCAGATAGACAGTAATGAAGGTTTTTAAATGCTAATGCAATGCATAGAAATGCTTGGTAAATCATGATTACTAAAATAATACATTACAAATAACTATTTCATGCATTATTAATATCTACATCTTCAATAATTATAAATTTTGTTTAATAATTATAGATTAAACTAATAGTACTCAACTTTACTTTTTTCTTATAAAAGGCAGTCACATATTTATGGCCACATGTCAGCCATAAAAGAGTACAAGGCCTTGACCAATCAACTTTATTTGCAGATAGAATCTTTAGTGTTTCAAAATTAAATGTAATTCCCATATGAATGAATATTTTTATATATTAGTAAAACAATCTTTACATAAATTTAGTAATACTTAATTGACTGCCTAATTATCATTTGCCCAGCAAATAAATTGTATAAAAAAAGCTATGCAATGGACCCTTGCACAATTTTTTGGCCATATTCTACAGCAAATAAGCTATGCTAAAATTTTAAAATTATTAATTTTTTGGCATGTGCCGGTTAACATTATACAGAAACATGTTTCAAAAACAAGATACAAGTAAAAAAGTTTCTACTATTCAATTGCATTGTCTATGCCGCTGCATTATCTCTCCTAGATAACATTTCACCGTGACTAAACTATCAGTAGTAAGTTCCTGACGCAAGTATCATAGTGATAACACAAACAAAATGTTTCATTTCCTGTTTATCTATAAATATTTGTCATCTTTCTTAGTTTTGTTTTGTTAATATGTTCCCGGTACTTAATATTGTCAGTAAATAAGCAATTCTTATAATAGCATTTTTGTTGGCTAAGTACTTGCTTTGTAAGTTAAAAACTATTTGTTTTTTTTAGATAATATTGTGGTTACTTTTTTTATGTTGTGTGTATGTCCCACTGCTGAGAAAGGTCTCTTCTAAATCCATTCAAATATGGTTTTCTTCCTCCGCCGTTAGCCAACCTTCATGGCATGATGGACAACTCCATTAAAAATATATTTGCTGCTTTTAAAATAATATCCAATTTTTTTTTCTTAAAATAACAGCAGTACCTATTTGAAGCTTTATATTGTTTTTGGTTCATTAATTTTACGAAGTGGTTGTTGAAGGACTGGACCAATGATGCAATAGGTTTTTGTAAAGAAGGAAAATAAATTGTGTTTAATTAGGTAGTTACTTTATTTTCCGACAATTCAGAAATTTAATCAGGTACCTATATTATTGAATATATTCCTGCATGTCTTGTTACTTTCTTTCTGTTCTCCCCTATACTCTAAAAAAAATTATGAAAAATGGTTCAAAACTTTTTTTAAACTATTTAGTTGGGCATAGGCCTAGTTCCAGTATCCTTAAATACTAATAATATATTTAAACCTTCGAACATACATGATTCGAGACACAATAGAAAGACAATAGCAGCCTGACAGCCGGCTGTCTCTTGGACGTCGCAAGGTTAAATGCATTTTCTATGCAGTGAGATTTACCATAAACAATGTTAATTAAAAATAAAAACAAACAGAATGCAATTATTTTTAATGAATAACAAACACGTTAGGTAGATTTCATATCACCGCATTTTAAATACCTACTTAATATTGCATTTACATATTGTAACGGTATTAAAATGATGTTATTAAATTAGTTCAATGTTAAATGATTAGGTATATGACCTTTACGAACACCATTTCCTTTGCATAAAAAAACAGATAAAAATGTGTTACAGATAGCAAGAAAAAAACATGTTCGTTTTTATTTTGATTTGAATATTTATTTTCATGGTCACTAGATCTCGGCAGCCTACTTGTGTTATAATAAATCTGTAGAATTACCATATTGGATAGTAAAAAAATATATTTTTGTATTTATGAGCTAAGCGACGCTTTTACTCTGCAGTGTGAGTAGTTAAGAGTAGTTTTTTAGTAGTAAGGTGGTTTCCCCCTAATATAATTTACTTGGCACCTAATCTACAAAGGTCATCTATTTATTAAACCTCTAGTCCACTTGTGCTAGTCTTTTCTCAACCCAAACAATTCAAAAGTAGGCAGTAGTTATTGAATAATATATGATCTGCCTGCCAAACCCATATTCAACCAAAAACGCATTCAAGTCTTATATCACTGGATCACACAACAAAGTCGACTTCCTCACAACACAAGTAATGTGCGTGCGAGTATAAGGGATCGCGGTGGAGGGGGCGGGGGCTGCGCCTGCGCCGTTATCGCACAGAGCCCCCATTGATGGCCAGCTATTTCTGTACTATCAGCCACGAGGAGATTGTGCCCATATTCCCACTGCCACCGCGTGTTACTTGTCCGTAGGTACTTGGGCATTTGTTGATATTTTTAGACGCCTAAAATTAACTGTCATGGCTGAAAAATCTAAAATTATTCGCCACTTCCGTCGACTCTGTGTTCTCTTCAGTATTAAAGTACCGGTAAACTTAGCGATAGGTAGTTTGTGCATATTTGTATCATCAGCACCACAATGTACGCTAATAAACTGTTTTTCTTTCTTTCTTTTACCATAAGATGTCCAGTTTTAGGCAAAGACCGTCGACCTAATGGTGTCGGGTAGCTTAAACCGTTAGTGCCAGGAGGCCTACCAGAACAGGTCAACTGGTTTGCTCTTTGTCACAATAATCATAGGTAAAGTTGGCAAATAAACGTCTACTTCCACAATCACCAAGTAAATACTATACCAAACTTGTCGACGGGTTTTTGTCCCAAAAAACAAGTGATGAATCATGAAACTAATATATGATCTTGTTCTAGGATCCCGAATTGTTTAAGTGGTTAATAAGTAATAAATTAGTGATCCGCTTAGTACGAAGAATTGTTGAGTCATAAATTAAGTATGGATACAGACTGTGATGAGGTAGAGGACATAATTAGTAATTTGAAGTCGGGTGCCAGTACCGGTTGGGACAATATCTCTAGCGATTTTTTAAAAATGATTAAAAAGTACATAGCTCCACCACTAACGAAAATTTTCAATAGCTGCCTAGCGCACGGGGTGTTCCCAGACTCTTTTAAGCGATCTATTTTGATACCCATATACAAGAATGGGAAGAGAGATTGTGTCAATAATTATCGTCCAATATCTATCCTTCCATCTTTGTCTAAAGTTTTAGAAAAAATTATTAATAAGAGACTTACAAATTATTTAGAAAAACATAACCTGCTATCAGACAACCAATACGGCTTTAGACCGAATAGATCGACCGACGATGCAGTGCACTCTTATATAGAATTTATTGCGACTAAACTGGACAACAAAATTAAGTGCCTGACAATCTTTTTAGACCTCGCAAAAGCGTTTGACACAGTCTCTCTTCCCAACCTATTGCTAAAACTTGAAACTTTGGGTATTAGAGGCAAACAATTGCTCTTATTTGAAAGCTACCTCTCTGGACGGACGCAGCGGGTAAGGTTGGGTGACATACTGAGTAATGAGCAACCTGTTAAGTTCGGGGTGCCTCAGGGAAGTATTTTGGGTCCCTCTTTATTTCTTTGCTATATTAATGAACTATGCCAACAAAAACATAGTAATTGTAAAATAATTTCTTATGCAGACGATACAACTCTCACTTTCTACGGGGAATCTTGGCATAACGTCTACGCAAAAGCCCAACAAGGTTTCGATAACGTTTGCCAGTGGTTGGCATCTAATTCGCTAACTCTAAACGCAAATAAAACAAGTTACATAACCTTTTCTTTTAGAAATTATAATAACTCTGACCATTTGCAACCACAAATAATAGCCCATAATTGTTACCGAATACCGGATTCTATGTGTAGCTGCCCACTTATAAATAAAACAAACTCATTAAAATATCTGGGGGTAACAGTTGATCGAAACTTAAGTTTTGCGGAACACATTAGCAACGTAGCTTTGAGAGTTAGGAAACTAACATATATTTTCAAACAGTTAAGACATGTAGCAGATCCCAAGACCATGAAAACTGTTTACCTAGCTCTCTGTCAATCTGTCCTTGCTTACTGCATCTCCTCCTGGGGAGGAGCAGCTAAAAGCTATCTAATTGAACTTGAGCGGGCTCAAAGACTCATATTAAAAATAAGTCTATTCAAACCGAGACTTTTTCCTACAGTGGAACTTTTTAACCTAGCGGAAGTTTTATCTGTCAGGCAGCTGTATATATTCTCTGTTGTCCTGAAACAGCATAGACTCTTACATTTTGATCCAAATAACCAAGTACTTACCCAACGTCGTAACTTCCAAGTCTGCCAAATAAATTCAGCCAAAACAGCTGCTAGTGAAAAATATTTCTTTTTTCAAGGGCCAAGACTGTACAACCTTGCCAACAGAATATTGCATATTTACCACAAAGGCAGAATGGAATGCAAGAAAAGTATAACTAAATGGCTTCTCACACTTAACTACTATGAAACCGAGGCGCTCTTAAGTAGACACAGAGACACCTAGAGCCACCATAAAACATTTATTAGCGCAAAAATGGATTCACAATTAACACACACACACACACAAACACACACACACACACAAACAGACACACACACACGCACACACACACACCCAACACATACACACACACACACCCAAATCAGACACGTCCAGTTTACTCCCACACACACTCCTAATGTATAGATTAAATAGCTTCTAAGATCCTTGGTTGGGGCCAGGAGACTCAAGACACAAGCTATGCTTAGTTTGGGCTCCTGTCTCTCTTCTAATTTTGTACCATTTATCTTGTAAAAATGTTTTAAGGGAGAAAATAAACAAATTTATTATTATATTATTATTATGTATTATTCCATCACTTGACATTGAGTTATGTACTTATTAAGTAACTACGTTGCATGCAGTTATGTTTAACGCAGTTGAAAACTGCCGTTCTGGAATTGAAAGATTTGCCCTGATAAGGAGCTTTAAAAACGTGAAGAATGATTCAGCAATACAACATCACTCACAAAGCAACCCACACATAATTTAAATACATTAACATTCTAACTTAAATTGACCCCGATGACCCGAAACTCAATTTCATTTATCAATCCGACTTTGAACCTTTTCTACCCAAATCGGCAAAGCAAACAAAGGTTGGCGATTCCTTCTGCTACAAAAACAGGAACTCTTTATTACGGCAAGGTCATTCGGTCGACTTTTTAACCAGTAAGTGACGTCCGTGAGTCATTGGGACTTGTCGTTTTGAAATAGGGTCAGTCCGAGGCCTTGGGAGCAGCAATCAACGAGTCATTAACTCGTCAGGGTGATGCGTGCCAGAGCGTGGAGTTGATTGGCGTTGATGATATTTGTTATATTTTATTCAGGGCCGTTCCCGTTTTGATAGAATTAATTTATTGGCGGTTGTAGAAGTTTTCGATATTGATAAGTTATAATAGTTACCGTGACCTCGGAACATAAAGGGCCGAAGTAACCGAAGAAACATGAGTGGGTTTTAGTCAGTAAAAGTCTGACACGCCCTCCCAGGACAAGGGAAGGCATTTTTGATGATTTCCCTTTCACAAAAAAAAGTCGTCTAAATAGACGAATTCTATTTTGGTCGTTGGTGCAGACGTGCTTCTGAACACATGACGAATTTTGAATTAAATTATTGGTCCAGTATTTCTATTAGAATACTTTAGGAGAAACTCAATAACAATTTAAAATAGTATCTATCAGTCAAGATCCAACACACGTGTTGATAAGTTGTTGATGATATCCAAACCACGAACCACACACATTAAATTACTTACTTCCTACAACATACACACATTATTTCGTAGATCTTATCCAGCATTTACTTTCTCCGTGTTACTGACATCGTAAATTGTGCGCCCGAGTTGATTGAATCGGATTTTTGTTAGCACTTGAAAGCTTAATTAAATAGGCGTTATGGATTGGGTATCAAAACAGGTACAAAGAAAAAGCATTTAATAAGAAAGTCAGCTACTTTATTTGTTTGTCGTTAGTATGGTTGCCTGTCACTCGCTTCACACAAATACGTCCGATCATCTGATTATACTTATACAACTGAAAGTTTAAAGTACCGCTTATCATCACATTGATCACGTTTATCATTATCACCCATCATTTTTGTGTCATTTGAGCCACTAATCGATTCATAACCAAAAATCTCAGCTTGAATAGAAATTTTACGTCAGTTAAGAGAAGTCCTGGGAATATTGACATTTTCACAGCTTTCCTTTTCCAGTATTTTTTTTTTAATTCACTCAGTTTAATTTGATGAAGTAAATGTCCTCCCATATTAGCATGTCTGACAACTGACATCTAAGCGTCAATTCACACGTACCACAACCACACCACGTCGCAGCGACAAAATGTGGTCAAGATGTGGTTACGTGTGAATAGTGTCGCAGCGGCTTTTTGCAGCTGCGTTGTGGTAGCCACAAAATGTCGATGTGGTTGCGTTGTCGCTGTCGTTGCGATGTGGTAACCACGTGGCCATGTGCAGTTATACTCTGGCTTTCGTAGAGGAAACACGGCTTGACTGAACGTAGTCATGGAGGAAAGATTGTTGTTGCTATCCTTATTATGGCTAATAATACTACGCAAAATGAAAGAAGGCCGGGGGAGCGCAGGCGCCAGCTAGGCGCGCGTGGACGTCATGTCGTGGCGATGTGGCCGCGCTGACGCCGCGTTGCCGTCGCGATGTGGTTGCGATGTAGTCGTATTACACAGGTGGTCGATAACAAACACAAAATGTGGTGCGTGTGAATTGTAATATTCATTTTCAATACAAAATTTACGCCCAACCACATCGCGGCGTTGTGGTGTGGTTGTCGCTGTGGTGTGGTTGTGGTACGTGTGAATTGAGCCTAAATTAACCAAAGAAAATATTGAGTGAATGGTGGATAAGTATTTTCATTTGCGATCTCAGTGTTGCTATAACAGAACAGAATGCACATCTCTGAAACATAACATTATACCAGATTGTAAACCAACTTAGTGTTGTATCTTCAATATTTATATAGAATAACATCTGACGTTGGAGTAGTTTATAAACGATTATTATGCATGCATTGTATGGCAGTTATCTTTAATTAAATACATATCTCGTTAGCTAAGTCGCATATCATTGTGGTTTTATAGGAAGTTGCCATATTTGTGATGTAGTTCGTTTTATACTGAATGTCGTTCACAAAGGCCATAACTAGATTTAAAGTTTTAGTATCTAAGTAAAATCTATAATTTTATTAAAGCGTTACGTTTTCTGGAATAATTGTAAGGTGTTTTTTCTAAAAAGCTTTCTCCGATTTAACCTCTTCCCATCTTAATATGGCATGAAAGTCTTCAGTTGATCTTTATCAAATCTTAGGTTTATTATAAAGCAAAATTTATACTCTTATGATCAAACTGAACACGAAACCGCCCGAATTTAATGGACCTTTGATTTCTACAGTTTCTTTTTGGTTTTTCAACTACAACACGGTCGTGGTTGGTCTTTAAAAAGTATTACAGATATCATTGAATTATTCCAAAGTGAAGGTTCCACGGCATCTACCAAAGATTCTCAGCGGTCTTAGAAAACACGATTACAAGTTGATTCCTCCACCCAATGCAATTACATCAGCTGTATGATAAGCGGCGTATTTCTAAAAGCGTGGTAAGTTGCGTATCCCGTCTCTCGGCTTGTCATACAGGTTTTCTATTAATCACTCGTGCGACGAGTCGACTGCATTCCTACGACTATGGGGTGCCTCGGTACATTCACAACATACTAGCCATCGTACAAATAACAGATATTAGATGTTACGGGGATTAGATAATAATGATCTTCGATGCGGTTGAAATGATTGGTAATATTACGAACAAATTAAATTGTTGCAGCCATTTTGTGTTCTTTTGGATAACCCGTAATATATTTCAATATTTAATGGTTTTTTTAGGGGTCTTCATCCACGCATGACAAACTTTATAACTGCAGCATGCAGCAGAATGACATTCAAAAACTTTTGAAATAAACAATGCAAGCAGTAAATAATCCTGAAGTTTAACTTGAAATTTTGGCCACGTGAGAGCTATTATGAAAACATAGAACAGTTATATGTCTGAGTACATAGGAAGTTTTCGTACTGAACTCTAATAATACCAGATATAATTCAACAGGAAGTTTTACTATAGAATTATAGTTGTGTAAATGTGAATTATTGCTGTGTTGATAGTGTTGCGTTAGCGCAGAAATATTAGTTAAATGAGTTAAGGTATAACTACAGATTAGCTATAAATAAAGCATTGCCAAGGTTACGCGTTATTATTGGACATGAAGTAATTCAAGATTTCATTATTAAACTTCCTGTTACAAAGATCTAGTTAAATTTATTGTATTAAGTTATAAATTGACCACTACCTATACACAAGCTAATTTCAATTCGCGTTTTAGTGTTTGACGATTATGTAATAGAATTTGATTATGTAGATTAATTTCCAAAATTGGTATATGGTATGGAATGGAAATAACGTGCAATTAATGACACAACAAAAAAAACACGTCATGTATCAACCTTGGGGAAATTGTGATCGTCAACCAAAGGCATGTCATCATGACGTTTGGGTTGATGACAGGATTAACCTGTCATCCTTAGGGTAATTACAGTACCTGGTAATGACACACACCAACCAACTTAAGTAAAAGGGAAAACTTGAAGACGATGACAAACTAAAGTCCTTCGATTCCCTAAGATGAAATACTGGCTGACGAGTGACGACTCAAGCTCAAAGTACCCGCTGACTCAGACATGCAAATCGCAGACGCTATAAAAAGTAACAACGACAAACAACTGTACGTGGGCGTCCACGTAATGATATCGAGAACACTACAATCGAATGCGACACGCATCGAGCGATCCCCGTCAGAACCAATCGGTGTGTTTACTGCGACAAATCGATGCGGCAAGACATCGACTTGTTTTTACTGCTTTTTATAATCGCTGCACGATTAATGTTTCAATAAATCTTTCGAAGCAGTTGTTATGATTTAGTAACACTCGTCCTGCTCGATTTTACGACTTTTTAACCGTTTTACAAGACATTGACAGGCAAATTGGTCTGTAATTGTATGCTTTGATACGTTGTTACTGCTTTTACGAGCCAGAGGAAAAGCTCCATTACTGAGAAGTTTGGGAGCTTGAGGCAGACTGTGGTAATTGGCGATATTCCATAAGTTTTGAGCCACACATCTAGTTTCCTACTATGCATATAATCCAAGATATGGTTTAAGTAATAACTTTAAGATTTATAGTGTTAATATGTTATGATGGCGCAATACTCGAGTCTGGTTCTCCTTGTAATAACCATGTTTAACATACTATTAATTCATGGAATTTACGTTCCGTTACAAATACCACAGAACTTAATGATTGGTTTCATTTTCCCTATTATTACGTCTGTAATGTTAGGGGACTTTTGTGTTACGTTAAAATCAGGTAATTTCCTTGTTAAACTGTTAGTTACTAGTGGGTTATTGTGTTTACGCTATATTTCATATTTCCCTACAAAGGTCAGTACTGAGGCCCTACCGGTACTCGCAGGTGTACTTCCAGTCGATCTTGAGGTACAGCGTCGTGCTTCAATGTACTATTCCGCGCGGGAAACCATGGACACTAACTTTATACCACAACGCGACTTTAATAAAATTTCTAGATTATTTAAACCGCAGACTGAAGTCTGGGAGGAACTCTTATCCGAATGGCAAAGTAGGTGGGATAATTCCATTAAGGGCCGTCACCTCCATCTGTTCTTTCCATCCGTTCGTGAGCGGCTGGCTAAGACATGGTTGGAGGTTGATCATTGCGTTGCTCAATTTCTCACAGGGCATGGCAATTTTAAAAGTAAACTATATTCTTTCAAACTTGTTGCTTCGCCATTGTGTCAATGTTCCACATCGAACTGTGAATTCGAACAATCTGCACATCACATCCTATGGGAGTGTATTCTTTGGCAGAATGAGCGCAATGTTATGTTGGATAGTTTACAGGTTACATCCGGTGTTGTTTATTATACGGACCTTGTGAAAACCAGAACCAATTTCCGTGCGTTCAAGCGTTTTTGCCATACCTACTATTGGAATCATTCGTAACAGCTCACAATTTAGGACCCATTAATTTTTAACAGATCATATTCCGTGGTGCTAGGCAATCTGGGCTTCTCCCAGTTGTAATTGCCCCTTTGTGCTTATCGGCCTAGTTCTGTTCTGTCTCCTGCTTGTTATGGAGGGAAGTGGAAAAAATATACTTTTCTTACTCCTCCGTTGTTCTTTTCTGATTAATTTCGTTGCGGGATCCAAGACAGTTGAATCGTTTCTCCGGGACTCGTCAAGCTTCATTGCTCGGCGCTTTTCTGGCGGACTCCACTGTTGATTCTGGCTTTCAGGAGTTGCAGTGGTTGGGAATAGTGTGGTGGGATTGTCCCAAAAAAAAAAAAAAAAAAATTTCCCTACAAAATAATACTACAACACACTTAAACTTCCACTTCCTCTTCTTCTAAACTTCACTTAGTTATATGTAGTGTCCGACCGAAGCTTCGGCTTCGGCTTCGGCCACCTTCGGCCAAAAAAACCATCTTCGGCGAAACCTTCGGCTTCGGCCCAAAACCCGGCCGAAGCCGAAGGTTTAGCCGAAGGTCTGAGCAACCGTCGAGATTGAACGAACTGTTACGAAAGACAGAGTGAGAGAGCGACGGACCGGCGGTCGTATTGACAAACTTACCTAAATTTAAGTTAAATGCATCTTTCTCTTTCCATTTCTTAAAGAAAAGGAAAAAAAATCGATAAAAAAACCTCCTTTTTTAAACCCTACAAATCTGGCTCATATTCAATTTACCGTAAAATTTGATTTTGAGATGCTTTGCAATCAGTAAATAGTTAGACAATTGAGCTGTTTACTGAGTGACATAAGGTGTTTTGCCATACAAAATCGACGGGAGAATATCGTTTTGAAAACTCATAAAAAGTACGTCAATTGATGGTAAAATACCGAATTGTAGCTTGTAGACAATATTGAACAAAATGAATTACTGAGAGATTATAAACCTTCGGCCGAAGCCGAAGGTTGTGGCGATTGCCGATTAATCGGCTTCGGCTTCGGCTTCGGCCAAAAATAGACCTTCGGTCGGACACTAGTTATATGTGTTTACAATACGTTTAAAGAGTGGTTTAATATTTATTCTGACACTGAAAAATAGGAGGACTTCAAGTCTACTAACTATTCGGGCGAACAAACATTTAAATCCCTTGGACCAGTAAATAACTAATTAAGAAAAGCAATAATCCTGATGGCTAATCTAAAATGTGTACCAGTTATTGCTGAACAGAACAACCTTCCCAAGATTTCTTCCGTCTCATTAGACGCAGCTGGAAGTGGACCCCCCGCTGCAATTTGATATCTATCCTGTATTAAGGAGATATTTGCTTCATGATTTCAGTTTATCCACGGGAGTAAACAAATGGGGTTGTAAACGAAATAATCTCGCTACCACCAAAGTAAAATGTAAACAAATAATAGTAAAAGAAAGCCGACAACCTCATCAGTGCGAATGAGTTGCAAAATTTGCAAAACGTGAAGGGGAACGCTACCATGTTAAAAGCCTTGTCAGATATTATTACGAAAGGGAAATCTTATTTCGTTTTACAAGTAGCAGGCTACTTTTTGTAAAAGGATGTTGTGGTTGCTGTATCAACATATAATTGGAATTGATTATTCCATCTGTGATACAAATGTTAAAATCATTAGGTCAACAAGATAGCCTACCGTCTGTCATATATTGAACCAATGATATTTTAAGTAAAAAAGTGTAGATAGGTTATATGCAGTCAAAAAGTGGCACATTAAAAGTTTGCCAATTGGCAAACATGATACTGAGTATTGCGTTGACATTTGACGTTTATCTCTTTTTCACTCGCACTACTTCAATCATGTCTTCCTACTTTGACGTGTAATGTATGTGTGCGATAGTGTGCCGTTTTTGAAGACAGAATTGTTTGGGTAACCTATCTACGCCTTTTTTACTTAAAATATCATTGTATTGAACTATAGCCGATTTGTAGTCCTTGAAGCCTATTTTAAGCTTTTTTTATTCTAAGGTCGGGCCTAGTGTTCCCTAGCTTAGTGCTTTGGCTTACCTATATCCCCGTCTCTGTCTTGCACATAGTTTGACAGTCGTGTAAAAATGACAGGAATATTCCTTAGCTAACGCACATGCTGAGTGAAGTTTATTCAGGACCTTTTTCTTTAACCAACAAGTACATCATTTACATCTAATTAATAACCATACTGTGAACTTTAATGTAATAAATTATGTTTATGTTTGGAGCTTCCGCTCTCAGACGTCCGTTAAATGCATCGGAAGGATGCGCTTGCGTCGGAACCACCGATAGCCATTTAATGTAGTAATGAGGTCACAATATAACGCAATTACAGCTAGTAGTGCTTCTGTTACTACTAATATGGAGGCGTAATGACGGTATTATGCACAATGAACGATTATAATCATAGTTCTGTCGGTTAGAGGCTCTTTAGAGGATTATACTGTCCTTTAAAGGGATGGATGTTGAGTTATGTGTACAATCCAAGTTAAATAAAATAAATCGCAAGTCGGACTTGCACACGTAGACCACGAAGACCAGTTATCAGATCCCATGGATCCTCTTTTTGGTAACGGAACTCTACACAAATGAATTAACTAGGGAGGCATTTAGTTCATCTTTTTAATGAAAAGTTGTCAAGGCAGGAATGTCAAGTGAAGACAAGAAGAAATTATCTTACGTCAAAACGAAAACGCGTGCTTATAAAAACGTTATTTCTTTTAAAATATTCAGAACAGAAGGCTCTGCTTTAAGAAATATGCATAAATGCATATGCATTTTGCAAAGTACATGAAGTCGGACAGGAAATCAAGTAGTTTGTCCCACATCGCAATTTACAAGTAATGTCAATTTGATTATGTATTTAATTTCCATAATGATTTTACGTATAATATTAACTACACTCAGCTTAAACTGCGTAGTTACACGACCATGGTACATATACAGGGCTGTCCGTCATTAGATCCGATAACTGTCAACAACACCATGTATCATGTTGCAAGGTAAGTGAACACCAACAATGATGGCGTGTGACCAACTGTGTCGTGACGTGACTAATTACTAGATGATGATAATTTAACTCGTTAATTGACCGAAGGTACCAGCTTTAACTTGAAAACTTTTTGCTGACAATTCCAAAAGTCCTTCGACAGCCAGAAGCGAAAACGAAAAAAAATAACATGTCGAATTTAAATTTCGAAAGCGAAAGCGCGGGAACCATGTCCATCGTCCGTTTAATTAGCCTCCATTTTAAACAGATTCGATATCATTAAGAACTACTTATAAAAGACACAGAACTTTTTAAGGCATTATCATTATAAGTTTTATTTTGAAAATAAAACATTTTATGTTTATTGCCTTTAAATACTGGAAAGACATTCTAAACATTTGGACCACCTGGCCACTTAAGTCACAGACTGATGTGACATTCTTTTGGACAAAAAAAAAAACAGATTGACACGGCAGTAAACCAAACTCCAAAGAGAACTAATCTGTTCCACTTTGAGAGCAAAAACTATGGGATATTAATTATTGCATCCTACAAGGTCGGATATAATTGTCTGAGTCAGCGGGACGGAAAACATGCGAATCGTAATGTGCGGCATGCGATGTAAGTACTTGCTGGCTGGCGTTAATTAGTTAAAAAGAATAATGACATACGATTATAATATTATGTTTCATTATTAAGCTCGGATTTAATAAATTTCCGTTCAGAAAGCAAAAAGTCCATCAAGACCAAAATATCTGTTTTATAATTCTGTGGTCGTCAAGTTTGGTCCTTCCATCCGCGGTTCTTTTTCGCAGTCTCATTTACTAAATAGAATAAATTCTTTATCAATGTTTGTATATTTATAGCTAGATACCAAAGTTGTCATTATATCTTCTTGCTGTGGTTTCTATTCAATGGTAATCATAACCCATTGAGATTTAAATAATAGGTATGGTATTCTTGTAGAACAACGGTGTTTAGAATTACTAGGTCATTTAATGGGCTTTTCTTGTGTAATATACAATGACATATTTACAGACAGGAATGCTCTTTATTTACACCATTTTTTATTTATGTCATTTTCTTAGATTTAAACAGCAAATCGTCATAAAAGAAAACTTCAATAGTTGTTTTTATAGCAGAAGCAGAAGCAGTTTAAAGCAGAAAGAAGGGTCTGATAAAAAGTTTTGATCTTCAACATTTATCTCTCTCGGCTCTCGACGAATCCGCCGGCGGATCATGGCTGCATCCCCCAGATGTTCATCATGCCGCATGTACTTATCGTGTATGGGTAATTACTTGATACATTTCCCACAGTGCATCGAGTGTGGACAGTTACACTTGAAGCGCGGGCGCCGTCACGCCAGACCCGTCGAAGGTCATACCGTTGTAACGTTTATTACCTACAATTACGTTTTCAATTATGAGAATGTTAATAAGTTTTCAAGGTTAAAGAAAACAGAAGTGATTGGAGAAATCTCATGCTAAGGGCTACGATAGCAATGTGGGATAATAAATATTGGTCTGTTATAGGAATGTCTTTAAATAATACACACATCAAAAGTGTCTAGGGATATTTCAATTAAACCTAAATTACTAAAATTCTATTAACTTTTTGTTAAAACATGTACACATTAAAATAAACCTTGTTTAATAGACTATTTAATCTGATAATAAACTTTTAGATAAAGTTAAATTTAAAAAAAACTTAGAAGAAGAGGAAAAACTCAAACAAAATTTCAATCTTAACTTTATTTTTGAAACATCAAAACTTAAACAAAACAACATTTTTTTTTATAAAAATTCTTGAAAACTTAAAATTAATATTCCGTGGATCCACCTAAGACTCTCCTGACACATATGCAGCGGTTCTGCATACTCAAAACAAGGGTGTCAATATCCTGTTGTGGAATACTGTCCCATAATTGCCGTTTCTGAAGCCATGAAGACCAGTCAGAGCGTTATATCCAGGCTTTGGTCATGTTATCGTGTCACGGAGGAAGTGGTGGAACGGCACCGAGGACCTCAACGCATTACAACACATGTACAGGACCGATTCATAGTAAATGCTGCACGAAGTCAACTAAATGCAGCGGCGATGCAATTGGTTCAAAGGCTACAGAGAGAGTATGGTTTGCTGGTAAGCGGTCAAACTTTGAGAAGGCGACTGCATGAAGTCAATCTACGTGCTCGTAGGCCATTTTGGGTATCAGCACTAAGGAGAGGTAATCGAGGAAGAAGATTACAATGGGCTATTGCACACGAAAACTGGAACCATTCTCAATGGTCACTTGTGCTTTTCACTGATGAATCTAGGTTAGGATTTCATCCTGATTCGCGAAGAGTACGCGTTTGGAGAAAACCTGGACGTTGGAATCGACTGCAGCACCCACAACAAGTTCATGCATATTAAGGTGGCACGATTATGGTTTGGGCAGGAATTCGTCTCGGCGGTAGAACGGACCTCGTTTGGATACAAGGCAATATGACTGCTCGAAAATACCGAGATGAGGTGCTAGAGCCTGTAATCTTGCCCCACAAACAGCAAATGGGACAAAATTTCCAGCTAATGCACGACAATGCCCGTCCACATACGGCGCGTATCGTTACAAGTTGGTTACAACAGCATGTTATCCAAGCTTTAGACCGGCCTGCACAATCCCCTGACTTAAATCCTATTGAGCATGCCTGGAATATGCTTCAGAGAAGAGCTCGTAGGAATTTCCCTGTTGATATTGTGCATCAAAACCAGCTTTTCTTGCATCTTAGCAGGATTTGGGACAGTACTCCACAACAGGATATTGACACCCTTGTTTCGAGTATGCAGAACCGCTCCAGATGTGTCAGGAGAGTCTTAGGTGGATCCACGAATTATTAATTTTCCTCTTCTTCTAAGTTTTTTTTTTAATTTAACTTTATCTAAAAGTTTATTATCAGATTAGATAGGCAATTAAACAAGGTTTATTTTAAAGTGTAGGTGTCTTAACAAAAAGTTAATAGAATTTTAGTTATTTAGGTTTAATTAAAATATCCCTAGTCACTTTTGATGTGTGTAGATACAATAAATTACTAAACATCTCCCTAGCTTTTTCCCAGCTAAGTTGGGGTCGGCTTCCAGCCTAACTGGATTCAGCTGGATACCAGTGTTGTACGTGAAGCGACTGCCTATCAGACCTCCACAACCCAGTAACTGGGCGACATGGTACCTCTTGGTTAGACTGTAAAGACTAGATACAACAAATTACTAACATCAGAAAAATAAATTGGTCCTTCAAGCCAAATGCCACAGTGAAAAGAGTTCACAGCAGACCTACTAGAAAATGCAGACAAGGTATTGAAGCAGCTAGAACATACTCAGAAATCCAAATGTTCTCCGAATCAGCCTTTACATCCTGAATGACACATGACTACATCGACTACCCTACATTTCACCTTCATTGTTGAGTGAAAACAATGGATCGCTCTAGTAAACAGAAACATGCGTACTGCACAAAATATTACGTGTCTCTAGCCATTGTGGTCATCCACCGTGAAATTACGAGTGTCCACGAAATACTACGGCCAGTTAGAATCAACGGATCGTAATAAAAACATTACGAAATAAACCTTGGCGTGATGTAAGCCCTTCGTTGGGTGCGGTTTTGTAGTGGATAAATAAAGGGTACTAACGTACGTTGTGGTTTTTCTGATCGTCAAGATAAATTCCTTTTGATTTCTCAATGTGTAAGAAACTGAAGTGTGTTGAGTTTTTTCGTGGACTGTTGTGGTTTCAACCCTTAGCATTCCGTGACGCTATGCCTAGTGCTTTGGATTTTAATGAGCTGCACTATGACATGCTAAATTATAGTCGCACGCACTAAAGTCCATTTAGCATCTTTTGAGTTTTTTATGAGGTTATGAATTCTAATAAATTCTAAAAAATACCTACTCTTTGATTCGTCTTTGACTATTGTTAACTATAACTTTGATTGTCATCATAAATATTCATCGATTTCTATAAACTTTGAAATCGTTCATGACAAATGGAATATTTTTCTAGTTATGTCATTGAAGCATTTACGTTGTACGGAAATGCAATAAAGATAAAAAATATTACATTCAATGGCTTTGGTTCGTAAGAATATTTCATAACTGCTTAGACTCGGGACTAGGTAAAAGAAAGTGCGCCTAGTTTTATATTCACTTTAGATTCTTAGAATAGACAGTCTTCTTAGTAACTCGTTAACATGGCAATAACCAATAAAAGATTTTCAGACGCCATAGTAGCGTGGTAGCGGTTGGTGCTCATTCCCTTGTTCACAAACTAACCTAAATTTAAGTTGAGTGAATCTTTCTCTTTCAATATCATACAGAAAAGGACAGAAGATTCATTTTAGTGTAATCCTGTCAAATTTAACAGCGCCTTAAGTAAATCGACGTATTTTTAGTGGCCATGTTTTTTATCGCATCTAAATTGGAGTGTCGTAATTTGACAGCTCTAATATTTTATTTTCTGTCCTTTGAAATGGAATGGAAAGTCTAATAAAATGGAAAAAAAAGATGCATTGAACAGTTTGTAAACAAGGAAATTGGCACCACTGTCAAAAACCATAGTCGGTACGCACAACTATAAGTTAATGATAGTATTATAAGTAAATGAATCTCATGATAACAGTAATAATATAGCACGTGCAAGTTATAACCAAGAAAGAATCCATCCCTCAGAATTAATTTATAATGTCAAGATACTGTAAAAAGAGCTGCAAAATGGTTTAAGCGTAGGTCTTTTAGTAGATTGAAGGGCGTAATCCTGTGACGAGCACACGACACATCGCGTGTCATTCGCTGTTAGCTTGTTCGCGTTTTGCTGAGGGCGAAGATGCCAGCGATTTGTAAGGATTTCTGCCACTTGACTGTATGAATTATCTAGGTAATAGAAATTGTGGTATTGTTTATGGTTTTTTTTAAGACTAGAGTGTGCAAGACCCAGTAGAATAGAAGGGAGACACTTTATGCTTACAAGAAGTATCGTTCTGCCTCAAAATGGAGAGGGGTGTAAAGTAAAATGGGAGGTCTATTGCCCATACGGCAATACACCTACCATTCTTATGACATGAGGTCATAAGTAGATAGGCAATGCATAATGTACGTGTAAGTATTCTAGAGGTCTGAGGGACCCCTACTGTACCGGGATAGACTAATTAATTCAATCAAACGACTTTTACGCGTTAACAGTTTGTTATTGATATTTCATTTTTATATTTATTTAGACCGACTGCTCGATAGCCGGATGGGCTGTCAAGTATTTTCTAATTCCGAAACATTTCGCCTCTTTAGTAAGTACATAGTGAACTAAAACTAACTAAATAGATTTTATGCGGCTTAAGCAGCTAGAACCTCTATACGTATCACTAATTGATACCGCCAGAAGACTTCCCATATTACCTTCATAATTACAATCACCGACGCAGATCAAACATCAACCAATAGTTAAACAAAGCTCCACTCATAACATCAATTATACCAACAAATGGGCAATTAACTGACAATAATGAATCACACAATACCAAACATTAATTCCCTATCATCTTAGACATTAGGATCGATGACGTCACGGCGTAAGATAGCTCTGATAGCGGCCGAACTGAACTGTGCCTGGGTCACTGACCGGCCGGTCATTAAGAAAAAAACGCTGTCGTATTACGATTACGCATCTTTTGATTGGAAACTACATGTGGTATTGGATAAATTACGTGTTTGTCGTTCCGTATATTTATAATATGTTCACATTTGTAATTATTTGAATAATTTTAATGGCAATCGACATTGGAGTCATGTTTGTTATATTTAACAGATACTACTACTAATGTATATGCGTGCAAAAGGACCAATTAATCATCCGTAATATAGTAGTTTGTTTCTAATTTTCTTTGCAGTCCATTCTTACAGTTTTATCTAGGATTATAGTGTGGGAGAGGAGTGAATCTGATAGTGACTGGTGAGGATTCAAGTTAAATTGAAAAACTTTTAACTTGCCAATTTAACTTACATCGGCGTCTCAGTGTAGTTCTATTTAAAGGAAATTAAAGACCACCCGGCTTTACAGTTTATCATGAAGATTACGAGAATTGTATCGGAATCGTATTAAAAGATAGGCAGTAACTTATAAATTGATGAGCGCCTGGATTTGGTTTTAGAGGTAACTTGTGGCCGCCTATGGCTTCGCCCGCGTGGAATTCTTTTTACTGCCCACGTACCTATTACCACAGATTAATAAATAGTTACTACGTAACAGATACTTCACTCCAATACAAAAACTAAAATACCTACGCTATAATAGCCTACAAAATCATAATAATAATACCAGCAGTTTGCAGCGAGGAGAAATGTACCATAAGTACGCACAAAGAGAGTTGAGATTCGTTTGCCCGCCGCGCGATAAACGTGTGTGCGTGCTGTTACATCCCCAGAATGCACCCTTTAGTGCCTAACAAGCGCTACGCCAACATGATAGTCTAGACCTAGTGCATTAGTCAGGGAAGAGCGTCAGTTCGAGTTGAGACACCTACCGGATAGGTCGCATACCAAAATATTGCCCAAAGTTCCCTTTATTTTGTGATTTTAAATAATATAAAAATTCGACTTTCAAATTTCGTTTTTTTAAAAAGGGATTATTATATCCTGTCTTAACATTGGTGGCAGCGGAAAAAGGGATATTGTATTAGTATCCCGTGGAACACCCCGTTAAAGTGTCTGTGAGCAAGTGTATCTTGTGTAAAGTGTATCTCTAATCCTGCAACTCGAACTCACCACGACCTATCCGCGGCCTAAGAGAGGCCAACCTTGGCTGAACTAAGCCATATCCAGTAGCCTTCGAGAGGCTAACTCCAGCTCGAGAGGCCATATCCAGTAGCCTTCGAGAGGCTAACTCCAGCTCGAGAGGCCAAATCAGGACCCTCTCGAGGTTCATCATCCCCTGTCTACTGTGCAGTGGTACTGGGCAGAGCGCTGCAGGCGCACTCTACGGACCTGCTCGTATCCAGCACCGACCAGGATTCAACCACGCAAAATGAAGTGTTTCTTTCGTGTTCTGTGAGTCAGTTCAGTGTTTTAATTTTATTCTATTTATAGACTTACCATAAGTACAAATCTTACTTTATTATCCTGTTACTTGGTATTTGTAGATAACATAGTGTCCAGACTGTAGTCTAAACATCCTTCGCCCACGTATTTGGTAACTCAGTACTCAGAATACTGATAAGCCGTCTAGAACCAGTTGGCATAAGTTTTATTTTGCGACTTAATAGTTATTATACTTGTATTTTATTTTAGAGCCGGTTATTTTATTTACTTAAAAAATGAGCAAATCCGATTCCAAAAAAGACCTCAAAGAGGTGAGAGATGAGGAAATAGCCCTTAACGTTATTCTAAAGTTTATCAAGCCATTTGACGGCTCTCGAGATAAATTAAATGCTTTTATAGTAAATTGCGATAACGCAATATCTTTGTCTTCATCATCACAGGAAGACATTATCCTTAAATTTATTATCAGCCAACTAGATGGCAAAGCGCAAAGCGCGTGCTCTATTAAAGACTTTGACAACTGGTCATCTCTCAAGGAATTTCTAAAAAATCAATTCGGTGAGAGAAAACATTATGCCCATCTACTTACCGAGCTTCAAGAATGTCATCAGACTAACCAGGAGACTGTTAGCCAATTTCATCTGCGAGTCGAAACTTGCCTATCCAAACTACTTACAGAAGTAACTATTTCGAATACAAAGAAAAGTGAACTTGTAGGAAGAGTGGCTGCGATGGAGGATCTAGCCCTTCATACATTTAATATAGGGTTACACCCTCGCATAGCTAATATTGTAAGATGTAGAGATCCGAAAAACCTGAATGAGGCTGTTAACTATGCGATCTCTGAAGAAAAAATTCAGCAACATACATTCCGACAGAATGTTAATTCTAGGAAAGAAAATAATAAACCTCCACCTAAGCCACATTTACCTAATAATAACAACCAACCTTCTTCCTCTAGGGATTCATCAGTGTGCAGATACTGCAAGAAGGAGGGTCATACCTTAGCTGAATGTAAATTGCGCGAATTTAACAATAAAAAATATAATAACAATAAATTCAATTACCCCGCGCAACAAAATTCTTTTAAGCCCAAAAATCCACATGTTAACCTTGCGAATGACGAAGAAGAGTCCATTACAAACATTCAACTAGAATCTGATCAGGACACTTTAAATTATTAAACGTCTCGAAAGGGTGTCGCACGAGACGGACTTTAAAAGACGATGCCGTTAACTCTATATCCAAAAACCATCAATCCTCTAGAGCTATACGACAGGGTAACCAGCCCCAAACTGGCAGCTCTCAAAATGTCACGCGACAGGGTAATCAGCCCCAAACAGAAGACATTTCTAATCCTAATAATAATTCATCCTCTAGAGCTATACGACAGGGTAACCAGCCCCAAACTGGCAGCTCTCAAAATGTCACGCGACAGGGTAATCAGCCCCAAACAGAAGACATCTCCAATCCTCCTCAATCCATGTGTATCCCTGAAAAAGAAAACAATGATGATTACAAAGTGTTTGAAGTGAATACCAACTTAAAAACATACTTACCTTATGTCGTCGCCCAGTCGTCTGTCAGCAAAAAGCCACTTACCTTTCTGATAGATACTGGAGCCTCCTTGTGTATCCTAAAGAAATCATGTCTTACCAAACCTCCTGAAATAAGAGTTGATGTTGTCAGAATAAAAGGCATAGACTCAAAAGACCCGATTACGAGTCACGGTAACCTTAATCTAGACCTAAGTCTATCCCCTGGATGCATAGTATCACACAAATTTCATATATTTGATAACCTAGGCTTTCCTTATGATGGTATTATAGGTAATGACCTATTCGTTAAAAATAGCTGCCGAATAAATTATGATTCTGGTATGCTGGAAATCGCACACCATCATATAAAATTATCATTCAATCATCCATCCTACACTATAGAACCACGAACCGAAACCATCATAGAATGTTTAGTTCAAAACCCTGAAGTTAAAGAGGGTATAATTTTGGACCAACATATTTGTGACAAACTGCTAGTAGCCAACTCAATAGTAAAAGTAAAAAGTAATAATCGAATAAATGTATCAATCCTAAATATATCTGAAAATCCTATTTCAATAGACCCTAACCTATCTTTGACATTAATACCTATGACTAAAAATGAAATATGCCTATCTCAACCTAACGAAAATTGTTATGAGAGAACAAACGAAGTCCTTAAACAGCTACGAACTTCCCATTTAAACTCAGAAGAATCTGAAGTCCTTTACGACATCTGCAGTCAATACGCAGATATATTCCACCTTCCCGACGATGAACTTACTTCAACCAGTGCGATCAGGCACGAAATCAAAACAAGTTCCTCGCAACCTATAAATGTAAAATCCTATAGATTTCCAGAGGTTCATAAAGATGAGGTCAGAACCCAGATCAGTAAGATGCTAGAACAAAATATCATTAAACCATCTACCTCTCCATGGTCATCCCCCATTTGGATAGTGCCCAAAAAAGTGGATGCCTCGGGAAAAAGAAAATGGCGTATAGTGATTGACTATCGCAAGCTCAATGACATAACTATCGGAGAGAGCTATCCAATTCCCCAAATTAATGAAATCCTAGACCAGCTTGGTAATAGCAAGTACTTTACAACTCTCGATTTGGCGTCAGGTTTTCATCAGATTGAAATTTCTGATGAAGATGTCCCTAAAACTGCTTTTAGTGTACCCGAAGGTCACTACGAGTTTATTAGAATGCCGTTTGGCCTTAAAAATGCCCCTGCAACCTTTCAGAGACTTATGAACACAGTCCTTTCAGGGCTGCAAGGTATACATTGCTATGTGTACCTAGATGATATTGTTATCTATTCCTACGACCTTACTTCCCATATCCAGAAATTATCCTACACATTTGACAGATTGAGGAAATTCAACCTCAAACTGCAACCGGACAAGTGCGAGTTTCTTCGCAAAGAAGTTACTTATCTTGGCCATACTATTAGTGAAGCAGGCTTAAAACCTAACCCCGAGAAAATAAAAGCTGTAAGCGAATTCCCTGTCCCAAAATGCGCAAAAGACGTAAAATCATTCTTAGGGTTGGTGTCCTATTATCGTCGCTTCCTGCACGATTTTTCTAAGCTAGCGAAACCTCTTACATTCTTGTTAAAAAAGGATATACCATTTGATTGGACTAACAGTCAACAACTTGCTTTTGAAACATTAAAAAATAATTTAACCTCAGCCCCCGTCTTAATATACCCTGATTTTACTAAACCTTTCATCCTGACGTGTGATGCGTCAAATTACGCTATTTCAGCAATACTCTCTCAAGGCGAGGTAGGGAAAGACCGCCCTATCGCGTTTGCTTCGCGCACTTTAAATAAAGCTGAAACTAATTACAGCGTAACCGAAAAAGAATGTCTGGCAATTATTTTTGGAACAAAAATATTTCGCCCGTATCTTTATGGTCACAAATTTAAAATTTTAACTGATCATAGACCACTTAGGTGGCTATTTAATTGTAAAGAACCAGGCTCCAAACTAGTAAGATGGAGACTAAGACTCGAGGAATTTGACTATGAGATCGAATATAGAAAGGGTAAAATCAACAGTAACGCTGATGCTCTTTCTCGTTATCCTGTAAAATCCATTAGCTTACCAAATACTGCTCACGTACTTACCGACAAAGTACCACCAGTGAATATTCCACCTCTACCTCAACAGCCGGAAATTCCTCCCGCTGATCCTGAAAGTCCCGGTATTCCTGAAATTCCCGACTTACCTGACTTTTTAGACTTACCTGAAAACATTGAGTTACCCGATGACCTCGAACTCCCTGAAGATTTTGACATCCCAACACCACCTGAAGTCCAAAATGACGACGACACCTATACTAAATGCCTGAAAGAAATAAATAACAAATTAAATCAATTTGATGCTATAATTCATGAACATAGTGAAAATTTATTAAAAACAAAATTAAAAACTATTATTATACCAACTTCCATTGACCTCGACGAGTCAAATCCCTATATTTCGGAAGTCATCGATAATCTTCCGGAACCAAAAGATATTCTACAGGAAGAAAGAACATTACATTCCTTTCTCTCTTTCGAAAATAATAATGTTAAATTTTACTTACTTTTCGTAAAAGTTTATCATTTTGATCAATGTAACTATGAAGATATTTTTAAGAGCCTTAAAAATCTAAAACTTGAATTAATTAATAAAAACACAACTGAATTTGCAACGACGGACTTCCGTAATCCATTCGACTCGCATAGCTTTATGAAAATTCATAATATAGTTACATACCTATTCCACTCTACTTCAATAGTAGCCCATATTTTCAAAAATACCATAATTTACCCTTCTCCAACGGAAATTACTAAAATCCTAAAAGAGAACCACGACATTCCCATATCAGGTCATTTGGGCTCAAATAGAATGTTAAGTAGAATCCAGGAAAAATATTATTGGCGCAATATGCGCAGAGATGTCGAAAACTATGTCCGAAAATGTGATCAAAGTCAAACCAATAAAGCATTACGTAGAATCAATCGAGCTCCTATGCAAATCACAACTACATCTACTCAACCTTTTGAACGCGTGTCACTTGACATTGTCGGACCGTTGCCCGAATCAGGCGCGGCCAAGCTTAGATTCATTTTAACAATTCAGGATGACCTCACGAAATTCTCTGCTGGCTATCCTATCCGAAGTACTACGGCAGAAGAAACCGCTGAGTGTTTAATCCATTTCATATCCCAATTTGGTATCCCCAAGACTATTCTCACAGATCAAGGAACCAATTTCACAGCAGATCTATTTAAACAAACTTGTAATTTTTTGAAAATCAAACAGTTATGGTCCAGCCCCTATCATCCACAAACTCAAGGTGCTTTGGAAAGAAGTCATGCGACTCTAAAAGAATATTTAAAATCTTTCGTCGATGACAACCAAAATGACTGGCCGAGATATGTTTACACGGCAATGTTAACCTACAACACCACAGTCCATTGCACCACAAATTATACACCATACGAATTATTATTCGGTTGTAAACCATTTATACCCACTTCTATTTATGATACAGCACTAGAACCTACATACCCTAGTTATGTCCGAATACTCCAACAAAGAATGAAACTCTCTAGAGAAAAAGCTGTAGAAAACATTCTTAAATCTAAAATTACATCTAAAGACTATTACGATAGAAAAACCAGACCTATGAAATATAAAACAGGCGATATGGTGTATATCAAACACCACCCGCGGCAAAATAAAGCCCTGTTGCCTATCTGGAAAGGCCCACACAAAGTGATAAAAATTAATGGCAACAATACATTAACCCTTCTCGTTAATCGCCGCCACGTCAAGTATCACTATGACGAATTAAAGTTGGCGGAAACAACTAACACTTAGTTCTTAATCTAGTATTACGCATATATCTTTAAACCTAGTTGTAACTAAAATAATAAAAAAAAAGAATTAGAATAGTTAAATATCCTATGTATATATTTCAGAATATCTACATTCCTGTCCCTTGCAACATCTGATATCGTCGAACAAGTTTCTGAAAGTCCTGGCATATACTTCGACCCGATAGGAATCATGAAACAGACCAGAGATCATATTCATTTGCTTGTACCCGTAGATATTGCATATATGAAACCCCACATGGACTACATAAATAATGTTTTAAAAAGTTCCACACTTTTATGTCAAGAAAATACAGTACTTAAGGAATCCGAATGCACAAATATACTACAGCCCCTGGCTTTGCGACTTATTGATATTCTAAAAGACTACAGTACCTTATCTCATTTAACATCTGGGCGAGAAAAGAGATCCGCTTGGTTAGCAGGAGTTGGCTCTCTTTTCAAACAAGTCATTGGCACAATGGATGAAGACGATGCTATAAGATATAATAACGCTATTCAAGCCCTAAGTAATAATAATGTTAAGATTGCATCTATTTTAAAAGATAATATAATTGTAACGAGCACGGCTCTTTCCCGTTATAACGAAACTCTTAAAACTATAAACAGAAACGAAATCCGCTTGAATGACGCTATTGTTAATCTATCTAGCTCATTTAGTAACCTATCTATTATATCTGATAAGCTGTATATTAAATCAAAAATGAATGATGTCTATACTGAACTATCATCTTGCCTACTTACCTTGTCATTTAGATTAGACGACCTTGTTAATGCAATTCTATTCGCTAAAACTAATACTCTACATCCGGCAGTTATGACACCGAAACAGTTGTATAATGAGCTAGTAGATAATGTTAGAAAATTACCTAATTATGAAAAATTGCCTTTAGACTTAGATTTAGATAATATTCATGCTTTAATCAATATATTAAAATTGTCTTGTTATTTCGCAAACAATAAGTTAATCTTTGTAATTAAAGTTCCTCTTGTACACTCTTTTGAGTTAGATCTGTTTAAAGCTGTTTCGGTACCTATACCGCACAGCATAGATAAACCAACCTCTTATGCTATGATTGTGCCATCTTGTAATTATATTGGCATTAGTAAAGATAAGCTAACATATACCTGTATAAGTAACCTAAAAGCATGTGTTGAACCCGTAAATAGAGTTTATATTTGTGATGATGTTAATACGCTCTCAATTCCAGAAACACCAACCTGTGAAACCGATATACTAACAAAAATTGTTACGGAAATACCTAAATACTGTCAAACTAAATTAATGTATGGTCAGATAGATATTTGGCAAGAATTGCAAGGTAACAGATGGATATTTGTCCAATCTGAACCGACTAAACTTACTATCCAGTGTAAATCTGATTTAATAGAGTTGAAAATATTAGGTACTGGTATACTTAATATTCCACCTAATTGTACTGCTTATTGTAGAAACAAACAACTGTTTGGTAGAAATAACATTGACATAAATGTTAAAAATGTAGTTTCCGATTTTAATTTAATTGATGAAGCCTGTTGTAATCTAGAAAAGTTTAATATATCAAAGCCCAATTTGTTATTTTCTAAATTGTCAAATATAGACTTAGACAAACTACCCAGCGTTATCAATAATCAAATATTGTCAGATGTTGATAAAATTATAAATAATCCTAGCCCTAATTTAATTGAATATAGTTCTCATTATCCACTTTTAACTTACCTTGTGATCATTTTAATTTTAATCTTTATTTGTTATAAACTTTGTAAGAAGTTTGGGAAATATTTTGACTGCAAAAGAAAGCCTGACTCACAGAATGATAATAACTTAGATAACGACCCGGAACCTGAAACAATTCCTCTTCCAAGGTTAAGAATTAACTCGTAACTTTCCATAAAAACCGTAAAGTTCCTCTTAAAGGGGGGGTTGTTACATCCCCAGAATGCACCCTTTAGTGCCTAACAAGCGCTACGCCAACATGATAGTCTAGACCTAGTGCATTAGTCAGGGAAGAGCGTCAGTTCGAGTTGAGACACCTACCGGATAGGTCGCATACCAAAATATTGCCCAAAGTTCCCTTTATTTTGTGATTTTAAATAATATAAAAATTCGACTTTCAAATTTCGTTTTTTTAAAAAGGGATTATTATATCCTGTCTTAACAGTGCCATCCAGCAAATGTCCTAGGGTTATACGTATGATGATAATTGTAATAAAACGAATGTTTTAGAAAAACAATTATTTTTTATTTGTTGATCAAATATTTTTTAGTTTAATAAAATGACTGATGCATATTTTTCGTTCCTTGAATTCCCGATTATTATATTTTAGTGTCGAAAATATCCAAAACCGCGTGAATAATTTTAATAAATAATCAAAAGGGAAACAGGAGAATTGGGAATCAAAGGAATTGCACAATAATCACGCAATAATTACGTGGTTTCGGCATTTTGATAGTCAGCGCTGTACCCGTGACGCGCGAGCACTAAGCCGGGCGCGCGACAGCCCGGTGTTCGTTGTATCGTCGACGATACGCGAAGCAGTAGGCATAAAACGCGTGGCCTTGAGCGAGTGACGGACGCCTGCTATTACCAAATATCTCGATAAATTATAGCCAGTGTGTTATTCTGATAAATGACGTGATACGACTACCAAGCGACAGCTGGCTGTTGCGCTGCTATTGTATTACTATTGTGTCATAAATAAATTCGGACCACAAAGGATATATTCGGACCTAATGTCTTAAGTATTCTTAACCAGTCAACATTCACGGTAGGTAGTAAAATTTGTCGTAGGAACACGATTCATGTCTATTCGTGCAAAATGAATATGTGACACTGCTCGCTAGCTGTTATCTGCAAAGTAGTTCCCATGGCCTTGTTGATACACAAGCTAGCGTACCGGATGTGCACCTTCAAAGATACTTAAAAAAGCTAAGACAAGATAAATTATTGAGAATGCATAAAATGGATGTTCTTAATATTATTTACTTTTTTGGTTGTAAGAGTTTCGACAAGTACACGATAATTAACAAATTGGGGTCATTAACAAAATCTTTGAAAAAAATAGGACCCACTCATGTATTGTATTTACCAAATATTTTTAGAACACTAGTGATAAAAGTTTATTGAATTATTAAAGCTCTGCTCACCCATTAAGGATAACAAGCTTGAGCGATCACCATTAACCTATTTCGTTGCCATAACATTATATCGCATTTTTATGGAAAAATGAACATTTTCGCCAAGCGTCCAAATGTCAGGCGGGGACTTCATTGCAAAAATCCCATAAAAATTTGGTGGCGACCAACGACATTTCTTATATGTTAGGAAAATGTCAGTATACATGTGATAGGCTATAGGGCTACAGAAAAGTCAATAGAAGCTAACAACTTTGATACATGGAAGTTGGTCCTTATAGATTGTAAAAAATAATTTACCCGCCGCTCTTTCGGTGTGAGTTGACCCTAATGACGACTTCAATTACGGCCTCTTAATCCTACATGTTTATTGTTATATACTTAACTCAATTCTCGAATAAATTACTAATAGATACGCTAGTAGTTATTAAATAGCATGAAATACCTGCGATAAAAAATCAAACATGTTTCCACAAAATCCTCAATTTAAATTCACATTTCTATCAAAAGTAAAAAACATCCAAACGATTCCAATAAACAAGACCGCCTTTGAAACAAACTCATCAACTAATCCTCTTATCTCTACAATCTAAGTTACGCTACAAATCTTAGGAGATTACGATCTAAACCCGCATTGCACTAAACGATGAGCTCAACTCATCGGTACATCAAACGCTGCACTCGCCAGCTGACTGGCATGGCGGCCATTGCGTGACGTCATCACATGTGGCACCCATCCCGCGACCTTTTCGTTTTGTTTCCTGCGTCCCTTTGTTGCTGGTCGTTTGATGGTTTATTTTTTCGTAGACCTTTATTTGGAGTTCGTGTAGAGGCATATTGAGTTATGCTAAAGGTTGGTTATACTCAACGAAATGGACTATCCACCCATCCATATCTTCTGTTCTTCGGGGATTCAGCGTAAGTGATGTAATAGTCTCCTTTCGAATTGCATCAGAGTTCGGATGAAAATGATTTTCTACGTATCCGTAAGGTTTCATCCGACATTCTGCATTTCATCTGTCCAAGTCTTTTATTTCTTTATATTTAGATACAGCTTCAAAACTTACAAATCTTATCTAATTTAACGTTTCGTCAATCAAGCGACAGCCGGCTGTCGTGCTCCTATTGTCTTTCTACTGTGTCTAAAGAGTTTAAAAGTTTCCTGGTCTTATAATCGCGACAAGTCCAAGCCTAGGATTTTTAGTTAACCCTACACATCAAAGTGGAATTATATCTAAAGGATATATCGGTAGTTGAGATAGCAGCATCAGTCATTGCACTGTGGCGAATACTTGGCATTCGACGTCCCACATTGTCAGTCTTTGAAACGACTAGCAGGTTCAATAAATAGTATTGTTTGTATGTGACCTTTTCTTTAAGCCCATTGCAGAGTCAAGTCATAGTCGTAGTTCAGGTGGATAATATGCGTTTTCTGCGCGCAGACTAAGTGTTTAATATATTCAGATAAAAGGAGAAATTCGTAGAGCTGGGAGGACGTTACATAAAATTCACCAGGAAAGCCAACACATATAAAAAGCGGTTAAGGCCAAGTTTAGGCTATTAATACGGAAGACGAGTGCCGCAGCAGTTGAACTTTACAGCTTAATAAAAAAAGCCAAACAGACCATTTTAAGGCCTTAAATGTTTACTTTACTATTAGATTAACATAAATCGCCAAGTTTGATCAAGTTCTCACGTTTAACAATTCGGCTATATTTAGATTTTTTCCCTTCTTACTGACATCACGGCCATTAAGTAATGACAGTCGTAAAACTTGCTTGCTACACAATTTACATTGAAAATATGGTATTAGCATCAATTAGGATGCCGTACAAAATGGTCATAAGTGGTGGAAGTCATTTATGACCTGTTTCTTATGGCCTATACTCCGTGCACGTTAAATTATATGGCCGTAAAGATTTTTGAGAAACTCAAATGGACTTCAAAATGGAGTCTACAATATTTTATTGCTTTATATGCAGTGAAATGAAAAAGCCGGTGAACCTTCTTTTTCCAAAATGGTGATAAATTGAAGTTGAATTGAAAAACTTTTTTTTATATTGACTGATGTTTTGATTCTTAAAACCATAAAATATTGTTTAGTTTGTCCCTCATAAAATTTATAGATCTGCTATTGGTGGATTACTAATCTTTCGATATTCATAGTCGTCTTTTCTCGTTCCTGCGTCAACGTATCGATAGATACGTATGTACGTATGTACGACATGCAATACACTTAAAGAAATTGAAAGTCTCTAGCAGACGGGCCCTAACAAATTGTCCTGTCGGTTGGTTGAACCCGTATTTCTTTTTACTCTTTCGGGAACTTGTAACGATTGTGCCCTAATAGAAAAACCCCCATTTGTAGTCATTTTTCACTCCGTTTGGGTAAAATGTCAAAGCACAGATTTTCCTGTTGTCTGATTTAATGGCGTGCCTCGTGAGGGAACGGCTTTGATTGAAAAATGTCTGGAATTTCGTCTTAATGTAATGAAATGAGATGCTGATCTAAAAAAGGCAGACTGTGCTTTAATTATGCAGCTACGGGTCTGGAGCGCGAGTTTGAAGCGTCTTATACTTCTATTGATAGTACTAAATAGGAAAATCAGGGGTTTCCTATAGAGACAAGCTGGATTTTAAATCCTTTAAGAGACGATTACCTTTCGCTTGGACTTTCAACCTCGTGCAAGAGAGCACAAGTAATGTCACAATAGCAAAGTTAAGAGCCCTAATCAAAGCACAATAATGAAGAATACTTATCAACATAAATACGTACTTTAATTATATCAACAATAGCCCTCGAATTCACAACTCAAGGCGACCGCCATTTCCCTGCTATTCTTAGCGTCGACTCAACAATAACGACGTTTTAACAGGAGCAATCTTCCTAAAAGCTATTGTATTGTCCTTCCCGCGCCATGTCCTGGGGTTAATGACGTCACAGATCTGGGTATTTCTGGACCACTTACGTGTAAATGATTGTTTGTTGGAATTGAAATTGAGTCGTTTCATTGGCTTGTTTCCTTTTGTATGGAAAAGTATGTACTTCAATGAAAATTGTAGATTTGAGAAGAATTACGTGTTTGGTTTTCAATCTTGAAGTGCTCACGTTTGAAATAGTTTGGATTAATCTGTACCAAGTGTGTAAAGTGACTCCTTGGTGCGCCGTATAGAGTTACGGGCGCCGTGCCGGAACACTCCCGTTTACTCTTTCTTTGAGTTTTAGAATTATGTGCAATATTCCGTCATTCTATTCTTCAACAAGAATTTCGCTGCTATTTATGCCCTTTTACAATTTCGCCACACACAGGCGCATAGAAACGTTAAAGCGGCGTTATTATATCAAACTGTTCTTTGGGTTTGCTTCTTCGTAGCGAAGCCTTAATGCAAAGGTCGGTCAATTTTTAACTGAAGTACTTAATGAACACCTATTGTTCTCAAACCTTTACAATTTTTTGCCGTTACAGCAGAGAAACTCATCTCCGAAATTTATTTTAAGAACACATCTTTAATTATTTCATATTTATTTCCCCATTTTCTTTTCCGTTGTAATAAATTATTTCCTTGTTTCCTCTTTCTGACTTTCGCAATGTTTTCGCTTTCCAAATAGCAATTTTATTGTAAACAATAGCGTGGCGTGACGAATGCTGGGTAATCATCAAGTGACAGAATCAGATGGGTATATTATTTTGCAACTACGTGTATGACTGTAATCTATTTGTCACGCTACAGGTGATGGTGCTCCGATTATTATGCACGACTGTGCAGTTTGTAATTTGGTTTGGGATTCCCACAACTAATGTGCCAACCTTTTTTTTTGTATTTTAACAATTTAACCTCATGTTACAAGACTTGGTAGTCCAATAAAGGCATGATAATCATTTAATATGTGACAAAAAAAACATATAATTGAAAATATTACCAGACAAAGACTTCCTTTAATACATAGAAGGCATTGCTGTAATAGGGATAACTACGCTTGCGCTTGCTCAAGGCGGATTGGCAATTTTAGATTTACTTATATTTATTTTCCTGTTTTCCTCACGACGATTTTCTTTACCAATTTTCGTGATGGCTTAGAAATAACAATAAATGTACATACTTAATGTTGTTATGTATGACCCAAATACAGGTAAACAAGGAACAAGTTAATTGAGGGACGTATATATATCAGAGACGGTGGCTGCTGTATCATTCAAAGACGTGTCTCGTAAATGTTCTATCAAGTAATTTAATTGGAACAGATTTGTAGGTAAGGAAACATTCCTTAAAGGTAAATATGAATTTACAGAATTACAAAGACGCAAATCATGTCATATCCAAAATTAAAAATTCAAAGCATTTATTTCACTGAAACCATTTACAGGCACTTATGAATTCGAAGCGTCAGGTCGGTTTGCCAGAAAATTGAAGCTAGATGCTTGTTCCAAAATGTAGAACTCTATGGAGAGGAACAAGTAAGTGCGGGGAAGGGCTAAGACTATAAAATTAACTCCTCCAAACCAAATCAGCATACAAAACCACACGAGCCGGCCCAGTTTCATTACAAAATCTCAAACGCGGACGTTTGCAGTCTCAAGTGATTGGTCTAAGCAGGATGTCGTGGTACACTCACTTAGATAAGGTCCCAACTTGTATGCCGACGTCGCGTGATAGAACCCTGTCGTAGCAAGGATAACGAAATAGGTTGCAGTGGACTTCCTTATTCTGATAGCTTGCGGATATTACTGAGCTGCGGTCATGCCAATAAGTTGTTATGATTTTGCTTACTTTGTTGCGAGGACAAATACTTATAAAGGAAGAAGGTCTACAACTCTGCAATTGAGTGTTGTTACAGTTACACACGTCATAATATGTGTTGAAGAAAAGAAAGCCAAATACAAATCAATTTTTTTTACTACTTCCTCACCTAGAGGTTCTGCCGCACCAATCTCAACCACTACAACTCCAGAAAGCCATTTTATGCTTATTTAATTAGAACTTTAGACAATTTTGCCCAATTAAGTCAGTCTGAATTGGTTGGTTTTCCCTTTCTGTTTTCCAGACTATAAAGCTAGTAATTTATGTAACCCTACTAATCTTCCTGATGACAAGCGTCGATGCGAATAAAGATGGTGCCTTAAAATTGCATATTTTCTTCAGATTACGAGATACCCTGGATAGCGATCCTAATGTGTTTGTTTAATTAACCAAACTTACTGCCTATTCTTTCCAAAACAAGGTTCTCAGATCACCGTAAAGGGCATAACCGATACTTCCACTGTGAGTTACGAAACTTTTTATAATACCAAGTAAGGTCAGAATATGTGAATCACAAACGTACATATATCGTTGCTTGTGTTGCCAAATGCTTACCTTGTGGTTGTTGAAGCGTTGTTTTTATGTACATCATTGTTTCACAACACCGTAATTGATATGCCCATTTGTGCTGATTGAAATTATACCATGGCCTTATAAACTAAATGCCCTGAATAATTGTTCAATGTATGTAGAAGATTTGTAAATAATGTTTGTTTAGGTAGAGGAGGACCTCGAATGAATAAGGGCCAAATATGTACGAAGCAATTTTCCAGTATTCAGATCTAAACAACACTTAAAACGGCTTTAATTAATTCTTCAAAGTCAACTGTACCAAAAGACCAGAAATATTTTTTGTTCTTTTAATACACACGTATCGTAACATCACCAAACATTTTCATGATGTCACGTAATCGTGATAAAACTTAAAAGTACATTTAAATGTATTTGAGATTTCATTGCGTGATGGGATTACAGATAGTGATTATTCGTCTTATTTCTCAACAATCGACCAGCGACAGCCGAGGTGTCCTAGTTTAAAGGAATAGCTGAATGAGATCCTTTTAAATGTCCACGTTTCCCGATGGAGCAAAACTAGGCCATCCCAGAAACATTTCTATTTCATGCAAAGCTATCTAACTAAACGACATTTTAAGTGCACTTACACAAGTCAATACTACATATTATATATATCGTTCTTGGACCGAAGGACCATCCAATCATCATAAAATAATATACGGCTTCATAAACGTAGGGTTTTTACGAGTCCCGATTCCTACTATCGATTCATAGGAATCAGTCAGTAATAGTGACGTAAGAAACATATGGTCGGCTCATGAATAACTCATTCATGATATACCTTTTTATAGGCTGCCAGTGTCATAGTTCAGGATTATTGAATGAGTCGAATAGGATATTATAGTTTAATGGTATAATGTCGATAAGTGAGAAAATCATTCTGGGAAATGTATGATCGCCATTGTTGTTTTAGGGTTTGTTGTCTTCAAAATATTGCTTTTAGAAGTTCATTACGAAAGGATGATGAAGAATTTATTTCCAAATTATTTGAGTTCTGTTGAAAAGGCTCAGAAATAACTCATTCATGATAGACCTTTTTATAGGCTGCCAGTGTCATAGTTCGGGATTATCGAATAAATCGAATAGGATATTATAGTTTAATGGTATAATGTCGATAAGTGAGAAAATCTTTCTGGGAAATGCATGATTGCCAGTGTTGTTTTAGGTTTTGCTATCTCCGAAATATTGCAATCTTTTAGGAGTACATTACGAAAGGATGATGAAAATTCCTCGTCATCCTTTCCGACTTATTTAAATTCTGTGGAAAAGTAAGTAACAAGTCTTAAGTAGAAATGTTATTTATTCAGAAAGTAAGCTCAGCTAAGTACGGTTCTTACAAAATACAATGCAGAGATTAATGGTCTTATTTTGTACGTTTTGATGTAAAAGGTAATGGATCTTTTCCTTCCGTCGTGAGTTTTATAAGTACGTAACTCCCATTGTTGTGTTCTGTTAATGCGATCTGCTGCTAGACTTAAAGACCTAGGTCTGAAAATATTGGGCTACTAGTATACTTTTTATTCATCATTACTTAATTTATTTTGAGGTTTGTATCGATACCATCGCGCCTACACCTGATTTATGAGAAAAACTGATATAGTATTCTAAACTCATTTTATACAAAATGCATGAGTAACTTGTTCAATTAAGTATTCCAGCTGCATATATGTCCATTATGTTTCAAACCGTTTTGATGTCATAGGCTGACGTCACTTTGAACGGTCACCGTAAAAAATGTATTTTGAACTCTGGTGAACCACTATAATTCTATAGTAATTAGTATATTTGTATAATTACAATAAGTATGGTATTAAAATAATAACAATCTGTTAATAATTGAAAATCTTTGGTATGTCATTGACGAAAACTCCTAAATTATTAGACGTCAAAAGTCTGAGTCAAATTTCTCTCTAGAGCATTAAAAATGCACTGAAATCTAGTGGCCTGTCTCCAAGGGTTGTTTCGTATATAGAAAAATTTTTGAGAAACTTTTTTTTTATTGATTACACTAACAACGAACTTGTCCTGTCCAATCTTAAAGTCTGTCATCCCATTAGCTCTACCAATACCATTGATCGTACACTTCGCCCAGCTACTCTATGATGCAACTGCCTATCTCACCAAACCTAAAAGCTTGTCATCCTATTAGTTCTACCAAGACCAAGACTACACCTCTCTCAGTTACCTTATGATGCAATTGTCATCAGACTACCAACCATAACACGATACTCCAATAGTCCTCAACAATATCTTGACAATCAGTATCTCACGTACAAGTCCAATGCCCTTTAATATCGGCTCGTATTATAGGCACGGGTTGAGACACCTTTTGTTTGGAGTCCGAGTGAGTCAGCTGTTGCGAAACTTGTGTCGAGTACCTTTGTGTACTGAAGACTCTGTCTTGGAGTGTTTGCCAATTTGATCGTGTTTTTTTTTATTGTAAAACTGATGTTTTTTGAAGTTAGCTGTGTTTAAGGTGAATGGTGGTGATCGGCACTTAAACTGCACATAATTGTGCTCACGGTAACAAACGAAAGAAAAGTGGTCTGTTGTTATGTATTTTTGATGACTCTGCAATATTAGAAACAATAAACTTTCCCCTAAATAGGGGACAGCTTTTATTGATCGTTAAAGTTTGTAAGTCTTAGAAGGATGGGGGATTCTAGTCTATCGATGAATTAAGTAAATCTTCGTGAATTAGTGGAAGAACCCGAAGAACGAAGCTGCTAGAGATGGAAAATATGGACAATGAATTTTACCATGACCAGCTCTGAACGTGCTGAGAAACTGGTTCAATGAGAGTGAGAATCTTATGAAGTTTCAGCTTTGAAAATTTTACTTATTCTTATCGTTACTTACGATCTTAAAGTAAACTTTCCCTGTACCAACTGCTACGTCAGTCCCTGACACATTTCATAAGCTAGTTTCCTCAATTCCCACAGGCTTAATTTCTAATAAGTTTCTCCAGGAGACTTGCGCAAGCGCAGTTCCCAGAAGGCGGGAAGGAAGCGTGCCGCGTGATATGCGTACGAATGCGAGTTGAATGCAGCCGCTAATGTAGTAGCGACGGGTACAAGATGTTTATTTTGATGATTAAGGGCATCTTTCATATTTAATATTGCATCTGAATGTAGCTTTTCTTCGTTGTTTCCGACCATTGGCTTAAGGAATCTTGGGTTGGGTATCTGCTGGGAATCTAAACTATCAATTGAAAGACGCATAGGAAATCGGTGCCTAAATCGTTGCCTAAATCGGTCCAGTTTAGATGGAGTTCAGTGATATACGTTACTACGAGGTTACTACACACACACACACACACCTACTAGATATTGCTAAAGCTAAAGAGTTTATTATCTCTAGGACTATCAATGGGTGTTGAATACATATTAAAAAAGTAAAGGATTGCCAGATTCATAAGAAATAGTTTGAGCGTAACATAACGCTGATCCACGGAAGGAGAGCAGTAAACAAAAACATAACTTAATGTGGATGAAACCACAGGGGGACAGCAAGACAATAACTACCGTGAAGTAGGTAGTGGTTGATAACAATAACATAAAAACGTTTTGTTTGTATGAATACAATTTAACATGACGTCCTTTTGTTATTTATTATAAATATGAGCTCATTGTCAAGGCAGCACAAATAAATAATGAAATATTCTCCTATTAAATACTGCGTATGGGCTCGCTTATCATTTGGGAGCTGACGTCATCAGCGCCCGCGCCTGTGATTTTCGAAACAAACAAACCACAAGGTACTCCGACTCGTCAATATTTAGCTGATGAGGGTGTTAACGAAGTAAATGACTTTATGTTGACATCATAAAGTTCTACTACAGTTATAGCTATTTTAGGGATGATTGGGAATGCAGAACTAAGTTTTCTTGATAAAGGGGAAGATCCTCTTGCTCTTATGCATCTATCATACTACTCCGAGGGGTGCCATGAAGCGTTTCTAACGTTAAACTGTATAGACAAAACGCGCGGTACAGCACACTGAAATCGTCTTTAACGTCTTTCGAACGGTATCCTTTTACGGAGGAAAGTGATTCCGCACAGAGACGCCTGACAGCCGCAGTGTGATGACCGCCTAAATTATATGTATACTTGGATTCGAACAAACATCTTCTTTCAACATACACCGTAAAGCCATATTCAAAAACTTTGTCACTTGAGAGATTCGCCATTTTTAGAAATAACCATTTTTGTCGCACATAAAAGTCTTGTAAAAGATGTTTATTTAATACTGGTTTTATTTATTCGTTATTGCCAACTGCTACTTATGGTTATGGCATGTTTTATGTGTATAGAAACTCCTTTGTTAGCAAAACTTCTTTGCTCTTCAATAATGCGTTTGTTATTGATAGCTGTTTTTTATCTTTATGTCATTGACTTGGTTGTAGTTGTAGTCTAAGTAAGGAATTTTTATATTAACCTCTCGACGACCGCCATTATTTACGTCTCAAGTATCCGTCAAGCACCGTCAGCGGGCTCTTATCGTAAGCGTAATTTGACACCGGTCACAAAAACTGTTATTGCTCCGTTCCTGTTGCTTCTATTTACACACTTGAAACGGTGCCGGGTTGTTGAATGATGTGGCTATGAAATACAATGTAAACAAGATTCTTATTAGACCTCAAGAAATAAACATATCCTATTGAAATCGGGGTACTTGCCGAATATAGTTATGTTGCTGTATTATGTCGAATTCTAACTAAACTGTATGATCAATATACACGAAATTTTGGAAACTGACTCATAAATAGACTGGTAATCTAATGGTAATGTTATTTTACTAGTTTTGTATCAGATTCCTGCAATATTCGAACTCGAACTTCATAGCGCGCGGCGCAGTTTTCATGAATTTGCATTGTTCGATACACTACTTTGTAAACGATCATCAGAGGTATAACAAAGAGATTACCTATAATAAATGTTTCTAGCATACTACTTATTTATTCATTGACCCATTAGTAACAATAAATCGTTAAAATATGCCACTATAATTGTAAAACCTCAAAATAACCTAGATTAGAGAACAAATCTGATAACTTTTTTGTAGGCTTTTTTTCACCAGATAATTTACGCTTTTGTATTTGAATGTTTCTTGAAAATGAACAAGAACAAAGTAATCTCTCGATTTCTACCCATACTTACCTTATCTTCTATAGAAAAAACTAAAATTATCAATGTCTGAAGTGGTCATAAAAACGTATGAAATTCCAACATTCCGTAGGGTTGGGACCACACCACTATAGTATCGATAAGTTTGATTGAGTTCAGGATGGAAAATAAAAAAATATTTGTAATTTACTGGATTTACATAGGAATGATACTAAAATGTGTTAATACAGCAATTATGAATTTATTTCAAATCAATCATTTAGAGGTACTTTTGAGTTGTCAAGGCAGTTAGTTCTAGGGTTGTGGAATCTTTGACGAATACCCATCCAATAAAGTTTTGTATTCCCATTTGTATAATAAAAGTAATTTACTACATTTACACAGGTATTATAGACAAAACACAAACAATACTCGCACCGTCAATCACATATAGTTACTACATACCTATGAATAAAATGTTAAATCCATTTAGGTTGCTGAAAGACAAAACAGGTATATAACTAAAAAAAAACAAATAGTGATTCATCATGTATTTCAATAGAAACAATGTCCTTCTTCAAAGGTGAGTAATTTATTCATTATACCTGAAAGAGAATATAATAATTTGCCTCAGGATCCAGCTCCAAAAATTCCTGGTCCAGGTATTCTGGCTCGTCGTAATATTCCACCTCCAGCTCCTCGAGTTCTTCCTCCAGGAGGTACTCGGCTTCGCCCTCGTCACCCTCGTCCTCCGAGTCGGTGTCCCGGAGAAGCTCATAAAAGTCCTCCGCGGCATCCTCGCGTCCACCAGCCATCTCAAATCTATAAGAATACCATACACATAATTTACAAAACAGCACATAAAAACATAAATAAATTATTCTAATAAAAAAAAACATCTACATTCAAACTACACTAAACGAAAATAAAACGAAAAAAAAAAACTTTCATTTTATATATCCGAAGAATTTTACAAAAACGATAACATCGATAACTTTTGTCGACATGACCATATGCACTAGCACGGCTAAGAACCATTTTGACGTTTGACAGTTCAAAATTCAAACAGGATTTAGTTACCTACTAATGGATTTTTTATCATAATATGAATAAATGATTGAAATATGCATGGACTACGGCTAATTATGAATTATAAATAGATTTTACGTTACTTCTGCCACTACAAAGATGAAATTTCGTTGAATTATTGCAAAAAATCGTACAATAACATTAGCGAGTTCGACGAACCCGGAACGATGTAAATTTTGTTAGCTCAATAAAACAAGTTTTGTGATATTATTTCATGACAAAAACTGTCTACAAAGATGCGAAAAACACTTATAAATGAATAATCACCCACTTACCGCACAAAATCACAAAAAAATCACGAAAACACAGGAATTCACTGGCGCGCGACGTAACCGCGAACACGAAATTTTTGTACCAACTTCACACTTTTTTTTTTAATGTTACCTACTATATTTTTAGTTTCAATCTATGTCTATGGTTAGAAAATATTATCTGCCGTCGAGAACATTCGTTCAGAAACGATTTTAAGACTTATTTAAACCAAAAATAGAATTTTAAATCGGTCGGAGTTTGGTGGCACAAATTTGTGCCAGTGGGGCTCAACGGTATTACTCGTTTACTGGAACAAATTTGAGCCAGTGGGGCTCTAGAGGAATAATGTTTGTTAAGATGTGTTTCTGTCGTTTTTATGCTCTCTTTTATAACGGATTGTGGATATGTCAGCACACATCCCAAAACCGCTGACCCTAGAGACAGAAGGATATGTTCTTTGTGAAGAGCAAAAAGTACACACTTACAAACAATGATATTTAAAAGAAGATACGTTACGTTCATACTGAGCGACGTTCTGTATTGTTGCGTTGTCATACAAAGTACTTACATATAGGATTATAGTAGTTTTCAACTACGACTGCGATAGATAATACGGAACTTATGATACAGAAAGAGATAGTTATATGTAATGTGTTGCGTTTGAAGTACACTAATGAATCATAGAGTATGCGGATTTGCCAACAGAGACATTGAATATAACAATAGGTATGATCTTTTAAATAAAACAACAAACAAAATAGTGATCTTTTTATTCACAAACAAATTCTAAATAAATAACAGTACCTGTATTTGAGTTCTGCCGAAGGGATTTTTGATAAATTGTGTACTTACTCAGCGATCGATAATGAGTAGAAATGATGAATCGTTTGGGTTCTTTTACTGATGATGTATGTTCAGTCATGTTCAGTCCAGTCATGATCACTTCTTTCCGCCTGAACTATGCTGAACCATTTATGTTTAATAAGATCGTCACTCGGAAACCTAAAAAATAATATAACATAATAATCTGTTTTATCTAGGTACATTACATACATTCTAATATTACTAATACAATATCTAATAGGTTACTATTACTGATCTCATTCTATATTGCCTTTATTATAAACAGTTGAAAGCCAGAACTTATTATATTCAGCATAATATTATTTTAGCTCACTAGCTAACAAGAAAACTCAGGTTGCGCAATCGAGCAGTTACAAACGCTATGTATTTTGCCTACGATTTCGCTTCTGGTTGATTAATCTATGAAAATGTCATAATGTTATAATGACATTATGCTATTTGTCCTTGTCGCGCTGCAGTTGCCATCATATTCTCTATCCTTTTCGAACCGTCATATTAAAAATCCGAAATTTATTTGTAACAGAGAAATAAAATCGTGAAAAAATACAAAATGACGTTATTTTAAATCTTACTTACGTATGGTATGAAATTCCTTCACTCTTATTTATCTTGGAACCATAGTTTTTAAATTTTCTTAACACACAGCTCGGCATTTTAGATTATATTGTCACACCACGGACACGCTTTACTTCGCTCGCTGCTATTAGCCGACTAAGTGAAATTACAACAATTGTCTGAATTTGACTGCAACAATTTGCACGCGCGAGTCCGATATCTACGTCTTTATTGTATAGAACATCATTGCTTACAAAGGCTTATTGGAAATTCCAACCCTAAATGAGTAAGAAAAATAAAGAATAAGAATAGAGGATAACTTTCGACATGCACGCGGGTGATTCCTAGGGCAAAAAGCTAGTAAATTATGAACACATCCAATTTAAGACCTCTTCCTTTTTGAACTGTAGAGGTTAAAACTAACGTGTGTTAGACCACTAAGTAAATCGATAGTGGGTGCATAAATAATGGCGACTTGCGGCCACTTATAATCAATAACAGTTTCCTTGTTTGAGGTAACTTGTGGAAAATACCAAGTGGTTGATTTTCCGGCCATTCTCGCAATAAATTGGAAGTCTTTTGATCATCAGAATTAACCATTAAATATTACAATCAATACAAAACCTTTGTTCCTTGGCAGTATCTTAAAAATTTAAGTCAGGATTTTCGGTTTACATAATAGAGTCCAAGTAATGTTCATAATTTCCATTTTGAACTCTTTATCCTCTTCTTTTTCCGCCATGAGTCCTCTAGAATCGTTAGTATAAAATGTGTAGCATAATTCGGAAATGTTAACCCATTTTTTACTCGTTCGCATTTTGTATTTCCCAGGTGCCTTACTTGAGCACGTCTGGTCTCTCGTGAGGTCGTGTGGAGGCTTAAAAGGAATAAGGAGGTGGATCGTGTCCTTAGTGGGATGTTTTTTGCTGCCTTGTAGGCATCATCCATTTTTAATCGGATGCAGTTAAAATTCGGTCGTATAATCTGTAAGTTTTAGCCAGAAAATTCACTGAATTATCTTCTAAAATGTTTAACCAATACTCAATTAATTAATTGTAATTCATGCATATTACAACTATTACATATACGGTTTATTAAAGTAATAAATCAAAATTGACCCCGTCGAGCACAGTAAAAGAATGGCTTAGTGGCAAAAGTAAACGACCATAAAATTTTAATCAGCACGGATTCCTTCTCTTTACAGATTAAAATTGTGTTCATATTTTGGAACATTATAGTGTAGTAGTTTTCCTACTCAGTAGTTCAAGTTCCCTAAAGGACTCATTCCAGTTCGAAGGACCACTGAAAAAAAGCTCTTTCAGCTAATGATAATGGCCGCACAAAATTAACGAGGCGTAATAAACTAGTGTTCCACCTCCCGTGTCACACCCGGAACTATAACCCTGCCCTTTTAACTACCATATCACGAAAGCAAACAAATCATAAACGAAAAAATACGAGCTACTCGCGTGGCGTATATACAAAACACTATATTAATGTAATTGGTCTCCTAAACTTTATTACGGAAGCTTTATGCCTTTATAAGCTGCATTTTTGATCCTTAAAACTCTTGAAAGCCTACTGCTTTTTGGGTCAGCGTTGATTTATGATGCAAATTGTGAGTTGTAAAACGTACACGGTTTTGTGAACGCGTGTGGCGAAATTAAAAGCCCTGTTAATGAGATTCAAGGATCTTTTGAGAAATATAAAGCGAAGAGAGATAATAACTTTTTATGTTATTATACTCTGTATTAAATGTTCTTAATGGATTTTGTTTGTCATTGTAAAATTATACATTCAGACCTTTGTGTTCTTCCGAGCGTAAAGTTTTTATTGTCCCAAGATTTCTTTGGTCCATTTCGTTGTCCGAAAATGTCAGGATTAAATCTGGTTAAGGCAGAACTCAGAAAAAGGGGTTTTCAGTATCTGCAATATATGGTACTAGCTTTTGCCCGCGGCTTCGCCCGCGTGGATGTCGAACTTCTATCCACTATTTTAACCCTTTTTTTTGGAAGTGAGAAATCATCAAATGACTTCTCCCGTCCTGGACGGGGCAGGAGGGTGTGTCAGACTTTTACTGACTAAAACCCACCCTTCGATTGCCCTTTATGTTCCGGGGTCACGGTAACTGTTATAAATATTCCGCAGCACTATTTTAACCCTGTAGGGGTTGAATTGTTAAAAAAAAACCTTAGTGGCTTATGCTTACTCTTCACATAGAATAACCCCTCCAAGTTTCATGTCTCTAGTTAGTTATTGTTAAATATCAACAAAGCGTTGGTATCAGTCTGTGAGTATACTATTATAATATGTACATCAAACGACTTTTCCCACCCTGGGCGGGGCGGAAGGGAGTGTCAGACTGATGGCCCTTTATGTTCCGGGGCAGCGGTAACTATTAGAATCAATCCGCAACCAATGCAATGCATTGGCCCTAGAGGGCCCCGTCACGTGCTGACTGCTCTTTAGGCTCAATTCACACGTAACACAACCACACCACAGCGACTACCGCACCACAACGACGCCACGTGGTCGGGCGTAAATTTTGTATTGAAAATAAATATTACAATTCACAATTTGCCGTTGTTATCGACCTCCTGTGTAATACGACTACATCGCAACCACATCGCGACGGCAACGCCACCACCGGCGGCGGTAGCGCGGCCACATCGCCACGACATGACGTCATCAACAGCGCGCTACAAAAGCCGGAGTATAACTGCACATGACCACGTGGTTACCACATCGCAACGACAGCGACAACGCAACCACATCGACATTTTGTCGGTACCACAACGCAACTGCAAAAAGCCGCTGCGACACTATTCACATCACACGTAACCACAGCTTGACCACATTTTGTCGCTGCGACGTGGTGTGGTTGTGGTACGTGTGAATTGACGCTTAAAATGCGAGTGGAACAAACGTGCCGTCGACACGAACCTAGTTCTTATCGGGCGGCGAGCTACGCATCGCTCGCCGTCCGCAGTCCCGCGCCTACGGTGGCCGGTAGTCGTCTTGCGACTCTCTACGCCTGGGTTACTGTCCGAGGCGTGAGGCGTGACGGTGTAACACGCGCGCCACGGCCTCCTTCTCCAGCATGACTGCTTGGCAGAAGGAGGCGACAGCTTCCCATTCAGTCACCCCCGCCGATATCCTCTGCAAGAACACGGCGGTAGCCCACCCGAGTGGGGCATACCACCACCATATGCTCCACCGTGTCCTCTAGGCAACCCTTGCTGCAGTGGTGACACCCGGCGTCGCTTCCGCCCGAACCCGACACAGGAACCTTCCGAAATGTCCGGTCTGGTAAGGATCTGTTTTTGGCGATACGTAAGAGCGCTGTGGCGCCTCGCCAGCCACTCCTCAAAGAGACGTGCCCACCACTGGATTGCGACAGTCGCAGTCTCCATTCCACCATAAGATCCCGCCGGAGCTGAGGTGCATCGCGCTGCAATTTTTGGTTACTGATCGGCACCCGTGGCTCATAGTGCAATCTTTGTAGCACAATATTATATTCTGATAATATATTCTGATATATAAGCTACGAATATCTTGCAAAGCCATCGGCCAGCCTTGCTACTTACTGCTCGTATGTATCATCATTATATTGCTGCGGAGTCATTTTAGAATTCTGTGATAATTCTAATTATATTTATTGTAATTAAATTAAGTACGGCAGTTAAGTACGGCGTGAACGGCAATTTTGTACAAAATTTAAAACTTGTACTGGATAACGTATTTATATGGATCCATACTAATATTATAAATGGGAAAGTGTGTATGTCTGTCTGTCTGTTTGTCTTTCTTTCACGGCAAAACGAAGCGACGAATTGACGTGATTTTTTAAGTGGAGATAGTTGAAGGGATGGAGAGTAACATAGGCTACTTTTTGTCTCTTTCTAACGCGAGCGTAGCCGCGGGCAGAAGCTAGTTTACTATATTCATGAAAACCCCCTGACAAATCATACATTATTTTAAGACTAATTTCATTGCCATAAAAATGGTTATAGTGAGTGAATTATATTAGATAATTATAGAGATATATGCTTTCGCGGACTTTTTCTTAGAACGTTTTAAGAAACAATTCTTTATTACATAATTTTTGCGTAACTTCAACCATTTTGTCACACTTTTCATTACTGCTCGGCTTCTATGAGTCTTAGTGATATGTTATATAGCCTATAACCTGATTATAATCGTACCAAGTTTAATTAAAATTCCTTCAGTAGTTTTTCACACCCATGCGTGCACATACAGACAGACAGAGAGACAAAAAATTTACTGATTGCATTTTTGGCATCAGTGTCGATCACCAATCATCCTTCAATATTAATTTTAGAACTGTAGAATTGACCTATCTTCAGTTTGTGGGCACTTATAGGCTGAGGATGTCGTTATAGCGGCAACAGATAAGTATCCGACTATCCTGGTGCATGATATATATAGTCTGGTGACAAAACACAAAAATCCTCTCTGCTCACTTGCTTAAGTAGTGGAACCAACATACAAAGTTTTAAGTGAATCCATAAAAAAATAAAAAATAAAAAATTACCCCCCTTTTCTCCCCCATGGGAGGAATTCCAAAAATCCTCTCTCAGTGCTCAGATGCATCACTGGTGTAACCTAGATACAAAGTTTTAAGTGAATCCATATAGAAATAAAAAAATCTATTTAACCCCTTTTCTCCCCCATGGAGGGGAAATTCCAAAAATCCTCTCTCAGCACTCATCCGCATCACTGGTGGAACCTACATACAAAGTTTTAGGTGAATCCATAAAGAAATAAAAATATACTATTTCTCCCCCTTTCCTCCCCCATGAGGAGGAATTTCCAAAAATCCTCTTGCAGTGATCAGTTGCATCACTGGTAGAACCTACATGCGAAGTTTTAAGTGAATCCATAAAGAAATAAAAAAACACAATTTCCCCCCTTTTCTCCCCCTTTGGGGGGAATTCCCAAAAATCCTCTAGCAGTGCTCAGTTGCATCACTGGTGGAACCTACATGCAAAGTTTCAAGTGAATCCATTGAGAAATAAAAAAAAAACAGTTTAAATCCCCCTTTTCTCCCCTTTGGGAGGGAATTTCCAAAAATCCTCTCTTAGTACGCGCCTACACCCCCCAACAAACACACATGCCAAATTTCAGCTCTCTACGACCAGTGGTTTCGGCTGTGCGTTGTCTGTCAGTCACTCAGTAACGGAAGCGTTTTATATATATAGATTGTCATCCGAGTGTCTAAACAATAAACAGCTCTTACTACCAAGGAAGAGACAATACTAAAAGTCTTAAATGTCATTAAAATTTTCTTCTCCTTTGGAAAGAAAACAATAAAATTCCTAACGATATGGGTCAGCGAAATGCAGCAACTTGCAGATAACTTGTAAAACATGAACGTGCCGTATCATAGAGTTTCGCACTCGCACCGGCCGTGTCTATGAATTCGTATATTTAACGACGTGACGATCCGGCTGTGGGTCCTGATAATGTTGCCACATTACTTATTAAGTTGGTTTCTGGTAGATAGTAGGCGCACTAGGCGCCACCACTAGGTGCTGTTGCGCCATTTTGACCGTGAAGACTTGCTTTGTTTATCGGTAATTTTTATCCATATTTGATAGGAGACCAGGCTACAAGAGCAAGATATCCCGTGTGTTTTTCTTTCATGATTTTCATTATATTGATTCGGAACAGCTCCTGTTTCCTTCGTCCAACCTTGAATAGCCTGGTAAGCTACGAATGTGGGCCTTTATCAATGAGCATCTTGTTAGTCGTGTCTATGAATGTGTATGGTTTACGACGCTTGCGAAGTCACGACAAACTGGTTGCTTACACGAGTTAGTTATAAGTAGAAGTATTTTTGAGAAATGGTTAGATATAGGACAATATAGAGCTTGCAAAAGTCGGAGAGCAGATGTTTTGGTAAAACACTGATTCCTAAAACATCTGATGTCTGGAAAGGCATGCATATTTCAAACAATTTCAGAAACTTTATTAATGGCAGACTTGGCAGTTGCAGTTACTCTAAACATATTAACAATTTTAGGCTTCTCTCATTTTTCTGGAAAATATTTCAATATTCCAAAAATCGCCAAAAGCAAGTCAACACTGTCTTGACTCCTGGGCTTCTATTATTAATGTGATTCTGCAATAATATTATGCGCATATTTAAGGGCGGTTGTTAGCCGCACCCTTATAGGGTTTGTTTACATGGACTTCCTTCGCTGCCGCTGATAACTGAGGTTATTTATGTAGAAATGAGGTATAATTATACCCTCTGATGGTCCTTGGGTACGAATATCCCTATGAGAATTAGTATCTCATGCAGGAAATGTACAAACTGGAAGCTTTACTCTGTTTCCCTTATATGGTGATATTTCATTTTTTTTATTTTGCACCTAATATACATATTCGGTAAATTGCTTGTTATTTTTTCTGAACTGTAATCTTAACTTCCTCTTTTAATTAATTAGATCATAATCATAATCAGTTTTTTACTAGAAATGTGGTTATACAGTTGTGGTAAAGTTGTAATAAATATACTAGGACAACTCACACACGGAATAATAATTAATGTAAGACAAATATTTCAAATATGAATTTTCCCATCGTAGTTTACAAATTCAGTCATTTAAGCATCCTCTTTACTTTTGAGGGGATCCTCAGAGCCCTTAAGAGCTGACATTAAGCCAGCTTCGCGTCAAGTGATGTTACAAATGGGATCATATCCCATTCGGTGGGGAGCTGACAGGGGCGAAATTGTTTTATGCATACTTTATACAAATATCGTGCGTATGTGCTTTATGGTTTATCTAGATATGAGATGAATGGGTCGCTTTCAGGAAATGGAATGATAAATTGTGTAGTTTTCTTTTACGGTTTTTCAATTGAGAACATGTTCTGAAACAACAGTATTATTTGTGTAACTCCTGAAAGTCATTGTTGAGCTACAGGGTCGTGGATGCCTGTACCCACTGGTGAGTGAAGTTAAATTGTAAATAGTAAGTGGCACACGGTAACTTATGGCATTATGTGTATGTATGGTAGCCACTGAAGGGTGTGGAAAATATGCGACAAAAGTTGAGTCTCATATTAAAGATGCTTTTGTTTAAAATCCCCCGCAAGTAAAAGAATCTATTTGCCCATATTATTCTTTCAACATTTGTATTCCTCATAGATTCCAAAGCACTACCATTTGTACAGAATCAGCTCCGTAATAGAAAGCTTGAAAACAGACACGTTTGAGTAACGTAGCTGTGTCACGCTGAAGGTTTCAGCCGTGCCCACTACACAGGGCGACGACCTGAAGGGTTGACTCCGCTGTTTGGTGCGTATTGAAGGCAGAAGCGGAGAACGGCATACAACAGTAACAATACATAAACTATGAAGCTATGTATGGATTTTTTTTAATATGGTTCCTGATTTACAAAATTGTTATGAATGAATAATAATATGGGGCATCTTACACACGGCTATCTGATCCCAAGCTAAGAAGAGCTTGTGTTATGGTAATCAGACAACTGATATACCTACCTACTTATATAATTTTTAAATACATACATATTATAGATAAATAACACCTAGACACAGAACAAACAATTCTGCTCATCACACAAAGTTTGTCCTGGGTGGGAATCGAACCCACGGCCTCTGGCTTAGCAGTCATGGTCACTGACCACTAGACCGACAGGCCCGTCGTCGAATAATACCATCGTAAAATTTCCAAAACGACATGATTGTTTTGGAAAATTTTGTACCAGCACAATAAAAAAACTGCAATGTCATGCTAGTTTTATTTACATGTTTACCCATAACCCTGTATTTTTTGTTTACCCATAATCTGCTTGAATTAAGAGTTGCAAAGATTTCAGAATTCGCTAAGCATTCTATGTCTCGGAAGACCAATCGAAATGTAACACAAACACCACATCTCGTAAAGATTTAATAAAGGTCAAAGGACCAAAAGCTCTATGACGCTTTCACCTTATCACTTGTCCCGTATCAGGCGCCACAGACGGACGAACTTGACGAATCAATGGTTTCAGCGGTACCCACTATAGTGTGGGTATTTAGGGAGTGGGTGGCCCTTTTCAATCGCCCTTTAAGTGCACCCAGTGTTGTGTGAACGCACTGCTTTACTCATTTCATTGTTGTTCAGTGGATGCCGGTTCTTGGATGGGTATTTTAGTTTAGTTGTAGTTTTTTTACTAGTTTCCCCCGCGTGGATGTCCTACTTTCATCCACATCCACCAGGTCGAATCTCCAAAAATCCTTTATTAGTGGCTACCTACTCTTCACAAAGACCCACCAAATTTCACTTCTAGGATCAGCAGTATGGGCTGTGCATTGATAAATCAACAATCAATCATTTGTTTGATTTAAGGCGCCATTCGGACTTGTCGTGGCCTTGACTTTGGTTAGGTTAATACATGTTCTGGTGGCTAATAGACCTAAGATGACTCGATAGACCAAAATCTGTGTAATTTACCAATTTACAATTGATATTTAACAGAATTGTTTTCCCAAGTTAGAAAGCTGAGTGCTACCTTCTGTTTTGGCAGTTCAATCGTTTCCCTAAAATCAAATATTATGAAAAATATCTTCTGGATACCTTGACGCGATAAATATGGTTGAGCTTAAACGCCTGTCTGTCTTCACGCCAATTTGAGCTGAGTGATCGATCAATCTTTTAACACTTAAATGCGTGTTTCACCCAAACATTTGTAAACACATGTCAAGATCTGTCCGCCAACTGAATTAAGATGCGGAAGCTTGCATTGTATCATTTTTTCTTCCACACAATACTGGTTTTGTTAAATTTTCTCATCGAAAAGAATTACAAAGGTTTTTGTAATAAAAATATTTTTCAAATAACTACTTTTTTACTGCATTTGAATTAAGTATATTGCAGTTGACTGCATTTTGAATAAGTTAGTTCTAAATAAGTTAGTTATTTAATGTGGTTTTGGCATGTCAATCTATATTGCGGTCGAAAAATTAGTCAACTTTTAGGCGTCCTAAATATGTTACTCAAATTCTACAAAATGTCAGCTTACTCATAACTTGTTTCCCGAAAATATAGGATAATAAGTATTTTGAACGTTAAGGGTTTTTTAAACATATATACATATTTTGGTCCTTAGTCTCCAAGTGTGTTTTATGCTTATACTTTGCTTTCCAAGAGCCTTTGCTTTGCAAAAATAGGTCGGTATTAGTTATTAATCCATTTTCTATCTTCATGTCTAAGATGCTTTCTGCATTAATAATCTTGAATTGCGTTTATTGTTCGAGCCATTGTACATCATGTTCTTCTAAAGGAAGAAAATAAATATCGCCTTTATTGTTTTACGAGAACTTCCCATTCCCACACTATCAATAGCCCTTGGAATGAAAACATGGCTATTACTATCACAGCTTTTAAAATAACATGAGTCACGTAGACATACCATTAGTACTAACTTTGATATTCATAATAATGATTTGTCACGTAATGTGGGTACAACCTACATGGACTGACCATATGGGTTGTCTAGTATTAATATACAATACTTTTAACTAGGTAGGGTTTGTAACTGACATCATCTTTAGTTACCAAGAATTCATGTTTTGCTGTGGGGTCTAAAGCTTTGTTACTACGTATAATATTCATCATCTTTTTAATCACTTATGGTTCACTTTTTTACGCTAAGTTGCCATAGCCGTCATTTTGTCACTTGCTACAAACCTATACTATAGCTTCTGCCCACTTCATCGGCAAGGAAGTTCAATGTGTGTACCACAAACTAACAAACACTCGCCAGAAGTTAAGTTCATCTTTGTATTCTTTCAATTATTTTCAGAGATTCCCGCTTACAAATAAAAAATGTACCCGAATTCACTCCCCCAACCAGTTTAAAACCGTTTGAACGATTTTTTTAATCCTTATTTAAAAAGTCGGTCATAAGGCACTAGATAGCAGGTATTGATTTACTAAACAACCAAATTCTTTAGGTTTGTAGAAGTTTCGATTCGTCTAGTAATTTCTTGATAACTTTTCTATAAACTAGACGGTACTATGCATACCAGACATCACATGACACAAATGTGCTTGATTAGATGAAACTTAGACACATTCATATCACGTTTCCCTTTGATTTAATTGTTTTACGCCCTCTTTCGCTAATTGGCGACCCAAATGAGACGTATTCAGGCAATTTAACTGACATACGCACTTGTAACATTTGTAAAACTATGCTGGATTACTAAACTCACGACGACGGGCCTGGTGGTCTAGTAGTTATTGATCCTGACTGCTAGCCGGAGATCGTGGGTTCGATTCCCACCTAAGACAAACTTTGTCTAATGAGCATGATCGTTTGTTCTGTCTGGGGTGATATATCTATAGTATGTATATGTATTTATAAATTATATAAGTATGTATATCAGTTGTCTGGTTACCATAGTACAAATTTTACTATTTAAACTATCAAACATTTTAAACAACCGTGAGAATTGTCACTGTAAACCGTAAAATTAATTCCGAATTCTTGTTTGTTCCAGGTAACGCGGAGTCGAATAAACCACAAAGATCTGAGTATTGCGAATAATCTAGATGCTAGCGCTAATTGAACACTTCCCACAAATTTAATCCGTGCTAATTTTATAAATCTGAAAGTTTATAAAGTGATTAAGATTTAGAAGTATTTAAAAATGCTAACATGTCAAAGGAGGGATTCTTTTCAGTAAAGAGATAGGGTCTCTTAAACAACGACATATGTATAAGGTTAGATGAGTTTGAAATAATAACAACATGAGTCACTTTTCATATAAATCAAAGTTTTTGCAAAGATCTCCAAACTACGCGGTTGAAAGAATCCCATTGGATTCTTTGTAGAAATTCGCGGGCAAAAACTAACTAACAACGGAAGCACGGTTTTGTCCGCTTCGACCTCAGCTGTACTGGGTAACCCAGATTTAAAGCCGGTCGATATATTTCGACCTTTTGCTAACTGATTATGGGGTAGCTTCTGTTATTCTAATTTAGAAATAATCGTTAGCACGCCTAAAATTTTTGTAAAGGAAATTTTTTCATGGAGGAATCAATTTGGAATGTTGAAAGTCGTGTAGTCATCATAATGATGATTGTAAGCCACAGCTAATAATAATACTTTTCTGCTATATTTGACTGTTATTATAGTCAACAGGGTAACATAAGAGATACGATTTTCGATTGCCCTTGGGAGCCGGAGTTCGCTTCCTTTCCTCATTTTTGAGCTAAAACCTAAGTTGCCTTTTGTGTAAAAAGAAAAAGTCGGGACCTTCCATAAATATTATCCACCTGTTCCAAATATGTAACAGCAATTTACCTTAGAACTAAGTTAATTTATTAAAGACGGCCGAGGCAGAGGTGGGCGTCTAACGGGCGGCGACAATCGCTCCATTATGTCCGTAGCCGGGCGTCGAACCCGCACCCACATGCTTGTCATTACTGCTGCATATCGGCTGCGGGTGTAGGCCACACTGCACACCCTAATGAGATCAGGAGTAGCTTTCTATGTTATGAACAAGTTGGATTAACAAGTTTTTTGCAGAAAATGGGAATTTTATTATTGCACCAAAAATGGGATTTTTATTAGAAAAAGTAACTAAAATCTAGTAACTAGAAACTAGATTCCTATGTACGTGCGTACGTGCCGACCACTTTAAAAAACTACACAAAAATTAAATATGCTAGAACTGACGTAACTCATTTTTATTTATTTGAAACGTAGATAAGGTAAGATAACACAAACATCTAATGTCTAAGGTCAATGGTAGACTAAGTCGAGAATGGAAAAAAACGTGTTTAGAATCAAATCGCTGTCAACAAGCGAAATAATCCGTAAGTGCGTAGTTCAAAAGAGTTTTTACTGCCACGGTGAAACATTTTTCATGCCATCGTAACAACTACCCAGCAAAAACTCAACATCCCACCGTCTGTCACACCATCAGTCGCATAGTATCACATAATAACACCTATGACACAAGATTACTCAGATCTGCATCATACGCGCACAATCGAAGCATTAAGTTTTTGTGGCGGGCATCGAACTGCCGACCGTGCCCCCATGTCTCCCCTGCTTCCGGCGCCGCTCTTATTTGTGGACATGTAATAAAAGTAAAGGAGTTTTACTTAGAACGTTTAAAATTTTCACAGGAATAATTTTTCAAGTTATTATAACCCAAAACTGTTCCAGAGGTTTCTTTGTTTTCCATATTTTGGTCCTTCGAGCCGGCTAGATAGGATATACAAATACATATTAGTCAACACTTGCAATCATCATTTAGCCCATGGTATTATCTAGATCGAAAAATTTATACGGTGATCCCCGCTACGGACAAATTTTCACAAGTATTAGCCATTGGATAATAAACATAAACAATACGTAAATTTAATCTTTAAAATGCCCTTTTACTGCCTATCTATTAGTATCTATCAACCATGTTGAAATCCTAAAACAATACACACTTAGTACGTAAAGCTTTCGCCCGGTTTCAATTAATAGCTGTTGACACTAGTAATATGAAACTCCAATGAATGGTTTAGGAGCTCGGTTCGTTGGCTCCACACCGGAATCGTGGCTATTTGCATTTTTAGGCCTCGACAGAGTCAATAGAGAACTGCAAATATGTGTTAACTGGCTTCCAGTTTTATGTCACTTTTGGGCCGTCATACTTGGTAATGTCTAAAAGGTTTATAGCTATCTTTTATACGAAACTACTTTGATATATTCTTATAACGTTATTCACCTTGTTTGTATGTTCATCCATAGAATGATGTTCAAGTTCGTCTACATTTTGAAGATAATCAACTCTATTTCGGTATCAGTTACTAAAATAATCTTTACTTACTAATCAAATACAAGATTAATACACACATTGTCAGCAACCATCCTCACAAAACGATGCTCCAAGTCTATTTGAACAAGCTAAGCAACCCAAACGTCATTGTTTTGATGACCGTTTTGAACTGACAAAAGTGCCTGGTCAGTATACATTGCAATCATTAAACACAGTGACCAAAATACCGCAGTGTGACGTCAGAGCCTTCAGAAAAGCCCATTGTTGTCTGCTGCCATTGATTGATGGCGTGTTATTTGCTGCAATTTGCTTCCAGTGGCTCCTTGTACAAAAGAAAGCAGTGGCTTTTTTGGAATAGATATTCAGATTAGCCAAGGGCAAAATGTTTGGCTGTCTGACTGAATAATGTAATGCGCAAAATCCATACTAATGTTATAAATGCGAAAGTAACTCTGTCTTGCTTTCACGTCAAAACTACTAAACCGATTTAAATGAAATTTAGTACATATATAGTCCAAGGGGTTAAAAAGGAGATAGTTTTTATCCCAAAAAACCCACGGGAACAGGAACTACTAAAAATAATACAATTTGAAAATAAAGTTACAGCAAGAAAATAACAGAGACTAAAATGAAAATGAAGCCACTAAGAGAAAATAATAGAGATCAACTAAAAAGAAATTGCTCCTGACACAATAATTACAAGCGCCATAAAATAAAAACTCATAACAAACTTTTCTTGGAGTTGTAACGAGTTTCACGAGAGAGCGATCAACTGAAACGTTACAGTATTTTTCTTATTTTTTCCCTATACTGGAAGACAGTGAGTTATACATATTACGTGCCTACGAAATGTTAAATCACAGTCGTTCGAATTAAACAAATAAACCAAGTCGATAGTGAGTAATGCGAGTGAACGGCCAATCAGCGTGCGGAGTCACGGGGCGCCATGGTCTATGTCTGGCTTGACTAATGTCTCTGTGCCTAGCTTATGTTTTATCGAGGACCGTGTCTTTATCAATGTTCCCTTCTATGGCAGAACTAGATTATTTGTTGTTAATAATTCATTCTTATTTGGAAGTGATTTCGTCGATAACGAAATCATTTGGAGAGAAATATACGACAGTCGGGAAACCCAGCATAATCCTATTATTCTCCTCTCATCAATCAATCATTTCTCCCGTAAAATTAATTTCGATCGAAGATCCGAGAACCTTCACATATTTTATGCCGATGCCATTGTTTGTACACACAAATAAGACTGAAGACTGAATAAACCCCACCGAAGTCACGAGTTCCTAAGTCCCTAAGTTCTACTGTGAGGACACATACAGTTGGCGTCGGTTGGTCATTTGAATTATATTTATTGGAATCTTGATGTTTCGAAATTGCAAACCCATTTGTGTTTCTGTCAAGAGTAAAGAGAGAAAGTGTGAGCTAAGGCCATGTTTGTTTCTTCGTCACTTACAGTTCTTGAAATAGACCGACTATTCCCGGCAGTAAAGTCATCTTCACTACGAAAGCCAGAGGGTGGCCCAAAGAAAACAACTGCGACAAACAATAAACACTGATTTATGTTTCTTGTTATAGTACTCTTCTAAACGATGTTGTCGCTGTACTGAACAATTGACATCGCTTGACACCAAGACCATTCAGGAAATACTTAAATAAGTTTAAAGACAGTGTGGAAACAGGAATGCTATGTATGAACCTGAAATGGTAGGTAAAGTATCGTTTACAAAGCTATGGGGAATTGGATACACATAAAGTTAGACTAGCCCAGACACCTAAAATACGTTTATAGGTTTAGTGAACCGTACTCACAATAGTGCACTTTCTCATGGCACTATAAGCAAATTTGGTCTTATTTCGGTGCTTTCTTGGACCATTCGTGATAGGAAATGTTGTTCTAGCATTTCTATAAAACTATTTAGGTTGGAGCCTTCTTTGTTCTGCTCAGGCTATTGTATTCATAGGTCTGAAGATGGTATTGCAAAAGGAATTTGACCTCTAAACTGATCAATATCGCGAGAATGTAAGGTTCAGTTTACGATGGAGACCAGTATGACATTCTTGGCATTTTTTGCTCTGTAGGCCTGTGTGTCTAAACTTAATGGTTTTGGTTTTAGCTGGTCTTTTAGTCTAAAATATTTTATTGGGATCTTTAGAAAAATCTTAAGGAACAATTAGTGATATCAACAGCTCTTTCTTGATTGCATCATGTTTATTCTCCTTAACGTTTCCATTTTGAATATTACATAGATACGTGTCATGTCCTTTGTACCTTATAAGGGCTAATGTTTTCTGAATGCAGATTACAGACATCTGAATCCATTATAAGCAATGTTAACTCAACAGTAATTTACATTGTGTATATATTCTTGAGAATACGGTACTTCCTTTATGTGCCTTAAGCACACCGCTTTAGACCTACCTAAACTTTCAAATTCTACTGCGAACTTGTACCTTCCTAGAAATTTTAAGGGTCGTTGCTCAGAATAAAGTTAAAATATTGATAATACCCTAGGCCTCTCCTCAAGAAAACTACCCTTGCTTATGGCGCATTGACGAATTCAAACTTACATTTCCATAAATCCATGTTACCTTACAATTTAAAAAAAAATGCCAGAATTTCAATGATTCCTCCATGAACAAATCCTTAGGGCCGCAATGCCCACCCGTGGTGCCATGCGACAATGGTATGCAGGCATGCTAAACCATGCCCTGACCCTGTGGCTAATGCCCCGTATATATTAGAAAGGATTGGGACGTCGATCTGTCTGTTCGGCACGATTCACGATGTCGATACAATTTGTAAAAGTTACCCAATAACTTAAGATCGAAAGAAGCTTATTAGAAATTTTATGGGAATTTTAAAAACTTTCATAGATTAGGTATTGAGGTTTTTAAACAATAGTTTGACGTAGTAAACCTCAAGTAATTGTTCTAAGTGGTTTGTATGCAGTTATCCATATGTTACAATAGTATTTATAATTGCTGGTTGCTTTATTGTTGTGTGTCTGTTATTAACAAAACCTGTTGTGTTTCCTTATTTTCAAGTTCAAAATATTTTTCCTGTATATGCATACTTACTGGAATTTATATCAAGTCTTTAGTCATTTATACGTGATGAGAAATTCTGGGCGGGTGAAGTCATTTGATGATTTTCTATAAAAATAAAAGCGCCTCCATAATATTTTTTCGTATCCATCAAGAATGAATTAAATAACTATTTTCGAAGACTTCCGTCGATATAATGAGAAGCAAGCTACAAGCCGAATATAGATTTATGAGTTACTTAAAAACTACATTTGTCGAATGAAGCGTACAATTGAAAGATTAGGGTTAGGGCTAAATCGGTTTTTGTTCTATTTTGGGAACAGCGAGCAGAGTCATATGTATTTCTCATTCGTTACGACGTCGTGTGAAGTTCCACTCGTTTCTTTTCGTTACATTCTTTGGATTTTAATGAAGAGTCCTTTCATTCCTGTTGTTTTCCTTTTTGAAAGAATACTGTAACGTGCTTTTGTTTAATTCGGTCTGTGAACTTCCTGAGTTTACTAATTGCTGCTGGTGCTGTTTGGCTTAATTAAAAGCTTCAATTAAAATGGTTTTAGAGCCTTTTAAATATATTTGTTCAACAAACAATTGTTTCGTCAAGTCTCGCATTTAAAAGTAAATAGAGAAGCAAAGTTTCTGTGGTAGCCGTGGCACCCACATTACACTTAGCCAAATGACATCTTGCAGCCAACATATCATAAACCCATTTTTCCGATATTGACTCTTCTAATTAGCGCAAATAACACAAACTCTCACAATAATGTCCATTCTCGCATGTATGCGTTACTAAACAGTGACTATCAGTTACAAGTTACGATTTAGAAGTTGAAAGTTCAAATAATAAATCATGTTTAAACATAATTTATTTTAGCTTTCAAATTCTTGGCCCAGCGTTATTTATCTCACGGATGAATTTTTTTATGATAAGTACTGTGTGTCACATAATATCATTCTTATACAATTACTACGGAATTAAAAGTTTTTGCTAAATTATTTATCGAGAAATGTTATATTATAATTCCAAACACATAAACTGAAAAGTCATTCGTATTCATATTCATATTCATTTGCCTGAAATATGGTATTCTACAGATCTCATAACACATACACGTTCTTCATATTCCGCCTACTGAATTCAGCATGCAAATTTTTAGATTCGGTCAAAAGTTTGAAGCTATTTTCTCCTTTCAAAACAGTAGGTTCCTGTGGAGAACGAGCAAGAAACTCCCAGAGCATTATGTATTCAAATTCAATAGAATTCTACAAAATATAAGGAAAATATCCTTCTATATCAATTTTTAGCCTCTCTGGTCTAATAGGTGGTCACGCTTACTCAAGCGTCACAAGCGTTACACCGGCCAATATCTATTTAATTAAACGTCATGTCAATAGATGACATATGGAGATAACAGAGCTCCAAAAAACAACATACGTTCAGCGTAAAATAATAGAAAGCGAAAATCAAGCTCATCGATCAAAATTACAACTTCTGAGACAGAAGCGACGGGCGATGGAGAATTAAGATGGCCTCTTAGTGGCTCTCACGCGATCATCCAGCGATGCCCATAACTCGCATAGTTGCACGCGAATTATCGATATGTGAAGTTGTCGACATGAATTTAATGTGGATTGAAAATTTATTGTCTCGGAAGGAAATTAAATGCTGATTTTCACTTTTGATTTGTCTGGAAATTGTTTTTTTAATGTTTGTTTTAACTTAGGCAATTGGTGTTTTTTAATTTTAGTTAGAGAAGATTTATTGCTACTTTTTTTACTTATTTACTTCCGGAACTCTCGGTCAAAATATCATTCTATTTTAATCATAGACTGGGTCAGTCCACAACTGTTCATAGGCCTCTCCCAAGGCACGCCACTTAATCAGATCTTGGGCTATACGCATCTAGTTGCTTCAAGCTGCCCTTTGCAAATCTTCGCCCCATCTAGCCGGGGGACTTCGGGACGTCCCAAACTACGTTGACTAAATGTGGTCTCCACTGCCAAGCACTTCCTCCGACACTTTTGCTTTTACGGGCCATTTTTTAAGTAAGGTTATTGGGTACATTATACGTTTTTTTTTCCGGTTCCGGCTGTGTAGACGTAAATACATAGTGTTATAAAGCTCCTTATTTCAACGTATATACTGTAAACATACTGCGAAATCCAGTGTAAAAACATTTGAACTCCATACATACTGTGCGAAACTATATTGCAAACATAAAATCCAAGTGTAAACTGTGCTAGCAAAATAAATATTCAGTGTAAAAACCGTAAAAACTTTTGAGGTTACCTGTCAAGTGAGCATAGACACACCTAGACGACGTCAGCCAAGTGCCATAGATACAGCATATTGCTCAGCGCTACCAACATAACAACTTCCATAAACTGCATTCACAATACTACGTTCCATTCCACGCAAGAGACAGCAGCAAAAATGGATAACCTTCAATCTTTTTTTGACCAAATGAAAATAGAAATGTCAAAACAAACCGAAAACATTATGACACGGATTGATGAAAAATTAGTCCCTTTTAGTCTAGAAATGCAGGTACTAAGATCAGAAAATGAGAAATTAAAGGAAAAGATAAACATTCTTGAACAACATAAAAGACTTAACAACTTAATTATATATGGAGTAAAAGAAACCGAAAAATCAACTATCAATCTCATCGAAATCGTGAAAAAGAAATTTAAAGATGATTTAAATATCACTTTTGAAGAAAGGGATGTAAATACGATCTACAGAATTGGCAAAAATAACACAGAAAATGGAAAGGAAAGGCCAATCCTTCTGACATTCGTCAACCTCTGGAAGAAAAACGAGATAGTGGCAAATAAAAAGAATTTGAAAAATGTGTACGTGTCTGAAGACTACCCGAAAGAAATCCTCGACACGAGAAAGAAACTACAACCAAAATTGGAAGAAGAAAGGAAGAAAGGCAATTATGCATTCATAAACTATGACAAGCTAGTTATCAGACAGGGGAGACCAGGAAATGAGAAACGGAAAAGAGAACCATCAACCTCGCCCAATGTAAAAGAGAACCCTCGCAAACAACAATTGTCAGTGAAAACACATCGTATAAATGCCTTTGACGTAATGAGGAACAGAAGTAACTCTATGCCTTCTGCCAACTTGCCAACTGATCAGAATGTATAGGATGCTGCCATCAGCCACCGGAACAAAACTTTAAAAATACAAGAACTAGAACATAACAGAAATAAAACATTCCCCAACCCGACTTGTCCTCGTGGGGTATCAGACTATAACCCTCCACCAAATACAAATACAGAAATAGATCAAGATATAAAACAAACACTCAAAATTTGCACCTATAATGTAAGAACACTTGCATCAACAGAACGTTTCCTTGAATTAGCCAATGCTCTAAAAAATATTAACTGGGACATTCTAGGCCTCGCAGAAATCCGAAAAATGGGGTGTAAAATCGAAGAGTACAGTGACTTTATCTTTTGCTACACCGGCGAAACTAAAGGACTACATGGAGTAGGATTTCTAATCAAGAAAAAATATAAAAACAACATCACCAACTTTATAGGTATCTCTGAAAGAGTAGCACTTTTACAAATGAAATTTGAATGCTTCCCCTTATCAATAATCCAAGCATACTCACCGACGGAGAGATCATCAGAAGAAGAAATTAAAACATTTTATAAAGACATTGAACATGCTCACACCAAGACAGAAGGAAAGGTAATAGTCATGGGAGATTTCAATGCGAAAATAGGATGTCCAAAAACAGATTATTATCCAGTAATGGGAAAACATGGTTACGGTGTGTGCAATGAAAGAGGTGAACGTCTCTTAAATTATGCTTACCAACACAAACTGTCAATAATGAACTCATTCTTCAAAAAGAAAGAGAGCCGCAGATGGACCTGGTTATCGCCTGACCAAAAAACTAAGAATGAAATAGATTTTATAATGATAAACCACCATAAACTTATAACCAATATCGAGGTACTAAACAAATTTAATTTCTTTTCCGATCACAGATTAGTGAGAGCAACATTACTTTTAGGCCGTCCAGTAAAGAGCAGAAAAACCTACACAACATCATCTAATATCCCCAAGACAGAAACAGAAACCAAAAACTACATCGAAAATCTGCGAACACACACAGAAAGTATAGAAACAGACTGTATTGATATCCAAACATACTACAATATCCTGGAAAGAGGAATAACAGAAAGCTTAAAATACAAAAACGGTACACACCCTCGTCAACACAATATTTTCTCTAAAGACACACTCCAACTTATAGAAAAGCGCACGGAACTACTACACACAAAGAATAAAACCAAGGATATGAAAGAAGAACTTAGCAGAATATACAAAGAGACTAATAGGTCAATCCGTAGGGACTACAAAAACCATAGATATGAGGTTATTTCAAGAAATATCAAAAAATTTAGAAGTGCCAAAAAAGCCTACAAGGAGCTCACTACTCACAAATCATGGATCCAAAAGCTTGAGCATAAGACACTAGAAACAAAATCTAGGAAAGATGTAATAAACCATGCAACTAACTTCTACAAAAACTTATACAAGGAACAAATTCACACTGAAACGGAAGCGCAGGCAACCCATATGTACACGACTGACTGCATCGAAAAAATTGAAGAGTCCGAAGTTTACGAACATATAAAAAAGCTGAAGGCTGAGAAGAGTCCCGGATCAGATGGATTAAGCAATGAGGCCCTTAAAATAGGAGCACCAATTTTAATACACCATTTTACACAATTGTTCAATATGATACTAGACGAAGAAAAAGTACCAAAACAATGGTGTTCATCAGACATAATATTACTCTTTAAGAAAGGAAGTCCCTTGGATATAGGGAATTACAGACCGATAAGCCTGCTGGCAAATATATACAAACTATTTTCCTCTATAATTTTAAAAAGAATATCCGACGACATCGACAAGCAGCAACCAAAGGAACAAGCAGGATTCAGATCAGGCTTCAGCACAATGGACCACATACATACATTAGAACAGGTCATAGAAAAATACAGGGATTACAATAGACCTCTGTATGTGGCCTTCATTGACTACAGCAAAGCTTTTGACAGCATCAGCCACTGTTCAATTTGGAACGCACTTCAACAATCAAATATTAACAGTAAATACATCAATATCTTGAAATATATCTATACAAAAAGTACGAGCAGAATTAAATTAGAAACTAGAGGAGACGAAATACACATAGAAAGAGGAGTTAGACAGGGAGACCCCCTATCCCCGAAGCTATTTATAGCAGTACTTGAAAATATTTTTCAAAAACTTGACTGGAAAAATAGGGGAGTGTACATAAATGGTCACTATTTAAGCCATCTACGTTTCGCTGACGATATTGTTATAATTGCTGAAACTGCTAAAGACCTAGAGGAGATGATGAGATCACTGGACTGCGAAAGCTCAAGAATCGGCCTTGAAATGAATGTAAATAAAACTAAAATATTGACCAACAATCGCGAACGCCCGATAGTGATAAAAGGTAATAATATAGAATACGTCAGCGAATACATCTACTTGGGGAAGCAAATCTCATTTAAAACGTCAAATAACGAGGAAGAAGTAACAAGAAGAATCAACGCGACTTGGAAGAAATTCTGGGCATTAAGAGAAATCCTAAAAGGCAACTACAGCTTGCACATGAAAAGGACAATATTTGATACATGCTTATTACCCTGCTTGCTGTATGGTTGCCAAACTTGGATATATACAAATAAAATAAAACAAAAAATCAAATGCAGTCAAACAGCAATGGAAAGGAGCATGTTAAAAATTAGAAGAATACACAAAATTAAGAACGAAAACATTCGTCAAAAAACAAAACTAACCGATGCTCTCAGGCACGCACTCTTACTTAAGTGGAGATGGGCCGGACACATCTCACGATACCAGGATAGAAGGTGGACTACTGTAGTCACACGATGGAAAGGACCAATGGGGAAAAGGAATGTTGGTAGACCATTAAGACGGTGGGCTGATGACATAATACACGTCGCAGGAAACGACTGGATAAGGTCAGGCAAGGACAGGGAATCATGAAAGAGGATGGAGGAGGCCTTTACCCAAACAGGGGTCCAAATCTCTTAAATAATACTAACATTAATTATAAGTAAACTTTCTTAAAATTAAGCAACAACTAACAAACATTGTAGTAGGTATATATCAAGAGTAAGATTTGGAATAAATGGCTTTATTATTATTCCATTCATTTATTTTTCACACATATTCAATACATTTTTAAATATTATTATAAAAAAAATATAAAACATTTAAAAATATAAAAAATAGTAGCCCACCGGCATCGGGAACAGGGTCCAAGCTACCGGTGGTCAGGGCTCCAGAGAAAGGAACCTCCGGACAATGCGCGCCGTGTCCAGGAGTACCGCTTTCTGAACCAGACCCTTGACCCAGCTGCCCAGCGAGAGCCTCCTCAGATGTTGGTCGAGGCTCTTCGCTATTACGCCGTTGGCCGTCACGATTATCGGCACAATGATTGCTGAATCCACATCCCACATGTCAACAACCTCGCGAGCTAAGTCAAGATATTTGTTCTGCTTATCTTTCTCAGCCTTCACGAGGTTCTCGTCATGCGGGACAGCAATATCAACAATCATTGCGCGACGCTCTAATCGATCTATTACCACTATATCAGGTTTATTGGCAACAATAGTCCTGTCGGTGATAACAGATCGATCCCAGTACAGTGTGATATCGCCATTATCAAGAACTGGGTCGGGCACATACCTGTAGTATGGCACCTCCGATTCCACAAGACTGTATTTCAGAGCAAGTTGCTGATGAATAATCCTGGCTACAAGATTGTGTCTGTGCAAATAGTCTCCGTTAGCCAGACTAGAACACCCAGAAATAATGTGACGTATAGATTCTCCGGGACGGTGGCATGCCCGACAGATGTCAACCGTACCGTCCTTCACAATATATTTCCGGTAGTTTTTAGTCATCATAACTTCGTCCATTATTGCACAGACAAAACCTTCGGTTTCTCCAAAGAGGTCACCGAAACGCAGCCAAGATACGGACGCTAGGAAATCTACATCGGGCCCATGAAGGACCCGGTAAAAGCGTCCGTGAAGCTCCTTGCTCTGCCATACAGTCCTGCGGTCGTTAGTGTCCAGTACCACAGGTTTGCGCCAGTTCTCGCTCGCTAAGGAGAGCGGGGTGAGGCCCTTGTCCACCGAAACTACATCCCGATGCATCCCCACGGTAGCCGATAGGAAATACTCCCTGAGACTGCATATCTCACGGTTGTGAAGGGTCTTGGCGTTTAAGAAACCTCGACCACCGCACTTCCGTGGGATATACAACCTCATCACCGACGACCGTGGGTGATGCATCCGGTTTGCAGTCAGTAGACTACGGACCCTCCTATCCAAGGCGTCTAGTTCGGTCTGAGTCCATTTGAGTATGCCGAAAGAGTACATCAGAACCGGCATGACCCAACCGTTGAAGGCGCGCACCTTATTCCCGCCTGATAAAAGACTTTTCAGAACTTTATTCAGGCGGCCAAAAAAGCGCTCCCTCAACGTTTGTTTCATGTCGGCAGCATTGATGCCCAACGCTTCCGACATACCCAAATATTTGTAGGTTTCGGCTGAACAGAGAGACCTAAGTTGTATGGAATCCGAAAGTTGGGTTCCCGCGGATTCCACAATCTCCCCTCGCTTTACATGCATGACTGCACATTTGTCGACACCAAATTCCATCCTGATGGCGCTACTGAAAGTTTCTGTTACCTTCAGTAGCTTCATCAGTTGTAAATCGGTGGGGGCAAAGAGTTTCAGATCTTTCGTCTATAATATATCAAGTAACAATTGGTTTTATTCATGGTCATTCGAGCAGGATAAAGTGAAGTAATCAGTTTTGGACAGTGACGGTGGAACCCTCAGGAACCCTCTTTCGGTATTAAATATCGGGATTGTGAGTAAAGTGGTGTTGTGTAAATATTGTGTGTGCTGGACAAACTGTAAGTACATTGTAACGATTGTAACATAGAACTTGTAAGTTTCAAAGACTTAGTACAATGAACAGTCTTTAAAAATTACAAAGGACTTGTAAAATTTCAAGAAGTGACCAGACGGGGAACCTATGCCCGATTTTGGTTTATGTGTTTAAGAGTTCAAACACTTAGAAAATTTGGATCAAATTTGGACTTAGAAAATTTTGAGAATTTTAATTGAAAAGTTATTTTTTGGACAAGAACATCACCATGGAAACATTAATCAGATTGCAAGTCGATGTCAAAAATAAGATTGACAGAGGATTTTCCAACTATAAAAAATCTCCGAAAGATAGAATTACTGCGAATTATTTGGAAACAAGGCTTGAAACTTTAGAAAAACAATGGTCGATGTTTGATGAGACTCATACGAAACTTATTACACAGTGCAAATGGGAAGAATATGAGAAATCGGAATATTGTTTAAATGACATGTACAGCCAGTCGGAAGATTTGTACTATCAACAAAAGTTAGGCATACCCATTTATGAAAATTTTCCTGCGAACGCGCAGCAAGTGACAAACCACGCCCTTCTTTGCTCCGGCCAATTAGAGACAATCTGTGACTGTGTGAGTGCAGTGTGTGCGTGTCACAAAAAATAACAACAAACATTAGCCAGTGCGAATTTGCTACTCGCTCATTGTTCACGCCTCCCGTTGTCATTCCCGCCTCAATTTTTACGACCTGTTTATTTCTACCGGATTGATTGCCTGCCTAACTGTGACCCCTTGTTTTGTATATCGGACTGTGATCGTAGAACTCTTTTTGACTCTTGCTCGTATCCTGGACTTTGTGTATTGTGCCTACTGCCGCTTTATCATGACGACGCGAAACCTTAACCAAGAAGAAAGAAACGAAATTATTGTCTTGTATAGACAAGGGCTGAATATATCACAAATTGCTGTGGAGTTGAATTTGCAAGTAAGTCATAGTTTTTTATTCAAAAACAAATAAACATAAATTCACTCCTCCCACCGAATAAAATGGTAATTGTTTTTTATTAATATTACACGATAAATAAATTTTACAGAATACATAAAAAACTATTTTATGGAAATATTATTATCTAAGCATGGGTAGATCGCAAGTTAGACATTTATACGTCAAATCAAAGCATTTTTTACAATATTTTATATATTATAGTTTGATAAAATTAAGTTACTTACAAAAAAAACATTGTAATTAAAGGGCAGAAATTTAGTAAGTAATGCATCATAAACATTTTATTGGCGAGAATCGTAACGATTTCGTTGTTAATATTCATACATTAAAGTTTATTCATTTAAATAATGTTTTATAAAACCTTTCGCTTAGTATTCGTGTGAAATCTAAGCGATAGTGCATAGTAATAAATTTTCCTTTATAAATTTTAATTATAAGATACTGTAAATTAGTAAAATGATGTTATTTTCTTACGCGAATGATTTAATGGTAAACATAGCTTACCGATTAGTTAGCAATCTCACAATTGAAAGATCTCACAAAAAAAAGGAAATTTTTAATAATTTCTTGTGGTATTGAAGGTTATTTAGATGTTTAGAGAATAATAATTGTTTTTTTACGAAACTATTGAAATTAAGGTAGGCCGCCTAATAAATCTTATAAAAAAATTCGAGGAATCTTAAAAAAAATGCAATGAGTGTAATAAATGCTCTGACTACCGAATATGCAATAACACAAAAATTATAGTGTTGCCACATTACCATATTATTGAGTGGGGGCGTGAATTATTAATTTAAGCAAATTATTTGTGTATTTTTTTTTCTATGGGCCTCAGTTGCCTGACAATAAAGGTTTATATTATTAAGTACTGTTCCATGAAAGTATTTATAAAGTGTGTCGTTTGTGTCAATAAAGCTTTTTTTATTTTTAATTTTATTTTTAGTACTATACCAATATTTTCATTGTAGGCACAATTATATAAATCGCATTATTTCTGTATGTCATAAACAAAATTTGTCAAACATTCAATACTAAACTTTAAACTACTAACGAAATTTCTGACGTCGCTTCGTTTCATATAGGTAATAGATTTTTAAATATTTCTTACATGTTATAATATGTATTTTTTTTTGTGTGATTTAAATATATTATAGTCTGATGCAATATCGAAATATTCCTAAATGTATGAAAAAAAGTTAGTTCAACAGGTTTTTACAATCGAATGGTTGGTTCGGTAATAAAAAAAATTGATAAAATAATGACCCTTTGGTGGTGTTCGGGAAACAATGTATAAACACATCTTTTGTTTCAAAAGAAAATTCTAACTGCACATCAAAAATAACAAGTGTGCATGTAGTATACTTATTTTCGAAAAAAAAATTTGGGCACCCCGAAGTAGGTTTTTATTGAGTCCGTTTCATTTATACAGACGGATGTAGAAGCCCTGCAAAGCGAGGCTCCGTCAATCTTTCCTTCCGTCCTTGATTAATTAATTTCGCTCATAAAAAATAGTGCTGCAAATGGTTGCTAATTTACTTATATTTTGAGTTGAGTATTATGCTGCGTCAGCAATTCCGATTGAATTTTGGATTAGTTTTTTAGCTCAAAAAGTTTTTTTTTTGTTATTTTCGTTTATATACGTATATTATCATGCAAAATATTTAAGCTTAAAGACCTTATTGTAATCGTGTATAATGCAGTCAGAAAGTTTGTTTTTTTCCTATCTTTTCAAAGACATTGTTTGGGACTTTTATGACCCTATAACAAATCTTTCAACATTTAAACAATGGCTCTTCGTCACCATTGTTTAAAACTGTGCTTGCGCTCTTAAGTGGTTTGAATAAAGCACACATTTGCTTAAAAGAGTTTCATACACGGATGGAATTTCCCACGTTTGTTTGTTGTTTACTAACTATTTACTAACCATAAAACAGATAAGACTGTTACTACGACCCAAAATAGATAATATTATTTAAAAACGTATGGGATATTTCTCATGAACTTAATCCTTTTGCACACAATATTTTATTATAGTTTTAATAAACTGCTTGTAGTGTATAATATAGGAAATATTAAGTTACAATATAACGCTAATCGTGATTTAATTTTTTGCAGAGGTCCACGGTTCGCCGCTGGTTGCGAAGATATGAAGACGAAGGGAGTATCCTCGAACGCGCTTGTGCACCTCGACCGCGGGCTATTAGTCAAAATCAATTTTATTAAGCAACATGGTCAATACATCCTTCCCGCTCGCCAGATTTAAATCCCATTGAAAATTTATGGGGTTTAATGGTTAAAAAATGGGATAACAGGGCAGAAAGAAATAAAGAAGCACTTGTAAGCCACTGCGAACAAGCTTGGCATTCGTTACGAGGTTCCAACTTGTGTGAAGTCCGGTTGTCTATTGTTTGCCCGAAGATTATATGCCATAATCATCATTTTCCCGAATTTCATTTACCCGAATTTCATTTGCCCGAATGTTTCATTTGCCCTAAAAGACATATGACATACTTTTAATTGCCCGAATTTTAGATACCATAAGATACGAATGCCATAAGTATTGTTTGCCATAATTTTATGTGCCATAATAATTATTAGACATAATATTTAAATGGCATAATATTTAAATGGCATAACAAGTATTAGACAAATATTTAAGCCCCGTAATGGTTTTTTTTTCTGTGCATGGTTGATGGTGGGCTAGGTCGACGGAGCCCCGCTCCGCGGGGCTCCTACTTCTGTGTGGTTTATAAAAAAATAACCACGAAGGGGATGGCGGGGTCTATTCGCTCGCTTCGCTCGCTCACACGACCCCGCCATCCCCTTCTAACCTAACCTGTCCGAGTCGGGGTGCCCTAAAGTCCCAATTGCATCCAATTTCTCTTGATATAAACAACCGTTATACACCCGATGTCGATGGCAAATTATGTTATGGCATATCATAATTATGGCATGTGATAATTAGGACATGTGATAATTATGGCTTACAATGATTATGGCAAATGATGTTATGGTAAGTGACTTTATGGGAAACAATGATTCTGGCACGTGACTATTATGGCAAATGAGAGTAGGGCAAATGAGTATTATGTCGTATGATATTATGGCTGTTGACTATTATGGCAAATGAAATTAGGGCAAATAAAATTCGGGTAAACGGCGGTATACCGTGAAGTCCTTGTAAGGTCCATGCGTAACCGGTGTGATGCTGTAATAGATGCAGAAGGAGCAGCAACAAAATATTAAAACGTAAAATTTTTAACAGTATTACGGTGTTAACGGGTTTATATATTATCCTATATACAGGGTGGAAAGTTTTTATGGGCCCTGAAAGAAAATTACTTTAAATCTTTAATAGATTTTTTTTTACATTCCTTTATTTTAAAATATAAATAAAAGTGCATTAAAATATTTTTGAAAATGTGTCACACCCGGGTATCGAACTGGCTTAAAATATAAAAAAAACAACATTCTGTATTTTATGACATCAATCGATAGGGTCACTCATAAGGATCAAATCTTTCAAACAAACAGTAAATTAAATTAGAGCAAAACCATAAAATTCCAACTTTTAAAATCTAAATTTTTTTTTTTTTTTTTAATACATAAAGTTCTTTAGATTTATTGTTTTCCTTTAATTTAATGAACCATGTTTGTTACAAAAAATTCGTCCTTGACGTCTGTTGTCATAAAAATACAGGGCGTTATATTTATTTTTTAATTTTAGCCAGTTCGATTTTCATGTGTGTCCGAGTGTGGATGCCATTTTATTTCTTTTCAAAAATAAAGGAATGTTTCCTTTAAGTAAAATTCTTTGACTTAACGATTTAAAGTAGTTCTCCTCCAGAGCCCATTGAAACTTTCAACCCTGTGTATTTAAAATACCTCTTAATTTTTATGGAAACTACTTCACACATATTTATAACAGTAAAAAATGCAAATGTTTTTAAAGCAGTACTTATAAATAATCAAGAGAATTTAAAAAATATTTTTAACTCGAAACTACTAAAATTTTCAGATTACACATGTTTCTTTTTAATACAACTGGATACGATGATTCTAATTTATTTTTTTATGATTGAAAAAAAAACTAATTGTGTAATATTTAACCTATATGAAATCACCATACCTAATATCTAACCACCTATATCGTAACCATGTTGTGTAATTATATTCCTTAAACAATTAGATTTTTCAACAGAAAGATTTTGATTATTACAAAACCATGCTGTATATTAAACAATAAGGTTTTAATTCAAGTTGGTTCCAATTTTCACTTCTTTTTGCGATTTTCCAATAATAATAAAGTATCAGACAAAACCATCCTGTATAATTGAATTATAGTTTATTTTTTTTATTCTTATGAGAAATATGAATAAAATTTTAATCTTTATCCCTACGCATTAAAAGATGAACAATTATGAAAATTGAAAACGAATTTGTTTTTAAATAATTACGAACTGGTTTAAGATATCACCTTTAAGCCCTTTTTTCTCATTTGTTTTATTATATCCGGTTGGATAGGTGGTTACCGATACCAAAATAAATTATAATTTATACAGTGAAGTTTGAGTAATCAAAATCATCTTGTATAGGTAACTGTGTAACATTCATAATATTCATATTTGTATACAGAATGGCTTGTATTGTAACTTTTTTTACCCTTTCACAATAACATATAATAGTGCCTGTTCAAACCACCAGGTTAAATTGCATTACACAGTTTGAAATAAATATAATTGTTATTTTCCCACGCCATAAAATATGACCATATTTTGGAGTGTAATTAAGTTTATTTTGATTCGATAATAAAACATTGCACAGTAAATAATGAGGTTCAAAGGGGGTCCACCCTTTATAGCAGAACTTTTTACGTCATAATTTTATTTTGCATAGCAACGGATAGCATAAACCTCTTTTCGCAGAAAATCGTTTGGCATACACTCATTTACCATACACCGAAACCCATAATTTTGTAAGTCAGAATCATCTTTAGGCATAAATTTCATATCCATAATAATCAATAAGTATAACCATCACATCGTAGAAAGTTCAAAACCAGAATCATCTTTTGCCATATATTTTATATCCATAATAATCAAAAGAAGAACCATCATATCGCAGAAAATTCACAGCCAGAATTATCTTTTGGCATGCATTTCATATCTTATTATGGCATGCAGCAAGCATGCAGCAAGCATGCAAGCATGCAGCAAGCATGCAAGCATGCAGCAAGCATGCAAACATGCAGCAAGCATGCAAGCATGCAACCAGCATGCATCATGCAGCAGGCATGCAGCATGCAAGCATGCAACATGCAGCAGGCATGCAACATGCAGCAAGCATGCAACGTGCAGCAGGCATGGCTTCTGTCACGGCACCGGCGCTGCGGGGCTCCTGCGGCCCCACGCGAGCTAATCGTCGCAGATGGTTTTACGTCCACCACCGCAGCTTCGGCTTGCTGGCCGGCTTTGCCGGCCAGCCTCAGCCGCGGCGGTGTGCGTTAAAACCACCTGCTCCTCAGCACGCGGGCCGCCTCGCCCCTCCGCGCCTTCGCGGGTTTAAATTACACTCTAGGGGTAGGGCAGGCAAGACTACGTGAAGTCGGTTTTGCAGCGATTCATTTCTGTCACTCACTTTTGTAGCACACCATAGTGATTTTTTAAAACAATTTTTTTTTTCAATTTGACTAATAAATTATTTCTATTGAAATTCTGTGATCTTCGTAGTATGCTAAGTCAAATTATGCCAAATAATCGGCGCTCTAAATAAACGTTATGCTTAACCCGCCAGTACTCGCGTCTTGTATTAAGTCATGAACGGTCGCGCGCGGGTCGAAAAGACCCAGATTTTGAATGTCTTGTTTTTATTAACTTAATTAACTTTCGGGATTATTTTTAAATTATTTAGAAAGAGAATAATAAGACAAACTTAAAAATAGTTAATTTTTATTATTTAGTGAATTAAAAGTAGTATAAAACTAATTCAAAAGATCACTGCTAAATCTTACTTTTAACGATATAGGAACTAAAAAATAACTTTAACCTTCTTTGTTTAATCTAGAAACATATAAAATCTCTTCTATTATTAAAAAAAATACCATTCTTTTAAATAGCGGCATAATATTAAACTTAACACGTAGCATATTTTTATAATCTGTCTCCAAATTACACGTAAAGATCTACTATAAAATAGTAAGATTTTTTTCCCTATATCAGTCTTATTTTAGTTTTGGCTTAATTTTTGATCACAATTAGTACATATAAATGTAGCATGATCTGTACAAATATAAGTATCACAAAAGTTTGCAGCAAACTGGAACGTAAATTTTCACTCTCAGAAACTTTATTCTTCTCATGAAGTTCATCTTCACCACTCTAACGAATCTAAATTGTAATTGTCAATATCCAAATGATCTTTAATTTTTGACAAATTTTCGCCTTCAATGTCTTTCTCTTCTAATATATTAGATATTCTCTGGATATTCAGACGATTTGACGATATTTATACAAATAAATAAAATCAAAATAATATTTTTGCAATAAAAAATACACTAACACGTAACGTCGCACAAGGGTCGAAACGACCCATACTCACTTGAAACGTCCGTATTGTCTTAATTCCACACGGGAACTGGCTGAAACGGAGTGTGCAGGTAGACAGTGAAGCTATTTGAAGGTACTTAGTGCGACGACACGAATAAACTAATACAAAAACAGTTATGGCACAATAACAAGAGTACTGGGTCTTTTCGACCCAGGCGCGACTGTCCGCGGGTTAACGAAATTATGCAAAATTGTAACTCTGACAAAGGTAATTATTCCCAATACGATTCTGCCCTCTTAAAAGTATCCCATTTAAAATTCGGACATAAAAACATTCGGCCAAAAAACAATTATGTTAAATATTTTTTATACCTTAACAATGTTCGTTTAAAAAAGTTTCTGCCAAGTGAGTTATGCCAAATAGGTTTCGGAGAAACAAGTTTCTGCCAGATAGAGGGCACCCGTTCAAAGGTTCACTTTTAAGCCCTGTTGTTTTTTACAATCATTTTGTTGTAATTAACTTACCAGAACAGGTTCCTGCTCTTATATTCTGTATTATATGTTCCAGTAAACCATAATTTTTCAGGAGTGTTAACATAAAAAGTAATTCCTAAAAAAATAAACTATTTATGTGCAGGTAAATTTTATGTGTTGTGTTTTTACTAATCTGTAAAAATTTGTTAATAAATTAATATCAGCATGTTATTATTAATATTGTCAACGATTTTGAATACGCCATGTTAAATCAGTACAACATAAATACTATAAGCAGAGACCGCATTGTAACACAGTCTCTACTTGTCGAATGTATTTATTCGTTCGTATATTCATGCATTTTACGTTTTCTTGTCTTGATTTTTTTTGAATGCATTCTAGTCATTTCTTAATATTAACAATAATGTTACCAGACGAAACACTTATTATTATGTTATTTTTTAGTTTATGTTATTATGTGTCTATATGTTGTTTGTAATACTGAAAAGGTATATAATGTAATATATAAATAGAAACAAAAATATATGATTTACTTAACAATATTATCTTATGTTAATTGCAACATATTTTTATTGTTATTAGGAAATTGTGTTTAAAAAAATAAATGCTTTATAAGTTAATTCGTTGTTTTTCTACAAATGCCAATCCTTAAAATTATATTATATTTTATTTAACGCCCTAATAACCCTAAAATAAATCTAATTCTGTAGAGATTTTGAAACAAAAAGCAAAAATGTTTAACACTTAATGACAAATAAAAAAAAACATGCCGTAAAAAATCTTCAACCCACGCCCGTGTTCGACATCTGTATAATAAAACATAGTAACTCTTTTATTATGCCCATACAATTGTCTGTTACCTGCTGTAATAACTACTGTCCCCCGCTTCGCTCACGTAAGTTAAACACGTAAGTTCTTAATAATTGTACTATCCATCACAAAAATATTTTTTCTATTTGAACCAGTAGTTTGAGATTGGCTCATTCAACTAATCAAACACAACCCTTCAGGTTTGTAATATTGGCTCCACTCCGGCAGCCAAATGGCATCGTAAAATAAACGAAATAAAATTTTGCAAGAAAATAACATCAGAGTTAATAGAATAGATCGTTAGATGTAATCCCACTAATATTAAATGTGTTTTTTTTTATGTTTGTTCTGTTACACTTTCACACAAAAACTTAGAAACGATTTTTTATGAACTTTACTGTAAAATAGCCAGAATAACATATGGGCTATATGACGTCATGATTTGTCCCAGCGAACACCGCTAAAGGTGCAGCGGAGCGCATTTGAAGATAACAACTTAATATAAACCTTAACTACCTTGACACACGGTCAATAAAAGAATAAATTTGCACGCAGTGCTCGGAGCGCGCTCGAATATTGACCGTATGTTAAGGTAGTTAAGGTTTATATTATATTATTGACTACAAATGCGCTCTGCTGCGCATTCAGCGGTGTGTGCTGGTCCTAAAACCTATGGGAGCGAAGCTGTAATCTAAAACAACATAATGCGGGTGAGACCACGGAATACATTTAGTTTATTACAGTTTAAATTAAGTTTATAATGTCTTAAAACATTTTTCCCAGGAATATAGCTAAATATTAAAATAAAGCAATACCAATAAAACATTTTGCCAAAAACAATCAGAATGTATAAATACGTAATTACTTATAGTTAACAATGATTCATAAAGCGTCTTACTAATAATCGCTGCATAAAGTTATGACAGGTTTATACGTCAAAAAATGTATGGTTACACAGGCTTTATTCATGACATAACTTTACACAGTGATTATTAGTAAGGGCAAAAGAGTTTACGCAGGCCGAGTAAGAATTACAAACACGCCACAAAACAAATGAATGAACCCTGCTAACAAGCACGTGCATAGTAGTGTGAGTGTTCACTTCTAAACTTCATTGTATGTCGTTGTGTAGACAAACACTATCATAATACGATTCCTATTGGTCGAAACTCAAGCTCCGCGCGATCGAGCCGAGAGCCGTGCTATGCGATTGTCGCCTTAGAGATGGGCAAGCGGAACTTTAGTCGATAGTACACGGACTACAAAACAGCGTTGAAAGATCGTTTACAAGTATGTAGTACAAATAAAAAACCAGCAGCCGACGACTGTGACAAAGAAGGTAACCAAATGACCCAGAAAGGCGTTAAATTACCAAGGATAACAATACCGACGTTTTCTGGTCACTATTCTCAGTGGACAACTTTTCGTGATCTATTTCTCTCTTTAATTCACAATAATGTCTCATTGGATAATGTCCAAAAACTACACTATCTCAAAAGCTATCTAAGTGGTGAACCTGAACAACTTTTGCGGTACCTACCCATTACAAGTGACAATTACTTTATTTGTTGGAGCATTTTGGAGAATCGATATAACAATAAGAAATTTCTAACCGACTGTATTTTGAAGAGATTTTTTACCATAAAAAGCCTAAATAGTGAGTCATGTAAAGGCTTAAAGGAAATGTTTGACGTCACTAATGAATGTTTGAGCGCTTTAAAAAATGAAGGCGTTAATATTTCAAGCTGGGATATTATTGTTATTTTTATATTATGTTCCAAATTAGATGCTGAATCTCGTAAACAGTGGGAAGCTAAAATTTGTAGCACTATTAACGTATTACCAACTTTGAATCAATTTTTAGAGTTCCTTGAACATAGATTTAGGTCACTTGAATTTTTATGTCCTAAAGATGTAAAGAGTACCATCACACAGCCACAGCACAAAATCAAAACTATTTACGAGAACAAATTATCTTTGTGTTCTTTTTGTTCTAGCACTACTCACAAAATAGGAAAGTGTAAGGATTTTTCCAAAGAGGAGATGTCATCACGCCGTAATTTTGTCCAGAATTTCGGGTTGTGTTTCAATTGTCTAGGAGCAAATCACTCGGTAATGTCGTGTCGTTTGCCCACTAGATGTAGAATTTGCAAAAGGAAACACCACTCGCTGCTGCATACCAATAATAACCAACCAACTGATTATCAGGAACATAACAAGCAATCAGTTGATAGTACCGATGTTGTTGAAACTGCTACAACATCACAAGACGAGACCAAGGTAAGGAACATAACCAGTTGTTTTTCAAACACAAATTGCCAGGTTGTATTACCAACAGCCTTGGTAAAAGGAGAAACAACCAAAGGCTCTACTATAACACTGCGGTCCCTAGTGGACCAGGGATCACAGGCTTCTTTTATAACGGAGTCTGCAGTCCAATCACTTGGGCTTAAACGTTTCAAATGCAACAGTGTTATAGTAGGAGTGGGCGGTGAGCACAATGACTCGCCTATATGTAAACATGTTGTTTATATCAATCTGCAATCTCTCCAAGATCATTCATATACCTTAAAAACTAAGGCATATGTAATAGAAAAGTTAACTTCATTTCTTCCTGAGAGGAAAATAGTGGTCCATCAGTGGCCTAACTTACCAGTTTTGAAGTTAGCAGATCCGAAGTTTGATATACCTAATAAAATAGATTTGCTGCTTGGTGCAGAAGTCTATACTGAAATTATAAGCGAGGGATTGATTCGAGGCCCTCCTGGGACACTTATTGCGCAGAATACCAAACTTGGCTGGGTTTTATCTGGCAAGGTGAGTTGTGATAGTAAGACAAACACTGAAAGCTGCAACAGTACTATCATCACTATGCATAATAACATTTGCAAGTTACCATTCAAAGATCCAAGCTGTAAGTATGGGAATTCGTGTCAAAATAAAACTAATAAATGTAAGTGGACCAACTCTACATACACAGGAAGTGCATCTTGGCTGAGCAGCCACCGCACTCGCTGGAAAAGGTTTACAGCCAATTCAGTATCAGGTCACCGTCTGGTGAGTTTTTGATATAATTTTACATCGATTTGGGCACATGAAACACCGGAACCGGAGATTGGAGACGTAGTGAGGTAGAAACATCCTCATCCAACCAAATGGCTTTTTAGGTTACAAAGTCATTGCTAAACACCCGGGTTCGGACAACATTACGAGAGTAGTTCTAGTTATTCTTAAAATGCTCTCATATCTTATCTTGTTTAAGCTGCTGTTAACCACACTTGTGTTTTACCTGTTACTCATTATAGTAACATTAGTTTTTGCTTATTGTATAAAATTACCAGTTGTATTATTTTAGTGTTTACCATGGTTACTGTTTGTTATTATCTGTTTATTTTCATATAGTGTATTAATTGTTTTCTATTGACCGTTCAACTTATTTTATCTTATTAACTATCTACTGAGAGTGTAACGTGTCATTCAGTGAACAAATTGTGTTTGTTACCATTTTTAAGACGTTGGTTATCGTTTAACTGCAAATTGTTTCAGCTTAAGTATCTATATCTTGTTTTTAGCCACCATGTCCTACTAATTTAAACCTTTGTTTTCCTTTATATAATACAGTCCATTTATTATCGAATGTGGTTGGTTCATGGTGGGCGGAAACAATGAACATTCTGTTCATAGTGGGCGGTATGTTTAATATTACGTTTTATTCAGTTTAGTTACATAACACCGCGATAGATGGCATTAACCATATACGTCACATAATTGCATCGCGGTGTTAAGATCTACAGCCGTCCAACGACCTCTTCTTGTGATTTTAAATAAATGTCTTCGTCTTCGTATCAAGTAACAATTGGTTTTATTCATGGTAAAAATAAATTTTACAAATTTCAGAATATATTTCAGATTATTATTATTATTATTATATTGGGTACATAACGTCACGTTATGACCTACGGGAGCGGAACAGTGCCCATAGAGATAGGGCACACCTAACGCAAGTTTAACCGCGGGGAACATATAGTTTACGATAATTTTATACAGTTTGGGCCCAGATATGTTTATTGCCGCATTTGAAGAATGTAAGGGGTGCAGGTGAGCAGAGAATGAAGACATTCTAGTTTACGGGTCATAGTTAGATCAGTTACATTAAGTTTTGATGATGGACTAGTCAAATCGCAGGATTTGACTGTTCTATAATCAAATCCTGCGACTGTCGCGATTTTCATATTTTTTTTAGATAGCTACGGTGTTTGATAGGATACTGTTTTATGCAATAATGCTGTTGGCTGACGAAAGACTTAAAATGACGCCGCTAGATTTTATTGTTTCATGTCGCGTGACCACAACTTTTTTGTGTATTATGTGAGACCGTAAATCGTTATTAAACGTAACTTTTGTTATGTCAGAATTTTTCTATAGTGAAGTAAGTAAAATATTTGCATAGCTATATAATTCTTGACTATGAACTGAAAATGCGTCATTATTATCAGGAAGTGGCAATAAGAAACTCGATTCTAGTACCTATTTCTTACTGTAGTATATTATTATGTCGTCCAAATAGACCATTTACGTACAATATTGTTGGAAAGCCCGTTTGTCTTGTGATTATCTCAGTAACGACTTTGCAGATTTGTGTCTGTTTATGTTTTGTGGTTTCTTTTTTTTAAACGTTGTCCCATACTACTCGAAATTTCTTCTGTGTCATGGTTGTGTTACATACGTGTTATTCAAACTTTTCCCCATTCGCACTTCGTACCGCGTACGCAGTTGAGTCCCATTCACACTTGGTCCCATTACACAACCATTCAGACCCGGAATAAATACTCGTAGATCATACAAATTTTTGTTCTGTGTGAGTATCGAATGCGCCACACTAAACAGCAGCCGATCACTCAGCTACCGTCTTGTCTAAAATGAAACCTTTGTTAATAATATATTAAGCCTCCATATTGTTTACTCACATTAGTATTACTTATTTGCGGTGAAATTACGCATCGACGTCCTAAAATTGATTTGATTGGTGATTCACCGTGAGGTACTTTAACCTCAGCGCCGAGCCGAGGTTGCAGTACCGGTTTAATAATCTATTGATTGAAATACAATTTGTTTGAATGATTTTTACATAATATATAGTGTTATTGTAAGTGAATTATTAAGTCTCTACATTAATAACAGAGTTTATCTCGTTGCTCCTTATGTTACATTCAGACTCTACCGGACTATGGTCAGTATATTTTTCTTCAGTCACAAAACGATTTTGAACTTTGTACTTTTCCAAATTAGCCACAGTTGATCCTCGACAGGTTTCAAGTTGAAAAGTTCATAATTGGCACCAATAATTGGCATACAGATACCACCTGCTTCTGGCCAAGTTTTGGTCCACTTTATTAAAAACGTGTTCCAACGTGTCAAGGGTATAATTTAAAGTCGTTTCAGTCTCCCTTTCGACAAGAATTTAGTGATTGACTCACACGAAGGTCGCGGACTATATTCGTACAAAGTTTATTTTTTCTTCGCCTGATTCATCGGTTAGTGCTGCCCCGTTATCGATAAATTATCGGGAAGCCGTTAGAGAAGTTGTTATAGCCTCTCGTTTGTGCGTGTTTTATTACATCATAGAGATAATGATGTATGAATGAATCGTAGACCTTTGTACTTTTCTGAGAAATTAAAATCAGCTATCTTATTAATTAATTATTAAATATTTCTGATTTCATGTTGTTAACGTTTTGGTACGTAACCAACGAGTCTAGTGTAAAATTGTGAATATACACGTTCCCAAATGACTCCTCTTTACTTAAACGGGCATCATTATGTCAACAACATGTTTATATTTCATCCACGTTCGGAAAGAAAATTGCAGCAATCACCGTGTGCAAGGAGATTAATGGTGGTCGTATCAAAATAAGTCGCAATTATTATACTGTCGACGGTTGTATTACCGTGTTGTACGCAATACTCCATCTCGTAATCGACTTTTATGACAGCTATTCACGAACCACGGTGGTCTTACTATACATATTTAAATGACTATAAACACATCCATTTTCTAACACATTACGTCAAGTTGTCGTGTTCACCTCAGGTTTTATAAATGTTATAATTCAAGCCACGAGTTTCCTTATTGTCTTATACCATGATTCATTAGTCAGGCTTGAAAATTTATAAATAAAAAATGTTTACCAGCGTATTTATAGAATATTGAATCATTGGTTACAATGAATCTGCTTGCGACGGCAGTAAACATGCGTTTTGATGTCAATAGCTTCCTATTATTTTGTAAACGAAGATAATTTCTGTGATGTTGTTTTTACTAGGAACTACATAATGCAATATATTTTATGATGAAGTGCATTGGGTAAAACTTAAATTACAGTTAGCACATTGGTTATTTATGTATTATGTACTTACGTTTCTCAACATTGTATACAGTCTCTCAACATTTTCATATACAGCAAGAAAATTAAATTATATCTCTACAATCCGATAATAACAATAAATATGCGATTTATTTCCCTAACAACAAGCTCTATCGACGTCGATAATTTTTTTTAAATTTATGGGTATCGAAAATTAAAACTTAATATCGATAAATTGTGGGCTTACGTCTTTCACGTCACTAGTCTTCTAAATATAGTGTTTTTTGAGCTTATACAATCATTTCATTCACTAAATATGTGGCGGGAAGTAAAAAATTGACCGTGACGAGGTGGGACTAGGAAACATTAGTTAAAATTGGTATTGTTCTGCCGTTTAGTAGTTAGCTGCATGTTTTGTCTGCGCAGTACGTTTCGGTACGCCCGTGCCTATTATTAACCTCAATTTGATGAATGTGTAGGTGCTTAGACTTGGGTGTTGGGTTTTGGGTATGAATTTTGCAATTCTAGTACGTAATGTAAGGTTCTGTATTGTTCTTGCTAGACAGGCACTTATTTTGATTACCCATCTCAAATATTGTATACATACTTACATACACACATATTTCTGATTCATCCCTCATATTGTCCCGAATGTCTGATTCATCAAAGCAGTCTCCGCTTTGGTTACAAACATGAATGATGTGATCGTTCACTAATATTTTTTGAAAGCAAAAAAAGAATTATGATTATATTACCCATAGTCTTGGGACCATGACCACCATTTTAAAGCGAAGCCGCGGGTAGCAGCTAGTTATTTATCGCTAGCACCAGGAACCGGCGAAACGGCGTGTGGACTCCTTGAAGGATTAGGGCCAAGTACCTAGTTAATTTAGGGCTAGGGGAACATAGTAAGAATAAAGTAAACCCTTTGCCCTGCAGTGGGACACTATGCTCATAATGATAAACGTTCCAGGATTAATTGAATAAACATCATAAATATGTCTGTAGCCTACTTATACCTTACCTTAAAAAAAAAACTAAAGTGTCAAAGCTTTTTAGTTTATTTACGATTACCAAGAAAAACACAATCGGCACATTAGCACTAGCCGCTGACACCACAATTCGCCGCACCAAGCTGACTTCTCGCAACTGCCTTTACGATGCTCTCGACGCTTTACGAGTGTCATTCCCAATGATTGGAACACAGACGGAAGATGGATATTAAAATCAGGAATGCCGGAGTGCCGGACAAATACCAAACTCGGAGACGAAGAGTTCCGTACAATTTTAAAATCAAACACCCAAAAAAGCGCGATTCTTGCATTATTTTTTCCTTTTTTGGCGTACCATCTGATGTTATACCTATTTTAGACCTTTGCAATACTAAAAGTCTTGCAGATGCGTTACTATTCTAGAGCCAAAAATGATATGTCTTATGTGCCTGTGATTAGACTGGCACCCATTCCCTTCTTAATACCGAATCACAGTTGTGTTGCTTTGGGGCAAAAATAGGTATGGTGGCAGTACTTCTCCGGATGAGCTTCTTTACAATGACCAACGGTCGCCTGTAGGTAGTATACACACACGTGATAATTTCTCTTGCAATAAGTTGCAAGTGTATATGTGTGTTTATCGAACGCCCTTAGAGTGTGCTCACTACCACATTATTTGTGTCGATTTTCGTCAACACCTTCGATAAAACTGCACAAACGAACTGGCCAATCACGTAGCGATATAGTTAATCCTTGTTGCGTGTACCGAGCATTCCTAAAATGCAGGACCATTTCACTAGATACTGAACCCTAACAATAAAAGGAAGCTTCATAATAATGTTGTTCTGTGAAGGCCCATATTTAATGGGCTGGTGAAATTGCTTCCGTATTTGAACCTGATTGAAGCACTCCTCATGAGAATTACGTGGAAATTTGAACATGACTACTGCAATGGCTACATTAACTCGTAACAATACAATGCAGATGTTCTGAGTGTCGATGTTATGAGCTGTCAAAACGCGATTCCTCCATAAATTTTGCATTATTAGCGGTCTATGACATCATTTATTAGTCAACTCGAATGACAACTTTATTGGTGTCTGCTTTGACACCAATAAAGTTGTAAACTAAAATTATAATCTATATATACATACATATAAAACTAAAATCGAAATAGGAATCGGATTTTCATTGCTCAGATATATTTAAGACATCCCGTGTCTTGAAAAACCGTTGCCGGGAGCAACGGTAGACATTTAGATCTTTAAAAGTGGTTACGGGTCAGAAGCCAGAAAGTCTAACCCAGGGGGTCATGTTATCCAGTTACTTGGTTGTGGGGGTCTGATAGGCTCGACATGTAAAGCACTGGTATTCAGCCGGATCCGACTGGTCTGGAACTACTCATGGCATACATTTGGCATTTAGTGATAGTGGTAAAAGTTCATTGTTAGTCATTGACAATTTGCCAAACATAAACCTTTCTATTTACCTACTAGTGCCGTTCCTTTTACTGTATAACCTTTTTTGTTGCCAGAAGTCTGAAACTGCTAAATCATTATCAAATAGATTTTAGAATTGGTCTGTAAAAGTTATTAATGCGACAACTGTATTACAAAGTTTCACACTGTAATTCTCCCGTCTTATTAACAGCCAATCATACGCTCCGTTCACATTTTCAATACATCACAACACATCTAGTTACAAGTCGCCTTTTATAGCATACACTATAAAATAAATAATCTGCGGTATCTAAACAGCCAATCACAAACAGGCAAAGCCAATATAAAACCAGCTTTAAATTAAGACATTAACCATAAAAAGGGTAAAGTCCTCGCACTTTCATGGTCTGATTACAAACATGTGCGTCTAATGAGGCGGGAAGAGACGGCGCCACGGCAAGTGCCTAATTAGAAAGTAGAAAATCTAATTATTCCGCTAGAGTCTACCGGTACCGCATATCTTGCAGGCATTGGCCTCAGGTCAGATGGAATCAGTGAGAAGTTTCAGAAACTTTGTTGAAATTAAATTGTCTGTAAGATGGTAAAAATGGTCATGGATTCAATGCGACTAATGCTACAAGAGATCAGAAGGCCAATTTTCTTTAATAAAAACATTTCAGATTTAGTCGCTAGCTGATTAGTGATAACCAAATCAATTGCAAAACTTGTCAAAAATATTTGACAAAAAGAGACAGCCATTTGGTTGAGTTAACATTCTTAGAAATACAAGATTTTCTATCTGTATACAGTTAAATATACGCCCTATAAGCTTGCAGTAGTGACTACTCAAAGCTATGCAGTACCATTATCGAATTCAGCCAATGTTATCGATAAAAAACAAGCCTTGTCTCGATACATTCACGATCTAGACACGATCCATCACTCAGTCACTGGTCGTGATCGTCACGCATTTGCATCGAATTCGTTTCGCTCTGCTGACTCGATTCGAAAACATATGTGTGACGGTACCGTGGTGTATTGTCGTGTGCTATCGTTGGTCATCATCGACATATCACTTGTAAACGTCCAGCAGTGGATATGAGACTTGGAATGAAGAGAAACAATGTCAGCTTTTGGGATCCTGGAAATCAGATACATATTTATTGACCTAACAAATAAAAGCTTAATAAATCGCACATCGCACCATTCAGAGATGCTTTTGGTTTTTTTTTTCAATCAAAATATTTTTAAAAGACGAATTATTTTATTATCAAGAAACTTATTTAAATAAAGGTACACTACTTTACTAGAATATGAAGAACATTCGAACATTTTAAGTAGGTAAACACTAAGAAATTTTAGCTTAGCCAGTCATAGCATTAAAGAAACCTTTTGCTTCTACAACAATCAAATAAATGTGGACTCGTAAGACAAAAGTGTTCATTCTCAAAGTAATATTAAAATGAATAGCCAAGCCATTAACAGCGCATTTATCACGGCTAAAACTAATGGCTTCAACCTTTTACAATGCTTCAAGACTTCCAAAAGCGACTAAGGCTTAACAAATTAACAGAAAATAAATTATGTCAAAAACCACTGTTTTCCTAATAAATCTGGCTTTATATCTGGACTTGCTATAACAGGTACAATAGCCACGTTGACAGTTACAATGACAAATGGACCAGGAGTACAGTTTATAAGGAGGAACATTAATAACTTAGAAAGCAGTTATAATAGAGGATTTAATGATTTGTCTGTCTTAATATTGTGGAGGTGCGGAAAAGGTTTTGTTGGCAATTGATAGATTGTGAAACTAGGTTCCTGGTCCTAGGGGATGGGCCAATGAGGTACAAAATTTGTAAATGGCTATCAGCATTATTTTCTTTTAATTTTTCAATTGCCCTTTTTTGTTTCTGTTCTTACAGATATGGCTATAGAGCGACGCATTATGCACGCTACATATCGCCTTCATGCGGCGACAACCTCATGCTTACAAAATGTTTAAATTGAACACCTAAATATGAAGTTTAAATAATAGATTTCCGATTCTCGTGGTTCTTATTAACTCAAAATTATAGGATGAGGAGCATCTTAGAGATAAGCTCATGCGTTCGCGTACGCATTGCGAAAAATGAATTAAATAAAAACAATAATGTAGATAAGAAATAGTGTTTGCCAGTTTTTTACTGCGACTAAATCGGAATTATTCTGGAAGAGGCTCAAGACTTTCTATTTACTTCTAGCACTATGCATTCACTGAACACAGCTCATAAAGGTATTCATTTAATGAAATCAAACTCTGAAACAAAAGTAAGTGATGAACCTCCAATCAAAGTTGTCTCGAGTCTCGAACCGTTCTTCAATATCGTTAGCTACTAAAACTATCGTGACTAATCGTACTTCAGTTCTGCTGACTTGTCAAGGGCTAATGTTGACTTAGTTCTTTAATAGATTCCGGAAAAATCTCGAAACCACTCAATTGTTTGCTTGAGCTTGCATGATTAACTGTTATGTTAGTTTAAGGAAATAAGTTGAATATGATTTAAAATCAGCTGCACTTTTTACCAAGTGATGATAGTTTATATTTTTTGAACTATTCCGTTCTCTTAAATTAGACTTTAATTAGGCAGGCTTTAGCTTCTACTAATTATTCATGATCATCTATACTCAGATCCCAATCATTTACTTTTGAATTAACAAACAGAGGAATTCAGATAGTTGAGACTAGTTGTTCAATCGAACTGTAGGCTGCTATAGAGAAGAGCTAACAAAAACTCCATGGATGTGCTTTTAAGATAACGAATTATAAATACATCATTAATATTGAATCTGTGGGTTTAATGTGAGCTTGGGTAAGCTTCGACAGTGTCAATAGCATATGGTTAGGCTCTATTTGGACTGGTCCCGTTGTAATGTTAATAACAGTTCTGCGTTTATTCTTTTCCATTCACACTCATAACTCGCTTCTCTCAAACATCGAACAAAACCCACCATATTTAATAATTCAACATCTTTGACACAGCTACCTACTCATTTACTGGTCATGATGTCCAATATTTACGGAGCACAAACACACATAGGCCATTCACCTGCATGATCAGCAAGTTTTTTGTTGCATAGTAATTATGTTAAGTAAAATGTACTTGACTTGATTGTGAAATTAGATTCTGTGTTATTATTCGAAGATAATTTTGCGGTATTCCCAACAAAATCACGAGGTCTCGGTGTTAACCCTCCTCTGAGGTCTGCTGGCATACCACAGTCGAACTGACAAAGCAGATCCATAAAAAAGGACTGTCTGCTTTGTTGAGTGGTAGAAGGTCATTAACTGTAGTGTCATGTATCTCTCAGTACCTGAGCTCATTTAAATATCCTCTAATTTTCCTGTTTTGAACCCACCACATGTCATACCTTATTAATATTGTCCTTATCTTCGTGTGCATTGACAAGTACTTTCATGCACAAACACCCATCAAAACCTTTTATTCAATAAAGCTTAAGTAACAGTTTCAACAAACCATCACGGATAAGTGCCACTGTTTCAAAATGTTACTGAATTTCGACAGCGGTATTTGCTACCTACAAAATTAAGTTTAAGACCACACCTAAGACATCAATGCGTAGGATCACGCCCATAGCATCATAATTGAGAACACACAGTCTATGCTAATACGAGCAAGAAAACACCAAGATGTTGAATCATTCCATCCACTTCAATCTAACCTTTCCGCCTTTGCAATAAGAAACAAGGGTATGATATAAAACAAGTTAATACATTGCAGAGTTTGAAATAGTGAATCATGGGAGATGAGTCTCATTCGAAGCGATAGGCTACGTTGCAGTAATGAAGCTTATAATGGAGCCCGTTTGCGATATACATGGGCGTCAACATGTTCTATAAATGTAATCAACTCAATTAATGTAGTCGTTGATAATTATTGGGGTTTACGGAGTATAGCTTTAGTAATAAAATGGATTATTGGATGACTAGAACGACCACACACGAGTTTAATCTGCCTGAACCAGACGACTTAAATTGCGGTGCTTATAAGATGATTTGTGCTCATTACTGCGGTCACGTCTTTTCACACCCACGGGAAGAATAACAGTTTCGGAATCCGGATCACAAGTCATAAAATGACCTCAATTCGTACCAAAGGACCACACACTTAGGACCAAGTGAACAGACCCCGATGTGTTCAGTATGAGAATCCCGCAGATGTTTCTGTATTCCGTAACATCCTTCAAGTGTTAGATGTTGAATAAGATTACGATGATGCTTAAGCTTTCCGAACAGGTTTGGGTCAAGTCCACTTGGCACGTGTCTTGGCTATCGATTGAGATAAACGCTTTATGAATTGATTGAATAATGTCGCTTATATCGCTCAAAGTGGTTCAATGACAATTTGATATCCTTCAACTTTGTATTAAGCTTTGTGAATTTTGCTTGCTATTGCAATCTTCTGATTGATATGGATTTGATTTCTTTCGTTTTAAAATGGTGGCTAAATAAAAGAGAAAAGTCATTCGCTGATTGAACACGAAACATAGAGAACTAATTAGCCTATAAAGCCGGCAAACCTTTAAGAACAGAGTTAATTTTGTATTGGATGAAGTCACGAAGCAAAAGATAGTTAAAACATAAAAGTTTTAACATAAGCCCCAACAAACTTAAGGCACATAACAGAGGAAACTCAGCTCCCAAAAACTAGCTAACAATTTAGCATTGTCCTCAACTTCTAAACGACCTAACTTTAGAAACATCTGGCCAATTCATCACGCTGAGTAGGCCGAATGTAGCAAAGCCCGAACTGTCCAATTTAGCCCAGTTTAGTTTGGCCATTACCAATTAGTGTATAGAATGCACTTAAACAGTTTGTCCTTAGCTTATGTACTATGCGTAGACGAGTTTTACAGCCGACGGTGGTAGGGTTACCTCGACTTTTTTTTACAGCAATATTCCATATAAAATTGCTGTTTATGTTTAAAGTTTGCAGGAGTTCTCTTATTTCTTTAATCTTTTGCATGTGTTATTTTGCAGAATTTTCTATAAATTTTCCGTTTATAAAAAGTTGTGTTTATCAGAATCTGTTATGTGATTCAGCAGTGAAAGCGTAAAAGACAGTTACTTATTTTAATATAAAAATAGATTTATAAACTGTTGGAATTTAATTTACATTGCCCCCGTGCAATCGTGCTCAGGTTTCTGTTCTGTTGATTTACGTTACCCACAGTCTGGAGTTACGTCTTTGCATAAATTCCTTACAAGGTTGCCTTCTAACCCTGTCTTCATAAAAGCCAAGTTATGATAAAGACCTTGTCTCCAGTAAAAAGGTATGTTTACGATATCACCGATTTATGGCTACGCAGCCTCGATCGTAATTTCGCAAAATTGATCGGTCTGAAACATTGGCAATAAATAATATCGTAGTAAATGTCAGGGATTCAGAAGTGCTTTCGTGGACAGGAATGTATAGGCAGGAGGTAAACCATCCACCGTTTAACACGGGTTAATCTAAATTTAGATAGCTATAGCATTGCTTTTGCCCGTGACTTCATCTATGTGGTTCAAAAGTGGTTTTTGACTTTTGACCATCCTTGAACAGTAAGATTACTTGGTTCTTATCTAATTCCATGAAAAACGGTATAGAATAATAACACAAAAGGTTACCTTACTTACCGTCAAGAAAATTTTGCCAAGGCTTATAATTTCAGGTTGAAATTACATCTATGCCAATGTTGTTAGTCTACAGTGTCTGGTTTGGACGCGCTATTCTCAGAAACTCCTGGTCCCATTTGAAATAAATCTTTCCGATCAAATCACCATTCTATCTAAGACGGTTATGTACTATTACGACCTCTATAACCAATGGCATATCTTTACCTGGTTAAAACCACAGTATTCCAGAATTAGTAGCTCCTTTAAGAGTCAAGAGATCTCTAGCTGCCCAAGTGTACTACAACTCTTAACTGAAGTATCTCTTCTAGTCCTCGACACGTCTTGAATTCACTTCAGCTACGGAACGTCTTTATCAGATTAGATGAAACTTTGATCAGAAGGCGGGACGTTCACCTGTACAATGACATGTTGGAATTTGAGTTCAATGAATGGCGTTAGGTTTAAGCTGGCATGGCAGACTAATATATGATTATGATTGTTGTAATAGTGCATATTATCATTGTACGGGAACCGCCCATTATTAAACGGGCGTATACAAAATCACATGTTTGTGGAACCTAGTTTGCTTTTGCTGATGCCCAAATGTTTGAATAGAAATTAACTCTAAAGACCACCTTTGTTTTTTAGAGATTCATCCCTAAAATATGCCTCTAGGTATCTTTTACTAAACCTTCTTGTTCGTCCATTAGTCTGTCTGTAAGCGAGTTAATTTCATGAAATAGATCTCCTTCAGGTAACCAACCCTTAACACGAGATGGTATGAAAGCTCGAAAAAATCTGTTTAGAATCACATTTTATCATAAAACATAAACCGGTTAAGTATCAGCCCTGTGACTGCGTATACCGTTACAGACGTATAAGCCAATATCTTGAAAACTGGTTCAATGCTAGCCGATCCTTGTAGGGACACTAAATCCATCACGATTGCATACAATGTGCTGTTATAACATCAGCGCTATGTAAGCGCCCATGGGATTTTTAGAAGGAACTGGGAATAGATGTAGAGGTCTGGGATAGTTAACTGTTGGGGAGGGTGCGGGTTCAGTTCCATTCGAACACTAAAATGTGTTTCTCCAACGAGTTAAAGGCCTTCAATTCGAGTAAGGTCGGTTACGATGTTAAGAAGTGCCATAAGCTATAAAATGTATAAGAAATATACTAAGTTTTAATGAATATGTGTAACAACCCGTAAAAGTCTACTTTAACACATACATCTTAACGATTTTGCAAAAGCGTTTAGTATCCACAGTACTCAGGAAGTTGAAAATAAGAATTGCCTTATTTTATGTCCATTTTCAAGCCTTAACGTTTCATATATTTTGTTCCAGGCATCAATGGACCTTCCTCCGGACAAAGCAAAACTCCTACGGAACTACGACCTGGAGAAGAAATGGGAGATCATCTGCGACCAGGACATGGTGCAGGCCAAGGACTCGCCAACACACTACCTCAACAAGCTCAGAACGTACCTCGATCCCAAGGCATCCAGGAGTCACAGGGTATGTACGAAAGATAGATGTAAACTAGACATTGCTAGTCAGAAATCGATAGTAAACGATGTTCAGAATATAGGTGAAGAAGATTTAGGGCCACTAGAAACGTGCTGCGGGTTGTTCGAAAGAGATACCAAGGCTCCGGACACAAAAGGCTAAGAAGGAACATAGGTGGGTTATAGTTAGTAGAAGTCTAACACTCCCTCTCCGCCCAAAACGAGGGGAGCCTTTTGGTAAAAAGGAAACTGAAACGTGGTAGTTCCCACTTGACCAGTGCTTTATGTCGAATAGAGATTGATTAAAAAAGTAAAATTCTAGCAAATGTATTTACACAAACACAGAAATACCCAAAGTTATGTATGTCCAAAGATCTTATCACTTTTTTTTCGCTTTGCAGCATTATACTTCGTTCTTAATACTTAATTCTTCATTGTAATTGCCAGCTCTAAGTCTGCACGTTCCTTTGTCATGTTAATAAGACGAATCTAATCTAGCCTTTTTTAGGGTTCCGTACCTCAAAAGGTAAAAACGGAACCCTTATAGGATCACTTTGTTGTCCGTCTGTCCGTCCGTCCGTCCGTCTGTCAAGACCCTTTTTCTCAGAAACGCGTCGAGATATCAAGCTGAAATTAATATCACATACTCAGGTCTGCTATCTCTCAAAGCAGTGAAAAAATCAAGTTTCTAAATCAACGCAATAAAAAGATACGGTGGTTTATATTGCATATTTGGACATTTACAAGGAAATCAAAACCTATAGGGTACTTCCAATTGACCTAGAACCATGAAATTTGGCAAGGAGCAAGGTCATGAAGCAGAAGTAAAGGGAAAACTCCGAAAACCGTAAATTTGTAGTTAGTTCACATCAGGCGTCCGTCTATCCGTCCGTCTGTCAAGAACCTTGTTCTCAGGAACGCGTCGAGATATCAAGCTGAAATTAATATCACATACTCAAGTCTGCTATCTCTCAAAGCAGTGAAAAAATCAAGTTTCTAAATCCACGCAATAAAAAGATACGGCGGTTTATATTGCATATTTAGACATTTTCAAGGGAATCAAAACTCAAAACCTACAGGGTACTTCCCATTGCTCTAGAATCATGAAATTTGGCAAGAAGCAAGGTCATGTAGCACAAGTAAAGGGAAAACTCCGAAAACCGTAAATATGTAGTTAGTTCACATCAGGCGTCCGTCTGTCCGTCCGTCTGTCAAGAACCTTTTTCTCAGGAACGCGTCGAGATATCAAGCTCAAATTAATATCACATACTCAGGTCTGCTATCTCTCAAAGCAGTGAAAAAATCAAGTTTCTGAATCCACGCAATAAAAAAATACGGCGGTTTATATTGCATATTTAGACATTTTCAAGGGAATCAAAACTCAAAACCTATAGGGTGCTTCCCATTGACCTAGAATCATGAAATTTGGCAAGAAGCAAGGTCACGTAGCACAAGTAAAGGAAAAACTCCGAAAACCGTAAATTTGTAGTTAGTTCACATCAGGCGTCCGTCTGTCCATCCGTCTGTCAAGAACCTTTTTCTCAGGAACGCGTCGAGATATCAAGCTAAAATTAATATCACATACTCAGGTCTGCTATCTCTTAAAGCAGTGAAAAAATCAAGTTTCTAAATCCACGCAATAAAAAGATTCGGCGGTTTATATTGCATATTTAGACATTTGCAAGGGAATCAAAACTCAAAACCTATAGGGTACTTCCCATTGACCTAGAATCATGAAATTTGGCAAGAAGCAAGGTCACGTAGCACAAGTAAAGGAAAAACTCCGAAAACCGTAAATTTGTAGTTAGTTCACATCAGGCGTCCGTCTGTCCATCCGTCTGTCAAGACCCTTTTTGTCAGAAACGCGTCGAGATATCAAGCTGAAATTAATATCACATACTCAGGTCTGCTATCTCTTAAAGCAGAAAAAAAAATGATTAAGTTTCTAAGTCAACGCAATAAAAAGATACGGCGGTTTATATTGCATATTTAGACATTTTCAAGGGAATCAAAACCTATAGGGTACTTTCCATTGACCAAGAATCATGAAATTGGGCAAGAAGCAAGGTCATGTATCACAAGTAAAAGAAAAACTCCGAAAACCGTAAATTTGTAGTTATTTCATAAAAAAAATTAACGGAACCCTCGTTGCGCGAGTCCAACTCGCACTTAACCGGTTTTTTATTTCTGTATACGATTTGTTACAAGACCTCTACATTGTCTCCTTCAAAGGATACTATAAGATTGTTGGTACAAAGCTACGAAGTACTCCGTATTCGGCGATACCGTTACACATTGTAAACAATGAAAGACTTAGTGACCGATAGAGATCTGCGGCCGCCGGCAATTTGTGGCTACGACACTATTGTGCACTGGACTTGCTTTGGAAACCACTGGCTTTTACAGATACACCAACAACTTATTTTATTTAGCTTGGCAACTTATCTATCCTCAACTTCAACTTTTATATTAATTATGGCAATCCACCGAATTCTCGGTGATTTCTGCCAATGTCCAGTTTGAAAATAATATTTCAGTTTAAATGACAATTGTACGGTTATTAAATTATAGTATGGAGATCATACACGTGTTCTTATAACCAAGAACACGAGATGACTCCTTATCTATCCTCGTTTGTTTTCAATGGATGTGATTTTATTGATTCCACCAGCTGGATTTGCTAGCTAAAACTATTTACTTTAACTACGACCAAGCGTCTTGTAATGCTGTCTGCACCGAGAAACTGATTCTAAAATACATTCAGCCTAAGATCAACCATCTCCACAAAATATTAATTTATAGGTAATGTGGCAAGACAGCTTCGTCTTTGAGATGACAACAAAACTGCTAGAAACCTCTGAAGTACTGTATGATGTATGTAAGGCTGTAAGCCTTTGCAGCCCATACCGTCAGCTATATTTCAAGCCATACATAAGTAACGTAACTTCTAACGTCAAAACAACACCATGTTTCCCATAGCATGAACATAGAAAACCCCTCAAGCTCCCAGTCCCGTTACACGTCGCAAACAATGAGCAATACACATTGAGTTATAATGTACTTCGTACTAGAGGAGCTATTTCAAACAAAATATGGCGCGTAATTCGGTGACAGCGGAGCATGCGCAGTGCAAGCGGGTGCCATAGATAACACCAATGCGCGCAGATGCGACATATTTTTGAAGTTGACTTCTAATAGACTTCTTTAATTATGTGCATTATGGGTATCGTTATAAAAATAGTTATATTTAAAATAAGAAATGTATCACATAAAATTATGTGGAAAATAATAATATAACAAAATAAAATGAAACGAATTTAAACTGTAAAAAAATTAATTCCCATGAAATAATATAACTACTCTTCTTGACTTTGTGGTGTATTTCTCGTTTTCCTTAAAATTTAAAATGAACGGAACATATTCGTGAATATTCTATTGGCAATCACGTGACTTTGCTGCGATTCTTCTGAATAAATTTAATCCAAAATAATTCTCTAGTACTAGGACACGGCCGACGAAACCTTAAAAAAAATATAGGTATATATTTAATAAATAAAAAGTATTAATATTACATAATAATTTTTTTCTCATGATTATTAATAACATTTTCTTTCTTGTTCGTAATTGTTTAACGTTACCCGACGTTAGTGTCCATTCTGCGCATGCAACAAATATTTTACTCTTTGATATTAACATCAACATGGCCGCCGTCGAGGTGACTCGTCATACATAATTACAAATAATAAAATTAGGCATGTTTTAAAGATAATATTTTGAACTTACTGGTAAAAAATCACTCCTTGAATTTTATTTATATTTCTCAAGCTGTTTGAACAGTATCTCAATGCACACGAAGGCATATTTTTTTAACAAAACTTTGCACTCGAAATAGTCTAGCTTATGCAAGCGCTCGACATAGACTAAGCGAGTTAGGGTGCATGCACCCTAACTCGTGTTACAAAAAATTTAGTTGAGGTGACTCCTCTAGTACGAAGTACATTATAACTCAATGGCAATACATCACGTTTTATCGATAGGGATCGCTGGCCAGCTTCAATTTGTTGGCAATCCCTTCCCAAGCTTCTGTTCAAGTGATCGTTACAACTAATGGGTTAAAGCCCTTTAAGGTTTCTATAAATGATCTGGGAATCGTAGAAAAACTTAACTTGATCGTATTTGTAATTCTGTTCACATCTTTATTGACATTTGATTGCGAGTTACTGATGTCGTTTAGAACTTTAGACTTGTTCGTAACGTTCAATCGATGCCAAACCCCGACGTCAGTTAGTCGTTTGATTCAGTTATCAGTGTCTGCCCCGCCTTCTCTATCTACGGTTAGCATCAAATTGGAAACGACTGTCGCCGAGGATGAGGTGTTATTTATGTGCTTCTTGTGTTCAGTTATTTTTAAAATCGAGTTATGTGGTTATTCGAGTCAGTTCCAAAGGACTATTTTTTTTTCTTTTGGATAAACGTTTCTATTGCCTATTGAAGCCTTTTAGAACCTAATAATAATGGTCTTATTAAAAACCTTTTCAACCTCATGATTCACGTCATATTTGACCCACTTTTGAACAGAGTAAACTTGAACTATTACCACTATTACCAGTTATTGATATGACCTCGTGATTCAGGACAAACAAACAAACAGAATCCCGTAGCTGTACTGGCTAGGCGTAATGGCGTAGTAGATTTTATGGATTCGTTTCATTATCATGTTTAGAGTTTTGTTTATGAATAATAGCGGATTATTTTCTTGTTTATGAATGAGAGAAAATGTCTTACGACATTGTTTGTTTTGTTTTGTATAAGTGATTGGGTGTAATTTGAATTTTATTTGTTTTCTGAAAGATTTGTAGCCGGCATAGTTATGTAGTCCTTGTGATAATATTTATACCGGCACAAATGTGACAATAATTCAATTCAATTAATACATATGTGATTAGTGATTTTGTAGTAATATTAGTACTAAAAGTTTAAGTAGGTTACTGACAGCCCAATAATGGCATGGTATAAACATTTAGTTCAAGGCAAAGCCAAACCAATAGTGCAAATAATGATAAGTTAGCAATAGGCACGGTAACGACGCTTTTCCTTCCTCACGCAGAAAAAATGTTTTATTGATTTAGGTAGAGATTAATAAACCTTACTTATAAGACAATTTCGTGTGATGAGCATGATTGTTTGTTCTGTATCTGGATGTATAACTTATAATTATGAGTGTTATTCTAAAAAATAATCAAAACTAAAAAAATAATAAATCACCTTGTCGTTATGGTTTTCTTGCCTGGCGTACTTTATATTAGAGGAAGAAGTATAACCAATCTTTAGAAAGAAAAATATACAAGGCATCGCACAGGACGGCGAGCGGCGGTAGTGCAATCCCGACTGTAATATAAAGTGATAACTGATAACGTAGGTATAATAAATATAAAACTACCTACCAAGATATTTAGTAAATCCGCGTGCAGCATGTATGTAAAGCTTCTTAGCACCTGTGCTGTGGTTTGGCAGCTTTTACATAAATGTGGAAACGCAGGTGTTTGGGGCGGCTGCATTCTGATAAGTACGACATATAATTATGTAGTGTGATATGAAATACGTGAGGTTATTGTAAAAAGTTTAAAGGAGAATGTATTTAGTTATTTACATTAATACTAGCGGTTTCACACGGTTTCACCTACGTTATTTTAGGTTTTAAGTTACTGCTCCGCTCTCGTGGGTTATAGCGTGATATTATATTGTATAACATAGTATGTGTTATTCAGGTGTATAAGCTATATTACTGTATTTTTTTTACGGTATTAGAATCCGTTCAGAGGTTTTTTCGTGAAAAAGCAACAAACCGCTATACAACCTACGTCTATAATACAAACTTACAGTACTGCCGTGCTTATGATAATCACAGTAAGTCACATTTTTGGCAATATTGAGTTGTGTATATATTCGGAATGTCGAGATCGAGATCTACATTTCTGTATATTTAAAATTTGAAAATGTCGAATAAAACGGCAAATAAGCTTTAGCATAATTACAGTAAGACACGTTTGGCGGCAAAATTACTTATTGTAATTGCAGTATGGGCACATACGGTTAATTTTTTCAGAAAGTTAAGACCATTTCCTAGGTAATGCTGCAGTAAGTGGCACTTGCTATTATTACGTTAAGTTGAAAATAAAACATTAATATACTAAACCATAACATATTTACAGTAACAGCATATTATTACATTAATGCCTAGGAGATTCGCAACTTATATGTCTATTATTTCATCATAAATACAGTAAGTGGAACTTACTGTGTATATGTGTGTAGTCAGTGAATTAAAGTATATACTTATATGCGCGGGCATAATAACAGTAAGATTCATTACTGTAATTATGTTTAGGAATATTTCAATTTATGCGTAGACTTGCCTAGACCAAATAAGGTAAATGCGTTACTTACTGCAAAAATTCTAAGGCGTTTAGGGTCCGGCCGGGTAGTGCGGGGAGGGTCAAGTACGTAAATTTGCAGTCGCGGTCACCATGCAACCATAGAGGCTGCTGACGACGTGCGACAGAGACTAAATTTGGCGCCAAAATCACTTAATAAAAGTTTACGTTGTTTCATAGCTTTATAATATGTTTGGCACTTATTTTACATTACTTTAAAGACAGTTAACTGATGTAATCTTATCACGTCAGACCTACATATCCATAATTTCTTCGTAAGGCCCAACTTATGTAAATTTAAGTCGATATAAATTATAACACATTGTATGTTCTCAAAATGCGTGTCAGTAGTTGCGGCCCAGAATTTGATTTCGTGAATGTTTAATGAAATGCTTTTGACTCAATCTCTATTTCTTATACACAGAGTTATAATCATTTAAATCATCAAAACACCCCTCAAAGTGCATATAACTCGATTAAATGACTTTTTCATGAAATAGGCAATCAATCGAGTTATGTAACTAATGGCCTTTAGCAGTCGCAAATCATTATATGTATATCAACGCACACCTGGGTGTGCGTTCATATACAGCTGATATTCAGCTATATATTCAGCTGATTTTGCAGCTGAGTGTCTGGACACTCAGCTGCAAAATGCAAAAATACGTAAGAATTTTTGAATTTCGCGAGCTACCTTGAACCACCCTAAGAAATTTAAAGTGCCCTGAAAGACCAGAGTTGTGCTGCATTCTGTCAATCTACGTATTATTATTTTTATATATGTTTCCATATCTCGGGACCCAGGGACCAGGGAAGGCGTACGAGGGCCAAAGCCAGCTCGCAGAGGCCCCTTGAGCAAAACTTTCGGCTTAAGAAATGAGACACGAACCGACGATTATCCCTATATGCACTATAGAATTGCATCTAAGGACAACCCCCGGTTGGTGTTGGACTATAGCAAAACAAGCCATCTAAAAAAAAATGAACTATGGATTTGCGTTCTTTAGAGAATAAGGTACCAGATACCATGGAATGACTACGGCCCCTGCCTAACCAGTGGTTGCAAACACGGTAAGAATGGCAGGGGGTGACTTGCACACTCAATAAATGGGCCCCAGAAAACGGCCGCTAGCACATAGTGACGTAGCGACAAGGAGGGGCAACATATATCGAGGTGCTTGAGAGTGGAGAGGTATTCCACGGCTATCAGCATCTTACTGGAATACTTACTTCCTCCGAACACGTTTGCTCTTGTGAGTCTCAACTCAAACTAGCCAATTAAGGCAAGAGTGAGGTGGGAGCCTTGTTCCTCGTCGTTCCTCACTCTAAGTCGGTCTATGAAGGCAAGCCATATTATTAAGAATTCCAAAAAAAAACTGCCCTTTTTGAATGTGTTATTGTATGGTTTTTGTTTTGTATGAAGGAAAACTTTTAATAAATTCGTGTTTGTAGACACAAGCTGTGTAATTTTACATTTAACAATGATTTAATAATAAGTCTTTTGTTACATTTATGTACTAATATTATTGAGGAAAGTCATTAATGTTAGCTTTGGCGCTTTATGGCTGATGCTATAATTTTACATATTTATTCCAAGCTATAATTACAGTAAGTGTTTAAGATTTATCAGGCAAATTTTGTATTTTTTGTTATTCTATTTAAACTTTACCTGGTTTTGTAATCATTATTGCAGTAAGTACTTTAAAGTAAAGATTGTTACAGTAAGTCGCACACTTACTGTACCAATACTAAAAAAAACATTATTTTGTAATTGTTCATTCCTTAACATAAATATTTTTTCATAATTTACAATTAAAATATTACCAATAAATAAAAATAAAAATATACAAATTGTTAAACAACTCTATGTTTATCTTAAAGATTTGAGAAAACTTAAGTTTAATTTATATTTTACGAGAAACGTCAAAAATAAAAATAAAAACTTTAACCGCCTTTTTCTCAAAAGTGTCTCCAAGGCACTTACTGTATATATCACAAGCACGGCAGAGTAGTAGTATGTAGTTTTGTGACTTGTATAGCTTAGTTTAAAAAGATAGTAATGATTAGTTTATTTAACCACTGACTCTATAGATAATATTTCAAATGCTGTATTCGCATCGTAAGTGAACATACAAAAATACTTTTCATAGAACACTTCTGTATCAAAGGACCAAAATCATTGAACGCGCGAGAAACGTGGTCCATTGTATAAAACGCTGTTCTTTCATGCTCGTTACAGATAAACTTGTGAACCAGACACCTTTTGTAATGCTTTCTAATTAAACTACAAGGTAGACTTGACAAAAAACCGGCCAAGCACGAGTCGTTTTGGGGCACAAAGTTTCGTAGTAACCTATAATATTAGATTGGACAAAACACCCCTTAAATACTGTTATTTTACTTATAGCGAACCTTGTAAAGACATAGTAAATGTCTCCCCCTATTTTACTTAAAGCGACCCCTATAAAGACATTGTAAATGTCCCCCCCGACCCCTATATCTGGTTTACAGCTTTGTGACAGACAGACATCGGAGTCTTATGGCGAGATAACTAAGCACTGACTTTGGTTTAGCACTACCTGTCACTGTCACACAACTGCCAAACGTCAAGTGCACGATAGCGATGGAACGCAGCTAAGAGAAAGTAAGTGCTTAGTAACATCTTTATCTCGCATAGTAATACAGATTCGGTAGGGAACCCTAATTTAAGATAGCCATTTAAATTAAAATGAAAGCAAGTGTATTTTCATGGAGATACCGTTACAACGGTGCTTCAAACATATAGACCTGATTGATCCGTGTTTTACAAGCACTTCAATCAAGTACATAGTAAAAAACGTGTGTTATTTCATTAGTTACACGAATTTCGTCTTTATGCCTCTTTAGATTAGGTTCGGTTTGATTAGTTGTGATAGTTTAGATATAAAACTCTAATATGTTATGAATACAGTTCATATTAGTAATGTTAAAATGTTTCTGGTTTATTAAAATCTCCCATGGCCTACGCAGACTCAAAGCGATTAAATTACTGTTTTACTGACAATGGTGCCGATTCTGTTATTCACAAACTTAACTAAATTTAAGTTAAATGCATCTTTCTCTTTTAATTTGTTAAAGAAAATGACAGAAGATAAAATATTAGTTAAGTCCTGTCAAATTTAGTCACTCCATAGATAATTTAGACGCAATTAAAAACATGGCGACTAAAAATACGTCGATTTACTTCTGGCGCTGTCTAATTTGACAGGAATAAACTAAAATGTATCTTCTGTCCTTTTCTTTAAGAAATGGAAAGAGAAAGATGCATTTAACTTTAATTTAGTTAAGTTTGTGAACAAGAGAATCAGCACCATTACCAGTATAACCACCAACATCCAAACTTCTGGATGCTATTGAGTAATTGCAATTGGAAAACCCAATAACGCATTACCTACCTCGAGAAGCGGATCCTGGTTTTTCGTTCAGCAGTTGCTTGCGACCACGACATCAGACCTGTCATATTAAAAAATTTCGGAAGTCGGTGGTTTCTCTTCTGCCATTCAATTTGTGTTGCCACCGACTTCCGAAATATTAGTTATTTTAGGGTTTTTAGTTTTTGAAAGCGGTTATAATTTTTTTGAAAAAAGTTTTTTATTTTTACTTTTTAGTGTCGACACCCAATGTTTGACTGTGTATAGTATCTTTCAAAGTAATTTATTTTCAAAATAAAACTACTTACAATCTTATAAAACGAAAAACGAAAATAGAAACTTGAAGAAAAAGAAAAAAAAAGAAAATAAACATACAGACGTATTGAGAACCTCCTCCTTTTTTGAAGTCGGTTAAAAAGTAATTGCAATAATGAGAAGGCTTTTCAGTTTCGTTTAGTCATACAGCCGTAATTGCTGAGTCAACTCCTGAAACAGACATGGGAAATATCCTATCTGTGTAAATTAACTGCCATCTCCACTTTTCCTAATGGCGACAAAAACAACAGCAACAGGCGCCAGAGTGGCGGTTTTTATTTACCCACATATCACACATAACGTAAGTGGTTACGACATTCTGTTGGTGCTTAGTAAGCTGTTTGTGTAACATTCGGAAATAATGTACAGCAGTTTTCTTTAGTGGTATATTATTTTATTGAGCTTTTTGGTCTTAAGTTAGGGCTTTAATAAGTCAGCAACAATAGGCGAGACGACGAAAAAATAGTAATTAGTCCTTCAGTTATATTATCAAAAAATTTGGACACGTATTTTTTCTTTTTTCTCGTAAACGAAAAATGACGACGATATTATATAGTGCGTTGAAGTTTCGTGTGACGTTACGATCTGATACAATTTTTACAAGACAGTGACGACAAAAGCACCTACTCCGGAACTTTGTTGCTCTTTATTTTTGTATTTCTTTAAAAATTTGACGAAGCAAAAAATACGTGACCCGCATTTTTTAGCCGGACTAAACAGAATGCCATTTTTTAATGTTGTCGTCATCCCTATGGCTGTTAAGCGCCACTTAGGATATTCATGCACGTCTGTAATTTGATATCTGGTTATCTTGTATGTAGGTGATATTAAAAATGCTAAAAATATTTTAGAATTTTATTAAACGGTTCAACAACGCCACAGGAGCAATGATAAAGAAATGAGGTCAAAATAATAACAAACTTTGCTTTAAAGTTTGCGCTGCTAGCACATCGTACCTAATTATTGTTTATTTATAAGAATTTTACAGCTATTTAGAAAACAGTCGCAGAAGTCTTAGAATATTTTTTTAAGGGTTGCGGGCAGAATGCGGCCCTAGGGTCGCGCGTAAACCTACCGTTGATTCCAATGAATTCAAACGATTTACTGTTTCCAACGTTTATGACTTTAGGTACTAATTACAATAAAAACTCCAATGTTATTGGAATAAAAATAAAATAATCCCGCTAAGGAAAGGTTCACACTATAACAATAAGTGTGAACGAGGCTCAGAATAATGGAATAAAATAAAACTGTCGTTTACAGTTAACTCTCGCAATTCAAAATATCGATGACTACGTGAGAACAAACATCGCTTTAGTACATAAATATATGTATTGTAAGGAGATACCCAGTGTGATGTTTCAGTACAGTCAGTCGCGAGAATCAGCGGTTCATTTGTAACCTACCTACTTAGTTACACTTGAGTAAACTGGGGTAAACTTGAAGTGACATCAGTCGTATCTATAGTTATCGGAAAAGATAATTGTTTCTTCCATGACTTCAAAGACCTGAATTTGGTTTCTTGGATGAAAAATGTGTTAATGTAACAAAACCCGAAGTATGCAAAAGTTCTGTTGTTAATTGATTGAATAATATCATTAACAAATCGTAGTAGGCAACCGAACCGAACAGGTCATCGTTGTAAGGGCTACCTAAAAATGACGACCCATAACTAATTACTACCCGTATCACTAATTGCTGTAACATATAGTGCTAACTTGAGCTCTATGTCAGTAAAAATTCAACGCTCTCAGGCATTTTCTATAAAGTTTCTAATAAAGACATAATTTCCATCAACAACACTAATATCTCAAGACCTAACTGGCAATTAAGCTAGCGTGTGGGTAACAGTAAATCCCGATGAGATACAACAAAAGATAGGCGAGGCCCCACACAACGGCGTGCCACTTGACCTCGGGACTCCAAGATCACGAGTCACATGTTCAGTTATTAAGCGAAAACTTGAAGATTTCCTTTTGAAGATGGATGTGGAAACGTAGGGAGAAAAGATGGATGGCGTTTGAATGTGCTGGATTGTGTTGAATCATTTAGGGTTTATGGGAGAAATTTATCTCGGCTTAGGATTCTTCTAAATGCCACCAAATTTTTTATATGGTTATGGATGCAACCGATGACGTACAACAAATGATAGGCGACACCCCACACAACGCCGTGCCGCTTGACCTCGAGACTCCAAGATCACGAGCTCCATTTTCAGTTATTATGCGAAAACTTGAAGGTTTCCTTTTGAAGATGGATGTGGAAACTTAGGGAGAAAGGATGGATGGTGTTTTAATTTGCTGGATTGTTTTGGATCAATCTGAGCTGGAGACTATTTTCTCGGCGTAGGTTTCTTGTGATGGGTCCACACTATAACGTGGTTATGGTATTGTTCATCATTCATCACAAATTAAGGGCATTTTAATAGGTTGTCGTAGAGTAAGTAAAACATAAAAGTCCCTATACTTACATCAAGTTTTTTTCGGGTTATGGGACGTTCCGCCCACGAAAGATCTCGCACCCGGGCGAGATGTCCACTTTTTAAAATGTTCATGGGTATATTCGCCCGAAAAGTAAAGTAACCAAAATAAAGACTTGGCTTAAAGGTCTTTGATACCAGGCCATAAATCCTCAAAAAAAAAAAAAAGTAAAGTACTGTTTTAATATGGTCATTTGACTTTATGATTTGCAGTATCAAAATATCTCTTTACTTTTTAATAGGAGAAATCCCAGTATCATTTATTTTACACAGGACATTATTTTTCGGGCGAATATACCCATGCACATTTTAAAAAGTGGACATCTCGCCCGGGTGCGAGATCTTTCGTAGGCGGCATGTCCCACAACCCGCTTTTCTGTCCATCCGTTTTAAAAACATAAAACAACAAAATCATATCTCATTAATACCCCAGACGTAAAATAATGGTCCTTTGTCACCAATCTTAAAACCGTTATTTTTTTCCAAAACACACGAGTATCTACCATTTGGATCACTAGAGCGAGGTGATAATCTCTGACCTGTTCCTTTATTTTAATTATTGAGGTCGCACGGCAATCGGTTCACATTACCGAAAAGGTCGCGTCTCCAGCAGTAATCATGACTGACTCACATATTGTAACTCCGTGCTCTGACTAAGAGCGGTAAAAGCGATGAGCGGAAGCTTTTAGCCTGCGCAGATGAGGGCCCCCGGTGGCTAAATGCCCGCGGTTCGCATTTATTACTACTACAATAAGGTTGCACTTGATCCGTGCAAAACCGCACCTCGCCTGGCGGACTGCAAGTAGACAAAAATAACCCTCATGCTAGTAATAATACACACCGCGCGCACCGCTGACATATTCTCTGTCATTGTCTCTCGTCTGTGCAGACCCTTTTATTCCACGTTCAGGTTATGCTCCTTTAAATGTTGGACCGGCAACTTAGAGGATCTAGTCTCCGATGTAGACATCACTTCAGCGTAGGTCCAGTCATTGTGACGAGTTTCTTGAGAGGACTCGGAAGTATTAGTTTTTGAAATGTTTTAATTTATTTCCCAAAAGACAATAATGGCTTGAAGACAATAGAAAAAGTGACGAAGCAAATCCAACAAACTATACACTCGGAAATGGCTTATACTTTTGATGCTTACTGCTAACAGGCAAATTAAGGCTTTTCGATAAAGCGTAGTAAAACAATAAATTCGCTGGTCCTTCTATCTTGCGCCACAACGTGAATGGGCGTGCAGAATGCAGATACAGTCGAGATGAATGCTAGCGGAACGTATATGGACGTAGATTTTCTTATCTGTTCGTGATATACCTGAACTTTCGCCAGATGTGGAGTAGTTGTGTTGCCGTTCGGGTATTAAATATTAAACAAACTTCAGGATCTTTATTTATCCGGTGTAAACACTACCTGTCGAAGAATGCATCTATGTATTCCAGAAAATACTTGAATGAACTTGCATGCCAACCTGCAAGTTCACACTTTCAGGTTTTACGTTAATCGTTGTTGATGATGGTCGTTCCTGCGATGGCTATATCATATGTGTAAAAGCATACGTATCGAATCTCTAACCTAACCAACTTGAACCTTTCAAAAAAGGATTCCTCTACAGGTCTACATACTCCTAATTCTTTGTGTGCCTTCCCTCCACGTTCTAACTTAGTGTATGCTTGACCTTTCCCGTTCCATGACGTTGGCCGTAGCTCGTGCAGTCGTGATCTACACATACAAACATATCTCCGAGTCAGGTCTCAGGGTGCAGGAGGAGCATAATCTGTGACTTTCTCCGGATGTTTAGCGTTGTAAACTTCGTGATTAGCTGGCGGCGCTGTTATCTGTTCATTATGTTTGAGCTTTCTGTTAGGTATTGGTTTTAGGTCTTATAATTTTCCGCCTTAGATAGACTTTATGATAACGATTGTTTCGCCTGTAGCTATTCCTTATTTTCAACTAGTTAATCCTAACTAGTTTCTAATTCATATTTTCATTTAAGTATTACAATTTAATTAATAATGAACTTTTCAATGTTCCAGAAGCGGAAAATGGTCGGCGACTCAACTTCGACACAAGTCCTCAGGGACTTGGAGATATCTTTACGAACAAATCATATAGAGTGAGTACTTCTTTCCAACTAGTTATATTTAAAAAATATTACTTGAATGACGACTATCTCGACGAATATGTAAAAGAAACTTGTACAAATAATAATGTACAAGTAGATACAAAAATTCCCAAAGCAAAAATAGTATCGTAAGCGCTACAAGCAGGCGTGTAATTTACTGCCCATAGAGTCCTGGCACGGAATATAGTGCACTCCCATAACTGTCTGGACGGGAGCCAGGAAATTATGTGCCGCTTAAGGATACGCGGTAGGCCTACCTATTTCTTCCTGACAGGGAGAACTGTGGCTGAATATAGTCGTTCATAAATAGTGCTATTGTATTGAACTGTGGCGACACGCCTCAACATTTCATTTTCTTATATAAATATAACATTATTTGGCCGCAACTTGACTCACATTTTAGGGTTCTATTTCATGACTATGATAAAATAATTGTCATATGAATGTATGTGGAAAACTCTTAATAGCTTGGGAGACATATTAGTAATAGAGAAGTGGATTCGGTGGGTGGGTGACCGTTAGTCATGAGTCATGACCTTCATCAAGATGAAACACGGCGCGGGGAAACCAGCGGGATGAGTCAATCCAGAATGTTCCCTTGTGTACTCCTTTTTATTAGGTTGTTACTATTAAACTGTTAGGGTGATAATTAATGAATGTTTCCAGATGGGTGCGCGAGTTCTTAAACGAACAGAACCAGGGCCTCGACGTGCTGATCGACTACCTGAGCTTCAGGCTCAGCATGATGCGGCACGAGCAGAGGATCGCGCTCGCCAGGAGTCAGTCCAGCGACGGGATTAATCAAGGTTAAGATGAACAACTGTATATACACACATCAAAAGTGTCTAGGGATCAACATATATTTTTGCAATAACTTTTCTCCTGATTGATATTAATTAAAATTTTCTTTAAGGATTCATCAAATAAAGTGTTTTCGTTTGTCACAGTAACGATAAACCAAGTCACCTTTGCATTAATAAAGAAATTTGCCATTTTCCTAATAAAGGGATTTTTGACATTTGAACCACTAACACAAAAGTTCGAAAAAAAGACTGAAATAACAGTTTTCTCTAAAATTTTATTGGGTAACTTAAACAATTAATAATCCGTGTTTCTACCGCGAACACTAACAACACAAGAACATCGGTTTGGCATACTCAAAATGAGTTCATCCAAATCACGCTGTGGAATGGCCGCCCATGTTCGTTGCAACAACAAAAAAAGGTCTTCTTGCGACTGGATACCCTCCATATTCGGCAGAGCTCTTCTCTGTAGCATATCCCATGCATGCTCAATCGGGTTCAAGTCTGGCGACTGAGCAGGCCAGGGCAGGACATTGATGTTAGCTGCGGCGAGAGTCTGTCTTACAACTCTTGCGGTGTGCGGTCGTGCATTATCATGCATTAACTGAAATAAGGGACCGATTTGCACTTGTAGAGGAACGATGACGTCTGATACAATCGTCTCAGCATAAATTTGAGCGTTGAGGTTGCCTCTGATCCAAATCAACTCAGTTCTTCCGCCGATCCAAATACCCGCCCATACCATGATGGTTCCACCACTATAAGGATGGACTTCCTGGCAGGATTTTAATCGCTGTTGGCGTCCAGGGGTTCTCCAGTGTCGTATACGTCTTGTATCCGGTCTCATACCAAAACGAGACTCATCAGAAAAGCACACGAAACGCCATTGTTCTTCTGCCCAATTTCTGTGTTCAAGAGCCCATTGATATCGAATCCTACGATTGTGCATTGCTATAGGTGGTACCCGTAGCGGTCTTCGGGAATGAAGGTTCACTTCATGCAAGCGGTTTCTGACTGTTTGGTCGCTAATTAAGTTCCCTGAAGAGTGATGAAGCCTCACGGCTAACATCATGGCGGTTATTGTTGGAGCTCTTCGAGTTAAGATTTGAATGTATCGGTCTTGTCTCCGTGTGGTGCAGCGATACCGTCCTCCATGGCGCTCAGCCACGGTACCAGTGCTTCGGTAACGTGTCCAAAGTCGACTGATAACACTCTGACTTGTATTCAGAGCTAAAGCCACAGTACGTTGCCGGGAACCAGCTTCTATCATTCCCACGGCTCTGAGCATTTCTTCCCTGCTTAAATGACGTCGCCGCTCCATAATAACGTTGGTTTTAATCAGTAGTAGGGAAACAGTAGCACTAATAATGTCTTCAATGCGTTGTATGTTTTTATAGGGAAAATATTGACAGCTGATTTTCATCTTTTACTCAAATTTGATTCACAGTTCCTGATTCAAATTATGAAATGCACCAAAAAGGATCCATATAAATTTATAAAATCATAAATTTATTACAAAGCCACATATCAATCTCAAGAAATCCGCATAAAAATGCTTGATCCCTAGACACTTTTGATGTGTGTATTTTGCCGGAATGGTTTTAAGAATAATTCTAACAGTTATTGACCTAGTTTGGCAGTTAATGAGGATTTAATAAAAGAACAGAATACGCTATTAAATGGTCAATATGTCTATTCTGGCACGTTCATTAGCTAAATTTAACTGAGTTGGTTGGCACAAAAATGGGAACTCTCATTTTGTAGATTCCTTCAGTCCTTCATACCTAAAGTCATTCTTTACCACTCTTCTCCATCTCCAGTAAATACCACGACATCAGAATGTAGTGGACCAACAGAAACTGGTTCCACGATGTCAGCATCATGGCGGCGAAGGGCCCGTAGCGCGGAGGCCGAGTGCGAAGGTGCCGCCAGTCCAGCAGTAGCCAGGAGAAGGACCAGACATGCAGCGCGGCTGAACATGGGGGCTTCCACCGATGATATACACGTCTGCATCATGTGCATGCGGGCTATTATGAATAACAAGGTAAGTAAGAGGACCAATGTTTTGGAAGCTGGTCCTTTGAGCCGCGATATTGAAATGGGTCCTTATTACGGCACGATCCGTATTTTCAGCTAATTTGGATCAAATTAGCTGAAGAAACGGATCGTGCCGCAAACTACAGAATAAAACACAATTACTAGCATCATACGAGTATATTTTAAAATTATATTGAATTGCTTCATAGCCTTTTTCCTCAATCCAAATTATTTGTGCCCAAAAGGGACTCTATTGATTTATTATCTTGATATACCGTATCTATGTAATACGACTGGAATGCAATAAATTCTTGAGTATTAAACATAGCTCTGTGATATTATTTGGGCCAATATTTATTTAGTTTAGGGATTTGTTATAATGTAAATTGTTCAGTAACATAACTATTAAGATACTAAAGTCTCATTATTTTTTCCACTTCCAGTATGGCTTCAACATGGTGATCCAGCATCGTGAAGCAATCAACAGCATAGCTCTTTCTCTAGTGCACCACTCTCTTCGTACAAAAGCCTTGGTGCTAGAGCTCCTAGCAGCCATATGCCTGGTGAAGGGTGGCCATCAGATCATCCTGTCTGCCTTCGACAACTTTAAGGAGGTGGTGGGAGAACCCAGGCGGTTTCACACCCTCATGGAGTACTTTATGAATTATGAAAATTTTCATATTGAGTTTATGGTGAGTTTTAGTTTTTTTGTGTCAGTTGTTATTGTTATTACAATTAAACGTGGTGTTCATTAATATTTTTTAATTTTTTGTAATTTGTAAATTTATTTTATTTTTTATTTTATTCATTGTAAGAAGGCATACTGACTAATAACGTAATAATAGGTGACAAAATATATAAAGAAGTTGCTAATAACAAGTCTCCACAGATACATTTTTTATTATTTAACTAATGAATGAACCTAAAAAATGAAATTATGGTTTTTATTTAAATAGATACACTTTCTGTATCGCCTCATCAGAGTTCGGCGTAGGTAGATTGAATTTTGTTTCTAGTATATATAGATATCACATAACATGGACATTCCATTATTATGAAAAGTACCGGATAGTAAAAAATATTGTTAAGCGCTGTTTAGAATACTGCCTCATTTAAAAACATCGAAAAAGAACTCCTCACAAGCTCTTCTAACTCTCTTCTTTGCCCACCAGGTGGCGTGCATGCAGTTCGTGAACATCATAGTCCATTCCGTAGAAGACATGAACTTCAGAGTACACTTACAGTATGAGTTCACTGCGCTCAAGCTAGACGACTATCTCGAGAGGTTGCGGCTGTGCGAGAGTGATGACTTACAGGTAATTTCCTTAATCCCTAGAACACACGTGATTCAAGACAATAGCAGCCTAACAGCCGGCTGTCGATTGGTCGTTGGAAGGTTAAACCAGTTATTTCAAACTCTTTTGATATACGATGCATCTTTTCGTCTCGGTTAACCAGTTTTTGGAAAGGAACCGGTTCAGTGCATTAATTCCGATTACTAAGGACGTAAGACAAATAAACACTAATCATTATTTTTTTAGGAGTCAATAACAGGGACGGCACATACACTCCTAAACTATAAATTTATTAATATACGTTCATAAAAAAACTGCTAAAAACGTCGAGTTGAAGTTGTCAACGTATTAAGAACTTTAGTAGAGTAGTAATAGAGTCCAAATTCCAACTGAACTTGCTAGTTTGGTGTTGATGAAACTCAAAGACTCCTACGCCGCTCGTAGTTCAATAGCAGAGACAATATTCACTGATCTGTTCACAAATAAAGAAAAGAAAGAAAAAATATTTATTGAACACACATAGACACACACAGTGCAGAAAACACACGTAAAACATTAAATAAAAATAAAAACAAAAACAAAGGAAAAACACACTGCGTGTCTCGCGGCTGCGCAAATAGGTCCAGTTCAGCAATAATGCCAGACAACTACGTTGCCTGACGCTGGTTTTCAACTGAACCTTAACCAAATCATTTCAGGTTCAAATCTCAGCGTACTTGGACAACGTGTTCGACGTGGCTGCGTTGATGGAGGACAGTGAGACCAAGACTGCCGCCTTGGAGAAGGTCAACGAACTGGAGGATGAGCTGGGACATGTAAGTCACGTAATGGTGTATTGAAATAATATAATAATACTGGCGATCCGTCCCAGCTTCGCATCATGGGTGAAAGAAATCTTTGAAAATCTCGGATTTTCTTTACTGTGTATAGCATACACATCAACTTTTTCTTGAATTACTCTATTCATTAAAAAAAACCGCATCATAACATAATCAATTTTGTAGTTTTAGAGATCTAAGCATTCATAGGTACAGACTGAGGAAAGCGAATTTATTTTGTACATGTAATGATTGGTCATCTACCATAATGAAGACTAACGAAATATCTAGGACTCTACCAAAGCGGAAGCAGTTAAATTCAACTGGGAAATTGCTTTCTAACAATAACATCTATGTTGTTGACCATAAAAAAAAAATAAGTCAATTTATAAAAAATAAATACAAAATTTAGAACGAATACCTATAAAAGTAAGGATCAGCAGTTATTCCAAGCTATAGCGAAGTTTACCACCATAAGTTTGAACTTTTGAAGCAGTTATTATCTAGCCAGGATTCGACTAACGTTACTAATTTATTTAATGATTACAGGCACACGAACGAATGGCGGCGTTAGAAAGAGAAGCTATAGCGAAGTTGGCAACACTAGAGTCTGAGTTAGCTGCCGTGCGCTCGGAGAGGGACCAGCTCGCTGAGGCCAGGAGACAAGTCGTTGAGGAGGTCAGTTCTTCTTCACTGTTTTCTGAACGTTCTCGAACGTTCGGTAGGAGAGAAAGGAATTTATATCTGACAGTTTCAGACTTCAGAGTCCATAATAAAACCATTATATCCTACAAGATATATATTTTGTTTTTTTTAACAAACGAGTACTTAAAATTTTGTCGGCGTTCCTATTGGTCCACATAATCAGCATAAGTGTTATTATTTGTGCTAAAAGCGTTGGCTCCGCCTCGACTAATTTCCCATCTCTCTCTGTCGATACCGGAAAATACTCAGTACTCGTTTGTTAAAAAAAAAGACTATAGTACCTACTTCGACCATTATACATGACATAGGAAGACAAACTTAAATCATTTTGACATCGGCATCACTTCTGTAAGTACAACAATATTGTCATTAGAATTTCAACCATAAGATCTTCAATGCAAAGTATAATATACTTATGCTTGACATAAATCCTTACCGCTCCTTGTTCTAAGACTAACAAGTTTAATGTTTTCTCTCAGGTCTCGACTCTTCGTCGCGCGCAACAGGACTCCCGCAACCGACAGTCGATGTTAGAGTCCAAAGTGCAGGAACTGGAGTCTCTCACCAAGTCCCTGCCTAGAGGAGCTTCCAGTAAGTATCTGACATATTAGCCACGCGATATTGAACCTTGTGATAACGGTAGGCCTCACTGTTTGTATAATTATCAAATAACGAATTGCTAAAACTTACTTGACAAGCAATATTGAAGCTTATGTTTAATAGTGACCTCATCGAGAATCAGATAAATGTTTGACTTGCTTGTAATAAAATGTGTTCCACACTGTCTTTCGTAGTTTACTGTCTACATGTGCATTCATGACCTTGCTTATAGCGAGAGTCTCTAACAGCGTCCCTTTAGGTAGACTGGGAGAAAATGCCTAAGCCATTAAGTTCGCTTATGTGGTTTTTGTTAGTGATTTTTATATAAAAAATATATTTCATTAATATATATGTAGGTATGTATGCTGCTCCTTTTTGCTTGTCATATCTAATTGAATCTCAATTTACCTTTCCAGTGGGTGCTATATCAATACACGCGATGTGCAACGGCACAGCGAACGGTCACCTCCCTCCCCCTCCCCTCCCGAACGGTGACACGCCCACTGTGAAGTCGCCGCCCCCGCCCCCGCCGCCCGCGCCCGCGCCCCCGCCCCCCGCCGCGCCCTGCCCGCCCCCACCCCCGCCGCCCCCGCTGCTGGCGCCCGCGCCGCCGCCCCCCGCGCCCCCCGCGCCCGGCATGATGGCGCCCCCGATGCACACGGACGCGATGACTATAAAGAGGAAGGTGGACACTAAGTATAAGCTGCCCACGCTCAATTGGATCGCGCTTAAGCCTAACCAGGTGAGTTTTAATTGAGAACTTAAAACATTTATGTGAATGAAAATTTAGTTGCTGCTTGATTGCAAATTTTAACCTTCAGTACAGGCGATGCTCGATTTAGTTTCCATTTTGTTGGTAGCAATTCGTAGTTTTGGAAGTTATATAGTGTATCACTCCTAGCCTCGCGAGTTTACGCACTATATTATTACTCGCATAAAACGTAAATACTAGATGTATTTTTGGTCTTGCACAACCCGCTAGGAAATTCAGAGTAGGTTCCATAATAAAAGTTGTTTGTTTTCATGGGTAAAATCATCTCCTAGCGGGTTCGCTAGGAGATGATTTTACCCATGAAAACAAACAACTACAGGTTGCAGGTTGTGCCTTGCACAACCGTGCAAGGCCAAAAATACATCCAATATATCTCATCTAGATGGGCCACTGTGATCAAAATTCGATCAAAAACCAACCCAAAATCTTTCTATTCCCAGGTCCGAGGAACAATCTTCAACGAGCTCGACGAGGAGCGTCCTCGGCGGAGGATAAACTTCACAGAGTTCGAGGAGAAGTTCCGCATCGGTGGCGCCTGTCCACAGCTCGACACAGACACCGACACGCTGGCCTCCTTCCCCAGCAAGCGCTTCAGGAAGCCCGACACTGTGTCGCTGCTGGAACACACGCGGCTCAGGAACATAGGTGAGTAGTGTGACTGTTCACAGCTCGACACAGACACCGACACGCTGGCCTCCTTCCCCAGCAAGCGCTTCAGGAAGCCCGACACTGTGTCGCTGCTGGAACACACGCGGCTCAGGAACATAGGTGAGTAGTGTGACTGTTCACAGCTCGACACAGACACCGACACGCTGGCCTCCTTCCCCAGCAAGCGCTTCAGGAAGCCCGACACTGTGTCGCTGCTGGAACACACGCGGCTCAGGAACATAGGTGAGTAGTGTGACTGTTCACAGCTCGACACAGACACCGACACGCTGGCCTCCTTCCCAGCAAGCGCTTCAGGAAGCCCGACACTGTGTCGCTGCTGGAACACACGCGGCTCAGGAACATAGGTGAGTAGTGTGACTGTTCACAGCTCGACACAGACACCGACACGCTGGCCTCCTTCCCCAGCAAGCGCTTCAGGAAGCCCGACACTGTGTCGCTGCTGGAACACACGCGGCTCAGGAACATAGGTGAGTAGTGTGACTGTTCACAGCTCGACACAGACACCGACACGCTGGCCTCCTTCCCCAGCAAGCGCTTCAGGAAGCCCGACACTGTGTCGCTGCTGGAACACACGCGGCTCAGGAACATAGGTGAGTAGTGTGACTGTTCACAGCTCGACACAGACACCGACACGCTGGCCTCCTTCCCCAGCAAGCGCTTCAGGAAGCCCGACACTGTGTCGCTGCTGGAACACACGCGGCTCAGGAACATAGGTGAGTAGTGTGACTGTTCACAGCTCGACACAGACACCGACACGCTGGCCTCCTTCCCCAGCAAGCGCTTCAGGAAGCCCGACACTGTGTCGCTGCTGGAACACACGCGGCTCAGGAACATAGGTGAGTAGTGTGACTGTTCACAGCTCGACACAGACACCGACACGCTGGCCTCCTTCCCCAGCAAGCGCTTCAGGAAGCCCGACACTGTGTCGCTGCTGGAACACACGCGGCTCAGGAACATAGGTGAGTAGTGTGACTGTTCACAGCTCGACACAGACACCGACACGCTGGCCTCCTTCCCCAGCAAGCGCTTCAGGAAGCCCGACACTGTGTCGCTGCTGGAACACACGCGGCTCAGGAACATAGGTGAGTAGTGTGACTGTTCACAGCTCGACACAGACACCGACACGCTGGCCTCCTTCCCCAGCAAGCGCTTCAGGAAGCCCGACACTGTGTCGCTGCTGGAACACACGCGGCTCAGGAACATAGGTGAGTAGTGTGACTGTTCACAGCTCGACACAGACACCGACACGCTGGCCTCCTTCCCCAGCAAGCGCTTCAGGAAGCCCGACACTGTGTCGCTGCTGGAACACACGCGGCTCAGGAACATAGGTGAGTAGTGTGACTGTTCACAGCTCGACACAGACACCGACACGCTGGCCTCCTTCCCCAGCAAGCGCTTCAGGAAGCCCGACACTGTGTCGCTGCTGGAACACACGCGGCTCAGGAACATAGGTGAGTAGTGTGACTGTTCACAGCTCGACACAGACACCGACACGCTGGCCTCCTTCCCCAGCAAGCGCTTCAGGAAGCCCGACACTGTGTCGCTGCTGGAACACACGCGGCTCAGGAACATAGGTGAGTAGTGTGACTGTTCACAGCTCGACACAGACACCGACACGCTGGCCTCCTTCCCCAGCAAGCGCTTCAGGAAGCCCGACACTGTGTCGCTGCTGGAACACACGCGGCTCAGGAACATAGGTGAGTAGTGTGACTGTTCACAGCTCGACACAGACACCGACACGCTGGCCTCCTTCCCCAGCAAGCGCTTCAGGAAGCCCGACACTGTGTCGCTGCTGGAACACACGCGGCTCAGGAACATAGGTGAGTAGTGTGACTGTTCACAGCTCGACACAGACACCGACACGCTGGCCTCCTTCCCCAGCAAGCGCTTCAGGAAGCCCGACACTGTGTCGCTGCTGGAACACACGCGGCTCAGGAACATAGGTGAGTAGTGTGACTGTTCACAGCTCGACACAGACACCGACACGCTGGCCTCCTTCCCCAGCAAGCGCTTCAGGAAGCCCGACACTGTGTCGCTGCTGGAACACACGCGGCTCAGGAACATAGGTGAGTAGTGTGACTGTTCACAGCTCGACACAGACACCGACACGCTGGCCTCCTTCCCCAGCAAGCGCTTCAGGAAGCCCGACACTGTGTCGCTGCTGGAACACACGCGGCTCAGGAACATAGGTGAGTAGTGTGACTGTTCACAGCTCGACACAGACACCGACACGCTGGCCTCCTTCCCCAGCAAGCGCTTCAGGAAGCCCGACACTGTGTCGCTGCTGGAACACACGCGGCTCAGGAACATAGGTGAGTAGTGTGACTGTTCACAGCTCGACACAGACACCGACACGCTGGCCTCCTTCCCCAGCAAGCGCTTCAGGAAGCCCGACACTGTGTCGCTGCTGGAACACACGCGGCTCAGGAACATAGGTGAGTAGTGTGACTGTTCACAGCTCGACACAGACACCGACACGCTGGCCTCCTTCCCCAGCAAGCGCTTCAGGAAGCCCGACACTGTGTCGCTGCTGGAACACACGCGGCTCAGGAACATAGGTGAGTAGTGTGACTGTTCACAGCTCGACACAGACACCGACACGCTGGCCTCCTTCCCCAGCAAGCGCTTCAGGAAGCCCGACACTGTGTCGCTGCTGGAACACACGCGGCTCAGGAACATAGGTGAGTAGTGTGACTGTTCACAGCTCGACACAGACACCGACACGCTGGCCTCCTTCCCCAGCAAGCGCTTCAGGAAGCCCGACACTGTGTCGCTGCTGGAACACACGCGGCTCAGGAACATAGGTGAGTAGTGTGACTGTTCACAGCTCGACACAGACACCGACACGCTGGCCTCCTTCCCCAGCAAGCGCTTCAGGAAGCCCGACACTGTGTCGCTGCTGGAACACACGCGGCTCAGGAACATAGGTGAGTAGTGTGACTGTTCACAGCTCGACACAGACACCGACACGCTGGCCTCCTTCCCCAGCAAGCGCTTCAGGAAGCCCGACACTGTGTCGCTGCTGGAACACACGCGGCTCAGGAACATAGGTGAGTAGTGTGACTGTTCACAGCTCGACACAGACACCGACACGCTGGCCTCCTTCCCCAGCAAGCGCTTCAGGAAGCCCGACACTGTGTCGCTGCTGGAACACACGCGGCTCAGGACCATAGGTGAGTAGTGTGACTGTTCACAGCTCGACACAGACACCGACACGCTGGCCTCCTTCCCCAGCAAGCGCTTCAGGAAGCCCGACACTGTGTCGCTGCTGGAACACACGCGGCTCAGGAACATAGGTGAGTAGTGTGACTGTTCACAGCTCGACACAGACACCGACACGCTGGCCTCCTTCCCCAGCAAGCGCTTCAGGAAGCCCGACACTGTGTCGCTGCTGGAACACACGCGGCTCAGGAACATAGGTGAGTAGTGTGACTGTTCACAGCTCGACACAGACACCGACACGCTGGCCTCCTTCCCCAGCAAGCGCTTCAGGAAGCCCGACACTGTGTCGCTGCTGGAACACACGCGGCTCAGGAACATAGGTGAGTAGTGTGACTGTTCACAGCTCGACACAGACACCGACACGCTGGCCTCCTTCCCCAGCAAGCGCTTCAGGAAGCCCGACACTGTGTCGCTGCTGGAACACACGCGGCTCAGGAACATAGGTGAGTAGTGTGACTGTTCACAGCTCGACACAGACACCGACACGCTGGCCTCCTTCCCCAGCAAGCGCTTCAGGAAGCCCGACACTGTGTCGCTGCTGGAACACACGCGGCTCAGGAACATAGGTGAGTAGTGTGACTGTTCACAGCTCGACACAGACACCGACACGCTGGCCTCCTTCCCCAGCAAGCGCTTCAGGAAGCCCGACACTGTGTCGCTGCTGGAACACACGCGGCTCAGGAACATAGGTGAGTAGTGTGACTGTTCACAGCTCGACACAGACACCGACACGCTGGCCTCCTTCCCCAGCAAGCGCTTCAGGAAGCCCGACACTGTGTCGCTGCTGGAACACACGCGGCTCAGGAACATAGGTGAGTAGTGTGACTGTTCACAGCTCGACACAGACACCGACACGCTGGCCTCCTTCCCCAGCAAGCGCTTCAGGAAGCCCGACACTGTGTCGCTGCTGGAACACACGCGGCTCAGGAACATAGGTGAGTAGTGTGACTGTTCACAGCTCGACACAGACACCGACACGCTGGCCTCCTTCCCCAGCAAGCGCTTCAGGAAGCCCGACACTGTGTCGCTGCTGGAACACACGCGGCTCAGGAACATAGGTGAGTAGTGTGACTGTTCACAGCTCGACACAGACACCGACACGCTGGCCTCCTTCCCCAGCAAGCGCTTCAGGAAGCCCGACACTGTGTCGCTGCTGGAACACACGCGGCTCAGGAACATAGGTGAGTAGTGTGACTGTTCACAGCTCGACACAGACACCGACACGCTGGCCTCCTTCCCCAGCAAGCGCTTCAGGAAGCCCGACACTGTGTCGCTGCTGGAACACACGCGGCTCAGGAACATAGGTGAGTAGTGTGACTGTTCACAGCTCGACACAGACACCGACACGCTGGCCTCCTTCCCCAGCAAGCGCTTCAGGAAGCCCGACACTGTGTCGCTGCTGGAACACACGCGGCTCAGGAACATAGGTGAGTAGTGTGACTGTTCACAGCTCGACACAGACACCGACACGCTGGCCTCCTTCCCCAGCAAGCGCTTCAGGAAGCCCGACACTGTGTCGCTGCTGGAACACACGCGGCTCAGGAACATAGGTGAGTAGTGTGACTGTTCACAGCTCGACACAGACACCGACACGCTGGCCTCCTTCCCCAGCAAGCGCTTCAGGAAGCCCGACACTGTGTCGCTGCTGGAACACACGCGGCTCAGGAACATAGGTGAGTAGTGTGACTGTTCACAGCTCGACACAGACACCGACACTGTGTCGCTGTTAGAATACTACCCGTGCGAGCTAACATGGCACCTGGCTCGAAAACAAACCTCACCCCGCGACCCCGCTCGGCGCCCCGCTCTCGTCTTACCAGTAGCGTTAGCATCACTAATTACATTATACGGCACAAGTATAACTAAAATGGCGGATGTGCAAACACAGATTTTTAAGCGTGCACGTAATTTTTTTTTATAACTTTGTTTCTAAGTAGTTGGTTTTGTCACGTTTAAAACGTCGTAGTATGCTATGAGAAACAACTAAGCACAAAATAAATGTTATTATTTAAAATAATAAAATAAAATTCAAAAAGGATGGAGCCCGGGCTAGAACAATGTTTACCAAATAAAATTATATAATTTTTATTTTTTAAATGATGTTAGCGTATACCTGTCATCTGTCATACTGTTAGCCCATAATCAAACGTCTCCTTTTTTGCACTTAGTACTTTAAATGTCACTCATTCAACCCAGGTGCCATGTTATCTCGCACGGATTGTACACGTATCTCAGACACATAAGTCTGTTGGTGTAAGCTGTTGGACATTGGACAAAATTATAATAAAAACGCACGGGTTTTTTTCAACAAACATATTGAAAGTCGACTTTAAAGACTATTCCTTAAAAGACTATTTCAACTGCAGCAAAAACCAATTTGATCGACCACTATAAGTCGATTATTTGGTACACGATTGGGCATAGTCACACCTCCTCAATTATGAATGCTGTATAAAATGGGACAAAGCTTTATAATATTAACAAAACATTTTCTTTTCCAGCAATATCAAGAAGAAAACTCGACACGCCCGTAGAAAAAGTGATCGCAGCGGTCAACAACTTAGACCTCAAACAACTGCCTCTAGAAAGCGTAGAAATCCTCCAACGAATGGTCCCCACAGAGGCCGAACAGAAGGCCTACAAGGAATACGTGGCAGAGAAAAAACCAGTAAACCAACTCACAGAAGAGGACAAATTCCTCATGCAACTAGCCAAAGTAGAACGAATATCAGCGAAGCTCTCCATCATGAGTTACATGGGCAATTTCTTCGACAACATACATTTGATAACGCCGCAAATCCATGCCATTATTTCTGGGTCTTCGTCGGTCAAATCGTCGACGAAACTGCGCAATGTATTAGAGATAATCCTTGCGTTCGGGAACTATTTGAACAGTAGTAAGAGAGGGCCTGCCTATGGGTTCAAGTTGCAATCGTTGGACACTCTGATGGATACGAAGTCCACTGATAAGAGGATATCGCTGCTACATTATATTGTGGCCACGATACGACAGAACTTCCCAGAGTTAATGAATTTTGATACTGAGCTGTTGTATATTGATAAGGCTGCTCAGGGTGAGTTTCTTTTTTTAATTTAGACTAATTCCAACTTCAACTTCAACTTTTACAATTATGGCAATCCACCGAATTTTCGGTTATTTCTGCCAATGTCCAGTTTGAAAATAATATTTTTTATTAGTGACAATCGGTTATTAAATTATAGTGTGGAGATCCTACACGTGTTCTTATAACCAAGAACACGAGATGACTCCTAGACTAATTCCGTCTAAACGAACTTCAATTTTGTTTTTACATTAATGTCAACTTATGTCAATGTCAGTTGCAAACAAACTAAAATTACCGTAAAAATAATAAAAATTGGCAATATTTTGGATTTATATATAGGTTTGCTAGTTTTTGACAATTATTCTTTTTTTATTATCTGACAACATTTTGCTTATTGCGGTTTAATACCCATTTGTTAATAAAATATTGTTTAGTATATTTAAATCGTAGTAAAAAAAAAATTGCAAAAACTTGACACCCACACATTACCATATAAGGTAACATTGTCGTATCTACGCATTGTAACGTGTAACGTACGTATTGTAACGTGTAACGTAATACGTACGTCTTTTGCTCGGTTTTAACTGATTTATACGGTAGCCTGAGGCGTGGTTTGTACCGTGCACCTTCATTTCTTTAGGACACCCACGCAACTGTAAAGCTCATCTTACGCTTTGCAGACTGTACGTAGTGACGCCACTTTTCAACACGCATGCTTGTATATCCATATACGTCGCTATATGTTCATATACGTCTCTACATGTACCTTTATGTCGGCAGTCTCGCTGGAGAACGTGGCGGGCGACGTGTCGGAGCTGGAGCGCGGCATGGAGGCGGTGCGGCGCGAGGCGGAGGCGCGCGACGGGCTGCGCGCCTCGCCTCACGTGCTGCGCGACTTCCTCGCCAACGCGCACGACAAGCTGCGCCGCCTGCGCGCCGAGACCAAGCACGCGCAGGTACTGTACATACTTGTTGCTGCGCGCCTCGCCTCACGTGCTGCGCGACTTCCTCGCCAACGCGCACGACAAGCTGCGCCGCCTGCGCGCCGAGACCAAGCACGCGCAGGTACTGTACATACTTGTTGCTGCGCGCCTCGCCTCACGTGCTGCGCGACTTCCTCGCCAACGCGCACGACAAGCTGCGCCGCCTGCGCGCCGAGACCAAGCACGCGCAGGTACTGTACATACTTGTTGCTGCGCGCCTCGCCTCACGTGCTGCGCGACTTCCTCGCCAACGCGCACGACAAGCTGCGCCGCCTGCGCGCCGAGACCAAGCACGCGCAGGTACTGTACATACTTGTTGCTGCGCGCCTCGCCTCACGTGCTGCGCGACTTCCTCGCCAACGCGCACGACAAGCTGCGCCGCCTGCGCGCCGAGACCAAGCACGCGCAGGTACTGTACATACTTGTTGCTGCGCGCCTCGCCTCACGTGCTGCGCGACTTCCTCGCCAACGCGCACGACAAGCTGCGCCGCCTGCGCGCCGAGACCAAGCACGCGCAGGTACTGTACATACTTGTTGCTGCGCGCCTCGCCTCACGTGCTGCGCGACTTCCTCGCCAACGCGCACGACAAGCTGCGCCGCCTGCGCGCCGAGACCAAGCACGCGCAGGTACTGTACATACTTGTTGCTGCGCGCCTCGCCTCACGTGCTGCGCGACTTCCTCGCCAACGCGCACGACAAGCTGCGCCGCCTGCGCGCCGAGACCAAGCACGCGCAGGTACTGTACATACTTGTTGCTGCGCGCCTCGCCTCACGTGCTGCGCGACTTCCTCGCCAACGCGCACGACAAGCTGCGCCGCCTGCGCGCCGAGACCAAGCACGCGCAGGTACTGCTGTCCCACTGCACGACAAACACCTCTTCTCTTACAGAGAAGGCACGAGCATTGATATCCACGCGGATTGGCGATTCGTACTAAAGCACAGGTTCACGATGTTTTCCGTCTTTCAAGTCTATGATATCCAAGATGTCTTTATTATTTTAGCTCCAATATGGAGTCATTTCAACAATAATATTGACATTATAAGAGTCTACCTGTGAGAAGTTTCAGTCTTTTACACATCCGAGGGGGATAGCAACGAATTTGCGAAACCTTCGTTATTTCAGATGTCTTCAGGTTACGGAGACCATTTAATCACTTTAAAATGATTATCATATCCGTATTCCTTGTTCACACTATATTCAATAAAACTAGACCACTACATTAGTTATGTCAATGCTAACATACATGTGTCTTACGCAGGACTCGTTCGCGTCGTGCGTGGAGTACTTCGGCGAGGCGCCGCGCGGCTGCGACGCCAACGCTTTCTTCTCGCTGCTCGTCAGGTTCACGAGGGCGTTCAAGGTATTATTATATTACTATATTATGTTCAATAACCATGTAAATAAATAACTAGTTGGCGACACACGTTGTGCCAAACGGAACTAAAAATAATGCTATGATTACTTTTGTTAAAATTTTGTTTATGACACGATTAATAAACGATGTTTTTTAAATTTACGCATTCGATGAACAAAATAAATTTAAACAATCTCTAAAAGTAAATTTTACGGTGTTGTGTTGACTGTTGATTCTATTGTCTCAAAAACGGCTTAACCAATGTTGAAATTCAATGGCTGTCTTCAACTTAGGCCACTTTTACTTTAAAAGATCCCGAGTAAAAAATAATTAAGATTAAGACCCAATAAAATCAAACTTATTTCACGACTCCCACGCCTACCCAAGTATCGAAACAAAAATCATCAAAAAACTAAAAAAAGGGCCAAAACTAAACCATTGTTCAAAACTTTTAGCAAGCGGACGGTGAAAACGAACAACGTCGCAGACTGGAGCAGGCGGCACAACAAGCAGAACACGTCGATCCTAACAAGGCTAAGATCATGCAGAAGAAACAACAGGTATGCGACTCTCGACCTTATGTCACTAGCTGTATGGACGAGTGTGCCGTGAGAGTAGACGGGGTTAGGCGCTGTTTGACTACTGAGTGGAATTTGGTGGGGTTGGGGGGAGGAGTACTTTTATTTTGGGAGAAATTCGTTTATAATACCTTTTGATACTCATATTTCTGATTGAAAGCCGTGTTCATAGTTATCTATGGTTGGTTCTTATATAATTATATGATTATTATCTTGTGGAATTAAGGGGATTTTGGTGGGATAAAGACGTACAAAGAGGGTCAATTAACTTACGAAACGGAAGGATAAGCGTTTATAATATTGCAACATAATTGTATTACCGAGGGACCGGAATAATGGACTTTATGGCTATCAAAAATAAAAGTAAAATTTATGTGAAAATTGTCAAGCTGCTGTGTTTTTTTGTTAATAATAGGTTGTTCGACCACCATTAACAAATAATATAGCTGTAAATAAGCTTCGTCGACGTCCATCCATTAAACTGGGTGACACTAAACAGCGCTTAACTCCTACAAGACTCAATGTTGCATAAATTGTTAGATTCGCTTCGATGGCTCTACATAACGCTTTCAAGGAGAATGGACAGTAACCTGTCGTAGAGTTCAAGCCAGATACACTTTGATTACAGCAAGATAAAACACTGTAATTTAATTTAATCGTCCTAAGAGACAACAAAATGTTTTAAACAAGTTAACTAGGTTTGAATTCCCTTTTTGATTTGTATATGCTTAGTCATATATGAGTATGAATCAGTTAAATTCCCCAAAATCTGTTAAAATAAAAAATAAATACAATTTTTTTCAACCTTTTAAAATTATTCGAAGTTGAGTACTACTAATTACCTGTAGAATATTCGCGGTTTTGCACTATCCCCGATTATATGTCAACTGATTGGTATGCATTACATAATTTATGTAAGAATTCAATGATATTACAGGTAATAAATTAATTTAAAAGCCGTTCATAATTAATTACTCCATAAGATTTGCACTACGAAAACGGTACACTAACGCACACATATACAACATAATATTCCAATAACACTCTACCGAGAAACTCCATTAAATTGGTATTTTATGGAGTTTCTCACGTTGTAGTACAGTTTACCTACCCACTTTTTGAAAAATTCGTTGAAAAGAAGCGATTACTATGATGATGTTTAAAAATTGCTTAAATCAAAGTGTAAGGCTTTTATTGATGCATTCTGTCTCCAGTAGCCGTGACTCGATATCTACATAATGTACTTATATTTTCCACTAATTTCGTTTTTTGTGTTTTCTTAATCACCTTTTAGTTGTGTCGCTTTTGTGTTAAAATTACTTTAGTTTTTATTACGACAATAATATTTCTAACCTATTTTTACGGCTATAGATTAATTTTGAATTGATTTAATTTTTTTAATGTTTTTTTTTTATACTAACTTGCTATCAAAGGTGATTATGAAAGCAGGTTTGTTTTTATTTTACTTACAAATTATCTCCTCAAGAAGTGAGAATATTTGCATTAATATTGTGATTTGAGGTGACAGGTAGACCACATTATACATCGAAACACATGATATAACATATTATTTAGCGGTGGTGGTGTATTACATTTTAACGGTTAATGTGGCAACACTGGTAGGTATAAATTTCTACCATTTGATTTGATTGGACTTGGAATGGAATTGAACTTTGTAGAGTTTTAAATAATGACTAAAATACCTTTTAAATAAAACCATTTTACCAGTGTTGCCACAACCAAAAAAGAACCTACCAAACTACCGTAGTAGGTGATGGTAACACCATAAACTTTCTCACAGAGGTTTAACTACGCGGCCGTCAGCGCAGGCCTATTGCAGCAACACTTGTCACAGTTGAGGCACAGTCTAGAGCCCGTGTAGGCCTCCAGGGCCCAAGGCCAGACTTATAGGAGTAAGTCCAGTTAACTGACGGGGACACTGAGTGTGCGAGTGAACTAACCACAGTGGGTGGGGATGGTTGGTGTGTAATGGATGTAGGTGGCTTTAGTGCTAGATGCACTGTAAAATAAAATAAATATAGTCAACACTGGCGATTTTTTAATCGTTAGGTAGGTTAATACTACTTGTTTGTGGCTTTAATAATGAGATTGTTCATTCGTCAGAGAAAACTTTATTGCCAAAGTGCCATCACTATATAAAAGCAAAACTGAAAAACAATTATGGTTACAATAGGTGGGTTAGTAGCGTTATGACTACATCTCGATAAGACTAAATAGCACATATTATGACTAGTTCGCTATAGGACTTAATCTCGATATGACTACATCTTGTTAGGACTATATCGTGTTTGGACTAGATCGCAATAAGGCCAGATATCAAAATGACTCTTTATCGATATGACGTACAATCGTATCTAAAAGTGGCATAAGTATAGGAACTTCACTTGGAGTACCTACTTAGCTTTACTAAAGTGAAAAAAAAATAACAAAAGAAGAAACACCATATTATTCAATCGCAAGTATCAAAGAGAATTTAATAAACATGAGACGACAAAGATTACGCTCCTGTCTTTTAAAAAAACGTTAGTGATTTAAAGCGTAAGATAATTAAAAAAAAAATTAAAAAAAAAATAAGTTTGGTACAATGAAATGCTTTCATTTTAAGTATTTTAGTATAGGTACCATGGAATAAAACTTAATGCTTTAACTCGATAACCGTACTCCAAAAAACAAACGAAAATATAGTCGTTACGCTATCTGGCCTTATTGCGATCTAGTCCAAACACGATATAGTCCTAACAAGATCTAGTCATATCGAGATTAAGTCCTGTAGCGAACTAGTCATATCTGCTATTTAGTCTTATCGAGAGGTAGTCATAACGCTACTAACCCCAATAGGTTATGGTTACCATTGAAAGTTTTCTTTTCTTTTAAGTTAGACAAATCCGAAGAAATAAAAATCTTTAAAATAGTATCTAATTGATTTTAGGGTTTCACAGATTAATCTAATTATTAACACAAATCCGAAGAAATAAAAATCTTTAAAATAGTATCTAATTGATTTTAGGGTTTCACAGATTAATCTAATTATTAACACAAATCCGAAGAATAAAATAGTAATTGATTTTAGGGTTTCACAGATTAATCTAATTAGTAACTCGGTACTAAAATACTTGGTGGAACTAATTTTACTAGTTAAAAACGTGAAAGTACTAACATAATCCACGAGCCTGCTATTTGCATTTAATTTTCAAGTTACTTATAAATTTATCCCACTAAAAACATTTCATATAAAATGTAGCCAAGACAACCACATAAGGTATACCCTGTGAAAAATATATCAGATCTCATGTAGAGCCAAGCTTCTGAATCTACACGGCCTAACTCTACAGACCCTAACTTCACAAACTCTACATATCAGTAAAAATGTATGGCTTCGCCGTTTCGCTACCGTCGTGGAGGTGATGCGAAAATTAAGTTTTTGAAGTTAGTTTACTTACTAGTATATTGAAGTAAGTACCGAAACAGCCAAGCCATACATTTTTACTGATATGTAGAGTTTGTGAAGTTAGGGTCTGTAGAGTTAGGCCGTGTAGATTCAGAAGCTTGGCTCTACATGAGATCTGATATATTTTTCACAGGGTATACCTTATGTGGTTGTCTTGGCTACATTTTATATGAAATGTTTTTAGTGGGATTTTAGTTCTTTTTGTAAGTTGCTAGGCAGTATTTTCAGTGTTTTTTTTTTCTTTTCGTTCACAGATTTTTTTGACTAAATTGACCTGAAAGTCCCACACTTTTTATTCTTAAAATACTTGATCGTACAACGGTGATCTTTCGATCTAGGAGAAATTATTAAAGGCTGTATTGCGCTCCCGAATAACTGTAGTATAAGACTCCACAATATAAACGAGTTTTCGTGCAAACGTGCAAACAATATTATTCACAGATACATAAAAATTCAAATAGTACTTATACTTTCCGATGTAACGAAACCATAGCGCGATCTATTTCGATCCCAATGCCATCTAGGGAAGTAAGACTTAAACTTTTTGTCATCGAGGATCGCGCTACGATTCCGTTCAACACCGTAACAATTTAGGTATGTATGTATATTAACCAATTACTAATACATAAAATTATGCCCACTGAAATAAGCCGCAAAACTTATTTATACGAATACGAAAAATATTGCAATCGCAACACGACCGTCAACAACACAAGTTTATAATTTTCTTAGGTGGTTGATACCAAACTTACCAAACTTCTTATACCAAATGTCAGCTTTCTAGCACTACAGGAAGTAGCCACATCAGCAGTGTCGGCTTTCATAGCCCATAGCCCAATAGCCCAATCTTTCTCTTTGCATTTTTACTTGATTTGTTCAAACAAACTTCCACACCTCCATTTTAGGGGATGGAGGTCGAAATCTATAAGTTTATGATTTTTTCTGTTGGTTGTATACTAAACTTAGGCTACATACCAAATTTCAGCATTCTAGCACTTCAGGAAGTAGCCAAACATTTTGATGATCATCAGTGTGTCAGTGTGTCAGTGTGTCAGTGAATCAGTGACGAAATCGGTGTATTTTAGATATCAATAAAATCTAAAGTATAAAAGTTATTCAATTGAAACTTTGTATGTTTATTGAGTCTGTTATTGACATTATTTCTTGTGAATATGAAGTGTCTGGTACATCGGATACCAACTCTATGAGGGTTCGAAAAAACGACGAAACACTTCGAGAAAAGGTAGGTAGTGCCCCTGCGCTTCGCTTGCTTGTCTTGGCCGGGGGCACGACCGTGCCCCCCGATTAATTTGTTAACAATTTTAATAGGTACACTAGCCTGTATCGCAACTAGCACCATCTTATGACAGTATTAGAGAAAAGAAAATAATGTAAGTAGTTACTACAAAAAAATGCAGTCAGTTTAGCAAAAATACCTTAAAAAAGGAAAGGTATTCCAAGAGTGTATCGATAATTAACCAATAATTTACAATCGATATTTATTGTAATAAAGTAAATTGACATATTTTAATCGTATCAGTCGAGGGTGCCGTAGAGAGAACATTTTAATTTGACAACCATTGTCAACCACTAAACCCCTATAAGGGATAAGAAACAGATTGAGACTAAGTTAGACTGCGGGCCTACATAAAAGTTAATGCAATTGCTTTGCTTAACTTATGAAAAGGTTGTACAACAGATGTAACCAAGTTATGAATAACTGCCTCTACTACTATTACACACCAATACAGGGCCAAAGTGTGACTAATGACCATGAGAAAGATTCAGCATGTTTTTGGGGCAAATCTGGACTGGTTGATAACCCCCACTCGCCTAGCATGCACACGACATAGTAACCTCACCACGATAGGGTTAGGACTAGATTATAGATATTTGGGAGGTGTAGCGGTGGCCTTATGCACGGGTTTAGGCCTCTCTTTTGAAAACTGGTTTTTGGGAGACAAACGAAACAGACGTTGCTTTACACTTAAGCTGACATAAATTAACGTTACTTGGCACGTGATTGGCTAGCTATTCTTTGTCTCTTTCTTACCATCGAGGTTTGATAGTTGTGCGACAGAGATAGGGATATTGCTTAGTCAAAGGATGTGCTTAGTTACATTTGTTTCGGCCTAAGTGTCAGAGAAATAGCAGTTATTAATATTTTTTGGTAATAAACTAAAGTTCTTCAAAGAGTTGAAAATTGTATGTGGAAAGATTATAATTCTATGCACCATTTTAGAAAATATTATAGGCTAACATAATTGTTATATTATATCTCGATTACAGTCGTCGAGTTTCGTTTGACCCTTAAACAGTATAAAAAATCAGAGAAATATAAATAGAAGTGTGATGTTGAATTTGGGAGTGATTGTATTTAAAACACGATTGTTTGAAGGGTAGCAAAGGTATTAACACACTGCACATACACAGTTAACATAAGTACCTCATTTCCGTGCATGTATCCTGTTTAGGTTATTCTCTTTAGGGCTAACTACCGATAAGAATTTTAATTAAATACTTAAAACACATAATTATTATAGTCATGAAAACGAACAATCTTACAATATATTCGATTTTTCGTGGATTGGACATTTAAAACTGCATAAAATCATATGTGAAATAAATAAAAAAATAATAATAAATAAATCTTTATGGCACTCAATTAAAGTTTTAAATAACTATTTTTTACTTTTTCATAAAAAATGCATTGTTAATAAATCAAAATACGGTTCGGCTTGCAAATTTTGAAAAAGGATTCTTTGGAAAAGTTGTTCGTTTTTATAAGTGTAATGATGTGTTTGAATAGAAACAAAACTAAAAGCCTATCGGTATCGGAAACAGAATCCAATTAACCGATGGCCCCGGATCATAGAGAGAAATATGGCCGAACATTCAAACGTCGCTTTATTTTAAGACAGCACACAAGCAATCTGTTGCTGTCTTTGTCACTCTAAAGGGATGAAGTACCTGCCGGGGTTGCAGAATAGTTATAATAGTTACCGTGACCCCGGAACATTAAGGGCAACCGAAGGAACATGAGCGGGTTTTATTCAGTAAAAGTCTGACACGCCCTCCCGCCCCGCTCAGGACGGGAGAAGTCATTTGATGATTTCCCACTCACCAGAAAAAAAAGGTCGAACTAAGGACAGCAACAGATTTGACAGCGTCTTAAAATGCGATGTTTGAAAATTCGGCGAGTACTGCTACTCGTGGTCCAGCCGCCTCACAAAAGCCTCTTTAATATTGACTGAGGCCCTTGGCTATTAAACCATGGGCCATTAAATTAAGGCTTAGGGCCCAATAATGGTCGTTAAGTTGTTATTATTTATCATTTAAATGTATATGAAAAATACCTGCAGTTAGAACAAAGGAGCAGTAATTTTATTATTTTTTTATTTATCTCGCATGTTATAATCAACAATAACGCTTTCCTTGAGCCTACTTACATTTGATATGTTTACAATAACAGAAAATTGGTGATTATATTTTCGTCTGGCAACTCCGTGAGTTACCTGTCAAATTAATCTGAGTGTAAATATTGTGTTTTGTCTTAACGCTGCACTTGCATGGACTTAACAGGGAATGTGTTTACTTACTATGCTAACTATAACCTTTTGTAACAAAATAATGGTAGCTTTGAGAGCCTCCTTTATATTGTAGTGCTACTAATTTATTCGCTCTTTAAAAATATTTGACTGCATTTTCTTGATGCATATTTAGATTTTTATTATATTTAATACAATATCCCAAGTTCTGGTTAAAACGCTGATAAAGTAGATAGAAAACCCATCCACCATTATAAAATCAACCTTTAAAACATTGAAATAAAACCCTTTTTACCCTGGCTTGGTTTTAAATAGTTAAAATTTGATTTGAATCGAAAATTGGTAGCTCTAAGCATGTTTTCATATGAATATCCCCGTAGCAACGTCATTAGCATCACCGCCACATCCAAGCCCTCTAAAACAAAATTATGAAGATATTAATTCTCGCTCTCTCAACAGGAGGCTGTAATCAACGAATTAAAAACGAAATCTCAGGCCGTCGGCGAAAAGAAACTGCTTCACCAAGACGAGGTGTACAACGGAGCGTTGGAGGACATCTTGCATGGTTTGCGGAGCGAGCCCTACCGCCGCGCTGACGCCGTGCGCCGCTCCCATCGCCGCCGCATCAACTCACACCGACTCTCCAAGGGACTAGAAGAACTGGACGTATGATACGAACTCCACTCCAGTGACGCACTGGAATCCCCCGTACAAATCGCCGTCAAATCAATCAACGCTAGGTGCAACACAGACATAAAAAAGAAACGCCGCAAGGACCTCGAAATGGTCCACAAAAAACAGTCGATTGCTATCTATAATATCGAGGACAATGTGACAGATTTTCCCGTTAACACTGAGAGTAACAGAAAGAAGTCGACGTATAGAGTGGCGCCCGCGCCGCCGGACTGCGAGATCGAGGAACGATGCGAACTCATCAAGTCTACTTACGATGTCATTTCGAAGTACACAAGAGCCATGTTCGATAAACAAAACGAAACCGTCGTATGAACGATGTGCCTATTTTGTATTGCGCGTATATTGCACTCATTTAAAGTTTTTTAAATATATTCAATGTTATTGGCTTGTAGAGTTAAATTGGCCTATAAGGTGCGGAGCTATAAACGTCCAAGTAAAACTGACTATTTGAATTTTGAAGCCGTTAAAAGTGTTGCCATTTTAATAAATAATTTTCCTGAGAGGTGGGTGCAATGTATAAGAGTATACTAACTTTGATACGCCTACGATTCATTCCATTCCACACGCGACAGCGACAACCAGTATTTTGCTACGAAACCGTTTACACGATTTTTTGTTTTTATACAGAAGCTTAGCTTTTCGTATATATGCCCATAGCTGACCATAAAATCAACAATTTTAATAGAAATGAGTCGTGAATCTCAAGCACAAATAATCGAAGATTTGGACCAATTATACCAGAATTTCGTAGTAAAATAGATCAAAAAGCTATGGGCAGTTAGTCCCGCTAGATCAAAAATGGCCTTAAAAATAGACGCACAGGTTTTGTACCGCAATTTTTTCGATTTAAATATAGATTAGGTATTAATAACAGTGTCCTTATATATGTACACATATACATGATTATGACCCGATGAACAATTTTTAGTAAAATGTAATTATAGTATGGAACATACGCATTTATAATATAGCATTTTTTACCTACTTGTGATAGTTCAAATTTTTTTACTGCATGATACGACTTTTATAGGCTTAATTATGTTTGCATGTGTTTATGTACCTTAAATGAAAATAAGCTTTATTATGTTAATATAGAGTTCAAATTCGTAACAAGTTTGCTTACAAACTCGCATGAAAGCCATTAGATGTCGTATCAGTTTATACTATTTGTATTATTATTGCCATGTATCGATCAGAAACGATTGTATCTCTATTTTGTATCCTGATATTACTCCTTACATGACACTATAGCTGTAACTATTTATACGATTTTATTCCATCTAGATTAAGTTTTGTACACAAACTCTTTTACCCAATAAAATCCCTTTTTTGATCTGGTAACAATTTGATTTCGTTTCGAATAAGTTATTTTAATGATTGTAAATATTTTTTTCTATCAGCCTGTGGAAGTTCCAATTTCAGAATTATTCGAAAAAATAGGAAATGTAAATATTGTATTTTTATATTATTGTGTATTTACTCAAGTTACTTGAGAATGTAAGCGGGCAATATAATTTTAGGGTATCTATAATATATATTTAATATCTAGCCTGAAATCGGTACTTTTACAATGTAATTCGAATAAATAAGTTTAATAATTTAATTGTTCCAGTGAATATTTAATATATCGATGCTTAAGCACGTACCTAGCGCGTACCGTTTACAATAAAATTATACAACGCATACAATTAATATAATAAAATCTTTCATGCATGATTATAATTTAATTAATCAAACAAATATACAATAGCATCCAAGAAAAATGATTTTGTAAAAATGATCTTTATTACCTTAAGCATATGGTTTAATTTTAATAACTACGCACTCGGGCTTACGTTTTAATTAGAGGTGCTTACCCGCACATTAGCTTTATAATATTCCTTTTGCTAAGTCAAAACGAAAAGATTGAAATTCGTTTGGGAGTTGTATAAAATATACAGGGTTACGTTTATATATAACAAGTATGTATGCACAAATATGACTTTGGGTCGCTTTTGTGGTTATCTCGTTACAAATACTGATTTGGGCGTAAAATAAAATAAAAAAGTGAGCCGTCACGGGACGCCTGGCAGATGTGAAACATCGACATTACATCATCGCCACACAGTACACAAGACTGTGACTGTATATATACACCATCATATAGCGTGGCGACGCGTCGCCACGGCATGCGTCGCCACGCCAGTAATTTGTTTTACGTGCGGCTATAGATGTTCCACATCAAAAGTATGAAGTCTTGAATCCATGTATAATTTAGATACATTGGAAAGAAAGACAATTTTAAAGAAATATTATAAGGTGTTCTTTGTTTGTATATACAGCTTTGAAATATAAACATGATATAAAAAAAAAAATGTCGTCTGTCTTGTTCATTTACGCCTTACCAGACAACTACACAAAATACGTAATTAGCACAAAAATATTAAAACTACGAGATAATCGCGAAAGTGAATCAAGGCTGTTTTATTGAATCTTATAAATTATTATTAAATATGTTGTGTATTATTGTCGATACGGTTTCTCAAGTTATACATTTTGAATATTATTATTTCCCGAATACAAATGACAGTGGTTAAAAAATAGGTAACTTTACCCACCATTTTACCCCACCACAGAGGTAAAATAACCCATAGATCGTTCTAGTGTTGCCAGGAAATAAACTCTAATGCCTACGCATTTTTTATCAGTATCTGTTTTCGATTTACTTTATACCTTTTTAGGGGTTTGCTATTAATATTTTTTTTAGTAGGTATTATTATCAATAATAGTTGTATTACTTCTTAGCAATACTTTAGCGTTCTAGGTAATGTTTATATATCATACAATTTTGTATTTAGACACTTTATGTACCTATATTAAGCTGTATTGTAATAATAATAGTATTTCTCAGTAATTAAGTGTAATAATAGCAGTATGTGCCTATTCAAAATAATATTTTAACTATAGTATAACATTTTTAAATATTACAAGTGCTATTTAAAATAATAAATCCATTTTGACTGTTTTTTTTTTATTATCTTATATACTTTCGTGTGTATTCGGGAATTATTTAAGTTTTAGTAGAAATTTATAGAAACGTTTTGTGTATAGTTATCGTATGTTTGTATTCGATTTCTGATTTTGTGTTAGTATCGCATGTACGCTAGCATTAGTAACAGTATTCGGATGCAATAAATAAAACATACATTTAAATAACAGTGATTTTATTTAACTTTTAAAATAAAATAAAAATATGTGTCATTCAGCACCTCGGTGATGGTAATCTTAACGATTATAGGACATTTAATTAGGCATGGTTTTCAACAAAGCGGTAAAGAGAGATATCTTGTAATTAAATCGGATTCGTGTTGAGTTTTCTCATAACCGGTTTATAAGATACCGGAAAAGTTTTGTTAGGATTACGAGACTGCTCAGATTCTTTTGAGAGCGTCATACCCACATTTTTCGATTTCGTTGATGACTGATCAGGTCAAAATCTTCTTACTGCTGTGAAAAACTTAATGGTGTTTCTTAATCGCACACCCGTACAGACAGACCAAGTTATCTGTGAACTGAAGCAGAGCGACTCCGGGGATTCAGCGTTGCAAAGAGAAAGAGACAGAGTACACTCAAATGAAGTCAAATGTATGACTAAATTGTCATGTCAAATGTAGTTCCAATTTTAGCCATTTCACATATAACTTGGTCTGCCTGTAATAAATGGTTGAAAAATGCTTATTGGTTGTACGAGACATCTCATCACTGTGCTTTGATGAAAACTAAGCACAAACTCTAGTAGTGATCCAAATAGCCGTGCATTTACGATGTGCAACTTCCAGTGCAACAGTGCCCACATTTATTTATTTACGTACAAAACTACGTCATAATTAAAAGCTGAAAACATTGCTACAACATTAAATTCTAACGAAAAGCGAAGAAGGAACAATAGTAACATTTTTAAGATCAATTTCTTGACGATCGACTATCATTTGATTTAGTCCTTCAGGACTAAAATGTTGAATTCGCATAATGTTGAATTCTCATTATGTTGAATCCTAAAATGTTGAATTCGTAAAAAGTTGAATTTTCCGGACTCTAAATGTTGAATTTGCAAAATGTTGAATACCAAAATGTTGAGTCCTGGCATAAGACTGGGTCGCGGTGGAGATATTTGGGGGAGGCCTAATCCAGCAGTGGACGTCTTTTAACAAATCAGTTCAGTTCAGTTTGATGATCTATGTGGGTGTCAGATATTTTCCCTTGTAGTCATCATAAGATTTGCCAAAAAACGTTCACTGCTAAAAAATGGTCTACCCCAAATACCTATACCGCGATCGGTCTCGTGCCTCTCGCATCCACAGGACTCAACATTTTGGTATTCAACATTGTGGTCCGGGTTGGAAATTCAACTTTTTACAAATTCAACATTTTGGGATTCAACATTTTGCGAATTCAACATTTTACGAATTCAACATTTTGCAAATTCAACATTGTAGTCCTGAAGGGATTTAGTTGCTTCATCAGTGATCGGAATTTAGATATTATTATCTACAATATAAAAATAAGTCGGGTTTTCCTTTCTGACGATATAACTCCAGAACGCACGAACCGATTTCCACGGTTTTGCATTCCTTGGAAAGGTCTCGGGCTCCGTGAGGTTTATAGCAAAGAAATTCAGGAAAAATCCACGCAGACGAAGTCGCGGGCAGAAGCTAGTAAAAAAAAATAGATATGGAGAATCGCTACTTTGATCCGAAGTTTCCCAGGATTAGAATTCTGAATAATTCTTAAGAATTATACGTTCTTTAAATTATTTTCAATTACTATTGATATTTCATGCAATTAAAATATAACTAACCACAATTACCAGAATCATTATTCGTATTAGTAATATTATCTCAAATAAGACCTAAGTTCCGATCACTGGTTATTACACTTACAACTATATTTGTCTATACTGGACATGTTCACAGAATGGACCTCGTAATCGTAGTGGTTATAGGTTTTAATCAGAGATAGATATAAGTTAAATAGCACGTACTTTAGCTTAGTTATTCTCCTTCTCTTTCTTGCCTTTGTATTTTGGCATTTGTGCGATAGTGACAGCAATATTGCTCAGCTGTAGCCCTAGTCGAGCAACGTTTATTATTCTCTACCTAAGAATAAGAGATTTAAGGTCTATTTTTGCTTGACTAATATAGCAGCTAGTTCTTGACAGAGCGGTCGTGGTCATCGTGGTAAGTCTCCTCTTGTGACACGTTTGACGGCTCGCCTCCACGACTCCCTGACGGCTGCTCGTCTAGCGCACTCGTGCAACGGGCCTTCCATTGCCGCCTTTACTTGGTCCGTCCACCTCATGTGTGACCTTCCTCGCGCTCTGGTACCTTCCACTCTGCCCTGCACCACCAGTCGCTCTATGGACACATCTCCACGTCGAGAAACGTGCCCAAAGAAGGTGAGAATGCGAGCTTGGACGATGGAGGATAGACGCTGCTTGATGCCGAGTTCCTGGAGTATAGAGACGTTGGTGCGGTGTTCAGTCCACGATACTCCAAGCATTCTTCGCCAGCACCACATTTCCAGGGCATCTACCCTCTTTTTCTCACTTTCCCTTAGGGTCCACGTCTCAGCGGCATAGAGAAATATGGGGAATATAAGCGCTCTGACGAGCCGGATTTTCGTCGCTTTTGTGATGTTACGATTCCGCCATATTTTCCGTAACTTTTCCATAGCGCTTCTAGTCATCGCCATACGACGTTTGATCTCGTCTACGCATCCTCCGTTGTTGGAGATTAGAGTTTCTAGGTAGACATACGACTGCACAACATCACAGTTCCAACATTAGTGAAGTTCAAATTTACAAATAGATTTTATCTAAAAGCAAAATTACGAGGTCAGCTGTACATACATACCAACATAATAACATGATTTTATTAGATGGCGCGTGACTGACAGATCTACATTTCCTTCGTTGTACAATATCGTGTTTCTGATAAACTAAATATATTATTAACTAAGCAAGAATAGGTCATGATACACAATTGGTATACATTTTAATAATAATGTAATGAATACACACTTTGTGGAAGTTACATGTTATTTTTAATTTATTTTTTCAACATAAATTATATATTAAAGGCCATAAATAAATTGGAATATTACAGATCAGTATTCCTTAGTAAGGCCTTAAAAACAAAATACAGCTATAAAATTTGATCATAGCTCTTTGGTCCAAAATTTTTAAACAGCTCAATAAAGCTTCTAGAAAACAGAATGTTTGGTAAGTAATTTTGACTTAATTTTTGTGATTTATAAAGTATTTTTAGGACGAAAGTTTAACTGGGATACCTATCACTGACTTCCATTATGGAAAATGTTAGAATCATACAAAAATCCAAGTCCTAGTCGATTACAATATTCAATTGTATCATTCGATTAATCATTCACTCATTCGATTGTCATCTGTTACCACATACTTTTCTGACACATTAAATCGGACTGTCGAAGAGTGCACACGTGTTTTACTTTCCTCCTGGCGTCGATATCCCAACAGAAAATATTGTGAGGGCCACAGGAGGACACTTATAATGAGAGTTGCAGACCAAGAGTTAAGCTAAGTTCGTTGTAGCTTAGCTCACATGGCTGACACAGTTTTCCATACTTGTGTGCAGACCGCTAACTATGTAAGCTATTTGCTATGAAAAACAATGTCAGCCATGCGAACTAAGCTAAACTTAGTTAGCTTAGTTTGATCTGCAACCCGCTGTTTAGGTATTTAACTAAAGGTAAACAATCTTAACATGTTTTTTTATCTAAAGTTTGCCTAAAAAATATTGTTAAAAATGTTTTTAGTTAATATCCTAATATTGATGTTTTATTTGTTTATTTATTTTGGTTAGCCAACAATTGTCTAGGTCTACCCCAGTACATTCCCAGTTATTATAATAAGGCATATTATATTATAAGTGCAACAATTCCTTACAGGCTAACACTTACGTACTGAAATATTCGTTTGCATTTGATTTGCAAGGCCCGAGTCACACCGAAATGGCAGCGGCCGGCAGCGTCGCGGCGAGCACTTTCAGTGTGAAATAATTTTAAACTTTAACTACATACTTCAAAGACCAGTTTCGCTTGAAATACTTAAAAAGGTCACGAGGCCGCCAGCGGCGCCGCGAGCGGCCGCGCGCCTTTCGTTTCTAGCGATGCCTAGCGGCCGCTGACGGCCGCTGCCATTCCGGTGTACGTTGTCCCTAATGCGGATGCCACCACCGCCGTCACCGTCAGTCACACACGCGGCTGTAGTACATAACTGCAGCCGAGTGTCTACCGCATGTCACGTCACCTCGGCTATGGACAATCGACAAAATAGAATTATGACCCACCTTAAACTTATTTTCCTACAGACATTCAAATACAATAAGGTCGACAATCGCGTAAATATGCATTAAAAATGTCACACGTCTAGTCTTATTATTTTGACAGATTAAAACGATTAGTTGTCGAAATGGGTCATGATTCAATTTTGTCGATAGGACAAACGGTCTAATAGATTAGTTTTATAACTATAAGTAAAATCAGTGACTACCAAACAACGTGCATTGTGCCTCATTTACTAAACAATAAAAGAATGGAATATTAGCCATTTGACCACACACACAGTGATTAATATTGTAAGTCATAGCTCTTGCTCATACCCTATTCATAATTGTTATTAAGTGGCAACCCACAAAATGTCAAAATTATATAAAATATGTTATTTTTTAAATTAATTACAATGTAAATGTTTTTTAACAAATAAAATAAATGTCATTAGTATAAACAAAGTTGCAATAAGGAGTTAAAAAAAAATATTATTAATAATGAGAAGTACAATCTTTTTGTCTCTTTTAAAATGCTTACATTCAAAACAGCTGTGTTTAAATTGAGGAACACTTATAATTAATGTACGAAGCCCATTCTACCTAAACTAGCTCTGGCCTAGGAAGCTCTAAAAGCATTTTAAATTGTGGCAGTTATAAGAATCAATAATATTTGATACACAAAAAACACCTACCAAAAAAAATTGTGCACAATCTCAAGTGGACTTGACAAACAAAGTTTTTATATATCAATTATTAGACCTTTTATTCCACCACATAACAAGCAGACAAGCACTACGTTTCAAAACCTACAATCTTCAATCAAAAGTGACATTGAATTTTGCATTAGCAATACTTTTAATTTTCTCGAGGATAGTGTCCACCTCGGCCATTGCTCCGATACCAGTGTCTCCGCACATAAGCTTCTTACTAATAGGTGGTACGTCCACATGTCCCCAGCTCTTGAGTGTGGCTACCTGATGGGATGTGATGGGATGATCCCACATTCTTGTGTTCATTGCCGGACAAAAGATGAGAGGTTTTGAGGTGTCCCATGCTCTGGTTGTGCAAGTTAGCAGGTTGTCACATATGCCCTGGAAGTTTCAATGTTTTATCAGATTTCCCACAAATGTTATTGGAAATCTTTGAAAACTATAGTTTATTTTTACTAAAACATGCTTGCATTATACATGTAAACCTCCTGAATCACTCTATCTATTGATGAAAACTGCATAAAATTATATTGTTTAGTAATTCAAAAAGTTCCAAGAGTACATACAGATTGGAAATTTCCATTTGATTACTATGCAAGGTTTGAATAAACCTGAAGGCCGAGTGTTGTTATTGTCACTCAGTTTAGATGTGACAAGAATTTAAATGAACTAAGCAGCAATCAATAAAGAAAGTGGCAGACATTTTTATAGTTTGAGACAAATTTGAATGCAATGTATTTACAAAGTTAGTGGAATTGATCCTCAAGTATTTTTGTAATAATAAAACAGCCCTAATGTCATGAGATTGAACAATAATAGAATAAACAGATAATAAATATGGTGCCAAAAGAGTCATTGTTTCTCACTGATTACAAAAGAGGTATAAGGGTATGTTCAGTCTCATTACTTGTGCCATTTTCGCCAGTGTGTTGGCATCCAAAGGAGCTATCACCATCATGTCAGCCATCTTCCCGAGCTCTATATGCAGCACGGGGTCACCTCTCTGCTTCCAAGCCTGCCACTCCAAGCTATCATCATATATCTTCACGTCAGCGGGCAGTTCCGACATTTGGAAGAAATGCTTCGCATGTTCGGTCACTATCAGATGCACCTGGAATTATATAAGCATGACGACGTCAATAACATTTTTGTAATTTTCCGCAAAACTTTAAATACATTGTGTAAACATAACCTCAAAATCATAAGTCAACTCGTCCTCTGGTAATTCTAATAGGGACTTTATAAGAATCGGTATTTTTAAGGCAGCTACGCTACCTGTCGCCGCAATCAATAATTTGCAAGATCGTTTTTCCATTTTAAAGCAATTTCAAAGTAATTTTAAAAATCAAAATATTTACAGTAGCGAAATGACATTAGAAATAGGGCTGCCAGTAAGTCTAGTCTAAGTATACCGTATACGAATTTGTATAATCTCTGGCGGTATACAGTATACCGCCAGAGATTATACAAATTCAACAAAACATTCTTTGGACAATGTTATATACATTTTGCCTGTATTTATAACAATATTCTAACGTATATTACGGATACAAATAAGATGAGACGTGGTAACCGTAATGTAATGAGCACTATTACAAAGTTGTAAAAATTAAGTCATAGTTTTTTTTCCTTAAAATAGTATTTTTATTAATTGTGCATATATTTATATATACAATGGAACCTGCATCATGAGTAGCATGGAGTATTCATTACAAGACTAAATTATACAGTTCCTGTATCCAATTATACGATTTGATAGCACTACGTAGGAATTTCCCAGATGTCATTGTGCTTGTGACCTCTACAGACAAACCAAGTTTACCAAGATATCTGTGAATTGAAGGATTCCGTCGATGATTCATCGCGTTGCAAAGAGAAAGAGAACACTCCAATGAAGTCAACTGAAATGTCATGGTCATGTCAACTGTAGTTCCAATTTTAGCCACTTCATTACTTTATGCTTTTGTTTGATTAAAAACTGAGAACTTTTGTTCTAAAAAGTCCTAATGTAATTTTCGGTATATTTATTGTTAAAATAAAATTACTGTATCGTTATATTTTGTGCTGCCAACATTTTTTTACGTACTAACTGAATGGGTAACTTTGAATCCTCTTACTGGCAGCACTGAAAACAAACGTCATTTTATTATCAACAAAAGAACCACAATAAAATTACGTCAGTCGATTATATTTCGCGTACGGAGTGGGTGTATCAATTAGTGCGTTTTAACAGTTAATATTTACGTTAATGGAAATAAAGTCAGTGAGTCTCTAAACTTGTCAAAAGTTTTTGTGTATTGTGTTTATTTGTGAATTGTTAAAGTGTAAATAGAAATATGTGAGTGAAGTGTTGATTGAAATTTATTTGTTTACGATGATGGACGGTAAAGTGAAGTATTACGAAGGCTGCGGCCAGGAAGGGCCGATTCGTTGTATATTTTTGTGTGAATTCCATCCGACTGCGGGGCCGAAGATAACATGCCAAGTGCCAGAAAATTATATATCGAAAGATATTTTTGATACAGTCAGTCATTATATCATACCGAAAGTACAACTTCAGAGATGCACATTGACAGTGTAAGTAGTTTTGCGGGTAGTTGCTAAATTGTTTATTTATGACATAAAATTTTCAATGAGATTGTTTTTATATGGTTGATGACTTTTTATTGCGTTTTTACGTTTGATAATAAATGAATGGAACATCGTGATTAATATGTACCTATGTTTTTCGTGCATGCTGCTTACGGGTACAATGTAGGTACATACATACCTAAGTCAAATAAGAGCGGCGTTAATTGTTTTTAAGTGAAACTAATTTTCTCATATTTTCTATAGCAAGTAAATTACATATTTTCATGTCGTCGCTCATTTGCATTGTTAAAAAAATAGTAAGTACAACTAACTTTGCCCGCGACTTCGCCCTCAAAAAAGTCGGTTTTAAGTAGCAGTACTCGAAAGTAGGAGTAAGTAATCGAGAATTCTGAATTCAGTGTAAATCACAAATCTATCTTCGAAACCGGTTCAATAGTTTAAAAAAAATATTGCTAAGAATTTTTCAATGTAAGATATTCTAAAACATCTTTTATAAATCTGTCTGTCTGTCTGCACGCTTTCACGCCTAAATGACTGAAGCGTGTTAATTAAATGAAATTTGGGACAGAGATGGTGCATAGCCTGAAAAAGGATATAAAGTATTTGAATTTCCCATACTCCGCGCGGGCGAAGCCGCGAACAAAAGCTAGTCAATAATAAATAATTTAGCAGAAAAAAAAACACGCGCGTTTTAAAAAAAAAACGATTGTTTTTACCCGCTCTCGTATGTCGCAGCGTGATGTTACATAGCCAATAACAAAATAAATATTTTAATTTTAACAAAAATATTTTTTAAATTCGTAGGTACCAGTACTTTTTCCTGAGATTATAATATTTTTACCTATACCTAGAAAATCTATATTTAATAAGAACTTTAGAAAGTTTAGAACTCTCTTTTTGTATTATTTATAACAATATTATTATTTACTTAGGCACTTAATCAGTTTTTTTTTTCAATTTCTGTTTTTTTTTGTCTTACGATTTTATTTACTTTATGCACAAACGTACAGAGACGTACTTAAAGGCGTTGTCTACCAGTCAACCATCATCAGTGGTGCGGTGCAGAGATAGGTATGATGGCAGGTGCAGGGGTTTTGTTTTTCTCTTTAAAATTAATCTCGGGATTTGAAGCAAATCTACTTTATTCTTTTGCTGTATGAAATCTGTGAAGTAATTTTGTCATCTGTAAATTATACAGGAAAAAAAGACACGAGTAGATTTGTGTATTTTTAAGTCACGTTTATAAGGAATTAATTGCATCCGATAATGTTACAACGGTAGAAGTTAATGCACCCGGTAATAACTGATTACCGTTCCGCATCCGCTCGCTTACGTCCGTGCACCTGTCTGGGTGCATAAAAAACAGCCAAGAGCGAGTCGGACTCGCATATAATAAATAAATATAAAGGGTTCCGTTCTCAGAGGTTTTCCTATAAAGCAGGTTGTCAAAGTTTGAAACGTGGCTCCCTAATGGAATATAAGAAGGTTAAGGGGCATCGTGAAGCGCTCAGGTTTATTCTAATAAACATTTTTTTACATAAAATAGGTACTAGCTCCGCAGGTATCGTGGTACCTGTTCCCATGAGTTTTTTGGGATAAAATATAATATCCTGTGTCCTTTCTCAGGCTATGTACCATCTCCGTGCCAAATTTCATTTAAATCGGTTCAGTAGTTTAGGCGCGGTAGCAAGACAGACAGACAGAGTTACTTTCGTGTAATACACAAATTAGTACGGATTAAATAGTTTCGTATTTCGGCCAAAAGGCAATGAGTATTTTTGTTTAGAATTCTTCTTCAATCAGTAGTTTCGAAGATATGAGTCATTAGTTAAAAAAATAAACTAAACAAAAGTGATCATCCATACTAATATTATAAATGGGAAAGTGTGTCTGTCTGTCTGTATGTTTGTCTTTCTTTCACGGCAAAATGGAGCGAGGTATTGACGTGATTTTTTAAGTGGAGATAGTTGAAGGGATGGAGAGTAACATAGGCTACTTTTTGTATCTTTCTAACGCGAGCGAAGCCGCGGGCAAAAGCTAGTATTATTACCTATAAGGATTCCGTTTTACTGTGGTACGGAACCTCAATAAATTAATGAACAAGACATCAACAATTCAAGATCGGATCGCTGTCTAATTTCTTAGACACGCACAATAGTAAATAGAATATTAATCTTGATTAGGGCTTCCGCCTTCCGGTAGCTTTGTGTGTGTAGATTTAATTAATAAATTGTACCTGTCCATACGTATCTTTCGACGACCAAGAGACAGCCGGCTGTCGGGCTGCTATTGACTTTCCATTGTGTCTCGAATCACGTGTGCTCGTAGGTTTAAATGGGCTTCATTCACTGTTTGCACGTCTTGTCAATTATTATCTTTCTCTAGCAAACACCTAAGTAAGTTGTATGACTGTATCTTCACATTCTTGATGGTTCTTTCGATTACTAATTGTAGCATTAAAGAGGTATTGCTCTCCTAGTGCCTCTTTTCTAAGGCCGCGATAAACATTCTTAACTAACATAAGTTCAAATTAATTCGACAATGTCACAGTTTTACTTCTTTAACGAAATACCACCATGATTTACGAAATTTTCGTTCAGAAAGGTTTCAGACATACTAACTGTCCATTTCTCCACAGAACCCTGCTCGGGTCGAAGATCCTCGGCTTCCCGGTGCGCATAGACAACAAGAAGTATGCGCGTAACGCGTACTACTTCAACTTGTGTTTCGTGTGCGACGCCTGGGCGCGCACGGTGCATCTCGAGCCGCTCGTCAAGAAGCTTACCGAGTACCTGGTCAGTACCTGCTTACCTCATAATCTCCTTAGCCTGTTCACAACTGTCTTGCGGTCGACTTCCAGCCTATCCGGATTCAGCTGGAAACCAGTATTTTACATGAAGCGACTGCCTATCAGACGACAGACTTCCACAACCCAGTAACTGGGCGACACGAACCTCTTGGTTAGACGGATTAGACTTTCTAGCATACCCGTAACGACTGTCAAAGTTTTACGAATGACAACCGGCTTTACGTGCTATCCGAGGCACGGGATGTCAGTAATGTCCAAGGTAAACTTTAAAAAGTACACATGGGCGTAGCCAGCCTTGGGCTCAGGATGGGGCAGAAGTCAACCTACCCCCCCCCCCCCCCTTTCGCGGTAATCTATACTAATATTATAAAGCGGAAGAGTTTGTTTGTTTGTTTTTTTTGTTTGTTTGTTTGTTTAAACGCGCTAATCTCAGGAACTACTGGTCGGATTAAAAAAAAAATCTTTTTTTGTTAGTCCATTTATAGAGGAAGGCTTTAGGCTATATAACATAACGCTAAGACACATAGGAGCCGAGCAGTAATGAAAAGTGTGACAAAAACGGGAAAAAAATATTCCTTTTGAGAGATTTTATTGCGTGCGCTGCGTAAATGGTTTAGGTTACGCAAAAAATATCTACTAAAGAATTGTTCCTCTTAAAAAGTTCTAAAAAATGGTTATATTGAGTGAACTATAAATATTAGACGTATGCACGTCTAATATTTATAGTTCACTCAATATAACCATTTTTATGGCTATGAATTTAGTTCTAAAACAATTCATGATTTGCCTGGGTGTTTTCATCAGTACAGTATTAATCCATATAAATACGTTATTTAATCCAAGTTTTTAATATTGTACAAAATTGCCGCTTACATTACATACATTATTTATAATTTCAATATATAATATATATATAATATATATTACATATATATAATGAATATTTTTGGAGATATTCACAGTTTTAAAACTACTCCGCAGAGTCCGCAGCAATATAAATGATAGTACATATGGGCCGTAACTAGGCTGGCTGATCGATTGCTTTGCAAGATATTCGTAGCTTATACATCAGAATAATACATAATATTGTCCTATATAACATTTTTTTTTTTTTTTTTTTTTTTTTGGTGAGTGGGAAATCATCCAATGACTGCTCCCGTCCTGGGTGCGACGGGAGGGCGTGTCAGACTCTTACTGACTAAAACCCACTCATGTTCCTTCGATTGCCCTTTATGTTCCAGGGTCACGGTAACCACTATAAACATTCCGCAACACTATAAACATTCCGCAACATAAACATTCCGCAACGTCCTATATAACATTGCGCCATGAGCCACGGGGGCCGATCAGTATCTAACATAACGCGGGTACGCGGGGATCGTGCGGTCCATGGCTCTCTATAAGGCTCCGGTGTGGGCGCCCAACCTGGCCTTGGCTCCGGCCCGGCTACTGAGGACGTCCCAGAAGGTCATGGCCATTCGGACGGTGCATGGAAATAAAAGATCTACTGTCTGTCTGATTCCTGCGGCATGGGATTTGGAGGCAACAGTCCTTGCACACATGTACCACGCACAGTGGCGCGTGGAAGTGTAAGGCCGAGGTGAAACTCCGCTGCCGCGGCTATTCAAGGCGCGGCACACAGAGCTCCTGCGGGATCTCATGGCGGAATGGAGACTGCGACTGTCGGAACCCTGTGCTGGGCACCCCTCTTTGAGGAGTGGCTGGAGTGCGCCTCGATGCTCTCATATATCGCCCGTCACAGGTCCTCACCGCACACGCACACTTCGGAAGGTTCCTGTGTCGGATACGGGCGGCAGTGACGCCTACGTGACACGGTGGAGCATACGGTGGAGGTATGCCCTTGCCCTGCTTGGGTGAACCACCACCGTGTCCTTGCAGAGGCGATCGGCGGGGGTGACCTCTCGCGCCCGGCGCTGGTTCAGGCCAAGCTTTAGGGCGCGACTGAATAGGAAGCCGTCGCCCCCGTCTGCGAAGCAGACACGCTGGAGACGGAGGCGGTGGGGTGCGTGAGGCAGCGTCAAGCCTCACGCCCCGGACAGAGACCCAGGCGTAGTTGTCGAGACTTCGAGAGTCGCAAGACGACGGCCACCGCAGGCGCGGCCCTGCGGACGGCGAGCGGTAGGTATCTCGCCACCCGATTAGGACCAGACCCGTGTCGACGGCGTGTCGATGCTTCTAACAGTTACCGCGGCCCCGGAATATATAAGGGTAACCGAAGGGACATTAATGGATTTTAGTCAGTAAAAGTCTGACATTCCATCCCTCCCCAGGGGCGGGAGAAGTAATAAAAAACTATCAAACTTTTTTTCGAATCAGTGTGTTCGCGACAATGCCATTGGAGCTCTTTCACGCTTAAACAACCCTAATAATCTTTTCGTGTAAGTACGCTCCAGATGGTTCCACAGTCAATATTATTTACAAAGAAACACTGGAATAAATAAATAATTTTTGTATCGGTATCCTCCAACAGCGCTTAGCACTAAAAATTTCGAATAAAATCCTCTCAAAATACCTAAGTAAAGTAGGTACAAATTTCACATAACGAGAGAAACATACAGAGAGTATGGTTTGCTGGTAAGCGGTCAAACTTTAAGAAGACTGCATGAAGTTAACCTACGTGCTCGTAGGCTACTTCGGGTACCAGCGCTAAGGAGAGGCAAGCGAGGAAGAAGATTACAATGGGCTTTTGCACACGAAAACTGGAACCATTCTCAAAGGTCACTTGTGCTCTTCACTGATGAATCCAGGTTTGAATTTCATACTGATTCGCGAAGAGTACGCGTTTGGGGTGAACCTGGACGTTGGAAACGACTGCAGCATCCACAACAAGTTCATGCATATCAAGGTGGCACGATTATGGTTTGAATTGAAATAACTGCTAGAAATACCGAGATGAGGTGCTAGAGCCTGTCATCTTGCCCCACAGACAGCAAATCGGACAAAATTTTCAGCTAATGCCGTCTACATCCGGCGCCTTTCGTTACATGTTTTAACAGCATCCAAGCTTTAGACTGGCCTGCACAATCCCCTGACTTAAATCATATTGAGCTCTTAGGAATTTCCCTGAAGATATTGTGGATGAAAACCCGCTTTTCTTGCATCTTAGCAAGACTTGGGGCAGTATTCCACAACAGGATTTTGACGGTCCATGTTTTGAGTATGCAGAATCGCTGCAGATGTGTCAGGAGAGTCTTAGGTGGATTCATCAATTTTATAAACAAAATAGCTGTGTCGTTTAGGTTTTGATGTTTCAAAAATAAAGTCAAGGTTTAAATTTTGTCTGTGTTTTCCTCTTCTTCTAAGTTTCTTTAAAATTTTATACTTTATCTAAAAGTTTATTATCAGATTAGATAGGCTATTAAAACAAGGTTTATTTTAATGTATAGGTGTCTTAACAAAAAGTTAATAGAATTATTGTTATTTAGGTTTAATTAAAATATCCCTAGACCATGTTGATGTGTGTATTTATCTACAGTAATACGACTCTGTTTCATAAGGCTGCTGCGATGCGCGCGTTCGGTCAATTGTGCGCGCTTTTCGTTTTGATCGCACTTTTTTTCTTGTCGACTATTTTTATTGTGTAACTTTCTTACGGATATTATGATTGTTGTTAGTATAAGATTTTTTTTTTAGTTAGGCGCCTAATTGGTCAGAGCCAGGGTGGGGCAAGTGCCCCAGCTTGCCCCAGTGTGGCTACGCCCATGAGTACATATGAATTAAAAAAGTCTTATTGGTACTTGCCCGGATTCGAACCCGCAACCTCTTTCTCGAGAGGCGGGCGCCTTATCCGCTGGGCCATCACGACACTCAACCAGTACCTGCTTACCTAATTGGAGAAATCTATCAATTCCATAAATACAACCAGTAATCTTATCTGTGCACCTTGCTGGAATACGACCTTCCCGCTTCCCCGCGTGGCGACTGGCGCCCCGTGTTCGCCTCGTTCGTTTCGTTTAGTAGCGATAGCATTCCGACAGCGTTACGTTACAGCACGAGGTGCACAGTTAACTTTAAGTTGTAGAAAGCATCTGTGCATCTTGAACCGCTCGTCAAGAAGCTTACCGAATACTTGGTCAGTAACTGCTTACCTAATTGGAGCATTCTATCTGTTCTATACAACCCGTAAGACTTATCTGTGCACCTCGCTAGAATACGACCATACCGCTTCCACGCGCAGCGCCCCTTGTTCGCCTCGTTCGTTTAGTACCGAAAGCATTCCAACAGCACAGTAAAGTCGTACGCGTAAGATTCAAAACTGTGCATCTTGAGCCGCTCGTCAAGAAGCTTACCTGGTACTTAGTGAGGAACTGCTCAGCCAATTAGGGTTTTTGCGTATGAGAAATCCGCTAGATGGCAATACGTAGGCGTGAGGTCCAACTGCATCATGATTGGTGAATTTGGACATATCTGACAATGACATGACATTGACAGATATGTCAAAATTCCTATACGCAAAAACCCTCATTGGACCAATCTATCTATTCTATGCAACCCGTACGACTTCTGTGCACCTCGCTGGAATACGATCTTCCTGCTACTCCGCGCGGCGCTCCGTGATCGCCTCGTTAGTTTAGCCTTTCGACGACCAAGCGACAGCCGGCTGTCGGGCTGCTATTATCTTTCTATTCTGTCTCGAATCACGCGTTACGTCACAGACTCACAGCGCGAAGTGCACAGATAAGTCTTACAAGCTTACAGAGTACCTGATTAGTATATCTGCTCACTCAGCTAATTGAAACTAACTCAAATCATTTAATTAAATTAGACCATAAAAAACCACTTTGGCGCGTCAATTAAAAAAAAAGTAGTTGTCTATTCCACAAATGTTGTTTCTTTTGGAGAAGAATAGGCAAGAAACGAAAAGTTTTAGTTTTCCAATATTATTCTATCTCTCTATTTTATTCTATATACTCTTCGCGTCTGTACTGAAGAAAATACCACTAAGTATACATTTATTACAATAGATGCATATAAACCTTTCTTATTTAATAAGTTTTAAACCTTCTTGTTTTAGTTTTCTTGCCTGTTCTTCTCCATAGAGATCTTCGTTTTGGAACAGGCAATTAGCGTCACTTTTCTTTTCTGACTAACCGACCGAGTCTTTGACAATTCATAAGTACCCGTAAATGGTCTAAGTGAAATAAATGCTTTGAATTTTTTTTTGAAACATCGCTAAAGTATTAGCACAGATTAATAAATAGTTACTACGTGGTATTAGGTCCAATGTTAATTGGGAAAATTTTACAGTTTCGGTATGGTTTCGGGTAACTTGTTGTGCTGTATCTGTACAAATAAAACAATGGCAGATAAATAAATTATTTAATTAATTATGATACCTCACAACCACAGACCACTTCACGCAACAGCCAACTAGAATACAAGTTTTCTTAAAAAAAAAAACATTTTCCTTTAAAAATACCGCAACTTATTACTACCTAACTGTAAAATTATTGTATTATGGTATTTTGTATTTAAAAATAGAATCAATTGGCTTGGCAACAGAGTAGCGTTACACTTACTGTTGCCATGCAAACAGGGAATCTCGTTTTGGTAGCTCGTTAAAAGTATGTCCCAATTTCTTTGTTTAATTATTATTTATCCAAGGCTTCTCAATCCTTAATGAGTACCTACGTTCCTTGCTTTAGTACCGCTTTTAATGAGAAAACTAATTAAATTCTAGTAATCCCATTATTCTGTAAAACGAATGAGATTGGGATTAGTGCCAAAGTCAGTTAGCAAGACGAGAATCTACGTAAATCTACGTAATGAGTTTACCTTCTTTACATTAACACGGGACTGAAATGTCTAAAGCTGTGAATAGAATTGTGTAACGTTTTGCACAAGTCTGGACCCTGCTTTTGACTTCATATGAATCGGGCTTTCAGCCTAATTCATATTGGACCTGTTTTTTGAGAACACAATTTCGAGCTTTGGGCTTATTATTCCGTTCACAGTCTATTCGTATAAGTAGATTTAATGCCCTAAGTTACTGTACCATTGAACCGAGAGGGTGGTGAAGTGATAACAGGTGCATTCTAACAAAAAGTATAAAGAAGATACAAATACATTATAATTATACACCCAATCTAATAGAAACACATTAACATAGGTACGTTAATATTCGCATCACGTTACACAAAACACAAACTAAGTATGGACGCGGCTTTAGTAGTCATTTATAACGATAATAGAATCGTAATGGCGCTCAATGGATATGGCGCTTGGCGCCACTGTGCTAGCTTACCTACACAAGATCCAATTGACCTCTCTTCAACTGACCCATCTAGAACTATGATAAAATCTTATTAGTCTTACTCAACGACAATGCACATAAATGGTTGGTTAGAAGTTTGTGACTAAAAGGTTTGGATAATTTTGAGGTTTTATGCCTTTGTTTATGGATTTTCCATGGAACAACTGAATTTAGACTGTGCCCTTTAAAATTTACTTCTTTTTTAACCTTTTAAATGCTAGGGCATAGACGTACAAGCGTGCCCTCTTCGCAAATAAAACGGAGATTCAGGGCTCGCAGTCGCATGTCGCCGGGGCTGCAGGTTGTGCCGGGGCTGCGGTGTTTTAAAGAGATACCGCGGCCCCGAACACAATAGGCTAAGAAGGAACATGGGTGGGTTTTAGTCAGTAGAAGTCTGACACTCCCTTCCACTCCGCCCAGAGTGGGAGGTTAAATTTGATGATTTTCCATCCAAAAAAGGGCTTACATGTCATTAATTTCACATACTATTTATGTGAAGTGACATTTAATTTGTAGATGTGACAATATGGCGTTCCAACGGTTAGCGAACGATGGAACCGGTGTTACACCCACGCCTTTGTTCCTATGTGTTGTAGCTTGAAGTTATGTACCTTATACATTCGTAGTAACTTGCTATCACAATGTTTTACTAAATATTTTTCAATACAACCGGTAGTTCCAGAGATAAGGGCGTTTGAATTGACAAAAAATCTCTTATTGTCTATAGAGTCTCTCTCAATCCACTTCACCGGCACAATGGAAGCATGTTAGAAATGAGGACATATCGTGAATACATTGAAAAGATCTTGATTTACTTAAACACCCAAAATTCCTCTTAATATAATTGTATTGCTAACTGTAACCCTTGAGGGTCCATCCACGTATACATCACTCGTAAGGAGGTCAATTGAGTGGGCAATGTGTGACGACTGACGAGGGAAAGGGATAACAAATGATAATCCTCATGACGTCACATACAAGTATATAGACTATTCAATCAAATTGAACCGAACTGTAAACGAAAAATATTTTGAAAATTTTATAACTGGTCCGTTCTCGTAGATCGTAGCATTTTGCAATGAGCCTATACTTATAACCTTCCTCAATTCTCCCAATTTTTAAATTCGGACCAGTAGTTCCTGAGTTTAGCGCGTTCAACCAACTAAAAAACTCTTCAGCTTTATAATATTAGTATAGATAAAAAATTTAAATTACGGTTCAAATGGAACCGTAATTTTAAATTTTTATCTTAATCTTCTCAGCGTGTAAAATCGAAAAGAATGTGACTTTATCACGTCACAAAGGGGGACGAGGTCTGTCGGGGGTGTGACCATATATGTGTCAATTTTGGAAAAGAGGGCCATTAATCATTATTTTAATTTCAATGTGTCATAATTTTTAGATAGCCTAACACACAAAATGATAACTCTGTAATGTCGCTTTTTTTTATGCAGTTATCGATGGAGCTGGAAACAGAATGGCTGTCGAAGCAGTCCATATCTGGCGAGGCTAAGGCACTGAGCGGTGTGATGCGGCAGGTGATGCAGGACATCAACAGCCGCAGAATGTGCACACTTACTGGTAAATATTTACTTTTACTGTTTTACATCTTTACAGTGTAAAAAAAATAAGTTTCTGTTTTGTACGCTTAGATCTTTTGAAGTACGAAACGAATTTTATTGCGGTTTTTGTCGGTTGGGAAAGTGAGTCAAGACTGGAAGGTTTACATTATTATAATACATGTATATTATAGAATTTCGAACTCCCGTGTGACCTGTCCGTCGCTAGTTTAATATAACACTAAATTCAAAATAGATGTGTCTGAAATGATGGCTATGTCTTGAAGAATCACCCAATGTTGGGACTTAGGATAGAACAACACCGCAAAAATAATACAGTACTGCAAAGTCTATAAATGCTGAAGCTTGTACTTGCCTCAAATGGTGCGATGAAATTCAAATAAAAGAGTACAAATCATTAAATTGAGAAGGCGCGACTATTTTACGGCTATTTGTTATTTTTGTTACTTTCCTTATACGTTATCGCTCTGAGAGCATTGTGTCAGTAGCTCAAGTATTTTTTTAAACAATACTTTTCTTTGATTGCCATATTTTATTTATGTTAGAAAGTTTCTTCCAATTAAATGGCACGACAGTTAATTTTGAGGTGGGTTCGCCAGCCACGTTGCCGGTCGCAAATCGCAAAATGGTCAATTTTTCTCAAGAAGGTTTAAAATAATTAACAAATTTTAGATTTTCAACATCTTTTTTATATTTTGTTTTTATAGCTACCATTGCAATACATGCTCTGTGTAAATTTCAAGTGTAACTATCGTGTGTACTGCGGTATAGGATACAGTCTGCAGCCCTGTGATCAGATAGACAGATTCAGACAGACGAGTCTTCAAAAATAGTTTTGTTTGTTTACAGAACCCTAAAAGCCAGTCGAATGTTTCCAATCACATCCCGCATTCAGTCATCTTAAGAATAGCGGGCCATCCACTAACGTTCATTCCTTCCGACTTGTCCCGTCGTGCAATCCGTACAGAAATGCGACGGGATAAAATAAAACCGTTGAAGCCACTAACTAAACCACAATCCTACGTTCTTTCCCCTGACTTTATCACGACGCGCCAGTCCGGCAGGAAAAACAATCCTTCAGTGACCATCCACACGTTTATGTACATTCCTGTCACTTTGCATCTTGTCAGCTATACCGAGGGATTGCGCGTGTGTGGATGGTGACAATCCTACTATTTTATGAAGATTGTTGTCATTTGAGAGGAATGCTCGTCATTTTAAATAATCTTTATGGATTATTTTCATTTTGAAACAATTATGTTTATATTTATCTTTATGTTTATGTGAGTACTATATGTATTTAGTACTATAGTATGTAAATATATATATTTAATTTTGGTATTATTTTTGTTCCTTTGCATTTTGCATCTACCATGATTTGTCTCTGCATCACCCTAAGGTAGACTGGGAGAAAATGCCTGAGTGTACGAACTGAGTGAAGAGCATTCAGCGGAGCGTTGAGCGGAGCGTGCAGCGTTGCGTGCAAGTTGTTCTCGCGCCGCTAGGTCGCCACTCAGGACACCTACGTGTTAATGCATCTGTTTGATATGGACGCCGCACGCCCCGCCTTGCTCGACGCTCGATTTGAGCGGGCACTCAGGCCCTACACTTAGGCATTAAGTCCATCTGTGGGCAGTGTTTTTCACATCACGTCCATGAGGTTTAATAAATAAACATGTGTACCTTTAAGAAAAAGATTGCTGTTGCTTTGAGTTTTATTGCAAGTGAATATCTATTTAAACCTAAATGAAGACATAGGATGTGGGGAAAAAGTGGTTATTAGAAAAGTAGAAATATAGGACTTTTAAAAAATCTGGCATGCAACGAATCTGATGATTTTAAGAAATATTTAAGAGTCTCGTCTTTTAACGAACTGCTCAAGATGATAACACCGTATTGTGTTGTGTGGTGTCTATGTCTTGGCAATCCATTTTGTCCTTCCGGGACGAAGACGAACACAAAATGGTTACAAACGAGCGCTCAATCACGCCGGAAAAATAAGCAGACACTAACTTCTAACTTGATCACAGAGCGAATCGCGCCCGTCGCGACAGGACTGGTAGCGAGGTTTTAATACCGTCGTTCTTTCTCGTTGTTGCAAATCCACTGGCGTTCATTCTGTAAGGATTGTACATTCCGGCAGGAATGAACGTTAGTGGATGGCCCGCTAATGATTGTGTGATCGTGCTATCGTCATCCGGCCGCACGTCCCTCTGTTTTGAACCATGCTTGCCAGAGACTAAAGAATTTCGCGCGAAAAAATAGTTTGCACTTAATTAATTCAAACTTTTTTTTATGCTGAAGCTTGTTTACAGTAAAAAACATGTTTTTCGCGTTCGATTTATGAAAAAAACCAGAGTGTTTTTGTTTTGACGCGTAGTCATCATACAGGTCACCGCAATGAAAGTTGTATCAAATGAATTAATTTCGTGATAGCCCAATGGTTTAGCCGCCCGGCTCTGTAACATGAAGTTATGGGTCTGATTACTTTTTTAATTGAAACTAACTTTCAAACTCTATCTTATTATACATGGTTAACAAAACATCGTGAGGAGCCCTGGGCTTACATGATTAATGTAGGTTTGAAACTCAGATTTTAAAACAGAATTTAAACGCGCGTGGTGATTAATGACTTCTCTAAATGAGAAGAGGCCTTTGTCCTGCAGTGTGATAACAATAGGCTGATACTATTATTAGACTATAAGTAAAAATGTTTCTTGTACATCAGAGATATCGATGAAGGAAAACATCATGAGGAAACCTGGACTTGTCGTTAATATGAGCCCGAAATCGCCAATTCGCCTTAGCAAGCGTGGTATCAATGCTGTGCCTTCTCTATTTGAGAAAAGGTCTTTGGCCTGCAATGGGACAATAATAAGATAAAACTATTATTAGAGTATGAGTGAAAATGACGTACGCTTTATGCGCTCTGCGAATAGCACGTCAAGCTGTCTAGTATTTGAGTACTCTTATGACGTTTTCTGATAGTGTGACATATGGCGTGACATTAAAATAGGTATTACGTTCTTCTTATATTTGTGTGTTATTATATAGTTTTTGAAGTTTGACAGGCTTCTATGACGTTTTTCGATAGTCTGACATGTGGTGTGGCATTAAACCTTCGAAACACAATTAGCAGCGCGACAGCCGGCTGTCGCTTGGTCGTTGAAAGTTTAGATTTATTCTCACTAGTTCGAGGTGCTGCCCATAGAGCGCATGTACGACGGACCACAGACTACCAAATATTTTTCATGAATGTGTTCATCTTTAAAAATTGTGATACAGCGAGTTGTGCGAAGTGAGATATTATGTTTTACTTGTATGTATGCGTTAGTATACCGTTTTTAAAGTTTGAACCTAATGTAGGTTATTTATCTACGTCTGTATTACTTGTAATGTCATTGACTATATTTACCTATTTATGTATTCTTTTTAAATCTTTGATTTTTTTATAAAGTAACAATAGCTGACGTAGACGAATATTGTATCTACATAAGTAAAAAATAGTAATAATATTATTTCTTATATTTAATAAATTATCTGTAATAAATTACAATAAAATAATGAATAAGTACATTCATAGAAGAGACACTGGCTTATTAATTAATTCGTTTCCGTTCGTGAGTGCGTCTGCGGAGGTTACTTTCTGAAAAATATTTTTTGTAATCGGGCCAATTTGTCTAGAGAAAAAAAAAACAAACAAACTTTACCTCCTTATATTTCTTTATACCTATGTTTTTGTTTAATTATTCTATCATTAAAATACCGAGATCACGTTTTAGCTTTGATTCAAAACGAAGATTATAAAACCAGTTTTAATTAAAAACAAAATATTTAATGACTAAGTGTTTATTTGCTAAAGTTTTCTTAAATCAAACTATATTTTGACATATTACAAGTTATCGTTCTTTAAAAAATCCTGTTTAATCCCAAAATTAGCTCGAAATAAGTTTTATTTCATTTATTTATTCAATCAATCAATCAATCAATCAGTTTATTTGTGAAACATAGGTGTTTACATAGGTGTTTACATAAATAGGCAGTGCGCTATGTTTTGTCATAAATAAGACATACAAATATGTGGCATATTAGGCATTATGCGATTACAAAAATAATAATAATAATTAATTATATACTTGAACAGAGAATATAAGAGAAAAAAAAAACATTAGATAAAACAAAACTAATAGATAGTCACTAATAAAATTTAAAAAAAAAATTAATCATTAATCATCTAAAAATTCGTCAACAGTGTAATAACATTTGTCAATTAGTAATTTAGTCAGAGATTTTTTAAATTTATATAAAGTCATGTTTTTTATGTCATCAGAAATTTTATTGAACACTTTAGGTGCCATACCAGAAAAACTTTTTCGCATCAATGCGGTCTTACATTTTAGATGACATAATTTATTTGCATATTGGGCACGTACTGGAATTTTTCTAGTCGAGGATATTTTTTCAAATAATTGTGGGTTTCTTTTTCATTAATTGTGTTTGAATTTTACATAATATAGGTATATTATAGTTACAAAAAGTTGACAACTCTCTAACGACTTTTGTTTTTAATTTATTTGTGATCTTCTTTGAAACTTTTCTACAGTTTTTTTTTGTTTGTTGATGGCGTTTTTTTTTTAATAATATGGCAATCAGCCGATACTATCTGCAAATTCTGCCAGTGTCATGTAATGGCTACACATGGGATCTTGTGGTTCATATACTCTCATTTATTACTTTAAATGTTTTGGCGTCCAGTGATGATTGGTTCTAAAACAACACAAATATTATTGTTAGTGGATAAACTATATAACATGAAGACAGTACAGACACATAATACAGAGGGTATCATAACTTTATATTGTTAGCTACTAATACTTCCGCCAATAACTCAGATTTTCTACAGTTAAGTACCATAAATGACGTTTGACATAACTGTCAGTCGTTCGATAGTTGGCGCTACGATTTTTTTTTCTAGGCACGACAACGTCTGTCGGGTCAGCTAGTTTATTGATATAATGAATGGGTCTGGTAGCAGGCGGTGACATAAACTTGTATTTTTAATTAATATGTGCTGCCATCACATATTAAAACGGTACCTAAAAATAAAAAAAAAACGAATATAAAATTGAATACAAACAGTCATTCAAACAAGAAAAGGCGTGGTTTATAAAGCTGTTGCTATGTGAAATTGCTAGAGTCCAGTTTAAATAGATATCTCTGCTATTTAAAATAGGCCCGTATTTATATGGAGATAAAAATGAAGAGAGAGCTGTTAACAATTGGATAGAAATTAACAATGGAGTGTGATAAATGTAAGTTGCTACATTCTTAATATAAGTATTCAAATCAAGTGAATAAAGATGGTGTTAGGTGAATTATGCCTCCTTCTACTTTATGACTCCCTATTAAAAAAAAACACAACACAACGATTTAAAGTTTATCTATCTCTCAGATGGATGCGTAAATCGGGAAATCGTTTTAGAAACCTTACCATATTTTTAAGAGGACTTCCTAATGATATACTATGGGGAAGGACATGATGAAAAAAACATCCCCACTTTAGGTGGAGGTACCCCTAAATTTTTTTTTTGTGATTTTATTTTCGCACTTTTTTGACATTGTAAATCACTCAATCACATCGTATTCATCCAGTTTCATCTTTCTAGCACTCACCGTTTGGACAGTAGACTGAGGACGGACGGACGAATCCGTATGTGCCATTTTGGTACGGAAACCTAAAAACCGGCTAAGTGCGAGTCGTACTCGTACACGAAGGGTACCGTTTCTTCCGTACTATTAGTCAAAATAAAGTAAAAAAAATACGTTTGTTGTTTGGGAGCCTCCGTCAATATTTTTTACAATTCTGTTTTTTAGTATTTGTTGTTATAGCGGCAACAAATGTATATAATCTGTGAAAAAAATTAACCCTAACTATCTAGTCTTGAGATACAGCCTGGTTACAGACAGACGGACGGACAGACAGAGAAGTCTTAGTAACAGGGTCCCTTGTACCCTTTGGTTACGGAACTCTAAAAAAGAGCTAATATTGCGAAGTCAGTGCTGACATATGTGTGGAAACTCACGGTGTATGGATTTGAGCGTTTTATTAGCGTGATTAGCACAATCGTGTATGTAAACATACAGTTTGCAGATGCTAACTAAGTTCTCAAGGAAAACTGAATATTGCACAAACTTGGAACATGCTTAGATTTAAAGTAAGTACGGTTTTTTGTGTGGGTGGGAAATCATCAAATAACTAGGCGTGTCAGACTTTTACTGACTAAAACCCACTCATGTTCCTTCGGTTGCCCTTTATGTTCTGGGGCCGCAGTAACTACTAGAACTATTCCGCAACTCGGGCAGTACCTACTTGGAATAATTATACTTGGATATAAAGTAATCTTACTTTCTTGGTCATACCATACCAAGCAACTGACACAAGTACATATTCATTACTCACTTCAAATAAAGTCGGTGGTTGGTTCTGTTTGATGTTATGTATGTCCACAGACTTCCGAAAAATAAGTTATAATAATAAGTTATATTTAGAAAGGGAAAACTTTTTTAAAAGATATTTTTTTTCGCTTGTAAGTGCCTACTATACATATAGATGTCTTTTCCATCCCCTGTCACTTATGTGACCACTTGGCTATAGATAGATAACTAATTTAAATTAGCATACATCCTGATCCTTGCATAGCTCTCATGCAAGAGGTCGCGGGTTCGAATCCGGGCAAGTACCAATGTGACTTTTTCAATTGATATGTACTTTCTAAAGTTTATCTTAGACATCACAGACATCGGTGAAGGAAAACATCGTGAGGAAACCTGGACTTGTAGTTAATATAAGTCCGAAATCGCCAACCCGTCTTGAGCAAGCGTGCATGGTGATCAATGCTCGTGCCTTCTCTGTATGAGAAGAGGCCTTTGCCCTGCAGTGGGACAGTTATAGGCTGGTATTATTATTATTATTTTACATCCTTACTACAAAAACTAGTTCTCAATAACAGTGTTTTCAATTGTCTATTTCTGAAGGTCTACATCAGGTTTTTGGGACTCACATGAGAGTGTGTATACCCAATCAAAAGTAAAATCGGTTTGGAATATCGATAGAAATCCTCCTAAAATATGAACGAAAATTCTTCTATCCGACTCTTCTTCTATTATTTATTACTAGCTTTTGCCCGCGATTTCGTCCGCGTGGAATAATAGTTCCCGTTCCCAGGAGAATTCCGGTAGGTACGAAAACTATCCTATGACCTATCTCGGGCCCAGATCTGTATCAAATTTCATTCAAATCGATTCATTGGTTTAGGCGTGAAGAAGAAACAGATAGAGTTTTACCAGCTTTTGCCCGCGACTTCGTCCGCTTGGTATAATAGTTCCCGTTCCCGGGGAATTTCTGGATGAAAACTATCCAATGTCCTTTCTCGGGTTCCAGACTATATCTGTACCAAAGATCATTCAAATCGGGTCATTGGTTTAGGCGTGAAGAAGAGACAGGCAGACAGAGTTACTTTCGCATTTATAATATTAGTATCGATAATACTTCTATCCGAGTTGCTACCGATACATTTTCTATACAACTGTGTACTCAAGTGATAATAAATTATAGTCGGCACGCAATTGCTCATCCTTGTGTTAATTTAATTTGCATATAAATGTCAAACTAAGTGTATTGTTTAATGTTCCGTGTGTTAGCAGCACGTGTTTATGTTAACATTATATTTATCTTTATCCTTATTTACGAAGTTTTATCCCTAAGGGAAATATTCCATTCATTATAATTACGTTGTGGTTAATAATTAATAATTAAGCTGTCGAAATTAGTCCATTTTTTATAAATTTGCGTTTTTTTGACATTCCGTTATTACATAGTCAATAGACGTTGACTCATTATGTGTTATGTTTTCAGTTTTAACCACAGATTTTATACAAGGTGTATTTTTGGTCTTGCTCAACCCGTTAGGAGATGATTCTACCCATGAAAACAAACAACTTTTGTTATGGAACCAACTCTGAAATCGCGAAAAAAATATCAGCTGTTTCTAAGAAAAGTTCAATGCCCTCGGACTATAATGTATGAACCAGCTGATATTTTTTTCGCGATTTCAGAGTTGGTTCTATAATGAAAGTTGTTTGTTTTTATGAGTAGAATCATCTCCTAGCGGGTTGAGCAAGACCAAAAATACACCTTGTATAAAAAGATAATATACGCTACGATGTAGCATATAATTAATCACTCAGTAATAATGTAGCTTTGTATAACTGAATAATGTAAATTGAATCATTTGTTTCGGAAATTATCTCCTACAAACAAAAAAAAAATCTTATAATTTTAATATTTCAGCAAGGAAATAGGTATTTTACCAATATAATACAATAATTTAGAAACCTTTTCTCGAATGCTAAATTAAATAGAATAATAGAAACGACAAGTAACAAGACATTGCCCATAATAATGACATTCTTAAATTTCGCTTACAATGCAATTTATGCAATATGAATAATAATATTAAAGGAAGATACATCAATGGGATTGTTGTTTTATGGCTTTTTTTAGGTTTCCTGTCTAATAGAAGACAGGAACGTTAAAACGTCTTAACTATTACTGTGCTATTACCCAATACGAATATAACATAATAATTAGCTCCTAATACATTTATGAATCTTAAACTTTTCATTTGCATAAATGTTCGCTTATGTATATTAAAATATAGCGTGTATATTAATTTTAGTGTAGTCTCGACATATTTATTAATCTATCTATAATATAAAAGAAAGTCGTGTTAGTTACACATTTTATAACTCAAGAACGGCAGAACCGATTTCGCTGAAAATTGGTAGGGAGGTAGCTTAGGACCAGGGGACGGACATACTTTTTATCTTTTTTTTTTAGTAACCAATAATCTGGTATAACGCGGGTGAAACCGCGCGGGACAGCTAGTAAATTTAATAAGTTTAAAATAGCCAGACCGCCTTGAGCAACCGTATTGACCAATGCTGCTGGTGCCTTCTCTATATGAGAAGAGGTCTTTGTCTTGCTGTAGGACAATAAAAAGCTGGTATTATTAGTCTCGACTCTTATGACATGGATTAGGTTGGCTTACGAAACCTGGTCTGGTTTTCTAGACTTATCAAAGGCGTTTGACTGTGTCGTCAGTCAACTATAATAGTGTAGGCATATCTATTATTTATTTAAGTGCTTAGATAAAATTGCTTTCCTTTAATCTACTTTGAAGATAATGAATGAATTAATTTCTTATTACTTTGCCAAGTTATCGCCCTTAAATTAGATAATTCTGAATTATTACTAATTTGGACCTCGAGGAAAGTCAGTGCCTGCCATAGCCTAAGATACCTCGAGGCAGATATGCTTCAATTAATTTAAACTCCATCTTCATTTCCCTGTAACTTTGTCAGATAATTACTCTCCACGGTAATAAGTGTGCCTCAGGGATCTGTTCTTGGCCCATAACTAAATAGTTACAAAATAGAGTCAAGACTATCAAAAGCAAGCGAGTGTTGTTTAAACAATGACAATATAGTACCAAACACACATGTCACGCAAAATAATTCATAGACACCTTCGCACTCCAATTTACATACATTAATGTAAACGACATTTTGTACCATGCAAGTCTGTGCGTATTATGCTAAATCTTGTAACATAGGAATCCCTGTCATATTTATTATGGAGACCTCAGATTAGTAAACAGAAGGCAGATAGATAGCGCGGAACACCGCGAGTGAGGTCAACAAAGCAAATACAAAACCAAAAGCGAATACAATCTCGAGTCAGTACGGCACGAAGCGTCGCGCCGTAAACATGTCACAGAAAATATTCATATTTTTGAGAATGATGCCGTCTTTTGTTTTTAAACATTGCAAAAATTGTTCCCTAAAACAAAAGAAAGAAGATGGAGTACTTTTTTATAGATTAATATAGTTATTTTTGCCTTTTTGAATGTTATTTTATTTGGAACACAAAACCTCAACAGTAATCTGCCGGTGTTGCTATTTTATTGTGAAAAAATTTACCCCTAAGTTGGGAAATTCGTATTGGACACAGGATTATCGATCTACAAGAATATTTATTTCGAGTGTTTTTTTCTTTTTGGTTGGTATGTTTGTATCATGTGTGTGTACTTATCTTGTATGTGTCAAAAGTCTTCGTTAATAAAATTGCTGAATGTTTTGTCTCTAACTAAAATTATGTACACTAGTCGATTCGCCAACATAAAGTAAATATAGTAAAAAACAGTGAACAGAAAAGATGACTTAACTAATATTTTATATTCTGTCCTTTTCTTTAAGAAATGGAAAGAGACAGATGCATTTAACTTAAATTTAGTAGTTTGTGAATAAGAGAATAAATTAGCGCGTTCAAGTTTCAAACAAACAAACTTTTTAGCTTTATAAAATTGTTATACACCTAAGCACTTTATTATTTATATCCCTAAGTTGTTCCATAATTTTAAACACAATAAATCAATTATTATTTTGTACTATCTGCCCGCTTCCAGCTTAACCAGGGTGCATTGTCCTGACAATTACAAACAACAAAGTAGATTCACCTAATTAGGCGTAGCAGTTCTTATGCTACGCGCGTACCTACATACTTACAGTAAATTCCTAAATTGATTTTAATTAATATAGACAGATAAGAATGAAATATTACGGGTAATTTTTCATCATCCTGGCAACCGGAACGCACACAGAGACGACGTGTTCTTACAGCGCAGTCACGTGGCAGTCACGCACACAAATGTCTCGACATTCGCCGCACTCGTAATGTTCCGCGCTGTCTATCTGCCTACTGTTTACTAATCTGAGATGGAGACGTGTGCATTCCACTTTATAGAAGCCAAGCCATTATACCTGTATGTCTCCATGGTGTAGGCTGTAGGTAGACACTGTAGATCCAGCACATTATTAATGTCTTTGACTACTTTGAAAGAAACACGGCAACCCTTATATTATTCAAAGAGGATACGTGCTCCATCTTAGCGATATCAGAAGGTAAATAAAATAACTTGTTAATGTATGACTCTGAATAATATCAAGGTTTTGCGGTAATAAAAGAAAATTCAATGAAATCTCGGCCGCACACAGGAAGTTAATCAAAAACGCTTTACTATACTCGTTGGAGATAACAGAAAAATCTGACAGAGTTAATTACTAATGAAACATCGTAATCAGTGTAGCGATAACCCGTAATCTGACACGAGATAACATTTTTTTTTATTATGCTGTAATAAATAATGTAATCATAAAGCATATAGATGCAGTGCCTATATCTCATGCAGTGGTTGATAAAAATGACAGTGTAACACGTGTAAGTCAAACTTGAAACAAGGCTAATTTGAGTTAATAATCGTTTAAATCAATTAATTAAACCACTTATTGATAAAACAGACGATTAAAAGAGTTAAGTTTCATGAGGAGTTATTTTTATACTAACGAAAGTGGGTCAAAGATTTAAATTTTATGGATGATCCTTCGAAATGATCTGTCGCTTGAAATATCTGAAACCGACCCTAATCCTTTTACTGTTGGAAAGGATACTTCTATATTTTTCGCAACGATTGGTTTCTGAACGGTGTATCGAATAACTTCGTCATTGATCAGAACGATAGTAGAGTATCCATTCATCATCATTCATCCATTGATAGCTTCGATCAGGGTTAGTCTTCTAAACAGTAAATACTTCTTACATGCTGCATTTCCCATGCTTTCTAATCTTATTTTTACTGTAGTAATTATTTCGGTATCAGTCAGGTTCCAGATTCAAGGGCAGATTCTGCCTTCAATTCAAAAGGATCTCAAAATTTAAATCCAATTAAACGCGGTCTGTTTGATTATAAAATTATCAGTGATCGATCTAGATCTTGACCACGCTCCATGACCATGATCCCTCCTATAAATTTCCCCGGCCAAGATAGGACTGGATCCGTCCTTGGTTACATCAGCCATTTTCACCTTGGTATGTCGAATCATGCCGTCTGTTGTAACTTAATCCCTTTTTACGTCTATGACTAATCCAGCATTCATAAACTCTTATCAGGCATTTGGTGAAGTACTTACATATTGTATAGCTTTTTATTTTTTGATTACATAGTGTAATCACTCGTCTGCTTCTCTGTTATCTGTTATCAGCCGTGGGTATCGCAAATTTTGATGGGCCTGTGAATGAATCAAATTGCAAAGTTTTGACCGAAATATGGCTAATACTTGGTTATTGCATATTCGTTGAAATCTTACTAATTTAAGTAAATGTGGTAGTTTGATATTTGTTACTCTTTCACGCAAAAACTAAAGCCCCGTATTCATGGTAAACATTTGTTTAGCAACTGTTGATCAACTGATGTTGTCGCTCGCCGGGCGTCAACTCTGCAGTATGGCGTGATCAACACCGCAACACAAGTGTTGCCCGTAATATGATGACAGCAACTCGTCAACATGTTTATGCAACCATGTTGCTAAACAAAATGTTTACCATGAATACGGGGTTTAATTATCGGATTTTGATCAAACTTAGAGACTTATGCCCGAATACTCAAACGTCACTTAACTTTAAGACGTCAAATCTGTTGCCGTCCTTACTTTATTCCTTTAAAGTGACAAAGACAGCAACAGATTTGAGAGCGTCTTAAAATTGAGTGACGTTTGAGTATTTCGCCATTAGAGTAAAATAGTTTTTAAATCGAAATAGGCTACACAACATGCTATGTCTTATTGCAATGCGGCAGTAACCTAAGACCTAACTTAATGTGAATAAAATTGCTGAGTTTTTATTATCAAAGGGGCCAAAAAGTGGATCTGTTAGACGTCCACGGTCCATGGGACCGGGGTTGCGGAATGTTTATAATAGTTACCGTGACCTCGGAACATAAAGGGCAACCGAAGGAACATGAGTTTTAGTCAGTAAAAGTCTAGCACGGAGGACGGGAGAAGTCATTTCATGATTTACCACTCCCAAAAAAAAAGACGTCCATGGGAACGAAGCCTCGAGACAAATCTGGGAAAGTATAATTTACTGAAATCTGGAAGTAATGACTGAATTTCGAAATTAATTTATGATCATCACAAACATGGAAACGATTAACTCAAGCTTTAATTAAATGCTTTCATCTTTCACCAAATTATACATAAACGCGCTCAAAGAGACTTAATTTTTTGCTTCAAAGGAAGCACATAATTTGTGTTAAATAAAATTATATGTATATTTTACTTGAAATTTTCTGTAGGTAGTTACGTCTTTTCAGCAGTATTTTACCAAGTAAATTATTTTATTTTATACCTTCTCCATATAAATGTCGTTATGGCCTAGTGGTGTATGGAATTACTACGCACACAAAATGACACATAATTATTATGAGCTTAATAATCACTGTATAAAGTTATGTCATGAATAAAGCCTGTGTAACCATACATTTTTTGACGTATAAACCTGTCATAACTTTATGCAGCGATTATTAGTAAGACGCTTAATATATAATTTCGCGTTTCGCTAAACGACTTTGGTCACATTTAACACACAACGATTTTATACAAAGGCTAAACAGACGCAAAAGGTACGAACGCGTCTCTATAATACCAATCGTTGTCCTTCCATCCGCTTCAGATATTTCCTACATGAGGTTGTGTTTCAGTATCGGGGCAGGGCAGGTACCAATTTCAATTTTTCAATTTTTTTATGAACTTTTTAAGCTTATCTTGGAGATCACGAATAACCTTGTGCCTTCAGCTACCGTGGTGATCAATGCTCGTGCCCTCTCTGTATGAAGAATAGGCTTATATCCAAAAGTGAGACAGCAATTGGCTGGTATTATTATTTATTACATGTTAAACATAGATGTTAAGTTTCTAAAACTTGATACCGGAAAAGAGTATGCATGGAGTTTCTTGCTTGTTCTTTTCCATAAAGACCAACCTAAGTTTTGGAAAAAGCAACAAGCGTCACCTCTCTGACTAATCGAATGATACTTTAACAATCATAAGTGTCTGTGATCCTAGTAAAATAATACTTTGAAGTTTGAATATAGATATTAAAGATACGTAAATACACAATGATATAATTAATGTGATGTAACTTTGCAACAGTTAAGCCCAGTTGCATCATTTACTGATACGGGCGGAATCGTTTGAAGACGGCTATTATGTAGATAATAACTAATACTTGAATTATAAGTACATACTTACCTATTCTCTTGCCTTTTGTAGGCTTTTACTCGCATTTTTTGAAGAAAGACCAGTTATTAATAATTAATCATTCAAATCATTGGATTACCATATACTTAATGCTGAAGACAAAGGCTGTTAAATGGCCAATATCCTTGCCTGGGCTTAAAGCTTGCTTTGAGCCAAACGCGAACATCGGTTCAGTGGTTTAGTCGTGAAAGTTACAGACAGTCAAGCGGCAGGAAGATGCAGTTAAATTAAATTTAGTATAGTTTGTGAAAAAGAGAATCAGCACCACTGTCATCCTTTTGCTGAACATACGATCAGTAAAGTGTAAACAATCGGTTAGGATTTCTCGGATTTCTGATCGTTGTTCACGTTACATAATAACTTTCTAGGGCCCGGTAATCCCTAGCGAATCCGTGACGTCTAATCCACGGATAATTTTCTAATTAAATTAAGTACGTAAAACATGGGATTAGATACGTTTAGTTTTTGAAACTGTAAAGCTTTTCAGGTGGATGTGTACAAGTTTTTTTTTTATTTTGACTGATTTTTCAAAATATTCTCTCAGCCTTCTTCGTAACTACAAAAAGATTTTACTTAAATTAGATTCGTAGCTCTTATGACGATAAACGCGTTTAAACAAACAAAAAAAACATGAAATCTTTATCTTAATATATATAAATCTCGTGTCACAATGTTTGTCCTCAATGGACACCTAAACCACTTAATCGATTACAATAAAATTCGCACACCATGTGCAGTTCGATCCAACTTGAGAGATAGGATAGTTTAAATCTTTGCTGTGCGTGTGTATGTCATTGATTTCCTCCTAAACGGCTTGACCGATTTGAATGAATTTTTCTGTATGCGTATAGCAAAGTAGGTAGGTAGTGGGTAGGTAGTGGGTAGGTAGTGGGTAGGTAGTATGTCAATTCGAATTCAATATTCATAGTTGACAGGACAACGTCTGTCGGGTCAGCTAAAAAATTAACTGTATTTTAGAAAAATAAACAGGATTTTAGAAAAATGAACAGTATTTTTTACCTGAAAGCTAGCGTCTAATAGGTACTTCATACTTCATTTTTGTTCAACAATAAAAAGTGAAGTATATCGTGATGGCCTAGTGGTTGTGGGGCCCGCCTCTCATGCAAGAGGTTGTGGGTTCGAATTCAGCCAATCCGGGCAAGTACCAATATGACTTTTTCAATTCATACGTACTCTCTAAGTTTATCTAGGACATCACAGACATCGGTGAAGGAAAACATCGTGCGGAAACCTGGACTTGTAGTTAATATAAGTCCAAAATCGTAAATCCGCCTTGAGCAAGCGTGGTGATCAATGCTCGTGCCTTCTCTGTATGAGAAGAGACCTTTGCCTTGCAGTGGAATAGTAATAGTAACAGTATTAAGTCTGGTAAATCGTAAATCCGCCTTGACCAAGCGTGGTGATAAATGCTCGTGCCTTCTTTGTATGAGAAGAGGCCTCTGCCTTGCAGTGGGATAATAATCGTATCAGTAGTAAGGCTGGTATTATTATTAACTGTATAGTTGGCAACCCTAGGCTTACATAATAAACAGGTACACGTGGAGTATTACAGTGATTAGTTGATTACGTTATCAATGCCTGTAATTATTGTAAAACGTTAGCTTCCCGGTGCGGTGGCCGCTACCTACTCATTAGAGATAGGGACCACTTAGTTGCCTCGTTAATGTGAAAGTAGGTATCAATCTATTAATTATGGCAAATTCCAAACTTTTCATGACTTGAAGAACTGACAGTAGCAATGTAGTGTTTGCATTTACATTAGTTTTCGCACATTCGCATTCGTATTTGAAAGACACTTTGCGAATGTTTGCCAAAATTCGATAAACATAATGGAAATATATGTATGAACATATTTCATTGTTTTAGAGTATTGAACCGTAGAGAAAACTGTAAGAAGCTACTTTTTAACCTGCTATTTCAATTGTATTCATGATAACAAACATAAATTAATTGTTTATTTTAAATACCTTTTTGTAATTTGATAATTAATCTCAATAACGCGTGTTTGTTGCGGATTTCTATTGTAAATTATTAAATAGTACCAGCCCAATATTGTCCCTGTTGAGCAAAGGCCTCTTTTCATACAGAGAAGGCACGAGCGTTGATTACCAGGCACGCTCAAGACGGAATTGCGATTCGATTTCTGACTTTTCAGCTTTATTCGGGTGATTTACCGGTTTCACAGTGTAAATAAATACATTTAATATACTTACTATAAAAGTAGAGTTACTGTGATACTTATGGAGGTAGGTATATATATGTCAATGTAAATATCTAGTACCTACTTGAGCTGAAAATAGTTTTATCGGAATATATTGAAGTAGGTAAATTGATTTTTCGTACTTGACATTGGATATGCCATTTTCCCACAATTATTTTTCATTTTTTATATTGGTTTACAATTTCTGAATTAGATTTTCTAAAATTAAAAATAAATGACTATAAATTTTATTACAAAAAAATATCTTATTTTGCTGATAGAAGCAACAAGCACCAGTCTTGGCTTAAACGCTGACGTGGAAGAGACTCCCTACTCGGGAATCGAACGCAGTATCACAAGATCAAAAGTTGCACTGGTTACTAGATCAGACCAACGAAACAATCCAAACTAATATTATAAATGGGAAAGTGTGTCTGTCTGTATGTTTGTCTTTCTTTCACGGCAAAACGGAGCGACCAATTGACGTGATTTTTTAAGTGGAGATAGTTAAAGCGATGGAGAGTAACATAGGCTACTTTTTGTCTCTTTCTAACGCGAGCGAAGCCGCGGGCAAAAGCTAGTCTACCATAACTTAATACTGTAATAATATCCTTAGATAAAATACTAAAAGTTTTCCTCTATAAATAGCATTGCATGTTATTCCAACAATGGCTGATGTGTGAGAAAAGCGAGCAAAACCGTCTACACTGACGCATCATTAGTGAAGGAGTTTCTCTATACTCTACTTACACTTGCCGTTTTTATATCGATACGCTGGGAATAGTGATGGGATGGGACGTCATTTGTCGATAGATCGTTAACGATTTTAGATTTGAAGTCTTTTTTTATTATTTTATTATACAATAATGTGATGATGTAGATAAATGTACTAAAATCTACAAAATTATTACATATGTAGTCATCATCAGTGATCGAAAAACTAAGGTGAACTTATTTACCTAAAGTTATAAAAATAACAGAGGCAAAGTCGCTTTATGACTAACCATTATATTAGTTAACGTTTTTTTACTTAAGTACAACCAAAAATAATACAGTAAAAGACCTACCGAATTCATTTCTTCTGTTTAAAAACAAGAATGAGCTATTTTTATTGTTTTAAAAAAATAAAGGCCCTGAAGGCGGAGAAACCTTGACAAAGTTTGCCCCGGATATCAAACCCTCGACCTCCGGCTTAGCAGTCAGGTTAACTAACCTGTAACAAGACCAACAGGCCCGTCTAAAATATGTTAATTACCATAAAATTGTCAAGGTATTGTTTTCGTATAGAACATAAAGTCTTTTGTACGGTTTGCTACACATCAAGCTATACTTTACCAGTATAAGCTGACTTCTGATTGTATGAAAAACATACACAATGCGAGGTCAGCTATAACTGGTTTTGTATAGCTTGATGTGTAGCCGTGTGTTCTTCAATACAATATTTTCATAAACATAGAAATTGCATTCGTCACACTCATTCTTCCCAGTGCTCCAAGCGGTTAGTAACAACTAACAATATCGTTATCGCAATAACCTTGATGTCACGGCTTTAAATATTTTGTTGTTAGGCTAGGTTAGGTTTCGTAACTGTTCTACTCACAATAATTCAATAAATTAATTCAATATGTTAACATTCATCACACATTATCATAAACCAGTCTGGACCTTGGAAGCCGGCGCCCACTCGTTTTCCGCAGCCTTCTTTAAATTGCAGGTCTATTCTAACACGTGTCTGCTCTCCGTTTGTCCATCTGCAGACATCACTTTAACCTCCGTACTAGTTCTGTTATTAAGTTCTCTGACGAAGGAATTCTTTGCTAATTCCTTCGAGCATGTCTTATGAAATAAGAAAGAACTATAAGTATCAAAATTTTAGACGCCTGCTTATTCTAATCACTATCTTCTTTATCTGTTGACAATATTTTTAAGAACAAATTTCACTTAACTCGAATAAAATTGACGTGTAACCGTTTTGTTTTTTGGAAAAAAAGCAGATTTTTACTAGCTAGGGTTAACGATGTTATGGGAGCACATAGCGAGTCAGCCCCAAAGGTTACACGTGGGTCTGCGAAGAAAAACCTGTTGCACACACCCTGCATGAGTCAGCATGCTCAATACAATATCTCAAAACAGATTCGCTAGCGTGCATATGCGCAAGATTTACAGTCCGCCCTAAAAGGTTGTGAAGTGAAGTGAAACTCATCTCACACATTTTGAAGAGATTAAGAATTCGATTGTTGGAGAGATGATTTTGCGATTAGGGACTGACTGACATTGTCATATTGTTAGTAAAATAGACCTACAATATGAAGTATTTATCTCTAAAGCTTAATAGAAGAGGTTTGAAAATAATAAACATTCTAAGATACTTCCAGAAATTAGAGAGGAATTTATGTAAGTTCGCTGTAGTTGAGCTAATTCTTACTCAGGTGAAAAGTTAATGAAATGGTCATAAAAAAGCTTGCTCTTTTTGTTGGCGGTTTCATTAATAACCTAAAAATGATTAATATTATCGATTGATATTGTTACCTTATTAAAAATTGCATGTACCTATACATACAAATATAATATTGTTCATGATATTGATATGCATTATCATGCATATGCATTATCTTGCTTGACTAATTGCTTAATTTAAAAAAAACGCTTGCTTGTTTTATTTAATTATAAGTATTATATCATTCTACATTTACCAAATACACAAACCTAAATTTCGGAAATCTATTATCAGAACGAATAACTAACGAATGGAATTTATTTTTAAACTTTTACTTATTCATGGATCTCATTACAATAAAAACACAGATAAAAACTACATTATCATGGTATTACCCATATATTTAAATTCCATGCAAACGAGGTCGCGGGCAGAAAGTTTTTATAAATAAGAAATTAAATTCCAATTTTAAATTCAAATATTTCGACCATTATTTTAAACATTTTCATCATTTTTTTTCAATTGTTTATCGATGTTTCTTGTCGATAGGCGATTCGCTTCACTAGTGCAAAAGAGTGCACTTAGCAACCCGCCATTTTTTGCACACATCGTGCACAGTTACGCACGCAATCATGTTAAATTAAGTAAAAAGTGTTTTACTCGAATGTGTCTCGGTTTCCCAGGAAATATTTTTAAGTTACTAAACATCTGTTTTTTATTATGGCCGCATTTTTTTTGGTGAGTGGGAAATCATCAAATTACTTCTTCCGTCCTTCATGTCGGACTTTTACTGATTAAAACTCACTCATGTTCCTTCGGTTGCCTTTTATGTTCCGGGGGCACGGTAACTATTAAAACTATTCCGCAAGCCCGTCAGGATTACGGCCGCATTCAGAGGTGTTACTTGAAATTAATCAATCAAATAAATTAAAATGCTGGTTATCAAAACGATGGCAGATAAAAAAAAAACATTTTTGTTGACCTAGGCGATATAATGATGTTTCTGAGTGCGACAGTAAAGGTCTTAGACAATTCATAAGCACAATAGTTAGTTGTTCTTTAAGTGCATTTTACAATTAGTGGCTAAGTGCTCTCGCTCGAGGTAATTGAATTGATGTATTAGCACAGATTAATAAATAGTTACTACGTACGTATTAGTGGAATTATTTATATACTGTATTACTTATTTATATTTGTATTATATGTATTATTTAATAATATCAATAGGTTCTGTAGGGAATCTTATTTAATTAGATAGATATTTTACATAAAACAAACCTTTATTAAAAAAAAACCAATACTGCATTTTTCGATCGCTCTATTAGATTCTTCGTGATTAAAAACCGGTATACCGCCGTTTACCCGAATTTTATTTGCCCTAATATCATTTGCCATAATAGTCAACAGCCATAATATCATACGACATAATACTCATTTGCCCTACTCTCATTTGCCATATTAGTCACGTGCCAGAATCATTGTTTCCCATAAAGTCACTTACCATAACATCATTTGCCATAATCATTGTAAGCCCTAATTATCACATGTCCTAATTATCAGATGCCATAATTATGATATGCCATAACATAATTTGCCATCGACATCGGGTGTATAACGGTTGTTTATATCAAGAGAAATTGGATGCAATTGGGACTTTAGGAGACCCCGACTCGGACAGGTTAGGTTAGAAGGGGATGGCGGGGTCGTGTGAGCGAGCGAAGCGAGCGAATAGACCCCGCCATCCCCTTCGTGGTTATTTTTTTATAAACCACACAGAAGTAGGAGCCCCGCGAAGCGGGGCTCCGTCGACCTAGCCCACCATCAACCATGCACAGAAAAAAAACCATTACGGGGCTTAAATATTTGTCTAATACTTGTTTTGCCATTTAAATATTATGTCTAACAATTATTATGGCACATAAAAATATGGCAAACAATACTTATGGCATTCGTATCTTATGGTATCTAAAATTCGGGCAATTAAAAGTATGTCATATGTCTTTTAGGGCAAATGAAACATTCGGGCAAATGAAATTCGGGTAAATGAAATTCGGGAAAATGATGATTATGGCATATAATCTTCGGGCAAACAATAGACAACCCCAACACCTCGTTGTACCTACTCCCACCGAGAAACGCGATTTCCTTAACCCTCGGCTGAAACAGCACTTAATACCTTTTCATGAGCGAAAAAAAATGCTTAATGCATGCCACCTTCCGGAGGGACATGGGGTTTGCACCTATTATCGCCTAGATGCATGGGCCGCGATGGATGAACTGGCATGACACACATCCATTGTTTCCCATTTCTGGGCTCCCTCTTCTGTGCCTGCCTTCTGGCTCTCACATCAGCGATGTCCTACACAGGGGCATCACCACAACCTAACTTTCATTGTTTATCTATTACAATTCCCTTTTGTTTGTCCACAGTTGGCACCACAACCACCCACTTGACAGTGGTGAGGGTGAACAGCGACCCCACGCCGGTCAAGGACCACCAGGTTCCAGTGTTCCTCTACAGCAGGCAGTCCTTCGTCGCTGACCAATGGGACCTGACCACCAATCAGGTAAGATAGGTTTTATTCCTGATTATATTATCAAGATTATTATCGGCGTCGTTTTTATGATTTTCTGTGAGTTTTGGAAATAGAACCGGAAATAAGTTTTCACTTCTGGTTGGTTGTATTGTAAATTTTTATTTGTTTACAGAGTGAAATGTATTTTAACGTTCTTGTTTTGTAGATATAATACATACAACAGCTCGATACTAACCCTTCCGTGGCAGCGCCATGCGACATTTGGCATAATTAATTAGGTAATTTTACTTTAGTAATATTGCGTCATTCTAAGTGGTACATTTTGTACAATTTGCTAGAATTTATCAGAATTCTAATAATATTTTTTGGGATGACTGAACCTTTCGACGACCAAGCGACAGCCGGCTGTCACGCAGTTATTGTCTTTCTATTGTATCTCGATTCACGTGTGTTGGAAGGTTTAATTAAAGCGATAAAATTTAACTATACTTAACTGAGAAATATTTTATAACTAGATGAAAACCCGGCTTCGCTCGGGTGAAATGTGACTCATAATACTACACCTCCAGATACAAAATGTAGGGAGATATTTCTGTAGTTATTAGTTCTTAAGGAATATTAAAGGCAAGCAATGCATAGATTCGTATAGCTTTGGTCATTGTGTTTAATAAATATAGTAAATAAAAACTGCAATAGTTTTACATAAATAATTTTTATTTTAAATCAACTAACATAAACATTATGATTTTATGTTAAGGGAAACACCAAAAATATGGTCTTTAATTGATTTATCTACAATGCATCGCAGAGGCAGTTCAATATGGTCGTCACCATCTTCATTAGCTGATCCATCGCCTACCGTTAATACCCATTTAGCAAACTCTAAATCATCGTGAGTTCTCATCTCTCATCTCAGTTGAGTAAAGTTTGGCCACATTGAAAAGTGCTTAATTGAAGCATTTATAATATCATTTCGTGACCCATTACTACAACTGGTAAAATCTGACGAAAATCTCCTGCGAATAATAAAGTTTTGCCTCCAAAAGGTAATTTATTTTTCATTATATCTTGAAGGAGTCGATCAACTACAACAATATCATGACCTTTAGTCATGGGTGCTTCATCCCAAATGATTAAATGAGTTTCCTTCAATAACTTAGCGGCTGGTGAGCCTAACGACATATGAGACGTAGAATCTACATCTGAATTATTGGAATTTTAAATCGCGAGTGTGCTGTTGTACCACCATCTAACAGAGTTGCTGCAATACCAGAAAACGCTATGGGCAGGCATATTTTGTTTTCAGATCTTAAAATATGTAAAATAGTGGTAAATATAAAAGTTTTTCCAGTTCCTCCTGGGCCGTCAAGGTAAAACAGCTTTTTCTCTGTGGGATTATTCACAGCGTTTAGTATTGTATCGACCACATATTTTTGTTCGGAGTTCAATTTGTGGTATTTTTCATAGCCATTTGCTTTTTCATGTTCACAGTCATAAACGGAATCAGATAAGAAAGCATCATTTTCACTAATATCGGGCTCTGGAAGACCGAAATCTGTCAGACTCTTTCCGTGGAGTTTTAGTGCTTCATCAATTTCTTGTAAAGCCAGCTGTTTGGATAATATTTCAGGGCGTGATCTTGTAAAGTCTTCGATAAAATGTAATGCAAACTTTTCCCAAAGAGCGTTAGGATCAGCTACTTCACAAAATACGCAAATTAACGCAAACAGCTGTCGTAATTGCCGAGGAAGTTTAAAACCGATTGCTTCATCCAAACATCTTTCCCATTCTTGATCGTCAAAAAGGAGCCCCCTTGCTTGAGCAGCTTCTCGAAATGAGTTGTAAATAATATTTTCATAAGTTCTAACATCTCTGAAGCAAGTCGGCCCTTTGACGTGAAAAAGTAATAGCCGGAGATAATATCGTTCCCGGTCAGAAAAGGAATAATTATACATTCTTGCAATACTTTATCTGCCACTGACTGAGATATTCGTGGTTGCCACTGTCCATGGATAAATCTGAAATGTGTCGGAATTTCAGTGTAAAGATATTGTCGAGCACTTTCTTTGGTTCTGTTTAGTTCAAAAAATGCTAATAATGTTGATTTTTCTGCTGATCTAGCTGCTGCTTCATGAACATTCAGATCTGTAAATACGACAGTTTGTTGGTATTCCAAATGAACACCTAACTGTATAATTGTGTGACTCATTTTGTGCATTGAAAATTCAAATATTCGCCAAACTGCTTCAGGAACCGAAACATACCTGGTATCAATATAAGTCTTAATTTCATCATGGTGTTTCATTTCATTGCTTGATTTCGATTGATCACTGGACTCCTGTGGCGCTACTGTGGTTTGTATCTTTACTCGGTCATGACCTTTATAAATAATATTTATTTATATATTTCACACTTTTGACACTTGAACAAATTTCCACATTTATATGAGCATCAAATTTTTTACATAGATATTGATTGTAAGGCACCACCCATCTGTTATCACACTCGAAATCCTTCTTTTTTATTGTTCTTCCGTCGTCTCTTCTTCTTATTATAGCATAACCTCCATTTTGGGTACCATCTCTAGTTTCTCCGCAAAATGTCTTTGGATAGTTTTTAGAACATTTAGAGGCAGTTCCATCATTTTTTATGCAGGGTGAATTCATATATCCACATAGCCCATGGATCATATTTTTGACACAGTCTGGAATAATTCCTGGTCTTTATCTGGATCAGGTATTTCTGCACACACAAATTTATCATAATCTTCTGATGACCTTGGTTTATCTTCATTTCTTAGAATAATAAGCATATGAGCATGTGGAAGCCCACGTTTCTGAAATTCAATGGTGTAAAACCACGCACTTGGTATTCCAAAAATATGTTATAGTTTAAAAATTCTGGCAATTAAATCAGCGGGGTTATTACCTATGAAACAGCAATGAGCAATATTTGCGCAGTGATCGCGCGATCACCGCGCGATCGTCAAAAAAAATCGTATTATGTATGAACCGATTGCTAATCGCTCGCTGATTGTTCTAATGCACTTATTGCTACGATGACGATAAAGTAGCAATCGCTGGAACTAATTAAATATTACCTTTAACAAAAAAAACTTAACTTTGCTCTTAAAAACCATACTAAATACGAAACCACCAAACGAAAAATGCATATTTTAGTTAACTGATTGCTCCACAGAGGCAGCACTATCGCTAGTTTGCTATTTGACGTGACGTATTTTGAATTGACGTTTGAGCAGCAAAATTTTGCTAAATTATCGCGATCGCTCGGCTATTGCAAGATACGTAATCCCAGTGCGGGCCTATGTTCTTTTAATAATATTATAAAGAGGAAATATTTGTATGTATTTTTGTTTGTTAGTCTTTCACGCATTAACTACTGAACGGATTTTGATCAAACTTTACAGAATATTACAGAATTATCGCCTATGTCTTATTAGTTATTATTAATCAGAATAAGACATAGGTGATAATTTGTGCAGTTTATTCAACAGTGATGTTTGATTAGTTGTATTTTTCTGTGAGCTGATGAGACGATTGAATAAGATTCGGTACATCATATAGTCTGGGACCCAAGAAAGGACATAGGGTAGTTTTCGTCCCGGAAATCCCCCGGGAACGGAAATGAAGTCGCGGGCAAAAGCTAGTATAAAATAAATTAAGATAAACCCAATCTATAATATAAGTACTTTATTTACACAACAAAAATGAAAGAAATGGTTATTCGCTTTGTGATTGGTATCCCAGTTCGTTTAGCGCATTGACTATGGTAGTGATCGTCACATAGGGCAAGTCAAACGTCTTTAGGCGGCTCATGTGAATCTGACACCAAGGCTACTGCCTTCTTCATCGGCCTTCTGCAATAATTCGTCGCATAGTATTAGTACACGCCCCTGTAATAAGCCAAAGTTATATGTTACGCAATATATATATACATATGATAAACTCATATAAATGGATATTATGAAACAAAGTATCAACTTTAGCGACTCATACTAACCAGTCAACGCCAGCTAAGCACGCGGTCTAAAATCGAAAATTGCATGTAAGCTACACCTTCTTCTTTACAGATTTATCAGTACACATTATAAACAGTGCTTCTGGATTGTAACCGCGGTGGTTTTTTATTTTTTCACTTTTTACTAAAGATTTCATGAAAATAACAAATGTAAACAAACAAACGTAATGTCACTTGACAGATGACATGACAACAATACCAAAAATCATTATTTGTTTTACTTTTTTTTTTGTCATGAGTTACTGGTACACATATAGGTATGGTCGGAATAATGTACTTTTTTGACGCGACAACGTGTTGATTGGTGAGACGTATTTGAGAGATAATATATTGTCTACTCAAAATGTCGACTGCGGTTTGTCCGTCAGTGTCATTACTCAAAATTTAATGAATTAATAAAACGAAATAATCTCCGTAATCCGAATTTTGCGGATATATGTTGTCGACTCGAAATCGATATTTTTTTATGTTTTGTTATTCAGGTAATGTTTCAATCGAGTCTACCGTACCCCTTGACGAAATTATTAATATAGATGATGTCGCGTTTTTCGATTATCTGCAATCAATTGTCCTCTAAAAACTAGGCATGACGTCATGTAGGTCAGTTATTGAGGTAGGTTAGTACCTATCGCATTAAAAGTACCAAATAGCTATTATACTGGTTATTTTGAGGTATATTATTACATATAGAGCCAATCAATGAGTTGGTTAGTTTTGTTTTAATATCCTGGTTTCAGGATGCTCAACCTAATTAGATAAAATCCTTTTGCGTTGTTGTGCCAATTTATGGAAAACAATATTCGAATTTCTAAATGTAAAGTTTATAAGAATAAATGGATGGATGCTCTTTTACCCAAAAACTACTTACTAATTTTGTCAAAGTTTACTGTAAACTGTAACTATCCAATATAATAATAACTTACAATAGGCAAGACGACGAAAAAAAATTATTAGTCCGTCATTGAGATTATTAAAAAATTTTAAACACGTATTTTTTCTTTTTTCTCGTAAACGAAAAATGACGACGATACAGTGCGTTGAAGTTGTGCGTGACGTCACGATCAGATACAATTTTTGCATTACGGTGACGTCAAAAGCTTTGTTGTCTTTGTATTTTTTTATTATTTTGATGAAGCAAAAAATACGTGTCCCGTATTTTTGGCCGATCCACAAGACGGACTTAACAGAATGCCATTTTGTTTATGTTGTCGTCATCCCTATACTATCCATTCCCTAATATTAATGTTTAGTCTTTCTATAATCTATAGTCATAAGTTCATAACACAAATAAAACAACAAACAGATTGCTTATCTTGTCCCAATTAGTGTTCATTTACGAAACACGATAATTAATGATTCATTTTATCCCTGTTTCTTAATTACGAATGTTTGTTTTTGTGCTGACATTTCCTTCCATTTTAAATGGATTTAAATAAATGATACCTCTTTTGTTTTGATTATGATCGAGCGAAATGAGGTTAGGACGACACCGTTTCACTTTTCATGTTTTGAGAAGTTTTTTTTATTACCTTTTGTTTAATTTTTAAATTTTAATATTAAAAAAAAACGTTTAAATAATAAGTTAAATTAAGATTAGAATCAAGTATTAAAATATAACTAGGTAAAACAATGCTCTTTCTGCTGTCTGTCGGTCCTTTTATTATGCTTAGGGCCTGTTTGACAATATCCTATCCTAATAAGTTCCGGTTAAAATTACTGGCAGATAATTTCGTACAAAATCTTTTTAATTTTTTTAATATACTTACACTAACTTAACGTCTATTGTGAGGTCGTGAAATATTATAAAAGCTAAAACCGGGATTTTCAGAGATTTTTTTTATAATACTTGTGAGAAGCTGGGACCTATCGCTAGTACAAATAAAATTATATAAGAGAAAACCCGAATGTTTTAAATATTTGAAACACGTGTGCAAAGCCGGGTTGGGTCGTTATAAATAATACATTAAATTAGCAGCTTTACAAAGGATCTTAATTACGTAATTTAGTAAATTGTTTAACTTAATTACGTAATTTAGTAAGTTGTTCGATCATTAGACGTTTTTAAATAGGTCATTAGACGAGTGAAGATTTCAGGTTTACTACATGCATGTTGAATGTAAGGTAAATAAAGGGAATAATAAAATACCGAGTCGTTAAAAGTGGTCTAAAGTAAAAAATACTTAAGTATTATGAAAAAAAAAAACCGGTCAAGAGCGTGTCGGACGGAAAACTAACCCTCGAACAATAAGTGTTCGAGTTTAAAAAAGTCTATTTGTTTGGTTTACACTAAGTACGCAGAAATTATTTTTTCATCCCACCTATTCGAAAAAGACGACTTTGTTCCCCTTTAAATACGCCCAAAGTTGGTGTTTTCTATAAGAAACTTTCAGCGGGCAATAATGACGCTCCAAATTCAAAAAGTGCGCCTAAAAGTAACTTTTAATCGCACTTTTTGAATTTGGAGCGTCTTTGCATGTTTTACGCCCTGTTATAAGTGCCGTGGTGGAACGTGCTGTAAGGAGCAGCACGTTCTAAAACAAAGAGTTGGCGCTGAGGCGCCAAAGAATCGGACTCAAATAATGAATGGCTGGTACGACGGCCAATACCATAGTCACGCCGCGGCTGAATAAAAAAAACTTAAATAGAAATAAAAGGCGCAAACTACAGCCCGAGATCTCGTAAAAATTTTCATTGGATTGTTTTGCAGCAAATTATTAATGTAGCTGCTATTATTATCAAGCTATGAATTATCATGCTATTATTAAATAGCAGCTACAATAATAATTTTACAATAAAGTATGAAGCGCCTTTTATTTTCTCATAGGGGGTGATGAAAAGTAGAGTGTATCACTCGGGCACAAAATATATTTTTGGCTCAGGCGACGTACTTTGAATCCCTCGCTACGTTCGGGATTCTATTAAAGAATCCTTCGCAGAGCTCGGGATACTACTCTAGAATCCCTCACTTCGCTCTGGATTCAAAAAACGCCCTCGCCGTAAAAATATTACTTTGCGCCCTTGTAATACAATCTACTATTAAACTTTTTTTTGTGTACAAAACTGTTCTTTCCATCATGTTCAAAATAATTTTCCTAGAAAGTCCTTATAAAGTTCTACTTTTCAGATTTTTTTCATGTTTTTCAAACTTATGGTTCAAAAGTTAGGGGTGGGGGAAACATTGTTTTTTACTTTTGGAATGATTATTTCCGAAATGATTGACATTATCAAAAAATGATTTTAGTAAACCCCTATTCTTATTATTTTTAAATACCTATCCAACAATATGTCACACGTTATGGTTAAAATAAAAATAAACACTTCCCACTTTACATATAGGGGGGCTACCCTAATAAAACATTTTTTCCAATTTTTATTTGATTTTTTTGGCGTGATTGATATACATATTGGTACCAAATTTCAGCTTTCTAGTGCTAACGGTCACAGAGATTAAGCGAGGAGAGGACGGACAGACAGACGGACGGTCAGACAGACATGGCGAAACTTAAGGGTTCCTAGTTGACTACCTATCGAATTGAGAATCTCCTCCATTTTGAAGTCTGTTTGAAAACAATTCAAACGGAATTTTAAACAATCAAGGTAGAAGATGGCCAGTCCTAGCTGATCCGTATAATTTAACACATCGGCCACCATCAGCAAGGCTCTGAGTGCACATGGCATACAACCGACAGAGCGCATTCAAGGGTGGTTGTCCCTTTTATTGACTACGCACACTTACACTAAATCAGCTTAGATCATTCGAGTTTCTCTGAACGATTTTAATCTCACTCATACAGTTCAGTATCAGTCGCGTTTAGCATCTTAAGAACGAGAAAAGCCGTCAGCAGAATGGACGCGGAAAGAATAAGCATAAGCTGGGGCCCTAGTCTGCTATTACAATCGTATCTCAAAGATCAATTTTTGACGTGTAATGTCAAACTTTTGACACATTTGCCATTCAAAAACTGTCGTTGTCAAATATTCGGCCGATGACTGGTCATTGAGACACGATTGTAATAGCAGACTAGGGCCCCTGAACGGACGCGTCTTCAAACCAAATCGTCATTTTCTTTGGACAAAAACTGAATAGTGCTGAATAGGTATGTGTAGCCCAACACATGAAAGATTTTGGAAGGTCGATTATTAACAGAATTAAATTTAACTCCGTTATAAACACTACTACTGTTTACTATAGGAAAGAGGCGTACAAAATAAATATGGATAGTGTAGATAGTACAAACATTCTCGGGTCAGACTCTTGCGCAAGCTTTGAGTCGATGATGTTTTTATGGTAAAACGGGTTGTTTCGGCCATCGCAGGCCGTTTTGATGTGTCAACATTTTGTCTACTACTATCTACCTATATAAATTATTTATGGTCAAAGTCGACACAGATTAAAGTGATTTCACGGGACTGTGGGCTATCTATAATAGATCTCATCTCTTATCTCTTGCGGAATAGTTGTAATAGTTACCGCGGCCCCGTAACATAAAGGCCAACCGTAAGAACATGTTAGTCAGTAAAAGTCCGGCACTCCCTCCCGTACTCCCGTCCCACCCAGGGCAGGAGAAGTCATTTGATGATTTCTCATCCATAAAGAAAATCTCTTATCTCTCTAGCTTTTTGGCACCTATGTTTTTTTTTTTGGTGAGGGGAAATCATCAAATGACTGCTCCCGTCCTGGGTGCGGCGGGAGGGCGTGTCAGACTTTTACTGACTAAAACCCACTCATGTTCCTTCGATTGCCCTTTATGTTCCTGGGTCACGGTAACTATTATAAACATTCCGCGACCCCGGCAGGCGTTGGCCCTGTTGGGCCCCTTCCTGTGCTGACTCCTTCTCTTTGTGGCGCGCGTGGAACACTAACGCGCCGTCGACGCGGTCCGCTGGTCCTAGCCGGGCGGCGAGCTACCCATCGCTCGCCATCCGCAGAACCTTGGCACCTATGTTACGGGCGATTTTCCGTTTAACCGGTCCAACTGAAAAAGTGTTTTACTTGAAGTGACTCCTTATCAGACCTACACCATCCAATGAATGTGTAAATAAATGAAAACTTGAAAGGGAAAAACCTTTCATTTTGGACATTTTTGCTAATAATTTTCAAATTATGACAAAATTAATCGTAGCTCCTTACATTTTGTTAAGTGAACATAAACAATGGAAATTACAGAAGTTTAAAATAAATCTTGTTTGTAACATAAGAGCCATTACCTTTTAATAAAATTATTTTTAACTTGACGTTTAAAGAGTTCTCATTTCTCAACAATCACTCAAACTTAAAGACAACGCTTGTAATTTAATTACCATAACAATGTTATCAAACAATGTAATCAAACTCGAGTTTTTAATTTCAACACAATCTTTATTGTTTTGAGTTAAAACAGATGTGTCCCATTTGTTTTGTTCACATTATAATAATCATCCGCGCCAGTTATTTTCCGTAGAGTTTAATTTTAGTGTCGTATCAACAGAGACTATATTATTATTGTCTATGGTCGACACCTACATGTGCCAATAACGTTACGCAGAGGTCATTGGCCTCTGCCTATACATTCCCGCGTAAGGATAATAAGGCACAATTAATGGCAGTTGGTGTAGGACCTGATAGCAACAACACATACCTATTTTATAGTCAAATAGGTATTTTAATGTAATGCAATAATTGTTGAGACGACTCATTTCAAATCGTTGTGGAAAATAGTTATGATGATGTTTTGTTGGCGCGATTTTAGTAAATACTAAAACCTATTAATAATAATATATCTATTAAGTTGTGGTAATTAGCCGGAAAAGTAAATAAAGCCACAATATTTACACTACAAAAAAAGCTAATTCGGATAATGACAAACATTGAACAGACTGACAGTTGTAAACCACACTTCCAGGAACACAAGATACTCACCCTCACTTGCTTATACATTTTTGAAGTATGCAAATTTGTACGAAAACATCCAGACTACTATACCACTCGCCAGGATATCCAAACAAAATTCACCAGATACAAATATAGATTAAATTTACCCACATCTAGGTTAAAAATGCACTCAACTGGCCCTCTCGCTATGTCAGTAAAAATATACAACAAGTTACCTAAAATCTTAACAAACGAAACCAAAACCAATGTGTTCTTACACAAATTAAGACACTTCCTGGAAACTAAATGTTACTCACAATAAAAGAATTCTTTGACGACAAACTCACTTAACTAAAAACTAACAAAATAAGACAGTACATAACAAAACTATATACAATATGTAATAATATTAAGGATCGACACAATAATAAATAATCAATAATATAAAAATAAAATATAAATAATTAAAAAAATAAAATATAATATAACAGAGTTAATTATAATATATAAATGATTAATATATAAAATGATAATATTTACAAAAAATAATATTTTTTACTAACAAAATAAGACAGTACAAGACAAAACTATATTATACAATCATTATAATCTATCTCAAACGAAATATGTAATAATATAATTATTGAATACCGACACAATAAGTAATAATAATAATACATAAATAAATAAAAATATAATAATAACGAGTTAATAATAATATAGATATATAAAAATATGTAGTTATATAATGAGTTAATAATAATATATAATTTGTAATATTAAATAAAATATTAACAATAAAATATAATATAAAAATAAATACTATATAAATACAATTCTTATACAAAATATAATTATACAAAAATACTGTAAAGACTGTATAGGTATACTAAATTTAATAATAAATATGCAAACAAATAACTCAACGAGTAAGAATAACATATAAAATAATATACTTAATAAAGCCATAAAATAAATTAATTTAAAAGTGAATTAAAAACGTAAATGTCAATATGTTTTGTATAATTAATAAAATTATTTAAAACATAAATAATTCGCTATTCTCTCATAATATGAATTACTATTTCATTTATGACATAAAATATATGATATTATTAATACTGTATATAAAAATAAAAAGCGCTCTTCCTCTCCTCTACCTAATTACTGTGTTGCTGTGCCCAACAGGGTCCATGATTGATTCTATTTACTACTTACCACCTGTATGTAACATTGTAACATTATGGAATGCAATAAATGACTTATGACTTAATTGACCGATTCAAAAATATAACAATAGTTTAAACAATTAAACTTTGCACCCGTGTGCAAACTTCGACGCTTGACGGGTTAAAGTCTAGTGTTACCTAATGTTTGTAAATAATAACCTTACCCAGTCCGATAGTACGAAAAGGTAGACACTGTTAATAACGAAACTAATGGTCCTACGGGTCCTACTAATGTCTGTTACATGCTTTGAGCGCTTTCAAATTTTAAATAGTTCCTGCTGCAGGCTGCAGGGCCCCATCATCCCATTATAAATCTCGCCATTGATTAAGAAATAAATGAAATAGGGTCTGTAAGTAGGCCTCTGGATGCACTTTATCTCAAAAATGTCGAAAACATCGAAGATCATAAATTCGATGCGTGCAGACAATAAACTTTTTTCTTTTGTTGACGCTTGACATTTTGAACAAGCCGGTTCGAAATTTAAATTTCTTTTTGGTTCTCGTGGTGATGGCATTTTTTTAAATCTTGTAGTCATGCCGTTACGAAGCCATTTTAGTCGGTTCTGATTTAAAATCGAATGCATAATCAAGAGAATGTTCTTTTTTGTTTAATCTTTATGGTTATAATATAAATAAAAATGTGTAAAGTTCGTGTTTTAGTAATGGCATTTTAAAAGTGTAAGTCCTATGTATGTAATATGTACAAATATTATACAGTGCAAGCAATAAATAACTATTTACTGGCAGTGACTCACATACAGTTTATTATATTTAGTATTTGTTCATTCATAAAATACCGACATTAAATTAACATAAAAACACCATAACTTTTATTTGAGTTATTTATAAAATGCATTTTAGTTTTTGTTATGTAAATGCAAAAATGTAAACATTACGTAATACTTTTTCGTGAAATACCTAAATGGTGTGGTTATGCTCATTGCAATAACGTTAGAACGATATTGGTCTAACGTTCTTCTATACAAACAAATAAAATTTAAATGTCTGTTTGTCATTTTAAAATGACAGTAATATGCTAAATGCCTGTGTTAAATTTATTCGGTACTCATAACTTTTCTTTTGTGTGTGTTCTTTCACTAGCAAATAGCTGATAATGCAAGGAATGACTTATTTAACTTTTGCTTTAGATAAGTAAATAATTTGAGTTAAAAAAAATACTAGGTACTAAAAACTGACGAAAAAGCACGCAGAAACTAGTCGGAAAATAAAACTACTATGGCACAATGCACTTTTGACTTAAATGAATCAGGTTGGTAACTTTAAAGCTGACGCAAAAACAAACACAATATGTTACAACATATAATTGTTTTTGGCTCAGTTTTAAAGATAGAGGCGAAAAAGGACTTAAAATAATTTAATAGGGATGTTATGAATATCAAATTTTGGATTTGGATACGTACCTAGATACGAATATAGGAAGAATATTATATCGGTGTCAGATACTGCTAAAGATATGAATTCTTTTGATATTATCCAAACGTGTCGCCTTGTTTCGTTTGCGGATATTAGATTTTAGAGAATAAATTTAACAACAAAATTTTGTCATATAATGCATCATTTACGTTTCGCCCCAATTCGAAATTATCCGAAAATATGATATCGAATTCGGTTATAGTTACAGAGCTCCAGAATGTCCCTGTAATTTAATACGAAACAAACTATATCAATAAAACCTACACAATGTATGAACGCTGTAAATGTGATATAAATGTGGCGTGCAGATAAAGAGTGCGTCGAACCCGCTGATATTGTACCTACAGAATATTTTCGGACGCATGCCGACCGACCAGGGATGCCAAACTTTGTTTACAGGAAAGCGTATTTAAAAATATTAGCATGTGTAAGTAAGTGTTGTTATGTGAATCTTTATAAAATTGAATTGTTTATTATGCAAGTAGGATATTAGAATCACTTTTAGAAGACATAATTTCTAAAACTTGTTGGTGTTAGCATTTCCTAAATGACTGCCACTGAGCAGAAATGACGAAACTAACTCAGGGATCATCATCTATTTTGAAGTCCATATTCAAAATAATATACCAAAAAGATTAAAAAAAAAACTTAGACATCATAATAAAAAATAATAAGCTTAAATCACAAGTTCCAAAATAAACTTCGGTTCTACAATTAAAATAAAAAAGGAACAATGACAGACAAAAATTGCCGGCAACCCTACAGGTTGTCCATCTGCGTTGCGTTTTATTTTCAGTGCGTTTCGAAATCCAACAAGTTTAAACAGAATTCACGGTATAGCTGTTGATTTACAAATGTCGATGAATAGACGATTTGTTAAAACAACACTAGTCTAGTGGTGATTTCATCGATATTTCTGTTGTTTTTAGTGCTATTGAATGTTGCCAACAACTATAAAAACGAGAAAGTGGCAGACTAAATTAGTTTTTTTATAGCATTAAAACTTCGGATATTTATTGCTTAAAAATAGAAGATACAATGTATAGTATGTTGTTAAATTCACTTCAGCTCAGTAATTAATCTATAGTAATATTATAAATAAGAAAGTAAAGAACTGTCTATCTGTTAAGTTTTCATATATAGAGGAACTTAAATAAAATACATAAGGATTAAGTAAACAAAGAAGCTAAATCCACGACTGCATATGTATCCGCAATATCCGACATTCCCGCAACAAAATCGCGGGCAAAACTTAGTACCTAATAAAAATAAATTTAATAAACAGTCACCACAATTCAACCAGCTAGGTCTGTAATAAAACGAACAAAATTAGACAGAGCAATTCTTTAGCGTTACATTAAGATAAGTGCTCACTGTGCTCAGTAAACCAGTCGAACTGGTCGTCAAATGAGTTGCCCAGGAGTGCAGTATATTTAATTGCTACGCGACGTTATCTCAGACCGGTTTATAAGACCTAATGACACATTAACAACAATTTAGTACGGGACTACGGGTGCGAAAGTCTGGAGGGATGTTAAGGGAATTTCGGACATATACATAGATATGAAAAATGATTATACTAGTTTCAGATACGATTACTTCGAATTATCTGACAGTTTCAGTTAGTTACGGATATTAAAATGTTAAGGAAAATACATTGTAGGTTTTTTTTTAAATTTAATTTCTAATTTCTGAATTATCATGTGATACAGTAAATCACAGATTTAAATAAAAATAAAATGTCGGCCATGGGGCGACAACGACAACCTGTCATAACTTCATGACTTATCTCATCTATCCGTAAGTATTCGAAACCTAATATTAGATTCGGTTAAATTTTCGGATAAACTTTAATTTCTAATATTCGACAGTTGCGGTTACGAAGCTCCATAATAATATCCCTAGCATAAAGCAGGAGGAAGACCAAATTATATCGTAATTCTCTTACGGAACTGCCTCGTTAACTTTACGATACCAGATGATGGAAATAACTACGAATTAACGATGTGTAAAAAAACAAAACTACCATTTATTACCTTTTATTATGTTGTGTTTGTTGAGGCTTACCTACTGGTATAGTTTCGAATATTGTCGAGCGAAAACAGGTTGGCAAATAATAATAAATTTAATTCGCCTGCCAAGCAATCTTGAGAAACAGGTTTCAGATAACCTAATTTGTACAACTTACGTATTATTACAAACAAAACTATAAATTAAATTGATTTAACCGTTATATTCGCTGTAAAATGTTACCACAAAGTGTCATTATCAATCAAAACGATAAATGAGATGAGAAATTGCTGCAAGCGCGCGGCTTCAGCTTATATTTTAAATCGTTCGTTATTTCACGAATTTATTCAAAATCCCATCTTCATCGTTAATCATTTTTAATTTCTCAATAAATAAAATTAACTTGCACACCGCATTTATCACGAGCCATTGTTTAAATTTCGTATACGAAGTGGGCTCCCGATAAACTGTACTACTACATGGCCAGAGGCCATATCTCGTCAAATTAATGGCCCTGTAGTACCATATCGAGGTCAGCAGGCGCCGGCGCATAAGCGGCTAAATAATTGTGTATTCGTGTTTTGTAGCGGTTCTTCTTGTTATGGAAACCTCTGTTTAGTCGATGTTTCGTTATTGAAATTAGCAATCGACTAAATCTAGGTTACTGCACATCACTATTTTTTTTTTCTTTATTAGGTATGTAATTTTGATTATTGACACTTTCTCAAAAAATATGCGAACTTTCATGAATATTTTTTTATTCGTGGATGAGTTAAACTAAACTTGAGCCAAATTCGATAAAGAATACAGGTAAACAAACCAATATAGGGTTATCACAACTCACTTTTTACAAATCTTCTATTATTTACATGATTATCGCCTTTTTCACGCTAACTATTTATTAAGATTAGACTATTGCAGCATATTTCACTAGGATCACTCAAATAACATGCATATTACCTCGTTATTTCGAAAAATCAAGCAACGGTTTGTTTACCTCTATTCTTTATCGAATTTGGCTCAAGTATAGAAGTATTCCGAGGCTTAAAAATACATTTTGGATCTTTTCTCTGTTCCCAAATTCGTTCAATGTGTTGTCATGTCGTGTTTATCCAATATTGAGACGAGTTTGTCGATGACGGCTAAACTTATTTATATCACCCACGTAGAGATAAATATGGATAAAATACAAAACAACTTAATCTTAGCATGATATTTTTGTTATTTTTTTAGTTTTTGCGCCGTCATTGAGCCAGATTTGAATTTGAGTGTCAGTTTTAGATTAAAGTTGTTTATGTTTATGCCAGTTTTATGAATGGAATTTATAGGCACTTCGTAATTTTCCTTTTCTGTTTTGTTTTTATGGGTTTTTAATAGAGAATTTCTGTTTTCTTTATTCATCTCTAACAAAGCAATTGCCTTGTTAGAGATTCGAGTTCTTGCAGATATACAAAAACTGTAGTTAGCAGATTTAGTGCTTAAAATTTATTGATAAGATTTTATTATATTTAGTGCATATATCTGTGGCGTCTACTTAGCAAAACTATAAAGACAACATTTCGATTTCAAAGTCCTCCTGATATCAATAAAACATAGCATAGAAAATAGAAATCGATGCAATAGGTAACGATATTAGATAATGTTCTGAACTCACCCGGTTTATAATACGAGATATAAAAAGATAATTTGTATGTCGTGAGTGTCGCCTAAGATAAATATGGCTGTTGCTATGTGTCGTAATGAGCCGTTGCTCGTGCTTAACCTAAATTTGGAATTGTTCGAGTGTAAACGAGCAACTTTTTAGTTGCGTGTGGCTCAGATAAAAAATGTTTTTTTTTTGTGCTTTAAATTCATGGAATTGTGAATTTTGATACCTTGTTTTAAATTTAAATAAATAAAACTGCAAATGTCTTGCGTAATCGGAATCATACATTATTTACTAAACCATCATAAACATTTCAGTGGTGTGACCTTCGTATAATACCTATCGTGCAGTCTAGACTGACAAAGCATATTATTATCAACTATCTTATCAACATGAACTGTGTATGCTGTATCAATATTATTCAATATTTTACATGTCTTTATCTGAAAACATGTTAATAATATGGCATATGGTTAGAATGTTTTGCATCCGTTTCCGTATCTTTGTCATGTTTTTTATTTCTTGGCCAGGACAAACTTTGTGTAATGAGCATAATTATGTGTTTTGTGTCTGGATGTAAATGTATGTTTTTATAAATTATATAAGTATGTATTTCAGCTGTTTGGTTACACAAGCTCTGCTTAGTTTGGGATCAGATGGCCGTGTGTGAGTTGTGTCGACACACTTGAATATTTTTTTATTTCATTTTAAGTGGAGTTTCTTATGGACTGCTCAGCATTGAATCAGTTTACCTGAGTTTGAAGAAATGTTGCATCAAAGTTGTAGCATCGGACTGCAGCGCAACTGTTGCCTCAAAGTTGCCCGTCTGTGTATCGAATTTAACCATTTAGGAAGCTATATTCTCGTCTGTAAAGTGACATCATGCATGATACGTGTTTATTAGGAGCTAGTTTGCGTTGATAGTCTGATCTGAATATGTATGTACCTAAATGACTTTAATCTGTCCGTTTTGTAGTTTTATTTGCCACTAACACGTATAATCTAGTGTTGTACGTAAATGATTGGCTATTGTTTGCATATAAAGGTACCTAACGAAAATGATGAAGTGGATAAAACAAAACAATAAACCTAGTAAAAATAAGAAATGCTTCATAGTTATTATAGTTAAAAAACGATTATATTCTACGTTGTGTTGTCGATGAATCGTTAATTACAAAATATCGTTGCTCACATTTTATTTTAACATTTGTTTTGTTTCACACTTTACTCCATTACTCTAGACTTTTAAATCTAATTTAAATATTATAAACTAAATAATAAATCATAAAAATACTGACAGTTTATATCTTGTTTCACATAACATAATTATTTAGATTTGTATTTTTCTAGCAGATAATTACAGATTTCAAGCTATTTTTAAATGCTAAAAAAACGTTACGGTAACACTAAACGATTCCGATTGTTTTTTTGTTAATTAATATGGAGATGCGTTCAATTTAAAATCACGCTTTGTATTTTATAGACACGTTTTAATAGTTTTTATTACAGATCTAGCCTACAGATAAAATAACAATTTAATTGAAACCTCTTTACCCGTTTTATTACTTGTTTACGTATAAAACGAACCAGTTTCAGTTAATAATACTTATTTATACAGTTTCAAGGCTGTCATACTTTAAAAATAGGTATAAAAGTGTATACATAATGCTACAAAAACACTTGTCTTGTAAAAGTAAATACGTTCATAGTAAATAAATGTTTCTACCGAAACAATATGTTCATGAGATCATCGCCCGCGAAAATGCTTTAATTGTAGGAACTGGCTAAAAATAACGTTAAAACGATACAAATAAGCGTTAAAAAACGCGTAAAAAATCTCTGGTGATCGTGAAATAAATACCGATGGACACTTCTGCATTGTAGAGAAGACAACACAAGAAGTAGTTTTGTAAATTTTTGCCTTCTATTTATTGTAGCAATGAAGAGATTTTTATTATGCCTATTCATGAAAACATTCTACACAATTGTACTTTAGGAGATTTGCCGTGGCGTAATCGCCGTAATGTGTTTAGGAGACGCCGGTTGTTAGACTATTACGGCTTAAAATAACAGAAGTAATTCCAAACTTTACAAGTGATATCATACTAAAACTTGAAGACCTTCAAATTACACGGTTAATAAACCAGCGCCGGTATTAAATCAAAAGGAAATCTATAAATAATAATTTTTATTTATCATACAACCAGTAATTACGGTTCTTTGTTATTAATTGCTTGATAATCGACTAATAAACGGTAGCGAGTAATTTAGTCATCGATTTTGCTTCGATTTTATTAATGTAGCAGCACTAGCGCCGGCGTTCGAAATTAGAATAAATTCCACTTTCAAATTAAATATTGTTTGTTTCATTTTGATTGCTTTATGCAAATATAAGGAGTGGACTTTATCCATATTTGGTGAACTGATTTTCTAATCGTGAAATTCCATGCAAATAGTATCGAATCACTGTCGGATGGATTTTATTAAAATCTTGCGTGAATATATATGAATGCTTACATGAGTATAATGCATTTATGCTGACTAGTCTAATAGTAGTAGGAATACTAGACTATGGTCAGTCTATAGTCTATAAATTTTTACTTCATTTTCTATACTTAGAGGTGTAGGTTGAACTACACAAAAACGTGTCGTGACATTTAGATCAATGTACCTAATAAACCGCAAGCTCAGCAAAATTACATTTATTAAATTACTCAAATGTAAAATACAGTTAAAAGGTTCTATTTTAAACGATAATCTCTTTAACTAAGATACTATGATAGCCAGATTTAAGAAAAAATATTTTATAAACAATAAAATTATTATTTAGTAAGTATCTACTAACTTTCTTCCGCGGTAAAACTAGTAAAACCGCGGGCTACAGTCTCCAAAAAAATATGATTATATTAAAGTCCACTTAAATCCAGGACAACTGACTGACATTTATTTGAGGTTCAAAATACGCTTATAACAGGAACAGGACGGATAAATTATTATTAATTAATGTAATAATAATTTAATAAATACCGAAGATATTTGCACGCCGTGAAAAATGGCAGACATGTCGTGAGCCACTTTTATTTAAGATCTTGCATGTATGTATTAATTTAATTCTGTATGCATTCACATGTTTGAGCAAATAAAATTTCTTATTCAAACCACTCATAGATTACATAAGTGATTTTAAAAACGGGTTTTTAATGACGAGTTTAAGTTGATATAAAATTAATTTAAATTATGAATATAATAAGATGATAGGTCAATTTTAAAATGAATTTATGTTTTTTATAAGTATTAAAAAAGGCTTTTATGCGAAAATTTAATAAGTTATTCTTATTTTTAATTAGAAATACTTTAACGACCAATGAAATATCATTGTTAACGACCAAAAATGTTATTATTTAATATTTTGGTTATAAGTATATTTTAAATTTAAATGACTTGTTGAGTTTAATAAAGTTGTAATGTTAATAATAATGTATAAAATGCTTTGTTATTACTATAAAATTACGGAGCTTATTACATGTAATAACGGTACTGTTATAATATAACGTTATTTGTCTAACGTCATAAATAATACAGCGAAATAAAATAAAAATCTTAGATAATAAATAGCACGTTATTTTTATTAACAGGAAGTCATAAATCATATTTAACTGGACAGCTAATTATAACAATTACTGAACCTAGTTTCTCAATTGAATTTTATAGTTTTTTTACCGGGTTCGCAACAGAGCATAGCATTACTGCCTATTGAAAATGTATTCTAATGCAACCCAAACACGCTAAGTCATAGGATGGAAACAGAATTTCATCTATACATATACCTACTTAAATATAAAATGGTAATACTTTACCATTTTATATTTAACTGAACAATGATAAAGAAATACAAAACTAAACAATGCCTCTTCTAACATGTACGACTTGTTACGTTGTTCTCACATAGTACCTTAGATTCAACAATGAATGATGTAACCAAATTTTTGTAATCTATTGATTTTAAAAGAGTGTCCATGGAGTTTCTTGCTCGCTCTTCTCCATGTGATCTACTTTTTGGAACGAGCAACTCTTCAATTTTCTGACAGACTGACACCTTGACGATTCGAAAGTACCTGTAAATGGTTTATTTGAATAAAATAGTTTTGAGTTTGAGTTTGACTGATTGACTGAGTGTTGAAATGTCAACGCACAGCCCAGACCGCTGGACCTAGTAACATGAAACTTGCAGTGTGTTCTTTGTAAAGAGTTTTTTAAACCACTCTGTGTAAACCACTAAGAAAGGATTATTTAAAATTTGAACCGTAAGCGGGTAAAATAGAAGGTGAAAGTTTCGACATACACACGGGCGAAGCCGCGGGTAAAGGCTAGTATAATAGAAATCTCAAAACTGTACATTTTTATCACTACACGCTAGGCTGTACATGGATAACCATCATGCAGGGTTGCGAAATGTTTATAATAGTTACCGTGACCCTGGAACATAATGGGCAATCGAAGGAACATGAGTGGGTTTTAGTCAGTAAAAGTCTGACACGCCCTCCCGCCGCACCCAGGACGGGAGCAGTCATTTGATGATTTCCCACTCACCAAAAAAAAACCATTATACATAACCTAGCTATAAGTATGGCTCATTACTTGAAATCTAAATAAACCTTTGTACTTTGTTTTAATAATATCAGCCTACGGTACGGTGCCCTTTATTAGCTTTTTGCGTGGGGATACCTCATGGATACCGTCAGTAAGGGGAAAACGAAAGGTTATGTCGGACTCTTACCGATTAAAACTTCACGGTACATATTTGACGCATGATCCGCACTCCCGACAGTCCCGACTAAGGCCAGGCGCGCACCAGGCAGCCAGGCTGCGGCAGCCAGTAAAACATATGACGTTGTATAGGAGCCCGCGCACTAGGCAGCCCCGAAATCCTATACAATTACTGGCTGCCGAAGCCTGGCTGCCGCAGCCTGGCTGCCTAGTCCGCGCCCGGCCTAATATTCACACTAGCCCTTACACTATGTGCCCGCTGCCTGTCCTGTTCTCCTACTGAGGCGCTAACTTATATCTGGCCTTTTGACAAGTGCCTCAAAAAATCCCAGTAAATCCCGACATTTTTCAGGGAACCAGACCATTTGTAGGGGACAAAATTTAAGACAGTGGTAGTGTTAGCCTTTCAGTGGTTCATTTGAAAATGGAATTGAGATATCAGCCCTTAAAGTGGGATAACCTACTGGCGCGCTTTATTAGAATAACAACAAAATTCATAAAAATCTAAAATAACACAAAAAAAATAAAAATAAAAATCATTTATTGTCTTATTAAAATTTTACAAATTTAAATGAAGCCCTGAACCCCACACTAGGATTCCCTGTGTTGTGGAGTCCAGTCTCTTTCAATCCATGATCAGAAGGTAAGTACAGTAACAAAGACAACAAAGTTTATTTTAACTAAATTTAGCTTTAACAAAATACATAATGTAGTAGGCAGTTTGTGTAGAGTGTAATGTAGTGAATGTGGTGTGTGAGGTGTAGTGTGGTATGTGTAGTGAGTGTGATGTGGTAGGTGTAGGTGTGTGTGTGATGTGGTAGGTGCAGATGTGTGAGTGCATGTGGGGAGGGGACGAGTGAATGCAAATGTGTGATAATTACTCGTGTATCTATGCTTTTTTTTTTGTGTTTTACTTATTATTTATGACAACATTTTTAAGACGTCCTCTGTTTTTTCGTAATCCAGATTGAGTAGCCACTGGAAGATTATTTTATAGCAATTTTTTTTACTTAGCTTTAGAATTTTATGGGTTTTGTTTAATTTGCTATATAAATAGGGTCCCATGAAAGTAAATGATCTCCTTCCAAATTGTTTATTAAAATGGGGCTTATCCCAGCTCACCAAACGACTGGAGCGTTGTAGGAGCCTGCAGCTGTTTAGTGAGGTTTTGTGAAATCGCAGTGTAGTTGAGAGAATGTATAACTGCCTAACTCTCAGTACTTTAGCATCAGCGTAATGTAGATTAGTGCAGTACCTATACGGTCTTCTGTATGCTACTTTCAGCAGAGCCCGTTGTGCACGTTCTATTTTCATCATGTGAGTTTTAGCTGCAGCACCCCATGAGACGATACAGTAACCAAGGATTGATTGGCAAAGTGAGAAATACACCATTTTTACGACTGCTTCGTCGGCAACCTTACCCAAGCGCTTAAATATATGAAGCAACATTCGGACTCTATTACTTAGTGTGTTTATATGGGTTGTCCATGCAATTTTGCAGTCAAGATAGATACCTAAGTATTTTATGGAGTTTGTGTTTTCTATATGAGGACAGGAGCAGTTGTCAGAGTTTTGACAAGAGTGAAGACGAAAGGTAATTATTTTGCGAGGTGCTGTGCGTTTGGAAATAAAAAAGTTAACTGCTTTCGTTTTGTCTATATTAAGGGTCAGTAGGTTTTGCTGTAGCCAATTTGCTGTAACTTTTAAGCCGTATTCAACTGCTGATTGGACTTCGTCCCAAGATTTTCCGTAAAAAATTATGGCAGTATCGTCTGCGTACGTAAATAGTTTGGTAATAAACTCCTAAAATTTTTTCACGCCTTTGTTCAAATAAATGATGATGAAGTATCTCATTATAACAGTAAATTAATATCTGTTGACAAATATCTAACGCGGAAACGTTTTTTTTACATCGTTTTTTTAACGTTATTTTATGACTCCATTCAATAGCCATTCGTTCATCGCGGCGTGAAAATTTGATGGATGGCGGACGCTTTTCGTGTTGCCAGGGGCCGGGCTATAATCGCAGGGCCGGATCTAGGGCTATGCTATTGCTTTTACTCTGTGCTCTAGCCCTATGGCTTCCATAAGACAGGGACAGGGGGAAAAAAATCTCTACAATTTCATTTTAAGAATTGGAAGTGTAATAGGATTAGTATTAGGTACCCCTACTAAAAATAAATGTAAATAAATATTTATTGCAAAGTGTAGTGCCATAAAAATTTTTGGACCTCCAATTCATTCCATTGGTTGCTCCAGGAAAAACTTTTCAATCCGGCCTTTCATTTGATACACAATATCTAAAATAATATTTGTTTACAACTCACAATCGTAAAGAATATCGACATTGAAGCACGGATAGAGCAATAACTGTAAAACTACATTTAGAAAATAAAATACGAACTATCTGTCGTAAAATTTGTAGAAGTTGCTAGGTAGTACGTTTGGCTATAAAAAAGTTATTTGGATTTATAAGATTTCGCTAAAATGAATTCTACTTAGATTGGTTAAATTCTATACGAAAACACGTCCAGGTAACCTCTCTCGCTATCTTAAGACACTCATTATCTAAGGAATAATTAATTATACAGGATGAAAAGTTTAAATGGTTCTTGGAGGAAAAACTACATTTAAGTAGGCTTATCGATAATACAGCTATCGGTGCAGCATTTTACTAATTAGATCAACTCACTAAGGCTACTAATTTTATAAATGTGGAAGTATTGATGTCTGCTACGCTTTTATGCACGGACTACTAAATGGATTTTGATAAAACTCTACCGTAATAGAGTTTATTCTTCAGAATAACACAAAGGCTTACATAACATCACGAAATAACCCATAGAAGCGGAGCAGTAACCAAAAACCTTACTTAACATGAATAAAACTCCGGGTGGCAGGCAGCTAGTTTATTATAAACTAGCTTTTGCCCGCGGCTTCGCTCGCGTTAGAAAGAGACAAAAAGTAGCCTATGTTACTCTCCATCCCTTCAACTATCTCCATTTAAAAATATCACGTCAATTCGTCGCTTCGTTTTGCCGCGAAAGAAAGACAAACATACAGACAGACACACTTTCCCATTTATAATATTAGTATGGATACGTAACCAGGCTAATGCCCTTTCTCCAAAAGTTCATACACAGCTGACACGAAAGCATTCCTATTTATGTACCAACAAAATATCTCGCTTAGATGCGTTCCCTTTACGCCAATCCCTTTCCAAGGTCGGCAGGGCCAGCGGACCAATGACGGCCGACGCCCAACGAGGCCCTACACCAGTTAACTCAAGGTCGACGCTCAACTGTTTTGTAGGAAGTTCTTATTTGGTTGTTGTGACGTATGGTATTATAAAATCTTGCTGGTGCTCTAATCTGGAGAGGAGACAGGAGCTAGTTAAGACACGAAAGTTTCGATTTCCACCCAGGAAGGACAAACTTGGTGTGATGAGCACGATTGTTTGTTCTGTGTCTGGGTGTTATTTATCTAAAATATGTACAAATTATATAAGCATTTATTTATTTATATATTAAAACTTTATGCACAAAGAAAAACATTGCACAATGGCGGACTTAATGCCTTAAGCATTTTCTACCAGTCTACCTTAGGGTGATGCAGAGACAAAACATGGTAGGTGCAAAGATATTAAAGATAAAAGAGAGAAAAAAATGAATTATTATAATAAATACATAAATACATACACACAAAAAAGTATGTATATCAGTTGTTTGATTACCATAACACAAGCTCTGCTTTGCTTGGGATCAGATGGCCGTATGTAAGTTGTCCCAAGATATTTATTTATTTAGATATTTAATGAGGATACCTAGTATAGAGTAGGATTGACAACAACATAAAAATGAGATTCTAGTATCAATTCCTGTAAAAGTTAATCGTGGAAAATGATAGGCTTATATACCATCACGCTTCGATCCACAGGAGCAAAGCAGAAACCAAAGACGAAATTAGCTGAAGCCAGACACAATTAACTATATGTTGTGTAGCTAGTTTCATGTATATAAACGATGTAATAATGTTATTTTCGACCTCCTACGTAGGGTTTGTTGATTTTGGCAAATAAGAGAGGAAAACATGATGAATCAAATTAAATGTTATAAAATAGCTACGTCTGATGCAATCTTCGTCATCGTTTCATAATAAGATACAAATCTCAATTCTATTCTGTATTCCATAAAAAATATCAGCCAGAGCAGTCACGACCTTTCCGATGGCACGCAATTTTTCTCTAAACTCGACAACTTTCATACGACTGCTATCAGTCATTCGGAAAAGATCGTCGCTCTAACCTGGCGTCTAATTTTAGTTAAAAACAGCCTATTTTTGTTACAAGATGAAAATCATTAGTTTATTGCTTTCCACTGCTGAACACTGGCATCTCCATAAGCACGCCATTTTTCTTGATAGATGACAAGTCTCAACCAGCTGTTTCCAGTCATCCTGCGGATATCGGCAGTCACGATCTACCTAGTTCTAAAGCTCTTTATTTTATATTGTAACCGATATAAAATAAAGACAATAAATAAAGACAATATATTGTAACCGATATAAAATAAACACAGGAAAGGTGGAAGGCAAAAGGCCTCGTGGACGAAGCCCCAAACGTTGGGCTGATCAGATATCAACAAGCCTTGAGATATCTGTCAGCACGGCCCTCCACGATGGCTCGGACAGAAGCCGATGGAGAGAAACTGTTAAGAAGTTTTTTCAAAGGAGTCCCGATCCTCAGCAATGAGGAATCGACAGAGGAGGAGGAGGAACTGATATAAGCATATCTGGTACAATATAAAATTGTAGCAGTCACTAGACAAATGTATCATCAATACGGCAATAAACTTTGAATTTGATGAGGCAGTGCACGCCATTGTCTCCACTCGAGAACCTGTACTAATCTCTCGAAAAATTAAGAAAACACACAAGGTAATTCATAGAATAGCTATTTAATAATTTAGATGAAGTCTGCAGTCATTCAGGGATTGACAGTTTCAAACCAGGGCCGTATCTAGGAAGGGGTAGGTGGGGTCGTGCATTTTAAAAGATGCGCACAAAATTGCCAATTCAAATTTTATTAATACTCAATTATACACCAATTTATATAAAACAATCCCCATCGCTGTTTAGTGTTAAGTGAGACTAATGATATTAGTTAGGTCATAGCTCATTACAGCCACCCGGCAGCCACTCCGCACCGACTCGCCTCCTGCGGCTAGTATTCTTTATATGGACTTGTATGGACATGCGCTCACTAAGTATATCAACTCCGTACCGTCACCGGATCGCTTCGGTTATAATAAGGCGAGTTGGTGCGGAGTGGCGCCGGGTGACTGTAATGAGCTATGACCTTAAGCAAAAGCATCGTAGCTTTGCCGTTAATTTCATGTTAACCTTTCTCTCGTTATCATTAATGCTCCATAGGTACTCAAAGGACTTTGCCACAGTTAAAGTTTTATATTTATTTTTTTCGCTGTACATCCGTTCGTTTGAAGTTATGAGATAGGTTCAGACCACTGTCTGTCAGCGGGCGTATCTCATTATCTCATGAATCGTACTATAATAGGGACTGAAATATTCACAAAGTAAATGTATTAAATTAAAATAAAGTAAAACAAAAACAAAAGTTATCTTAAATGCTCACTTCAAGAATGTCTGCGAAAATCGGAAGCCCTTCTGTGAACATACATACTATAAAACTTTTCATGTCTTATATTTTTTTTGTTTGTGATGTGGGAAATCGTCAAATGTCATCCTGAGCGGGGCGGGGGGGGCGTGTCAGACTTTTACTGACTAAAATCCACTCAAATGTTCCTTCGGTTGCCCTTTATGTTCCGGGGTCACTGTAACTATTATAACCATTCCGCAACGGCGCAACCCCGGCCTCATCATTTTCTACTGAGTCTTGTAAAGCCCTCATATTTTCAATAAGCGCCTCAAAAGCTTGCAAGACCCGTTATCACCCACTTCCACAAAGACTGAATTAACCCTACTTACAAAGGTTATAGAAGGCTTATTTTAGAACCCCTGGACACTTTCACAGTAATCTCCAGCTGTCGCTTCAGTTTTCCACATGAACGACTTTGTTCCACAGCCTATTTCATAGGAATCAAGCAACGTTTTATGGGCTGTAATAAATCGGCTCCAAAAACATTAAAAGCAAAAATAACGTTACTTTTGGAAGTCCAAATAAGAGTAATATTTTCCCAAAGAGTTATTTTTTATACCTTCTCGTGTCAATTAACCAAACCGCAATACGTGTTTGACCCCATATACAGTTTAACTTTATTTTTGTTTTAAAATGTCGGTAAAAATATCCACTCATAATGAGTTATAAGCCATTCATAAGACACAGTCCCGCAGAAAGTTAACAGAGGCTGAGTAGTAATACGGGTTCAGACCCTTGATGATGGAAAGGACTAATTACTCTTCCCTTTATTAAATTTCTTTTAACATCCTGCTCTTTTTATATTCTTTTCTTTGTTTACCCCCCTTATCGGGGGCCCGTTGCTCTAGTGGTTAGTAGATCTGACTGCTAAGCCGGAGGTCGTGGGTTCGATTCCCACCCAGCACAAACTTTGTGTGATGAGCATGAATGTTTGTTCTGTGTCTGGGTGTCATTTATCTATAATATGTATATATTTAAAAATAATATTTAAGTATGTTTATCAGTCGTCTGGTTACCATAACACAAGCTCTGCTTAGCTTGGGATCAGATGGCCGTGTGTGAGTTGTCCAAAGATATTTATTTATTTATTTGTCTACTGACACTTCCTTTTCCTATTTTACCCTTTTAGAAGTGTAATTCCCAAAAAGCATTTCTTAGTGAATACCTACTCTTTACAAAGAACATCCTCCAAATTTCATGTCTCTAGGACCAGCGGTTTTTGCTATGCGTTGATATATCAGTCAGTTTACCATCCGTACTAATATGTAAATACATAAATGCGAAAGTAACTCTGTCTGTCTGACTGTCTGTTTGTCTGTCTCTTCTTCACGTCTAAACCAATAAACCGATTTGAATGAAATTTGATACAGATATTGTCTAGGACCCGAGAAAGGACATAGGATAGTTTTCATCCCGGGAATCCCTCGGGAACGGGAGCTATTAATCCATGCAGACGAAATCGTGGGCAAAAGCTAGTTTTATAGAAATAGATTGCAAGCAATATAAACAAGTTATTAATATTCAAATGACACAGAACAGAGCAGTCACGTGTAAATAAATAATTCATAAACAAACAGACAGATTTATTATCGAAGCAACAACCAATCATGGACGCAGTCAGGCGTTTATGCAATATACATTATGCATTAGTTTAGGAAAATAAAGGGTCCTTTGGTTAGCTCTAGCGTTGATGTAGATGGATAAAGTCTATTACTTATATCACTACATAGTTTAAAACAAAGTCGTTTTCTGCTGTCTGCCTACATGTATTTAGATCTAAAAACTACGCAACAGATGTTGATGCGGGTTTCCTTAATTAGCGACGTGCGTATTACTATAATAGAAAGTTATAATCGTAAGTTATAATAGTAAGCTATAATAGAAATAGAAAGAAAAGCGGGAAAATACTTATAATGAAGGCCGCTAAAATACACAATGAGGTAGAGAAAAATAAACCTTACATTACACGTAACGTGTACTTAACTTTGGCTTGGCTATTCCCTTTTCTGTCTTGAATATAATTATAGCATAAAACTCATACACGGTTATCCGATCTTAAACTAGGCAGAGCCTGCGCTATGGTAACCAGGCAACAGATTTACATACTTAATTTATAAAAACGTACATGAAATTATAGACAAATTGCATACAGACCCAGAACAAACATCTCATCAAACAAAGTTTGTTCTGAGTGGATATCAAACCCACGACTTCCTGATTACCAATTAGGATCACTAACCAGTGACAGTAAAATAGCTTGTTCGTGTTTTCTCTTGATGTTTTCTTCATGTCTGTTTTTGTTGTTAAATAAACATAGAAAGTACAAATAAATATGATTTAAAATAGCCACTTCGCTTACCTAGTATAATACAGAATTAAATTAAATCTTAAACGTAACGGTTAAATCAAATTTTCACGAATTTCACAAAGGCTTCTTGCAAAGCAGATATGGACTTTATGCATATATAAGGCATTTGCTACAAAGTTCCGTTATTCTATTAAATGTTATAATCATTTCGTAAAATTGAACAGAAAACTTTATTCCCTCGACCTGCATTCAAGCCAACAATAAAAGACAAAACAACTAAAGATAAGAAATACTGTTCCTCTTAGAATCCTAAGCTGTTGCCGTGTGACCACTTGATTTTAGGTAGGTAATTGGTAAATGTTGGTGTTCAAACGGGAATACTTACCTAAGAAAACTTTGTCTATAAGCTTAAACCTTGGATTCTTATCGCTACCGCTTCAAGAGGGCCTCAAGTAAATAGAACACTCAAATAAATTACGCCAAAATAACATAGACATCCACCTATCATATCAAGTGGAAAAATACTATTGCAGACAGTCTGGCGATAGTAACAACCTTCTTTAATATATCTATGGTAACAACAATCTCTATTTGGTCACCGATATGGTTATCAAAATAGTATGTATGTATGCAATTTGTTATATTTTCACCTTGTATCTAATCTATGTAGAAGGCTGCCAAGATAAAGATTTGGTGCTAAATAAATATTCATTATCTGTGTTGATAGTTGATCGTTTAGAGGGGTTAATGACCTTTTGACACAACGGTTTTTTTTATCTGTGGTTGCTACGCTGATTCTGTCATGTATTTAATAAATGGATGACTATGAATTACTATTTGGTATTGTGGCGGTTAAAGCTAAACTTGTTTGTAGAATTTACACAGATACTATAGCAGATTATATTGTATTAACGTTTTTAAGAAATGTATTAATATTTGCATGAGAACTATTTATGATGATCTGACACCTTTTTTTGCAAAATTAACGAGCAAACAATAGGACGGTTGTTAGGCAAATATAAAACAAGTTATATTTACAACCAGTTTGACCATCTTTATTAACTTAAGTTTGACCCATGAGAATGAACAGCATTATTCATAGAAAAACTACACACATCAAAAGTGTCTAGGGATATTTCAATTAAACCTAAATTACTAAAATTCTATTAACTTTTTGCTAAAACATGTACACATTAAAATAAACCTTGTTTAATAGACTATTTAATCTGATAATAAACTTTTAGATAAAGTTAAATTTAAAAAAAACTTAGAAGAAGAGGAAAAACTCAAACAAAATTTCAATCTTAACTTTATTTTTGAAACATCAAAACTTAAACAAAACAACAATTTTTTTTATAAAAATTCTTGAAAACTTAAAATTAATATTCCGTGGATCCACCTAAGACTCTCCTGACACATCTGCAGCGGTTCTGCATACTCAAAACAAGGGTGTCAATATCCTGTTGTGGAATACTGTCCCATAATTGCCGCTTCTGAAGCCATGAAGACCAGTCAGAGCGTTATATCCAGGCTTTGGTCATGTTATCGTGTCACGGAGGAAGTGGTGGAACGGCACCGAGGACCTCAACGCATTACAACACATGTACAGGACCGATTCATAGTAAATGCTGCACGAAGTCAACTAAATGCAGCGGCGATGCAATTGGTTCAAAGGCTACAGAGAGAGAATGGTTTGCTGGTAAGCGGTCAAACTTTGAGAAGGCGACTGCATGAAGTCAATCTACGTGCTCGTAGGCCATTTTGGGTATCAGCACTAAGGAGAGGTAATCGAGGAAGAAGATTACAATGGGCTATTGCACACGAAAACTGGAACCATTCTCAATGGTCACTTGTGCTTTTCACTGATGAATCTAGGTTTGGATTTTATCCTGATTCGCGAAGAGTACGCGTTTGGAGAAAACCTGGACGTTGGAATCGACTGCAGCACCCACAACAAGTTCATGCATATTAAGGTGGCACGATTATGGTTTGGGCAGGAATTCGTCTCGGCGGTAGAACGGACCTCGTTTGGATACAAGGCAATATGACTGCTCGAAAATACCGAGATGAGGTGCTAGAGCCTGTAATCTTGCCCCACAATCAGCAAATGGGACAAAATTTCCAGCTAATGCACGACAATGCCCGTCCACATACGGCGCGTATCGTTACAAGTTGGTTACAACAGCATGTTATCCAAGCTTTAGACCGGCCTGCACAATCCCCTGACTTAAATCCTATTGAGCATGCCTGAAATATGCTTCAGAGAAGAGCTCGTAGGAATTTCCCTGTTGATATTGTGCATCAAAACCAGCTTTTCTTGCATCTTAGCAGGATTTGGGACAGTACTCCACAACAGGATATTGACACCCTTGTTTTGAGTATGCAGAACCGCTCCAGATGTGTCAGGAGAGTCTTAGGTGGATCCACGAATTATTAATTTTAAGTTTTCAACAATTTTTATAAAAAAAAAATTGTTTTGTTGTTTAGGTTTTGAAATTTCAAAAATAAAGTTAAATTGAAATTTTGTTGAGTTTTTCCTCTTCTTCTAAGTTTTTTTTTTAAATTTAATTTTATCTAAAAGTTTATTATCAGATTAGATAGGCAATTAAACAAGGTTTATTTTAAAGTGTAGGTGTCTTAACAAAAAGTTAATAGAATTTTAGTAATTTAGGTTTAATTAAAATATCCCTAGACACTTTTGATGTGTGTATTTCATTAGTTAAGTATACAGGGTGTCCCACGGCTATGCCACATGGAGGGAAAGTATCTTAAATCTTGTAGATAGAACGTTTTACTGAAAAAAGACATTATTTGAATTTTAAATAACAATTTAAATTGCATTCATAGATTTTTAAATAATTAATGGTTGGCCCGGGAATCGAACTTGTTCCACGAGAAAAATAATCACCCTGTAGTTTTATCATACCGATCGAAAGGTTTCATCATAAGGATAATTTTTTGCTAAATAACATAGTGTCACAAATAAAAGGAAGACCATGAATTTTAACATTTGATGTAAAATTTTGTTCTGAAAAGTTAAAAGCTTACATTGCCGTAAGGACATACAATTGACAATCTACTTATTACTAATTAATCTACCCACTTGAGTAGAGCTCATCATTTAAATAAATAAATTTCCACCACAACAAGACCAAAAAATCGTCAGGGAACGAAATAATCAAAAGTTATCACTTTGTGTTCAAGAAGAAGGGACTAGTTTTGAGCAGTTGAAAAATTGATTATTTTTTTATTAAAAATGTTAAAATTCATGGTCTCTCTTTTATTTTTGACACTAAGTTATTTAGCAAAAAATAATCCTGGTAATGAAGCCTTTCGATCGGTAGGATAAAACTACAGGCTGAATAATTTTCTCGAGTAACAGGTTTGATTCCCGGTTCAACTATGTAATTATTTAAATATCTATGAATGCAGTTAAAAATGTTTTCAAAATTCAAATAATGTCTTCTTTCAGTGAAAACTTCTATCTACAATATTTCAGGTACTTTCCCTCCATGTGGCATAGCCGTGGAACAGCCTGTATAGTGTTTGAGAAGAACAGAGAACATTTATAAAACTTTGAGTGTCCCTGATGATATTAAAACACATTTTGTTTATAATATTTATGTGAGCGTCGTACACCTACTATTCGCCTATTTTGGCATAATATTACGACTTTACGACTTAATGGACTCGACCTTCTCAGCTATAAACTTAAGAGTTTTCTACTAACCTTTTACGCCTATCATGAGTTGTGATCCTCTGTATATTGCGACATTATTTTTCTGCCAGATGGTCAACAAACAGTATCTCCTTAACCTTTCGACGACCAACCGACAGCCGGTTGTCGGGCTGCTATTGTCTTTCAATTGTGTCTCGAATCACGTGTGTTTGACGGATTAATGTTTGTTCTTTATGCCATTATGTACAACCTGGTTCATTAAAGAAAGGAATCTAAAATGGCGGCGCTTATCATGTTCTCTCGCTCGCACACTAGTGCCGTCTATACTCACTCGCGCGTGTACCATCAACATAAAAAAAAATGTCTTGATTGGCTTCCACGCTGCCTTGGCGCGCTCAGTGCTCCTTTTTACGAATATCTTGTTATAGTTTTCTGTTATTTTTCCGTTGTTACCTGTTTGTTATTGTGGTAAAAGTAGGCACTGTTTCCGATGAAAACAATAAAAATTCTTAATAAAATTTTCAATTTGAAAAAAAAAAACTTTAACTTTAAATTTTATATGCAGACTGTACTATCTGTCAACGCAAGTACATGCCGCCATTTAAGATTCCTTTCTTTAATGAACCGGCTTATAGAAGTAGAGCTCTCTAGAAATAGGTATAGGCAAGCTATTTCTTTTGTAAATCGGTGCCTCTGGACTAATTACAGGAATATAAGACATATAAACATAGCCACTGGGATGCCAAGGCATCTGCGAGGCCATTGCAGATGTCCACTTACCACTTATCATCAGGTGGACTGACAGCTTTTTGCTATCCAAAGATACAAATAAAACTCTGTCTTGTTTTCCCAGAATAATAAATGTATCTATTAAATACTATAAAGCTAATTAATGAATAATCTCATAACTAAAGACCGATTTGAGTAAATCCTTTTGCGATGAAGGTTATAATAGCAGATGATTATGACCTACGCGAGGATAATAGTGTCCAAATATATACTAACACAGATGAAATCAAGGCTTAAATAGAATAATTGTATAAGCAATGAATTCAATAAATAAAAGATCACTGTTTTGACTCACACTTCAGAATATTTGGGTCACATTCGTATACCTTATAAAAAACCTACTTGAAAACGTCTAAAGTCTATGGTAGCCGATAGCATCCTATCAAAACAGTTACCAATCGCTTTGAATATAACACTACCAAATAAAAAAGTAGGTCTAAATATAACACTGCGGTGTGATCGCCCTCTATGTTTATATAGTCGTATAATCTCCTTGGCAACAGTCTCGTCGCTAAAAGTGGCAGGGGTACCCAACCTGAACCTAGTGATAACATTGTTTTGCCCATTAATTTTATCGTGATATTTTAATCGTTGTTATTTTGTGCGTGGTGTATTGTTTTTCATTCGTGTAAATGAGTATATTTATTTATATGTACAATTATATTCAAGGCTGCGGAAATTTGCGTAGTATTTATAGGTGTTTTGTTTTTATCTAAATGTTTGCGACTGTCAAATACCTCAATAATAATTGCAAAGAAGGCAAAAAAATAACGCAAACAGAACAAAATTGAGCCTACATAAATAGTTAAATTAGAAATTCAAATGGCGTGTTTATTCTTGACCCATATAAACCGCTGAGTTCGATATTGGATAAGGCAAAAACTAATTAAATAAACTCAGAAGTTTCCATTCATTAAGTAACCAATGATCTAATTAGTAATTGAATTTCAATGCAGATAATATTATCAAATATAACACGTGTTTTTTAAATTTAATATAACCACTAGCTATCTAAGGCATCTTTGGATACCACTCCGCTCCTATAGGCTGTGAGTGACGTGATGTCATACAGCATATACCTACTATTTCTTAGGAATCAAGTTATTGTATATACAAAAAGAAATATTCCAATCCGACAGTTAGTTCCAGAGATAAGCCCGTTAAAACAACAAACAAAAAATCTCTAAATCTTTATTATACTAATACAAGCTGCCTCCCGCGGTTTCACGCGCGTTAAAAATGTTAATGTTAATTAAAAACCCTTATCACTTAGGGGTATGAAAAATAGATAGTAGCCAATTCCCAGACCTACTGAATATGCATATAAAATTTAGTAAAAATTGTTAAAGCCGTTTCGGAGGAGTAAGGTAACTAACATTGTGACACGAGAATTTTATATATAAGATAAAAATGTTGATACTTCCTGTTCCATTACAATTTTTTATCGCCCGTATTTGAAGTAATAGGTATTTATATATCTATTTTTTGCTGGCTCAGAAAACAGCCACTTGGCACTGACCTAGACAATTATCGTTGAGTAACTTCAAAACAACATATTATATGCGTATTATATTACATTATGATATGATATTGCGGATGTAGGCACTAAATGTTATGTGGTATGAATGTACGCTCGTAATTCAAATTGTTAATTTTGTTTTTATCTGATAAAATCTAATGAAATCATCGTGTTAGGAATTCCATTAGGTTTTATTTTGTTGTTTTTCAGCGTATTCGTTTGATGCTGGATTGCGATGCTTTTAGTCTTTTTAGAGATTCGTTACTCGGAAAGAAAAATCGATCTAGTCGCATTTCAAATATTCGGAGGTAAATGCATAATTGGACACTCGCAAAGGATTCAAAATTTTATTTACTTCCCGTTGACATAAAGCCATAGAATTTGCAGTATTTAATAGCATGAACCGTAAAAATGTATAAAGCGGAAAGCGACATTGTTTTATAATATGTAGTGATATGAAGCCCTCTTTACGCGAGTCTGATTCGCTCTTGTTTTTTGTGTTATTTCTCAGGCAATGATTTGTTATCTTGAGTGACAGACTGACTGCTACTGTTGGCTACTGATAATAAAATTAAGATCAACAAAATATCCTGTTACTATTAGGTGTGAAAGATTGTGTTGTGTAGATGGTGGATGGAAGTTTTGGAAGAGTAACAAGCTTTTAACAAACGCAGTAACTTCAACGGATTTTGATGAAATATTACGAAAATATAGTTCATTAACAGAGTAGTTATTAAATATTAGGTCTATGGTGCACCGTTTATCGCAAGTGAAACCATGGGGAACAACTAGTATTGTATAAATTGAGCTAGGTGAAATAAATTGGAACAGAGAAATTATTTGGTCCGACTCTTTTTAAGTAAATATTGTTTGATACCACAATAAATGTTTACCTAGCTTTATCGGAGTTATCGCTCAAACCGACTTATTTCAGAAAAACAAAATGTTTTTACATAAAAAAATATTTATATTTATTTAATTCCATTTCCTTTTGAATAACAAAGCCTTTTCAAGGTGGTTTTTTACTCGTGACCAAAGTAAAAACTTTATTATTTGTGTTGTTCCTATTGTACAAAAACTTTGTAATTGTCATAAGGTCCAATCCATTTAGTAGGTTTTTAATTTGTCAACAATAGACAGAAAGGCACAATGTGAGTTTTTTTTGTTGTATGTAGGTATAAGGAAAAATTCCCAATACAGTAAAAAAGCCCATACATTTTCCCCATCTCAACATATACCAGATTCAATGAGATAATGAAATATTCATCAGAATCTTGAATAAATGGGCAAGAGGAAACTAGGTATTGCTTTCTCCAGTTTAAATCATTCATAGACTAATTTACAAGTCACATCACAACGACATCAGTATACCTATTGTTAGTCTGAAGATTGTGTAATTTTGTGTTTTCTTCTCTTAGTCGTAAATGTCATAATTTTACAGCAATAGCACTAAGAAATATTGTAGCTTACTATCCGAATTTTCTTTAAGAATTAGATCATTAGTTTCTAAGTTCCCTTACCAAAAATAACAAAACTTTTACATTTTTATTTGAAAATTATTTACACCAACAAAATCTGTTTAGACGCCACAGTGTTATCGTAACTTTAGCCTATTAGGCAAGGACTAAGCGATTTTAGAAAAAAATTAGGCGACACGTAAAATGTTGAGAACCCCTGATCTTGAACATATTGTTAACTTGTACCTATGTCATATAAAACAAAGTTGCTTTCCGCTGTCTGTCTGACCCTATGTATGCTTAGATCTTTAAAACTACCCAACGGATTTTGATGTAGTTTTTTTAAATAGATAGAGTGTTTTTAAAATATGTCGTACCTAGACAAAAGCCGGGATTTTCAAAGATTTGTTACACCCGTGCGAAACTGGGCGGCGTAGTTATAGTTTGTGCATTAATTATTATTCTATTGTTTTAGGTTTTATTTTAATATTTTTTTCTTTGATGATTCTATTTGATGTTGTAAAAAAACATATTTACGGTTTTAAAGTCTTTTGAAGCGATCGGTACTTAGAAACACCTGTTTGATTTTCATTTGATTTTCTTTATTTATGGGTGGTTGAACTAAGCTTAGAACAATAATGGCCGGTATTTGTTAGGACTTCATTTGTTTTGCGTATTTTATTTGAAAAAAGAAAACAATTCAGGTATGTATTTGTAATAGAGGTACAAAGGTAAGGTTAATTGAAATTAATTTCTTCAAAAATACCATTTGTATTGTTTGAGACTCGTTTAGACGAATAAAGGAAATAAAATGTTATTAATTAGGTTTTTGTTTCTTAATTCAACTTATTTCTGGAAATTTTGAGCGAATTAGAATACTCGGATTTGTGTACCATACTAAGATTTGACCGCAGTTTCAACTACTAATTTAATAGTTATGCTAGTGAAGGAAGCGGCGGCGCGCGAGAGGCAACGACGCGACGAGCCTCTCGCCCCGGACAAAGACCCAGGCGAAGACGTCGAGAGTCGCAAGACGACTACCGGCCACCGTAGGCGCGGTTCTGCGGATGGCGAGCGATGGGTAGCTCGCCGCCCGGCTAGGACCAGGACCGCGTCGACGGCGCGTTAGTGTTCCACGCGCGCCTCAAAGAGAAGGAGTCAGTACAGGAAGGGGCCCAACAGGGCCAACGCCTGTAAAAGTAGGCAGGATTATCGGTTAAAATGGCGAGAATTTTCACAAAATTTCCGGGAAAATCTTCCGTTATTTCTTGTCAGGAACTAATTATAGTTACAGGTTCTTGTACCGGTCGTTATTTCAGTTGTTTGTATTATATGTATGTAATAGCATCCATAAAATAAATACAACAAAGTAACTAAGTTCAAATTGTATACGTCTACTGATTTAGTTTTTCTATAAATTTTTCGAAAAAAAAACGCAGCCCCGGCAGGCATTGGCCCTAGAGGGCCTCGTCAATAATACGGCTTTGCTCCTAAAATCCTAACTTACTGATCTCAATTTTTTTTTTATGTTATGTTACATTAGTAATGATTGCTCCAATGAGCAAGCGTCTTAGAAAAAGTAAATAATGTGTGATCGTTATATATTTTGACGGGCATGTTGGGCTAGTGGTTAGTGACCCTAACTGCTAAGTCAGAGTTTGTGGGTTCGATTTCCACCCGGAACGAACTTTGTGTGATGAGAATAGAATAGAATAGAATAGAATTTTATTTTGCAAATATGGGTAGTACATAATGGTTCTTAAAATAACAATAGCTCAGCCACATTTTACCAGTTGGCATGCAAACATTTGAAATTATAAATTATAACATTATTATTATACTTATTTAGAACAATGTGAGTGAGTATGATAGTTTGCCCTGTGTCTGGGTGTAATTTATCTATCTCACAATATTTATGTATTTAAAAATTACATAATTATGTACATATCAGTTGTCTAGTTACCATAACACAGGCTCTGCTTAGCTATGGATCAGATGGCCGTGTGTGAACCACTCACACATCAAGATATTTAATAATTATAATTTTAAACTCACGCCCAGGCCTCAACCGAAACCCAGGAAGCTAAGGTCATGCACGATGCTATCAGGCAAGCCTAACAAGGTTAATTTTACGCTCGAGTGACCTTCGGTACCGTATTTTACTTCCGTCAAGCTCTATCAAGTTTTGTGGAGGAGCGAAAAAAGGGCTAGCAATGATTCGTTTCGTAACACCGACATTATTAAGATCAAGCCAAAAACGCCCTATTAATAATTTCCCTTGACCACCATATTTTTATTTGTTATTGGCCGTAGAAATATTAATTCTCTGAAAATTATGCTGAAAGCTATGTATAAACAAAATATTTTAGTAGAAATGAATTCTGTTTATGAATGAATGAATAACCTGCATTTTAGGCTGCGTAGGCCCATATTAAAAAATACATAATTAAAAAATACATATTTATTTGAATGCTTTTATTTTCTTAAAAAAAAATCTTAAAACCTAAATAAATTCTTAGCCCCACAAAACTGCTTACGCAGTTTAAGTGTGAGATCAAGGAGTCTTTATAGTTTATTACAATATTAATAACGTAATATCATACATCAAAGAACGTAATATCATTAAAATATAAATATCTTAACCGACCATACATAAGTACAGTCAAAACAAATTTATTGCTAAAATAAAACTTAAATCTATTATATCTCCTCCTCTTATCTTCTACTAGGTATATAAAAATAAGTCGGGTTTTTCATCCTGACGCTATACGAACCGACTTCCACGGTTCTCGGGCTCCGTGAGGTTTATAGCAAAGAAAAAAAAAAGAAGCCATCTGGTGGCGAAACGGAGTTCGCCGGGTTTGCTAGTATGTATTATAATTTCTACCTACATAAATAAGGTCCCTAAATTCTATGCTCAGTCAGGCATGCGACCTACGTCAGGTCCTTTCGCCATGACAGAGCCCAATCCTCACCGCATATGATTTGTTGAAGGAAACCTCTTCGATTCCTTGTTTACAATATAACCGGTTGGGCTGGTCATGCAGCCGTTGCTTTCGGAATGTCACTTGGTTTACGAACGACAATTCTCCTTTTACGAAGTACAAATTTCCTCCATTACAAAAATAACTACGACCTAGTCTACTTACTCCTTTTTCTCTGGTTTGTCTGTTCTGTGATTAAAGAAGTTTGTCTATATCAATACTTTAATATTATAAAGAGGAAAGATTCGTTTGTTTGTAATAAAACTCTCAAACTTGCAAACGGAGATAAAAAAAGTTTTCATCAATATAAAGCTACGATATCAGCGAGAAACTTAGGCTATGTCACGAGAGAGAAGCAGTACGAAAGACAACATAACGCAATTGAAATCGCGATGAACAGCTAGTGTAATAAAAAGTTTAGGCTTCATAATCTGGCAAATATCATCATGATTTTTCAGTTTGTAAGTACTTTCTAAGTATCTATATTGACCTTTATCGGTGAAGTAAAACATTATGAGGAAATCCGGACTTATTATACCAACATAACATTTACTGTATATGAGGGCGGTGCCTCCGTCATTTATGTTTTCAGTTACTTTTAAATACATTCATCCTCATTTTAACTTTGGTAACTTAAATTATATGCGTACAACAAATAAGTAATATTTTCCCAAGTTTTTGTGATTCGTTTGAGTTATTAAATTAGGTAGGTTAATAAAGTAAATAACAGTGTTCCCTATTGACCAACTAGCTGGTAAACTGTATATATCCACTTTCAATGAAATCTAAATCAACTCTGAAATTGCATCTAATTTACTTAGTGTCGCACCTTTTATCCTACTTATTAATAAAACCCGGCTTGCACGAATACGACCGTTTTTAATTCCGTTAAAAAATATTTAAATTATATGATAGCTGTCGGTGTCTAAGCGTCTTGCTTGTTTTATCGTGAAATTCCTAAGGACCTTATTTAATACACCAGTGAATCCGCGGGATACACCTGGAGTAATTAATGCATTCATAGAGAATCTATCCCAGCAGTGGGACTATAATGTGCTGGTGTTATTAAGTTGTGTTATTTTCAAATATTGACTGATCTCAGAATCTCTCTTTTTAGCACAGCAACACAACACAAAACTAAAAAAGTAAAAAACAAACGCCCACTATTTATATTAGTTCCTTTTATAGTTACGTATATAAACTCCCACGCTGCGATCGGTTATAGCTAGGGTACTAGGGTTGCCAACCGTACCTCTAAAATAGAGTATTGTACTCTATTTCAGGTGAGCGTATAATCTATAAAACTCTAAGAGAACGCTGGAATACTCTAATCACTCTTTTTTGTACAATTTTAATTTTACAATTAGCTACCATTTCTGTTTATTTACAAAGCTTAGATTTTTTTAAATTACCACAACGTTTACCTGCCGCAAAATATCTCAAAAAAGTATTTTTTCTTTAATCAAAAAATGTATTTTATGTTAAACCCTGTTAAACCTTCAAACACACGTGATTTGAGACACAATAGCAACCTGACAACGGCTGCCGCTTGGTCGTCGAAAGGTTTAAAGGTCGATACTCTTTATTTACCCCTATGAAATCAGAATACTCTATTGCGCTTTAGAAAGTTGGCAACCCTAGCATAGCACGTATAGCTGTATAAGTCAGGGTCATGGTGTAACGAGCCACTGTTGTCAGGATGTTACTTCAGCTCGTTAACGATTGACGTGACAAGGATTCGGTAAATCAGATACCTACGAATATAGACACAGGTGTAGGAGCTCGTGCGTCAGCTCGTCGCTCGTCCCAAAACAAACTAGGACGAGGTGGGTCGAGTTGACGAATTTCAACATAATTTTTTTTTACAAGCTAAACGCGATTCATTCAACTGATGTTTGCTTTAGATATTGTTTGGTAACAAAGGATGTCATTTTATTTATTTTGTTCAGGAGCAAATTGTTCCAATTTTCAAAATGTCTAATTCTCAAATTGGTCGATTTCATTTTGGAGATTGGATTTGATTATATAATTTAAAAAAATATATGTTTTATTCGAAATATTATTAATTTATACCGAAACACAGAACAAACAACCGTGCTCATCACACAAACTTTGTTCTGAAGGGAATAGAACTCACGTGCCGGCTTATCACTCCGGGTCACTAACCACTAGACCAACGGGCCCGTCAAAGTATAGCTCTTGGTCCCGCCTGTTTATTTGTTGGTGGGAAATCATCAAATTGTCCTTTATGTTCCGGGGCCACGGTAACTATTAGAACTATTTCGCAAGGTCTTGATTCCGCCAGTCATTCGCAAAACTTTGTCAGTCGTTTCGGGAATCCATGAATCGGGAAACCAGTCTTCACACCTAATGAGGGTGTTTACGAAATTTAGTTGGCGCCACTGTGGCGGGAGGTCTAACGACACGAAATGCAGGCGTTTTGACACGTGCTGTCAAAAGTGACAGAGTGCCAATATTTATTTTTGCATGGCTTTTGGAACTTACGCCTCAGTGCTGCCGTCTGGTGGGCATCATTTCAGAAAACCCTCATTCTAACTGATAACTACCATACCTGTAACTAGGTTATGGAGGTCAGATAGGCAGTCGCTCCATGTAAAACACTGGTATCCAGCTGCGTCCGGTTGCACTGGGTACTGTTCCTAACATAGTTTGTAAAGGCTAGATAGGACATAATAAATAAAAGATTCTGTATCTTAAATGTTGCAAAGTTGCCAGACTTGTGTCGATGTATCTGTACCTACGCTGTTCTTTCTGATTAATTTCGTTGCGGGATCCAAGACAGTAAACCGTTTCTCCGGGACTGGTTGAACTTCGTTGCTCGGCGCTTTTCTGGCGGACTCCACTGGTTATTCTGGCTTTCTGGAGTTGCAGTGGTTGGAAAAAGTGTGGCGGGATTGTAACAACAAAATTGCTTGTCGAATATTGTAATGCTTGAGTGGTTTTGTATGCCTTTTTCTTTTTTATGAACGTCCTATGTTTATCTTAGATATCACTGACAACGGTGCGGAAAAACTTTGTGGTGAAAAACTAACCGTATTTATCTTTAAAACGGTTGACCCAATTTTGACGGGACTTTCACTGGCAAATAGTTGGTGTTATAAAGATTAACTTACTACAGATATTTAAGTAAAATAATTAGGGTACCTCGAACCCAAGAACTAAATTCGACGCGGACTAATAGGCTGACACTATTATTATGGATTAGCTTTTGCCCGCGGCTTCGCTCGCGCTATGTCACTCTCCATCTCTTCAACTATCTTCGCTTAAAAAATCACGCCAATTCGTCGCTCAGTTTTGCCATGAATGACGGACAAACAGACACACACTTTCCCCATTTGCAATATTAGTATGGATCACCACAATATGAAAGCATGCGTGTAAATTGATATAATTACTGACAGTACATACAATGTTGTCATCTGACGTATATACCTAAGTCCACACGTGTCTACAAGTACCAAGGTCGGTGAAACATAATCCGAGAATTGTTTACAAACAAACATACAATGTTGGCGTCACTGCCGCATCCATTACCCAGTTGGTAACGAAGATTCGTCTGTTAATTGGTATTGAAGGGGTAATGTATGTTGTGGTGTGACCAGGGGCCAGTGTTGGTCATGTTATGTGCAAGAGTGGAATTTGGTGTCGGTTTCTTCCCAGTGTGGGCGTAGTTTGATGCACAGCTGTTTTGTGTCGGTATGTCTGTTTTCATGTAAACAATAGGATTGTCATCTCATAAAAAGGGTTATACGTTATTGAAAGTAAATCGCCTTTACATAGTTTACTAACCGTTTTGCCTGTGATTTCACCCGCGCGCCTTAGGAACACTACTCTTCTCTAGTTGGTTGTATTGTAAGTGTGATTTCCTTTCGACACAGATAATCTGGTAAGAGAAAAATAAGTAAAGATTGATAATCTGGTTAATCATATTATACAGTTTTTTTTTTCTAATTTGACTGATAGGTAGTTCCATATTTTCCCAGAAATAAACAGGCAAAAAATGTCTTCTTATTTATATAATGTATTAATACAAATATTGACCTACTTTTCGCCATACTTCTCGTCAAACGATCAATCATCCGACCTTTACCTATTTCTAATTACTATATAAATACAAATATTAGGAATACGATAATAAACAAATAGTCGTTAATTGCATTCGCCGCACGCGCAGTTATAATGGCGAACCAACCGCTCCACGTGTACGGGGCGTAGTACAAGGCACAGGCGACAGCGGGTTAGGATTAGTAGCTAGTTTTATATAATAACTAGATGACCCGGTGAACTTCGTATCACTTACCTATCAATGTAAACTTTATTTAAACTATATCACCTTTTTTCATAAAAGATTTGTATCGATTTCGCCACATTATCACAATCTGGATTGACGTGTTGTTGGGCGGCCTAATAGTTGTTTAGTAATCTGGCAATACTGTCATTGTCATTGTCCCTTAACTTTTGACGAAAAGATTGTTGAAAGGACATGTTATGGAATGGGCTTATAATAATTTTGTTTTTGAACAACTATCATGTGCGGTTTTTTCTGGTAGGGAAAATTGTCCAGGATGGCCATACAGAAACAAAAAAAAAAAATTAAAAGCACCATTATTTAATAAATAAATATTTTAAATCTAGATATTTTTTTACCCATAAAACCAACTATAATAGGTGTACTGATGACAAAAATGGTAAATAAAATATGATGACAACAACACTGGGGAAAAGGATTAAAATGTTTATAGCAATACTAATATTATAAAGAGGTTTTTTTTTTTGTATTTTTGTTTGTTACTCTTTCACGCAAAAACGACTGAACAGATTTTGATAAAACTTTACAGAAATATAGGTTATAAAATATATCAGAATAAGACAGGCGATAATTTGTGCAGTTTATTTAACAGTGATGTTTGATTAGTTGTATTTTTCCATTAGCTGATGAGATGATTGGGACCTACTTGCGGCCTACTCTGGGTAAAGCTAAAAAGGCTTTAGGTACTAATTTTAGCCCCTAGCCATGAGTGACCAAATAAAGATATTTTTTAAAAGAGAGTGAGATATATCGAGATATATATCTGGTTAATCCATTCTAAAATTATAAATGCGATAATAACTCTGTCTGTCTGTCTCTTCTTCACGCCTAAGCCACTGAACCGATTTGAATAAAATTTGGTACAAATATAGTCTGGGACCCGAGAAAGAACATAGGTGTTCATCCCGGAAATCCCCCGGGAATGGGAACAAAGTCGCGGGCAAAAGCTAGTATAAAATAAATTAAGATAAACCCAATCATTATAATATAAGTACTTTATTTACACAACAAAGATGAAAGAAATGGTAGGTATTTCGCTTTGTGATTAGTATCCCAGTTTGGTTGGGGCATTGCAAACTTTAATTCAACCTTATTGCCCGTTAAAAAAAATAAATGATTCTGTACTCTGTCAAGATTATGACTATGGTAGTGATCGTGACATAAGGCAAGTTAAACTTGTGGTGTCTTTTCCACAAAGGCCATTCATTAAGAGTTGAAGTTGAAGTTGTCAAGTTAAACGTCTTTAGGCGGCTCATGTGAACCTGACACCAAGGCTACTGACTTCTTCATCTGCCTTCTGCAATAATTCGTCGTGTAGCACTATTACACACCCCTGTAATAAGCCAAAGTTGTATGTTACGTACCTAATATTATACAAATGTTAATCTCATATGGATATGAAACAAAGTATCAACCTTGGCGAGGCACACGGTCTAAAATCGAAATTGCGTGTAAGCTACACCCTCTTCTTTACAGATTTATCGGTAGACGTTATAAACAGTGCTTCTGGATTGGATTCTGCAACCGTTCTCCGACAGTCGTTTCTCCTTTGGACTGTTCACCGACAGGACGTTTCGTTTTTGAGAGATTCGTCGATAGAACGTTTCACCTATGGATGTTTCGCCGACAGTATGGTTCGCATTTGTTAGTTTCGACGACAGGACTTTTCAACTATAAAATATTCGCAGTCAGATCGTTTTGTCTACGATTGTTTCGACATGGCTTTTTCACTATTAAACTACAAAGCCACCAAAAAGCTACTAGCTTGCTACAAAGACATGAAGAAAGAAAATGTTTTAAAGGAAGACCGCCTTTACTTTTAATGAATGGTATTTATCTATTACCTATCCATATTCGTTTATTTTGTTATTGCAAACATTGGGGAAATAATAAAACAAAAGATTAATGAAACGTATTTATTTATATTATAAAGTGTGGATTACAATGTGATTAAAAAAAATATCTTCAATTTACAGTTTCATTAATCTTTTGTTTTATTATTTCCCCAATGTTTGCAATAACAAAATAAACGAATATGGATAGGTAATAGATAAATACCATTCATTAAAAGTAAAGGCGGTCTTCCATTAAAACATTTTCTTTCTTCATGTCTTTGTATAGCAAGCTAGTAGCTTTTTGGTGGCTTTGTAGTTTAATAGTGAAAAAGCCATGTCGAAACAATCGTAGACAAAACGATCTGACTGCGAATATTTTATAGTTGAAAAGTCCTGTCGTCGAAACTAACAAATGCGAACCATACTGTCGGCGAAACATCCATAGGTGAAACGTTCTATCGACGAATCTCTCAAAAACGAAACGTCCTGTCGGTGAACAGTCCAAAGGAGAAACGACTGTCGGAGAACGGTTGCAGAATCTCTGGATTGTGACCGCGGTGATTTCGTAGTCATTCTTTCACTTTTTACTTAAAAATTCTTGAAAATAACAGAATATGTAAACAAACAAACGTAATGTCACTTGACAGATGACATGATAACAATACCATATAAAAATCAATATTTGTTTCACTTTTTTTTTGTCATGAGTTACTGTTACATCTATAATTATCTGCATGATTTGGATTTAATTTTATGAAAATGATTCCTATGCGTCTTTTGAAAACAATTAAAATTACTTGTGTCAGGTTGACGGGTTGTAACCTCTATGGTTGTAATTGTCACACTTGAATTTGACACTTGATTTGCGGGTACTTTTAAACTTTTACATTGAAAAATGAAATTGTTGTTTTACTCTATCTTTCTCGCAATTTTCCCATATTTTCTCACCGTTTAGACCTACCCTGGACTACGACAAACATTTTAAACCCAAAATCAGCTCAATCGGCCCAGCCGTTCTCGAGTTTTAATCAGCCTAACGAACATCAATTCATTTTTATTTATATAGATTATAGATTATTATTTAACCTTTCAACGATCAAGCGACAGCCGGCTGTCGGGGTGCTATTGTCTTTCTATTGTGTCTCGAATCACGTGTGTTCGAAGGTTTAAAATAAGATGTTTCTTTGATGTTTGATGCAAATAAAGAAACAATTATTGTACATTTTAATTTATAATGTATAAAACATTTCAAAATAGCGCATTTGAAAGAAAGGCCGAGCAGTGCCGTAAGACGAATTGAATTAGAAAAAGTAAAACATTTTTTTTTAATAAATTAGTAAGTACTTATGCTAGTTTAATACACGGATTTTCTATTTATCTCAGAGCATCAATAGACACGCACAGGTGATAAACTATAAAAATTTATTTATTAACCATCTTTTGACGTGACTAATCACTCCATTGTTGTGTTAGTCTGCGGTGTAGACAATGCCACGAGTTCTACTGACCCCGTTTAACAAAAAAGGGCTATGTACAATCGACAAAATGGAATCATGATCCACCATAAGCTTATTTTCCTACAGACATTTAAATACAATTAGGTCGATAATCGCGTAAACATGTCTTAAAAATGTCACACGTCTAGTCTTATTATTTTGACAGCTTTAAACGATTTGTCGTCGAAATGGGTCATGATTCAATTTTGTCGATAGTACATTCAGCAAAGCAGATAAGTATGCAGGGCCGTCCGATACAATTTAAGTCTTCTCAAAAACTAATGGATATTTTCTAATAAAAATTTAAGCTATAGTAGAAAATAACAAGTTCTTCAATTAATTTAAATTTCATTTGAATACATTCATTGGTTTTCAAGAAAACCTCAATTGTTGATGACGGCCCTGCTATCTACTTTGCTGACTGTGCATTTATTCAGCTGTATCGCGTTTTGCTGAACAATTTGGGTTAAACTTGTAAGTACACTTATTTCTATCAGCCGCGTTAAACTTTAATGTCATACAAAATATTAAATACGTGACACATTTAACGCCACGTAACTAGCAAGTCAATTATTATTATTGATTTCAAGGCAACTAAAGATTAAATATAAATTAAACTTAAAAAGTAATTTAAAACGAACTTTAATCAAAAATGTGTCTTACAATTTATTGATAAATAAATAATAATAAATAAATAAATAATAAATATCTTGGGACGACTTACACACGGCTATCTGCTCCCAAGCTAAGCAGAGCTTGTGTTATGGTAACCAGACAACTGATATACACACATACTTATATAATTTGTAAATACATATATTAAAGATAAATTACACCCAGACACGGAACAAACATTCATGTTCATCACACAAAGTTTGTCCTGGGTGGGAATCGAATTAACGACCTCCGGTATAGCAGTCAGGGTCACTAACTAGACCACTAGACCAACAGGCCCGTCAAATACCCAATAATAGCGATTTTCGATTGGACCACCCATTCGACAACATGGGAATTCGTTATCTCTCTCATATTTTGATGACGTCACCACTCAGGACCCTGTCACTTAGCTCGTGTTAATCGCTAAGTAAACAATCTGAACTGACTTCTGTTTAATAAACACTTCTCAGAAATCTTGGAGCAGTTCGTTGTAACTTGACACTTCGAGCCGAAATAGATAAGATTGGCAAAAGTAGGTTAGGTAATCCTAGATTATATTAAACTGTTCACTGGGGATTATTGATGATAATTTTGGTCTTTGGAGTTTCACGAAAACTAGTCTGAGTCTTTAGTCTGAACGGCCCAAATCGAATGGCCCGCGGGCCCCGACCGTAAACAAAAATCGCCTACGTTTGAAAGGACCGGTGATAAAAACTGGTAAACAAATTCAGTGTCATTAACTACATCAAGTACATTCGGGTGCAAAAGTTAAAAAGTTGAAATAAAAGTTTGTTTTTTCTCTAAGATTTCAATATGTAATAATATAAAATGTTTACAAATGTTGGTATTAAAAATTAAATAAAAATCAGTCTTATTTTAAAGAAACAAATCAAAAAAATATAAAAAAAAACAATTAACCACTCAGCGGCACAATAAGATTTAGTAAAAATCAGTCTTATCATCATCAAAAATAATTAAATATTTAAATAGTTAAAATTCATAAACTTAGCGACTATTAATTACAATGTTTGCGACTGTACCTTTAAATTAATTTTGAAATCATTTTATCACCGGTCCTTTCGAACGAAGGCGATTTTTGTTTACGGTCGAATGGCCCGCGGGCCATTCCGTTTGGGCCGTTCAAACTAAATACCCTAGTCTCAGAGGGTTGATACTCTTGAAATTGAATAAATAAATAATGACTAGCTGTCCTCCCCGGTTTCATCCACATTTATGTACCCGTAATATACATATATATATGTGTATGTATATTATGGGTCACGTTGTTTGTCCGCGATGGTCTAATCTTTGAACACCGTGTACAGTTGGATCCAACTTTAAAGACAGGTCATATTTTATTTAAACAACTACAGCAACGCGTGTTTGTGCCAACTAGTATTTGTATATTGACCATCACAAAGGCGAAATTGCAGTTGTTTTCAGCAAAAGATAAAAGTAAAATCACCAACCCCCCTCGACAAGTGGCATTGTAGAATAGATAGCGAAAACGAATAGATTGTCAAATGTATACAGAGGGCCTAGCCAAGTGGCATTGTAGAATAGAAAACGAAAACGAATAGATGGTCAAATGTATGGAATTGACATAAGCTTTCACTAAACAATTTGACATCTCCATACATTTGACAATCGTTTTCGTTTCGCTATCTATTCTACAATGCCACTTGTCTATTCGTTTTCGTTTCGCTATCTATTCTACAATGCCACTTGTCTAGAGGGGCACGTTTTCGTTTCGCTATCTATTCTACAATGCCACTTGTCTATTCGTTTTCGTTTCGCTATCTATTCTACAATGCCACTTGTCTAGGGGGGCACGTTTTCGTTTCGCTATCTATTCTACAATGCCACTTGTCTAGGGGGGCAGATGTCAAATTGTTTAGCGAAAGCTTATGTCAATTCCATACATTTGACAATCTATTCGTTTTCGCTATCTATTCTACAATGCCACTTGGCTAGGCCCTCAGGAGTCCTTAAGAACGTACAATAAGATGAAATGAATGACAGTCATCAAAACCTCAAGTTTGGTTATGTTAATTATATTATCCGCTAGGTCAACGGTTGACCTAACAGGACCTGACACGAGGTTACCTATTGTATGATAACCTGTAGACTTAGTGTATTCAAAGACTACACTTGCATATTTTAGTTAAACAACGTTTATTTGCGTTTGCGAGTATTGTTTTTCGGCAAATAAGGAAAACTATAATTTATTTATATTATCGGACATTTACAAGCAGATTAGGTGAATTGCATAATTGTTTTCGTATGTACTTCCTAAATCCACCATTTCAAATAAGTCCAAGATTGTGGCTTGTGGTCATACCACTCCAATCGTATAAATAAACAATAAATAAATGCTTGTACTGTAATAAATAAATAAATTCATTATTTTCAGAAGATTATCCAAAGGAGATATAGAGAGAAGATTACACAACTCGGTTTGAGAAAAGAATAATTATATCAAAGAAACCTCCTTTAAAACTTTTAGGTGTAAGTAGATTACTGCTGAATGACACAAACCCTGTGTTAGACCTATCCAGTAACTCCCAACACGTAAATATACGATGTGACATACAATGTGTAACTGAATTAATGCACTTTGAGAAAATAGTTTGTTCAGAATCGTTTACTGAATCGATTTTTTTAATTTTTAATATAGGTAATATTTTATCCCAAAAATAATTAAAACTACGTAAACTGCTGTCACACTTCCGCTGTACAGTCAAAACAAACTAAAATGGATGAAATACCTACTACGCTAGACCTAGACCCTTATGCAAGTGCGACTGTGTGCATGCGAAGATTAATAATGTGACTATACTTTTCGCCCTCAATCTGTACAACTAATTTATAAAAAAAAACAGTGTTTTAAACATAATAATAAAAATTCAGTGTATATATTATGTATTATGATTATAATATAATATTCTAATTGGGGTGTCTGGTGGTGTGCGTTTATTCCGGGACATGTTGTTTAAACGGCACGTTACTGACGTTACGGCTATTTACCTCACAGGATAGCCATAGCTCGAAAGAATTTTATCACATCCTGCGCAGAAATGTGCTTTTTGTATGAAGAAAATTCATCACGCATTCTTCAGCAAGATTATACCCACACTTTTCAGAAAATTAAATACTAAGGGCATAATCAAATCTTCATATCTTTCAAGACAAATGTACCAGACAAGCCATTACGGATAGACGTGTCACTATGTTTCTCCGATAGTTAATTAGCTAATGTATCTAACGTGTAGAAAAGAAACCAGGAAAAGTAAGGTAGCTATAGCTAATTAGTTACGTATTTCGCAGTATAAATAAAACGTATTTATCGATCATTACTCCCTGAGGAAATTAAACCTGTGTACTTAAAAAGAATTTTTGGCTATTATCCCAAATCGGCACGCGACACCTGGGGCTCAAAGCTATTGCAATAGTGGTTCAATTCAAATATTTGACGTGTAACGTCAAACTTTGACACTTTTCACACACAAAAACTGTCAAAGTTGTCAAATATCGTGTTGATGACTGATCATTGAGACACGATTGTTTCATTTAGCAATGGTATATCTATACTAATATTATAAAGAGGAAAACTTTGTATGTTTGTTTGATTGATTGTAACGAATAGGCTCAAAAACTACTGGACCGATTTTAAAAATTCTTTCACCATTCGTAAGCTACATTGTCAACGTGTTACCACAGTTACATAGGCTATATAATATCACGCTAGGTCCCACGGGAGCGAGGCAGTAACCAAAAACCAAATGTAACGTGGGTGAAACCGCGAGGAACAGATAGTTAACTATAACTGTGTTTATAAAAGAATCTCTCATTTTTTTTTAACTTGGGCAAAGTTAATCTTGTGTAAAAATCTTGTGGACAGCTTCCGTTGGCCAAACTCTAGCCCATTTGAGTCCCTGTTTCCATTATGAGTTGTTTATTTCGTACATGTTAATAAACACGTAGTAACTAAGCTAAAGTTTATCCAATGGTTGCGGTTTTGATGATACATTTAAAATTGTCTTTAGTTGCCTAACTATATTGAATCACTTTTAATATGATTGTTCACTTCGAAAGTTAGTTTCGAATGTTTCTTCTCAGAGTTGTAATCAAAGGTTTACATTCTTCGATAAAACTGGGGCCTATTACAATCTAGCATTATTAGAATTTAAAGTTCAGCCAAAGAAAGAAATCCAAAGGCGCTGCATAAAGTAATAGGTATTAAAAATTGTTTTTGATATTACTTCAATATCTATATACTTATAATAAAACTGTAGAGAGGTCAATTCTGTACATTGAATATATTTTTAAAATTTATATTGGAGGATGATTGGTGATCGATACTGATGCTAAAAATGCAATTAGTAAATTTTTTGTCTGTCTGTCTGTCTGTCTGTCTGTCTGTATATGCACGCATGGGTTAAAAACTACTGAACGGATTTAAATCAAACTTGGTACGATTGTAATACATACTTCCGGGCAGGTTATAGGCTATATAACATAACGCTAAGACACATAGGAGCCGAGCAGTAGTGAAAAGTCTGACAAAAACGGGAGAAAAATATTCCTTTTGAGAGATTCCGTTGCGTGCGCTACGTAAATGGTTGGAGTTACGTAAAAATTATGTACTAAAGAATTGTTCGTCTTAAAAAGTTGTAAAAAAAAGTCCGCGACAGCATATGTCTAATATTTATAGTTCACTCGCTATAACCATTTTTATGGCAATCAAATTTGTTTAAAATGTTTAAAAATAATTCATGATTTGCCAGGGGGTTATTATGAATAAAGTATGAATCCTTATTGTACCTGTAAATACTTTAGTCAATATAAGTTCTTAATTTTGTACAAAATTGCAGTTCTCATAATTTAATTTCAATAAATATCTTCGGAGATATCGCAGTTTTAAAATTACTCCGCAGCAATATAAATGACTAGCTTCTGCCCGCGGCTTCGCTCGCGTTAGAAAGAGACAAAAAGTAGCCTATGTTACTCTCCATCCCTTCAACTATCTCCACTTAAAAAATCACGTCAATCCGTCGCTCGGTTTTGCCGTGAAAGAAAGACAAACAGACAGACAGACAGACAGACAGACAGACAGACACACTTTCCCATTTATAATATTAGTATGGATGATACGTACGAGTAGTAACAAGTCTGGCCTTTGCAAGATATTCGTAGCTAATACATCAGAATAACACATAATTTAGGGTGATAAGTTTAGATTTAGGAATTATATTTGTACGCAGCATTGGGGCACAAAAAAAAACCTGTAATGATAGATGTAAGATGGAATAAATAAATAAATAAAAAATAAATAATATTGTGCTACAATATTGGGTTACTGATCGGCTCCCGTGGCTCATGGCGCAATCGCCATGAGCCACGGGAGCCGATCAGTAACCAAAAACCTAACATATCGCGGGTACGCGGGGACCGTACAGTCCATGGCCCACTAGGGGCTCCGGTGTGGGCGCCCAGCTTGGCCTTGGCTCCGGCCCGGCTACTGAGGGCGTCCCATGGCCATTCGGATAGTGCGGGAATACCGTTCGATCTGCGAGGTGGCGATTTCGCTGATTCTTGCAACAGTGTTGTCTTGATACCGGCCTGGGATTTTGGAGGCAATAGTCCTTGCACACGTACCAGTGGCGCGTAGAAGTGCAACGCCGCGCCGGGGTGAAACTGCGCTACTGCAGCTAATCACGACACGGCGCACAAAGCTCCTGCGGGATCTCATGGCGGAATGGAGACTGCGACTGTCACAACCCAGTACTGGGCACGCCTCTTTGAGGAGTAGCTGGAGAGGTGCCTCGGCGTTCTCACGTATCGTTTGACACAGGCCCTCACCGGACAAGGACATTTCGGGAGGTTTTTGTGTCGGATTCGGGCGTAAGCGACGCCTGCGTGACACGGCGGAGCATGCGTTGGATGTATATACGCTTGGGTTGCGGAATGTTTATAGGGTTGCGGAATGTTTATAATATTTACCGTGACCCTGGAACATAAAGGGCAATCGAAGGAACATGAGTGGGTTTTAGTCAGTAAAAGTCTGACACGCCCTCCCGCCGCACCCAGGACGGGAGCAGTCATTCGATGATTTTCCACTCACCAAAAACACCGCCGTGTCCTTGCAGAGGTGATCGGCGGGGGTGACCTCTCGCGCCCAGTCCTGGTCAGGCCGTGCTCCGGGGGAAGACTGAATGGGAAGCTGTCGCCTCCTTCTACGAAGCAGTCATGCTCGAAAGAGGCAGGACGCGTGAGGCAGAGTCAAGCCTCACGCCCCGGACAGGGACCCAAGCGCAGACGTCGAAAGTCGCAAGTCGACTACCGGTCACAGTAGGCGCGAGGCTGCAGACGGCGAGCGATGGGAAGCTCGCCTCCCAATAAGGGCCAGGCCCGTGTCGACGGCGCGTTTGTTTCGCTCGCGCCTCAAAGAGCAGTCAGCACGTGACGGAGCCCTCTAGGACTAATGCCTTCTGGAATTGCGGAATAGTTCTAATAGTTACCGCGGCCCCGGAACATAAATGTAAAAAAGTCATACACTCCCTCATGAGAAGTTATTTGATGATTTTCCATCCATAAAAAAAAACAACGCGGGTGAGTAGCGAATAATATTAAACTCACTGACTGATATCAACGCGTTTGTTGTTAAGTAACTAGAGACATAAAGAGGGTTTATTTTTTGTAGAGTAAATAGCCACTAAGAAAGGATATTTTTAATTCAACCCCTAACGGGTTAAAATAGTGGATAGAAGTTCGACATCCACGCAGGCGAAGCTGCGGGCGAAAGCTAGTGCTACATAAAAAAATCTTGGATACTCTTTAGTTTAATATCGGATTTTAGAATCTGCATTAGCCTCCTTGTTAAACCTAAGAATACACGTGATTCGAGACACAATAGAAAGAAAATAGCAGCCCGACAGCCGGCTGTCGTTTGGTCCTTGAAAGGTGGTCGACTTAGCCATCGTAGTTTGACAGCAGTGCGACGGTCAGTAATATAGCTCAGCTGAAGCGCTAAGCAACGATTATTTAACACCGAGTTCCTTACATCTACATGCCCTGCATATTCATAAAAACTCTAATCATAGGGACAAGTTTCATGCACACAAAAATTCTCAACTTTTTGATGACTTTGATGATTTCTTCAGGATAAACTGCATCAGTACTTCCTCGGAGGAACTTCTTTACAAAAAAAATACTACTCCTTACCACCACCAGCCACTCCTCGCTGCTTCTCTCATCTCAGCCTCATTCAATCTTGTTTCATCCGTCTTCTTCAAGGCCTAACATTCCAATACATAAATAACGACAGGTCTTACTACTTAAACCACCAAGCTAACCCAAATTCCAAACGAGTTCCCGAAAAGCCACATCGTTTCTACTTCAAACAAGCTTTTCCTTTAGTCAATACTTACCTAGTTACTGAAACATAAGTAAACGGTGATAACCTTTACCGATCCAGGCCTCATTCGGTCGGCAATAAAGTAGGCAAGTAAACACTATCATCTCCCTACCCTTTTCCCAATTATTTTGGGGTAATCTACTAGTATAACGGGTTCCAACTGAACAACAGTGTTTTATGTGATGCAACTGCCTAAAAGACCTCAACACCGAGTTACTGGGCTACACGATACCCTTTGGTTAGACTGGTCAGGCTTCTGACTACCCGTAACGATTTTCTGGTCATCGACTACCCGTGCAGATTGTTAAAGTTCTGCGAATGAAAACTGGGACCAACCGCTGTACGTGCTTTTCCCGCTCCCTCATTCATGAGAGACGGGCGCCTCAACCACTTAACCATCACGACTAGTACGTAGGTAAACATAGACTCCATAAAACCAAAGACAAGAAGCATAGACAATATTGTTTATGGTAAGTGTGTGTATAGGGACGCGCCTGACCAAGATTGATTCGATAGCTCCAAGTGATTGATTCCTTTCAATTACTTAGTTTCACATAACGTTTGACCTTTAGGGACCTGCGTAATACCTATGTCTTGGGACTTTAGGACTTGGTCGTTTTATCTATATTAAAGGTTAGTTGCTGCCCTAAGTTGTACAATAAATAAATAGAACTAGGGTAAATGAGAGTGGATTCACATTTTTCGACAGATAAATTGTTTTTTTTTTTGCTTATTTCTACCGCAGGGTCTTGTTGTGAAAGGATGGGTACCAGTTATACACTTTTATCTTTAAAATAATTACTCAAGCTACGATATTTTCCTTTGCCGAGTTCAAGATAAACTTTGACGATATATTGAATCCGCAAACTTATAAATCAGAGGTCAAGGATCCAGATGCCCATCTTTATCACTGGGCCAATTAATCCGTAAGTACTTAATATTATAAATACGAAAGTAACTCTGTCTGTCTGTCTGTCTCTTCTTCGCGCCTAAACCACTGAACCGATTTGAATGAGATTTGGTACAGATATAGTCTGGACCCGAGAAAGGACATTGGATAGTTTTCATCCCGGAAATCCTCCGGGAACGGAAACTATTCCACGAGGACGAAGTCGCGGGCAAAAGCTAGTACTTAATAATTTAAACCAAAAATTATGGAGTGTTGTCAAGGCAAGCAATAGTTTTAAATCTTCCAAGAACAGCGCTAACGTTGCAGGAGAGTATGAAATGCATCTAGCAGCTGTTGTAGACACACTGAATGGCATTCAATTAAAAATTTTAATGTTATTGGTAACTATAAAAATATAATACCAGCCTATTAATGTCCCACTGCAGGGCAAAGGCCTCTTTTCAAACAGAGAAGGCTCGAGCATTGATCACCACGCTTGCTCAATGCGGATTGGCGATTTCGGACTCATATATTATATATTTTATTGGTTACTAAAGTAGTTAATAAGTGTCGTGATGGCCCAGTGGATAAGGCGCCCGCCTCTCGTGTAAGAGGTTGTGGGTTCGAATCCGGGCAAGTACCAATGTGACTTTTTCAATTCATATGTACTTTCTAAAAGTTTATCTTAGACATCACTGACATCCCGTGCCTCGGAAAAGCACGTAAAGCCGTTGGTCCCGGTTGTCATTCGTAGAACTTTGACAGTCGTTACGGGTAGTCAGAAGCCAGAAAGTCTGACCAGTCTAACCAAGAGGTATCGTGTCGCCCAGTTACTGGGTTGTGGAGGTCAGATAGGCAGTCGCCTCACGTAAAACACTGGTATCCAGCTGAATCCGGTTAGGCTGAAAGCCGACCCCAACATAGTTGGGAAAAGGCTAGGGAGATGATAAAGTAGTTAATAAAAACCCTCAACTATACTTATGCGTAGTATGTGTTTATTTTTATTTATACCATAGCGCCATCGCCACCTCTATTTGGCACTTTTAGAAACACCGAGACAGTTCTCCTAAGAGCTCATTCCTTATAAAAAAACACGACTAGGACAGACGGTCTTTTGAGCCAAGCTGTCAAGAACACAGATTAAAAATCAACTTTATGATCTGTGACTATTTATCTATGACTTAAACCATGTGTTTTCCATATCGGTACGTGACTTCCATTGATTTCAACACAGCTTGTGTTATTGCTTGTTTATCCACGAAAACAAAACGTGATCGTGAACTATAGACCAAGATCCTGGGAGCGGCAAACCCATGTTATCTAAGCACAACTGATTATTATTCATTCTTTAACCTTTCGACGGCTATGCGACAGCCGGCTGTCGCGCTGCTTTTGTCTTTCTATTGTGTTTCGAATCGCGTGTGTTTGAAGGTATTAAAACAATGATGATATTATTAATCAAAGATGTGTTTAAAAAGCATTGTCCTACAGTATATCGTGGGTCCGTTTACAAACATATTATAAACACACATACATACCTGTAGGCTATACAAATACTTGTCTCATCCAGAAATCGAATCCGTGACACACCTCACAGAATCCACAGATGTTAGGATAGGAAAGTTTCTGAGGCATGGGAATCATGATTTCTAAAGTACGAATCTGACGTCCGCTGGTTATTTATTTATTTATTTACAAACATACAATATAGCACTATTACAGAGCATTCCGATTCAATGCTATAAGTTATAGACCATTTTAATTTTTTTGAAGGTGTCCTTGGCTCATATGATTAAGCCAATAAAAACACCATTTAACACGTGATTCAATACACAATAGAGAGACAATAGCAGCCTGACAGCCGGCTGTCGCTTGGTCGTTGAAAGGTTAAACGTCATTTAAAGGATTGTCAATGAAGTTCAAAAGTGCCTTTTATTGCTCTTTGATTTAAATAGCAAGTTAACTTTAGCTTTTATCTTAAAAGTTACGCCATTTATTATTTAACTAGCGACTCGCGCCAGATTCTAACGGTTGAAACAAATCTTAAATTCTCGGATTTTCTCTACTATAAAATTATGTATGCTTAATAATATTATAAATAAAACCTGTTAGGGGAGACGCCTCATAGCGAGTGAAACGGACATATTTTGTTGTTCTCTGAGTGAATTCACAAGGAATGCATTGTTCATCATTAGTTATAGATAGATTAGATATAAGTATAAATAAAATTTTAGTAAATAAGGTGCATTTATTGAATTGGGTTAGCCTGTAATGGTAAATGTTTATAGATAATAAATAAATAAATAAACAAATACTTAAATAAATAAATTTAATCAGTGAAACAGTTAAATTATAACTTAACTCTGACGGACCTGGTATCTCAGAGTATTAGTATTGAAACCTAAAACTGAAAGGCACCTACGTAATGAAATGTATCGTTTGCGAGTGTATGTATGTGTTCATCTATACTAATATTATGAAGAGGAAAACTTTGTTTGTTTGATTGTAATGAATAGGCTCAAAAACTACTGGACCGATTTTAAAAATTCTTTCACTATTCGAAAGCTACATTGTCCACGAGTAACATAGGCTATATAATATTACGCTAGGTCCCACGGGAGCGAAGCAGTAACCAAAAACCTAACGTAATGCGGGTGCAACCCGAGGAACAGCTAGTGTAATATATGAGCTCTGAAACCAACGCTGTGCACACGATCATGCATGATTCCGATTACTCATTAGTTATTATTTACCTAGCTATAAATTAAATTGAAATTCATGAAGCTGTTTAAAGTGAAATTGTGTTGTTAAAGAATTATCGGGTCGCTTTTCTCTGAATTTTAGTTCAATTATAAGACCTATCGATTATTTTTTAAATCTTGATACTTTAAGATATATTTTCTTTATTTGCCTTGTATTATTTTGAGTTTATTGTAAAGTTTGTTTAACTTTTTTATATTATGTTGAGTACGGTTTTGGTTACATTTACATGCCCATTTAAGTTTTAAATATGCGTATATCTTATATCTTTATCATAGCATTGTAATGTGTAACCATTTGTAATCCAGAATAAAAAAGGTCAAGAAAAATAAGCAATACCAAGATAGAGACGAAAAGTACGTAGTTAAGCCATAAACAAAATATTTATCTCAGTTTAAGATTAGCGAAACAAACAAACTCTTCACAGCTTTATAAAAGTCGTACCTAAATTAATATGTATATGTATGTAGATAAATTAGCAGAGGAAAACCATAAACTAGAATAACACTACTATTAATGTGTGTAAACCGCCAATTTATCAGACAGTCAAACCATATCAATCTTGCAACGCAAACAAGAAAATACCGCGCATGCGCGACGCGCGTGCTTAGTTGCTATGCGCTAACTAGGACGGAGGCTAATCAGACGCATCTGTTATTTTGTGTGCATCACTCGTACTACGGGTTCGTTATCAACATACGTCAAAACATTTCAAACGACAAGTAAACATTTGTAATAAGGCCGTGATATAATTTTAGAATAATGTTTCTATTGCATTTTGTAGTTGCTCTTAATAAAGGTTACTCAGTTATCTAGCTAGGAGAGCAGCGACTCACCCAACATTCGTTGTACCTCTACCATGTAACAAATAATTATCTTTACAATAAATACATTATAATAATTACTATAAATTAAAGCTTCAATCCGTCTTCGCCTTAACTGCGCGGGCGCTGATCGCATGCACAGATGCGCTTAGTTACTGAGCTACAACTGGGCCGGTTGCTAATCAGATGCACTATTAGTCTCATTACTATGCCGGTTACTAAGTGGTCTTGTGGAGAAGAGATATGGTCTGTTTGTACAGTAATATATTACCCGCAGGTATGAGGAGGTTCTTAGATGGAAAAACATGAAACTGAATTGGAAATTAACGGTTGGCCTGACCTGGGATTAAACATAAGGCCCGTATTAATAGACGTCACTCAATTCTGAGACGCTCTCAAGTCTCTTGCTGTCCTTGTCATTCTAAAGAGAAAAAATAAGGACAGCAATAAATTTGAGAGCGTCTCAGAATTGAGTGACGTCTATTAATACGGGCCTTATGTTTAATCCCAGGTCAGGCCAACCGTTAATTTCCAATTCAGTTTCATGTTTTGCCATCTAAGAACCTTTTTGTTATTTTAATTTCTAATTTATACTTGATTTTATATTGTAGTTTAATTAATGTTCATAATTTTTATTGTTATTAATTCATTGACTATTTCTATTTTATTTCGTCATCTTTTTTTATGTTTTTTATTGATTACCGTTAAGTGCTGTGCACGCCTATAACTTATAAGTGACGAATTCACCGCACAATACAAGCATGTCATCACATCTACTGTAACCAATTAGTGAATAAGTCGTTGGTGTGTCAATAAATAAATAAATAAATAAATAATACGGGCCTAAGACAATCGTCATCATATCAGTCTATTGCTTCATAAATTACTATACTTCAGCCAAATTCGATAAAGAATAGAGGTAAACAAACCGTTGCTTGATTTTTCGAAATAACAAGGTAATATATATGCCTGTTATTTGAGTGATTCTAGTGAAATATGCTGCAATAGGATTTCTTAATAAATAGCGTCAAAAAGGCGATAATCATGTAAATAATAGAAGATTTGTAAAAAGTGTTAGTGTAGGTTTGTTTACCTGTATTCTTTATCGAATTTGGCTCAAGTATAGTGACCCGTCCCAGCTTTGGATTGGTGTTATTGTATTATACACCTAAACTGGATAACACACTGGTTGCTACGCCTGTAAATTCCGTTCAGTCATTTTTAGGGTTCCGTAGTCAACTAGGAACCCTTATAGTTTCGCCATGTCTGTCTGTCTGTCCGTCCGTCCTCGCTTAATCTCTGTGACCGTTAGCACTAGAAAGCTGAAATTTGGTACCAATATGTATATCAATCACGCCGACAAAGTGGTAAAATAAAAATTGGAAAAAAATGTTTTTTTAGGGTAGCCCCCCTATATGTAAAGTGGAAAGTGTTTTTTTTTTTAATTTCAACACTAACGTATGATATATCGTTGGATAGGTATTTAAAAATGAATAGGGGTTTACTAATATTATTTTTTGATAATGTCAATAGCTTCGGAAATAATCGCTCCAAAAGGAAAAATCAAAGCGTCCCCCCCCCCTCTAACTTTTGACCCGTAGGTTTAAAAAATATGAAAAAAATCTGGGAAGTAGAACTTTATAAGGACTTTCTAGGAAAATTATTTTGAACTTGATAGAAAGAACAGTTTTTGTATAAAAAAGACAAAAAGGTTGTACAAAATAATTTCTGCGTACTTAGTATGTCAACGTAACAAATAGCCTTTTTTTTAACTTATAAGTGGGAACACTTATTGTTAAGGACGGGAAACTACGGAACCCTACATTGAGCGTGGCCCGACACGCTCTTGGCCGGTTTTTTTTATTTATTTATCACGAACAGGCAGAGTGGTGTCACACTACTAACACCCAAACGTGGCCAAACTTCAAACTACCAACGAGTAATTCCTTATGAAAATACTAAAATACCCAATAACATTCCAAGGGTCGACAAAAATCCCTGAGAATTCCTGAGTCGGGAACTCGGCAATAGAGCTTTAGAGAGTCCTCGACTCGCATGGCTGTTAAATCTTACAATATCGTAGATCAAAACCAGCCGAGAGACCATATTATATCCTGTGGTCTGGCGTAAATGTCAATTTGACAACTGTCATTAATGTCAGCTGTCATTACTGCCACGCGAAATTGACCCTTATGATCAATGTCATTTTGTTGTTTTATCTGTGCTACGGTTGCGGTTCACTCAACTGGCCAAACTATACCAATCGCCAGATGAAGGGATGTTTGTTTCTTTAATTACGGTATTCAAGCCACCAATTATGGCACAAATATTATGAAACGATCTATTAGGTTCGCTCGGCTGCCAAATACTATAGGCATATGGCTCATCTGGCTGTTGAGGCCCCAGCTCTGAAGTTAATCTTGAAAGCTATGATTGAAAGCTTATTTTATGAACTAACTGCCATTGCACAGCGATACAGCGCATATGTATAGGTACAAAAGTACATGTATAATAAAATTATATCGGAGTATTATGGTAAAACCTATTTACTACTGAATAGATTGTATTATTATAATTTTTCATTGTCAGTCTGTGTTGTTTAATGTGGTTCATCATTACAGTTCGTAAGCGATACGTTAATTCATGATTGTATTCCTAAAAGCAACGCAGTTTCTCGAAGTCTCTTTTTTATTTATTTGGTGAGGATTCCAGAAATCCCTAATGACAAATTATCATTCTTGGGATTGTTATTAATTCAGCGTTGTGGGGACTTTTGGAAAACTAAGTAATTATCCATCCCCACCAAATGTTCTTGTTTCTATGTATATCGAAAAATAAGTATTTATTTTCGTTCCTGTCCACGTGAACCTAACCGCGGGCTCAGCTAAGAAATAGGTAGATAGGTACCCATTTCATCACAACACGCCCCAATTTCTACCACTCATTGTACCAAAGAGTGATGGTATATTTACCACGCGCTCCCTAGCAGGTTAAACAAACACTACGGCTATTTGTTATAAAGCTCCTGTCTGGACCCTCGCCAAGAGTTAGGAATACCTCTAATGAAGATTGGTAGGTAGGTAAGATTGAGAAGATTATACAGAAAAACCGCAGCCGTTATGTGCCACACATCAAATTACTGGCACAAGCATATCTTAGAACAATACTCACATTGCCATCTGATCCAAAACTAGGTGGAACTTACTACTAGGTAACCAGACAAGTGATTGATATACTTTATTAATAAATTATACCTAGACACAATCATGACATAAAGATGTCCTGGGTAGGAATCGGACCAACGAGCTTCGGTTTTGCAGTCAGGCTTCTAACCAAGGTGTCTTTATGAAGCAAGTTATCTTGCGGCATGGCAATGGCGACAATTCATTATTAATGGAATATTTGCTAAATATAATGAATCCAAGAGCTATTTTTAACATACATATATGTATAGTAGAGTCAAACTACTCATATGAAATAAACCAATAAAAGACAAGTAAAACTGAATCTTAAACCCCCTCTAGAACGTACGATGCTTTTGCCACTATCCCATTGCCACAGCATTCTAAACCACACAGGGTACAGGGTTATTGGTAAAACACCGACATCCTCTCAGGACTATGTTACTATCATCATAAACAACAACAAATCTTCAAGATTTCGTTGTCCTATCTAACACATTTCAACTCTGTATTGTACCGTAACAACATACCTACGCTTGCCGCGCACTGTCCTCGTATGCTACGCAGACTTCGTCACATTTAGAGTGTTCAATTTAAATATTTTTAATTTTGTTTGAAAATGTAATGAACTAAAATATGATAATTTTTAAAATGTCGTAGAACAAAAGTTGTTGATTATGATGTTAGTAACATAGTCCTGAGAGGATGTCGGTGTTTTACCAATAACCCTGTATACTCTTAGCGGTACGAATGACAAACACAGATTCATTTATCATTTGATTGTACAAATAAATGTGTGTCTCATTTAATCAGAACGCAATCTGAAGGTCAAGTTCAAAACTTTGATTGTTCAAAAATAGTGATGTAATATTCTATGATATATTTGACGCCCAGTTAAATTGGGACGGTTCCTCTTCCTGGTGACGTGGTGACACAGATAGCTTCCATGACAAATAAGAGGCTACTTATAGACGACCCTTTAAATAAAGATGGAACAAACAGGAACTGAAATAAGAAACTGATTTGGTTGTTGACGATTACTAGCTGTCCCCCGCGGATTCATCGGTGTTATTTTTATTCGTATTCTTTATTGCACACAAACTTACAGCAAAAATACAAAGAACCTGTGTACAATGGCGAGCTTAACCCAGAATTGAGTTTTCTACCAGCAAACCAAGATGCTGTATTGAGATTCTTTACTTCTGGAGGATAATTCAATTGTGCTTTTGATTACTGCTCCGTTTCCGTAGGTCATAGCGTGATGTTATGTAGTCTATATCGTATTCTGATGTATAAGCTACTAGCTTCTGCCCGCGGTTTCGCTCGCGTTAGAAAGAGACAAAAAGGAGCCTATGTTACTCTCCATCCCTTCAACTATCTCCACTTAAAAAATCACGTCAATTTGTCGCTCCGTTTTGCCGTGAAAGAAAGACAAACAGACAGACAGACACACTTTCCCATTTATAATATTAGTATGGATATTAATTACTGTAAAGTTTTGTCAATCAAAATCCGTTAAGTAGTTTTTGCGTGAAAGAGTAATAAACACCCACACACACTCATACACACACATACAAACTTTCGCATTTATAATAAGAAAGATACTAATTAGTAGAATCTATTCGTGTCAGTTCTGTAGTGTATGGGCATGTATAAGTATATGGTAGCTTTGACATGCCCATTTTCTTCGCCACCGACCACCCGACGCGGCGACGGCAGATAGATCAGACAACGCCAGATTCCTGCAGATTTTTAGTCTGTTCAAATAGCCTTTACCAATCTTAAAACTAGTTTAATATAATATTTAATTAATGATTTCATCAACGAAAATTCAAAATTCTTTGTTTAAGCTTTTACCTTCCATTACCTTCCACGCTTACGCTTGTTTTTTTTTTTCGCAGAAGATTTTATGTCCTCTCAACTTTTGAATGATCTCTTTATTTTCCTCTTCTTATTCCATCAAAATTTTTAAGCTTTGTTCTCCATTTTCGTCTACTCTTTTCACTTTAAACTATTTTTTATACGCTCATTCGATTAACTCTGAGTAAGGTTACCTACCGAAATCAGTTTAGTGATCGAGTTACCAATTTTGTATACCTTTAAACAATAAACAACATCTTTCTTGGTATATTGATTGACAGCCAATTCATTTACCGATATTAAAAGGTTATTTGAAGTTCCATCGACATTCTTCTGGCGTGTTTGTTTACTTTGTATTTTTAAGCTGTTTTTAGAGAAGAAAACGGGAGAGAGGAGACAGATATTTCGGCGACTGATTTTTATACGGTCAGAATGAAAAACCTGTTCAAAAGTACTCACAGTACAAAATAAATAAACTTCAATAAATTAATTTTGTTTATTGTTATGTCTGTGCCGGGGCTGCAGAATTGTTCGAGAGAGTTACCGTGGCCCCGGAACATAAGGCAACTGAAGAAGCATGGAGTCTTAATCAGAGAAAGTCTGAAACTCTCCCGCCCCGCCCAGGGCGGTAGAAGTCATTTGATGATGACCAATCACACAAAAAAAATATGTCTGTGTTAACAAGCTTCCCTCCAATTGTTCCAGATCCTTCCATACATTGACGGCTTCAACCACGTGTCGAAGATAGCCGCCCTCACGGACGTGGAGATCAGCCTGGTGCGCGCGTGCGTTCAGAATCTAGTCTACTACGGAGTGGTCACGCTCGTGCCCATCTTCCAGTACTGTGCTGTAAGTACAAAGATGGTTTAAAAGGGTCTAGGACTAAAAATAAATTATTTTGCGAAAAACCTTCCTTCAGGGACATATTTGAAAGGAAAAGGAAGCCCAGAGAGCTTCGCAGGTACCGACTTTCGAAATTTTTTCCTTTAATGTCTTTGAAGAATGATTTCGTTACGTAAAAAAGAGAGAGTCACAATAATATATATATATTCTTAAAATATTTTTTAAATGTTTTTGAGGTGTGTACCGAAGGTCAGATCTTAACAAAATTTATGTGGGACCACTTTAGGAGTGTACTCTTTCAAATATCATTCAAATCGATGCACAACAATTGTTTAAGAAATCGCAGTAACAAATACTATATACTCTTACTTTTTACTTTGGTTGAAAAGTAGGCAATTTATTATAGAACCTGTAATCTCCAATTCCGTATCTCGACCTTAGTCCAATGTTATCTCGCTCTTTGTATCATAAATCTTGTGTTTTATAATAAAGATATTATTATTATTTATTATTATTAGTCCTCTGACAGATGTAGAATCTTAATTGGCTTTCATTGACATCTAATTATCCTGTACCTAACTTCCAGGTGTACAGTGCTACCCCTAAGTTAAGGCAACTGACTCGATGCGCAGGGCTGCAGCGACAATGTGTGGACTTCTGTGCAAGATCTCGTAAGTACACAAACCTGAGTTCCTTTCAACAACATAAGGTCGGCTTTAGCTTAACTGGAGGCCGCAGGGTACCGGTGTTTACATAGAGCTACCTGCCTAAAAGATTTTAACGACGCAGTCACTCGGTAACACGATAACCATTGGTTAGACTAAGAGAGAAAGAGATCAACGAAAGCAAGTCAAGACTTACTTTCCGAGGCATGCGATATTAGTGCTGTCATAAATTAACTTGGAAAGTTAGTCACATTAGCATTTACTTGCCTAATTTTAGTCAAATAGTCAAATCGTTTATTTTCATTAGGCCAAAAAAGGCACTTTGAAACGTCATTTACAAAAGTGATTCTAGTTGCCCATTCCAAAATGAAGTTTCGTATGGAGAAGAATGGGCAAGAAACTCCATACTTACTCTTTTAAAAAAAATCGTGTCACAAAGTTTTTTTTTACATGGTTAACTGTAAATGAGAATGAATATAATCCAAAAACCATTTCCGTCAAAAATTACATGTATATAATAAAACCGGCCAAGAGCGTGTCGGGCCACGCTCAATGTAGGGTTCCGTAGTTTCCCGTCCGTCACAATAAGTGTTCCCACTTATAAGTTAAAAAAAAAGGCTATTTGTTACGTTGACATACTGTACGCAGAAATTATTTTGTACAACCTTTTTGTCTTTTTTGTAACAAAACTGTTCTTTCTATCAAGTTCAAAATAATTTTCCTAGAAAGTACTTATAAAGTTCTACTTTCCAGATTTTTTTCATATTTTTTAAACCTACGGGTCAAAAGTTAGAGGGGGGGGACGCTTTAATTTTTCCTTTTGGAGCGATTATTTCCGATATTATTGACATTATCAAAAACTGATTTTAGTAAACCCCTTTTCATTTTTAAATACCTATCCAACAATATATCACACGTCAGGGTTGAAATTAAAAAAAAAATCACTTCCCTCTTTACATATAGGGGGGCTACCCTAATAAAACATTTTTTTCCAATTTTTATTTTACCACTTTGTCGGCGTGGTTGATATACATATTGGTACCAAATTTCAGCTTTCTAGTGCTAACGGTCACAGAGATTAAGCGAGGACGGACGGACAGACAGACAGACATGGCGAAACTATAAGGGTTCCTAGTTGACTACGGAACCCTAAAAAGCAACTACTAATTTATATAAATAGGAAATGGAAGCTACATAATGTCAGCGAGCATAGTGTTCACAAGTTTACAAATAAACAACATTCCTCAAACAATAAAAATAAAAATAAAAATAATGTGTAAAAATAATGTGTGAGCCAGCGCAATGTTTATTTAGAAGAAAATAAATAAGCAAAAATATGTCTAAATTTCTAATTTGAACAGTACTTAATTATTATCTGTTTGAATTTGCAACCTGTTTGGTTTTGTCTACACTGTGGATTATCCCATGGAGCAGGACCAGCATGTTTCCAAGCATTTTTATCTTCTATATAATCATCTAATTTATAATGTGCTTGTCGACAAAGTGTATTCTTAATATGTGTTTTAAATTTCCTTTCGTTTAGATTTAATATTTCACAAGGAATTTTGTTGTAACATTTAACACAGTACCCCATAAACGATGTTTTTACTTTAGACAGTCTAAAATAAGGTTGTGCTATTTTATCTTTATTTCTAGTGTTTTTAACCCGCAACTTCATGTATAAGAAGTGGGTGCCTTAACCACTGGGCCATAATGACCTGGCTGTGTCCCTCTTTCCATTGGCTATAAATAAATAACATTATGTTTGTGAGATTTACGTGCATCAGTAAATTTTTGTATTACCAAATATGTTCTAGGTGCTTTTGATTAATAAAAATGAAGAGGTCTTTTTGCTTATTTAAACACTTTCTTTACCAGAAGATTTGGAAAATTCTTTCTATATGTATATGACCCCCGGGAACTGGGCAATAACCGAAGACGTGGATCGGATAAAACGGGGTAGCTAGTATTATAGTATAGGGACAACATTGATCGAAGTTACGAGGTTACCTCTGGGAGTACAAATCCAATTCTAAAAAACCTTACACTAATAGAAAGCTACACTATTGTCGATTGCTAGATCGTAGGTTAGGTTTTATGACATACTTACACGCTGAAGTAGCTGGGCCGTAAAATTTCGGCCAAGAGCGAGCGGTGGGGGATAGGGATAGGGGGTCGTCTATAAAAAAAAGACTGAAGTAGAATCTAGTCATCCAATAAAAAGTCGGTCGTGGACGGATCCAGGGAGAGTCATAAAGGTCATGTGCCTTGCCCTGCCCAAAGTCTAGGTCAGTTACTGATAATACCCTATAATCTGCATCATCCCTAAGGTACAGTCAGCACCAAAAGTCGATGAACAGAATCAACATAACAAAACACCTGTGTTACCTTCTCCCTCCTGAGTGAAGGGCTTGGCTTTTGTGACTCCCCCCTGACTTTTAAAGGCTGGATCTGGTCTTGACTCAAAGCAATAACTCTTGTCAACTTGTTTTAGCTCGCCAGCTGCCCAAAGTAAGCGATATATTCCGCATGTACGCTGGCATGTCATACGGGAGTACCATCAGGGACCTCTGCAGAAGAATGAAACCTCAGGAACTCGCCATCAACGAGAGGAAACTGGTGCTGTTCGGAGTACTCGAGGGGCTTATACGAAGGGTCTATAAGGTGAGGTTTTTGAGTGTTATTTAATCTGGAACTGGGAAGAAAGGAAAGCAGATATTATTGTGTGTTACTGTGCTAAAAGAAGATTATTGTAATAGCTGTTTAAAAACTAAAATGTAAATATAATAAGTATAGAATTCTAAATTGTGAAAATGTTTTTAATTAATAAAACTTAACTCATAAAGGTCATAGCTCATTAGAGCCACCCGGCAGCCACTCCGCACCGACTCGCCTTATAACCGAGGCGATCCGGTGACGCTACGGAGTTGATATAGTGAGCGCATGCTCATACAAAAATCCATATAAAGAATACTAGCCGCAGGAGGCGAGTCGGTGCGGAGTGGCTGCCGGGTGGCTGTAATGAGCTATGACCTTAAAGCCGCTGTATTTTCAATTGCGAAGCGCGGGAATCACTAACGAGACACTCTCAATCTATTGCTGTCTTTATTTTATCCCTTTAGAGTGACAAAAACAGCAAGAGCTTTGAGAGCGACTTAAAATTAAGTGATGTTAGAGTATTCGGGGGTTAGCCGTTCACCTTTTGTAAATGTAAACTAATAAAACTCCGTTTAATTTCCAGTTCCCAATAACGCTACACAATGACGACACTGCCTCAATCCTGAGCGACCACAGCCAGCCACTGGTACGCACCTACAACGGGCTAGTCTGTCTCGACGAACTGTGCTGTCAGAGCGGCCTGTCAGCACTACAGATAGAAGAACAGCTAGAAAGAGACAGCAACGTTGTTTTCATCGTCAAATGAGAGAGACAGAACATTTTTGTTAGCAACTTTTTTACGCGCGTTTGGAGGTCGTTTTGATGTGTTTTGATGTGGATACACAAGGTACTTTTATATTTAACTTATGTTGTAAAAAAGGTAGCTGTTTTGTGACAGTTTGTCTCTCGAAATTTTGATCAGATTGCGATAAAAGTTTCTATAAAAAAAGAGCTACACTGTTGTTATATGGTATGTTTTTGTATGACTTTCACGCAGACGAAATTGTGGTCAGAAGTTAGTGACAGAACGCCTAGTATACACTTGAGGTATGCATAGGTATTCTATTGCGTTCGTTTTTTATGTCCGTTGTTGAGAAATAATAATGTGATATCCTAAACTGGGGATAAGTATGAAAAGTGATGGATAGCACTTTATTTTACAAAAATGGATTTCAAATGTAATGTTTCTCCATAAATCTTTGATGATATTTGACGGAAAATAAAATCACTTTCTGAACCCTGATATAATTAAATTACTCAATAAATAATGTGACTGTAAGTGCCAAATGCTAAATGCAAATGATTAAAATACCATTTGTTGCTGCTCTTTGAGAGCTGAAGAATAAAGAAAGGTTACATTATTTTATAATTACGATATAAGATTTACCTTGTTCATATTAAACTGAACGAGCTTTCATATTGGGGGTATCTAAGTAGAAGAATTTAAGGTCAAGCGCAGGCGGACTCTCAGACGAAGGGTTCTGTGCTATAACCACTATTGAGTATCAATATTGAAAAAAATACGTCGAATAATCCACGTTGCCTATATGCCATCCCATTTCCTCCTATATGTCATCAACATTTCTTTACACTGACCTCTAAAAATACCTTGATACAATGGAAAATAAGTTTTGAAGATACTATTATTAGTTTAAAAGAAACAACGAATCGTGTTTGCAATGCAATGGAAAAGGTATACTACAATCTGTCAAATTTCTTTAATAGAATTTAAACTCTATCGGTAAAAGAATTAGGTTTAAATTAGATTGGTTCAATTTGACAGTTCTGGGTAACTTGACGTGCGTTTGTACTAAGAACGTAGATGTTATACATATATGTTATGTTAAGTATGAGTTATTCAAGTACAATTGTATATTTTGTAATCACTGTGTATATTCGCAAATCAATGTAAATTTTTGTAATCTTGTATTTTCTTAACATTATAATACTATTATTTGATGACATTGATGTAAGATTATCTTTGTATAAATGTTTTATAAATGTATAATTGTATAATAATGTATGAAAACGATTGTCTTATAGAGCTGTAATCGATACAACTAAAGTAGAAATGTATAATTATGTATATCTATAAAAATATGCAATTTTAATATTTTACTTACTGACTTATATTTTTGTATAGCCATAGTATACACTTTCGTATAAAATATTACCCTACCTACTATTTAGAGAGCTAGATTTTCTATTTTCAGACTACAATATTTATAATATTTCTATTGAATAATAAATAACATCAATTTACTATGAACGCAGTAAACTAGGGCATGGCCCGCACGATACATTCAAATTAAGATACTGGAAGTGAGTGCTATCGTGTGTTCCATGCCTAAGTTTGACGTTCAAAAAACTGCTCAATCTTCTTAGTTTTAACATATTTTTATAAACTTTTTTTTAATATTATACAAATGTACATATTGACCGGTCAATCCGTGAAGGTGCTAAATATTTTTATTCTATATGTAACAGGTATGCAAGCTTATTTCTTAAGTAAATAAAGAGAAAACCAAAGAAAATACTGATGAAAAATATTTAGGTTCATTTTCTTATGGTTTGACGCAGATTTTAGATGATTCGTACAACAGGTTTAGTTTATTAATAAATAAAATATAAAACAAGTATGGAAGTACATGACTGAAAACATTTTACGACGAACCAATTTAAAAAGCTTTTTTTAACAATACACAACTTGAATTATTATTTAACTAAATTGTGCCCAAAATCATTAGTTCATTCAAGTTTTTTTTGTAAAAATATTTTAGTTACCAATTCATATTTTAATGACCTGTCAACAATTTAAAAGAAAAAGAATGTAAGTACAGATTAAAATTAAAATCCCACCGATTGTTGATAAACACTTACTAAAATATTTTTACAATACCTATACAATACTCCATTTCTTTAGGTATTTACTGAAGGTCTGTAAATCTGGACATGTCTTTTCTCCTGAAAAATAGTATATACAAAGATTATTTCAATCTAGTTAATAATCTACCAACGGTTTAAGTAATTAACTAATTTATCTATAATATGTATGTATTTATAAATAATTATATAAGTATGTATATCAGTTGTCTGGTTACCATAACAATCAGATAACCGTGTGTGAGTTGTCCCAGTAAATATATAAAAAAAAAAAAATTATAATCATTTATGGACAACATTTTGAGACAATTTTTAATAAAAGACATGTCTGTCAAGATTGTTTACTATTTATATCTAAATAAATGGAGTACTGAGCACATAATAAAAATAAAGCTAAACAAAGAATTTCCTAAACGATACATCTAGTGGTGTCTAGTCGTGTTTTGTTAAATCTGTATATTTGTCGAATGTATGTCATATTGTAGGTATAGACTTTAGCCGGCTATAGTCAGCTTTATCCGGTTATTTTTATTATTATCCAAATATTCTCTCGTCAGCTTATTTTTTTGTTAATTGTAAAGGCGTGTTTAGACTCTTGTGTACGTAATTCACGAAAATAAAAGCATTATTGTCAAGAAATATACTCTATATTGTTGCAAGGTGCTCCACACAGGAAGCTCAGACAATACTTTATATAAGTAATACTACAAATTTTATTAATGGTTACAGCAACAGCTACGCCTGTGCAGTTTCTTAAAGTTATACGAAAAGCGTCATAAAGACCTAGTTGCGAGTTGCAAGTTGCTTGTTGCGGCGACTCGGAGTTCAAAGTTTTATCGCCTGTGGAACATTTAAGTGATAAAACTTATTCTAATGTAATGGCACATATGATTTGAAAACCTTCAGAGATGAGAAAGAGATAAGAAATTGCAAAAAAAAACACATTTAACAGTAATTTTATAAACAGACTTTTGAACACGCCAAAACTAGTCAGGATTCTATTGTGCCTTATTTCTTGTATATTTCAAATTATGTTGTAATCAATGCATAATATTACTTAGTTATTGTTATTGGATATTATCGTTATTTTAAGAGATTATCACCATGTGCTGTTGTCGTCATGTTTATTGTTAGTTCATTTGTTTCATTTTATATGAGAAAATTATGTTAACCTGTTTAAATTAGGTGCCTCATTATTTTTTAATAATCGTCAATAAAACGATGTAATTTTGTATTGGACAAATCATCCAACTGACGTACTTTATAAGCTGTCTGCGCTATTTTTTAAATAAAGTCAAATTAATTAGCCCTCATTAACTAAGTCCGTTTGTCTACCGCCGCCGTCACCGTCAATCATAACGAGAACGCGATGGCGGCACCGAAGTGGCGGTATAAGCCGGTGCATTAAAGAAAGGAATCTTAAATGGCGGCATGTACTTGCGTTGACAGATAATACCGTCAGCATATAAAATTTAAAGTTAATGTTTTTTCATTAAAATATATTAATGATTTTTTATTGTTTTCACCGGAAACAGTGCCTACTTTTACAACAATAACAAACAGGTAACAACGGAAAAATAATAGAAAACTATAACAAGATATTCGTAAAAAGGATCACTGAGCGCGTCAAGGCAGCGTGGAAGCAAATCAAGACATTTTTTTTATTTTGATGGTACGCGCGCGAGTGAGTATAGACGGCACTAGTGTGCGAGCGAGAGAACACGATAAGCGCCGCCATTTTAGATTCCTTTCTTTAATGAACCAGGTTATACTACATTTACTATAGCCGCGTGTCCATCGCACGCAGTGGCGTATTTACCCTAGGGCCAAGGGGGCCATGGCCCGGGGCGGCACACTGCGAAGGGCGGCGAAGCCGCCCCCGCAGCTTTTTCATGGCGCCGCTTATTGTCAAGTTTACCTACAATATTTTTTTATTTTAATTGATAACATACCATAAAAAAAAATACTGTAAAAAAACCAAGTCTCACAACTTAGTGCTCCTACTGCGAGGGGCGACAAAGCCGCCCCCGCAGCTTTTTCAGGGCGCCTCTTATTGTCAAGTCTCACAACTTAGTGCTCCTACTGCGAGGGGCGACAAAGCCGCCCCCGCAGCTTTTTCAGGGCGCCTCTTATTGTCAAGTCTCACAACTTAGTTCTTCTACTGCGAGGTGCGACAAAGCCGCCCCCGCATCTTTTTCAGGGCGCCTCTTATAGTCAAGTCTCACAACTTAGTGCTCCTACTGCGAGGGGCGACAAAGCCGCAGCTTTTTCAGGGCGCCTCTTATTTTCAAGTCTCACAACTTAGTTCTTCTACTGCGAGGGGCGACAAAGCCGCCCCCGCAGCTTTTTCAGGGCGCCTTGAAAACCAACAACGGAATTTCGTAAATATGGTGTATCACCAAAATTACAAAATATTCAAGTTTTTCTTATTTATACACTAAATGTATTCTATAGAAGCTTCATGTCTGCAAGTAATGAATTATGGAGTATCTTGCCAATTCCTCTCCATACAAAAAACTACATTTTGGAGTGGCCAACTAGATTCACATACTTATTTGTTTTGAAAATAACGTTTCAAAGTGCCTTTTTTGTTCTAATTAAAATAAATGCTTTGACTATTGACTATAGAGTTTTGATAATCGGTCAGTTAAGCCGCGGCAAAATTAAGAATCTTTTTCTAGTTATTATTCTTAAAGTACTGGTTAAAATTGAATTAAAGAAATATACCGTGTGTATGCTTGTTTAGTTATAGTAAATTCAGGCTTCTAGTTCTTGGCTTTATGCACAAGGAAGATAAAGGACGGTCAAATTTGACTTTTGACTTTTTTGGTCTGAACTGCTTTTAGAAAAGGATGGTATGTTATGGATGAAAGAATGCCATTTTTGCTCCATTTGGTAAGGGCACTGCCATGCCCCCAGATATTAATGCATCAAATCCTACTGAATTCTAAAAATATTTGCATTTAATATATTGTTATTTTTTTAGGAAGGTATGAAGTAACTAAAATTTATAAAAAAAAAAAAATTATCATCGCCTAATGGGGCGGCAATGCTAACTGGCCCGGGGCGCCAAATCTGTAAATACGCCTCTGATCGCACGTCACGTCACCTCGTGCTCAAATCGGCTCGCCGTCATCTCATTCTCGTTGACCGACGTTGACGGTGACGGCGGCGGTGGACAAAAGGCTTTAGTGTCATTATCCACGGAGCGTATGTATATCTATGATGCAGAGCCTGACTGTTTATTAATTTTAAATCAATTCTAATTGTTATTTTACTATCATTTGAAAATTCTTTAGATTTATAGGGAATAAATTGTTTTTTTTTCTGAGATGTGTTCAATGAAAACCTATATTAAGTTGTTTTAAATTTCCATTATTGATTATCATTTTGGATACATGTGTAAGTACCTATACCTACATAAATGTTAATTTAGACTTTAGACTCATTAAAATTGATTATTTTTATACTTCGGATTTCGTTTTATTTGAATGAATCACATTTATAATTAGTGGGTTGTCTACATAATTGGATTTCTAGTATTTTTTAATTAATTAGTATAAACCCAAATAATTATGTTCCGAAACTGTATTTGACGTAGTTTATGTTAGCGCCATCTATCGTGAGCTCAGCACAATTAGTTTATGTGCTGTTTTATCCTACTCTGCCCCCTCCCTCTTTGCACGCTGCTGTTACCGTACCTTGCACGACGTTTCAAATCACTCTTGTAACATTTGTGACACCATCCCAAGCATTTTCATTGGCTAAACGTCTTAGTCTTACTAAGTAGCAGTGCAAGGAGAAATTGTAGCCAATGATCACGCATTATTAACCTTTTGACGACCAAGCGGCAGCCGGTTGTCGCCATGCTATTGTCTCTTAAGGTACAATTCCGAGACGGGCCGCAGACCGCAAACTGCAACCGCAAACTGCAAGCGACACCACTTGTTTCTATGAATATCTATGAAATTGATTCCAAGCGCGACTACACTGCTGCCTGCAGTCGCGGCGCGCAGCGTGCAGCCGCGGCGCGCAGCGACCGCTGGCTGCAGCGCCAGTCGTGTCGCGAACCGCAGAGTTCACACGTACAAAAATAACAAAAATGTCTACTTTTTCGGAAGACGATGAAGAGAAACTCATTAACTTTGTTGCTGGTCATCCAGTTCTTTACGATACATTAGTACACTATCGGTAGAGTCCAACATTGTGTCTCGCACGAAGGCACTGGAACAACTGAGGCACGGTTCTGTGCATTGTGCAGTCACGGCATGCAGCCGCGGTTGGAATAGCGACCGCAGGCAGCATTGCGGTAACTGCAGCCGGTAGCCGCAGTGTCGCCTGCGGTTGCAGTCTGCCGCCCGTCTCGGAATTGAACCTTAATCAGTCGAATCACGAGTGATTAAGGGTTTAAAGGGGCGTGGCGTGTTACTGCTTTAACTCTCAATTCCTCATTTTGTGTTATCGTGCTGTATGTGCCCCTCGTGAGTGTTCTATACCCCGTATGCGTTATTATTTGAAAGTGAAGTGCAAAAGGAACTTGCAAGATGAGGCAAACATTGGATTGGAACGGGAGTTAACACTACGAAAGCATACACTTCAGCCGATAACAGTAAGTACCTACTTATTTTTAAAAACTGTCAGAATTACTAAATTACCGTTATTTGCGAATAAATGAATAAATTAGTTACATGAGTGCGGGTAGGAGGGTTATTGTTCATGTACATGTGCGGTTTGGAAACATACGCATAATATCGTCTCGGATATGTTAACACCATAAAGGACAACTGGACAAAATTATCCAAAAAAAAAAATGCGCGGTCATATCTAAAATGATTCCCAACAGTTACACGTACCTTAAACTACTACTATGAATTTGACCCCAAAAACTGCCTTTTTTCAGTCGTGACAAAATAAAGAAAACATTGTAAAATACAAGGAAGAGCAGATCCGTAATTGTAGTTTACGGTATATGTGACTTTTACACACTGTAAATTTACATTAGGAATATTTTTTATGTGGTCCAATGTGATGTAAAAATTGCGTGATGTCTTTTATTATTTGTCCTTGTTTGTCACATTGTGCCACACTAGGTAGGTATATCATCTGTGGATGCATGACCTTAATGCTCGGTACACACGACAACGATTTATCGCTACGATTTGACTAGTGGCTCAAATCGCTATTACAATGGTCGTTCGATGATCGATTTTTGACGAGTAAGGTTAAACTTTTGTGTCACTCTCTCTGGCTTGGCCACAATCAGGGACTTTAATTTTGATAACACAAAAAAATAGTCGTTAATTGGTCGAAATTTGTCGCCAAATATCAGAAATAGTCGTTCACTAGTTCAAAAGTTAATAAGAGTTTATAGGTGGCCGCTCTGGAGAGAGTCTCCCCAGCTTGGCCACATGTATATCTCGAAATCTAGGGCACCTAGTGAAGATCTGTTTTTAGAAAAAAAATGTCGCTAAATAGTCGAAATTAGTCGCCAAATATCAGAGAGAGTGACACTAAACTTTTGACACAGTTTTTCAAGAGAAATTCAAATGAAAGACAACATTCAAATACAGTACTTAGTGATTTATTTGTATATAACACATAAGTTACAAAATACATAAACAGTTATATATAAGGTAACAAAAAACGTGACTAGCGATACAGACACGAGCATACGAGTCGCTGTGGAGGACATTGTGACACTGTGGCGTTTCTAATGCACATGGAATATTATCCTCCAGACAAAGAGATCTAGTAAATTACCGTTTTGTTCTTCAAAGCTTGCGCACACGCATGCCTTGTATGCTAAGCTCAAATTCACTGCAAATACCTACCGTACAAATAGTTACTAATTAACTTTTTTATCTACAAGGGAGTATACTTTTTCATAAACAATATATACGAAAGTATTTTTTTGTTTATTTCGTGTTAAGTGCACCGCATTTTTGTCACATATTAGTGTCGTTGGCGTACAGTACCCCTACCATGAGTTGTTATCGAAAACCTACTCGCTACCATAGGCGTAAAAATGATGTGACAGTCAATAATCCGACTAAATAGTAAGGTTGGCTGTTAGTGAACTACTTTAGGGATTTAGTGGTTGTTTAATTATGATTCCCAATATGTCACTGTCAATTCTATCTGCCACCGCTAGGGGGCGCTTTGCAACATTTCATACAATTTATTTACGGAGACGCTAGCGAATTTATTGATGTAAACTCATGGTAGAGCTACTGAACAAGCGTTTGCTTGTCACGTATATGTGACAAGATGAGAGAATTGCCTCTTGCGCTTTTACTCCACTCCCTTAGAGAATTTCAACTTTTATTATGGCTTCGACAGGGCCAATCAAAATGTTGGTTATACTACCCTCTCTCAAACATACCAGAAAAAATCAAGTTCGCACTGGTGTCTAGAGGATAAATAGTCCATGTTAAGTTCTAAACCACAAACAAAAAAATAATTTCATTTCAACTTTATTATCCGTATCAACAGAAAGACAGAATACAAATCAACAGAATTCAATTTGTTGGCGCCAAAAAAAAACTACACAGATTATGCAATATTTAAGACTGTGTAAGTGGGCCAAACTATGAAGCATTTAGTGCAAACGTGATTGCAGACTACTTTTATTCACTAAGTTAATTTATTCGTAAAATAATCCTAATTCAGATATTATAAGAGAACCCATCACTTTGTGATAACCGAAAAAGAATCTTATTTTCATAGTCTTGTAGCACATTTTACGACAGTCGGTTATAAATTATTACAAGGTGGATAACACCATGACAAAAAAATTATGCGAGGATTTGAGTTAAATATTTAAAAAATTACAACGCCACAGTCCCAAAAAAATATTTGAACACTAGATGCCCCATATTTAAACAATTCTGTAAACTAAATTAATAAAAAAAACTTCCTTCGTGGAATATAATTATTTTTCAACTACCTCTTACATTTTGAGACCTAAATATTATAAAATAAACTGTAAATATATGAAAAACTCAGGTTTGATTGAAAATAAACTAAATAAATGGGTAAAGTTGATAATGCGTCAACAATGACCGACCATAGATGAAAATGCATGAACAGTCATTCATGCTGACTTAAATTGCAATTATTATCGACAAAATATGAAATTAATGAGTTTGGTCACTACCATGTTTTCTCTCCTGTCTAATTACACAAGAAAAAGGCACAAAAAGCAACCTAGTCTGTCCAGTCATTGTCAACAAAGAACATTATCAACTTTACCCAAAGGATATATTTTGGCACTGCACAAAGTGTAGAAAATTAGAACGCTTCTTTATTATTACAATATAATACTTGATTAGTGTTCATTATTGTAAAAAATAAACCCTTATTGTTTATGTTTTGTTTGGCATTGTGTTTGCTGTGTGAAATTGTTCGTAGTTCAACCTTTCGCGAGATAAATTTCAGCACACGTTTATAACTATACTTATGCCAAATTAACAGTCAAAAGTTTGAGCATAAAAAATGTTAATTTAATAACAACCTATATTATGTTTAATTTGACTTTATAAGAATCTAATAAGTGCTAATGCTGTTTTTAAAGTCGTACATAAATAAATTTGCAGTCCTGAATAGACATGTTATTGATAAAACATGCAACAAGTTATTACATACCTAAATTTTTGTTTTATTTGTTGTCGAAAATTGTTCAACGAATTTGGTGGAAGTATAGTATAAATCTTTTTTTATCTATGGCGTATTTTTTTATTTAACAACTTTTGGAAACATTAACATCCCGCACTATGCTTAGTCAAAGAAGCAAAAAGGAGCGTTATACACGTCATAAAACCGAAACGAGTACTCTATGGTCGTCTCGAATAATAAGGCATTTATTTCACACAGTAAACACAACCTTATTTAAAAATAATTTGATTTCTATTTCTGTTTTAAACAAGACGAAAAGAACCATTTTTTCCACATAGGTTTAATTACAGTAACTTACGATCTATTTGCTAACTTATAATATTTCGCTTTATATTTTATATAATACACATCTCACACTCACTGTGTTCTGAATTATACCATATTGTATTGTTATTAATAGATAAATTTGTTTGTATGAAGGTTATCACCTATCTGTGTAACTCTTCGACAGATAGCTATATTTATGGTCTGTGGTATACTAGAATCATGCTTACGACGACGTCGTAAACAAAAGTTAGTACCGACAAAAAAACAACAACATTGAGACACCGGATAGAAGTAAATTTACTAACGTTATATTTCAACTTTTAAAGTTGGAACGGAAAAGTAATCAAAGAAACACTTTTGCAACGGTTACAAACTTTGAATTCTCAACGCTGATTGGTCTACAGTTCGTAATGAACGGAAACACCCGAAAACTGGCGAATGCAAAACTGCCCGAAAACTGGCATTGAGGTATATAAGAAGTACATTAAATCAAAGAAACGCGCTTTACCTAAATTATAAACCTTAAACCTATATCATATAAGGTTTATAATCAAATAAACTAAGCTTTCTGTTGTACTATTTCCTAAGTGTTGGCATAATTCAAAACACACAAACATTATCCTTAACACTCATAAATAAAGTTTATACTAACATGTATCTATACATAGCAAAAGGAATGGCCTACTAATATATAGGGAATTGGGTGGTGTAAGTGGCTGTAGAAATTTAAATAAGTAACTTTTAAAGGCAGTGTTTCGCTGCTATTCCGTGAGAGATTGGTAAGGCTGGACAAGACAGTAGTTTAATGTCGATAGCCAATTGCATGTGTTGACATTAGCAATCCAAAATGGCGCCCAAGGCAAAAAGTTGCAGTTTTTGTGAATTTCTTTTATATTAGTACTTGTTAAGGGTCTGCTGTTATCATGACAATTTATTGTCATAATACTGCCACGTGATACTAACCCTTTTGATCACTGACGATTTTGTTGTTTAATTTATGGTATTGTGTGGTTCACTCAACTGGTATCTGAGCAGAATTGTATAAAAACAGATACACTATATTTTACTGAAAAATATAACGAAAGTAATATAAAAAAATCGATATACTTAATATGAATTTGTTTATCATGCAATATTTTGATTTTTAAAAGGTGCCCGGGGTGTGCTATACGGTAGGGCCCCATTTCCCTCACCCTAAATACGTCTCTGCTTGTTGGCGATACGTAAAAATCATTAATATCGTTGTGGAATAATGACATATGCGAGGGGAAAAAAACGAAGTAAATTAAAAAAATCAAATGTCTACACATACTGTTGGCTCTGTCGACACAAAAATGCTGTTTTTCTATGCACACCTTAAGACACGTTATGAGCGAATTGTTCCACATTGCATCAAACTAAAATTTTTGCATAATAATTAAATATTTTTGAGGCACAAGCAGCCAAAACATAGGTACTTAAAATCTATGTATTTTGACAAAGAAAGCGAAGTGAAACAATTCGCACAGACCTGTGTTATCAGAAAATATCATGGTGCGACTTTAGTTGGCATATTTGGCAACGCATTCACGTTACTTAGGTATTACAAACTGTACTCTAGAAATATTAGAATAAGGTTCATATTACTTTGCATCGAACACACAAATGTTTTGCGTAATACGCCAATCCCACCATTGTAAATGTTTGGCAGGCAACCTTGTTCCATTTTCAAAAACATTTCTACATATAGTTGTAAAGCAAGGCATCCACCAAAGACGGGCCGGAATGGTCCGACCAGCATTTTTGCGTACACCGCGTTTCATCTCACTGCGCCTCTAGTCGACGCAGCTTCATGTAAATTATCATGCAGATTTTTACGACCCGGCCCGCCTAGACACCCACCTTTATAAAACAGCAATGTTATTTATCATACCACCCTATATAACAAAATAAATAAGGAAAATCAGCTCGCCAGCCAAAATGTAATTTTATTTTAGATGAAAAAATCAGTCAATTTATTTTTATTATGCTTTCTCTTGCACAAAAGTGTTCGTCAAAAAGATTGAATACTAAATAAAGTCAAAATTCATTGTTTTCCGTATAATAAACATTAGGAACGAAATAAAACACACAAAGGTGCACTTTAGGATCAAAGTAATAGTGGCCATTTTAGCACTTTGGAGAAATACAATGGCGGCATGACATAATATGACGTCACTCGATATATTAAAGAATGTCAGGCGGGATTATATCGACTTGGTGGGGCAATTGTAACCATGGAAAGATTGAACTCTATACTTATTAATTACAATTACTCCAATGTAATTTACTTCCACCCGACAATATCATTATTCATTTCCAATTTTAAAACAAATTAAACCGATCACCAATGACAACACCAACAAAAATGGCGCTCACATCAAATGACGTCACTGTCAGCCATGATTGCTTTCTCTAGTCAGCCATCCAGTACTCCCAAAAGGTAGGAATTATTTTATATGTAGTGATTGAAATCATAAATATGTATATTCTACACTAATTCTATATTAAACGAATATTAGGCTTATGACACAGCTAATACGGCCTTTCTACTAGGAATATTCTTTTCGAACACTATACATGTTGTTTGGTAATGTTTAATTGTGTTTATTTTATAGCTGCCTACCTGTTTTGGGCAGTTGTATATTGAAAAATTATTAGAATAACCCTGGGCTTGAAAATTGGTCTCGCCTCTCATTGTGCGTGTACGCCGTTGATTCTGTACGTTATCTTTCTCCATAAAAGTCTGATTACCATATCAAAGGAACATGTAACAACTTTATAACAAGTTGATGCATTTTTTTTTTATAGGGATATCACTAAAATTCTACTCCCACCCTGGAGAAAGAGGAAGGCGGGACGAAGTGTCACACTTTTACTGACTAAAACCCACCTTTGTTCCTTCGGTTGCCCTTTATGTTCCGGGGCCGTGGTAACTATTAGAACTATTCCGTAACCCCGGCAGGCGTTGGACCCAGAGGGGCCCGTCACGTGCTAACAAGTTAATGGAAGCAAGATTAAGAGCACATGAAGTTTTACACTTGCAGTGGGAGTCTTCTACCCATAAGGGTACGGGACCAAGGGGACCAAGGGGACGGGGTAAGGACCATAAGGTCGTTACACATGTAATAATAAAGATACAAAGTCCGATGTGTCATTCCATCCCCAAGGGGGCTTGCCAATGTCCTTGTTCGAGGGGCAAAGTCGACTCGCGGAGACCCTATTATTGATTTTAGCTGAAATTAGATTCCAATAGACGAAAGTACCTGTGGGGGTTATACAAATGCACTAGATGATAACCACAGAGTGTAAGACTATTGCAATACATGGCAAATAAACTTATAATTACATTTTCATTAACCCAATTAAACATTACCAAACAGCGTAATTACAATATGTAAAATCGAGAAGGATTACTTTATTTTTACATAAATTGCTTGGTCGCCTAAATACGACTTGTGTATAACATCAATAAATGAAATAAACTTCGGGAACTTTACAATTTTAGTGCGATCGTCTTGTTGCATTTTCTTTATTTTTAGTTTTATTAACATTTATCTGATTAAATTTGTGGTAATAATAAAAAAACTGATTTCCATTATTTAATTTAGGGATGAGTTTTCAATCGTAACAGAACTTTTATCCAAAGAATAAATAGTATACATAAATATTTTCTATACGAAAGCTGTCAATCACATTAATTCTTCAGATGAAAGTTATCACATGATTGATAAATCACTCTTTTGTTTTCTAAGTTAAATATACCCACTTTGAATGAGTAGCCTACGATTTAAGTTCAAATGTATAATTTTAATGCAGAAAAACGTCCAACATTATACATTTCAAAACAGCTTGAACAAAACGACCGCACAACCTATCTTCACGATATATAGAGATTCACATAAATATATGCACTATTCGATTTAAGGCAAATGTCTAGTTAAGTTTGAGACTCGCAAGCGCCGCGTTACTCTGTATAATACAACTATACTAACGTATAAATATATATTTATATACGGTACAGTGGGCGTGCGTTATACTGTATATAATTACAATTATACTTATCGTTGCTAGCCTGAACACATCTCTGAGTGTTCGTCCCATGCTGCCACCTAAAACGAAATATATAATAGTTTTTAGATTGTATGAGATAATAATACCATGCTTTTATTGTTTTATTGCAGGGCAAAGATGTTGGGAAGGGAAGTGTCGTGATGGCCCAGTGGATATGGCGCCCGCCTCTCGTGTAAGAGGTTGTGTTGTGGTTCGAATCCGGGCAAGTACCAATGTGACTTTTTCAATTCATATGTACTTTCTAAAGTTTATCTTAGACACCACTGACATCCCGTGCCTCGGAAAGCACGTAAAGCCGTTGGTCCCGGTTGTCATTCGAAGAACTTTGGCAGTCGTTACTGGTTAGCCAGAAACTCTGACCAGTCTAACCAAGAGGTATCGTGTCGCCCAGTTACTGGGTTGTAGAGGTCAGATAGGCAGTCGCTCCTCGTAAAACACCGGTATCCAGCTGAATCCGTTTAGGCTGGCAGCCGACCCCAACACGGTTGGGAAAAGGCTAGGGAGATGATGAAAGATGTTGGGAAGGGACTCGCAGCCAATGCTGCTTAGGAGTGCAGATCATGCGTCAAGAGTATACCGTATTCCCGACTCACGGTAGCAGGAGAAACGTGGGTTTTTAGTCGGTAGGAGTCTGACATAACCCTCCGTCTTCTGACGAAGACTCTTCGTCAGAAGACGGAGGGTTCGCCTCACGGAAAAATGACAAAGATCTCTTTTTGTATAGAACAGGCACGAGCATTGATCACTACACTTGCTGAAGGCAGATTGGCGATAACAGACAAGTATTAGATTCTATCTCTATCTTTAAAACGGTCAACAGACTGACTTGTTGTTGGTATACCAACGCACAGCCCAAACCGCTGGTCCTAGAGACATGAAACTTGTATGGTGTGTTCTTTGTGAAGAGTAGATAGCCACTTAAAAAGGATTATTGGAAATTCTACCCTAAAGTACAGTTGTCACATCTGTCACATGTGCACTCACCTGACAGTCACGACTGCAGTACCACTGGTTGGCACAGCCCGCACACACGAACTGCGCGTCTCTCCGGCGACAGCCCTGGCACAGCGGCGCGTCGTCGTTGTTGTCTGTTGTCTCGGTCCCGCCCTCGGCCGGGGCTTCGCTGCCGCCCTCGTCGATCACTAGCCGGCCCGAACCGGAGCCCGAAGGAGAGCCCGAGGCTTCGCCCTCGGAGGCTGGGCTTTCTTCGTCGTCCTGGAAGAGGTGAGATTGGCGCTGTCAACATAGTGAAATGATATTGCCAAATGTATGTAATGCCAGAAATGCATGGTCATCTCTTAGCTGCCATAGTTATTTAAAATTTTGTTTTGATTCCTAAAATAATTTACAATATCTCTTCTTACATTATGACTTGTTACGTTGTTCTCACATTGTACTTTAAATTTTTGTAACCTATTGATTTTTAAAAGAGTGTCCATGGAGTTTCTTGCTCGCTCTTCTCCATGAGACCTACTCCTTGGAACGAGCAACTAGCTTCATTTTTCCGACAGACTGACACCTTGACGATTCAAAAGTACCTGTAAATGGTTTATTTAAATAAAAAAATAGTTTTGAGTTTGAATATGAAAGTGCTTCCAACTAATTGTCTGTCGAGCATTCACGGCTATTGATACAGAGTCAGGTTAAACTCCAAGTACCCAATTAGACTACTTTTAATCTGTAGTCGATTATGTGTCCGTTTACAACAAAACATACAAGTTGGGGTAAAACGTTTGTTTTTTATGTCACTTCATTTGCTGGGATTGAAAATCTATCAATTTTTATATTCTGGTATATTTTAAACCAACTGTTATTTTCGTATAACCAGTGCCAGAAAAAAACCAATTTTTTTTTTTTTTTTTTCGGTTTCAGAGTTTTTCTGCTACAGATCCCATAGAAAAAGTTGCCCTACTAAACCGCCATTAACCGGGCGGTGGTCTGTCGTAATTAAAAGAATAACTAAAAAGCATAGTGTCTCGCGTTGATCTGCGCATCCGACAGCCTAAGGGTTAAGTTTGTATAATCTTCACTCAAACGTTATTGCCCTTACTAATAATCACTGTGTAAAGTTATGCAATGAATAAAGCCTGTGTAACCATACATTTTTTGACGTATAAACCTGTCATAACTTTATGCAGGGATTATTAGTAAGGCGCTATACATCCGACCCCTAAACATTACACAACGAAGCCAATTCCCAGATCGATAATTTACGTCAACGAACAATTATAGGCAAGTAAATATTCTTGGAAGCTGTACAAGGTCACTTACCAGCTGTACAACCTCTTCAGTTTTCTCAGGCTGCGGTTCTGGCGGTGGCGTGGGTTGCACAGGCGTTATCGTGATCTCGCCGCAGTTCTACAACCAAACCGGGACTTGCTTTAGTCACTTTTGTAGCAGGGAGAGGAATAATGTATATAAATAATGTTTAAATAATATTATAGTGTGTATAGCTTATTTATTTATATAATTTTAGCAACAGACTCGTATTTTTAAGGCTTTTTTGTTGATAAGATATGAAGAAGCTTAGGGGCACATTGACGATTGATAGCAATAGATATATTGAGGATTAACTTTCATCTTTACAGCCTAGTCTAGGTCCAAAAAAATAAGATTAGGGACCCAGAATCCACAATTAGTGTAGGGAGAACCTATTTGGAAGAACCCTGATATGTTGTAATATATAATCATGCAATTTTATCCCATTGAAAATATCAACAGCATGCATGTTTAAAGTAAATTAAGATTGTATTAAGATCCCAAATCCCAATCGACATCAAAAGTAAAATGAATGTAAAGAGCAAATTATCTACAAAAAATTACCCAGTAATAACCCTGTCAGTTAGTATTACCCCAAATACCTAAAGAATTACATTTGAATGTGCACCCTAAGCTAATACATATAAGATATATTTTTAGGCAACTTCAGGCAATTTGAGAGCAGCCGGTCGTGTCAGCCAATCAGACGGCCGCTGCTCGGTTGCGTTACGAACTAAACGCATTTGCACAAAATGGCGGTTTTTTTTTTATTTTGTCACCTGTCAAACTTATGTCAATATATTTTTTAAATATTTACAATGCCTTTGTATTATGTACAAATGGGCTTAGTCTTCTGCCAATTCATATATTGGATTTGACAACAAAACTATACCAAATACGAATATAAAATAATAATATAATTGAAAGATATTTTTTGTATGAAGTAAATGCCAAAAAGCTAGACCAAACAGCTTATAAATGTAAATATACATATATTTATTTTTCTATATTATTAATTTCTGTTATGATACATGAATATAATTTTATCTATGAATGTAAATAGATATGGGTCCAAAAATATATATTTTGCCTACAGGAATAAAGGATTTTTGATAAATACTTTTTGCTCATTTTTATGTTTCACTTGATATTATGGTTTATGATTATGAGATGGCATTTATTTAATGAGCATTGCCAGACTCTCAAAAATCAAATCAAATTATATTACATATTAAACAGTTAAAGCCTTATGTAAAATATTAAGACCAAATGAAATGTTACAATTAAGTATAGTAGAATTTACTCAAATTTAGGTTTACTTATTAAATTGAGGCCACTTGCTCTTAATATTTTTTTGTAGTCATTAGGATTTTGGCACATTTAAAATAGTACATGCTAATTTTTTCTATCGTTTAAAACTTCCATCAAATATTTAAAAAAGTTATTCTAAAAACCGTAGACAAGAACCAATGCACCAAAACCCTAAAAAACTTTAGCTCCAACTCTTTAAAAACCATAACATAACTTAAAAGCTAAATTTTGAATTTGGAATGTCAAGGCCAATCAGCACACCAATTGTTATAATCTCGTACATTAGTGGTACCTTGGCCTGACCGAAACTTGGTAACGTTGGCGCACTCTGTTTCCGTTCCGGCGACATGAGGAGTTTAGCCAACGTCGGGGAGTAACTCTGAGACGCAGGTATCGCCTGCTGGAAGGTTGGCAACACTCATTTCAAGCCAGTTTGCAAGCATTATTGCCATATACAAAAAAAGAAAATATTAATGGAAGCTGGGATATGAGTTTTTCTACAAGCCATAATAATGATATTTTTGGTGTTGATAGATACCTTCGTGAGGATGCCGTGGAGTAAGGAGTTTTGTTGTGTCGATTCTTGGCTGGTGGTGACGGGTAATAGGGATATTTCGGGATATGGCGGTGGTGGTGGCAACCTAGGGCTTGGGGAGGCAAGCCTTTCAGTCTGCTTGACAGATACGTGGAGTTCCTCATGATTCCTCTCCGGTCTCCGTCTCCCTTCTGGTCGTATATGGTGTTCAGGTCGGTTGGTGACGGTCTCTGGTGGTCTGTTCGGTATGAGGCCTGCGTTCGCTTGCTGCATGTTGGCGAATTGGACTAGTACGTCTTTGAAGGAGAGCCCGTTCGGTAGACCACCAGCTTGGATTTGTTGGAGGCGTTCTAGCATCGCTTTTTGATTCTGAAATTAATGTTAAAGGTATTTATAATAATACAGCTTCAGTTTTTTCGAAGACTAGTAAGGCATACATCCACACAATTAAACCGACTGTTAGATTCTTGGTTATTGCTTCGATCCCGCGGGTCATAGCGATATGTTATATAACTTTCTTCAATAAACGGGGTGTACAACACAAAAGCTTTATTAAAATTGGACCAGTAGTTTCAGAGTTGTCGCCACCTAGGTCTAAGGGGCCAAGATGATAATAATATTAAAAAAACATACTTGCAGAGCGAATTTTTCGCTACACCTACGGTGATTAAATAATATAAATGGTAGAAAGTCCTACGTATGATCCACGAGCTCTTGGCTCTAGACGGATGTTTTATATTTTAGTATACATAAGGACAGTAGAATAGATCTCAGTCAATGATATTATAAGTAAAAAGGTGTAGATAGGTTAGGAAATTATATCTTCAAAAAAAGCTTTTTTAAAAAAAAGATAACCGACTTCAAAAACTAAAAGCTCAAAAATAACTATTTCGGAAGTCGGTGGCAACACAAATCGACCGGCAGAAGAGAAGCCACCGACTTCCGAAATAGCTATTTTTGAGCTTTTAGTTTTTGAAGTCGGTTGTCTTTTTTTTTTAAAAAGCTTTTTATTTTTTACTTTTTTGATTTTCTGAAAACCGCATCGAAATCGGTATAGCTAAACGCGAGATAATCGCGGTCAAACATACAATCGTCTTTGAAAATCTACAATCCAAGAAAGCAAAACGCGATCTATGCGGGCAACGTCACGGGATATCCATTAGTGTTATATACTTAAACCTTCACCAGAATGTAACAAACACTTTGCTGAAAACCGCATCAAAATCGGTTCAGCCAAACGCGAGATAATCGCGGACAAACATACATACATACATACAGGTCGAACAGAGAACCTACTTTTTTTTTGTTTGAAGTCGGTTAAAAACGGCACACTAACGCACACATACATTACACGTCAAAGTAGGATGACATGATTGAAGTAGTGCGAGTGAAAAAGAGATAAACGTCAAATGTTAACGCGATACTCGGTATCATGTTGGTCAATCGGCAAACTTTTAATGTGCCACTTTTTGACTGCATATAACCTATATACACTTTTTTACTTATAACATCATTGATCTCAGTAGTATCTGAAACACTCAAATTTCAAAGAACGGTCGAATTAAGAACAATAGCTCCGTCAGGTCAAAATGTCACAGATAATTTAAAACAAAGCTGCACCTGTGCTTCACAATCTAATACAACATCAGTCTACAGTCTACAATCTATAATCAATATTAAATGTGTAAGGTGAACATCGTGATGTGTTCCACCTCTAAATAATCATATAGTAGTCGGAATATTCATGATTCATTCAGAAGCGCTTTGACGCTCTCGACTGACGAACCAAATAGGATATCCAGGGCCGTCTTAAGCCTATTCTGCGCCGGGGTGCAGGACCCAGCCTGCGCCCTCGTTTTTTTTATATAATTTAATTCATCATCTCTCAGCCTTTTCCCAAATATCTTGGGGTCGGCTTTCTGCCTAACCAGATTCAGCTGGATATCAGTGTTATACGTGAAGCGACTGCCTATTAAACCTCCATAAGCCAGCCAGTTACTGGGCGACACGAATACCTCTAGGTTAAACTGGTCAGACTTTCTGGCTCCATAACAACTGTCAAAGTTCTAGGAATGACAACCGGGACCAACGGCTTTACGTGCTTTCCGAGGCACGAGATGCCAGTGATGTCCAAGATAAACTTTAGAAAGTACATATGAATTGAAAAAGTCACATTGGTACTTGCCCGGATTCGAACTCGCAACGGGCAACCTCTTTCACGAGAGGCGGGCGCCTTATCCACTGGGCCATCACGACATCCTTGACATAATTTAAATGATCACCAAACAATATTTTTGCCTTCCAAATTGGATTAATGATTATTAAATATTGCTAGGTTAGGTTAGTTCTCTGCTTGTGGCAGCTCACACAGGGAGGCAGAGTTGCTAGCGACGACGGCTGCGGTCTCGCAGGTTGTGAGCCGCATACGGCGTCTGGGCCTGAAGGTGGCTCTAACAAGTCGGAGGCCATGGTTTTTCATGCCCCCCGGCGTACGCCGCCTCCTGGTTCTCACATCGTGGTCGGCGGAGCCCGTATCACTGTCGAGTCTACCATGAAGTATCTAGGATTGGTGCTCGACAGCTGCTGGGATTTCGGCCCCCACATCCGCTGGGCTGGCGCCTAAGCTGTTGGGCGCGGCCGGAGCGCTGACAACACTGCTTCCCAATCTGGAGGGCCCGAGCACCGCCTGTAGGCGGTTGTACGTGAGGATCGTGCGATCAATGGCTATGTATTGGGTCCCGATCTGGGCGGCTGATCTGATGGCCAGCACCATTAGCGCCAGGCCACACGGTGTGGCAACGCACCGCACCGCATTACTCCGCGCCGCACTGGCGGCCACACGAGCAGTGCGGCGCCGCAATGTTCTTACGGCGCCGCTGCGGCACCGTATGATTTACGAGCGAGCACTTTTGCCTATGCTGTATAAACAACTGAGCGGCGCAGCAGCGGCGCCGCTGCGGCACCGCACTGCTTGCACCCCTCCCCGCCTCGTCTGCCTCGCGCCGTTGTCCGGTGCACCTGCGTGCGGCGCCGGAGCGGTGCCGGACGTACCGTGTGGCATACCACACAATTTTATATGTAGGAAAACGTTGCGGCTCCGCTCAAGCGCCGCGCCGGAGCCGCACCGCACCGTGTGGCCTGGCACTTACTGTTCTGCGGAGGCCGCAGGGGGTGATGGCCTTCAGAGTTATTAGGGGATATCGCACGATCTCCTACGAGGCGGCTTGTGCACTGGCCTGATCCCCGCCATGAGATCTGGATGCTAAGGTGCTTGCGTCACTGTACCGGTGGCGCGAGGGGGCGCGAAGCCGAGGAGAGCGACTGATGCAACGGGAGATAGAGCTGCGTCGGTCGCAGCTTCGAGAGGTCCTGGTGGCGGAATGGCGGGACAGGCTTTCACGCCCTATCGCCGGCCTCATCACCATTGAAGCGATCCAACCAGTGCTGCAGTCCTGAGACGCAGTGGTCTCCTTTTGCGAAAATGTTATCGCGCAGAAGTAAGCTGTGGAAAGAGAGATTTCTACTACTCTCACAACCCGCAGCAGGCGCACCGGGCGTCGGAGGAGGGCGTACGCTGGGGGCATTAAATGCAGTGACATTATTATTTAAAAGCAACACCCTCGAGAGTGCACACAACGCTACTGAATGGCTTTTTCATGAAATAGGGCTGTTTTGATGATTCTAATGATTATAATTCTGTAACTAATGGCCTATTACAGTCGCAAATCATTTTATATCAACATACACCTAGACACTGAGCTGCAAAATGCAAAATACGTAAGAAAATTTTAATTTCGGGCTACCTTTAACATTCACGTTAAGCGCGAGCGCCCGGACGGCTATTTTAAGTATAATAAAAAAAAATACTTAATTGTTGATGACAGTAACAAGAACAATAAGTTCAATGAAATATCCAATAAATCACCGCTCGTCAGGCGCCCCCGGGCGCTCCGCGCCCGGGTGCACCGCACCCCTTGCACCCCCTGGTAGAGACGGCCCTGAGGATATCCGATATATAATTCTGTTTGAAACCATAAACCGGATCTGAAGTGAACATTTCGGATATGGAGCTTTGAGCAGACTGTTTTTTTTTTTTAATTTCGTACTTTAATAGTGCAGTACCACTGTTACTACTTATTGCGAAAATTGACACGAAATAATACTAAAAAGTAACTGTTTATATTTTCTTGCATTTTTGGGAACACTTAATGATTACGATTGAAAATCAGCCCCCCTATAAAAGTGGCAGGTATTGTACAATAGAATAGACTGTTTAATGTATGGGATTGACATAAGCTTACGCTAAGTAATATGACACCCCATACATTTAACAATCTATTCTATTCAAAAACCTATTCTACAATACTACTTATCTAGAGGGCTAAGTGTTAAGACACTTTTGTTTCAGTCAGTTTATTTGCTGCTAGTTTTGCCACAATCTGCAAATAAACTATCAGTTAAACTTATTAGTTTTCGGCTAACTATCGGACAGTTTTACGAATGAACGCCGGGAAAAACGGTTTTGCGTGCTTTTATAAAAAATTGGAGAGTATATAAGGAAACGTCACATTGGTACAAGCTACTGGCAGTGCCTTTAATAGTTTGATATAAATTACTAGCTGTTCCTCGCGGTTTCACCCGCGTTACGTTATGTTTTTGGTTACTACCTCGCTCCCGTGGGACATGGCGTGATATTATATAGCCTATGTTACTCAGGGATAATGTAGCTTTCGAATGGTGAAAGAATTTTTAAAATCAGTTGAGTAGTTTTTGAGCCTATTCATTACAATCAAACAAACAAAGTTTTCCTCTTTATAATATTAGTGTAGATTTCAACTTCGGACCACAGAGAGTACTTTAAAGTATTTGTACTTTCTATAGGACTCCATTAAATAATTACGTCCAATAAACAACACAAATGACAGCGACTGGTTGATCAAAGGTCATAAGAATCCTAGCGCAAAATATTGGGTCAAGGTGAACCTATAAATTCGTGTTGCTAAAGGTCAATCTTTACTTTGTTATGTCGTAGGACAAGACTATTAAAATGTAGAAAACTAGCAGTTCTGCGCGGTTGCACTTACTTCTTTGGTAGTTACATAAATAATCTTTTGATTAGAAATGGCTAAACCAAATATGAAGAAACATGTCTAAAACGTCGCTAGATAACCTACTCTTAACCTTTCGACGACAAAGCGACAGCCGGCTGTCGCGCTGCTATTGTCTCGAATGACGTGTGTTCGAAGCTTTTCCAAGGTGAGAGTACTTATATCCTTCAGTCAGGCCGTAATTTTAAAACGACTAACAGAATTCTTTAAACAATTATTGCTTACTAAGACTTTGTAAACAGAAAGTAAACTCTTTACTTTCTGTTAACTTATAATTACAAAACTTAAATATTCAACTAAAATGTATCTTCTGTTCTTTTCTTTAAGAAATGGAAAGAGAAAGAGGCACTTAACTTAAATTTACGTTAGTTTGTGCACTAGAGAATCAGCACCAATGTACGGTCTTCGTTAGAGGTGTTCAAGAGGAGGATTAGGGAACATTTCCTGTCCGTTGATTGAGTTATTATGTCCTATCCTATAATCCTATCCTATATCCTATCCTATCCTATCCTATATCCTATAATCCTTCCTATATTAATATTATAAATGCGAAAGTTTGTGAGGATGGATGTATGTGTGTGTGTATGTATGTATGTTTGTTACTCTTTCACGAAAAAACTACTGGACCGGTTTGGATGAAACTTTACAGTAATTTAGGATATTTATCAGAGTAACACATAGGCTACAATTTATAATGATTTTATGTAATTTTGATCATAATTAAACGATAAGTGTCAATTAAGTCGGAAAAAAATCTTCCATCTGAGAGCTATCTTGGCGTGCGCTGCCTAAACCAATGGAGTTACATAAAGATGATGTACCACAGAATTGTTTGTCTTAAATAGATCTAAATAAAAGTCCGCGATAGCATATATCTACCTCTTATGTGCAAGCCAGTACCACAGTTTAACGATCCATACAGTTGGTAAACGCCTTTGATGTCGGACGACACCGCCGCCGCCCGCCGCCCGTGTAGGTATTTACGCTACCGCGTGCAAATGTGCAAGGGTTGTCAAAAAAGACAAACTTTATTTTTTTCATAATTGAATATTACCTACATGTGAGAATTCGCGGCTGTGGGGTTTCATAAAGGGGGGCAAATTTTTCATTATTTTTGCGATAGGACACACCGTTTTCGAGATACAAGCTTTAGAAGAAAAAAAGACAGGTCACAGCGGCATGCGACTACGGTCATAACCTGGAAACAGACTGGTACACAGGACAGAAGGTACCTTATTGTTTTATCCGGGTTTTTCGTAGTCAGGTTTTAGTTTTTTTTAACTTTTGTATAAATAAATAAATAACCTAACATTGCGTGAAAAGTGTCCAAGTGCCTGAGATAGCCCGTTCGCAAAGCGTATATACCTACAATACGAAATATAAATGATGCCGATTGAAATGTTTTTCCGATTGTAATAATATAACGTATACGAATACGTGTATAACTTAACTTTACTCGTACCTACTATAATTATTATATACGTAACTATAAACACGACGAGTTTATACAAAATAAATATTAGTAGATACCCACCTGTTTAATACGAATTTATAAGAATAAACTTACCTCGCGTCACGGGGAAATCTATGAAATCTTAAATCCTTATTGTGTCTCGTTGTCGAGGTACATACGTACACAGAACAAGAAGTGTGCACCATTATAATAAGTTTATTCAATGATTCTTGAAAACTCGCTCGCGATTTACACGGATGCGTTAGCCCCAGAGTTTGGTCCCCCCAACTACGCGCACTCGCGGGCAGCGATCCGCGCCGCCCACTTCCCCTCGAGATCCCCGCCGTTGCTCTATGCAAGTACATTCGTTTTACAACTGTATGGATCGTAAAACTGTGCCAGTACGACCAAAATTGTGAACCATAAATTTAATTAAATTTGGTACTATTTTACAATGCACATATTAGTATATAATTATCAAACTCTTATCAAAATTAATACATTTCTCGCATTAAGTATATAATGAAGATAAACTTTGTCTTTCACACTAAGTAATTTGGCAGAATAGTTTAAAAGTTATCACGATATGATTTGACTTGAACGGAGCGCTTAATGGCAAGCAACAGAACATCCACGATGAAAGTTGGCTATGTGAAAGAACTATACTAGCACCAAGAAATGAAAAAGTGGCGAAAGTCAATAAAATTATCTTGGGCCAAGTACCTAGCCAGCGATGCAACAACCCAACTCCATCTATCGACACAGTCATGTCATCTGAAGACTGTACGAGCTACCCCGGGGAGTTCCTTAACTCTTTGGAGCTATCCGGGGTGCCATCACATAAGCTCAAATTAACCTTTCAACGACCGACCGACAGCCGGCTGTCGGGCTGCTATTGTCTTTCTATTGTGTCTCAAATCACGTGGTGTTCGTAGGATTAAAAGTCGGTATACCCGTTTTGTTAATGCGCAACTTGGACGCCCCGAGACTACGTAATGGCACTAGATTGCGAGTCATTGAACTAGGCACCAATTGTAACTGGAGAAGCTAAGGGTGAAAATGTTCTTATTCCACGCATTCCAATAATACCCAATAACTTACCCTTTAATTTCAAATGTTTACAGTTTGCACTTAAAGTTGCATTTTCTATAACTATTAATAAATTGCAAAGGCAAACTTTGAAGATAGCGGTACATTTAGGCACGCCCTGTTTTTCCCATGCTCACATGTATCTAAATCCCAAAATCTACATATTTACGCTGAATAAAAAAAAAACAAATAACATAATATACGGGAGTATATTGCAGTAAAAACACAGATAATTAAACACAGATGTTCACTTATTCCAATTACATACATATTATTACAAAATCTATTAACAAAACCGCATCAAAATCCCTTCCGTAGTTTTAAAAATTTATGCTTACATACTATGTAGTTATAAAATGCAAGTAACATTGGTCCGACCTGTTTATTAGTCAGTGTTTAGTAATCCGTTTGTGCTGGATAGGATAATCTCAAGCCCGGGGAAGGACATAGGGTTACTTTTTATGAACACACCATACAGGTAAATATTGATGAAGAAACCACTGGTCTTAGCATTTTGAAATTTGCAGAGTTCTATTATAGCTTAAAATAATGAGCACTTAGAAAGGAATTCAGATAATTCCACCCTCAAGAGCTTCCCACTAAATATTAGGTATAGGAGTTCAAAGATTGTATGGAAACTAATTTTGAAGTTAGAAATCTGGGATGTACGATGTAAAGTTACATAAAATACAAGTATTTAAAAAAATATCACGCAACTTAATGTGGCAGACCAAATTCTACGCGAGCGAAGCCGCGGGCAAAAGCTAGTATTTTATATTATTTGTATTTATTATTTTATTTGTGTATTTATTTATGTATATATTTATTTATTTATAGTATGTATACTTATTTTACACTATTTGTCATAATTTAATTTTAAGATAAAAATGTATTGTTGTGCACACAGGCTTATCCTATATTGCAATCTCTTTTATAGAATTAAGGGTTTGCTGGAAGATAACTCAACTTTGGGTTAAGCTCGCCTTTGTACATAGCTCATTTATGTTTGCTGTTTTCATGTGTTTTCTTGTGCAATAAAGAATAATATAATATACTGTACTCCGAAACCCTTCGAGTGCGGATCCGACTCACACTTGGCAGGTTTTTTTTATATATATTTAGGCAGGTTTGGAAGCATATATGAAACTATGTATTAAAAAAAATGATTTTTAATACCTACATTGTTTTAATTCGAACCCTGAATTAGTTATTTGAGGTCCCGACAGCTACGAAAGTTAAAAAAATCTAATAAGTCTTGACGACTACTTTCTTAAATTGCTAAAAAACCGATCAAAGAAAAATACGACTTCAATTACTAATAAAACCGACCCTTGGACAGGCATTGTCAACTGTTTACTTATTAATATAGCCTAGACTTCAGGACAATGACCTGACCCCGCGCGTCTATGGTACGATGCGCTGCATTCGCAGAAAGGAGTTTTAATTTATAATGTCTATGGTATCAACCAAGACAGCCCATACTGGCGATCTTAGTCGTTTATTCCATTCGAACTATTCCTTTTCGTATGCTGACCTTGTTACTTTAGCAATTTGGCTAATGGTGCCGATTCTCTTGTGCACAAACTAACGTAAATTTAAGTTAAGTGCATCTTTCTCTTTCCTTTTAATTAAGAAAAAGACAGAAGATCAAATATTAGTTAAGTCCTGTCAAATTTAGACACTCCATAGATAATTTAGACGCAATTTAAAAACATGGCGTCTAAATATTCGTCCATTTTCATCAGGCGCTGTCTAATTTGACAGGATTAAACTAAAATGTATCTTTTGTCCTTTTCTTTAAGAAATGGAAAGAGAAAGATGCACTTAAATTTACGTTAGTTTGTGCACAAGAGAATCGGCACCATTGGCAGTTAAAACAGATCGGCCAGATCGAGAACCGCTTTAATTTTACAAGTCGGTTACTGTTTGCCGTGGCTATCTTATTAACTGACACGTGAAGACTCCGTCAATTGGTAAAATTCCTAATGAAAAATCCCAATAGTAATATTTGCTCTACCAAATCATCGAACCAAGCACCCCGCTCAGCAATCGCGGGACTGGGTCAGTGAATACTAATGAGTGTTTGAACAAGTTAAATATAATAATAATACAAACATTTCGATAAAGCCAGCGTGATGGAGACCATTGAATAAACTACAATTCTCTTTTTAATTTCTACCCCTACCTCAATGTCGTATCAAGGGACAAAATTACAAGCTAAAAAAAAACGATTGCGAAAATCCCCAGTAATTCGCTGAGACGTTCTCCAACAACAGGCTTACTAGCTTTCGCCCGCGGCTTCGCCCGTGTGAATGTCGATAATTCCATCCCTTTAGGGCTGGAATTTCCAAAAATTCTTAGTGGTTTAGGACAAGCGACAAGCGGTTTGGGCTGTGCGTTGATATATCGACAGTCAGTCAGTTTATCACTTTATATTTATAGAAGGCTAGCTTTCGCCCGCGACTCCGTCCGCGTGGAATAATAGTTCCGGAATGAAAACTCTCCTATGTCCTTTCTCAGGTCCTAGACTATATCTGTACCAAATTTAATTCAATTCGGTTAAGAGGTTTAGGCGTGAAGAAGAGACAGATAGACAGAGTTACTTTCGCATTTATAATATTAGAATGGATAGTTTTAGCCAAAAAAGTAGTTTTAAGCTTTTATAAAGGACATGCTACAGCTACAGCCCTGCCTACCCCAAAACCATGAACATACAACGTCCCCCGTCTCCGCTCGCACACGTCCACCCGCAAAGCCATGTGGGCTAGTACTGTTCCATGAGACAGACAGTCATTGGCAATTGAGGTCAAGGAACACAATTACAAATTAGATTATTGACTCGCCTGAAGTTCTAGCGATAGACTATGTTAGTTTTGAACGATGGTGTAGGTATTTAATGTAGAAAAATATTATAGACTTTTTATGTAGATACTAGATGTAGTCCGCGGGTTAGCCCGCGTGAATGTCGAAACTTCTACCCAATATTTTACATAAGATAATAGCAGCGCGACAGCGCTAGAGAAGAGGCCTGCAGTGGAACAGTTATAGGCTGGTATTATTATCTATACTAATATTATAAAGAGGTAAAATTTGTAAGTTTGTAGGTTTGTAAGTTTGTATGTAGGGGGTAATCTCTGGAACTACTGGTCCGATTTGAAAAATTCTTTCAGTGTTAGATAGCCTATTTATCGAGGAATGCTATAGGCTATATACCATTACGCTACGCATTAGCAGAACAGTAACGAAAAATGCGGGTGAAACCGCAGGGGACAGCTAGTAGTAAATAAAAGTATTGTAATGATAATGTGTGAGATTATATTCGCCCTCGAAACGCGAATGGCGATGAATGAGCGTGCAAAGTTCCTACCTTTTTCTTACAACTTGACTATTAAATTATTCGATTATGTATGATTGTACGCGTACGACCTACTTAATTTTATTTAACGTAATATTTAGACTCAGAATGTGCCTACATAAATAACTTTGGGAAGAAGGAATTCTTATAAGATTTCCTTTAGTAATTTCTCGGAAAGCCAAAAAGGAAATTGAATATTTCTGTATGTCTTCTTTCTCTTAATGTTGTAAAAGGGAAACCGCGTTCTAAAAATAAATTCCTATTTAAGATTTCCCTTTGAGATTGTTAATTAATTTTATTGTTTTAGAAACCGTCTACAAAGGTTTGTTCAATGAAGATTATTAAAATAGAAAATTATTTAACTGCCGACATAATGTTATCCTCAATTAATTGTCGAATGAGTCATTTCCACTCATTGATAAAGATTTTAATTGCTTTTAAAACCACTGCACATTATACAGCTAAATAGTTTATTTGAAGACAATATCTTTAGAAATACTGCTTTATTTAAAAACTCTTTTGCGTTTTTAGCAAGTTTATTAAAGGTTATGCTGTAACATCATGCTAAGACCAGCGGGAGTAGAGCAGTAGCAAAAAGGTAAAGTAGGCGAAACTGCGGGCTTTAACTAGTTACAACTGCTTGAGTATTAGGAGGCACGGGACTCACCATCAACTTTCAATCACTACTAAAAATTCTTAATGGAAAATTCAACCTTTTACCCGACCTGGGAATCGAACCAAGCATCCCACGCTCATCATTCGCGAAACTAACAGGACAGTGGGTAATTTTTAAGGTCTGGTCAAATAAAATAGCAATTAAAACACTCACCATATCTAGATTATTAAACAGCATATTAAGACTGTTCAAATTGTTCATACCATCCAATTTTGGCGCTATAGGTCGCGGGGCATTCATCATATTAGGGTTCAATATAGACTTCATTCTGCGACCTCTTCGCGGCGTTACCTCCGGATTCCTTTGCCTATAGTCTGCTATAATGGACTTCACGTCCTTCGTGGGCCCTTGACGGCCCATGGGGAGGCCGAAGCCAGTAGGTAGCTGCCCATTCATGTCTCTAGGAAACCCAGTCAAGTGACCAGGCATCATCATCTGTTGTGGGAATACTGGTTTTGGCATTGACATGTGCGCTTTATCGTACGGAGGCGGCAACCCTGCCATGGGGTTATAATGTGACGTCACAGGCATCATTGGCGACTGCATCATAGGCATGGTGGAGCCAGGCTGTTTGAGTGCCAACCCTGATATTTCGTCACTCTTATCTATTGCCAAATTCTTAGCTTGATTGAGATAATCGAACGGGTCTCTGTCTCGTTCGGCGCCGTTGATTTCTGCTGACTTTTCGAAGGACAAGACCTGTTTTCGTCTTAAGAGTCGAAGTAAGATCTCCTCTTTTACTTTTTTCAGGTGCAATATATTATTCCATTCGTGTTCCTTCTTCTGTGCCAGTTCTCTTAGCGTTTGTATCTCGGATAGTAGCTGTTCTGTGTGCCTCTGTATTTCATCTACGTTGTTCTTCGTGGCTGTCTGTATGTAGTCGTTGATCATGGTGTCGTGTTGAGGGAAGGTCTTCTCTACTTCTATGCAGAGCTTCTTCAGTGGAGATTCTGTGTCAACCTCTTCGCTTGAGCGTCTTTTTGTTCCTTGTTCCTCCTGGGAAGAGAAAATTATGTTAGCAACATGGTTTAATACATTATACGACCATACTTAATTTTATATGCTGATGGTAAGGGTCAGTACAGGGACGTAGCAAACGAAAATGGCGCCCAGTTAATTATACAATTTTTTTTTTCATAACGAGACTTAATTCATAAATTTGATTAACTTTTAATTACGAGGCGCGGGTATTGCGAAGGGATTACTTGATAGGACTACACTGTTGAATTTTAAAAGGAAATAATTGGCGATTATGCGCGCCCTTTTTTGAAAGGAGACTCTAGGACACGCACCCTGTTTGCCCTACCCTAGACACGTCTCTGGGTCAGTGACTTATTTAAATTGAAAGGTCGCTTATTGGTTTGTCATTAAATCTAAACCCCAATCCTAATATAGCTGCTATGATTTTTGGATATTGTTATGAAACCTCGTACATTTGCTCAAAAGCGCATCCAGGGATTTTATGAGGTGCACGGCCTATAATTGAGTCGTGTGCCATATTTGACTCGACTTCTTGTAAACCTTCAATTTGATGGCAAATTCAGTCTTATATCAACACTAATATTATAAATGCGAAAGTAACTCTGGCTATTACGCATTTGCGGCTAAACCACTGGCTCGATGTTGATTACATTTGGTAGGAGTAAGCTTTAAACCGCAAAGGTCTTAAACAATTTTTACGACTTCGTATGATTCCTCTGTTAGCAGCAGTACCGAATTTAAATTATTATAGGTTACTATACTTAATCAGTCATTAAATTCTTTACACAGCTGTAATTCAGCACTTTTAGCAACTTTCATTTGAAACGGCATTTTATAATGCAGATGTTCAAAACATCTCTAGACATTTTATTATCGTGTTTTCATAGCGTCGGGTTTTTCCGACGTCTGGTAGGGAAATTGGCTACGATTGTCGTTTTTTGCTAGTCGTAAATATAAATAATTTATATCAAACTAGATTTTGCCCGCGGCTTCGCTCGCGTTAGAAAGAGACAAAAAGTAGCCTATGTTACTCTCCATCCCTTCAACTACCTCCACTTAAAAATCACGTCAATCCGTCGCTCCGTTTTGCCGTGAAAGAAAGACAAACAAACAGACAGACAGACAGACAGACAGACACACTTTCCCATTTATAATATTAGTATGGATTTATATCAAATGAATCATTTCACGTGTCATTTTGTTTTTTCAGGGTCAGTTTTGTCAAAATATTTAAAAAAGTCGTTGAAGGCATGAATTGTGTAGTTGTTTAAAGTTAACCAACAATATTTTTTGTAATACGTGATTGAAAAGACTGCTGTTTCTGGCTTGTTCTTCTCCAGAAACCAACCTACTTTTCTAAACGGTCAACTGCAACTTTATGACAAACCGTCGTAATCATTCGTAAGCGAAAGAAATGCTTTCAATTTCACTGAGAAGATCAAGAATTCCATAAACTCTCTCTCTAAAATTCAATGAAGAATCATTAAAGTATTAAATAGTTACGTGAAGAGTTACCAAAGATATGATCCCACCAGTAGAATAAAATTCTGAATATACCTAGTAGATAGTACACAAAAGTGTCATGACCTTTGACCCTGACCAGTTCAACTCATGAGCATTGACTATACAATTTTTACGCTATAAACTCATAGGAAGCGCGTGCGACGCGGCGGTCGGCGGCGCAAGAGCATACGCGGTCAAACCACGCCCCTTTTTCAAAAAACACCGCTTCGCAAATTCTAAGTCATTGTGTACACAATTTTAAACCTCTTGAAGGTTATCAAAATAGGTGAATATTTTTTATCCTTTTTTTAATATTTAGATATAAAATATCGAGTCTTGGTGATGGAGTATACGAATACGAAGTACCTAATGCTGTTTTAAAAACACTTTTAAGATAAAATCTGTTTTGAATGCTCTGAAATAACATCAACAAAACATACCATGAACTAAAACGCCAGTACCGAATAAATTATAATATTGTATTTTATACGAAGCTACCATAACAGAGCACAAAACGCCATATTGTTCAATTTTGCACTTGGGGAACGTGACCTTGGCTAAGATCAGTGTCACGGAAGGTCGTTTTGCAACAAGTTTTTATGCTCAGCCGCTTCGATCAAATGCAGAGGTATGCCTTAGTTAAATTATATATTTTCTAGCTAAAGTTAACGTTGCCTATCTTTGTCCTTTTAGCTAGAATCTGAAATTTTCCGTAAGGATAGGAAGGCGGAAAAACGCTTTTTTGGCTGAAGTGGAACAATAGGTAGCCGGAATATTACCCTTTACGGACTTTGTTAACTGGAAAGTCATTTTCTATTTAATTTTAGCAATTTTTATATAGGACCTATATACAACTGATTAAACGCGCAACAGCGCGTCGTTGCTTCGTAAAAATACACGGTGCAGTGTCGGATCTTTGGTATCAGTGTGAGTGTAGATCCTGTATAACAAATGAAATTGTAGGACCCTGTATGCTTCATACATTTTTGATCAGGGATACACGCACAATGGTCCTACTTAAATCCTACTAAGTGCGTGAAATGAATTCCCTAAGAAGCGAGCGACCTATAAATAACAAGAGACCCTTGCTGAAAAAAACTCCTACCGTTTTTATTTGCAGATAGCTTAAGTTATTGATTGCTGTTTCTGTTTTTAATATAATTTATTTATTATTTGTTACAAGCCTGCCCGCCTGTTTATAATAGGCCCGGAGGCCTTTGCGCTGCAGTGGGAAAATACTGCGAGGCAAAGGCCTCCCCACTCTCTGTCCATTTCTCTCTGCTAATCAATCAATCAGTTTATTTGTGAAACATAAGTGTTTACATAAATAGGCAGTGCGCTATGTTTTGTCACAAATAAGACACAAATATGTGACATATTAAGCATTATGCGATCTGCTTAGTACCTATTTGAATTCAATCTTTATTTAAGGAGTCTAGTTCATCCCTCCATCTTCGCCTGAGCCTGTAAAGGGTTTGCCAAGTAAAGGGACCCATTCAGTTTTTAAATGCGTATGTAATTAGAAAATAAGGAAAAACTTGACAGTTTCTTTATAATTAAGGAAAAAACGCTACTGACACTCCTTCAATAACTTTAGTTTTTTGGGCTAATTAAATAAAAATGGAGTTTTTGTCTTATATGACGAGCACGCCATTGGTTGGGTCAATGACCATATTAAAACGTTGTAACTATACGTTAAACTCCTTGAAAATTATACTACCTAAACAACAAAACATACGTCTTTTTCTTTATACTGTAGGTACAATCGACAAAATGGAATCATGACCCACCATAAACTTATTTTCCTACCGACATTCAAATATAATTAGGTCGACGTGTGTTTTTTCTTTATTATTGTTTTTATTTAATGTTTAACATGTGGGTTTCTGCGCCGTGTGAGTCTATGTGTGCCAAATAAATATTTTTCTTTATTTCTTACTAGCTGTCCCCTGCGGTTTTACCCGCATTTTTCGTTACTGCACCGCTCCCGTGGGTCGTAGCGTGATGGTATATAGCCTATAGCATTCCTCGATAAATGGGCTATCTAACAATGAAAAAAAATTTCAAATCGGACCAGCGGTTTCAGAGATTACCCCCTACATACAAACTTACAAACTTACAAACCTACAAACTTACAAATTTTACCTCTTTATAATATTAGTATAGAAGTATAGATTATTTTGACAGCTTCAAACAATTTGTCGTCGAAATGGGTCATGATTCAATTTTGTCAATAGTACATGATGTATGTTTACTATTTTACTAATATTATAAGGAACTGAGTTTATATCCGTCAGAAAGACCCATACTATTATTGTTACTAATGTACACACATAAAGTTTTAGATTCGTCTAATACGGTAATACCACTGAGTAGCCAACAAATGGAGTGGGAGTGCTAACATGCATAAGACCTTGTCCAGAAAGGGCGAATTCGCCGCGAAACGTTTCGCACGAAATTATTCGCGCGTTGGCGAGATACGAGACACCAATACATCGCGCCCACAAGCATCGCGCGAATAAACAATTCTTTGCCAGACTCTCGACTCGCGTGTGATTCGCGCGTAATACGCGCTAGTCGCGATACTAGGGACGCCCTGTTGCGTAAAGATTTCGCGCGAATTTCAGAGCGAGTGCACGTATAATGGAGAAAGAGAGGGAAATGGAACGCCAAAATTTTGATACGGAATTGTTTATAGACTCGCGCGTAGGGACGCTCTTTCTGGGCGAACCGGTGGCGCGTGATACGCGCAAGATAATCGCGGCGAATTCGCCCTTCCTGGACAAGGCCTAAGATGAATCTAAGTTTCTCTTGTAAATCTTACTTATTTTGTAAATTAAGAAGGGACAGCATAGATGTAATAGTACATACTTTTATCTCCATATAAATTAAAGGAAACTGCTTAAACAGATGGCATAGTCACTCCAAACCATAACTACTTTATTTTTTTTTTGGTGAGTGGGAAATCATCCAATGACTGCTCCCGTCCTGGGTGCGGCGGGAGGGCGTGTCAGACTCTTACTGACTAAAACCCACTCATGTTCCTTCAATTGCCCTTTATGTAAATATATAAGTATGTTTATAAGTTGTCTGTTACCATAACACAAGCTCTGCTTAGCTTGAGATCAGATGGCCCTGTGTGAGTTGTCCCAAGATATTTATTTATGTTCCAGGGTCACGGTAACTATTATAAACATTCCGCAACCCCGGCAGGCGTTGGCCCTGTTGGGCCCCTTCCTAACCATAACTACTCTTTGAGTAATTGAGTATTAAAAATATGATAAAGCAATAAATAACTCACCTTAGCAACATCCCCATTCATTGGCTTTGGTTTAGGCTTCTCTACTTTCGGTTCCACCTTCTCTTCAACAGTAACAACATCAGTCATGTCCGCATCAGCTTCCGGTTCAAGCTTCTTCGGTTCCTCGACAACCATAAGCTCCTCTTTCACAGGACTGGGTTCTTTTTTTGGGACCACAATGTTTACAACCGCATTTTCTGGAACCACTGGTTTTTCAACTACTTCTGGAACCTTGGCTGGTTCAGGAACGCTTGAAGGTTCATTGTCCAATGGGTTCGTCGGTTGTGGGGAAAGGTTTTCAGGGACCGCTGGGGGACTATTCTCTTCTTTGATCAATTCCTCTGAAAGATTTCAATGGTTTTAGTACTTATATTTGAAATGATTATACTAAGGTGTAGGACAGCTCACTAAGGCACAACCCAGAATTCTAAACCACATGGGTCTGACTGAACTTCAAACACCCTCACGTAATTACAGAGAGGACTCAAATTCTGAGGGTGTTTGGACCCCCAAACAGAGGGTTTGGGGGTCCAAACACCCTCAGAACTTGAGTTTTTAGCCTAGGGTCATTAATCCATACTAATATTATAAATGCGAAGGTAACTCTGTCTGTCTGTTTCTTCTTCATGCCTAAATCACTGAACTGATTTGAATGAAGTTTAGAACAGATATAGTCTGGGACCCGAGAAAGGACATAGGGTACTTTTCATCCCAAAAAATCCCCGGGAACTATTATTCCACGCGGACGAAGTTGTGGGCAAAAGCTAGTACCATATACATTTCCAATAGCAGTTTTGGCATGTTCATACTCAACAGTTCATAAGAATTATGCAAATGCACATAAACAAAACGGAAATGTTTTCAATTTGTCATCTTTTTATTCATAACATTCCAATTTGTACTAGTCAATTGGAATTAATGATTGATTCATTTATGTGACATCTGATGGCTGAGTATGGCAGCCAGCGCCCTATGAACTACACACAGCATCTCCTGTAAGTAATTGTGGATCAGATAGAATATTCATATCCAAAATACAAGATACATTAACTTATATGGATGGTTTATAGTGAAGGGCTAAAGGTCCAAATTAGTACAAGCCTAATAGATATTTACAATTTAAATAACCTCAGCAAGATTCGGAGAAATTACTATCAATTACTAGGTATCATACTTTTATTTATTTAATTTTTATATTTGTTTATTGACAAGTTCATGTTATTATCTGTATTTAAAGTTTTTATCTGTATGGCACTCTACTGGCTTATAGAGTTAACTTTCAGTGTTACCATTTACTGCTAAATATTAAGCGCCTTACTAATAAACGCTGCATAAAGTTATGACAGGTTTATAGTTCAAAAAATGTATGGTTACACAGGCTTTATTCATTGCATAACTTTACAGTGATTATTAGTAAGGGCATAAGCATTTTAATTGGAGTGACTTTCAAATCAACAGGATAATCAATGTAAGAGGGTTTCTGGAATCTTGAAAAAAATAGTAGGTTTAGGGTACTATTTTATTATAGGGCAACCAAATGACTAATAGAAGCACAGTCAATACACTCATACAATGCAACAAGTCAAAAGTAAAAACTAAAGATGTCCTTCTAAATATATAAACGGTTTCAATTGAGTCTACTTGGCCTCTGCCCTGTTGTCTAGAATTGTATTTTATACATGATTGTCAAGTGCAGTGTCTACTGCAGAAACTGGCAATCAAAAAGTGAAATAGTACAATTGGAACTAGCTTATAATTCAATTATTCCAATGATTTTAGAGGTGATTTATAGGTACTTATAAACAGAAAGTGTTAGCTGCCTCTATAGGAAATTATATCAAGTTGTGTAGTCCTTTGGGGTGTTTTAAGTGAAACTTAGAAAATTATGAGCATAGTGACTGAATATCATGGTTATAAAGGCGGTGCATTACCTTTTACATTCTCAGACGGGACATTTACGAAACTATCACTACCATTCTGGCTCTCACTTATAATTTTTTCTTTGGCATTATCATCACAGTTTCCCGCCTTTTCTTCGTCAGCTTTCTCGACCGCTGCATCCAGCGATGCCGGCTCCTTGCTCCTGTCAACCTCTGCCTCGTCTAATGCCAGCGGATCAACCTCATTCTCGGCACCTGTGTCTCCCGGCGGAGACACATCAACGCCACCGTGGCTCTTCGGAGATTCCACTATTTTCAAGCTTATATCGTTCATGTTTATTTACATATTTCCGATTCACAAGTCACTGCACAGTGTCACCACGCCGCGCATAGGTTCATTGACTTTAAAATGACCATTTGTAACCATAATATTATATTCAGGTCTATATCCAACTATCTAAGGTTCGTAGACGTTGTACAAGAAGAAAATAAATTAAATAAACAACACTAATTGCTAAATTGTTTGTAATTTCTTTCCCATATTGGGTAATATCACAATGTACTAGCAATAGCAGCCGTGAACTCAAGGGTCATTGTGACTAATTTCGTGAAAATACTATCAATTCGGTATCATAATAAATCACTACACATCGTATTGAGCATGAATTTGTTTTGTATTTAAAATTTAGTTTTGTATTTTATAAAATAATCAGCAAAATAAATGCTACAGCGCTAGGACGCAAATCGCACGCGAACTGCAAAGGGTTGCCATATGAATGCTAAATAATCTTACATCATACCTAAAAAATATGTAGCCGTATTTAACTCGATGCTGCTCTACTATTTTTTGTAAGTTATTACTTAAATCTTTGTAAATTATTTCAAATTCAAAGCAAATTAAAACTATGTTAAATCAAATAAGAACCCAACTGCGAGTTCTCATATTAAATACAAACTACTACGACAATATTTTTTTTGACATGGTAAGTTAAGCAGTGTGCGGTTTCATTTAACGCAGCACCAATTGGATCCACGATTAGTAAATCCTTAATAATTTGTTCATTAAGACACTTTTGAAAAGTTTTGACCATTTATCATTTTGATAATTAATATTCGTTTAGTCACAAATTTATTTTGATTTATTTAAAAGTTAATTAATGTTTTAAAAGTTCTTAACCAAACTAGGATGCTAAAAGAAACGCGAAGGGTAATTTCCGGCGGATACACATGAGTTAAAAATGTTTACTCATTACATGAAAAACTTATAATAATAATATTTTATTATTATAACTGAAATGAAATATACTTATTTTATTTAAACAAACTTTACGTTTTTGAAAATTACCTTCAATTAGGCGGTATCTATTAATGACAGCGAAAATGGCATATTTTGATTTTTCCGCCAATATGATAAACGCAAAAATAGGGATGTGTAAGGTATATCGGTAAATTCTTATATATCAGAATCGATTATTTTAATGTGATATTAAAAATATCTTTATTTTAATATTATTAAAGGTACCTAAACCTTTGTTTAATGTATCTAAATGTAATAAACTGAAATTTTCTAGGTATTTTGTTGCACATTTTTACACACATATGTAGTTGCAAATAAAATTATATTTAATACACATACAATCATTTCTAACCCTTATCGCCAAATTTGAAAGGTTTCAAAAAGCAAACAATTTAAGTAAAGTAGCATAAAAATATGCACCTTTAACAAATTGTGTTACTCCATAGAAAAGTTTGGCGCGTATTAACACTACACTATTTCGACGTTATTTCATATCTTTGTAATACTTTTTACTTTGATGGAAGGTTTAATCAATATTATTGTGTTTGATAATTTAATTATTTAAGAATTAGAATAATAATAACAATCGACTTAAAATTCATTTACCGTTTTAAATCGTAAAATTCATCGATTTTGAGTTGCTGCCAACATAACCAAATTGTTGAAAGGAGTACAACACTAAACGATGATGAAAGAAAATGAATGAAAAAAGCAAATGGCAGACTAAAATCGACGTTCTTGGTCCTAATATAAATCCGATGTAATTACATGAACTATGCGCTCTTCATGATTATGATTAGCGAAATAAGATTTTAGAAAGAGTAAAGAACTAAGATAACTATATATTACGGGCAGAAAGCCTCCTGAAACTGTAAAAAATATACGAGAAACTAATACCTTAGCTTACACAATTCGTAATATATTGCAAAAGTATTTATTGTGCGTGTGACGGACGCACGTCCGTTTATTAACCCAGGTAAGTCTTTTATTCTACATTCTTGTTGCATGTGCTTGTGCAGTGCCATGATTTGTTTATAATTTTTGGAATTATCAAAAATCGCGAGTGCTTACGACTGTTTTATTTTTAGAATTTGCTATTTGTAATTAATTTTCTCAGTAACTAATTGTTGTGTAGTGATGAAAGTGGTGTCTATTTTGATTTAAGATTCGCCTGAATTTTGTTTGTGTACCTTCATATTTTTTTGTCTACGTGCTTAGATTTTATAAGCGGGTACAGTCAACCTTATTAGTACTGCTTGACAATCACCGATCATGTACTTTTATTTACATCAACTTGTGAAGTTTTGTAGGTATGTACTAACCATTGATTTATTTATTTTTTGTTATTTTTGTGCGATAAGATGAACTTTGTACAGCTTATTGCTTATCGTTTCTATTTAAGCTTTTATTTGGAATAATCGTAATAAGATATTTATTACAAAAATATATTGTACATGTTTCAGATAAAGTGATGTGAAGTGTCGGCACAGGGCGGGGGCGCCGCCCCAGTCGACCATGGACCGAGGCTACGATAAGAGGCACAGCAAGCACCACAAGGAGAAGCATAAGAAGCGGGCTCACAAGAAACATAAGGCACATTCAGGTAGTTCCCATGAACAATCTTATGCTACAGTCAATTCTCTCAAACCTCTTGTGGAGTATTCCGACGTCAGTTCGGAGGCGTTATCAGCCCCAGAGGCTGGTGAGATTGACAGTGAAACAAGCTCAATCAGCAGACATATCGCTGATGACCTTGATAGAACGAGGAAGTCCCATTCCATACGTACATTTGTAGATAACAAGACGATATCAGTGACCACTACGAGCAGTCGCCGAGCAGCGGAGGAGTATGCATTAAGGGAAGCATCTGTGTCAAGGAAAAGACGCACAGAGTACGATGAACGGGACACAGAGTTTGATGACCATGGTAGTTTTAAGAAAAAGAAAGACAAGCGGAAAAAAGATAAGAAAAAGAAGAAGAAGAAGTCAAAGAATAGGTCAAGATCAGCGAGTTTGGAGAGTGTGTCTCCAGACGATAATGTGCCTGAGGAGCCTCCCATGAGGCCTGCGAGCCCTCAGAGGTACCAGCAGGTGCCTGTGAGTGAATGGGAGAAGGGATCGTCTCCGCTGAGGAATGGGGGCTCATGTTCGCCGGTGTCGCCGTCCATGACGCCGCTGATGCGTCACGAGTCGCCGCGCCACCGGCCGTTCATCCGGGAGCCGTCGCTGCACCACACCCTGCCCATGCCTTACTCACCACACCGGGACAGATCTCCTCCTGCCAGGTGAGAAATTCATGCTTTGTTACTTCTATTTTTAGTACTAACATTGTCATTTGGTTGCTACGACTGGGTTCAGAAGTACTACTCAAATCTATTAGACTAAGGAAAGAATAATTTTAGTTTGGTTGCCATAGCTTTTGTGCGTTTGGGGACAAAGTTTTGCAACCACAGAGTAGTAAACAAATGGAGTGATAATACCATATGACGTGACTATCTCTGCTCTAGACGCGCCGCCCTGATTCACGCGACTTTTTGATGATGATGCAATTTTTTTAGTTCTCCCTCTGGCTAATAATTTTATTCCATAATAAAAAAGATGGGTTAACCTTTCTTGTTATTCTTCAAACTTTATTTATAATAAAAATCTGAGACTGTTGGACAGAATGTCAGAATTTAGAACAAATTATATGACCTGTCCAGACATTTAGCATTCCATTTTGTAACTAATCCATGTCTTCTATAGTTATTTGTTACTAAATGGTAGATAAGACAATGTATTAGATTCTGTGTTTCCTATTAACCAAGGGATTGGTTGCTATGGTTTCTAGCCCCAACTGGATGCCGGCGCATCAGGTAGCAACGGTCTATACTATACAGAATAACTGTGACTTGTGAGTGACATTTTTATTCAGCATGTCGTATGTGTTGTAGTGTGTGAAATTATCATAGCTTTTTAAAATGACCAATGAAACTAGGTATGTTACTTCAAAACTTCGAAATATGACGTTATGCAAATTAACGAGTAGCGTGAACGCGAAGATTTTACGATCTGCTTGTTTCATTAGCATTTTCTAATAGTTTTTGCTTATTCTTAGTTGTTACTGGTTATGTCAATATTTTTATAAACTTCTGGGATCTTGTTTAGGCTGTTTTTCGAAACAGCTTGTTCAAGTCAATGATCTCTAAATTTGCAATCTGATTAATTTAACAATTATCTTTTTTCATCATTATCATCAACATATCACTGCTAGACTTAAGCCTATCTTTCTTTCCATATACCAAAAATACAATTTTTTTTTTTTTGTAGAATGAGATCCAATAAAATTTTATTTGGTTATGAACAAAGTTCTTTTAAAAGTTTTCTCTAGTTATGTGAGATTTGTATTCAAATGCTATAAAAATAGATCTTATCAATCTATTTATTTTATGAAGTTTTAATTATTTTAAGATCTTAGGACACCAGGTTGCGTAACTAGAGTTGCGAAACAAAATGGATGGATTACTGGGTGTCGCGGCCGGCGGCGGCGCCACCAAAAGACACTCGCTATACATTTTGTTGGTAGCGCAACCAAGTTTCTCAACCTGGTGTTCTAATGAAATTTGGCCCATAAAGTATTTAATGTAATTTTTTTTTATTTACCGTCAAAAACGCAACCAAAACTAAATGATACCTAAAGGTCGATTCACACATATCAGTGAACCCACAGTTCCGGCACAGTACCGTTACAGTTCCGTATCCGTGCTACAGTGGTGCGTCAGTGCTTCAATTCACACATATCAGGCACAGTACAGTTCTCTGCGGGTCTTCGTGCACGACGTTCCCTTCAGACTAGCGTTGACGTCGATTGTTTTGATGGCACTCTTCAATAACACAGAATTAGCTATGATAGCCATTGCTTTAGACGAAGAAGAAGAAGAGAATCGAGGAAAAAAAAGAAAATGGGTACATGAAGCATGGAAGTTAAGAGAATCTGAATTCTCCATACGTGACATTATACAAAGAATTTACTAATTTACATATACTTTGCATGAGACAAATCATACAAAACGGTATTCTCACGAACTAATTCAATCAACGCCTCGTCCTCAATTTTGTTTTCGATGCAACGGCGTCAGTGATCCGTGATAAAATATCGTCGTCACCGATCACGTCCGTGATGGCCGGTGCCGGCACTGACACTGACGGTACTGAGACGACACTGACACTGACAAGTGTGAATACATCCATAGATAATGTTTGAATTAGTTTGAAAGAATAATTATCACTGATGCGGTACTGTGCCGGAACTGTGGGCTCACTGATATGTGTGAATCGACCTTAATTCTTTCATTCGAGAAACAGGTTGCAAGCTCTTTCAGTCAAAAGGGACCTGCAATACGCCTTAATTATTTCAATTGTTCATCGGCATACTGACCTATCACTGCATGCCACCTTAATTAATTAACATCCATTTTATTCAAGGTCAATTTAAACCTTTGAACACACGTGATTCGAGACACAATAGAAAGACAATAGCAGCCCGACAGCCGGCGGTCGCTTGGTCGTCGAAAAATTAATTTTAATTAAAACAACTTCTGAAAAAGGCGCAAATATTAAAAAGTCGTCGATAAAGAAACTCGGGAAAAATATTTGTTGAATATGATCATGTTTGGGTATCAGTTACTAATAGGCGAGACGACAAAAAAAAAGTAATTAGTCCGTCAGATAGATAATCAAACAATTTTGGACACGTATTTTTTCTTTTTTCTCGTAAACGAAGAATGACGACGTTACAGTGCGTTGGAGTTGCGCGTGACGTCACAATAATATACAATTTTTGCAGGACGGTGACGTCAAAAGCCCCCACTCCGGAACTTTGTTGCTCTTGATCTCTATTTTTTAATTAATTTGATCAACCAATAATGCATGTCCCATATTTTCGGCCGATCTATCAGACGGACTGAACAGAATGCCATATTTTTAATGCTGTCGTCATCCCTATTACCAGTTTCTATAGACTATACGCTTGATCGATATCAGCATAACGAAATTAACGCCTAAAACTAGCCATGGGTTGCATTGATATCTAATCACGATAAAACAAACATAACCGATTTATTGAACACATTTGTAATAACTGTTTCTGATTACGGGTTCAATGACCAGTGCACTTATTAAAAACTATCTTTTGCCCGCGACTTCGTCCGCGTGGAATAATAGTTCCCGTTCCCCGAAGATTTCCGGGATGAAAACTATCCTATGTCCTTTCTCGGGTACCAGACTTCTGTACCAAATTCCATTCAAATCGTAGGCGGTCGGTTAATCGGTTTAGGCGTAAAGAAGAGACAGACAGACAGAGTTACTTTCGCATTTGTTATTAGTACGGATTACTAGTTAAAAGTTTATTGATTTTACTCGACTGCACAAAAAAATGTGTTATGTTTTAACGGTCAGTTTCTTTGTCCCACCAAAACTTCTAAACGCCGAAACGGATTTAGATGAATGCTTGCAACATGCCGAGCAAAAAAAAAACGTAACATAATATAAAATACTAGCTTTTGCCCGCGGCTTCGCTCGCGTTAGAAAGAGACAAAAAGTAGCCTATGTTACTCTCCATCCCTTCAACTATCCACTTAAAAAATCACGACTATCCGTCGCTCCGTTTTGCCGTGAAAGAAAGACAAACAGACAGACAGACAGACACACTTTCCCATTTATAATATTAGTATGGATTCTATGGCAATCGTGTCTTTAATTTTATATAAATATGTTTTTCACAATTAGAAATTTATACTTGTTAGATATTTTGGATATCTGATTAGTTCTAAACTTCACAAGTTTTGCCGGAATTTAATTTAACCCTAAATTAACCATTATTTACATTTTGGATAGGAGGCATAACCCATTGACATTCTTTTTAAAAGCTGTTTAAACGCAATTGTAGGGCAATAAATAACATGTGACATCACTTGATAACTCTTTATCTAATTATAGATTTTAAACTTCCAAACATCTAATTTTAAACAAAATTTTCTTTAGTTCACATAAATACGTAAACTTATGTTTGTATTCATCATAACAATCAAACATGTGTTGTTTTGATGAGTATAATCATGTATTCATGTGCAAGGCACTATACCAGTCACCTTATATAGAAACTAGCTGTCCCCTGCGGTTTCACCCGCATTTTTCGTTACTGCTCCGCTCCCGTGGGTCGTAGCGTGATGGTATATAGCCTATAGCACACCTCGATAAATGGGCTATCTAACACTGAAAGAATTTTTCAAATCGGACCAGTAGTTCCAGAGATTACCCCCTACATACAAACTTACAAACCTACAAACTTACAAATTTTACCTCTTTATAATATTAGTAAAGTAAAGATAGTGTCTTAAAATTACTATAAATGTTGTCTATCAATTTAATCTTCAAAATTTAATTATGCATAGTAACCTATACAACTTTAAAATACCCTTTTGGATTGTATGTACATAATATATTAATTTATGTAACCCAAATGAGTGATAATAACATTTAAATTCACATTAATTATTACATTGCGCAAGTTTAAACTGCCTGTCTTGATTTTTTAACCCGGCGTCATGGGGGTGGAAAAGTGTTACACGGACGTTGGGGTGGGTCTCACCGACCCGTTTATTAATGTCAAAATTATTCCAACACTTTTTAAATAATGAAGTGAATATTATTCATGTTTAGTTTTTTAGGTGTCTAAGTAAATAAATGAAACACAAATATCATATTATATTTATGTTTTAATCACATAAATGGATCTTTAAAAACATAACGACAAATGTCAACAAAATTTTCCTCTTCTATTTAAATCTAATTATATTATTAAATTATCAATCAGTTGTAATATTTTAATGGTACTTTTTTGTAGGGAACTAAATTAACTTTAGAAAAAATAAAAAATCACTACATATTTTTTGTACAGTCAGCACAAAAAGGTACTATGTTCTACACAAATATTTTGTTGCAACTCTCGCAGGTGTAGTTTGTCTTACGGTATTTTTTTTCGCTGAACACTCTTGGCACCTTTTGCGAACATTAGGTTTTTTAGGATTACTTCTTTCATTCAAGTGATCTTCTTCTAATCCTGGTCTGAAAACTCAGAATCAGAGTCAGATTCTTGTAAAATTGCAAGAATACGCTGTCTTTCTCTCTTCGTGGCCCATTTTAGGTATTTTTGTATTTTGTATCTACAAAAATACCTGAAACCATATATCAGCAAATACAATTGTAAACAACAACAAAAAATCAACTATAAAAGGATAAAAACACGGATAATAAGTAAAACAATATCTATACAACGTGGCGCGAAATTGTTACACCGACTGCGGGGATGGGTCTCACATACCTTTTTCAATTTTGTGCACTCGTAACTCCCGCTGCGGTAGTGCCACGACTAACATGTTGCTTGAGACGCATAGAACAACTCAACAGCTCCAGCTACAGAGAAGAAAGGCAACGTCGCACGCATAGTAACCGAATTAGAAGCGCAATAAAATGGGACGGGTCGCACAGACCCAACCCCCATGACGCCGGGTTAAATTAAGTATTGCATTTCACCATAGGCTTAGTTATTTCACCGTAGCTTTGTGTGATGAGCATGGATGTTTGTTCTGTGTCTGGGTGTATTTTATCTATAATATGTATGTATTTATAAATTATATAAGTATGTATATCAGTTGTCTGGTTACCATAACACAAGCTCTTAGCAGAGCTTAACTTGGGATCAGATGACCATGTGTAAGTTGTCCCAGTATATTTATTTATTTATTATTAGTGAATTTGGACATAAATGCCCATTTTACCCAAAATGCAAGAGACCATTACGACCACAATTTTTTAATTCTGATTCTTATCATATAATTTCGTAACAGCAAAGTCATTTTTTTTTAAATTGCATTTAAATTCACCATTGATATTACGGTCCCGGGGTTGCGGAATGTTTATAATAGTTACCGTGACCCTGGAACATAAAGGGCAATCGAAGGAACATGAGGGAGGAACGGGAGGGCGTGTCAGACTCTTACTGACTAGAACCCATTCTAGTCAGTAAGAGTCTGACACGCCCTCCCGCCGCACCCAGGATGGGAGCAGTCATTGGATGATTTCCCACTCACCAAAAAAAAAATATATTACGGTCAATTTCATCTTTCACTACCGTTTATATCCTCTGCTACATTTCTCCATGTTATTTAAGTGAGTGAGAGTAAATAATATTTATCAATTTCTTATCAAGTTGTGTAAGTTCTATGAATCGTCCGGATAAGGGTTATTGAATCATAAACATTGGAGAACAAGTTTCTACTTATGATTTATGGTCTAAAATGACCTACATACGAATAGTGACGCGTTGTTACGGCTAGGCCGATGTTGGAATCATTCTTCTCCCAACTATATTAGGTTCGGCTTTCAGTTAGACCTATACTTGAGTCAAATTCGATAAAGAATACAGGTAAACAAACCAATATAGGGTTATCACAACTCACTTTTTACAAATCTTCAATTATTTATCGCCTTTTTCACGCTATTTATTAAGAAATCCTATTGCAGCATATTTCACTAGAATCACTCAAACAACATGCATATTTCCTCGTTATTTCGAAAAACAAAGCAAAGGTTTGTTTACCTCTATTCTTTATCGAATTTGGCTCAAGTATAGAGCTAGGGGACAAAATAAGCAATTTAATTAGGCAAACTAAGCACAGAAGATTTTACGATTTAGAAAATCGGCCCAAGCTTTCGCTTGTGCATCAAAATGACTTTACAGACGACCAAATGAATACTTACGAGTAGGGTTGTGATATGTAAATATGAGCACAAGTCCAGTTTTTCGTCTTGTAAGAAAGGCTAACAGTGGCTATATAATAGTGTTTTACATGGAGCGACCTTCACGTATTGACTAATATGAAATCCCCTCGCAAAGATGTTTATCAGAATTTCTGTCTTATTATGGACCACAAGCCGTCCTCCACGATTTCACACGCATTGGTTACTGATCTATTCCAGTAGATCGTAGATTCGTAGCTATATTATATTTCCAAAATACCCTTCCTCAATAAAAACAATTAGAATCCTTTTTCGATAAATATTACAAGTTACAAACACAAAAATAAAAATCCGATATTTAATATAATTTAATTAAAAAAACAAAAGAACCGTACGCACTCTTGAAAAACATCGGTATTTTAGGGGCCCGTAATAAAAAATCAAGAAAACCTTTTGTTTACGTCATGTTGACTGTCATAATGGGATCCGTCCACCTTTGACCTTCATTTAATTAGGTCTAAATTTTATTTATAGGCCTCTTGACATTTTTATCTAGATTATAGTTCAGCTCATATGATTAAGTACATAATTACATTATTATATTAGTTTTTAATGTACCTAGGTGTTGCTGCCTTATCAGATGCTTTTAAATTAATGTGCTTATGGCCTATCTAGGTACTCGCGAAGGAATTAAATTACATTGTATTAACAGTTATTTTCCTGCTAACATTTTTACATTGTTTTAAATTAAATTTCCTGTTTGTATGTATGATTACATTTTGATTTCATTTAATGCATTTTCATCGATAAATAGTGGTTCGAGAGGAAGATTTTTTGCATAATACATGTTACAGTCAAGAAAAGAGATTTGTATCCGTGCGATGTTGGGGCAGGTCTCCATTATTATTATATTATTTAATTAAGTAGGTTTTTTGCCAGTACGACTCCCACTTGACCGATTTTACATAGTAACCTAACATTTTGATACTAAACTGAAGTTTGTGAACTCATTGCATTCTATGAAGAAATCGTAATACACTTCTTTTATTAAATGAAGAATCTGAATTCAATCATACATTCTTTAGCTCTTATCTTATCAGTGTTATCTGACTTGTTTGAAAACAATATATACTGGGAATTGTCATATTTGTATCTATTCCATTATTGCACATCTTAATAAAAGTAACAAACAACTTGATTTGAGCCCCTTTGTTGCAACTGTACCCGTTATAAATCTTTGAAATTTTTGGCGTGAAAATTATTTTCCGCAAAAAATAGGCTAAGTCCGAGCCGGAATCGCGCACGGAAAAGTTTCCGTACCATTATCAGCAAAAATGCCACGTTTGTTGTATAGAGCCCCCTTAAATATTTATTTTATACTGTTTCTTAATATTTGTTGTTATAGCGGCAACAGAAATACATCATCTGAGTGTCTATTCCATGATATATATATATACAGACGGACACCGGAAAAAACCAGATAGAAGTTGAGTCATATCTCCAATAGCTACTAACTTTGTAAATTGTAATGATATGTTCATGACATGACCTTACTTTATTACTAAGATAATATAACGAAAGTTGGGCAATTCGAGCTTTTTGGTTTGAAAATTAGTAGATAGGTTTAATTGGGTAGTTTCCACCATTAAACAATAAATGTTAGACACAATTGCTATAAAACCTCTATTAATTTCAGCCTAATAAATTCGGTTCATTTTCAATTTGCTATAAAATTTGATTTTTAGTAGTTTTGAAATCAATAAATAGATAGTCAACTGAGTAGTTATTTTAGTGACGTCATAAATCGCCATTGCCATATCGCCAAAATCTATTGGAGAATGGCGTTTTGACAGCTCATAAAAAGTACGTCAATATTGATAATGGTGGAAACTACCGTATTATTGATTCTACAGCATGACAACATTGATTTTATAGAGGTAATCTCTAGAATTGCTGTTTCGGTTACAAGAATCTTTCACTGATAGGAAGCTTACTATTCTCGGTCATCACAGGTCGCGGGCAGAACCTAGGGTATAGTTCGACCTCATAATTACCGGAAGGATGCCCTAATTAAAGAAACAGTTAGTAAGCATTGTCTCTCTCTCGTGGATCGGCGCTTTCGGCAGACTACGCATATTTATTCAGATGTATCCAGCTATACTAGGTGTGTTTTTGGTCTTGCAAAACCTGCTAGGAGATAATTCTTCCTATGAAAACAAACAACTTTTATTATGGAACCAACTCTGAATCGCGAAAAAAATCTCAGCTGTTACTAACAAAAGTTCAATGCCCTCCGACCATAATGTTTGAAACAGCTGATATATTTTTCGAGATTTAAGAGTTGGTTCCATAATAAAAGTTGTTTGTTTTCATGGGTAGAATCATCTCCTAGCGGGTTGAGCAAGACCAAAAATACACCTAGTGCCTATGTCGATAGAAAACAACGATTTTGTACAAAAGCTGATCAGACGCGGAAAGCTGATTGGCGCGTACGCGTCTTCACACAAAATCGTTGTTTTCTTTGGACATAAGCTGAATACAGCTGTATAAATGTGCGTAGGGCGTAAAGCTGAAATAAAAACTTTTACTAAGCAATATTTTCTCCGTCGTAAACCACCACGATGACAACAAATAGACAGAAAATAGCTAAATCAAAGTATTATTTACTGATTTCAGCGAAAGAATCATTCTATCCTAATATTGTATTATTAACTGAACACGCTAATCTCAAGAAGTCCTTGACCGAATACAAAAAAATAATTTCGTTGAATAGTCCATTTATCGAGAAAGATTAAATGCTAATGTAACATCAAGCTAACACCTATGTACGCAGAGCAGTAACTAAAAACGCGAATGAAGTCGCGAAGAACTGTTAGTCAATTATAAAGTGCTTACGATCCCTAGTCTAGACCTCAACGCTTTTAATTCAAGGCCAAAGCGTGCATGTAACAGTCTAGAAATTTGTCGCATTAATACGACATTCTTGCATCAGCTGTTTATCTTTTCATGCACGTTTTCGTTTATCTGTAGGGTTCCAATGAACTTGGAAATGGCCGGCGTATTATTAGCTCAGTTGCTATGACACAAGGCATAGATAACTGGGTGAAAGAAATATTTTTTTTACCAGACTGACTAGCTTTTTTACTCTTTCAGTATTTAGCCTGTTTATAAAGTACTTAATTTAATTCTCCAAAGATTTTCTAGGGAATTTGAACACGAGGTGAAAATTCTTTGTTAAGACCCATATTCTGTAAGAAGTTTGTTTCGTCAAATGTTGTCACCTCTCATATAAATGTTGTCCTTGGGCCCGCTTTCCTTTTATTCGTACTACCGTTACTATCAAAATATTCTTACCCGAAACATTATGCGAGTAACAATACCGTTCCCAGTTATTTATTTCCATAAACGCTATTCGACATACTGGCCAGTGGCCACCATTTTGATTTTATCATTGTTCCAAATTTGAATTGACGTCTGTTATAATGTCACAGATCTACATAAAAAGCAACACTGGCTTGATAAAGTAATTCTGGAATGTGTTTGCACCTCCTTATATAGCATAAGGCATATTTTACGACGCTTGAGATAGCTTTCACCTGCCTTGTTTATAAAGACACTGTCATCGTAGAGATCTGCTTATTATCATCTCGTTTTTGCCCTTGGCTTTGTACACTTTTATTTTTCACTATCTTTCGCTCGCGGTTTTGAGTGGAGGTCGAAACTTCCATCCCTTTTATGACCCTGTTCCTTTATTTGCCCTTCCACAACGCACAATGATAACTCTTCCGAACAATCCCGCATCCCTGGGTCATCGTACACTTCGTAAGAAATAAAAGTAACCCATGTCCTTCCTTGGCGTTCAAGCCTGTTCTGTATCAGATTATTCATGAAAATCGATTCAGTGATTTAGCTGCGAAATTATTACAGGCAGACACTTTCGTATTCGTAATATTATTCGTATAGATATTTGTATCAGAGCTGATGCTAATGTAGTTAGTTTTTGCGCATCCTATCATCCCATCGGTTTATTTTCTGTTGATGATGTTTTTTTTCTCTTCGTAGATAAGACTTTTAAACTCAGTCAATCTTTATAATGTACAGTTATTTGACGTTTACTATTTTCACTAGTAATAATAAATGTTACATTGTAGTATATTGTCTAGTCTTCAAATACAAATGTTATTTTATTTTATTGCCTGTACTAGTTTAATCGATAACTTGAATACTCAGTCTACTTTGTACCTACATTACATTCTTACATTAATAAAATAACTTCTATCAGGCATTTATTGAAGTTCCTTGGAGTAAACAGATGTTTACTGTGTTAACATTGAGTTGAGAGTAAGAAAATTCTGATCATTTTGTAGTGCATCACTTTTTTAAATATTTCGAATGTCCTTTTTACAACACTATTCTTTTCTATTATTTCTTCGTCATTTCTTTTTCTAAAACATTAAAATTTATGTAGAACGATGTGCTTTGTTACTTAATAAATTTTGTACAGCTTGAGTATTAATTTAAACAGAGGTCATGCATATTAAAATTGTACATAATATTGTGTGAAATAGTCGTTTTATAATTTGTATATAGTTGAAGTATGTAAGTAAGTAATGAACATTTCATTGTGGCGGAATTCCCAGAAAGGTACTAAAGAGTTCATCAAATTATTTTTAATGACATTGTCAACTACGCCATTTTTATTCTCACACTATATTGGGGACTAAAAGACTATAATCATAATGTAATATTCAACTATCTTTCATAGAGAAAAATGGCCAGACTCTTTAGAGGTCACCTACGTAGGTTTTTGGGGGTTCAAAATAGTAGTCCGGTGTTATAAAAAATACCAGATATTATTATGACTTTTACGATAATATGTCAACAAGTGAAAATCTGCCAGTAAAAACTTATATATAGCTTTTTGTCATCTCAATGTTACATTTTCGAATAGCACACCCGATTCTTTTTTTTAACACCTGAATGAAAAATGTAGCTGAAATTCTGTACTATACTGTAACTATGCCCTACATAACAGTCTAGCAATTTTTGAATTACCCTAGCCATATACATAAAAAATATGATATATTTATTTAGAATAGTCAGTAACGTATTTGCATGTCCACAGGAGAAGACAGAAATCCACAACACCACACACGCCTTCTGCGCCGCCGTACCACGACACGGTGACGATAGACTCGGACACAGAGCAGGACTATGAACGCGGCAGAAGGGACTACTGGCACGAGCAACACCGCGTGCAGTCGCCTATCATGGTGTCCGGTGAGTCACAGTGTTATACACACGGAGCAGCACTATGAGCGCTGCAGAAGGGACTACTGGCACGAGCAACACCGCGTGCAGTCGCCTATCATGGTGTCCGGTGAGTCACAGTGTTATACACACGGAGCAGCACTATGAGCACGGCAGAAGGGACTACTGGCACGAGCAACACCGCGTGCAGTCGCCTATCATGGTGTCCGGTGAGTCACAGTGTAATACACACGGAGCGGCACTATGAGCGCGGCAGAAGGGACTACTGGCACGAGCAACACCGCGTGCAGTCGCCTATCATGGTGTCCGGTGAGTCACAGTGTTATACACATGGAGCAGGACTATGAGCGCGGCAGAAGAGACTATTGGCACGAGCAACACCGCGTGCACGAGCCTATCATGGTGTCCGGTGAGTCACAGCGTTATACACACGGAGCAGCACTATGAGCGCGGCAGAAGGGACTACTGGCATGTACATCAGTCAAATTAGATAGGTATTTACAGGCATTTTGGATTGGTAGGTGTAGGTCATATCAGTAGAATGTGTGCTCCAACCAAAGAACGGGCCTTTTAGCTTCGGAACCAACAACTATTTCCACACAGCGATTTTTGACTTGAGACCTTTCTAATGAGAATATATCGCGCATTGTTATTGATTCCTAAGACTGTTTTCATGCATTCACGACTGTTAGTTAGCATGCGTTCTCCTTATATAAATAAAATTAAATTAAAAACACGTTTGTTTCTTAACGATTATTGTTGCATCAGTTTCATCTTTCATAACTTGTTGCAAAAAAGAAAAACTCCCACTTTTTATACTCTTATAATCGCTTAATTTGACATTGACCTAATTTAATCCACTTTTATGAAAAATATTGATACTAAATTACGATTTCAGAATTGATTCGATTCAATCAACTTTTTCAATTTACATAAATAACAATAATGTAATAAAAAGGAGTGTGTTGATGGCCCAGTTAGTTACCAGGTTAAGGCATGTTCCTCTCTAATGTATAAGATTGCTTGGCGTTTTATTCTACACCACCGGGAGATGATAAGATATCAGATCAACTTTGTGGCGTCCAGAGGGATAAAAACTAATAAGCCCAACCTTTTACGATTTAGAAAATGAGACACTTCTCCTTTATTAACTTATTTTTCCGTATTATATCTCCCTAGCCATTTTTTTTCAACTATGTTGGAGACGGCTTCCAGCCTAACCGGATTCAGATGGATACCAGTGCTTTACGTAAAGTGATTGGCCTATCAGACCTCCACAGCCCAGTTACTGGGCGACACGATACCTTTTGGTTAGTCTGGTCACACTTTCTGGCTTACCCGTAACGACTTTACCGTATTGAATGGTGCTAATAGAGTGAACCTTGCTTTTTGTATAAACGCTATTGCACCTACTAACTAACCCTACCGTCCTCAGACTCGCCGGTACACGAGCCGTCCCGACGCGAGTACAGTCCACGGCGGCCGCACCGACGCCGCAGCCCGCATCACCGGCGACGGACGCGCTCGAGAGACCGGCATCGTGACAGGGACTTTAAGACTTCGCACCGGTAAGGCACAGACATATTTATGTGTGTTTATCGTGCCTCAGAACAATAGAGCAAATAACGTTCTCCATTGTTCTGAGACAGAAGACAGTCTTCGGCTAGCGCTGAAAACCAGCGCCGTGGAGGACTTGTGTACTCCCTTTCGTGCAATTGTTTATAATATTTTATTTAGTAAGCTATTTCACAGTACTTAGCATGAATAAACTGGTTTTCTTTCTTCTTTCTTTCTTTCTATATGCACTAATTAATGTAATGGAGGTGAAAATTATCTATTTGTGATGTCATTTAACTTCTAGACAATTTTATTGGTATGACGAACAGAGTTTAAATTTAATTATCTTCCATTGAAAAGTTAGGAACCCTCGATCCGTATCCGATCGTAGACGGGTGTTGTTTTGTAGGCCCAACTGTTGTTGACAGTTTTTTGAATTTATGCTAACGCCATTCTACATTCCATACAAAGATGTTATATGCAGTGGCGTGCACAGGGTTTTATGACAGGGTAGGCAGCTTTTTTTCGAAAAAATAAAAAAGTTTTTCGCTATTGCCGAGATAGTAAAAAAAATACTAGATGATTTAAAAGTATTTATAGTTTAAATAAGAAAACTAAATACCTACCTACTGGTTTGGTTTTGTAACAATTGAAATAATTAAGTAAACTAACTCATTTAGAAATTAAATCTACACGCCTAACCGTTTTTAAATACGATTTTTTGATGTTATTAACTATTGAACCTTCGGACACACGTGATTCAAGACACAATAGAAAGACAATAGCAACGCGACAGCCGGCTGTCGCATGGTCGTCGAAAGGTTAAAAACAGACACGTAAAGCAAAATAACTTCATTGTGTGTATACAAACACGCAGCGAGTAAAAAATATATTTCGTAATTCTTACATTCACTCATTAAATTTAGGGGTTATAGCTATTACCTTTTTCCTGGGTTAATTCTCGTAATTCAGGTACACATCTCGAGACACTTCCGAAACCACCTAGCTACTTGTTATTTGAAGTTTTCAATAATTTCGTAATTCGTTAACCTAACATCATAACTTGTAACAAACTCACATTGTCAACACAAACCTCACAATCGAACAACATTTCACAATATTTTATAAACAAAACAAACAAAAATTGTAAAAACGTTTAAATAAACTAGTAATCGAATTTAGCAACAAATCGACCTAAATATTTGCGTTTCAAAACAAATAAACAACATGGACCCTTTTACATTATGCAATATTCTAAATTTTGATGGATAAAATGTTGACAAATTAAGTTGCATCAATTATTATTTCAACCGGAATCCTACTTGACCGCAAATGACTTTTTCAACTTGTCGTATAATCTCTCGGTGACAGAGGCGAAATATTTGAAATATGTCAATCAATAGAGTGGTTGTCGTTGTAGTCCACGTCACGAAGTGGCTCGTGATTGGCTGAAGGCACAGCCTAGCTGGGGAACTACTTGCGCGCGTTGATGTGTGCATTTCACAGACACGAAATGTACCACTACATGTGCACATTTATGAATGAGATTTAGGCAGAGTTTAATTCTGCCTACTACGAACGCCTGTTACGAACGCGACGCGAAATTAGATTGTACACTATGATTTATTGTTGTTCCTTTATGTTAGGGACTTCTACAATTTTTTTTATTTGTTTTATATTTTTTAGTTTGAAAATATTAGGATTTACATCTACTGGGTCTGGGTGAATTAGTCTAGGGTCGGCAGTGCCTTTTTGCCTATAAGGACCGCACGTCCCTGGTTATATGTAATATTTATTTATTTATAATTTAAAAAAGTCTTTTCGTAATTTCAGCCGAAACTATTCACAACATTAAACTGTTGACGATATAGTCATTCCATTCCCCATGTAAATTTTCATTGAAATATTCCACCCTCTGCGCAGTTCTCACAGCCGCAGCTCTCTAAAGCGGCGACGCTCGGGCTCGCGCGGGCGGCGGCGGGGCTCCACGCAGTCTCCGCCGCGACACCGAGTCAAGCACCGCGAGCCTTCGCCCCGGGACAGGCATAGGTATGTTTCCAGGTTATTTTCTTCAGGTTTTACTTTGAAGATAGTGGGACTGGTTGTCGATATTGCATGTCACGCGTGGTTACCAAAAAACAGAAGTAATCTAGTCTTAGCGCTTAGGGGTCCTAATCACATGGTAAGTGAGTGCATATCTCCTTTTAAGTGAGAAAGATTACGTCAACCAACCAAGGCTGTACGATAGGATATATATCTTCTAAAATATAGGATGGATGGGGTATCGACTTGCAAACCTTTTATGACCTTAGTATAAGAAACATTTACTATTCCACAAGGGTCCTTTGGGGATCCCATGTCTCCGTACATTGTTTTGCCTATTAATTCTCAAATTATTAAATCAGCAGCAGAAAGCATGAATCACCAAGTCCTCCGACGATGCTGCAACGCAAGATAGACTTCAAGGAGAAGATCAGCGACACCAGCCTGTTTGCTGAACTAGTTAAGGACAAGCATAAGAGAGCTAAGGTAAGAAATAATAATACTAACTGAGCAATTTCTCTCAACTTTACATGTATTATTTTGTGTTGCAATTATCTTTTTCACAGCTCATAAAAAGCCGTCAATTGAATAACTTATAAACTGTGTTAAATGAAAAATTTGCCACGATATTAAAAATAAAATTATTGAAAATCAGTATAATGATATAAATCTAATTATCGAATAAAATATTATTGTTATCACAATTTCGAATTACACACTTTTGTTAAACTATAGCGAGTTTTTTAGTTTGTTTCAAATTTATAACCAATAATTTTTCAGATACATATAAATAAATATATGTGCAAAAAAGTATGTTTATGCCGTTTCAACAAAATACCATACTGAAAGTGAAGTGACTTAAACAACGCAAAATAAAGGTCTGAAGACCGCATCATTCAATTTTGTACTTTGTTGCACTGACTATAAATATCATTTTAAAATTCTTTGTCCAAGCGAAACACTTTGAGCAAATTCATGTCTCTAACCCTTATCTTTGTTCACAGAAACTGCAAGAGATCTTAAACCAAAAAGAGGAGGAGTCTCAAGGCACGCTGTCAAACACGACTTCCGTCAACCCAGAGATACTCACCATTGACGAGCTGTCCAATATGACCTGCGATAGTTCTTCACAGGTAAATTTATTTATTATCTAGTAACTATCCTTCGTGGTTTTTTAGCATAGTTCCCGTTCCCGAGAGATTTTTGGGATATATCCTATGTCCTTTCCCAAGGTATGGACTATCTCTGTACCAAATTTCATTAAAATCCGTTCAGTAGTTTTGCGTGAAAGACTGAAAAAAGACACTTTCGCATAGCTATAATATTAATATAATGACTATTGATGACTACCGAAACGCCGAAGCATCGAAGCTTGGGCGTTTTGCTAGTAGAAAGACAGATAATGGAAAGCGACTTTGTTTTACACTATGTAATTACGATTAGGTAGGGTTTAGTTTAAGCGGACGCATCAGAAGTGGGATAAATACTGAAATACAGCTACATCCCTGTATTTATCACAACCATACTAAAGTTCAATAAGAGATGTAGCTACAACGACGGCATGAGACGTTGTATCATTTAAAAGGTGTGTTTTCTCTATATTTGTTTCCATAAACCATTTGTTTTTTCCTACAGTCTAAAGAAAACGGTGAAGTGACTCGCGAGAGCGGTGACATCGTTGATATCCCCATGCCGGGGGGTGAGGACAGCGCGTCGTCCGCCCCCGAGGCCGCCGCGCCCCCCGCGCCCCCTGCGCCCCCTGCGCCCCTGCCGCCCGCCGCCCCGATGCAGCCGCCGCCCGAATTCTCCTCCTTCTCCATATCAGAGCACTCGGAAGCGAATGGAGATGCCACTTTACCCGCCACGTCTGCCGAGCCTGTTAATAGCGAGGTTGGTTTATACTCTTTCAGTGAAGGCTGATTTACTTTGAAACGGTAGTTGGCGCCAGCATCACTGGATTCCGGCGCTGATCAGCACTGTATCAATGTAACATTGATACAAATGTAAACTTGGTTAAATACTGGATGGTTGACTGCACTGAAACATGTTTACATTGATATAGCGCTGATCGCAGAATAATTTCTTTGTTATACCATAAAGGTGACAATATTGAGTTAAAACTGTCAACTCATTATTGATAAGTTTACACCACTCTGACGAAAAAAAAATTATAAACATTTAAATGTGCCACAAAGTTTCAATTTCTGTATGATTTGAACTGTGAGCCATGATTAAAACAGTGTTACATAACTTGGAGATGGGCTGACTGTAGTAGCGACTGCCGCGGCTCACGTACAACGATCCTATCATCACGAGTTCTAAGTGCGGAAACCATCCTAGTGGAAGGTCCATAAAGAAGAAGAAGAACATCCATTGCTCTTCATTCATCTTCATCGTAGACCTCCCACTGGTATGTTTGGTTTCCGCACTTAGTCCTCTTAGGTAGGACCATTGTACGTGAACATCCATTGCTTTTATAAGCTGTGATTCATTATAAAACGAAACTAATCCGTGCCTATTGTTGTAGAAGCCGCTAACTCCTCCGCAAACCGCCCCAGTCCCAACCACATCACCGGCGGCCCCGGGGCCCACACTCCCGGGCTCCGCACTCCCGGGCCCCGCACTCCCGGGTCCCACACCCCCAGGTCCCACACCCCCGGGTCCCACACCCCCGGGCCCTGCAACTCCTGGCCTCACCGGGCCCCCGCTACCGAAGTGCAGCGTGGTGGAGAGCGTATACTATCAGAACAGTCAGCCTGCACCGCCAAAGCCTAAGAGCCTCACCAAACTACCCATGCCGCCTAACACACAGGTAAGTGATAGGCTAGGCCCTAGGTTCTCAACGTGGGCGATAACGCCCTCTTGTGGGCGTTTGAGACTTTCGGGGGGGAAAATAAAGAAAATTAGGGGGCATTGAGATGGCGCAGAGGGGGCGTAGATTAAAAAATATAGTCTGAAAAGGCAAAACAAGAAAATGGGGCTCTAGAAAAAAACATATTCTCAAAGTGGGTGGTGAGTAAAATAAGGTTGAGAAACTATGGTCTAGGCCTTGGTTAGTGACCCAGATTGCTATGCTGGAGGTCGTGGATTCCATTTCCACCCAGAGTTTGTGTGATGATCATTATTGTTAGTACTGTCCTTTTTTTTTGAGGATAGAGAATCATCAACTGACTTCTCTCGCCCCCAGTGTCAGACTTACTGACTAAAACACACCCTTATTCCTTTGGTTGCCCTTTATGTTCCGGGGCGGCGGTAACTATAATATTTCGCAACCCCGGCTTGTTGGTATAGTGGTCAGTGACCCTGATTACTAAGCTAGAGGTTGGATTCGATTTCCACCCAGAACAAACTTGAGACGATCATTATTGTTAGTTCTGTCTGGGTGCAATTTATCCATTGTATGTATGTATTATAAGTATTTGTAGATGTATAGCAGCTGTCTGGTTACCATAGTACGAACTCTGCTTAGTTTGAGGTCAGATAGTTAGTGAGTGGTCTCAGAATAAAAAAAAAAACAAAGCTATTATCAAGGATAAAAATATTATTTTGAGCGAATTTAGTCGAATCGTCGCCCTAGCCTTTTCTCACCTAAATTATGGTTGTAGTCTAACCGGATTCTGTTGATTACCTGTGTTTAACTGTGGAGCGACTTCCTATCTGACTTTTACAACCCAGTAACTAACTAGGTAATATGATTCCAGTCAGATTCATTGTCAGACAATCTAGCTTCTGACTACCAGTATCAACAGTCAAAGATCTAAGAATTACAACTGGACCAAAACTTTACGAGCTTCTCTAGACACATCGCTGCTTGTAAATAAAATATTTGATATATTTTCAGGTTGAGGATCTAAAGACGTTAGCCAATGAGAGTCCTCTAAGCACGCCGTCGCCTTCTCCTGTCAAGAAGCCAGAGAAGCCAAAGCGGACGGGCATTATGAACCTGCCAATGCCACCTGGTAAATACATCTAATCAACATAATAATAAATATCTAAAGCTATGTAAGCACAGCAACAGCTTTGAGCGTCTTAAAATTACGTGACGCATAAGTCACGTAATTAATCATCTATCGTAAGAATGTCGTATAAGTAACCTATTTATAATACCATTGTTAGCAACAATAAAAGTAATGTTGAACTCCTACAATCGGCGTCACAGTGATCCCGGGCTCGGAGGAGCTGTCGGGCGACGAGCTGGACGGAGGCACGCCGCCGCCCGTGTCGCGGAGAGACCACTACTCACACGTCTTCAGCAGCAGGAAACACGCCAGGGATAATGTAAGCTTCTTCTTATTAAGTTCATATTTATTTTGTTAAGCAAGGAATACTTTTCTGGGTAGACTTTTCTGGTAGAGAATGCCTAAGGTATTGAGAAACAAATGTATGCTTGATTTGCGACCTACCCTACTGAGAGCTTCCCAACTAACAATTTAACGTCGTTCAAAAGTTTAGTAAACGTTATCTTAAAACCATTAATCGTAATACCTAAGTTGTACTAACGTTATAATAACGTTTACTAAACGCGAAAATGGCCCCAGTTATACGACCAACATTATCGTTTAATGGACATACAAAAGTCGCAAGATGACTTCGTTACGTCATTCAAAAGTCGTATGAACGTGATAGAATTACCACTTTCGTCGCGCAGAAGTCGCATCATAACTTTACAACGGCTCGTTTGTTGTATTGTCGTCATACAAGTGTTATTGAATGACTAAAACGTTTTATTTGAGTCAAGGAACAACACCTGTAAGACTTCTCTATTTTTCTTGTTAGTGGAACGTGTTTGGATTTGATTCGAGGTTAGAGTTCAAAATAAATAATTACAAGGAAATAAAAGGTTTATTTAAGTAATATTATATATCTCGCTAATAACTGTATCTGTCTCTTATGCCGTTTAGTTCGAGTGGGTATTAAAGTTTTATGATAATATACCTATATGTATTTATTTGAAATTTTCATGCCCCCTCTCAATTTTGTGTTTAAATGATTATATTTTTATTAATAAAAATATATTTATTTCTAAAAATGTAGGACATGTTGCTTTTGTCACACACTTATCTCTTTACGACGTTGTAAAGACATAAAGTCGTATTAAGGTTATTTGAAGACCATGCAATACGCCATGACAGCAGCTGGCTATTAAGGTTCCTCATAAATTTAAAACCCCTTTTCATATTGTTCACAGTAAAAGTACAGTGCAGATTTCAAATATTTCAAAATTTTTTTTTTACTTTCCTTTTGAAAGTTCCACTACGTGTAAGTCTTCGCCACGAATTTTTACCTTCCATTTTGCGTAGCAAATATAATTAAACGTTCCGTAAATATGGCGGCCTAGACGTTTTAAAGTCAAAACCTGACTTAAATGCGACTACAAGTTTGATTAAAGTCAGAGCATGACAATAAACAGACATCATCAAATATATTGGTTATATTTAAGTATCAAATAAACCACCAAGTCATTTAAGAGTCTCCAATTGACCGCTGTACAACAGGATAGTGATCGTTATATAAACGTCACTGTGAAAACGTCTATACAACTGCTACATTACATAGATGTCATATAAAGGTTTTTCAAAGACCTAATTTGGTTAGTTCAATACGCTTAATGGACTATAACGTTAGTACGACTATAGCGTTGTCGTACAAACGTTTTAGCTAAGACTTTAATACAACGTCGTTTAGTTTAGTCTTACCAACGTTGCTAAGACCAGCTTATTATGACATATTTGTCGCACGACTAAAAAGTTAAATTAAAGACGTCTAAAGGACCTCGTAGTCATCTCACTATCATTATAAGACTGCTATCCAACTTTATGTCGTATAAGTCAAGACTTATATGACGTTTTTGTTTGTTGGGTTACGACGCTGCCGCGGCAGGTGATAACTAATTCGCTATGTGTCTTACGTTATCTATACTAGACTTTATGTGCAAAAATTATCGGTATCTGAACTACATTAGCCAAGCACCTTACTTCAATGTGTGAAGCATCTAATGTCACACTACACTTAGCTTTAAGTAATACTGGTTTGAACAGTCGTGTATTAAGACCCTTACCCGGTGTATTGAGCAAGGTCCTAATTCGATGTTGGTGCGCTCCATTGCCTTGCAGGAGCGCTTAGAGGCAGAAAAAGCGGTTTGCAACTTGCTTCATGGAAATTTTTCAGGCTGTAAGCGTCAGAAATACCTTTTTGTCAGGATTACTCTCCATATTGACCTACCCGTCCTGCTTATAAATCAGTGGAAGGGTAAAAGACTTGTGTATTGCAGTCCGGCTCGAAGCTGAAGCGGCCGCGCATCCTCAAGCGACGTGGTTCGAAGGTGGTCCCCGTGGCCACTCCCACGCACCACGCCAAGGACTGGGGAGAGAAGTGCGTTGATGGCTTCCAGGTAACTATGCTTTATGATTTTAATTAGTCAAGTTTTAGCTTTTAATTGAGTTGCGCCACCAAATTGACACCAGGTGAACTACCTCGCAACTCAAATGTGCACAGTTGTATGGAGGTATGCACGTTTATATGGTATGTATTATATTGTGCGAGCAGGTGGCGCTACCTTGGTGCCCTAATGAAGAGCCCTTATGAGCTTGACAATGATCCTTGATATTATAGGAGTGTATAAATAGATGTAACTATCGACTAAGAATAACTGAGAATGAAATAGGACTTAGCAAAAGGGGAAACAGATCACCATTTTTGCATTGAAATTGTCTCCCAAAGACATCACTATTCCAACGTTTTAGTTCGTCAACTCGTCGACATAACGGTCTCAAGAGCAACAGCATGGAATTGTAGGTCTGGTGTAGTGTCATTTTATTTTCAGCTACGATTTCTTCCACCCAGCAATAATTAACACCTATAATATCGTCAGGTTATCACCCAAATCGGCGAAGGCACGTACGGGCAAGTCTACAAGGCCCGAGACAAGAACACTGGCCAACTAGTCGCGCTCAAGAAAGTACGGCTGGAGAACGAGAAGGAAGGCTTCCCCATCACCGCTGTACGAGAGATCAAGATACTGCGACAGCTCAACCACAAGAACATTGTCAATCTACGGGAAATTGTCACCGATAAACAGGATGCTATGGACTTTAGAAAGGTATGAATGTATTACTAAACGTAATTGGCTGTAATTCGATCAATTGACTATGACGAAACATGCACGTATGTCTCAATAATTAAATATACTGCGTCAGAGACATTTAATATATAAAATATGTTACAGTATCCAAAACTTTGCTATGCAAAGATTTGAATTGGTTGAAGAATATTTAATAAAATGTTGAATTATGTCATATTGACGATATAAAAAGGTTTTTTTATGAAATGAAAAATAACGATGCCCTGAGCTTAAATTTGTGCAAAAGGGAATCGGCACCATTGTGTCAATACTTACGAATTTGTGTAACCTCTCCAGGACAAAGGCTCGTTCTACCTCGTGTTCGAGTACATGGACCACGACCTGATGGGTCTGCTGGAGTCCAAAATGGTGGACTTCACGGAGTCGCACAACGCCTCCATCATGCGCCAGCTGCTCGACGGTCTCGCCTACTGCCATCGCAAGAACTTCCTGCATCGCGACATCAAGTGCAGCAACATTCTCATGAACAATAGGTGAGTTTGTATTTGTTTCATTCATAACTTCTATAACCATTACTAGTATTATAATGTTAAGTTTGTGTTCTCTGAAAATACTGACCGAAATGAAAATCCTTTTGTGTAGATAACCCTTTTATCGGTACTAGCATGCTACTAAAAACAAAATTTAACGTGAGTAGATAGCTTGTCAGTTGGAAGTTGTTCAAATATTATGTAATCCTTATTGTAAGGCCTTAACGAAACGCCAATTATTGATACCAGTATTTTTTATATGACTTAATACATAACTTCAGGGGCGAAGTGAAGCTCGGCGACTTCGGCCTGGCGCGGCTGTGGTCTGCGGAGGACCGCGCGCGGCCCTACACCAACAAGGTCATCACGCTGTGGTACCGCCCGCCCGAGCTGCTGCTGGGCGAGGAGCGCTACGGGCCCGCCGTCGACGTCTGGTCCATGGGCTGCATCCTCGGAGAGCTGTTCCAGAAGCGGCCGCTCTTCCAGGTAAAGACATCATCCTGCTTTCGTACTAGCGGTCATAGCTGCTTTATTTTTTTATTTTAGTTTTATTTTATTTACCTTTATTAAAGGTTACAAAACAGTCCACACTGTAGACAAAATTGGTAAGAATAGAACAGGACGCTTTGGGTCAAAAGACCGTCGTCATACAATATCTAATATCATTCCACACAGATCCATAGATCAACTCTTAAAACAAACGAAGAATCATCTCAATATTAGACAAGATTACATGTAGCCCTTATTGTATTTGCCTCATGAACCCCCCGGCGCAGGCGAGCACGGAGCCGGGGCAGCTGGACAGCATCTCGCGCGTGTGCGGCACGCCGGTGCCGGGCGTGTGGCCCAACGTCGTCAACCTGCCGCTGTGGCACACCCTGCGGCCGCGGAAGTTCCACAAGCGCTGCGTGCGCGACAACTTCGTGTTCATGCCGCCGCAGGCGCTCACACTGCTCGACAAGATGCTGGAGCTCGACCCCGACCGCCGCATCACCGCCGAGGACGCCCTCAAAAACCCCTGGCTGAAGAATGTGGTGCCAGATCAGTGAGTGTTTGACTTTACTCGTTCGCCTTGGCTGTAGGTGGGCCAGGAGCCCGTTTGCCAAGTTTGTGCAGTACATGAGCTTGTGGGTTCGAACCCCGCACTGAACATGTGCTTTACTTGCATGAATCTTATCTGAACGTCGAAACATACTTGGGAAATGTCTGTTTGGCTGGTGGCTTTGAGTTACCGGTCCATTTTAATGCATAATGGAATTAAATAGGAAAAGTCTTAGCATCCAGTGAGGGCACGTGTTGCAAGTGTAATACGTATTGTGTATGTTTCGCTCGAAAGGTTTAGGTAGGGTCACTAAAAAAAATACCGTTGTCTCCACCGACGCGACGGATGCTCTGGCGAATGAATTCAATGCAATTCAGTCTGTTCTGACTAAAGTACACCATCTGATATTAGGAAAATGAGTCCCTGAACGAAATTTAATAGATCCAATGGAGAGCCTTACATTCCTTATTCGCCTTTATCCTATAGAAAATAATATCAGATCATCCATATCATAATGCATGCTGCATGAAATCTCTATTTATGTGTAAATTGGCATATTTCCCCAACAACCAACAAACATCTAGTGGTCTGAACGCAAAATTGCATAATGGACGTTATGCAAAATCAAAAAGGTTTTGCTTTTTATATCCCTTTGTTGAGATCTATCAAGAGGGTTAAAAGATTATTAACTCACCATGAAACCACACTATTTGTAAATTATATCATAATGCATGCTGCATGTTGAATATATTTATGTCTGAACTGGCCAAATTAGTCTTATAAGGCTACTTCGAATGGACAAAGACCTATGTCCAATATTATATCATTAATTTATCATTATTCATTCATATCCATGTTTCACTCCCCTGGATAGTATGAGAGTATGCAGCAATTACACAATTCTACACAAACATAAATGGCGTCGAGTATCCAAAAAACTGCGTATATCGGATATAATGCATGGCCGCAAAATCGTGGGACATGGGTATGAAGACTATGGTGAATTTACAAGACAACATGAATGATTGAATTTAGAATTGGATTAATGGTTTGCTCAAAGGAACTGCATGTATAGTAATTAACTAAATAAACATTAATGAGGTGCCCGGAATGATGGCAGTTACATACTCAGTAGTTCCTTTGAACAACTCTTGTAGAAATACCTGGTAATAGGCTGGGATTGCTGTTAGGGTAAAGACTTAATAACTAACTTATCCCTATAGTTATACCAGATGGGAATATAAAACCCCGTGAGTATTGATTATATGTATATTGTTCAATCATCCAGGTTTTTAAGACGATGTTGTACAAACAACTGCGACGAACTTGCTAACAGACTTATTAGATTCAACAAGCGTGGAGTTAATGAGTGCAAACATCACCGATTGGTGTTGATATCATCCAAGAAATTATTTGTGTGTGATCTATGGGCATATATTATCAAAGGGTGCGTGCTTAAATAGATGGAAGAAAGGTTCTGTTTCAGTGTTGGGCATAAACATAATATACGGCTTCATAGTTTGTGGGTCTAGGTATTCAACAAGTCAAGGAACACTTGAGAACTGCCACGAAAGCTACAAGTGGCACTAGGACGGGAAAATCCGCCGAATACTTGGACGAGATCCAGCTATGCGTCACTTCATCTCTGTAGTTAGATATAACATTAACCTGTCCACGTATTTGCAGGATGCCGGCACCGGAGCTGCCCACGTGGCAGGACTGCCACGAGCTCTGGTCCAAGCAGCGCCGGCGGCAGCAGCGCGAGGCCGACCACACGCAGGGCAAGAAGCCCTACGGATACCCCGACGACATGGACCAAGCCAAAAATGATGACCAAGACTATAAAAGTGAGCCTTACAAATCTGAAAGTGGTTTCAAGCCCAACGAGCCGCCGCAAGAGGCTTTGGGACAAGTGAAATAGTATAGATTTCATTGCAAGAGATACTTTCGTAAAAGAAAGAAACGGTGCTTACTTTAGACCAATTCTGACGATGTGATCTAGTTTAAATTGTTGCCTGTGGTGTGCTCGTGACGGTGTGGGTTCCGTGCAAGTGCGGTTATGTGCCTAGTCTAATATTAGCTTCAATCTCATGTACGGTTAGCTCCTAAGGTGAAGGCTGTGTTCTTCAAGAAACTTTAGCACTATGCTATGCTTCTTTCACAATTTACGAATATTCAGTACAAAATTATAACAACTGATCCTGAAATCCTAACTACGGATATTGGAGTGAATAGTCTGAATAGACTTAAATTTGTATGTTTTTAATAAAAATCTAATCTTATTATGGAAATTGAATGTAGTAAATTTTGTAAAGGTGCGGAACCCTGTAAGCAATTTAACTTATTGCGTTGAACGTAACGCGTACCAAAATGTATGATAAATAGTAGTAACCAAAGTATCGCATAGCGCTAGTTACCCGCGGACGGATGTCAGGCGTCCTGTGCATATGTTTGTAAATAATGTAAACTAGATTAATTTTAAATAAGAACAGTTTTGTTTAATTTAAACTTAGCAAAATGACTTGTTTTATTTGTGTTGAAGAGTCCTTGTGGTTGTAGCACTAATACTTGACGGTTGGCACCACTATATTCCTCTTATGAAGCTGGCAACTCTCATAAAATCAGTGTCATGTCGGGCGGAGTACCAAGTGCCTAAGGCTATGATAGGCTATGATCTCTTCATACTTCTCTTGCCCCTGATAGTACTGTATTTTAAGCTATCTTTAACTTACCCTATAAAATTTTGCCTAATGAATTTGTGAAAGAAGGTGAAAAGTTGCCAGTAATAAAAACACCAATTTTTGTGTTGCCAACATAAAATGCGAATTGGAGCATAACAGTTTAACATCCTATTCCACTATGAAGTAAGACCTCATGCGCCTTAAAGACAATTCAGATAATGAATGGCTATCAAATAAAAACTGCCATTTTTTATGTGTTCAAGAAAAGTAATGTTACACTACAAAAAATATAATGTTCTATTAGAACATAATGTCTAATACTATTGACAAAAATTTTGAAGGTGTTTGAATCCAAAGACATAAAATCGTGAAAGAAGAGGGTTTAACTATAAAAGAATTACTTCTAAATGCGCCACACCTCTTTTAGTAAGCTACTATTTTCCCAAAGAGGCGAGACATAGTAGCACTAAAATATCCATAGAATAGTATCAAATGCAATATTGGCAATTTGCAATAATTCTTGTCATAAGGCTACATTATTTTGGTGTGTGATGGTCTGTTGATGATATCCTTATAAAAGCGTTAATGTTTATAATACGTTAGACATTTAATGTAAGCCTGGGAGTACTGTGATTATGTATAAATCGGAATTGAGTTATTTTCAGTCTCAGTTGTTTCACATACTTTTATTATATATTTAATGTAAGGATCTTGTTGGGTCAAGAGATAATTAGATGATTTCGAGCGATATGTACAGTTGTGTTCTTTAAAAACAGTATTTATGGCATAAATATAATTTAGCAAAAGTGCCATTTTACTGTGTAATATTTATTTTTCAAGATTCGTGATTATTGTAACGTTTTTGTACCATTTCGGGCTGGGCATGAATCTACAATTGTACATATCCGTGCGTATCGCTCTTAGTTCGAATAGTAGGTCTTAACTAGCAATAATGTCGGACCTGACCTAGTTGGCATTTATATTAACACATTGAACGCCGTGGTGGTCACCGGTGACCACCTCTATACTTTTCCTATGGGCTGACGCCAATTTACGATTTCAACAAATTTTACACATTATATTTAATTGGCACATATGGTTCAAAATAGCCAAAAACCTCAATCTTAATAATTATTTTTATTACTATCCAAAGAATTAACAAAATAATTGCTGACGTCCACCGGTGACCACCACGGCGCACGCCGTTGGAAATCTGCATTTCGTTCGCGCGGGGCCGCGGGGGTCGTGGCGCCGGTCACACCCCGCGCCCTTCCCCGGAAGGGCTGCGCGTAAAAATAAGTGCTTGCCTAACGTATAATAAAACGGTTTTTAAATATTTTCTAATAAACCATATATTTTGTAAACCTTCTTTTATTTTAAAACCACATCTTGTATACTTAGCCAAAAAATCAACATAGTCTTTTTTATACTTAGTGTCGAAACGAGCTAGTATGCGTAAACTGTTCTCCAGGGCCGCGCCGGGCACGCTCAATGTAGTTTTGTACCGGCACTGTGTCCTCCAGCGAGAAAATTGAGTTCAAACACGAGTCCGTCGCGCGGTCACCGGTGAGCCCCACGGCCTGAACGGGTAGTATTGCTGTCGGTCACCGGTGAGCTCCACGGCCCAAACGGAACAACTACTAAAGTTGAGTCGGCGTTCAATGTGTTAATGTAAGCGTGTATGTATATTCTTGAGTTACAGGCACTGGCAGTAATGTTCATCTAGAAAAAAATACTAATATATATATCATGTTGTCTGTTCACAAAATATATGATTGGATTAACTTATGACGTTAGCGGTTGCGTTATTTTTTAAGTGAATGTCTGTAAATATGAGGATTGTTTTATTTTGCGTTTTCCAAGAACGTATCTTCCATGAACTCGATGAAATGTATATAGAATAGAATATACTTCCCTGCATTTTTGTAAGAGATATTGTGTTAATCGAGAAAGCGAAAATTTACACTTGAAGCCTTTTAGTGTCTTATTTAATTACGAATATGTATGCATGCAATAAGTTATAAACATGACCTCGGCTGTCCCTAAAAGGGTTTAGGCGTGAGGATTTATAATGTACATACAAATTAAATATGTAAATGACATTACTACACACTAATTTATTTTGCGGTAAATGCATCAAAAAAGATGTAATCAACAACGAAATCTTGTGAATTTTCGCTTTTCTTGATGTTAAGTATCGTAATAGCGATCATCTCGATAAGTCGCCGGCTGAAAGGCTATGTTCCCTTGTATTATATTAGTAGTAAGACGCGATGTCCATCGTGTGAATAATCCGGAGTTTCGGAGATAATCGTCGTTTTTTATATTTTGTATGGTATGTTATTGGAGGGTACTTTGTTTTTATTTGTAAATTGTGCGAGTTAGTGATTCAAATGTTTTAATACGAAGTTCAAAACATCGTTGAACTTGGATCACCGTCCAGACAGACAAAGATAGATTTTTTAGGACGGAACAGACATAATAGATCTTGATATATATATCATGTTTGGTACAAGACGCTAAATATCGTTAATCAAATAATTCATTCATACAGGCCACTGTCTGCAGTTTTGTAGTCCACAGTTGTCACTCGGCGTGTTTCGTTTTATAGTAAGACTGAAAGTAGGCGAACGGACGATTGTCTGTCACTGTAACTCTGGATTGTTGTTATCACATTTATGATAATAATAATTGTAAAAATGTACCTAATGTTTTTTTAAATAATTATACTACGATGAAATATGTTTACGCATTTTATTATGACGTTACTCAATTCAACCTCACATATCCTTTAATTAACTTCATTCTTAATAAAACAACACAGTTTTGCTCGGCGGTTTTTTTTTATGTTGTAAAGTAAGAAGCGATAATAGAAAATTAAATCTGGCAAATTCAATAAATTATTGATTTAAAACGGATCTTCATTCCACAGTTTAATTATTTTTGATGATTAGCATATTTACTTAACTCGTTACGGGCAAAGATATTTAGGTATCCAAAATATAAACAATATTATATTAAAATACGTTTATTTAAAATGACTGCAAAGGAACTGGCTTATACAAACAAGGCACTTATTAGCCTGTACCTTAAAAAATATGGCCATTAGTACTGCCATGGAGGCCTATTGTGTACCTATAAATAATAGGACTCCTGACCGGTTTGCATGACGGCCGGTTAAACTTAATGGAGACTAGTCAAGTACACAGATGCTATCACTCCCAATATCCGATGGGACAGGAGTGGGGAGAGATCAGACGCAGTACCAAGCATAAACCCAAATTGCCACACCTAGGGATCGAACCTACACCGTTCTCTGTAAGCGCGGACCAACCGGCAGTCCAAGGGGTGGTAAAATAATCAAAATGCTGAATGATTAATTACCAATCGCTTGACTAGTTATCTAGGTAAATATTTTTTTATTGTAGCAAACAATAGGCCCCCTTACATACAGTTATGTAAAACAATGGCCTACTCGATATTTCATTTTAGACCACAATGATCTTGTTTTTTTATAAAATACATTCACTTCATTGTAACATTAATTCAAATTGTTTCCTTATAGTAGGCACCTTTGATTCAGCTTATCCCTTAAATAACAAACAAAATGAAATGTGTCAATTATATGTAAATAAGTTTTAAGCTATTAATATACTTGCTCGTAGAGAGTGGCGCAAAAATCTAAAACTTTAGGCACATAATTTAGGACATTAAAATCAAAATCTCGAGTCGTTAAAGTTTGAATTAAGAACTCGCGCGCCATTTTATGCTTTTGTCTATGTACTGTGTTATATTTATGAAATTCCATTTGATTTTCCTAACCGCGTATAAAACATCTTTATTCTTTACATTCTTGGTTCTATTACACGCACCTCTGATGGTAAAACAAACTTAGTTCTTATTGTAGGTACTAAGCAATACAATTTTGAATGGCATAATTTTTCTCAATAATTATCATAATACCTTTGGCATATACGACTATGCTTTCTACTCATTTATCTAGCAAGCGTTTTTTTATTATTTACAAAAATACCTTTTACAAGCTTTCATAAATTCTAATAATTAAGCAAACAATTGACACATTTCCCGCGATATCTAAGTTTTATGGCATACAAAAAATACTAAGTACTTTGTACGAAAATCTCATGACGATTATATCACATTAAATACAATATAAAATCATTAAAATTGTTATAAATACTAGGAATAACATGTTCTTATACGTATATAATAATAATTACTTATTTTCATCAATTCATAAAAAATAATAGGGTTTAAGATTGTAATTTTATTGCTGATTATAGTTATGTACTCTACATATGAAACAGCATTTCTTTATAATAATAATTGGTTCTTTCATTTTACGTACATAGAGCACTTAACCATAAACAAAATGAAATAATAATAAATAAAAAATAAGTACATAAACTCAATATAATCATAATTATAAAAAGTAACGATTTCTCGATGTTCCTACTTTTATTTCCAAGTTAAATATTACCAAACTTTACTTATAATATGTAAGTGCCTGCATTTAATCCTACATATTTTTAAGATTAAGACTGATAACAAGAAAATTACTGAAAGAGAGTCTTTAAAAAAATTCAGTTGTAATACCAATCTGTAGGGTAGTCCAACATTTTCTAATTTCATTTTTGCGGGTAGTTGTTTCTGTGGAACGTTCAGTGTTGCTATATACAAGGCTGCAGGCACGTTACAAAATTGGTACTAACAATAAATACTATGCGATACGAAATGGAATAGTTGAAGTTAATTCTACGTAACATCGTTGTTGTAAAGTTAACTAAATTGACGTTTGTTACAATACTTCTCCGCTCAAGGGGTTGCGATCTGAAAAATAGAAAAAAGAAATTATTTAAAAGCTTCGTTTGTAACGGCAAAAATGGAAGTGGTCGTCTTGTAAAAAAAAATATTTCAATGATAAATAACTGAACATTGTAGAGAGTGCCATAGGTTTTGCTATAAGGTCACTTGATTTCCACGCCAGATCTGAATAAATCAGCTAGCAGCTAGAGCCTAGGGGCAATGTTATTTTTTATATATTACCAACTGGAAGACAACATAGGTCTACGGCCAACGACTTGCAGTTACCTATAAGGAACTAGGTACTTACAACGAGCAGGTTGCCGCTCTTGGCGCGGTGGATGTTCGGCTGCGGACCGTTCTGCACCTCGATGGTGCCGCCCTGCTTGCCGTTCACTAAGTTGTGCGCGATGCTGGAAGAGGGTAAAAAGGATTAGCAAAGATTTGGTCAACGACTTGCTAACGAGTGAAGTGTAGCAAAATCATGAAACCCAAAATTATGTCTTGATTTTTGAATTTTATAAAATAGGTTACTAAAAACTAGTCGTTGAAAGGTAACACTGAATCGGTCTAAAATATACAAAGAAAAAAAGTTGTATTTATTTTTGTATTTGCTACTTCTTTAGGATCCAATGGTCTCATAATTTTGGTGTTATCATCTAACGTGCAGGGCCCAGGCCCCCCTCTAGCCAGGGGCCTGTACTTGCTGCTGCTGTTACACCAAGATATTGACAAACTTACGTCCTGGTGTCGACGATCTCGATGATCTCGGGCTTCTTGGTGAACTCGGTGACGATGGTCAGCGCCTCGATCAGGTGCGACACCGAGATGATGAGGTCACCCTGGAACGAAGGTCATAGATTTTAACTAAACGAGAACTATGGCCTTCAATTTGTTACTTTTTTTGAAGAGGAAATAATTTTTATAACCGTTAAATTTAAACTGGTATTCGGCAAAATCCTTTTTTTATTGGTACCTTGTTCCCTTCTGACACAGCTAGACTTCGATTATACGACTTTTGCCGAATTTCACGATAAGTATTGGGAGTTTCTTGTTTTTTCAGAGAGCTTTGAAACAAGTAACTGCTGCTCTGTCTCTACAACTTTTCTATTAACTGATCTTTTTTTTACAGTATCAGAAATACTACCATAGTTAGTTAGCTATATTCCGTTTATTCAACAAACGTATACCCAAAATTTTGTCTGCGTTGCTATTGGTCCACAAAATCAGCATAATGTGTTATTATTGGTGTTAAAAGCGTTGGCTCCGCGTCGGCTATTTTTCCATCTCTCTCTGTCAATACCGGTAATGTAAAAGAGAGACATACTCAGTATTCGTTTGTTAAAAAAATAGACTATAGTTTACCTTGTCCTTCTTGAGTTCCTGCGGTATCTTGATGAGCACGAGCGTGTCGGTCTCGTTGGTGACGACGACGCGCAGCTTGTCGAGCGGCAGGCGGTGCTTGAGCTTGTAGGTCTTGCGGCTGCTCGCGTCCAGCACGTACAGCGCCTTGTCGGACGCCAGCAGGGCTCTCTCGCGGGGCTTGTAGCCGCGCCGGTCGTACTTCACTGCCTCGCACGAGTACTGGGGATGGGCAGAACTTATTAGCTGCCAGGATTCTAGAGTTTTTTTTGTGGTTGGGAAATAATCAGATGTGTGTGTCAGACTTTTACTGACTAAAACCTACCCATGTTCCTTCGGTTGCCCTTTATGATCCGGGGCCGCGGTAACTATCAGAACTATTCCGCAACTCCGTCGATTCTAAAGATGGAGTAGTTAATTGGCAGTTTCGGGGTTCAAGGTCTTACTAACGAGTTAAGGGTAGCGAAATCATGAAAATTATGGTTTGATTCTTGGTCAAGTGAACCCAAAAGATCTTTTATGATATGATCCTGGGGATGGGGAACAGAATCGGTAGTTTCAGGAGCGTAAAAACATGATTTCGTATTCAAAATAATAATAATGCCCCATAAAAGGTCTTGTGCTACGCCTTCTGTGCCTGGTTTTTCATATCAACGGTGAATCGTTGATTTGAAAAAGTCATTAGGTAATAGATTATAAACAGTACAAGTACATGATCTTATTGTCCCATCCACGATAAGTGTTCATTTTTGTCAGTTTTTTTGAAGGCGTACGTTTTTTTATAGAAAAGAAATGCCTGTTTAGGAAAACCATCATTCTAGGTATATCTTTGGGATTTCTAGGTTTCTAAAATGAGATGTTTTTGTACTTACAATGAGCTGTTCTCCGGTAGGCCAGGAAGGAGACGCCATGAAGGTGTTCCTGAGGGTCTGGTGCTCTCCCGTCAGCCTGTCCTCCTTGAACCGCTCGCCCACGCTGGCTGGGTAGCTGTTCTTCTTGCCTGGAGAATGTAGGACAAGGTAAAGAAAAAATACGGGCTCGTCTACATGTGACAGATATGCTAAACAAGATGCAAGAAAGAACTACCAAGTGCACACACGGTCCCTTAGAATATTTTTTTTTGTATGGTCTCTTTAATATATATTTTTTTTGTATGGTCTCTTTAATATATATATTTTTTGGGTTTTTTGCTGTTATAGTGGCGATAGTAATGCCCGCTTTTATTGTTCTGTTTCAGTTTCAGTTTTTTGCTATTAATATTAATGTGATTTAAAACCAGGGCCGCGCCGCCCCTGTGTGCGAAGTGGCGCCAAGACAATAGGGGCGCCTCGAAACTGAACTGAGCTTAACTTTATAACCTTGGTGTTTTCTGTCTATCTCTTAGAACTCCAATTGATATGACATATTTAGTTTAATTAAAATATACAATACTGTAACAGACAGACAGTCTTTTATAACAAGGCTCTTTTTGCACAATTGACTAAATGACCTAAAAACCCTAAATCCACTCACCCTTAAACATCCTCTCAGCCAACACCTTAAGCTCAAACTGCTTTTTATTCTGCGGCGACAGCGCGAGGCGGTACTTCCTCGACAGATGAGCTCTGTGCAGGCGGTGTAACTCCTTGGAGGCCTCCTGGCAGGTGGCCGGGCACGGAGGCCACGACAGGTCCAGGATCCTGGTCGGCAGCTGCGTGGACAGGCGCTTCAGCCAGTGCACCTTCGCGATGCCGAGGAAGCGACGGTTTTCGGCGGTTTCTGGGCCGTTGCGGGTGATGAAACCTGGGGAGAAGATATTTTTTTAATTGGAACAACCCCGCCACGCTATTCCTAACTTCTGTAACTCCTGAAAGCTTGAATCAACTGTTACCCCGCCAGAAAACGTAAGAGTCAATTGTCTTGGCGCCCGCAACGAAATTAATCAGAAACAGAAGGAGATGGTTCGTATACTGAGTGTTGTCACCTGCGGTCTCCCACCAACGAGCGATTCCCCGCACCGCGAACGCCGGGCGCTTATTTAAGCAGAAGCGGACGCACACTCAAGCTCTTTTCCTGACCGGTGGCAAGCAACACAGTGCAGCACGCCACAGTGTGATGTAGATGTAGATGTTAAATGAAGCGACTTGTGTGGTCTACTATCTGAAGGTTATTTAGTTAAAATCCAAGACTGTTGAGAACCTGATACTATATACTTACCTGATACCAAATATGATACAAGTATCGATTATAAAATTATCAGTGAAACTTATACATGAAACGGCCTTTAAATCTGTTTGCTTCATCTTGAGGCTTCCTCTGTCAGTAACAACTCATGCATACTATGACTAGGAGACCAAGCCTAAAAGCTTACCTTTAATGAAAGCCCTGATGACCATAGCAGCCTTCTTCCTCCTCTCCTTAAGCCGTTGCGCGAGGAACCTCCGGACCCACTTCTGTATGATGATGGCGGCTTGCTTCATCTTGAGGTACTGCTTCCGCTGCCAGTAGCCGCGCCACCTGCTCTGTATGATGGTGGCGATGTCGTTCTTCTTCAGCTGGTACGCGTCTTCCGTCTCGAAGAGCGTCTTCGGGAAGCGGATGAAGATTTTTGTGCTAGAATGTTTGGGATGTTAGTGGATGACTTGGTAGGTGTTGAAGAGTTGGTTGGCTAGCTTTAATGTTATGTGGAGGGCAGATTTACCAGAATTTTGTGAAGCCAAGGACGAATAGATCCGTATGGGTAGAACTAGAGGTGATATTTTCTTTAAAGTTGGACCCATAGTAAAAGTTGATGTTTGTTGTTGTTTTCGAGCAAATAAAGTGATATATGTGTATACTGACTTGCCCATCCTGTAGTCCTCCTTGTCGAAGCACAGCACATCACAGAGTTTCTGCACGCCGTCGCGCGCTGTACCGCGGTGATGCGGCCATGTGTCGCGAGACAGGCACTTGTATCTGTGCGGAAACGAGACGAATTGTTATTAAAGCTTTATTAACCCTTTCATGGACGGTGGCGTGTATATACGTTCCAAGACAGCTACGAGTGGTGACAGAACGTACTACCACGTCAATTTTAATTGACTTGTTTTAAGCAGACCGTATACTAACGTTGACTCGCCATACAAAATTGTACTAGCTACGTCTTTCCGCCACAACGCATGGGAATTTCCAAATTGTTCTGTCACATTGCATTATGATTTTTGGTGCTTCAAAAAGAAGACGTTTTACTCGTGCGCTGGTGGTACGTACAATACGCACGACGTCATAATACGTCCCCGCGTCCCTACATTCCCGTTGCCTCGGTCACACACTGTCAACCTAGGGGTACGCGGGCGCGCGCCGCTGAGAACCGGCTGCATTTACAGTTGTTTTTGAGAGTGATTTTGCATAAAATGTAATTATTATAATAATATTATGACTGTTTATTTATTATACGTTATGTACAAATAGATAAATCATCCTTAGAGAGTTATGTTTTGCTATAATTCATTTTTAAACGGACTTTTAAATGAGTAATAACAGAATGTAACTAATGTAAGTGCATACTAGCTTCTTTGATTTTTTACGCAGGTACCTACCAGAATTACGTTGTAACTAGATGTTTATCTAGCGGAAAGGTAATGTACATTATCTAGGGATTTAATCAATGTGTTTCTTGCTTGTTTAGATTGATAAATGCAAAAAAAAATACACGCCGTGGTAAGGTAAAAAAGCAGGTACTATCTAAAAATACTAATAATGGTTTCAGTTTTCCGTCTGTTTCAAGTGGTTCTGAGCTCTGACTATCAATTCAGAGCTCAGAATCGGATTCAGAGGCCTCAGAAGATCTTGACGACAGCAATGGTAAAGACTCGCATTCTAGTTGCCAAGGCTCTCCATTCGATCTAACTGAAAATAATGTGGGTACTAACGAACAGCATGATGAATCTAATTATGAAATTGCGGATTCATCAGACTTGGAAATATTTCCGCTAGCTAAACGACTGGAAAGGCAATCTAATGATACTGTAACAAATTTACTTCAAAACGACTACAAGGACGAATCTGCATCACGTTCTATGCGCCGTTTATCACAAAATACTCCTGTGTTACGTCCTCTTTGCTGTTCATCTCAAGGTGCCCATAAGGATGAACCTAAGTTACCGCCTGTGCACCAGTTACTTCAAGCTGATCCTGATATAGGTCTTGTTCACCGTTCACCTCAAGACGACCTTGATTTAGATTCTGTTCGCCGTTTATCTCCCCATAGAAATGAACCCGAATCGCCGTCTTTACACCATTTATCTAAAAGCAACGTTACCGAACGTTGGACGTTTTTAGACGTTGTGTGCATAATTATATGTTACAGTATCCTACAAACACGGCACGACGTTTGCAGACGTTCAACGTCAATAAACGTTGTAGAGCAATGAGAATGACCCGCTATACAGGCAATGACTGAGCGTCTATAAACGTTGACGTTAGATAACGATAGTGCCGCTATTGGCCAAATGTGTCGAAAAAATACGACTCGACGTCAATAAACGTCTATCCATTTTGTACGAAGAATTGATGTGTCGTTCTACATATATCATGTGACCGAGTACCGTCCGCGAAAGGGTTAATACTTCGAAAACACGTGATTCGAAAGCAGCCCGACAGCCGGCTGTCGCTTGGTCGTCAAAAGGTTAAATGAGGAAACCCAGAAGACCAAAACCACCGACCTAGCCCGTCGAAATGTCAAACCTAAGTGGCAGTGGCCGAAAAATGCTCGAACTGAAAGGGCACTTGTACAGACCTCCCGCATCTCGTAAAGGTTGTCGGGTCCCGTCGAATGCGGGTGGCGCAGAATGATGATTGTGGAAATCTTTGGGAAAGGCCTAGTTCAACAGTGGAAATCTTAAAGAGATTGCGATAAATGGAAGATATACTAAACACATCAAGCTATTCGACCTATGTTTCCATTCAACCTTGAATGTCGAATTTCTTGATGAATTTTCCCTTTAGTGTTTGTTAATGTTGTATTGTGTTGGCGTCTGTACTAAAAAGGAAAAAAGCAAAAAAGGAAAAGCCACTAAGCCACCAAGACTGATTCTCTTATTCACAAACTAACCCAAATTTAAGTTAAGTGCATCTTTTTCTTTCCATTTAATTAAGAAAAGGACAGAAGAGAAAATATTAGTTAAGTCCTGTCAAATTTAGTCACTCTTTAGATAATTTAGACGCGATTAAAAACATGGCGACTAAACATACGCTAATTTTCTTCAGGAATTGGACAGGATTAAACTAAAATGTATCTACCCTTTTCTTTAAGAAATGGAAAGAGAAATATGCTAATTTAAATTTAGTTACGGTTGTGAACAAGAGAATCAGCGCCAATGCCCATATAACTAGCAACATGGCGAAACTGACACGGAAGAGAGCCATTCAGATCTATTTAGGAGAGTCCTTTTTGGCAACGCATGTAGCAAGGTTTACAATGTGTTTTTTCTGCGACATATTTCTAAGTTTACTTTGGGTGTTGATTGTTTTAAATGTCCTCATTGCCTTACCTCTCCAGGAAGGCCTCATAGGTCCTCCTGTAAGCAAAGCCAGCGCGGCGCACGCGTAGATTCTCCATGAGGCCGAGGTACTTCACTTGGTGGGACACCAGCTTGTCGTCGAATTGCACTGGAACAAACACACTGTTTAAGGCAGCTGCAATTTTTGAGGGCTCTAAAATTAGTCCAATTATCCCTGGAATCTTTTCGTTGTTGGTAACAAATACGAAGCCCCCTTTCAAAAATGAATGCTAAAGTTCACATGTTTAAAAGTAACGGAAATAGAAAAAGTCGTTGAAACAGTTACTAGGGTAGACAGTGATTTTTTCAACGATTTTTTTTCACAGTACACGGATACGGTCAATCAATTTTGCTTAAAACGTTTTTGCTGTCCTGAGGACCTGATTCATATTTGAATTGCGTAGACAACTGTTAATTGGCTACACCCGTATTAGTGTCCATTAACTAGTAGTACTTACTAGCCCCCTTGAAGTCATTAGGCTTGATGCAGCGGATGTAGGAAGGCTCCTTGCTGCTGAGGATCTTGATCAGCTCGTTCAACGAGTTCTTGAACTGAGTGATCGCTGTCTCAGGGCGCTTCTTGCTTGTGAGGTTTATGTCCTGAGGAGAATAAAAGAAGAAACGTTTAATCGATATGTCCCTAAGTTAAGGGTTAAGCAGACTCCAAATACAAAAAAAAATGAATTTCTGAAAATGCCCCTCTCCTCATTCATGGTCTAGAAGATCCAAGGTTGGGCATCGAATAAAAACATGAACCGCACACTATTTAAGTAGGCGAAAAAAGCGAGGTTCTAGTACGTATGATATTGTGTATAGGTAGGGTTAAAATTCTTAAGTCTTACCCTGTTCACGGCATTTACGCTGAGTGCAGTCAAATATTTTCCTAAATTCTTTAAAGAAAATACAACAAAAACAAACCTTAAAGCAGCTAGCGACGATGGTGTTGTCACTGCTGGCCATCAGGCTCTGGATGTCTCGGAACAGCAGGTCATTGTTCTTCTCCAGGAAGGTAGCCACGTTGTACGTCACCTCGCCGGCGTAGTGGACCAGGCAGAACTCCTGGGGGCGGAAGTGAATGTAGAATTAAGAAATTTGTTGAAAATAGTGTTGTGTAGTGTTTTGAGATCTGTCCACCACATAATCTAAAGGGTATATTTTTGAGCTCTATAAACAAACCTGTAAGACCTATTGTATTACCAAAAATCAGACTAATAAATACTATGAATTCGTTCTGAATCACTGCGGGATCACCAGATTTGACCGTAACTTTTCTCATCCTTCATTAAAAATGGAGGATCCTTTTACCAGATGGCTGTCGTGTCTGGTGGGCTACTGAACGATGTCGTCAGGATTTTGTGTATATGCTAATTTGTGAATATCTAATGATATACTATTTAATGACTAACCATGCGTGGTGGTATAGCAAACCCTACACCACAGACCTTACCAAAAAGTCTAGGTCACATGAAATTGGGGGGAAAAAAAAAACGCACTCTACATGATCCGGTGTATCTAACACCGGATCATGTATAGTGCGATAAAATATTTACATTTACTTAAGTTGTTCTGTTTAGAGAATTTGTAGAGTGTTCTCATGAATGAATCACTGAATATTTCCTAACTCTAACTAATTGAACAGATAATCAAAAAGTAAATGTACCTGGTCTATCCCGCAGTCCTGCTATCGTACTTATAAACACGTACACATATCGAACAATACACTGCAACTCCTGTGAGTTTTAATAGTCCTGCACTTCGTTTGTTTTATAGTTAACAGTAATGCGCCACTATTGTCAAATTCTAAACAAATTTTTGTTTGTCGAAATTTGCTAGGTTTTGCCACAGTTTTACGTTCTAACTCACACTTCAGGTCACGAACTGGCCACGGATAGACTGGAGTCTATAATAATATGAAAGCATTTTAACACAATGCTGCCATTGTTTTCCTTGGCATGCACTCTTACCTAATATCAATTGCATAGCATTCTATTCATAATATGTTGAATTCATTGATTTTGAACCTTGATGTGGGGGTTCGGTTGCGTAGAGTGCTTAAAACGCAATTGGCAAAGATGTAAAGTAGTTAAACGTATTTACACAATATCTCAAAAATCCTCGGGGCAGTCGGCAAATGACGTTATAAGAGATGTTTTAAGATCATAATACTAGCTTTTGCCCGCGGCTTCGCTCGCGTTAGAAAGAGACAAAAAGTAGCCTATGTTACTCACAATCCCTTCAACTATCTCCACTTAAAAAATCACGTCAATTCGTCGCTCCGTTTTGCCGTGAAAGAAAGACAAACATACAAACAGACAGACAGACAGACACACTTTCCCATTTATAATATTAGTATGGATGGATGTTAATTAAGAAAGGACAGGAGAGTAGGTATCGGTTGGCTATTCAGAAAGATGACGCTGGTTTAAGTTCCCAAACATAGTAAGACCTTTATGGGGAAGAACAAGCCAGAAATCCCACAAACAAACTTTTTGAAAATTCTGGTTAAGAAGGAAAAACCGATCCTCATTCTCCGTTGAAAAGGAAGACACTTCCGACAAGACGGATGTCGTGGGCCGGTGACCGGCGCGGCGGTTGTTGTCGGCGTTTTGTGTAATACTAATGTCGCGTCAATCTGTTTGTTTGTTTGTTATAGTATTTGTGATTCACAAGTGATGCTACATGTCGCAATAGTTTGTAGTACCGCGCTTCTTTTATGTCATCGTAAGATTGTAATACCGTTACTTTATAATCTATCTCGCGGGATTGTAAACTGTCGATAAATTATGAAGTTTACTATACTAGATCGTCGCGTGGAGCGGAGCAGTTGACCATTGTAAAGCTGATGAGGTTGTTTGTTTGGCTAATATCAGGAAGTACAGGTTCTAGTTGCAAAAAAATATGCTTGTGCTGGATAACCCATTTATCGAAGAAGGCTTAAGGCTATATAACATCACGGTACGACCTACAGGTGTGCGCGTAGTAGTAACCAAAGATTCGGGTTAAAGCGTTCGCCAGCTCTATTAAATTTATTATACGTTGCCATAGCAATTATGTCAACATATTCTCTACACATACAATGGATATGTTATAGGCAATGTGTACAATGCAGGCATTCTATACAATACCTAGGAAATGTATAGAATGCCGGGGTCGTTCAGGCAATGTATAAAATGATGTTCAATGTTTAAACTATTTTATACTTTACCTAGGAAATGTATAAAATACCTAGGCATTGTATAGAATGCCAGTTGACGCACAGGCAATGTATGTAATCGATTTTCTTCTCTATGATTTAGTTAGATAGGTACTGATCTGTGACATGTGTTCTATTGGTTTGTATGCCTAAGTACATACGAGTTTTTGCGTAGAGAGCGTTTCTCACATAGCAGTTGCCTTCCGATAAACATTTACATTTACAACGTATCAAAAAATTGCTGCAGAAAGTCGCCCTGTTCATTTCTTACCACTTGATTATGGAAATTGGATCATCATGATACGAAAAAAACCAACAGTTTTCATTTAAAATAAGCTTTTATTATACTTTCAATAAACTGTAGGTAACATAATTATAATATGAAAGGTAATAAAATCTAAGGTAACATCTTTGAACAAACTAAAATAGAGTAATATGAAAATAGCAATCTACTTGTAGGTTTACTTAAATATCTTCACATGTTCAAAATCTATGCGCTACGTTATCTAAGTAATAACATGTTATAAAAAATACTTAGGTAAAGTTTGATTTATACCATTCAAAATCAACATTATTAAACTTTAATTTAACACAAACATTACTCTAAATAATATGAATTAAAAATCTACTAAAAAGGTTTCATATGTAGGTATTAAAAATGTGCAGTCAAGTGTGAGAAATATTATTTACCATTTAATTATTAAAAGTAATAATAGAAATGACATAATGAAATAATAGAAACACGTGTCTCCTTCTCGTGGTCGTTCATTATACACATTGCCTGATGCGCTTTGGGCATTTTATACAATACCTAGGCAATGTATGAAATGAATCGTATTATATACATTGCCTGAACGTTTTAGGCAATATATACAATGCCTAGGCATTCTATACAATGCCGGATTATACACATTGCCTATAACAGATACATTCAGAACACACATAGAATTTAGATGTACTTAAGAGTGGGTCGGAACCTTGGCCAATGTAATGAGCACGAATAAGGAATGTATTTTCATTTTCCTTCATTGAAAATGGTTGAAAAACAACCATGAGAATAGTGTGTCAAGGGTAGATTTTCTTGTTGAAATTGTGTAACGTTATGTATATTTTTTAATCTCCTTCTACAAACTACCCCGCCAATCACTCGGACGGAGTTGCAGGTAAAAGCTTGTATTTTTAATTAAGTTTCTGCTGTTCAAACTTAGACATAGCTATCGGCCTAATGAAAACAATGATCGTGCTTGCCGTAACAATACAGTCTTGGCAACAGAGCTATGTTTTGTCAACAATATATAATATTAAACTGTGTAGAAACTGTTTTGTCTGAACACGCAAGCGATGTCACGGTCAAAAGCATAAAGTCCTTCCATTTCAGGGGAGTTGAAATCATAAAAAAATTAGCCGGTGTGCATATTGTACATTTTAATCATAGAAAAAAGAAATGTATTATTAAAGAAGTGTTGTTGGATAGTGGCAGAATGGAAGGAGCTGTCAAATGGACGGATGACATAATCAAGGCTGAGGGAATCCGTTAAAGCCACACGCTGTTAAGAAATTTAAGTGTCCAGTAGTGACGTCTTTAGCCTTAAAGTATGAAGATAATTATGATTTCGTAAATGAAGAGTGGTAAGCCGTTGAAGCCGTACGCTCTGGAGATGTTGAGCTGAGGTTATGTCCAATAATGACGTCCATAAGCTAAAATTATGATGATGGCGATGACGATGATGCTGAAGATGACGCTTATGGATGATGTTGATCATGATAGTGATTAAAATGATGACCATGAGCATTATGAAAGTAATGATTTTGATCATGATGTTGACAAACATCATCTACATGACCACAATGAAGTTGGTGGTGATAACGGTGGTAATGACGATGACGGAGAGCGCCACTAAAAAGATCCTCTTAACAGCTATTGTACTCACATCACGTCCCATAATCTTCTGAGTCTTGATGTCGGAGCGGCGATGTGATTTGTAGTGAGGATGAGTTTCCAGTTTGTCAGTCAACTTCTCGAGTAAGCTGTGATCAGTGGCATCTCCGGGCCTGAGGCACTCGTCATCCAGGATCGCGATGATACCTGTTAGCAGTTAGTACTGTAGTAGTTAGTAGTGTAGGTTGGTCGTTTATGGATTAATTGAGTTGAATATAAGGTAATTGCTAGAAATTGCAGTTTTGAGTATAACTGGTTTCATTATTGATCATGATCGTCGGTAGCCTATTGGAAAAACTGAAAACAGTAAGATCTGCCAATAATCACGACGAGGGCCTTCAGATTTATAACCTAGTCCCTAACAAATAGGCTCTGAAGTTTAACTTCAGAAGACATAGTAAGGAAACCTGGTCATGAAAGTCTTATATGTATGTAGCTATTGTCTGAAATTGCTGTTCCGCCTTAAACAAGCGTGGTGATCAATGCTCAAGCTATCAGAGGCGTTTGCTTTACAGTAGAATTTACAGAGGTCAGCATTATTTTACCTAATAACTGTGACCGTTTGGTTTACCTGTATGCCTCGCCTCAATGAGGTCGCAGATGACGATGTTGTTAAAGTACTCGACGGGCTCCCACTCGATGCCCTCACGCAGGTATTCTTCTTGTTCCTGCTTCAACGTCAGCTGGATGAACAGCTGCTGCAGCTTCTCGTTACAGAAGTTGATGCAGAACTGCTCGAAGCTAAAGAAAGAGAGGTTGTTAGATAACGGAAGAGGAGATTCTGCTTTTGTAAGTAATGTTTAGTTCACAAAATATAATCGTCTTCCTCTGTTAACCCTAAATATATTAGGAAAACATTTAAAAGAAATTGGGTTACCCCGAGCCTCCTCCTACTTTCCCTGATGGTACTCTTTGGGAAAATTTTGATACTTAGTAATGGCAAGGGAAAGTAAAATAGAAAGATGAAGTGAGTGGTGGATATTTATATAGTCTGTGCCTATAAAATAAGGGGAAGCGAACGATGATACGATCTAAAAGGTCATATACCTTTCGATTATTAAACGCAGTAACCAAAATGCGATCGGAAATAATAAATTGATAAATTACGATCAAACGGACTCACCTATTCTTCGGGAAGATTTCAAATCCGTAAATATCCAAGATACCGATGACGGACGACTGGCTCTCCTTGTCCTTGGGAGTCAGCGAGGAGTTGAGCCTGGACACTAGCCAGCTGAAGTGCTTGTCGTAGATGGCCTTGGCCAGCGCGTCTCTGGCGAAATGCGCCTGTTCGAGGTCCAGGGGGGTGTTGACGACGTCACCGCGAGCGCTGATGGTGCGGCTGGTCAGTGCGTCACGTAGTTTCGTGTGGTTAACTTTTAGAAGCTGTTGAAAGAAGTTTGTCATGTAATAGTGGTTGTTTAACCTTTTAACGACCAAACGGCTATCGCGCTGTTATTGTCTTTCTACTGTGTCTCGAATTACGAGTGTTCGACGGTTTAAAAGAAATCTGACAAATTGTGGTTGATTTGTTGTGTCGATTTCAGGGGCGTAGCTACCGCCGTATCTGCCGTATTAATTATACGGGGCCCCCGGGCCACGGGGGCCCCCAAAGTGTGTAAGGAAAAAAAAAACTACCTAACTTATTTTATTTTACAAATGACCAAATTCTATAAAGCATTACTTTTTTGAATTTGATTTCAAAAGAATTAGATTTCTATTTGTAAAATGGTTAAATTATGTTATGATAAATGAATATTTTTCTATCCAATTTTTTTTTCTTTTGTGAGAAATCTTTACCCCCATATAAGGGCCCCCAAACAATTTTTTTTTATACGGGGCCCCGCCAAGGCACGCTACGCCACTGGTCGATTTGTTTGGTTTTAAGTTGCCAGAGATCTCTTGTTGGGTTCTAGAAAATGAAATAAAGTTTCGTATTGCTACTTTGATTCCTTATGCAGAGTAAACTTTTTTTTCTTTAGCAAAGATTGCGTCGTTTGTTCATAGTAGATCGATGGTAGATTTCTTAGTTTTGTATATGCGTTGTGAGTTATTATTCAAGTGAACTTATATCTGTATCTATAACTTTTTTGATTACATAGTTTTCGTTTACTAATTTAGCAGAAAATTTCTAGAAACGCCCATCCTCAATAATTCACGCCGCAAATGGCAAATAAATGTTCCAAGCTAATCTGAATCGAATTTGTGCAACATACATTACATTGCTACAAAAGAGAACGATAAACTTTCGTAATACTGCATTACAGACATTATGTTACACAAACATTAAGGGATATTACAAATGACCCACAAAATGACTATCGTGGTTGATAAGAAAGAAGTCATTGTCCTACTTGACCTTAATGGTCGAATTGTATTTAAATGAGTAAAGGAATATAAAGATGAAGATATGAATAATGAGGAAATAGTTGACCATATCCATACTAATAATACAATAATATGAAAGTCAGTTTTAATGGTTTGTGTGATTCCAGGCTAAACCATTACACATTTTTTTGTAAATTTTGAACGAATTGGATCGTTGAGAAGGACATAGGCTAATTTAAAATCCGCGTTCTTATTTTAGAAGTCACGGCATAAAGTTAGTTGAATATAAACCAAAAATCATTGATTTGGAAGCGGATAAAAACAATACCATTGTTAGTATGTCATCAATTGATAAGAGTACAAGGAAAAAGCAATATCAATAAAAGGAAAAACAATGTTTTAGATAAGAAGTCTAATATCCAAGAATAATGAACTAATAGTTTACCTTTCCAATGCAATATGTGTTACCAAAGTTACTAATCAAACTGAAAGTAAAACTTTTAATTTAGTCAATTTACCTACCTACAATTACGTCTTTCTACATTTAATTTTAACTAACGTCGTGTCGTCGTAAATGCTTGGCAATTTTTTATGGAAATACAAAACATTACATTTTGTATATCTTCTTTCTAACCTAATAAAGATATATTCTATTATTTTCCAAGTATGTATAAGCATGAATCCTACAGGAGTTCTAACAATGGAGACAAATAAAGGGCAAAGGGTAATCTAGGATAGGATTGGAACACTTCTAAAAAGAACAGAATCATTCGGAATATTATATTAAGACTAGGTAATTCAAGACAATGGTGCCGATTCTCTTGTGCACAAACTATCGTAAATTTAAGTTAAATGCATCTTTCTCTTTCCGTTTAATTAAGAAAAGGACAGAAGATCAAATATTAGTTAAGTCCTGTCAAATTTAGACACTCCATAGATAATTTAGACGCAATTTAAAAACATGGCGTCTAAATATACGTCAATTGTCATGAGGCGCTGTCTAATTTGACAGGATTAAACTAAAATGTATCTTCTGTCCTTTTCTTTAAGAAATGGAAAGAGAAAGATGCACCTAACTTAAATTTACGTTAAGTTGTGCACAAGAGAATCGGCACCAAGGACATCTAAATACGGCGAACTAGATTAATTCCACAAACACAGAGGCATCACTGTCATTATCATAACAGATAGACACATCTTCATAAGACAGCTACGTCATGTTTCCGTTAAAGATCGTTGTTGTTCGAATTGGATACTTTTTATACTAATTTATACAGTGGCCAAAAATATGAAAATACCTAAAATATGTTCTGTAATTTAAATGTCTGTCACTCTCAAGCTTTCTTCACAAGAATACACTGCATACCTATTATCTCTTTATTTTATTTGATTTCTAATAATCCTATTATTAGAAGGTTATGGGCTAACACGCCTTGTGAAGCTGAGTCTGTTGTGTGTAAAAATAAAGTGCTATGGACGGGGATGCGCCCCCTCCATCGGTGACAGCGCCGGAACACGTACAACTTCAGACCCTGAGTGGCCTCAAGTGGATCGGCACCACTTCGGCCGGCGTCCAATCCATAGAAAAGTTGGCAGGCGCGTCCAACTACGGAAGCTGGCAATTTGGAATGAAGATGCTTCTCACAGACCTCGATCTGTGGAGCTTCGTTGAATCTCCAGATGAAATGAAGGCATCCATGCAAGAAGCCGAATTCAAGAGGATGGACTCGAAAACCAGAGCAAAAATCTGTCTGATGGTACAAACTGTCATATATCCTGTCATCCAGAACTGTTCTTCAGCAGCCGCTACCTGGAACAAACTCAAGGACACTTATGCCAATAGTGGCCTCCTGCGTCGACTGAACCTCCTGAAGAAACTGTTTAACATGCAGCTGGAAAGATGTACATCAATGGAGGAATACGTCAACACAATACGTTTGGTGCAGCAGCAACTTGCTGATATAGAATCCCCCATCGACGATGAATTCGTGGGAATAGTGATGCTCACAGGACTGACAGAGGAATATGACCCCCTGGTCATGGCTTTTGAAAATTCCGGTTCAAAAATAACAGGTGATACTGTCGCCTCGCTACTGATGAAGGAAAAACAACGTCAGAAGCCATCTACTAGCAAGACGACGAATGCACTGTTGGTTAATAGTGAGAAACCAAATCGGAATCAAAAGTTCTGTATATACTGCAAGAAGCCAGGGCATCTTGTTTCTGATTGTAGGAAGCGAAAGTATAAGAACGTGAAGAAGAATGTAGCTAGTGTAGTGTGTGATAATTTAAATACTACTAATAATAATTCTGATTTAGTTCTTTCATCCTCATTTCATTCCCACCCATCACCCAAAGATACATGGTTTCTAGACTCAGGTGCCACGTCACACATGAGCAACAGCAGGGACCACTTCAAGTCTCTCACCAGCCAAATCAAGCCGGTAACCGTTGCTAACAATAATCAAGTCCTAAGTGAAGGAAAAGGTACAGTTTTGCTTAATGTTTCTAAAAACATTCGCTCTATTTCGGACGTGCTGTATGTACCCAAATTAAACACAAACTTGTTGTCTGTACATAAAATTACTAAGAAAGGCTACATAGTAGTTTTTACAGACAAAGGCGCATACATTTTACTGAAAAATGAATGCAAAGTCTCAGGCAAAGTCGTAGCAACATGCTCGAATTTCAAAGGCATGTATAAACTTGACATCTGTGAGAGTGCCAACCTGACTAGTGTCAATGAGTCAATGTCACTATGGCATAGACGTCTCGGGCATCTCAATGTCAAGGCTATGGAAATCCTAAAGAAAAAAGGTTTAGGTATAAGTTTTAATGCAAGTTCGAGTGAAACCTGCGTTCCATGCCTACAAGGTAAGCTATCCAAAAAGCCTTTTAAAAACTCTAAAAGTAGATCAAGCAAAGCCCTACAGCTCATTCATTCTGACCTCTGCGGGCCAATGAGCGTACAATCTTTTGGAGGAGCTTTATATTTACTTACTTTTACAGACGACTTTAGTCGCAAAACTTTTGGATACTTTTTGAAAACTAAGAGCGAAGCTTTTTCTAAGTTTGTCCAATTTAAAGCTCTAGTGGAAAACCAAACCGGGAACAAAATCAAATGTTTGAGATCGGATAATGGTCGCGAATACGTTAACGGGCCTATGTCCAATTTTCTACGAGATAACGGCATTATTCACCAAACATCAGTCCCATACAATCCGCAGCAGAACGGAGTTGCAGAAAGAGTTAACCGGACTATTATTGAGAAGACACGTGCTATGTTACACGACTCGAAGCTACCGAAAGCTTATTGGGCGGAAGCAGTAAATACTGCTATTTATCTCAAAAATCGCTCGCCCACCCAGTCTCTCAATAATAAGATTCCTGAAGAAATCTGGACCGGTAAACCAATCGATCTCTCTCACCTGCGAGTCTTCGGTTGCGAAGCACACGTACTCGTGCCAAAGGAAAAGAGAACGAAACTCGATTCTAAGACCCAAGCTTGTATATTTGTAGGATACTCAACCGAAACGAAAGGCTACCGTCTCGTTAACCCTACAAACCCTAGAGCAATTATTACTGCCAGGGATGTGGTCTTTGTAGAAGACAAACCACATAATCAAGAACTTTCATCACCACCAGCACCAACTGAGGTACTGTTGCCTATAGTAGATGAAGTTCAAAGCTTTCAGCCGCAGCTACAGACTGGACCTCTGTGTGAACCAGAGCGTCAGCCTCAACTAGAGCCAGAGCCAGAGCCTCAAACTCAACATGAGACAGAGCATCAGTCACAGTCTGAGCTTGACCCCCTACCCTCCGAAGCGGTCGTGACAGAAGACCTTGTTTCCCCTGGAACGTCACCCGAGCGCCCAGATCCTGAGCATATGGTACAAGATGAAACTGAACGAAGATATCCTCTTCGTGACAGGCGTCCACCTGTCAGATTCCAAGAGCATCTGTACCTTACCTCGGATTTGGAACCTGAGACGTACAAGGAAGTCAATGACCACCCGCTTAAGGAGAATTGGATTAAAGCCATGCAGGCTGAATACAACTCCTTAATGAAGCATGGCACTTGGAAGCTAGTGGATAGACCTAGCAACCGAAAAACAACAAAGTGCAAGTGGTTTTTCAAAATTAAAAGGGACACGTCTGGCCAAATTAGTAAATTCAAAGCACGATTAGTCGCAAAGGGTTTTACTCAAGTTGCTGGTATAGATTACGGCGAAACTTTTTCACCAGTAGCAAGACTGTCAACAGTGCGACTATTTTTAGCATTCGCTGCCAACAAAGGCTTGCAAGTAGAACATTTAGACGTCGAAACAGCTTTCCTCAATGGGGATCTCGAGGAAGAAATTTATATGGAACAACCCGAAGGATTCGCCGATAACCCCAAAGGAAAAGTATGTCTCCTTAGAAAGGCTCTCTATGGTCTCAAGCAAGCCCCACGACAGTGGAACATTAAAGTGTGCCAGGCCATGCGCAAACTCAGCCTCAATCAGGCTACCAATGAGCATTGCCTGTACTATAGACGCCAAGATGGCGATATTTTACTTGTAGCAGTCTTCGTTGACGATTTCTTCGTCGTCAGCTTAAGTGACAGCTTGAAAAACAAGTTCAAGACTGAACTCAAGAAAGAGTTTACGGTCAAGGACCTTGGTGTCCTAAGAGATTGCCTGGGTATGAGAGTTACCCAAGACAAAACTGGCATTTCTCTCGACCAGTCAAAATACATAGAGAAGTTAATAGACAAATTTGGCATGAGTGATGCAATTAGCGTCACGACACCATTAGAACCTGGCCTTAAGCTTACACCCCCTAGTGAGGATGATGAACCATTTGAAGCCCCATATCAGGAGCTTATCGGATCCTTAATGTACATTGCAATCTGCACACGACCTGATATTGCGCATACGGTCTCGTACCTGTCGCAGTTCAATGGACATTACGGGGGGGTGCACTGGAGATCCGCCAAGCGTGTTCTACGGTACCTTAAAGGTACAAAAGATATGCGGCTCCAATTTAAAAGAGACGGCCAGTTCTACCCAGTAGGCTACACAGATGCCGACTATGGGAATAACCTAGTGGATCGCCGATCCTATACTGGTACTTTGTTTATGATGAGCGGAGCACCTGTGTCTTGGGAATCCCGCAAGCAGCGCACAGTTGCCCTCTCGACCACTGAGGCCGAGTATATGGCACTGGGCGAGGCTTGCAAAGAAGCCATCTATCTCAAGTCACTCATTTATGAAGTCTTCGGTATCACGCATACTCTTATCATACATACCGATAATCAAAGTTCCATCAAACTTGCACATAATAACACGTATCATGCCCGCACAAAGCATATAGACATAAAGCACCATTTCATCCGTGAATCCATATCGCACCATGATCTCACCATCAAATATATTCATACAAACGACATGATCGCAGACATTTTTACAAAACCTTTGCCCAAGCTAAAACACTACAAATGTGTAAAATATTTAGGTTTAGGCTAGGTATAGGATTTATTGTGAATGTCATTTGTTTTTTTTTTTGGTTTGTAGATTGTCAGGTGTGTACATATTGTTGGTGTTTTATACAGGGTTGTGTTAGTGTTAAGTGTACAGTTAACTTTGATATGAATATAAGGTTTTTTTTTTGTGTTTATACAGGGTGTATAAATTACGGGGGGGTGTTCGAATTGGATACTTTTTATACTAATTTATACACTGGCCAAAAATATGAAAATACCTAAAATATGTTCTGTAATTTAAATGTCTGTCACTCTCAAGCTTTCTTCACAAGAATACACTGCATACCTATTATCTCTTTATTTTATTTGATTTCTAATAATCCTATTATTAGAAGTTGTGATAAACGGGTTAGGTCAAAAAACGTTGTAACGAACAATCACCGGCTGGCAACGTGTTTCTTGCCGACTGTGATCTATTGTGTCAGTTAGGGTTGAATTTAATGAATAAGTAACTTTGTGAGAGAATTGTGTCAAGTTAATCTTGTATCGTTTATTTAAACGATTTCGTGATTGATGATTTTAATTACAATTTTCGTGTGTGTAAGATTGAGTCTGAATTGTACGGGATCTATCTGGAGAATCTACAACTTAATCTAGTCTAAATTGGAGATTCCCCAACTACCTTGGATGTGAGAGCGCCAACAATTTGAAAAGAACAATTTGGCCCAACCTGGTATTAGATTTTTGTTATTGCCAGGGTGGTTATTTCATTGCTAGTTGCCATGAAACGTTATCGCAACATATAGAGTTAAGAACATTGGGATTTGATTCGGAACCTGAATTCTACAAATCTTTTAAATTTTCATAATCAAAAGTAACCGCAAACATTTAAAGAAGGTTCTTGTTCTTATAAGCACACCTGATTGAATGACGTCATCGTATATTAGAAAGACAATAGCAGCCAAATTATAGTATTCAAACAAAGTAGAACAATGGAACATATCAAACAGACACTCTTGTAGTTCACCGAAATACAAATTTGGTAGCAGATGTAAATTAATTAATTAATAATGATTAATTTTCAAGATGGAATTTATTTCACTTAAGCAAACAGTGATTATTATTCCCTACTTGGATGTCTGCATTGAATCGGAAAGGAATATCTCTTAAGAGTGTAATTATAGAAGGATTGCATAATATTATTCAACTTTATTTACTATAATCTCACTGATTTGAACTTATGATTCCTACATTTCGAAAAAAAGTATTTTGCAAAAAAAATCTAATAGACATAACTAGTGCCTCGGATAATGGTTCCGGCCGGTTCTCTTATTTACAAACTAACTTAAATTTAAGTTATTTGTATCTTCCTCTTTCCATTTCATTAAGAAAAGGACATAATAAATATATCTTTATCTTTAAGATAAAATATTAGTTAAGTCCGGTCAAATTTAGATACTCCATAGATAATTTAGACGCGATTAAAAACATGGCGACTAAACATACGCCATTTTTTTCAGGCGCTGTCTAATTTGACAGTATTAAACTAAAATGTACCTCCTGTCATTTTCTTTAAGAAATGGAAAGAGAAAGATGCACATAACTTAAATTTAGTTAAGTTTGTGAACAAGAGAATCAGCTTTAATTATGTTTTTAATTATTATAGCAGAAACTAAATAGGTATGTCATATCAATAGGGATGATGACTACATCAAAAAAATGACATTCTGTTTAGTCCGTCTGTTAGACAGTCCAAAAATACTGGACACATATTTTTTGCTTGATCAAATTAATAACAAAATACAAAGATAAAGAGCATCAAAGTTCCGGAGAGGGGGCTTGTGACGTCACTTCTGAGTAAAAATTATACAAAGGCGTGACGTTTCACGAAACTTCAACGCACTGTATTGTCGTCATTTTCTGTTTACGAGAAAAAAGAAGAGTCATCTCGTGTTCTTGGTTATAAGAACACGTGTATGATCTCCACACTATAATTTAATAACCGTACAATTGTCACTATAATTATAAAATATTATTTTCAAACTGGACACTGGCAGAAATCACCGAAAATTCGGTGGATTGCCATTTATTATAAAAGTTGAAGTTGAGAAAAAAGAAAAAATACGTGTCCCATATTTTTTGATTATCTAACTGACGGACTAATTACTTTTTTTTTGTCATCTCGCCTATTGTAATTCTAAGAGGTAGACCGAAAACATCAAGGTCATAAAGTTAAGCTCAGTAATAGTTTGGAAACAAAACATTCACACTTTGTGCTCTATAATACTTTTTATCGCATGTTATAATTGGAAAAACAATTAGTGCGCGCAACTATATTTAAAAATTAAGTGCTTCCTTCATTAATAATGTAGCTAAGTCGATGCCTTCCTTGTATGTTTTTTCGTCTTATGCGGAAAAATATTTAAGGAATATATCACTCGGATTGAGTGCATGTTATTATCATCTAAGTTCATTTGCGCATCCTTTAGACTTACTGGTAAGCTTAATGAGTCTAACCCTAAATCATCTCGTTGGAAAAATAATAAGCGATCTCTTGTCATGCACATAATGAATTTCTCAAAAAAAATCGAACCAAAGTCCAAGATTGTTTAAAACTCTTTAAAACTCCACTTATGAGAAAAGGCTTGAATGTCGATTGGTTTGTTTTTGCCAAGTTTTCAATGTTTTTGATCATTGAAGTCCTTAGATTATTTGATATTTTACTAATCAAATATATGTTAAGAATTTAATTTTATCTAATTCCTCGCATTATATTTCATACATACATACATTCATATGTATATTTAACGAATTTCTTCTTACCTCAGCTACGTTTGTCGTGTTAGCATCGTGGAACAGAATCTCAGCGTAACCCTTGTCGTTCTGAACGAATTTCGCGTTTCCGAGATGAAGAATACTGGCGACAATCGCAAATATTTCCATCTGTTCGGATTGGCCGATTTCTATGACTTTCATGGCTTCTTGCACTGTTCTGAACTGCTCGGCATCGTTATTACGCTGGTTCGCTGGGGTGCCCTGGAAAAGAAGGAGATTATTAAGGATTACACAGATAAAGGTTTGACGAAGGTTATTGATAATGTTAATCATTTTGTTTTGCATAAACTTCTAGGAGTATCCTAAATTAAGTATATTGAATAAACTATGTAATAGTATTGCAATTTCACTAAATATTTCAAAACATTTTATGCCTCAGGCCTACAAAATGTCTTTTAAAATATAAGAGTGCCACAAGGTAGTGTGTTGAGCTCAATGCTTTCGTTGCACCATCTGTGCAAAGAAAGCATTCCCTCCAATGCAATTTAAATATAATGTTCGTTTGATGTGCTACTGACCTGATCAGTCGTATATTTATAAGCATCAGGCCTTCCCTGCAGCTTCAATTGCCTCATCAAATCCTGGTCAGCGCCCGCCAATAGCTGGTAGAAGATATGGAAGTTCCTCTCACCAGACATCTGGCTGACTACTCTGGACTTCTCCAGCAAATAGTTAAGGATATGTCCTCCTTCAGGAGCCCCTTCGTAGTTGAACTGAACGTCCATGTACTTTCCGAATCGACTGGAGTTGTCATTTCTGTGGGTCTTCGCGTTACCGAAGGCTTCTAGCAACGGGTTCGTTTGAAGAAGTTTGTCTTTCACTGTTTCTACATTGCGGAGGTGGTTTGTTCTTGCTGCTATGTATTCCAGAACCTTTTTGGAGGCTTCTGTTTTGCCAGAACCGGATTCACCTGCACAGAAAAGTAACGTTTTTTGTAGGTACAGATATTTACTTAGTTTGGGTAGGCATCTTTTTAAAAGTAAATAAATATCATATGACAACTCACACACGGCCTGACACGGCCATCTGATTCTAAACTAAGGTGAGTTTGTACTATGGTAACTAGACCACTCGATTTACATACTACATAATTTGTAAATAAAAACATATTATATACAATTTACTACCCATTATTACCCAGAAACGGAACAAACAACCATGCTCATCACATAAAGTTTGTCCTGGGTGGCAATCGAACCCAGCCCACGCTTAGCAGTTAGGGTTACCAACCACTAGACCAAAAGGACCTGTGTTATTATTGAATTTAATTACATTAAGACTCGTTTGTAAAGCCTCTTGTTACTGTTAATGATAATAATCTTTTGCAATTTTACATGGATGCTTACTTTAATTGACATTAGTCAGTTGGAAGCCTTGCTAGAAACTAAACCAAAACAAGGTATTCTCCATGAAGTAGGAAGATGATATAAACTAGAAGATTGGGCTTATAAAGAAATACCTAGGAGACGGGTTGCGGAGAATAAATTTGATGATTTTCACCTGAGATCAAGATGCATTGTTCTCTGTGTTCATATACCAAGGATCGGTAAGCGTTGTCAGCGATAGCGAATCTGTAACAGAGGTTCAATAGTCATTAAAGATACTTTTTTTAAGCTGGAATGGAAATAAATTAAGTATTCTATACACTAGCAGCAAACCGGTCTACTTAGACTGAAGTTGCGAGAAGATGATAACTTGATGAAATTATTACTTTTAATAGGAAACAACTTTCTGAGATCTTTCTAAATGGTGACAATATTCATCTATGAAATTTGCTTTTGTGTTTACGTTTTGGCTATTTCAAACTATTATTTGTGTATAACTTCTTTGAGTGTTTTTATTTAGTTTTGTACGGCTCTAGGTTTATTGATGTAAGTACACAAACTCTGTCCAACACCCAATAACCATTAGTATCGTTATCGAGTAGATAAGTACTATTATCAGCTCAATAATAAATAGCATCGAAGCGCTTATAGACATTAATTTTGTCACAAAGTATGTACTTGTATTAAGTATGAAGAATTCTCTGAACGGAATAATACCGAATGGGATAGTTACTAGTCTAATGATTCTTTTGAGTTCTATGATTTTATTGCTTTATTATTTGTATTGCTTTTATTTTATTTGGTCAATATTTGAGCATAGTTCAATGGACTGTCAGTGTCAACGCTTGATCTTTGTTAATTTATGTTAATTTTTATTATTCAACAGTATAACATCCATTTAGAATAATTAGGTATTAATATATATATAGGGATAAAATTAACTAATGTAAAATATTTAAAGTTATTGTAATTACTTCGACTAATGAGGCAAGTTGGCGGCCTAACTTTTAATGCTTAAGATGTATTTTTTTTTTCATCTGTCCTTACTGCAATTTGAGTTTGCTTTACTAGACACATCTTCTACTATATAAAAATAAGTCGGGTTTTCCTTCCTGACGCTATAAATCCAGAACGCACGAACGGATTTCCACGGTTTTGCATTCGTTGGAAAGGTCTCTGGCTCCGTGAGGTGTATAGCAAAGAAAATTCAGGAAAAATCCACGCGGACGAAGTCGCGCGGTTAAGCTAGTTTTTTATGAAGCGCAAACTGAACATTGCCGTTCACAAATACCCGCAACACCCAGGAGAGTCGCTGTTGTGTTGCCTGCCTTTTAAGAAGGTGTAGGTTCGATTCTTAAGAAGTCAATTATTATTTTGATAGACTGCCCAGATTCATTCATTCACATTCAGTTATCTATCTATCGACACATAACTTTGTTCCATATTCTGTCAAATAAATTATTATGATTATGATGACACGGATAAAAAGAACAGGAGCATGTTTAAAGCATGTCATTCTGATGTGTAAGCTATATTACATTATCATTTTATACAAATTTTCGATTGTAGTTTTTGCGTTAAACAAACAAACACCCATGCTTGGATTAATGTATACAAAATTTCCCGTTTATAATGTTTAGTAAAGATTACAGCCACCCCTTTTTAAGATATTATTTATTTATTTATTATATCAATGAGAGTAGGTGAGATAATTTATTTTTATTTTATCTTATACGCTTTTCAGAGTGTTGATATTAGCAGATAACTATGACACACACTTTCTTATTGTACTTTCCCACAGAAAGATAGCCTCGATAATCTCTCGTATCAAAAGTTGGCATTCCGACTGGTCCAGATAATTTTAGATTAAAGAAAATTTATTTGGTTTGAATTGTATAGAAAAAATATTGCTGAAAAGTTTTGGTGCTTTATCAGCCAAAAATGGGTGTTGAATATTAAAGCCAGCCAGCTAGCTTTACGTGCCCATTTGCAGAAGGAAAACAATTGAATGCTTCTCATTCCCAACCTTCTTGGAAGAATACATTTGAGATTTTCAGTGTCGAGAACTAAATCAAGCCGAATTGATTAGCCACTGCTGTGGCTGAGTATATATCTGTCACCGTCACACTCGCAGACAAAATACGATGGCAAGAAAGAGATAATAACTAACCCAAAGTATGCTCTAAGACACGTTAATTTTCTCTACTATCGGCTTAAGTTTTCATTTACTTTTACGTCATTATCCAGTCACCCCTAGTCAACTTCAACTCTTTATTAATGGAATTTGTGGAAAACACACCACAATTCTGCCACGACCATGTTTATTTTCCAAGAATTTTATTCTTGGTTGAGCCTGTGATCATGCAGTGATCTGTTAGTCGAGTCTCACCCCTAGTCAAGTGGCATTGTAGAATAAATGGAAAATTTCATACAAGATGTCCAATTATTTAGCGAAGCTTTTGTCAATCCATCATCATCATTTGGCAATCTATTCTATTCTACAGTTTATTCTACAATACCACTTGTCTAGAGGCTGCTGATCAGCCAACATTATGAAAAAAAACCTAATGACAATAGATTCGAAGTTTTTACACATTATTCATATTATGTAGATACTAATAATAAATTGAACTACAGTAATTTAGATTTTATCTGAATTGTTATACTATGCTAAGCCGGTGAAATCTATGATTAATACTATGTTATCGTATCTGAAAGATAAATAACGACTGAATACTTAATATTGTTTATCTTTCCAGCTGGAATGGCAGTCTAGACTTGGCGCATGATACCTAGCAATATTTAATATGCAATATACTCGTATTTGTTAGAATTTCCGTTCCGACATTTTTTCTTTACTACCTATAGATTATCATTTGATATAACCATTTGGATAATTTTATTTTATTTTTTTTAATTATTTGTTTCAGGCATCAAGGCCCATATAAACATATACAATACAATATTAATATAAAACTTAAAAATACTATAAATATACATTACATAATAACTAAAACTAGTGCACACGAAGTGTCGGCGTCGTGTTTCGCTGACTGGTGTCATGTAGGCGGCCACGAAACCAAATCATTTTGGAATCATTTTGAAAGGATAAGCCTTCCAAAATGAGACAACCCACAATAATGAGCAACATTTACAATCGCTGGCGAAAGTCAATAATACTATCCAGTAACAGTTAGATGAACTGATCTAAATCCAAAACTTATGCTTAGAATAAATTTAGAGCTATATTTTGCTTAATTTTATATTCCTCGGTAATAAAGTAGCTATTTCTATTCGTGAAAAAAATAACAGTCAAAATCTGCCTTTTAAAGATACAACTACAAACAGAATACTTAACTTCTCCTTACAATATTAGTAAATTAGTCAGCGATAAAGAATAAAATCAAAACAACTACTTGAACAAATGCGAGAAATTCTTAAAAACCTCTCTTCATTTGAGCCTAAAAATAATGTGCAATTCCTATTTACTGTAAAATTGGACTTTCATTGCTTTGATATCATTAAATAGTTAGTCAATTGAGTCGCTCACTAAGTTACGTCATAATGTTACATTGTCGTACAAAATCTATGAGAGAATCGTTTATTGACAGCTCATAAAAAGTACGTCAATTGATGATGGTGTAAAATACCGTATAACCGTATTTCTTCTAGTATTGTTGTCATGATAAAATGATTATTAAAGATGCTTCTAATTAATTATAACGATTGTAAATGAGACTCACACGTGCGGCGGCGCTTCGAAGAAAGCTTTCTTGTAGTAAAGCTTGGTCTTCTCCTCCGTGTAGATGGGCAGGTGCTTGTACGGGTTCACGGAGATCAGTACGTTGCCAATGTATGTCTGGGGGAGAGAATGGTATAATAGGTAAGTATGATAGTATTATAGTAGAGGCATTTCTGGGCCATTCTTCTTCATAAGAAACAAGATTCAAAAAGTACAAGGGGTGTACAGGAACTTTAACTTAACTTATGTTGATTTTGTGATAACTTAGGTAGGTATGTTAATTTTTTTAAGTTTACAGGAAACCAAAAAACGGTGTCATCAACTTATCCCGAAAGTAGGAAAACAATGTGCTGATCGATTTTTGTCGCTTTTTAAATGAATGCGGCTTCATAAAAGTTACAAAAGTTTTTGAATATTTGTTTTTTCTTTGTGTCATAAACATTGTCATATAATTTTTTTTCATAAAATATTTCATGTATGCTTCGTGCTGTAAATAACATCTGAATCTTTTAACCTTTCAACGACGCCGACGCGATCGCGCTATTGTGTTTCTATTTCTAATCACGTGTGTTCGAAGTATTAAAGCGTGTAAAGTTACTTACATAGATAATGTTTTCATTGAACCGCTTTTTGAGGTTATCAATAAAGGCGGCTTCAGAGCGGAAGTCTTCGAGCAGTACGAAGTCCTGCACGCCGACTCGCTCGCGGTGGGCCAGAGCATGTTCCATCATACCTGACACGGACACCGGCCGCAAGAGCCTGTGAACAAAACACGCAATGGATTAGGTACATGGCGATTAGGACACGTTACGTAGGGATGAAGATAAGTTGACACATTTTAAGGTCATTCTGGACATGATATACCAGGTATATTTTTGGTCCTGCACAACCCGCTAGGAGATGATTCTACCCATGAAAATAAACAACTCTTATTATGGAACCAACTCTGAAAACTCCAAAAAAATATCAACTGTTTCATACATTACGGTCGTGGGCACTGAACTTTTGATAGAGACAGCAGCTGATATTTTTTTGCGATTTCAAAGTTGGTTCCATAATAAAAGTTGTTTGTTTTCATGGGTAGAATCATCTCCTAGCGGGTTGCGCAAGGTCAAAAATACACCTAGTATATTGGACTGTACCATTTCGAGCAGAGAGGTGAACCACTTCGAGAGTTACATACACTAAAACACAGTTACATACACTAAAAAAACGCGCATCTTCTAAGGACTTCTCGCGCGTTCTCGAGATTTCTCTAATTTATAGTTAACATAAAACTAATTAATTATTCCTTGTGCATATTCAAAATGTCGTTCCGCGACAGTCAATTTCCATTAACCTGATTTCAGGAAATGAATAAACAAGATATTTTCGATTATTATCCTATTAAAACTGGCCAAAAACTCACCATCCTTTCGACAGTTTGGCACTAACAAAAACAATATAACAGAAGTCTGTAAAATCACACTGATAACCCATTTTTGTTGAGCTGACACATGCATGATAAAAATGACTGTACCCCATCGTGACCACTCTATACTAGAAACTTGACTGACTGACTTTCGAAAGATACCCTCCCTTAATCGAAAGGGTAATTATCTTGTTTAACCTTACTTTACAAAGCAATTAACGCCATGGGAACGGTAAATATAATTGCATTGTTTGTAGAACAAATAAAGGGTTCGATTTTATTTTGTGTGCTTAATGAGATAAAGTAAACAGAAGGCGGTTTGTATTGAAATGAAATGGGGATCACTCATTTCGATAATTAGGTAAAATGGTGTGAATAAGTAATTTGTTAATTTTATGGTTCATTAGTAGGAGAGAAATAAGTAGAAAGAACCTGCATCCTGCCTGATGTATTTTGAATAGTATTGAGCCTTAATGTGAATTGTAAGTACTGAATTTTAATTATCAGAGACGGTTCAGGTATCTGGCTTAAAAAAAATGGCTCCCGAATCATGTATACTATGAAGGAACCGAAAGGCCAGAAAGAGTTCGACATAATTTTCCGTTTTCCCTGAAGTTTTAAGTCCCCCAGACACTAAATGCTCCTTTACTCCCGAAACCTTTACGACTACGTTGTATACTTGGCACGATAGAAATACTAAGGAATACTCAATATTACCCAGTACCGCAAAAAGTCACAAAACCGTCTTTACTGGAGCATTAAAATTTTACATAGGTAGGTACTAAAAGCAAAGTGCCGTATTGCAGTTAGTCTGCGGCTCAATTAGCTGAAATCGTGATATTTGCGGGAATGTCAACGTTCCTGACATTATGCTCAAATATCATGATGTTGCGACACAGGATTCCGGCTAGTGAGCGGTTACTCAACTAATGAGTGTTGAAGAGGTTTAGTGGATTTTATGAGTGGAGTTCCTTTTCGGAGAAAATGGTTAGTGTTTAGTGCTTATTCGTGTTGGGTGAGATTATTCAGAATTGAGTAATGACCTAAGTATATTGTAAGTATAAAGGTGCTAATTCGGAGAAAGTGGATAACCACTTTCTTTCTAAACACTATAAAGTGTTTAGTGCTTATTCGGGTAGGGTGAGATTATTCAGGGGGCGTACCACAAGCCCTTATAGCAGTATTACTTTGATATTACTTTCAGTGGGAAAGAGACGGCGCTAGACAACGTGTCTAGCACTGTCACTTGCGCACTCCTGCAACAGGACTAAAACAATCTTACTTTAAACGTCATGGTAAGGGGGCAGAATTGATTAAAATGTAAGAAAAATGCTTACATTATCTGTGAAACTTTAAGCAGTCTATTATCGTTCAAGAGCCTGGTGACAGACGGAAAGATAGACGGTCTTAGTAATAGGGACCCGTTTTACCCTTAAAAAACCGAATGAGTTTGTTGCTTATATTAAGTTGTGCTCACTTACACAACAAATAATGCTTTGCCTTAGCAACAAACCCTGCCTAATTATAGCACGATCACCTTGGTGCACGCACAAGGCACTTAGCAGACGCTAATTGCGTATATCCGGATAAAAAGCCACGTATCTCATTATCGGTAATCGAATAACGCACGTAAAGCAATGATAGGGCTGATTAGATGTGTGTTTGACGTCATGCACTCTTGCATAGAGCGCGCACCATCCCTAGTAGATAGGACCGTCCGTTTGCATTGACCCAGTTGACTTGATTCCCACGTCCTGCTAAAAGTATGTTTATATTGTGAATGGTAAAGTAGGTCGGTTTGTCTGTATGTTTGTTAAAATGACAGCTGAAAACTGATTGCAATGAAATTTGTCTAAAGAGGTGACCAATAATCTTCATTATCATTACGTAGTATAAAACAAAGTCGCTTTTCATTCACTATCTGTACCTTGTATGCTTGTTTTATACATATACTCGTATATGTGTGTACATAATACGAGTATAGTACAAAGAATGCGGGATTCTTAAAGATTTGTGACACTTGACACCCGTGCGAAGGGGCGGCTTGCTAGATACTTTTTAATTCACAACTGTAAATAAATTGTATAAAACTTAAGCTTTGAATAAATCAGCGTTGTATTTAAAAAATCAATACAAATATGAGAAAAAATGTAATACGCTTTGGTTCGTTTTTACAAAGCTAGCCCCCAATTAATAAAAAGCGACATCGCGTGCGCTACGCTTGCCCCATTTCATTACCGGTCGCTGAACGCGAACTGTTTTAGTTATACAATGGGTCAAGTTAGTGTTGCAAAGGGCTTGTCTTTGAGACCTACATAAAGGGACTCGGATGACGAATCTAAGAATGACCTCATTACAGGGCAGGGTTTCAAGAGTCTACATCAACTCTCGACTTACTACGGAACGGAAGGACTACATTCCCAGGACTCAAATCTCTATTAGCTCTTAAGAGTTTAATGATTCCAATGGTCCTTTTTATACAATGAGACAAACTCAAATGCTTCTAAGATTGATCAGTAATGATAAGTCTTGATAATTGAAATTTATTATTTATGATGAATTTGTACGCTAAACATTGGCAAAACACAGTGCACATATTTCTGACATTTCTATCTGTATCCTACCTATGTTTTACAAAATAAATGATTGATTGATTGATATTATCGCCCGAGATTTATTTTACCCTAAAATTTTCATGTTCTAAGTTTTTTTAATTGATTCATTTAAGGACTCAAGTCTTTTATTATATCTTAAGTCACTGTTAAATGACTTAGCTACAGCTTGAATCAGGACTCAGAGCTTTAAGCTCGCTGAATTCTGCGTAATTAGGTAAGTCGAATTTAAAAAATACGAGCTAAAGACTCAAGTTCACAACACTGAGTCAAATTGGTGGGGCAGGTGATTGATTTTTCGTAAAAGGAATGGGTCTGAAAACAATTCATCTGTTTTATATGGATAGAAACTTTCTTTTTGTTTTGCATTTGACCGGAGAATGTCCAATATTAACTCTTTTGAATATAAATGAAGAAATCAGTTTCAAAACAAGGTTAATTTTCAGGTTTCAAGTCAACAAACAAACTATATTTAGATTCATCTAAATCTATACTTGAGCCAAATTCGATAAAGAGTAGAAGTAAACAAATCGTTGCTTGGTTTTTCGAAATAGCGAGATAATATGCATGTTATTTGAGTGAATCTAGTGAAACATGCTGCAATAGGATTTATTAATAAATAGTTAGGTAGCGTGAAAAAGGCGATAGTCATGTAAATAATAAAAGATTTGTAAAAAGTGAGTTGTGATATTGGTTTGTTTATCTGTAATCTTTATCGAATTTGGCTCAAGTGTAGAGTGTTGTGCGAATGTTCTCTAAGCTATCTGTGACACATCAGAGGCAGAAACCCATTACATCATGCAGAGCTTAGGAAACACACCCACACATATTAGAAATACGAAAATAATTTTGCTTATTTGTCTGTTCGTTATCATAGCAAAATCATTGAAAGAATTGTAATAAAAAAAAACATATAGGTATTACAAAGAGAAAACCTAAGCTACTATTTAATCTACAACTTCTTTTGGATAACTGAATACGTTACGGCTGAAGCCTTGGGAAAAAGCTAGTGAAACATAAAAAATACTTGAAACCTCCAGAAATCGTGACTAGACTAAATCCTACAGATTAAAAACCAATAACAAATTCACATTCAATTCGGAAACGTGTCCAATTACTTTAATTTAAAATTCTCTTCACATTTTTGTGTTCCGCATATATCCTTACAATACCATAATTATTTACTGCACTTTCCACCTTAACGCTTTGAAGTTACGGTTCGTGTTTGAATGTACTAGGTTCTGTTTATATGTTTAACTTAAGCTTCGTAACTGAGTACTATTTTGGTAAAGCAAGTCCCAAATTGTTCATGGGAGTCAATCACCTCGCGGTTACAATAGCGCTAAATTAAGAGCTAAAAGTTATAAATACTGGTTCAAGATGGAAGTCAGTTGTTTGTTTGTTTGTAAAATGTGCGGATGTCTGGTGTCGAGTAGATCTTTGATGCACTTTGGAAATGAAGTGGTGTGAAGAGATAGTGGTCATATGCTCGTTATGGGTCTTTAATGGCTTTTTCAGTGACTGTAAAATATTAAATATTTATTTGGGAATGTCTAAATAGTCACTTAGTGCACTTAACATTTTACTTAACGCCACAAGTAAAAGAAACAGTCCCACTACTTGAATTAATAGACCACATATTGTAGTTATTACTAGTAATTTTTTTAAGCTACCTGTACCTATTACGATCACCACAGATACATTAGTATACTTACTTAGTATTGGTATAGTCCCGTTTTCTAATTTTTCTCTCTATCTGCACGGTCAAGTGCTATGTATGTCATTATTTGTGTTTACCAAATGAGAATATTCAATTTATTAAAATGTTTGTAAATACATAAATATTATGTAATTTTAAAATTAGTGGGTACACACTTGGTAATAATAATGAACCGAATACAAATGTAAAAGAAAATATCGAGTTAAAAAAGAGACAACAAAAGTGAGCACAGACGGTTTTCAAAAATATCTACATTACAAGTTACAACAGATTAATTCTCACCCAACAGATTAAGGCACCCGACCCGCACCGCCTCGACGCACGGCGTCTCGTTGTCGACGGGTTGCCGATGGGTGGACTACCCGCGGTCAACCAGTGGGCCACCCGCGGTCAACGAGTGAACGCCGAGGCGTCAACGCGTGGCAGGCGTTCGAGCAGCAAGTTGTCACCGAGTGGCCCACCCGCCGACCGCGCGCGAAGGGCTTATACATATTATAACCGATCCGGTGACGCTACGGAGTTGATATAGTGAGCGCATGCCCATACAAATCCATATAAAGAATACTAGCCGCAGGAGGCGAGTCGGTGCAGAGTGGGTGCCGGGTGGCTCTAATGAGCTATGACCTTTAAGATTACATCTTGTTGATATTGAAACGACCAGTTAAACCCAAGTACTATCGAATAATTAAAAAACACAGACTACATACGTAATTACACATTGATTAAAACCGTAATATCGCATGATGATCAAAATTTATCCACTGACGTGCTGATATCAAAACAAAGCCTACACAGCAATCAAAATCAAATCAAACGTGTTAGTTTGTGTTAACTTAATTTGTACAATAATTTATCTTTAAGTAAAGCGAAATATGATTATTAGTTCCGATTCTAATTTGAATGTCGTGATGGCCCAGTGGATAAGGCGCCCGCATCTTGTGTAAGAGGTTTTTTTTTTTTTTTTTTGGGACAATCCCACCACACTATTCCCAACCACTGCAACTCCTGAAAGCCAGAATCAACAGTGGAGTCCGCCAGAAAAGCGCCGAGCAATGAAGCTTGACGAGTCCCGGAGAAACGATTCAACTGTCTTGGATCCCGCAACGAAATTAATCAGAAAAGAACAACGGAGGAGTAAGAAAAATATATTTTTTCCACTTCCCTCCATAACAAGCAGGAGACAGAACAGAACTAGGCCGATAGGCACAAAGGGGCAATTACAACTGGGAGAAGCCCAGATTGCCTAGCACCACGGAATATGATCTGTTAAAAATTAATGGGTCCTAAATTGTGAGCTGTTACGAATGATTCCAATAGTAGGTATGGCAAAAACGCTTGAACGCACGGAAATTGGTTCTGGTTTCCACAAGGTCCGTATAATAAACAACACCGGATGTAACCTGTAAACTATCCAACATAACATTGCGCTCATTCTGCCAAAGAATACACTCCCATAGGATGTGATGTGCAGATTGTTCGAATTCACAGTTCGATGTGGAACATTGACACAATGGCGAAGCAACAAGTTTGAAAGAATATAGTTTACTTTTAAAATTGCCATGACCTGTGAGAAATTGGGCAACGCAATGATCAACCTCCAACCATGTCTTAGCCAGCCGCTCACGAACGGATGGAAAGAACAGATGGAGGTGACGGCCCTTCATGGAATTATCCCACCTACTTTGCCATTCGGATAAGAGTTCCTCCCAGACTTCAGTCTGCGGTTTAAATAATCTAGAAATTTTATTAAAGTCGCGTTGTGGTATAAAGTTAGTGTCCATGGTTTCCCGCGCGGAATAGTACATTGAAGCACGACGCTGTACCTCAAGATCGACTGGAAGTACACCTGCGAGTACCGGTAGGGCCTCAGTACTGACCGTTCTATACGCTTTGCATAAAAATATCAAAGCTAAACGTTGACTTTGAAGTAGTTTACGTCGTACCGCCCCTATTGTGGCCCTATCGGCCCAAACAGGTGCACCGTAGCACATACAACGTAAGTAGGTAGCCCCATATATAGTTTTTAAAGTTAAGAATGATAAACCCCAAGTTGCTTTGGATATTCTCGTTAGGGCATAAAAGTTCCTTTTAGCTTTTTCACCTACTGTTTTTATATGATCGACAAATGAAAAATTTCTTTCTAAGACCATGCCAAGGTAGCATACTGCTTGTTGTTTTTTGACGGGAACGTTATTAAATTTAATACTAGGCCATGATTTAAGATTCCCTTTTAGTATAAGTTGATATGTTTTTTGCGGTGCGAAGGTAAGACGATTACGATCACCCCACTGTGATATTAAACGTAGGCATGTGTCAGCCAAGTTCTCAAGTCCTGCTCGAGTACTTGACTGAATGAGCAGTAGGCCGTCGTCCGCGTAACCGGTTAGGGAACAGCCGCTTGGAAGCGGAATCGCGAGAAAATCATCAAAACCTAGATTCCATAGATATGGACCGATAACAGAACCCTGAGGACATCCCATAGTTAGCGTTTTAGTCATAGAAAAATGTCCAAGCTTAAGTATCGCGGAACCGTTAAGAAAGTACGAGTAAATGAGATTATAGATGTTTTTGTAGCAACCGCGGGTTTTTAATTTTAGTAAAAGCATGGGCCACCATGCGTTATCAAATGCTCCAGAAATGTCAAGAAAGATCCCAATTACGTATTTGTGTACGGATAGATTAACAGTTCTTCTGACGGAAAGTGCCGCGTCGACTGTAGATTTACCTAAGGTGAAACCGTATTGATTAGTATGAAATTTTGGTCCGTCCGGTAATAAGCGCGGAACGATGAGGCGCTCCAGAAGTTTTCCCAAAGATGGTAGAAGCGTAATGGGCCTATACGACTTCGGGTCGTCCGGAGGCTTGTCGCCACTCTTTGGAATTATTCGAATAAATCCGCGTCGCCATTTGCGAGGAAAGACGCCTTCGACAATGCATCGGTTATATACAGTTAAAATCGCGTCACCCGCTGTTTTACATGCTTCTTTAATCATCCTATTAGATATTTTATCTTCACCTGAAGATTTGTTAACCGGTAGCTTTTTAACAACATTTATGAATTCGTCAGTGGTTGGTACGTCTGACGTTGGTGATTCTGGCGGCACAGCTGCCCACGCTCTGATCTGTTGGTGGTAGTCGCTGTCATTTACCGGTGAATCATCAGGGATAAGAGTATTAATAAGTACTTCAGTTGTTTCTTCTATGCCAGTGGAATGCTTATTATTGATTTTAATGTTTTGAACGTACGCAAGGTCGACCGATCTGTTGGCTTTAAATTCGTGATATAAAGGAGACCATGGACCCTCCTTGTCTAGTTTATCCACAATTTTCCGCAATAAATTGCCCTTCGATTTTTCAACCGATGCTTTGTAACGTGACTTGGCAACTCTAAAAGCATTTAACGCGAAAGTAAGTGGATCTCCGGTAACCTTACGTTTTTTAAGTTTATTTAACTGTCTACGCGCTTTACGATAACTTTTGCGCTGTTCAACTAAATAATCATTCCACCAATCACATCTACGAATATTGGTCATAGATCCGCGACCAATGGCGATGTCAGCACAGTAGGTAAAAGTTTCTGACATAATATCAGCACTTTCTTCAGCTGACAGCCCGTCTCGAATGAATTCCTTGGCGTGCAAAAAGCGAGCTGAAAAATTCCCAGTTCGCGCCTTTACATTTATATCTAAAATTACCAGAGATATGGGACGGACCTTGTGTAAACACAGGAACAAATTCGTACACGATCAGGCGATGATCACTACAAGACGCGTCCGGCAGGACACGCCACCTATCCAAGCGTACGTCGGCACTAGAAAGTGTGACGTCAATACAAGATTCGCCCATTTGGCTGCAAAAAGTAGGTGGTGCATCTGGGGTATTATGAATCGATAGGTTCATCTCAGCAATGAAATCCTCAACAGCGCAGCGTCGTTCGGTATCAGTGGCCCGAACCTTGCCATACCATAGGGACGATGATGCGTTAACATCCGCGCCAACGATAACTTTGCAGCCCGCGAGCGACCGCAAGACGTGACGGAGGTTGTGTATATGAGGAGCGACAGGGTCAGAATATTGAAAGTAGCAGCTCACAACGTAGACTTTAAAAGAAGCCGATGAAACTTCAGCAACCGCACAGTGAGGCGTCATGAGATTACGCAAAGATGTTACTGTAAAGTTATGAGAACGCGCAACATAAATTCCGGCTCGTGCTTTGCAGTCCAGCTGTACTACCTTGTGACGTAAGCGCGAGTTTTGATATTGCTCTTGAACAAGTACAAGGTCTAAATTGTGATCTAAAATTAATTTATCTAACTCAGATGTCGCCACCCTATCGTTGTGAAGATTTAATTGTCCTATGTTTAAACTATCCATCCTAATTAATAGTTAGTGTTGAGTATAAGTTGCTCAAGTTTAAGTTTGTATGTTGCACATTGTTCAGACCCGCAACGATGGTCAAACGATTTTTTAAAACGTTTACACGCCGCACAAGTCGGTGTAAAATTTAATTCATCCTTATGCGGGCAATCCTTGGTTTCGTGGGCTTCGGAACAATTAGCGCAGGTGGGTGATTTGCTAACGCAATGTTTTTTAACGTGACCGAATTGTTGACAGTACGCGCAACGAACTACCTCAATATCATCAATAAAGCGGCAAGTGGCCCAATCAATAAATAATTTTTCCTTAGTAGACACAAGATGTTTACGAACCGCAGATTCTATTTCAATACCTATCCATTTCCGGCCGTTTTCAGTAGAACGCCTACGAATTATTTTGGTCGATTTTATGAAGTCATCTTCTTTAATTGGCATCTCATTTTTAATGTTTTGGCGGTATAACGCATTCAAAAAAGCGCTGTCCTCCATAGAGGCGGGAATGTCTTTTACTAACAAGCGGGGGCGGCGGCCTTTTGGTTTCTCTAATCGAAGTCCCGCGGACTTTATTGCATCGACCGATTCCAACTTTTTCAGTTGGTTTTCATTCGCGACACGCAATACAACGCCCGACTTAGCAGTTTTTTTGACGCCGACAATTTGGAACCCGTCGTCACTGGGCTTAATCGCCTTCATAAGGGCTTGTTTAGTCGCGGAGGATGACGCGATGTGTAAGAGGTTGTGGGTTCGAGTCCGGGCAAGTACCAATGTGACTTTTTCAATTCATATGTACTTTCTAAAGTTTATCTTAGACATCACTGACATCCCGTGCCTCGGAAAGCACGTAAAGCCGTTGGTCCCGGTTGTCATTCGTAGAACTTTGACAGTCGTTACTGGTTAGCAAGAAACTATGACCAGTCTAACCAAGAGTCGTCCATCGTCGCCCAGTTACTGGGTTGTGGAGGTCAGGTAGGCAGTCGCTCCACGTAAAACACCGGTATCCAGCTGAATCCAGTTAGGCTGGCAGCCGACCCCAACACGATTGGGAAAAGGCTAGGGAGATGATGAGTTCCGATTCTAATTTGCCTTTTTCAACACAATATTCCGATTTAACAGTAAATAGATTTTCAATTCAGTGTTTGTTATTCAGTGACGCGAAAACAGCTGAACGAATTTAAATGAAATTCGACACACTGATTAACAATCTCTTGGTTAAAATATAGGCTACATTTATTATTCATGAACTTAGTTTCAACAAAATGCATGCCAAATCACAGCCACACATGTTCGCCATTTCTTGGGTAAAAATGGTTTAAAATTATTAATAGACTAGCTTCTGCCCGCGGCTTCGCTCGCGTTAGAAAATGACAAAAAGTAGCCTATGTTACTCTCCATTCCTTCAACTATCTCCACTTAAAAAATCACGTCAATCCGTCGCTCCGTTTTGCCGTGAAAGAAAGACAAACAGACAGACAGACAGACACACTTTCCCATTTATAATATTAGTATGGATTTTATCCAAATTAAATTGATTTTAAAATGCGCGCGTGACCGCATGGAACTGCTAGTTTCACATAAAATCAAAGTGCTTATAAATATTGACTCTATATAGGAAGGAAGCCCGTTCTTGAACGGCAACAATGATAGCTCAATCCGTTATTCATGCCAAATTAAGAGCTCATTTGAATCCATCATGGTTTATGGTCGTGCGGTGAATACTAATCACTGTATCAATTTAAATGTTTGCGCCTTTTTTAGGGCTGTCAGTCTTCAGAATTTATTGTTTGCTATCTATTAGGAAAATATTAAATGTTGAAATATTATAAAGAAGTGTTGTGGTCTGAACTAATTTATGTAGTAACTATTTAGTAATCTGTGTTTATGTTTATATTTTCACATATTTCATTCATACACATTTGACATTGGCTTACAGTAATAATTATTTTTATAGTAATTTATTACACATATATGCCCTTACTAATAATCACTGTGTAAAGTTATGCAATGAATAAAGCTTGTGTAACCATACATTTTTTGACATATAAACCTGTCATAACTTTATGCAGCGTTTATTAGTAAGGCGCATAGTATGTATTCCTGTTATTTAGAATTACATGAGTAAGACAAAATGCTGATAAGTTAAGGCTCTAGTCACGCTCGAAGGCTAAGAACTAAAATAGAAAAAAAAGGAGGAAAATTATGAAAAAAAGCCTATAATTTATCACTTTATCAAAATTATTGAAAATTAAAAGTATCACACTGATATGGTTATCCGTCCTTAGATACTGCACGCAATCAATATGAACAGGTAGGCTCATCATGATTTCATTAAGAATAACGATACAATCTATTGCTTAACAAGGTTACGATGATCTTATAAAAAACTTTTAAAATTTAAATCGTCTATTATGAAATGCCGTGATGTATTAATAATAAATAACAACAGTATAATTATGTATCGTATTTCAGCTCGAGTCATGAGCTAGCCATGATAACCGGCCTATGTTAAAGGTTATAGCTCTTAATACTGCCTTATGGTCATAGCTCATTACGGCCACCCGGCAGCCACTCCGCACCGACTCGCCTCCTGCGGCTAGTATTCTTTATATGGACTTGTATGGGCATGCGCTCACTATGTCAACTCCGTACCGTCACCGGATCGCCTCGGTTAAATAAGGCGAGTCGGTGCGGAGTGGCTGCCGGGTGGCCGTAATGAGCTATGACCTTAAGGCAGTATTAAGTTCTAGCACAGTTCTAGTAAGTATTATTCTTTAGATTGATTTGGCAGCTTTGCTAATAAACCAGTATATTTTGTAAAAGTTAATTTCACTAAGGTTTCCACATACAGAGGCAAAGTTTTAATTACTCCACAGAAAAACTCCAACCATAGGTTGGTAGCATAGCTAAACGTACTTATATGAATTGTCAGGCATACACACACACTTATTGATAGCCATAACAAACGATATTCAAGATCATTGCCTTGGTGACTCAGCGGTGCCTTTAGAGATCGTGACCTCGAAATCTGATGCCTGCACTCTTTATTATTGACTAGCTTTTGCCCGCGACTTCGCTTCGTTAGAAAAAGATAAAAGTATACTCTGTCACTCCATCCCTTCAACCACCTCCACTTGACGGAGCCGTGACGGGCCTGTTGGTCTAGTGGTTAGTGACCCTGACTGCTAAGCCGGAGGTCGTGGGTTCGATTCCCACCCAGGGCAAACTTTGTGTGATGACCATGATTGTTTGTTCTGTGTCTGGGTGTAATTTAGTGGTCACCATAACACAGGCTCTGCTTAGCTTGGAATCAGATGACCGTGTGTGACTTGTCCCAAGATATTTATTTATTTACTTAAAAAATCAAGTTAATTCGTCGCTCCGTTTTGCCGTGAAAGACAGAAAAACAAACACACAAACTTTCCCATGTATAATATTAGTAACGAATGTCCTTATTTATAGAATACGTTGATTTCTCGATTAATAAATATCATGAGCAACCCTGCATAGTATGTAGTTCATATTAACAATATTTTCATTCATATAGTATGGTAATGTAAACTTCTACTTAAGAATGCCTTTTTACTAAAGAAAGTATGTTGCATTGCAATCCGGTATTTGACACCATCATCAATTGACGTACTTTTTATGAGCTGTCAAAACGCAATTCTCCAATAGACTTTGTATGCCAATACCAGCTTGTGACGTCACAAGCTAACAACCCTATTGACTAACTATTTATTGATTTTAAAGCAATTAAAAATCCAATTTTACAGTAAATTAAAAACAAATTCGATGCTTAGGACTAATGAAAAGATAGGTTTTATAAAACATATGTCTTAGATTTATCGGTTAATAGTGTCAAATACCGTATTGTAATCTATTGTTATTGACGGTTGATAATTCAGCCGTCAATAACAATAGATTACTCGAATCAAAGTGAAACACACTTATCAATTGGTAAATGTCAATTGCCAAATTTAAAATGAAAGTTTAAAATATTGTTTTTATCAAAAAGCGTCAACCCTACCTCCGAAAGTACTTTTTAATGCAATTATTTTCGTTCATATCTTCAAGGTTTTCGCATCAAAGTCGTATAAACATTGTAAAGACATTATGACGTCACTATATCCTCGTGTAACTGCTAAGTAATATTAAATACGATGTTTTTATGTTCAGCGTTACTTGGCGCCGATAATAAAAAGACATTAAGTCAGTAATAAAAGTTGAGTTATTAGTGTAAGTACGTTACTTTAAAATGACGTTTGTTACACATAAAAGTCAATTTTAGTGATAAATGACAAATTTATAGATTAAACCTTCAACACACGTGATTCGAGAGACAATAGAAAGACAATAGCAGCGCGATAGCCGGCTGTCGCTTGGTCGTCGCAAGGTACAATGGTTAAAAACAGATTTGTAAATGTAAGTAGTCTATATTGCAGTTGATCTATCAGTCAAAATTTCGGGGTTCATTTTACCTTTTATCCTGAATAATTTGACCCAGTATCCCAACATTTAAACACGCCCTAGAAGATTTTTCACCCGCAATGTCAGTAGTTTTCCGCAATCAATGACTAACATGTTAATTATTTTAACAGCCGGCGTGATTAGAAAGATAATTTTCAATTACACGTCCGAGACAATGGCTTACGTATTGACAGATAGTTGCAGAAGCTTGAGTGCCACTTTACCTTCAACAAACAGTTTTACGTAATGTTATAAAGATGTGTCTAGAGTGCTGTATTACTTATATATAATATTAAATGTGACAAAATTCTTATTGTGTGGCGGCTTGTGAGCACGAACCGAGCACACTACGCGCACGTACTCATACAGAGCGTCAATGTGAACTGCAAATTTTTTCTTGTGATACATTTTATATTACACAAAAGCAGTCTGGACACGCCTTAACACGATACTTAGTTACTAAGAGCATCTTAACTTTACTGATTTTATATATAAATTATTCTAATAATTTATAAAAGATTCATAGGGAACGAAGAAAATTAAGAAAATGCACAGATAAATAGGAAATCTTAACGACTATTAATAAGTTCAAGACATGAGTAAAAGAAAATGATAAAGAAATAATAATGAGAATGTTGATCAATATAGTAAGCAATTATTTTCACGATGATTAAATTACAAAGTTGAAAAATTACAAAGAAGTTTTTTATAAAAAAATAAACCAAGCCATAAAGATCGTTTTACAACTATCGAACTATCGAAAACTTGTTATCGGAAAAGGATGAATATTTAAATTTAGCTTAGATAAATGTGCACTAATAGATATTAATTTTGCCTAATTTTATAGTAAATATAGTAAATTTGCCTAATTTTATAGTAAAAAATCACTTTCTATATTATTTCATTATTGTAGTTGTGGATAACGGTGTTGGTTTGATTGTAGTTGTGGATAACGGTGTTCCGTAATTGTTTGTTGTCCCAAAGAGTTATAAAAAATATTAGTTAATGGTGCCGATTCTCTTGTGCACAACCTAACGTAAATTTAAGTTAAGTGCATCTTTCTCTTTCCTTTTAATTAAGAAAAGGACAGAAGATCAAATATTAGTTAAGTCCTGTCAAATTTAGACACTCCATAGATAATTTAGACGCAATTTTTTTTTTTTTTTTTTTCCTTTTTTTTTTCCTTTTTTTTTCTTTTTTCCTTTCTTTTAATAACATGGCGTCTAAATATACGTCAATTTTCATCAGGGGCTGTCTAATTTGACAGGATTAAACTAAAATGTATCTTCTGTCCTTTTCTTTAAGAAATGGAAAGAGAAAGATGCACTATCTTAAATGACAACGAGCAAAAGTGGTCCAAATTTCCACCACTGTAGGGGGCTATGTAAGCTTAAAGTCGGCTAAATACCATACAATTTTGACTACTAGGTGAAAAAAAAAAATATTCACTCAGAAAAAAGTTATGACTGTTTTAAAAATACGACTTTTAATTATTTAACCATTTATTATTTTTGCACATAGCTATATTTAAAGTAGTAAAAACGCATTCCCTCTGTTCCGTAATGCGTTCAAATCGTCTGCAAAGTGTACAATGATAACGTTAATCGTAACGTGTATCAGATTGAAGTAGCAAGAGATGGAATGCATTAAGTGAAATAGTTGATTTTGGCATTGAACCTGAAAATGCTATGTTGCTACCTTGCTACACGCAAGAATACAATCCCGACACACATGTGCAAGACTAGAATACTGCGCGTATGTAATGATCCGTAGTCGCGAAATCATTTCGTACTACTACAGTTCTTATCTTTCTTGAATATGAACTATGGGTTGCTATGCCCACGTCATGGTAATTATTTGGTATTTTGGATGGGCGAGACACGAACCCACAATTCTACTTCCAGCTGCGAATCTGGATAATGTTATTGTAGATGAAAACATATGAGATGTACTCTTTTAAGGACAGACCCCACACTGTGAGATATAAATAAATAAAACTATTTTATGAAATATTTTATACGAGTAGGTATAAGACCTTTCATTTGATCATGATAGAGTTAGATTTTCTTTCACATGATGAGGTTTGATTTTTTCGACGCAGCGAAGTATCTCCTAGGTTTTTATTTTGATGTCATATAGCTTATATCAACCAGAATAACGTGTGAATTACAACGAAATGTCATACACCTAAATCAATAGAGTAGTTTAATAGAAATAGTAAAATAAAGAAGCGTAATAATTTGGACCAAGCTCCATACATTTTTGCCCAATCCCCTTTACGTTAATTTGTGCACAAGGGAATCGGCACCTCCGTCTCGTTTTATTAACTACTAAACTCTGTCAGCAAGCTAAGACAATCCCTAGTACTAGACAAGCTAGATTGTGGATTCAGTGAAAGTACTTACAATACTTAGAAAATTATTGTTTACCAACTCAGCCGACGACGTGCGGGCTCTACAAGCCTAGGGCTGGCATTAACAAAAACAGTTTAAATCTAATCTTAGATTTTAAATCTAAGTGGCTTTTTAATCCTTCGAACACACGTGATTTGAGACACAATAGAAAGACAATAGCAGCCCGACAGCCGGCTGTCGCTTGGTCGTTGAATGGTTAAAGCCGTCATAAGCGGCCTTTTTAAGGCAACATAATATAATAACTATCTTTCACAAAGAATGCAGCACCGGCTGTCTAAACCCGTCCTAATCATCATCATCATTGCTGCTGATTATATAGTTCACAAACCAAACTAAATTTAAGTTTAGTTCATCTTTATTTTTCCATTTCATTAAGAAAAGGATCGAAGTAACATTTTAAGAAAAGGATAGAAGTAACATTTAGTAATTCAGTCCTGTCAAATTAGCCACCGCCCGCGCCCGTAGTAAATCAATGTTTTTTTAGTGGCCATGTTTTTAATCGCGTCTAAATTGTCTATGGACCGCTTTAATTTGACAGGACTAAAGTAATATTTTATCTTCTGTCCTTTTCTTAATGAAATGGAAGGAAAAAGAAGCACTGAACTTTATTTAATTTTAGTTTATAAACAAGGAAATCGGCCTACGACAGTCTATTATTAGATTAAGTCTATCTATACGCAAAGCATGCCATTTAACTCTCTCTCATTCAATAATCAGACTCATCATCACATTAATTAGTATTATAGGATTTTAAGGCAGTCTCAGTTGCTATGCCAATTTGGCCATAAAATAAAGTGATTCTGTGTCCAAGAAACGCATCGTGGCCAAAGCTAGATATTAAGTAAAGAACCAAATTTCCTAATAGAATAATATAATATTCAATTTCTTAACAACGAAACGTGCCTCTCAAAACTAGCTTAAAATGTTGACACGATCAATAGTCATAATGAAATCAATAAGCATAAGTTGTAGATCGTTTATGCAAAGTTAATGATAAATTAGTGATTTACAAGATACACAGTTTTTAATGTTTACACTGGCTCGAGAATCGAGAATTTATTAGTGTAATTAACGGTAAACGTAAAATCGGTTTATAATACAGTGTTTAGTATTGTTTATGTGGGAAATGATCAGTTAACTCCATCTTTGAACAGTTATAATAGATGCCAGAAGCATTTTTAAAGTTGCACACATTATAAATGCAGTATAGAAAACTGAAAGGCTGAAGCTCTTCCGGAAATTCTTTACCTTGATCTCTCTCACTAGAAAAACAAGTTCATTAATGTTTATGATTTTAGTTCTAGCTGTATTTTATATAGGAGATGTTCAAAACTATGAAAAGAATCTAGCTAATATTCTCCCAAGGGAACAGAAAAAACGGAATGATAATCCATACTAATATTATAAATGCGAAAGTAACTCTGTCTGTCTGTCTCTTCTTCATGCCTATACCACTAAACCGATTTTAATGAAATTTGGTATAGATATAGTCTGGGACCCAAGAAAGGATATGGGATAATTTTCATCCTGGAAATCCCCCGGTAACGGGAACTATTCTACGCGGACGAAAGGTAGTTAATTATAATGGTAGCTGGATCAAATTCTTTGTGTGATAATGTAATCACTTATAGTCTTTTAGCCTTTTAAAGTACTAGAAAACAATAAAAGGAAGTAAGATACCCTAGGCAACTGGCTAACCGTTAGTAGTGTATCTATATTACTAGAAAATGACTCTAAGTTAAGTCATTGTTTTTTGCAGGAAATCGTTTCGCGTCACAGTCTAGTTTGTCTATGATTGTCGTTTTGAACACAACGTTCACAAATTTTCTGCTAATGTTAAGAAAATTACAGTAACTTGGGTAAAATTTATTCCGCTTATGGTTTCTAACGGCGAAACTTGAATAAGAAGAAATGAAGTTTGAGAAATAAAAGAAAACCTTGTTGACTTACCCTACTTTACTTAGCATGTTCGGACATAATTGCACTAACTACAATCTGAAGGAAGGTTAAAGGATTGGTAAAAAGTTTGGTAACTATAGTCACTTAAAATAGCGACTCTCTGATGTCTGAGATAAAACGCCGGAACCAATTCAGTGATCTTCGTGTCTCTTCTTCTTGTTTTTAGTATGTATGTTAGTATTTTGTATGTACAGTCAGTTCCAAAGTCAACCCTCCCGCAGTCACTTGAGCGACAAATCTCCAAAACGACTAAACCGATTCTAACGAGATTTTTACTGCAAAAACCAGATTTTACTAAGTAACTTAGACATAGTGACCTTTCTCTGGGTCTGACTGTACGTTAGTATTGTATATTTTTTTCAACAAAGCCCCAACTTCATTTTACTTTCAAAATCTAAACGTATGTAACGAGATATGCGGACGTGACAAAGGGATCGGGTGTCGTGACATAAGTCTACCTTGTGTTAAATAGTGCTCACAAAGAGTTCTAGAACCGGTCTGCTTTCTAAATGTCATGTGTACTGTATCACCTCATTGTATGAGTGTCATTATGACCTCATTCTAACAGAAGAAAGAATGAAAGAATAACAGTTTATTCGTGCTAAGTACAATAAAAGAACCAACTTAATAAAATATTTAAACTATTGCACGAAAGGGCTAGCGCTCAGCATAATGCCGGGCCCGTACACGAGTCCACGCGCTGGTTTTCAGCGCTAGCCGACAGCTTTATTATACCTTCGAACACACGTGATTCGAGACACAATCGAAAGACAATAGCAGCCCAACAGCCGGCTAACGGTTGGTCGTTAAGAGGTTAAGCCTTCACTGGCATGGATATCGATATATTCTATCCCCTATTTCACAAAGAATTGAAAGAATATGCCCTCCAAGTTTCATGGCTCTAGGATCAGCGGTTTGGGCTGTGCCTTGCCTTGGTGTATCACACATTTAGTCAAACAGTTTACCGGTATTTAAATATAGAACATCTGGTTTTTCAATGAGCTTCATGAAGTTAGAGGATCACCTTCCTAGAATTATTACTTGGTATGATGATTAAAAAAATGATGATTAAAATGATTTTTATTTCTGTAAATAGGTAATATATTACACTTTTACACGTCATTTTTTTTCTTATTTTAATCGAATGAGGGGCCGGTGTTTCCTAGCTGGACTACTCTGAGAAGAAACAACCGAAACAAACTCAGAGGTCAAAGATATGATTTTGGAAGTACTTATTTCATTAACATATTCAATACGTTAGACTGAAATAAATAAATTAGTGAGAGGTATAATTGGTTAATTAAGGGAAACTCAATTATTACTGTTCTACCCTCTTCTACCCTCTTCTACCCTATGACACCCTACTATGGTGTACCTTGCTATCACCAAAAGGGTTTTTTTGTTAATTGACGGGTACTTTCAGAGATTACACTTACAAACAAGAATACACAAACAACATCTTTGTACTTATTAACACTTATAGTAACAGAGAACCTCCATAATACTGTATAACAAAATACGTCATACCCTAATTACCATATTATTTTCCTCACGATTTACGTACGTAATACGTTAAGCCCACTAATTAGTATCCTTAAAGCTGGGATCACACTTATCGGGCTTCGGCAAAAATGTCATGTTATCGCAAACACGAATAGATACACACAAATTGCAAAAGTATAGTTTATTAAGGGTTATTAATTATTTATTATTATTACGTAGGTCAAGAAAAAACATAATAGGTATCTTTTACATACCTTTGGTATTTCCGGGATGAAAACTATCCTACGTCCTTTCTCGGGTCCCAAACTATATCTGTACCAAATTTCATCCAAATCGGTTCAGTGGTTTAGGCGTGAAGAAGAGACAGACAGACAGAGTTACTTCCGCATTTATAATATTAGTACGGATTAACCTTAAATGGGTCAATGTGATTCGATATGGCCTGAAAATATAATGTTAGATTATATAATAAATAAATTAAGCAATTATAATCCCCATCTTTCATCAATGGTTTCAAAATACGCAATATTTAAAGGTTACCTACCAAATTAGAATAGTGTTAGTCAACCTTACGTTCATTTAAAGACTGGTCAGATATTGTGTACTAATAAAATTATGCAAGGTTTTTAAAGTTATTTAATGGGATTTGTGTACTAATAAAATTATGCAAGGTTTTTAAGTTATACTTATTGGTTCATTTTAACAGATGTGAAAGGCAGGAAATTAGCTGATAATAATATGATGTTATCTTAGATTTATAAATTGATCTTGTGAAGCATTGGATGTAATGTGTAGACATTGTGACAGAGATAAACAGATTGACCCAATATTTCATTTTTGCAATATGTTTTTTGCTTAAAACTCAAAGTTCGACAATTTATTTTGTAGAAACATTTTTCTGTAAATGTAATTAACTTTAGCCTGTGGTAGGTTTTTATATAGGTAGTTTGGATGACAACTCACTTAGCGACGTAAAAAATGCGGAGATTTTGACTATACATATAGGCCGAGCGAGTGTTTCTTTAATCGAAATTCTCGATTTAAAATTTTATGATTGTTATCGCTTAAATAACACCAAATAATATCTAATGCGATGTTAATAACACGCTTTGCTCAAACATTCAGTAAATTATTAACAAAAAATACTCATTTAATAAATCATTTCCATGAAAAACTGCAATATCCGTAAGCTATAAAACATTTAATATCCAATTTAATTCAATTATATTCATGATTGACATCACGCGTTTATAGTTCCAGGTACTACCAACGCGTGGCTAGATACGGCACACGATGACCTTACCCACTCTTTGTCTAGATCTAGATTCTAGGGTTTTAGACCGTGACATATGCGTATGTTGTGTTTATTTAAGCATGCAGACGTTGTACAGTTTAAGTGAGTTTTCATTAGGTACTATCTATAACTTGCAGTTTTGCTTGCGTTAAGTTTGATTTTTGGTTTTGGCTCTGTATGTAATCAATGTATGTAAATCAACCTTCGAACACACGTGATTCGAACACGATTGAAAGACAATAGTAGCGCAACAGCCGGCTGGCGCATTGTCGTCGAAAAGTTAATAGTAATGTTAGGTAGATGTGTTATTCTGATGGTATAAGCAATTTTTCAGTACAACTTCAACAAAAGTAGTTTCTACATGAAAGAATAAAAAGTTGTTATTTAATTAAAGTCCTGCTGTACTTAACCAAGCGGTCATCTAAATTGTGCCCATGACATAGTTTAGGGTTGTAACCCCATCTCCGAAATTGCACGAATTTTACCGCATCTTTCGTCACTACTGGGTGAGTGGTGTTAAAATCTGGACCAAAGCCATGTGGGTCAGAGTTCGACCCACTAAAACTATACTGTAAAAGCAGGACTGCACCCAGAAATTAATGCAGTTTCAGCTTTTTTTTCTCTTGTTTTTAAGGGGTGTTCACGCATAGCGTATATTTTATTTTATTTATTAAGGACAAAAAACAGTTACATGCCAAAAATAACACAAAAAAAAATCTTAAAACTAAAATTCTCAAACATGTAACCCACAACATTATCCACGGGTTAACAAAACAAAAATAAGTGACAAAGTGATGCTTATATCAGTCCCATTATCCTAAACTAAGTAATTCTATAACAAAACGTTGGTCAATAAATTTAATCAAAGTCTTGATTGGCATCGTCAAGTTTTCTGCTTAAAAAATACACCGATTGTGATTTTTATAGAATGGACTGACAGAAAGGTGTAACTATCGCCCTTTGGTCGTACTGACCTGTGCGGCACTTCCGACCTTGAACTAGGTTAGTAAGGCATAAGTCTTTCAGTCTTTTATTTACATAATACACGAATTTGAAGGCTTCGATTACATTACTTACTACTATCAAAACAAATATAACGACGATTGTTATATTTGCACGGTCTGCCATCATATCTCTGCACTACCGATGGTTGACTGGTAGAGAATGCCTAAGGCATTAAGTCCGCCTCTGTACATGAATTTTGTGCATAAAGTGTAAATAAATAAAACAATCTGTACAACTTCGGTCATTTAGGATGTATACAAATTAATAGAGATTTTATTAATTGTTGGGAAGTAAATACACGCAAATGATTTCCATAAAATACACCATGATTATGTCAGGATCGAGGGTTTCCTCAAAACAAAAATCCAAATAAATTAGTAACTAATATTTACTAAAAAAATTTCAGCGTCCTATTAGACTAAAAGCTGGTTTCAATATAGTTGAGAAAAGGCTAGGCAGATGATACACATTAACAGATAGATATAACAAGAATGAGACAAAGAGGCAGTATATTTACATTATTGCAATGTTAGGTCATGGACATTATTACATACTTGTCCTATTAATGTGGTTCCCTATTACGGATCAATACCACGTTTGTCAGTATGTGAATTACGTCACCGGTAACTCATGTCTAATTTTAAACCCATTTATTGGATGTTTGTGGTTAATATCGGTAGTTCAGTATTTCCCTATGGAAGTTACAATTAATTGATAACTTAATTATGTTTCCTATAACTATTTTTAAGTTGGTATTCTTTACACCTAATCTACTTAAAATATTTAAAGACTATATACCTCGATGGAATAAGTATTTGGTTGTATGTGTGCCCAAAAAACAAATGAGTCTTATAATTAAAGGTATTTCTGATTGTCTAAGAATCCCGTTAATTTATGTTTTTATAGACAATGAATTATTTTATCCATATTGGGACTTTGTTAGATTCCCCTGAGATAATTCAATTTTGGTGTGTACTAATTTGCACATTTAAAATCGCATTATTGGAAACCGCATTTAAAAATCCATTAAAAATATAATAAGAAAGATGCCTTTATGTAGATTAGATAAAAACATTATAAAAACCATGGATTAATCTGTGTCACTTTGCATTATTAAAGTAAATAACCGGTGAAATATTTAAAAATCTTGTTTGATATTCTATCGGTTGCGTCTATCCAATTATTTTAATTATTTGCACCGATTGCAGCAATCTTTAAACCGATTCTAAATAAATTCCACTTATCTATAAATCCAAGGTTGCTTACGTCTTTAAAAAAATATTCGTGCTAGAACCGTACTTTTACGATTTGCAGTAAAGATAATTCGGTATCAGAATGATTAGGATAGCGATAATTTTTGAAATGAAGGATCAGCAAACTTACGTCTCGTTTAAAAATAAAAATGTATTAATAATTTTTTTTTTAACTACGTAAATTCTCTTTGGATATCATCTATTACATTCAAACCATTTGTCAAACAAAATATTAATCAGGTAAATGATCAATGATTGAGATGTATAATGCAGGTTTGGATTGTTAAAACTATATCTATACTTTCTCTTTTAATTAAAAAAAAAACTGGTAATGTCTAGAAGATTCGACAAAGCTGTATGACAGGTGTTATCAATACTTACATAAGCCTTAAAGTGTCTACATATGCTTTTTTTTTTTTTTAATAATAATAATAATATATTTATTTGCAAGAAATATGGTGCTTACAGATCTCATAATACAATACATAGTACTTCATATTCCGCCTACTAAATTCAGCATGCAAATTTAATTTAGTTTGTGGCCATAATTTCAATTAATTAAATTATAATTGTAATTTATAATTGTTATTTTAGTGCTATTATACGATTTTGGGTCGCCCGGGTTCGGTCTTTGGTTGATGTTTCGTTCACTTAGGTCATAGCGTTTTTATGTGGATTGTTGTAGCATATAATAATTACTTACTATAAACTGGTCGTCAAAAAAGTAAAGTCCGTGATTATCCCACTGCAGAGCATAAAATAAATATGATTATCGGTACTTAATATTATAAATGCGAAAGTAACTCTGTCTGCCGGTCTTTCTGTCTGTCTGTCTCTTCTATTATTTGGTACAGAGTACAGATATAGTCTGGGACCCGAGAAAGGACATAGGTTTTCATCCCGGAAATCCTGCGAGAACGGGAACTGCTCCACGCTGACGAAGTCGCGGGCAAAAGCTAGTAAATAATAAATATTAAAAACAAACCTTAGTCTCATACAGAAAACAAACGAGGAAAGATTTTTTGGTGAGTGGGAAATCATCCAATGACTGCTCCCGTCCTGGGTGCGGCGGGAGGGCGTGTCAGACTCTTACTGACTAAAACCCACTCATGTCCTTCGATTGCCTTTTATGTTCCAGGGTCACGGTAATTGTTATAAACATTCCGCAACATTATAAACATTCCGCATCTCGTCAGCTAGATTAAAGTAGTATTATAATCAATGTTTTTTCCCGTAATTCCGAAACAACACTCTTACTACCAGCCTATTTAATTTATTAAACTATTCGAAAAATATTTCAGCAGCATGCTATCAATTAATTAACGCAGTGCAAATTCTGTTTACATGCTGTGTAATTAAGAAATGATGTTTTTAATTATCTAAATTACCTGAATGGGTAATTAGAGCACACTTAATGATATGTTTGGAAATAAATTTGTGTTAATCTCAGTTAAATTTTTGTAAATAAATTAAACTTAGCGTCTGCGTAATATTTTTTTTTTGATTACCTAATCGAATAAAACTGCTCCGTTAAAGAAAGATGGATATTAAAATTTAGTGTTTTATTATTTAAATTAATTTCAGTGCTTAAACTTGTTAACCAAGGTCACATGTTTAATTTATTTTGCAATAAAATATAATAATCTAGCTTTTGCCAGTGTGTTCGTTTGTGTGAATGTTAATTATGGCGGAGGCAGACGAAGTAGCGGATAAAAAACTAGTCTTTATTTTTCTACAAGGTCCAATCTCTCTTTATACCAAATTTTATCGAAATTGGTTCAAAGGTTTAGGCGTAAAATGGTAACAAAAAAAACAAATTGTATAATTCTTCTGACATGTACAGAGGGTTTTTGCATATGAGAAATCCGCTAGGTGAAGTCAACTGCAGCATGACTGGTGAATTTTTGACATATCTGTCAATTTCATGCCGTTTTATCGACTGATATGTCAAAAATCATCAATCATGCTGCAGTTGGACCTGACGCCTACGTGCTGCCAAAAAACCCTCACATTGACTTTTTGTGATGAAGTTTCAATAGGTTGAAGACAAAAAGTAGAGTCGGTAGGTGGCGCCACTGTCGATATAGCAAGACGTCTGCTGGCTCCACTTATTAATATGGATTTCACACATTATCTTGAGCATCCATACTAATATTATAAATGGGAAAGTGTGTCTGTCTGTCTCTTTGTCTTTCTTTCACGGCAAAACGGAGCGACGAATTGGCGTGATTTTTTATGTGGAGATAGTTGAAGGGATGGAGAGTAACATAGGCTACTTTTTGTCTCTTTCTAACGCGAGCGAAGCCGCGGGCAGAAGCTAGTACAATCTAATTTGAAAATTATTCATAGGTAGAAAAAACCTCTGTAGAAAAAATATTATACAAATGTCTATGTGATTAAAGTCTGTTGACCTTTGATTTACGAAAATAGACACGAAATAGGCACCTAAGTAATACTCGAAGAATCCTGTGAAGTGCTAATAGATCCTAATTACGTTTATGCCAGTTAATACCTAATTGGCACCATTTGTTGTTAAGCCGTAAACATGGTTTTAATGTGTGTTAGTTAGTTATTTTTAAAACCGATTGAGTGCAAATCTTTTCACTTTTATGGAGTTAAAAGCCGGACAAGTAGAGACACTGAAATAAGCGAGAACTTGTTATTGGATTACCAGTTACTATTTTATTGTTATTCTAGACTAGTTTTTGCCCGCGGCTTCGCTCGCGTTAGAAAGAGACAAAATGTAGCCTATGTTACTCTCCATCCCTTCAACTATCTCCACTTAAAAAATCACGTCAATTCGTCGCTCCGTTTTGCCGTGAAAGAAAGACAAACATACAGACAGACAGACACACTTTCCCATTTATAATATTAGTATGGATGTATTTAGCTGTAGGTTTTCTATGCTCTAAATAAATAAATGAATAAATACAAAGATTAAGCAAAAACAAACACGATTTTGAATGGCGTCTTTAAATTATTAGCGTTATTCGCATCATAAATAATTGTTTCAGCAGTTTTTGATACATAGTTTTTAAAAATATAACCTTCTGCCAGATCGATGATAAGGGACAGACAGACTGCGGAGTCTTAATTATGGCTCGACACATTTAGCGCAGTAGTTGAGGTTACTCTGCGTGTCGCGTGTTCAATATCCAGACGGAACAGATATTTTTGTAGATTCCCTCAAGCATTTGTTCCGATTCAAGCGGTTTTTGCATGTGAACTCATGTTTGTAAACAAACACCTATAAGATACACTAGCTGCCCCTTCGGTTTCACCCGCATTTTTCGTTACTGCTCCACTCCCGTGGGTCGTAGCGTGTTGGTTTAAAGCCTATAGCATTCCTCGATTAATGACAACACTGACGCTAACACTGACGGAATTTTTCAAATCGGACCAGTAGTTCCAGAGATTACCCCCTACATACAAACTTACAAACCTACAAACTTACAAATTTTACCTCTTTATAATATTAGTATAGATGAGAAATTCCTTACATAACCATAGAAAAAAATAAGTTTCAGTTGTTGCTTTTACGTATGAAACCCCAAAACACTGCTTTAATATTTTCACTTCAGTGGTCCTGTCTGGAAAGTTGAGTAATGGCCGAAAAAAGCAAATGTCACTGACTTCACCAGCAGATGACTAAGTGTCGGAATAATTTATGGTTTTTGGCAACTCCCCTTGAGGTCAAGCAAAGTCGACATACTGAGGTAGGTGAACTAGGTGAGTACGTAAGTAGGTATAGTCAACAAAGTTGATAAGTATGCAGGACCGTTCGAGCCAAAATTTTGTCAAAAATACATGTTTTTTTTTGGTCAACTTATTAAAAAGCCATTTGATCGTCACTAGGCCTGTACTTTGGCAACCAGGCAACTAATATAACCTACAGGGACGGACAGCGACTTTGAGTAAATAAAATAAACGCAAAAAAGAGAAAAATTTTGGTGATCAATTTAAATTTGTTGTGTTATCATGAGTACAATTACATGTTAAAGTACCGATCACACCAGTCTCCCTATAAACCAAACCAAACATCATCATCTAAACAAACAAAGAGTACACGCATTGTTTAAACAATACAATGTGCGTATAACTTTTAGGTTACGTTAACGACCTACTACTTTCTCGGTTCACAAGCCTCGCTTTCACACTTCAGTTCCTTTTCCAGCCTTTCATGTTATTACAAGTTTATCTGATGTTCTTAAATGCACTATGAAAGGTTTCAAACGAAACTTTCACGTCAAGATGGTGTTTACGACAGGTCGAGTTAAATAACCGTTGCTTAGCAAGCTTTGGCAAGAAATATCACTGTCACTGTCACACAAATGTCAAAGTACGATGGTAAGATAGAGATGGAGGATAGCTAAGAGCTAAGACAAAGTAAGTGCTAAGTAAGTAGAGTGTCAACTGTCAAGAATTCTGTTTTAGTTACAGAAAGTAGATTGATTTGCCTGTGTTTGCAAAGATATCACAATATACAATAAACATGCCATTTTTGTTTTAAACCAGTGCGAGTATTCCTCTATCCTATCCTCCTCTATCCTTATAGCGCTTGTAATAAGAACGATGCAAGGTCTCGTATAAAGCACTATGATCTTTTAAGTCTATAAGAGCGGCTGCCCCTTCTGGGAGGGTGAAATGTCGAAACTTTTAGCAATATAAGAAGACTAACAGGCAAGTGAATATCCCAAAAGTAGCCAAAAAACAGATTTAATCGGTACTACTAAGTACTAAAAGTGTAAAAGAATTATCCTCCCACACACATACCATTAACGGTGTTTTTTTATCGACATACGCACACGGTATGTGAAAACAATAACTCGCGAAAGGTAATAAGTCCTGTTATAAAACAGGCCGCGCCTTGTGCCGCCATTTTTATGTCATCGGTCCCCCTGGGTGCCATAAACGTTATATGACATCTATTGGACACGGTACAATGTGTTATGAGTTAGTTTGTTGGAAAATTTATATTTATAGGGGTTTTTTTATTTGTTTTGAAGTGAATTCTATCTATACCTATATTAGCTACCTGAAAAGTTTGTTTGTTTGTTTGAATGAGGTAATCCCAGGAACTACTGACTCGAATTGAAAAAAATCTTATGTGTTGCATAGTCTATTTAACGAGGAAGGTATGTATTATCACGCTACGATCTACGGGAACGGAGTAGTAACCAAAATGCGGATACAAGCGCGAGGGACAGCTGGTACTAAATACAAAGCCGAAGAGATTGAGAGCGGAAGAGAGATTTTTTATTTTAACTTCCTAATCTTAGGGGAAGTACCAGTCAAATTGGAATCATAATTTATGTAACATTATTCTGTAATTGAGTCTATAAATGTTAATCTGTAATTACGTCAGAATTAGTTTTTTTTTTGACATATACCTTTATGCTACGATCTACGGAAGTGGACCAGCAACCAAAAAAAAGTCAGTAAAATATTATATAAGTATCAAACCTTCGAACACATGTGATCCGAGACACAATAGTAAGACAATAGCAGCCCGACAGCCGGCTGTCGCTTGGGCGTTGAAAGGTATGGTTTCAATATTAGTGAAAATATTTTTTTTATTAATAGTAATAGAAGCTCATCTGCAAATAGATCAATATTGTTACAATTTAAATCTTCGAACACACTGGTATCGAGACACAATAGAAAGACAATAGCAGCCCGACAGCCGGCTGTCGCTTGCTCGTTGAAAGGTTAATTAAACCAATCTACAATCCTATACTACTATAATAAAGAGTTAAAGTAGTTAGATATAAAGCTGTTAAATAATACATCCTTTAGCAGGTTGGCAAAAAGCCATTATTAAAAGAAAAACAGCACTAACTCAGTGCTGTTTTTCTTTTCAGAGTCCTCTAAAACTAGGTCATAAGCCATAACCTAACCAAGGCTTTGAAATAACAAATCGATTGTTATATCGCCATGTAGCCTAAATTATCCGAGAGTATACTGCATTTGGCAATACTAGGAATGATTTCGATTGTAGCTAAAGATGTATCATAAATCGTGTTGGAAGATCTAAGGATAACCAGATTAGTTTAGTAGTAATTTTAGTTTTGTTGATGATTTAAATTTTAGTTGTTTTATTAGCGACATATTTTCTATTATAAATTGCACTTTATGAAGGATTCTTATTTTTTTCCGACCATTAGTATGTCTCGTAAGGCATGTTATAATTTTCTGGAATTAAAGATTTGCTTTATGCCGTAAAATTTTCTGAGTTTTATTCTAATACCGGTCCCTATTTGTATAGATGGGTTACAAATTATGTATTCTGTAATTCAACGCGTTTCACAATATTCTTTCACCAATATCAATGATTTCGACTCCACATAAAGGCGATAAAAGCAACTCGTCTATTATGTGCGACAGGTGGACATAACAACAATGAAGAGAAGAGTCGTCAGTTCGGCGCACCTAAGCCACGCCCGCGACCTACATCGCACATCCGACAACGACATTCGCCTAAATATGTGATAAAGTGACGTTGAAAGTTCATGGTGTTACGTAGATATAACTGAAGAGTTGGTTTATTTGGACTGGCAAATCCCAGGTACTGCTTGGCCGATTTAGATCATTCTTTTACTAATAGTAAATTGATGAAAAACTTTAGTAATTAACCGTAAGAAAAAATGTTTACCGCGGAAAATAAATAAATAATAAATAAATATCTTAGGACGATTCACACACGGTCATCTGATCCCAAGCTAAGCAGAGCTTGTGTTATGGTAACCAGGCAACTGATAACATACTTATATAATTTATAAATACATACTTATTATAGATAAATTACACCCAGAGCAGACACAGAACAAACAATCATGCTCATTAAACAAAGTTTGTCCTGGGTGGAATCAAACCCACGACCTCCGGATTAGCAGGCAGGGTCACTAACCACTAGACCAACAGGCCCGCCAAACGTCGCAGGTGGAAAGCTAGTTATTTCACATAATAACGCTAAGTGAATCAAAAAATCCTTTTGCAATAGCTCGTTTAGTGAGAAAGGTTTCATTCTGTTTACCATTACATTATGATCAAAAGAAACTGAGCAGTAATCAAAGCCGTAACTTTACGCGGTTGAAACGAATGCGGTGCATTCACGCGCCTCAGCGAACTTTGAGATTTTTCTGACGATAAATTAAAAGAGTTTAATTAAGTAAGGTCAATCGTTTTCAATCCAACCTTCCTAGGTAAACAAGAATAGTCAATAAGTATGTTATTAAATAATCAATAAGTATGTATATTAAATATTTTCCTTAAGAATACTCATTAATTCGTCAGGTCAGTTCCTATCTTCTGTGTGTAACTCCACGTAGGCCGAGAATGGTCCAAATGATGACAATGTAAGCCAAATTAATAATAGCGGTATTGGATGGGAACATCCTTGTTTATTTCCGTACGTTTTCCTACAGGAAAAACACTTGAACATGTAAAATTAATTGTCAAGTTTTACGGTAACGAGTTATTATTCCTCAAATGTAATGCAGACTAACTTGATCTGACTAGGGGCGTAGTTACTTTTTGTTTGGGTCTCTCTATCTTAGGAACTATTGCTCCGATTTGTTAAAATCTTTTTGTGTTGGATAGCTCATTTATCGTGGAAGGCTAGGCTACATATAATATCACGCTACGACCAAAGGAAGTGGAGTAGTAACCAAAGATACAGGTGAAACCGCGTGGGACAGCTAGTCGTTCATAAAAACAAAATATATCCAAATAAACCAACCTCCACAGCCAAGCCTGCCTTCTCATTCTTCGCGTGACCTCATTACTCATATGCCTAAGATCGTGACACACGGGTCTACTACGGTATGCACCCTTTAGAGAACAAAGTCTTGAAGTCCTTGCTTAGTCACGTCATTTCACATGTCATGTAGTGTGTATCCATTGAAAACGCTTTCGAAAGTCCCGTATTTTTGGGAGGCAAGGGCCACATAGTGACAAAATAAGATAGCCGAGTCGTATATGTTTAATGATTGGTAATAGGTAGATACCCAGATAGATAACAAGATGGTCATCTGTTCTATGTAGGTTGGGATTGTAAGTGATATGGTGTGTTTTTTAATTTTATTAATAGGTATATCAACGCCTAAGGAGCTATGATGAAGAAATTAAAAAAAATATAATAATACCAGCCTATAACTGTCTCACTGCAGGGCAAATGCCTCTTCTCATACAGAGAAGACACGAGCATTGATCACCACGCTTGCTCAAGACGGGTTGGCGATTTCGGACTTATATTAACTACAAGTCCAGGTTTCCTCACGATATTTTCCTTCACCGATGTCTGTGATGTCTAAGATAAACTTTAGAAAGTACATAAATGAATTGAAAAAGTCACATTGGTACTTGCCCGGATTCGAACCCGCAACCTCTTGCATGAGAGGCGGGCGCCTTAACCACTAGGCCATCACGACATGTTTAATAATGATTTAAATTTTCAAGTGATTAGGGGTTCGGTTGATGTTGCAGTGTCTTTGTAAGGAAGGTCCATAATTGGTAGTGGCCATTTATGGCCGTGAATGATGGGCAGTATTGTGGCTTATATCCTTCTGCTTACGTGAGCTTCCTTTATGCAAAGTTTAATTATAATCCATTGCGTTTATAACGTTACTTGAACAGTAAGAATATCTTATGGGGCTCTTAAATGGATCATGTTTTCCCAGAAATGCATTTTTGGCAATATTGTAGGCATGGCTATTGGCTAGTTCATACTTAAAATGTTGCTGAAATATGTGGCTTGGTCACAATGTCAGAGTCTGATTACCTACCGAACATATAAAAAAACTAATTACATTATCTATCGTTCCTTTACTGTTGATTGTTATACGATTACTTAGTTATTTTCTTACTTTTCACCTAGTTATTATTATAGCCCTTGTGAAAATGTGTGTAAAGACGACAGTTGGCGACACAGTGGATTGCTTTTTGTGCTACGTATCCCAGATTTGATTATCATTCGAGATTTATACTTGTATTGCTTACAGGTATTTGTATCGAGTCTGATGTTTGTGTATTTAAGGAAACATTTCTATTGTTTGACAAGTTTTTTTATCCGTAAATCCATATATTAATCTGTAAATTTCAGCTAACAACAGCTGATTTTTCACCCATCACTCGTATCCATATGCATAATATTAAATGCAGTTCTCTGGTGCACCTACCACCAACCTTTACCACCAATTTGCAGGTATCCTGTATAAGTTTATGTATGCCATTGTCAATTAGTCGTTTGCCTATTTTTTCAGGGTCTCTAGCACGGTACAGTCGCCTGCATTTCCTGGAAGTTCTCAATGTTCTGACAGAGAATTTGCATGTATAACTGTTTAGTTATGTTATGCAATTGTTATTGCTTGTAGGAAAGTATAGGTATTGATCACAACCAATTCTTGGCTTATTCTCAAAATCTACCCAAAAACACCCCCCCTAAGGAGGAAAATTGGAATTAATTCCTTTTAAGATACTAGCTATTTACTTCGTCTTCTCCCGATAATTTTTATACAAATTAAACAGTGTCTCTTTCATGTAAATAAGGGCTTTATTATGTTTATTTCAATTATAGCGGACGACCTTTTGTCTGCAGCAATATCCTTATATCTTTAATATCTTTGCACCTTCCATGTTTTGTCTCTGCATCACCCTAAGGTAGACTGGTAGAAAATGCCTAAAGTATTAAGTCCGCCATTGTGCAATGTTTTTCTGTGTGCATAAAGTTTTAATAAATAAATATCCAGGTGGATGTCATAATTCCTAATTGCCACTACTCTTTTAGCTGAAAGAAAAAGAAGAAAGAAAAGAAAGAGCTGACACGTTTTAGCCGACACGTTGATTTTAATGCCTAATTGGTATGATGAATAGTTATTCCATATTAATACTAGATACAATTTTGATACGAAAACAACAACTCAACCATACCATAAAAATCTCATTTTATTGCCGACAAATGGAGGTATAAGTTATAATCGCCACAAATCCTCGTTGACAGTTCAAAATTCGTGTTTCCTGACTCATCTACAGGATGATGTCACGAATCCTTCAAGAAACGTGACGGTTTAGCTGATGGCACGATTACACATGTCTACCTAAGCCGTAGGAACACTGATAAGCTTGCGTCAATGACTAATGTCTTTTATTGGGACATTGTTCTCTTTCGTTACTTTCAATGTATGTATTTAAAAGGATTACTGATTGACGTAAATCGTAGAGTTCAAACTACTGGGTTGTGAAAATTTGCATGGGTTCTCTTTACGCTTTAGGATATAAATCAAAAAGGTTTTTTAGTAATCCAATCCCTCTGGGTGTAAATAATAATACCCACCTAAAACTGTCCCACTGCTGGGCAAAGGCCTCTTCTCAAACAGAGAAAGCACGAGCATTGATCACCACGCTTGCTCAAGGCGGATTGGCAATTTCGGACTTCGGAATTTCGGATTTATTACAATTGCAGGTTTCCTCACGATGTTTTCATTCACCGATCCCTGTGATGACCAAGATACATTTTAGGAAGTACATATGAATTGAAAAAGTCACATTGGAACTTGCCCTTATTTGAACCCAAAACCTCTCAGAGGCGGGCGCCTTAACCGCTAGGCCATCACGACATTTTGGGTGTAAAATAAAGGGATAAAAATTTGTTTGAAAACTCGTCCTTTTCGAAGCATATCTAAGTGAAGGAAGCCGTAGGTAACAGAAATGTATGTTGGTATGCCTAAAATATTATAAATTCCCCTGGCCAAATTTTTTTTATACCAGACGGGCGAAATAAACGATACTTGACAATATTATTTCCAAACCTGAATAAATAAGATAAAATGATTAAGATTTGAAATCTATTTAGGCATTTCATTGATAATTCAAGATGAAGTCGGAGATGTTTCTATAATCTTATCGCAAGACAGCTTAGATTTCTATCAACCTATAAATATTTTGTCAATACTCGACCTACACTCGACAGAATTGAACCACCTATATTATTTTGGCAAGTTTAATAAAAAACTTATTTAAGAAAATTCTGTTTTTTTTTTTGAATTCTATTATCAGTTTAAATCTGTCAAAATACATCGTAAAAACCTATATTCCGATATAATTTATAGTGGAGATGGAAAAATGCCGAGGCATTTTGTAACATTCCATTTACCTTTAATAAATTCCAAATTTTCTGTATTGAAAAATTGGGAATCGCTACCCTAATGTCAAACTTCCTATATTGTAAGTATTTAAAGGTATATTTACCTATACAGAAAATGTAGCGTTACCCTGGGTTGTAGAAGCCCAGGGAAACAACCACACAGGTAGGTTAGTCTAGGAAACCAGAACCATAGGGAACTGGAGTCCCAGACGAACAGAAAGGTAGTAGAAGAAATTAAACAGTTAGGAAATTTACAGATATATATTTAAAATTTACTTCATTTAAGCACAAACAGGAACATCGATTTCCTTGAAAACACAACAAAATTAAATCCTATAAACAGAGATGACATTGCTTAGTTTCTGCGTAATTGATGCTCAATGTGTCTTTCCTGTTTAACTTAATGCAGGACTATATAGTTAAGTAGTGCATAGTAAACATCGCTCTCCGTTGTCTGTCTGTCTCATGTAAGCTTAGATGTTTAAAACTGCGCAGCGGATTTTGATGCAGTGTTTTTAACCTTTCGACGACCAAGCGACAGCCGGCTGTCGGGCTGTTATTGTATTTTCTATTGTGTCTCGAATCACGCGTGTTTGAAGGTTTAAATAAATAGTTTCATGAGGAAGGCTTTATATGTATAATACATGCATATTACAGTAGAGAAAAGCTGGATTTTTCTAAGATTATATCGGGTCGCTAGTTTACACAATGTAAATATATATGTTGTTTACACGACAAAGTCATAAGGAAATCGACATTAGTTGTCGCGAATGGCATTTATTTCTCCTTCCCTATTCCCATCCATAGCTACAAAGTTATGATGGGAAATTTGTGTTTTTTATCGTCAATCGTATTTCCCATTATTGTCTCCTGCTGGGAACTAACTTGGCTGTCAATTATATGAAATACTTAATGCGATTGTGACTTAGCGGTGCTGTAAGAGTTTTAAGAAAAACTTGGTTTAAGTTGTGATTAAGATGACGGAATTGTACTTAGTGTTGTTTATGTGTTTGTGCTTTGTGATAGTTTGATACTAAAGATTTACGTTTTTTTTTAAGTGTGGCACGTTTTTAGCATTAGTACTAGCTTTTGCCCGCGGCTTCGCTCGCGTTAAAAAGACACAAAAAGTAGCCTATGTTACTCTCCATCCCTTCAACTATCTCCACTTAAAAAATCACGTCAATTCGTCGCTCCGTTTTGCCGTGAAAGAAAGACAAACAAACAGACAGACAGACAGACACACAGACACACTTTCCCATTTATAATATTAGTATGGATGGATATTATTTAAGTTCATAAACATATATTTTCTTAAAATTGCGCTCACATTTTCTATTAACCACTTCACGCTACTGCGCGCCTAGTACTTTTGATTGATTTAAGTACTAAGTATCTCAGTATTTTAAATTTTCTCACATTATCACTTCACATTACTGCGCTCCTAGTACTATTGTTCTCTTAAGTTTTCAATCTTTAATTGAATTTAGAATTAACTATAGGGGAAAATGATTCATCTTTTATAATTATGTTCTCGTCGATTTTTCATTATTTTTAAGATGTATTCTGCTATTCGGGGCGGGGACAAATCCAACGAACCAAAAACCATGAAAATTGGTCTAGCCGATCTCGAGTTATAAGTGTTGTAACAAACCCGACTTTGTTTTATATATATAGATAGATTATGGACCTAATAATGTCTGTGACTTAAGAGCGCCCTTGTCCACCAGTGGACCGATTCTGATGATGATGTCAAATGATAAAACTGATCTTATTATTTCAAATGTAATGCATTATTTACATTTCATATTAATCTAATATTAGTGCTGTACTGATGTTAGTGTTTAATTCAGATTCCACAAAATCTAGTAAAGTATATCTAACACTATAGGGTGGTAAGGCGAATAAAGTAAGCCATTGGCGAAGTAACTCGTCAAACCGTCGAGACGGTTTTGGGAGACACTTTTACAATTCTCTAATGTTTAATTCCTATGGTTAATAAATAAATACCTAAATAAAATGATTTTAGACTGTGCATCCAGAATCCTGCAGGCTAAGCACTTCTCGTAAAGAGAAGATATGAGTATTGCCACGCTTGTCATTCAGACTTAGGGACTTAGGCACATTCAGATAATATATTCAGTTTTTGTCCATAGAAACTACGATTTTGTACTTAAACCTTCAGCCATTACGCAATAAACAAAATGGCGGCGGAAATTCCACAACTACCCCAAAAAGAAAAACGTACGAGCATAGATTTTTTAATTTTTTTCCTAGCCTGTGCTGTCATATATATAAATATAAAATTATATATTTTTATATAGATTATAAAATTTTATTTTTTTCAAGTTGTAGGAAATTTATCTAAGAACGTAAAAAACCAAACTTGTTCATACAAAAGTAGTCTATAAGTAATAAAATTAAGGATTATAATGAAATGGGTAACCCCGACAGCCGGCTGTCGGTTGGTATTCAATTCAACAGACACGGAGAGCTGAACGGGCGCGACTTCATATAAAATTATAGAATCATATAATTAGTGCATAGATCTTTAGTGGTGCCGATTCTCTTATTCACAAACAAACTAAAATTTAAGTTAAGTGCATCTTTCTCTTTCCATTTCATTAAGAAAAGGACAGAAGATAAAATATTAGTTAAGTCCTGCCAAATTTAGACACTCCATAGATAATATAGACGCAATTTAAAAACATGGCGTCTATTTATACGTCAATTTTCATCAGGCGCTGTCTAATTTGACAGGATTAAACTAAAATGTATCTTCTGTCCTTTTCTTTAAGAAATAGAAGGAGTAAGCTGTATTTAAATTAAATTTAGTTAAGTTTGTGAACAAGAGAATCAGCACCAATATCTAAGTTTCTTTTCGAAGTTTTCTTCACCGATATCTAATAAATATGACTAAGTGTTTACAGAACCTCAGGTTTAAGGTTAACTTTCGAGCTGTTATGTACATTTAATTACTGTTTATACAACTGAATAATTAAATGAATCATACTGTTTTTATAATGACGTATATTTTGTGAGTATATTTACTACATAGATTATTTACTTTATCTACGCAAGTATTTTAGAAAATAATACCTATTTATATAATAATACCAGCCTATTACTGCCCCACTGCAGGGCAAAGGCCTCTTCTCATACAGAGAAGGCTCGAGCATTGATCACCACGCTTGCTCAAGGTGGATTGGCGATTTCGGACTTATATTCACTACAAGTCCAGGTTTCCTCACGATGTTTTCCTTCACCGATGTCTGTGATGTCCAAGATAAACTTTAGAAAGTACATATGAATTGAAAAAGTCACATTGGTACTGGCCTGGATTCGAACCCACAACCTCTTGGCGAGGCGGGCGCCTTAACCACGAGGCCATCACGACTATATATTTTTTTAATTGCTGACTGACTGACGTAATAATACAGAGCCTAAACTACTTACTTAGTGAATTTATTTTTTCACACTGTCGAGCACTAAAAAGAGTTTTTGGATATTCGACCTCTAAGGAGTTAATAAAAGACAAAAAAGATTTTTCGAAAATCAGACCTTTTTAAAGCCTATTGATGCGAGCGAAGCCACTGGCAACAGTCACTTATAATATAGGGGTTACGTGCTCAAAGTAACTGTTAAAACTATTAAAATTTTAATTGATCTATGGATATGGGAAAATATTTAATTGATATTCACTTTATCACATACTCAATCTTACTTTTGTACTCTAGCTATAAGTTTCCACAATAAAAGAAACACGAAGTTAATCATAGTTTGATTATTTCCCTGTAATTTTCAATTTGTATCTGTTTTTACTCCCTAATTAATTATGTCTTTGATGATTGTAAAACTATTTTTAATAACCTTCTAAGTTTTATAGACATAAAAATGCAGTCTTTAAACCTTTAGAAATAAATTAAGTGATGGTGCGTTTGCTTTGACAGTATAAATTGAATTCTAAATGATTAGTGAACAACTTGTGACATGTTGTATGAAATATGATTAAAGTAATATAGGTAATATTTTAATTAAACATTGATTAGAAAATGGTTGTCTACAATACGTGCTACCACTGTCGGTTAAAACATGTATGAAGTAATAAGTAATTGATTACACTTTTATATAATCTCTAACATATAAAGAAATGTGGTGACATTTATTGCAACACGTGTGATTTACAACTAACGAATTCTACATCGCGCAATCAGGGATTGACGTAACATACATTATTAAATACATAAAAAAATGGCGGATTTTTGTATGTCGCGTCAAGATGTAGCCCACCTCTTTCCTAATATAGAGGATGAGGAATTTTCACTCTGCCTATGACACCTTTTAAAATACTAGATTTACGAGAACACAAGACAAAAACTAATAACTTTAAGTTTATTACCGATTTAAGGCGAAATTATTGTGTTTAAAGATATAAAGATACATACAACGATATGTGTTTTGGCGCAAGATTCTTCGTATAAAAGACATTTATAAAAGACAAAAATTGTAGTCAATTAAAGTCAGAAAGTTCCCACGTATGGTCTAGAAATAATAAATTATCACAACGAATAGAATTTGTAAGTTTCAGCCCATGGACTCGAGCACAATTTCGAAAATGTGTCATCACAATATCAATGTCATGTCAGTGTTTTAATAAATATAATTTGTAACTAGGTGAGTATACTTTAGATTTATTTATCGATTTCTGATAACTTTATAACTGCATTAAAAATTAAGATAGATATCAGATGAATATCGGAGTTGCAAATTTAACTGATGTCGCCGACATAATTATACAAATCTAATATTTACTGACAATAAGAAAGAGCTACATTATTTGGCTAACGGACCACTGACTAAAGAAAAAAGTTTGAAAAAAAATCAATAATTATGAAAAGGTACACAAAATAAATTATTTATTAGTAAGAGGAAATCTCTGAAACAAACTAAACTACAAAAAATCTTTGACTAATAGAATGCTACACTATGCCAAATGCCACAGGCTGTTTTGGTACACTTAACTAGTCAACATAATGAATTTCGAATTCCTCGTTGTTATGATGATATCTATAATATTTATTAATATAAGACAGTTAACCCGAACAAAATAACTGTATTTACGTCTTAATATCTGATAATCAAGAGCATGACATAATATTTCTAAGAGGAACCGGCTTTTTGCCGACGAGCAATTAGCAAGACATTCCTCATTCCTTGTTCATTAAAGAAGAAAACATAATGAATATTCTACAGATAATTAATAGATCGAGGAAATTATAAATCGATAGATCTTGATAACAATTATTGAAGTTTAGTGACTGGGAGCGTGTAAACTGTAATGTTTATATATTTTTGTTGTTATCAACGCGGTCTGTTTGAAGACATGCAACTAATTTGTTCTTGTTTTTTTAACTGCTTGTGCGGCAAGAATGAGTGTTTATTGATTATCATATTATTTTTTTCGCAGTTGGCTCAATATTAAACGTTATTATAAGTTTCAAAAAATTCAAACAACGTTCAACAACGAACAGGTTCAGGCTTCAGGCACATTTCTATAAAAATAGAAAAATTGCTGGCTGACTGATAGCCTTGGAGACATGAAACTTGGAGGTTTTTTTATGAAGAATAAGTTATCATCTAAGAAACAATTTTTAGCAATGTCTAACCTGACCCCAATCCCGGGCGAAGCCGCTCCCGAGAGCTAGTATGATATATCAACGTTGTCTTTGGGATGGCAAAGCATCTAATAGGTCTCTGGAATTTCATGGGGGTGGTATTATATCGAGTTTATCATGAAGTCGTCATTTTGCCATAATAAGAGTATTATAACTTACGTTTGACTTTGCTGCCAGCCCCGGGTCATAAAGTTCATATAGCAAGAGTTCCTAATCCGTACTTAATATTATAAATTATGCGAAAGTAACTCTGAATCTGAACCGATTTGAATGATATTTGGTACAGATATAGCCTGGGACCCGAGAAAGGACTTAGGATAGTTTTCAACCCAGAAATCCCTCGGGAACAGGAACTATTATTCCACGCGGATGAAGTCGCGGGCAAAAGCTAGTTATAAATAGATCGACAATCGAAACCTGTACCACTTTATATGCAATTGTTTGCATTCGTCCTGGCAGTTAAACAAATTTAAAGCCTTTTGCTATGTCGTATATATGAATTTTACGGCTTTCCCTTTATGGAGATCCTACGTGCCAATATAAAATGGTGTTGATTTTATTGGCTAGCTTCGCCCTCCTCCTTTGGAGTGTAGGGATGAATTGTGTCGCAATAAAAATTGAATTAATTTGATGGAGTTTTTGCTTATATGCTTACTACACTACTACTTATACTAGGGTCCTTTCGTTGTAGACCTATTTCCATTTTTAACAAAAATATGATTGATTGTTGTGAATGATTCCGACTTAAAAAAAAGGAGTTTTCTCAATTCGACCGTATTTATATTTCTTTATTTGTATGCAATAAATTGTCAAAATCACAGTGATGAAGGCAAGAGGCACCTGGAATTCTATAACTAACTATCTTGTTACCTATAGTAAATATGACATTCAAATCAAATCAAAAGGTTAAAGTAGTATATTGATTGCACACGTTAGCAATGACAGACAGATTTCAATTTGTTTAGATAACGGGCTATTACGCTCATCTTGGTCAATCGAAATTGAATGCAGAAATAGACACACCGATGATAAATATGATGGAAGCCATTAAATTCGTTTTACAAATAACTAGATGTTTTTATGGACTTTAGTATTGGGTTATGATTAAAGGTGGTTTCGTGTACGATAGTTCAGTATTATTTCTTGATTTAGGTAACCCTTTGACAGCCAGAAGCGCAGGATCTACGCGAGACACAATAAATTTTAATTGTTTTATTAATTACGGCATACAAGGGGTTAATGAATTTGTATATTAGTTAGTTGGGTTATAAAGTAATGCAAAAAAAGAGAATCTGTGGGTTGAACTGTTTGTTGATGAGTTTATAAGTAATACAATAACATACATATTACGAGGTAAAACCACAAATTACTAAATACATAGTTACTATAAAACAAAAAAAAAGTCAGGTCAGACATTCGGGTTTACGTCGTGGTTAAGGTAATAGAATGCCTTTCAATTTGGGATGCTGTATTACATAAACCAATTTAGTATCGGCTACAAATACCAAAGAAATAAGATAAATTGCAAAAATATAATCTGGTGATCTACATCGCTCCATCATGTTGATCGAGTGTAGTTTTGATTGGTCATAGGGTCATAAGTCACGATTTTGACATGACTGTGCCAAATGCAATGTTGAATATTTTATAACAAATAGTTGCCAAATTAAGTAATAGTGACGTTTCCATACATAAATTCCATATTGTGACTTTTATGAACAATTTTTTCTGTTTTTTTTTATTCTTATTCGTATTTGGCGAAACTTTGGTAATTTATCTAAAAAATCAATTAGATATTCTTTTTTGTTAATAAAAATTACTTGAACATTCTCCCGTACACAAATGTCACCATGCGAGAATCGAATTCCGAACAAGCCGGACTAGCACAGCAGCCAAGACACAACAAACTGTACCATCAGATTTATTCTGAAGTGTGTGTGGTCCTGTTGATATTTATCTTATACGTCATCCGCTGAAATATCTTAGGATGTTTCCGGTTTCCTGATATTTTAAATTTACACGGATCTCTGACTAATGCTCTAAAAATGTCGCTTTCATTATTTTTGTTATTTTTCTGTTCATTCTGATGATGCTGGTCAGAGAGTATCAAATGTCATTATTATTTCATCTTCTTAACTTTAGACAGCTTAAAGGCTATTTTAGGTCATCATAACAATCTTTATCTTTGTTCTACTAAAAGAAGTAAACCCACAATCTCTCAGAACGTCGTTTAAATATATCATTTTGCTAATATGTACATTAGAATTCAACGATAGCATGCAAAACATTTCAATAGATTTAAAATTTATAAGCGTTAAACCAAAATCAATTTATTTACACTTCAAAGCGAGCTTAATGCTTTAGACATAAATAAATGACTGTCTTGATAAAAACTACATTAATGTGGAATAACGTTTTTGTATGGCTTTCATAATAAATGTATTATGAGCTTCCGGTCTAGAAAGAAACTTAATGACCATAAATTAAAGAAAGAGCTTAATGGATTTTTTTCTTTGATTAAAACGTTATATTTGATTGCATTTTTCTAATAATTTATCGTCTGATATTTTTTTTGGTTTGAACGGCTAAACATAATACTTAAAAGTTTTATCCTTTATTATTTATCTATCTTGCATGATAAGAATTTCTTGACTTTTTTACAAACCAACAATTAAAAAAATAAAAATTCTTTGAAAGGTTAATGCTTACTCCTATGTGGTTTCTGCCAGATATAAATCCTTTAACTGATAGTGCACAGGGCACATTGCTTGGACATCCATTGGAGCCGAAGAGTTCTCGAGCAGCGTCCAAGAACCGAAAGACGCAGCATGTCTCCAACAACATGGACAATCCCAATCCCTTGTAAAGATCGCGGAAACTGTTAGATTATGTCGGCAAAAAATCGGTTGTTATGCCAAACGTGGGGTGAGGAACTGAGGACTATGGTCGTCAGCCAGGGATTGTGGAAGTCACATTGTTGCTATGCGGCGTAGGTGGAATAAGGAACATCGGGGTGGTTTTTAGTCAGTGAGAAACCGACCTCCTGCCTTATGGTAAAGGATATCTGATAGGATTTTCCTCTACAGACCAAAAAAGACTTATGGACGTCGGCGCTTTTTTGGCTGTAGAAACCCCTTTTAACTTTTACATATCTAAAGTTTTATTAGTCCTTAGCGGAATCCTGCCGGCATTGACACTGGAAAATCACGTAATGAACATAATGACATCATTAATTAAAATATCTACCTTATTTAAAAACAAACATCGTGAATCAGAGGCCTATATTACTGCTCAATGGTATTGAAAATAGTATATCGCCTATGAGGGATTCCTAGCATAGAAATGAATTCATTGTTCTTTATTTTGTTGAATTTTCTTGTTATTTTCTTACGGACGTATTGTTATTTTTTATTGTTATAAAGGTAGTGTAGGAATGCTGGTTTCCGGATGGCATGTTACTTAATCATAATCATATATTTGAGCCGTTTGGGGTTGAAACACTGGGGCCAAGGGGTCCGAGTGCTCATCTTGTTTTTCAAGATATCGTCAAGCGGCTGGTTGACTCTTCACGTGACCAGAGGGCTGGCCTTTTTCTGGGGTAAAGAATTAGCATTGCCATACAACGTGGCAATGCTGCCAACCTTTTGGGCACATGTCCTGTCGACAGCGATGCGGACGAGTTTTTTGATGCCCTGTGAGCCCTTTCTTTTCTAACTTGTATATATTTATTTTAGTATTATTTATAAGTTTTGTACATATTATGTTTAATGAGGATTAAAGAATAAAGTAAGGTGTTATATTTTTAAATATAATAATTAACTTAGCTACCGACATGATACGAATGGTCAACGAACTGAGCGCCCGCCGTTGGATTAGCTGACATTTTAAAGATATACGGTATCTTAAAATATTTATTTTACCCAGTAAATATTCCTATACCTACTTTGGAATTTACCCATAACTTCAACCAAAGAGGTGGAAATTCCTGCCGTTCATTTCAAACGAATTTTAAACCGATTCAGGTCACCATATCGGTACAGTCATTAATATTAGGAATGTTGGAGTGTTGGCCTGCATTCGTCACACCTGCAAATGAGTGACTGCTATTTCCGAAGCTCTAGACTCTCTTGTTCACAAACTTTAACTAAATTTAAGTTAAATACATCTTTCTCTTTCAATTTCTTAAAGATAAGGACAGAAGATAAAATATTAGTTTAGTCCTGTCAAATTTAGACTCTCCATAGATAATTTAGACGCATTTTAAAAACATGGCGTCTAAATATAAGTAAGTCAATTTTCTTCCGGCGCTGTCTAATTTGACAGGATCAAACTAAATTGTATCTTCTGTCCTTTTTTTTAAGAAATGGAAAGAGAAAGATGCATTTAACTTAAATTTAGTGTAGTTTGTGACCAAGGGAATCGGCACCAATGTAATCCATAATTATCCATACTAATATTATAAATGCGAAAGAACTATGTATGTCTGTCTGACTCGCTTTCACGCCAAATCAACTGAACTAATTTAAATGAAAGACGTACAGAGATAGTCCATAGTTGGAGAAAGGACATAACATAGGTTTTATCCCAAAAATCTTACGGGAACGGGAACCACGTGGTTAAAACCGCGGGGAACAGCTAGTACCTATATAATAAGTAAGTAAATGATGACCTGTTAGTCTACTGGTTTCTAGTAGTTTTAGATTCGTCTCTGTTCGTCTCCCACTTAGGACAAGTAGTAGTGATACCTAACCATTTTATTTCTGTGTCTGGGTGTAATTTAATTCGAAAAAATTTTTTTCTGCAGTTTGACAGTAGGTAAAAGGTTGGTATTACTTTATGTTACTTACCATCTGGTCACCATTTTACAGGCTTTGCTTAGTTTGGGATCAGATGGCCGTGTGTGAGTTGTTGCAGGATTTATTATATTTTTTAAATACATATTTAATACATATTTAATACTTATTTAATTATCATAAGCTTTTTTAACTCTAACTCACAAGTGTGTTGAAAACCGTATTACATGCGTGAGTAATTTTTCATAACACTGTCGACTATATTACGCAATCCTACGTCGCCGTCGTGTGTAATAACAAACTTAGCTTACTCGTGTCATAATGTACTATTACTGCAATGTAGTTGCATTAATTTTCAGTACGATACGGCAATATTTGAAACATTGACAGGTTCCTTTGTAGGTATTTCAGGCATACTTTTCCGAGAAAATATGGATTCGATTAATTAGGTATATTATCAGTCTAGAAAAAACTCGAAATATCGAAAATGACTCATACTTATTCGATTCGATACGGTTTAGCAAATCTTAGAAAACCTACGTGAGCGAAGCCGCGCGCTCAGATAGGTAGGTAGTTTATAAAAGTACCGTCAATAAGTGAGAAAAACTTAATTTCCTTTTTATAATCCTTTACTGATAGGTAATTAGTTTTGTTTTGATAATTAGTTTTTCGAGACTAATGTTAAGATTGTATTATTTACGTCCAGTTAAGTATGCAGTCACAAAAAAAAATCGTTACACTAAATTCGATGATCCAAATCAGATTCATATTTCGCGATAGCCAAAATTATCATCGGTTCACTTACTGACCGTGTATATCGTTCGATGTCTGAAAAAAATCAAGTCAATGACCGCAAAATGCACGACTTACCTTGCTCAAACCGAAACTTGCTTACTCCAAAACATTCGACACCCCACGGTGCATCACAACACGAGAAATAACCTGCAATTCACCTTACAACATGTGCCTATCGATTTATTTATCACTTCTTATCTATAACACATAGATTTCAATGTCCACACGCGATAATTCCAAACTCCAGAACTCCTTTTATTTTTACTCCCACCTGTCACTTTTCCCGCTTAATTTGTTTATTTTTAAACGAGCGAGTTCGAAGTTTAAAAAGTTTTGTATCGCTAACGGCCAGCGTTTTGGCGACTGACATGGAAACTCCGCGGGAGTTGGCACCGTACTGAACTGCCGGCGGCTCGGTCAAGAGAGAGCGCACATTGTGTCATCAATGTGCTCAGTGTATTCCAGCTACGCACACATGTGTGGGCAGATAAATAAATACTTGAGACTTCGCTGAAGACTGGTCTTACTTTTGATAAGGTTCGATGACACCAACTTGAAGAAAAATGGTTGCCTGTAAAGTCGGTTTTACGGGCGAAGATTTTACGTGACAACGTCTTTCATATCGATCATAGTTGAGTGGGAGAGAGACGCAAGGCATTCGGCGGGCCTCTCTCTCGTTCGGTGACTCATCGTAACGTTACCGAGCGTTACACTTTTTCATAAGTGACTCCCAGCCGCAACCTAATTTAAGACGTTGTCACGTCAAAAGGTAATAAACCTCAAAGCAGAAAGAAGCATTCAAGAAATGCAGTAACAGCAACTATTTGATACTAAATCTGATAAGGAGATTAGCAGGGGAAATACTAGGTAATATTTGTTAATGTGTTTTAAATGGGGCACTAACTACTAATTAGAAAGATAAGAAATAATCCCAAATTAATGGAAGATTAGATTGTTGGATGCTACGGACGAATGTTTTTGACATAGAGGAATTGATAGAACAATACTTGATAGACGGCCTTCAATCGAAGAAGAATGCAGAAAAGAAATAAAGCTACCTGTACCTATGGCTAGGTTATATTCATAACAGAAAAGGATTCAAAAGAATCCTAAGCAATAGAATCTTTATCAATCTCATTTATATCATACAAAACTCGGATACCGGTAAAATTGGAGTTTTAAAGATACTCCAGACTTTCCTCCTATCAGTCAGAGTAATCCAAGGGGGATTACTCGGAGTCTAATCTTTTTATCTACAAAAAACACTTGAAGTGTTGACTTACAACATTTAAGATTAGAAAGAACCAATGGTTCAATCAAAACAATCGTAGATTTCAACAGTTCGTTAGTTGACACAGAGAGACACAGAAATTCTGTGTTGGTCTATCCGAGCACTATACTCCTTACAAGTTTATACATACTGCTATGCTATAGAAATTTCAGTCTTATTGGAATGTATTACAGGCTATGTTGTGAGTAGTTTATTGTTGGTAGACATTGGCAAGTGTGACCCCGTAAGGTAACTTACTTTTTTTATTTCATAGAGTTTTACGGCAATAGCATTAATAATTGTAAGGAGGTCAGAGGTCATACATATAGCTCAATTAAACGTAAGAAAAATAATTGACTAAGCATTTGTTGGTATTTCTGTATTGCATGAAATAATGTTAGAATATGTTGGCATGATCACCGATAATGTAACTTTTATGTTAGACTAAGCTAGCGATATTAATATTAATGTATTTATCTAAGCCACCTATCGCCATATCAGCTAGTAAATGTCAAATGAAAGCAGCGACCTTGGGTGGAGCAAACTGTTCAGAATTGGATAGTAATCCTTACTAATCTAAGTTATACTATGTGTATACTATCTAGCAATTCGCTACAGCTTCGCACAGGTGTTACAAATCTTTGGAATTCTCGACTTTTCTCTATTATAGTATAGGTACCTTTCACACATAGTACATCTAAACCTTCCTCTTGCACCAAGAGGAATGTAACCAAGATTTATTAAAATATTAAATTTTAAAAAGAGTGGATGTCCGTGGATTTTTTTGCCTGTTCTTCTCCTTAAGGCGCTCCTAAACGGGCAACATAATTGCTGCAATTTTATTGCAGCAATTATGCAAAAAAAAAAAAAAATTTAGCAAAAAGTGTTGCCCGGCAATACCGGCAATATTGCAGAGAGTTCGGAAACATTGCCGGGCAATGCCGGCAATGTATTGCAGCAACACAATTGCAGTAAAAAAATGCCCGTTTAGAAGCACCTTTAGAGATCTACCTACGTTTTGAACGAGCAACTACAAAGCATCACCTTTCTGACTAACCTAACGATGTTTTGACATTTCATTAGTGCCAGTAAATCGTCTAGATGTGGAATAAATGCTTTGTGTTTTTAAATCATTCTGGCAAAAGCCGCATGATTAAAAAAAAAAGTTTTTAACTTTATCCCGAGAAGACAGACAGCTGTGGCAGAAGACTGTTTTTTGGGACCAATGTGACAGTTAAGTTAATTAGTAGTTAACATAAGTATAATAAAGAATGTCGGTAGAATAACAATTAGTGCTTCTGCTCGAAAACGTTGAAGCCATAGCAATATTATGTAAATTACCTACACCGTTATCTCTCCGGCGCATTGACTATCAGGTATTATCGTTATTATCAAGAAAAATTTGATTAGACTCAGTTCATTACAGACTATTGGCACTAATTTTAAGGAAATTGGGCTACAAAACATTGCATATTGTTTTGTTGCTACACAACCTCTTTTGCCTAAGTTTTACTGTTACTTAGATTCTGATTACAGTCTAACCGAAGTGCAGTGTGATTCCAGTGTTTTACTTGTAAAGCCTTTATATATAAGCCCTTCAAAGAGTCCAAAAATATTTAAAAATTAAATTGCCAAACTCATCCAGCCGTTCTCAAGCTCTGCGCTTAGCAACACAATTAGCGATTCACGTTTATTTGTGTGAATGTAGATCATGTAGGCTGTGCGCCTAAAGTTACTTTAATTTGATATTTCTAATAATCAGCAACAAGCAAGCATATGTATGTAATACCTTAGAACTTTAGCAGAATTTGGAGTACCCCAAGGCTCAATTCTAGGTCCAATTCTGTTTCTTACTTGCGAGTTTGATGATCAAAACTATTCCTTCTTACAAAATGTGTGTGGTATTTAGAACTAAGCATATGTGTACAACCATTGTATTATTTTACAATATTGACAAATCAGAGAGTTACGACCGTAATGTTCTTGTGAACTTGAAAGAAATAAACAGAAATGGTTTCTCATAAAAATGAATTGCCCAGAGAAACTAAGTTGGCAATTAGCTGGTCTCTTACAATGTAAACGAAGTTATTCCGAACAATGGAACATTTAATTAGGCATTGCATTTAAAAACTCATGAGCCGCCTGATGAATACAGATCTGTGCCTTCGAGAAAATTATCTTTTATGGATCATATTTTGTATATTTTATAACGAAGTTTTAATTTAACTTAATAATAAAAGTTGAGGCTTGATGAAGAAAAGAAATTGTGTGCAATATAATATAAAACAGTTCATATATTTTTAATCTGTGAAGTCAGTCAACAATTTTCTTCTTTCAAAAAACTAGTAAGGAAGTTTGATAATGAATAATTTTTAAGTCGTTCTAAAACTGTAGAAATGAGTCCATCTCTGAAATCGCGGAAGGAACATAATATTAGTAGAGATGTGCAGATGTTTTTATTTCTATAATGTGAGTCTAATTTAGATTCAACTAATTTTGTTCAGCTGTAGCCTTAGATTATGCTGTAGCAGTTTAGGAGAAAAAAAAAAAAAATCATCAATTTTCGCTTTAGAAGAATATATCACACCCGTTGTATAATTTTTCTGTCATAAATTAATAAACAAAGCAGGCTCTGTTTACAAACCGTTTGTAAGCTTCAATGAGTAAATATTACAGTTCAAATAGTCTTCAATTAAAATAAATTGATGACATTTGCTTTCGACTGAATGCTATGCGCCTTCCTGATTATCGTAATTGCTCTGTTGCTTGTGTTACGTCACAAAATATCATGAATATGTCAAGTATATTTTTTTATTATTTTATTATTATACAGCACGTACGTTGTACGTATTTTCAGGCTTTCTCTTAGGCCTATGTCATACTGAACGGTGAAACCGTGACGGATCATCCGTGATGGGACACCTTTCGTTTGATTGAATATACTTAAATATGTTTTGTAACTGTCATTTGATTAATAACTGTCAAAATAAGCAGAAGATCAGGTGCTTTTTTCAGAGGCAAACCCAAGGAGTGGCAGATAGGACAATTTAAGCGAAAGTTCATCACCTAAAAGCACTGCAGCAGTGTGATTATCAGTTAGTGTGTCAGACTGTACACTTTTATACCTCGTGGGCAGTGTACCTTTGGGCCTATTTTTTTTATTAATGTATATTGTATAAAATAATTCATAAAAAAAAATGGTACCTAGTCAGAGTAGTAGTTATTTTCATGCGTTTCTGCATTATTCATAAAAAAATGTATGGCAACAAAACAATCATGACAACTTTAGTACACATCGATTATTGGCAAGAGGGTTAGACGATTGCAAAAAGGCCTTGAACAGAGATAGCTTTGGAATTATCAAGTAAAACTGAATATAACAGCAACCAATGATATTTTTGACAGCAAGTCAGCAACATAATTATGTATTCTATTTGTGCAAAGAACAATGATTCACCGTCAATATATGGCAATCGAAAGATATTCTTGATAAGTGTTACCTATAAACATATTTCTAGTAAACACGCACTCCATATTTTTTATCACTTACGTAAGTACCTTTATAAATGATAATAAACGTCTTTTAGCGATAAAGTACATAATTAAATGATTTGAAACGGATTCTCAAGGATTTGCCGACGTGTAGGTAAATCAATAAAATATTTCAGACGTGACATATTACTTATATACTTATATGTCTCTTGTGCGATAGCTAGGTAGGCAACAATATTTTTTGAATTTAGTTTTCAATTTAGAAAAAAAAAATTTTTTTTTTTCCATAGCGTATCGCAACCTTAATAAATAAATGTAGATAACTGCCAACAAAACTTTAAAGAAAAAATATTAAAAGCCGCTATGTAAGCGATATCTTTTAAAACTCGAATAAGAAACATAAATTTTAAAAAAAGTTCTACGCTCACTAATTCACGTTCTCCGACATAACTTTAAAAATCGAATACGTTCCTTAACCTTTTAAAAAGTTAAAGTAACTCACTCATTCATGTTCTTCAACATGGCGGCTTGTTCATGATCAGCTACAACTTGCAGCAAGTCCTTCTTTAGCTCCACGCCGGAATCTTCTACCACATTTAATTGCGATTCGTCTGGTGTGTCCTCTGCGTGTATTTGTGCGTCTTGCACAAGTATTTGCGCGCCATCCACATGATTAAGAACCGCCACTTCCCCAGAGTCCGCCATTATTGCAACGAATTCGAATTACCGCGACCTATTTTTGATTTAAAAAAAAAATGCTTTATGGTTTTGGCAGCGAAATAGTTGTTGCTAAAAAAATGTTTGAATAATTGCACCTAATCCGTTATAATAATAAACGAATAAGTTCAATTATTTAGGTGTCCAAAAAAATGTAAGATTAATCAACATTATTGTTTTTAATTTGTATTTAAGCTTTGTAACTTTATTTCTATGCCAAAAACCAATAAAAAATCCACTCGCGACTCTAAACTTTCCAAGAAAATTGCGTCAATTTGCAAATTATTTTTTACACTGATCTTATACTAATAATTAGATCGAAATGAATGAATATTGTATTAATATGTAATAAAATAATATAAAAAAAAAATAACTTAGACTGTTTCCTTACAAGAATCCGATGCTAAGTGGCCGATCGTCGATCACTTATCTGATATAAAAAATAATCCATTTATCATATCTACCGTTAATTGTTCCAATCAATAAGTAGGTAATTCACATTCACATTCTTATATACTACAATATAAATACCTATGTTCTGCGATAGCATTACATACTACCTAAAGACCGCGACTTCGCCCGCGGAGAAGTCGAGTATTAGTAGGCTATCTTCCATAAATCTATAAATGAAACAAAATCTGTTTTTCTAAACCATTTATAGCTCGAAAACGGCTGGATCCCGTACAATTTACGAAATCATAAATTAAGATGATAATTTTTTTTTTCTTAATTACAATGCCATCTGTGAATCATGACAGAAATTAAACACACACAAAAATAACGTAGTTCGTTCGTTGGACAATACACATAATTTATAACAATATTGCTTAATGGTGCCGATTCCCTTGGTCACAAACTATTCTAATTTTAAGTTAAATGCATCTTTCTCTTTTCATTTCTTAAAGAAAAGGACAGAAGATACAATTTAGTTTAATTCTGTCAAATTAGACAGCGCCGGAAGAAAATTGACGTATATTTAGACGCCATGTTTTCAAAACGCGTCTAAATTATCTATGGAGTGTCTAAATTTGACAGGACTTAACTAATATTTTATCTTCTGTCCTTTTCATAATTAAATGGAAAGAGAAAGATGAACTAACTTAAATTTACTTTAGTTTGTGAACAAGAGAATCGGCACCAATAACATTCTTAACTTTAGCTAAAGTGTTAGTAATATTTGAAATTTGAAATTGAGCAGGCATAATAATATAAAAAATAGTGTTTAAATAACACATTGTTGGTCCCTGGTCATAGATCTACTTAGCAACGAGGCGGTCCGTATACTCTTTGTATGTCGCGATATAATCCTTTACTCGCTACAGTTTAGTGAGCATTGCCGATGCCCGCCCAGTAGTTTCGAGATAGCCTCAAAAGCACCCTGAATCCACAATTATTATAGCCTTAAGATATTTGGTAATCAAATAGTTTTCTAATGAAATTTTTAATATTTGAAGAGTGAATATTCCAATTTTTCTTTTACAAACAAAAAACAATTTTACCTGGTAAAGAAATTGATAAAGCTTCTTTTTTTAATTCATGAATTGGGATGTATTACAACATTTATATATATTATTCCCCAGTTTTATTTATAATTATCTAAAACTGAACAAAAATATGCAACTCGTAATAGAGCGCCATCTATGAAGCAGTAGATGAACTATGTAAAGTTACGGCCCTCGTACCTCGCCGTGTCAAACCGGTTAGTGTTTCTATATCTCTATAGATGGCGGTATCAGTGCTGAAATCCTGCAAAAAGTTTTGTTTCAGTACCGAAAGAGAAAAACCTGCCAAGAGCGAGTTGGACTCACACATCGAGGGTTCCTTACTAACTTGCAGATAAAGAAATCTTATTACAGTAATTTAATTAAATTTTTTTATAGATCCATCGTCAAAACGGTTTTCAGACGATTCCTTTACTAGTGCTATAGACATTGCTTTGTGTCAAATTTCATAGATTTTTTATGTCAACGGCAAGTATATCTTATGATTTTGTTGAGATATTTACGACCTATCTAAACCTCCTGAACTTTTTCCTGAACTTAGAAGTTTGATTTTTGGGGTCCACCCTTTATAGCAGAACTTTTTACGTCATAATTTTATTTTGCATAGCAACGGATAGCATAAACCTCTTTTCGCAGAAAATCGTTTGGCATACACTCATTTACCATACACCGAAACCCATAATTTTGTAAGTCAGAATCATCTTTAGGCATAAATTTTATATCCATAATAATCAATAAGTATAACCATCACATCGTAGAAAGTTCAAAACCAGAATCATCTTTTGCCATATATTTTATATATCCATAATAATCAAAAGAAGAACCATCATATCGCAGAAAATTCACAGCCAGAATTATCTTTTGGCATGCATTTCATATCTTATTTTGGCATGCAGCAAGCATGCAAGCATGCAGCAAGCATGCAAGCATGCAACCAGCATGCATCATGCAGCAGGCATGCAGCATGCAAGCATGCAACATGCAGCAGGCATGCAACATGCAGCAAGCATGCAGCATGCAACATGCAGCAGGCATGGCTTCTGTCACGGCTCCGGCGCTGCGGGGCTCCTGCGGCCCCACGCAAGCTAATCGTCGCAGATGGTTTTACGTCCACCACCGCAGCTTCGGCTTGCTGGCCGGCTACGCCGGCCAGCCTCAGCCGTGGCGGTGTGCGTTAAAACCACCTGCTCCTCAGCTCGCGGGCCGCCTCGCCCCTCCGCGCCTTCGCGGGTTTAAATTACACTCTAGGGGTAGGGCAGACAAGACTACGTGAAGTCGGTTTTCCAGCGATTCATTTCTGTCACTCACTTTTGTAGCACACCATAGTGATTTTTTAAAACAATATTTTTTTTCAATATGACTAATAAATTATTTCTATTGAAATTCTGTGATCTTCGTAGTATGCTAAGTCAAATTATGCCAAATAATCGGCGCTCTAAATAAACGTTATGCTTAACGAAATTATGCAAAATTGTAACTCTGACAAAGGTAATTATTCCCAATACGATTCTGCCATCTTAAAAGTATCCCATTTAAAATTCGGACATAAAAACATTAGGCCAAAAAACAATTATGTTAAATATTTTTTATACCTTAACAATGTTCGTTTAAAAAAGTTTCTGCCAAGTGAGTTATGCCAAATAGGTTTCGGAGAAACAAGTTTCTGCCAGATAGAGGGCACCCTGATTTTTGCACACCTTTAAAGAACCACGGAGCTGAGTATAAGTTTTAATTTTAATTCGAAACCTCTACGCGTTCTCGAGATAAGGGGTCTTGACAGACAGACAGACGGAGAGACAGAAAGAGAGAAAGACAGACGGACAACAAAGTGATCTTATAAGCCTTATAGGATGGAAGCAGGGAAAAAACGAAATCCTTATGCCTAAAAACAACCAAGTGCGAGTCGAACTCGGTCACCTTAGATTCTATAGTTAGTTTGTAAATTAGTGAGAATTGAGTTTTGACAGACAGACAAATTTATTCTATTAAGGATTTATTTTATTCCTACGGGGTGTGGAACCCTAAAAAAAGAATCTTAAATTCAACACTTGAATGAGCATTCGTTCTAATGTTTGCTAATATAGGATTTGATGAGTCATGATACAGGTGCTTATTCTCTTGTTCACAATCTTAACTAAATTTAAGTTAAATGCATCTTTCTCTTTCCATTTCTTGAAGAAAAGGACAAATGTGACTTTATTGGCTAAACAGACTGCTTATATGACACTTTGACAGATCTATGTAGGCCGCCGTCAAATATCATAGTTCAGAAGTCCCTCCCTGGAGCCTAAGGGAAAATTAAAACAAAATTCACAACTAATTACTTTATTACTTCACGAATTATCAATAATTAAATAACTGTATGTCTAATTGTGGGAACGCTACTTACGCTAGATGTGCCAGGCCGTAGGTCAGTGTTAGTGCGACAACCTGACACAACGCACTAATGAAGCTATTGTGTAAGTTTGTAGAGGTTTCATGGCTGACTTAATGGAACTCGGGACAGTATTAAAGCTGCGAGTTGTAGATTCTAAAAACCATGAAAGATTGTCAATGGTAGTTACAACCTCTTTGAAAGGTATAACAAAAACTGATTCAGTCTTCGAGTTAAGGAGGCCACTGAAGTCCAAATTAAGTTACGGGGTCATAATTACAAAGTCTAGTCAAATACGGCTCACAATACGGTCGACTTTGTCCAAGAAGGCCCCTACTATGACTTATTATTATGACTACCGTGACCTCCTTCCCGAATTCATCCTTGATACATAAAAGAACTATCAAGAGACGAAGGCTAAATTTAGCTGCTGTTTTGTTTAGTTATTGGTGTTATTCTAAACCACTCTTAACATTCTTCAACCATTCTGTTTAAACTTATACACATTAATAGTATGATGACAATCACTGTACAAAATTATAAAGAAAAGAACTTGACAGGATGCGTTTTCTACCAGTTCCAATAATATAATTATCAAAATAAACACCAGCCATTTATCACCCCACAAAAAAGGCACGAGCATTATTACTACATAGTATTTGACTTTACATTTCTATACGTTCCCAGAGAGAGCTTTACTTATATCGATATCTTTTATTTTGAAAACCAACAGTTAGAAATAAAAATAATAAGGACTCACGCCAAATAACCTGGTCACAATTATTGAAATCCTCCAAATACATATACAGCCTAACACTAGCGACTGACTCTCTATCTAAAACTTAAGTCAACCATGAAATATTTAAAAAAAGAACACAAAAATCTAAGATGGCTTCTTGGTGGTGGTCTCTTTGACAGTGACTTGTTCGTCTTCCCTTTGGAACAAGTAGCTGGTCCCAGGAGTAGTGCTACTGACTTGGCTAAAGCCTTGCTGATAGCCGCTTTGGCCATAGTTGGACGTTTGGCCGAAACTGGCCGGCTGGCGACTGGACTGTTCATAGTTGTTCTGGCTTCTCTTTGTCTCCTGGTTGTAGTTATCTCGGTTATCTAGCTTCTTCACACCACTGGAATGAGTACAAGTGACAACGATTTAATCATAGTCGTGTTAGGTAAACAATTAGACATAAATCAAAATAAGCTGCAGTGATTTGATTGGTGTGTTGGAATGAAGACATTGATAGGTACCTACCAATGAAGACACCACAATCACGGCCATAATTCGCTACGTTTCTTGTACGACTTGACACAGCTTTATTTAGCATCTAAAAGAACTCCAAGATTATAAAGTAAACTCTATAATCGTAAAATACTTCATAATATAAGAATCCTAGCATAAAGAATAATTTCTCACCTTTCGTCCCTGTACGGTCTCCTCTCTCCAACGCTATGCCATCCGCTTCCCTGTCCATATCCGCTACTGCCTTGTCCATATCCAGCAAAACTTTGTCCATAAGCGGCTGCTCCCGCTCCTTGACCGTACCCTGACTGGCCGTACCCTGCTCCGTAACTCGCTCCCTGGTTATAGCCAGCACCGTAACTAGCTCCTTGGCCATAGCTGGCCCCTCCTTGGCCATAACCAGCGCTGCCGTACGGGTCGCGGTAAGTGCTGCCGTAACCGGAGTAGCCTACGCTCTGGTAATTGGTGTCTGGCCTGTAAAAGGAAAAAAAAAAGATTTATTAAACATGTTTTAATTTCTTCATATTAATCCTAAAATGTTGCAGAATAAACTGCACCTTTAGTTACCTACTTCAAATGTTCTGTTAAATTGTATGCCTTATATTATCTACATTTAATGTTTTTTATTTCTATGCAAGGCATTTAGAATGACTACAACTTAGCTAACTAACGATACTAATTGCAAGAGAAATAGATGGTACCATTTTTATTATGACAAACTGGTCAAAACTGTACAATTCTTTACCTGGAATACCCATTTCCCCAGCCACCCGGGGATGGTTCAGGCCTGCCGGACGCGAAATAGTAGCCCCTACCGCCCGCGTCCCATCCCGCCTGGCCACGATACGTTTCATCCCAAGGCCTGAAACTAACAAAGAATCGAACTTTATTACAGAAATCACAGCCTGGGGGATGGGAACGCGTATTATGATAATAGTCCTTAAATTTAGGTCATGACGGCAATCTTGACTAAGACTAGCCATTGATGCAAAAGATATTATAATAGTGCTCTAATTTAAGCTCTTTGACAGATATACTCTCATTTTTATATGCTTTATAATCCTGATTTGGGGGCAAACGTACAGTAAGAATAAGAATGATGGCACAGATATAATTCAAGCCCAAGTATTGTTAAAACAGTTTTTGAGGTGATAGACCTTTACATATTTATAATTAGATCAAAACCCATAAATAACTTGATTTAATTAAACAAAAAAAAGGTGCTTCGACCTCTGTTTAAAATTCGAACAGAATGGAACAACGGTCAGTAACCGTCAACCCATGACCGGCCAACGGAAAACAAATGGTTGCGGAAAAAATACAAATACCTCTTTGCGAATTAAGAGTAGTCGCAAACAGGGCGACTGAATTGAGATTTTATAGTTAAAAAGTAGTTTTCAATTATTTTACATCGGTCTTGAAATGGCGGTCTGGGGAAGTCGTAGCGTAGCTTCGTCATAAAACTGTGGTTTCAAGCTGGCTGGTTGATTGGCAAGGGAAATTCGATCAGACCGTCGAAAGCACCAGTAAAACACGGTTCGACGAAGAAGCTCATTTTATATGCATTAATGGGCTGCGCGATTGACAAGACAATGGTAAATGGTGAAAGACTGCATATTATTATTATTTAAAATGAGATCTTAATGCATAATTAAGGAATATAGTGTAAATTGGGGCTTAGCAGTTTTTTCATTCGCAATTCCGAACTACATCAACCAAAAGATTTTCACTCACAGCATTGTCAGCATCACTTAATTCAGGCTCATGGTTATTAAGAATACAGACTCCTTTCAGAAAAACCTCTAATGCTTCGGTCATAAATTGTAAAAGTTCTAATACTATTTTGAATACAACCTCATTGAATCATCTTGATTTATTATATAATAAGGGTTGCTGGCCTTCTTTCGTCGAAAAAATTTAAAATGCCATTTGTGTTTCTTTTTTATTTCTTATTTTTTTTCACAGCGAATAATGGCGGCCATCTGTTTTTTTTGGATATAACGGCCAGTTATAAACGTGAGTTTGAAGATGTGATTAAACTCTTTTATTAGACTGTTAAAACCTTTTCGTTTATCTTTTTAATATTATAAATGTCAACATTTGTGAGGATCGATGGAAAAACTTTTGTTACTTTTTCACACAAAAAGCATTGCACTTATTTTGTTGCAAATTTAAATAGCTCATCATAACAACGAATAGGCTACACAACATTACGCTAAGACCCACGGGAGTGGAGCAGTAACTGAAGATCTGGTATAAGGCGTAACCACTAGGGGCAAGCAACTAATAATCTAAAAAAACCACTAGGTTCTTGAATTTGATTAACACAATGAGGGTTTTTGCGTATCGACATGACGTCAAAATTCACCAATCATGCTGCAGTTGGATCTCACGCCTACGTTTTGCCATCTAGCGGATTTCTCATACGCAAAAACCCTCATTCATTAGTCTGTTAAAAACCCTTTGAGTATGTAAATAGGTCCTCAAAAATTAACTATATCTCAACGAACTTTTTAATTAAGCGAAAATGTAGGTCCTCGTACGCCCATGCTTAAAAATCCTTAAGCAACAATAAGAAAATCTATAGAGCTAACAGTACCGCATGTACTGTTAATTTAAACCCGCGAAACATCTGATTGTCTTGCAAATTGGATAATTGTACGGAATTAGAGGAATCCCGAGATTATCTAGTCAAAGGCTTTACGGTACTACATTTGTAGGTTATTGTTGTAAGTTATGTGTTTTTAATGCGTGAGAAAATGCTTTTTTATTTGCGGACACCTCGCCATTAAGGTATGCTTGGAAACACACAAAAAATAACACAAATTATTGTACACTTTATTGTTAATCATTTACTCACTAGCGTGAAACTAGATTAGCCCAAATTACCCAATAAAAGAAACGCCTCCCCAAAGCTTGTAAATCAAACAAAAACAAGTATAACAAGCTCAAATCTATAATCATGTGAAGTTCAATAAAACAACAATGGCGGCGCACAAAGGCGGGAAAATGGCCTAACCTCTGCAATTTTACCGTTACATTCCATAATTCGTATTGCCATTTTCAATTTTAGGTGAAAGCGTCATGTATTGATGTGTTCGACGTTAGTACAACGCAGCGGACATTGTATTGTTGGGTGACGTGTGAACGAACTTTGCAATCGTTAGTTTTATGGTCTACTTCAAATGTGTCACGTAATTAAGTAATTCATGCGGGGCAACTAAACAGACTAACTCGATACACGAGTTAGTCTGTTTAGTTGGCAGAAGCTTTTTGACAGTTGATTGTTGTACAATGATGAGAAAATAAAAAGGCTAAGTGCAAGTACAAGCCAATGTACAGTAATATCAAATCAACGTGTTTGTTTTTTGATTTTCTTACTTTGTAATATAATATTTCAGTTCATTTTGTCTTTATTACAATCTGCCGCTAACTAACCGCCTAACGGTTATGTCTGAAACGTTACAGCCCCGTCAAACAGATGGACGAACTGTTCAGTATTTGTAATAGGATCCTGTTTGCCACCCTTCCTCAAAACTAAGATTTTAATTAAAATCAGGCACGAAGGACCTAATTATATTTTCAGTTATATCTTATAATACGGTCTGTTTTATTCTTCTTTTCGTTTTTTGTTTCTTTGTAAATACCGGCTTCCCCATATAATATTCATAAATAATACAAATAACTAGTCACTCACCTATCATGCGGTCCTCTGCCAACAGTTGGTCCATATCCACCATAGCCATCATCATATCCATCATACGCAGGCCTTCTAGCTCCTGCATACCCATCATATCTGCCCAATCCATCGTCATAGCTTGGATAATATCTGTCATACGACGGCCTCCTTCCTCTATAATCATCGTAGTAATCTCTTTCTCTATAAGGATCTCTTAGAAACCTATCGTAATAATCCGGTCTGTATCGATCTCTGTCATCGTAGCGGTCTCCTCCTCGTTTCCTATCGCGGTCCCTGTCTCTCCCGCGATCTCTATCTCTATCCCTGTCTCTGTCACTCCCGCCACCGCCACGTCTACCGCCACTTGGTCTATCCTTATCATCGTAGGAGTTCTTGTTATCTCTGTCTCCGTTTTCCTCGTCGGTTCCGTTCTTTTGCCCGCCTTTTCTGTCTCTGTCTGAGTATCTATCGTCATCGTTGTCGTAATTCTTTTTGTTGTCGTATCTACTGCCGTATGTAGGTTTGTGTCCTCGTCTATCGTCGTCGTATTTGTCGCGTCTGTCGTAGTCGTCGTCACGGTCGTCTCTATCATCTCTTCTATCGTCGCAGCGGCCGCATCTTGGTCTGTCGTATTCTTGCCTGGAGTATTCTTGTCTGTCGTATAGAGGTCGTGGTGCTGCATATCGGAAGTCGTAGTAACTTCTGCTCTGCCGCTTAAGTTTGTCGGCTTCGGTGTTAGCATCGGGTGTTAAGACTTCTGTTAAAACAGTTTCTTCTGCTGTTGTATATTGGAGGCAGGTCAGCCCGAAGGCGAGTATGGCCTGAAACAAAAATAAACAGATGTTAAGTATTACAACTAGATTATTCGTTTTTGGATATCTTTTTATATATTACCCATTTTTAGGGTTCCGTAGTCAACTAGGAACCCTTATAGTTTCGCCATGTCTGTCTGTCTGTCCGTCCGTCCTCGCTTAATCTCTGTGACCGTTAGTACTAGAAAGCTGAAATTTGGTACCAATATGTAATATATAATTCCAATAAAAATTGGAAAAAAATGTTTTATTAGGGTAGCCCCCCTATATGTAAAGAGGGAAGTGATTTTTTTTTTAATTTCAACCCTGACGTGTGATATATTGTTAGATAGGTATTGAAAAATAAATAGGGGTTTACTAAAATCATTTTTTGATAATGTCAATAATTTCGGAAATAATCGCTCCAAAAAGAAAAATCAAAGCGTCCCCCCCCTCTAACTTTTGATCCGTAGGTTTAAAAGATATGAAAAAAATCTGGAAAGTAGAACTTTATAAGGACTTTCTAGGAAAATTATTTTGAACTTGATAGAAAGAACAGTTTTTGTACAAAAAAGACAAACAGGTTGTACAAAATAATTTCTGCGTACTTAGTATGTCAACGTAACAAAAGCCTTTTTTAGGGTTCCGTAGTCAACTAGGAACCCTTATAGTTTCGCCATGTCTGTCCGTCCGTCCTCGCTTAATCTCTGTAACCGTTAGCACTAGAAAGCTGAAATTTGGTACCAATATGTATATCAACCACGCCGACAAAGTGCGAAAAAAAAATTGGAAAAAAACGTTTTATTAGGGTAGCCCCCCTATATGTAAATAGGGAAGTGGTTTTTTTTTTAATTACAACCCTGACGTGTGATATATTGTTGGATAGGTATTTCAAAATGAATAGGGGTTTACTAAAATCATTTTTTGATAATGTCAATAATTTCGGAAATAATCGCTCCAAAAGGAAAAATCAAAGCGTCCCCCCCCCTCTAACTTTTGACCCGTAGGTTTAAAAAATATGAAAAAAATCTGGAAAGTTGAACTTTATAAGGACTTTCTAGGAAAATTATTTTGAACTTGATAGAAAGAACAGTTTTTGTACTAAAAAGACAAAAAGGTTATACAAAATAATTTTTGCGTACTTAGTATGTCAACGTAACAAATAGCTTTTTTTTTAACTTATAAGTAGGTACACTTATTGTGACGGACGGGAAACTACGGAACCCTACATTGAGCGTGGCCCGACACGCTCTTGGCCGGTTTTTTTTTTGAACTTATAAGTGGGAACACTTATTGTGACGGACGGCTACGGAACCCTACATTGAGCGTGGCCCGACAAGCTCTTGGCTGGTTTTTATTTGAATAATGCTGAATAAAACAAAACTGCTTTGTCAAACCTACGGATGAAACCTAATTTGGAACAGGTATGCAAACAATTATTACGCGACGACTTTAGGCGGGCTATGTGAGTATTTTAAGATTTTTCTAAAAAATCTTAGTAATATAATTTAAAGGTTTTTCAAAATTAAAAGAAAACTTTCGTTGATGTCTATTATGATTTGCTAAAGTGCAAAATGTAGTATACAGGTGTCCCACGGTAATGCCACATGGAGGGAAAGTACCTTGAATATTGTAGATAGAGCATTTTACTGAAAGAAGACATTATTTGAATTTTGAAAACATTTTAAACTGCATTCATAGATATTTAAATAATTACATAGTTGACCCGGGAATCGAACCTGTTACTCGAGAAAATTAATCAGCCTGTAGTTTTATCCTACAGATCTAAAGGCTTCATCACAAGGATTATTTTTGTTAAATAACATAGTGTCAAAAATAAAAGAGAGACCATGAATTTTAACATTTTAATACAAAATTAGTCATTTTTTCAAATGCTCATAACTAGTCCCTGTTCTTGAATACAAAGTGATAACTTTTGATTATTTCGTTCCCTGACAATTTTTTGGTCTTGTTGTGGTGAATATTTATTTATTAAAATGATGCGTACTACTCAAGTGGGTAAATTAATTAGTAATAAGTAGTTATGATTGTCAATTGTATGTCCTTATGGCAATGTAAGCTTTTAACTTTTCAGAACAAATTTTTACATCAAATGTTAAAATTCACGGTCTTCCTTTTATTTGTGACACAATGTTATTTAGCAAAAAATAATCCTTATGAAGAAACCTTTCGATCGGTATGATAAAACCACAGGGTGATTATTTTTTCTCGAGGAACAAGTTCGATTCCCGGCCCAACCATTTAATTATTTAAAAATCTATGAATGCAGTTTAAATTGTTGTTAAAATTCAAATAATGTCTTCTTTCAGTAAAAGGTTCTATCTACAAGATTTAAGGTACTTTCCCTCCGTGTGGCATTGCCGTGGGACACCCTGTATATATCTAAGCATGCAACTTTGTATGATAATGATATTATCTAATTTAAAAATCATAACATGACATAATACAAAAATAGAACAAAAGATAGAATAATAAATAACGCATTTAGCTACTCATCAAGCTTTATCTCATAAAGATCAGTCAATATCACGCAACGTTAACTGTGCGAATGTATTGTTTCATCGTTTTTTGTGCAGCAGTTTCCGCGTCGACACGTTATTGTGAAAAAGTGGGCGTAATTGTATTAATGTAAATATGATTTGTGTAATTTGTCTGTCTATGTATCTTAAGATACTATCGAGTCATTCACGTGGAAAAAATATTTAATGGTAATTTTATGTAAATACTTCCTACGGTTTATAACCTATGACCGAGATCCGGGTTCTTTTCGTTGAACCGTTTTTCATCTTTTTTTTAAATAGGTTATCATTTCTGTAACTTGTCGTTATTAGCTTAAAATAATAATTTCCGGGTTTTGTCTAGTTTTGCCGTATTTTATTGAGATCTTAAGGTTCAACACACGCAGGATGCCGTCGGGGCGTACTTATTTTCACTATAACAAAACACAAAATAAAGTAATAAACTCGCCTATTTATTGTCTCACTGCAGGGCAACGGACTTTTCTAAATGTTTGCTACGCAGATTAAAAAATAATCTAAGCTTTTATCAAATAATTTCTTCAATTCTTAATTTCATCAAATATTTTTGTTATTGGGAAGTCACACAAATGTCATCTACCGCCCTGGGCAGGGCGGGAGAAGTGAGAGCGCGTGTCAGACTTTTACTAACTAATACCCATCCATGTTCCAAGCTTAAAGTTTAAACTATTGAACCGATTTTGATCCGGGGCTGCGGAATAGTTCGAATTGTTACCGTGGGCCCGGAACATAAAAGTCTGACACATCCCGCCCCGCACAGGGCGGGAGAAGTCATTTGATGGTTTCCCATCGAAAAAAAAAAATAGATTATACACGTTGACAACGCCAATTACAGTGCTTAATTGAACAAAGTACTAAACCTTACGCATTGTTGAAACACCAAATTATGCAAAAAACAACATAAAATTGCCCTCAACAAGCACATGACCTCTAGAGACAATAGTATGGTATCACACACCAAACAAAGAGAAAATGGTTCAACATGGAGGACACAACCTAATTTTGTATTGTTTACATATAATTTACTACAGGAAGATGGCTACTAAGTATTTCAGATATGAGATTACGTTGCCTCATGCTCATGTGTGTTTTGGGAACGTTTGCAATGAGTTAGTATTGAGAGCAGATGATCGTGTGAGAGATATAAAGTTAGTTGTTGTTCATTGCTTTGTTATAAGATAATACTTGGGTTTTATTACACTACCAGCGATTCGCCACAGCTTGGCACATGTGTAACAAATCTTTAAAAAGGCTTTGCTTTACTTATAATATGCACAGATTATACATTATAAACTTTCATCGTAAATTGTATCTTTGCTAAGAACCTCATCAAAATCCGTTGCTTTAAAAAAGTTGTAAACTACATACCTATGGTGTTGCGGAATGTTTATAACAGTTACCGTGACCCCGGAACATAAAGGGCAATCGAAGGAACATGAGTGGGTTTTTGTCAGTAAAAGTCTGACACGTCCTCTCGCCGCACCCAGCCGGGAGAAGTTATTTGATGATTTCCCACTCCCCAAAAAAAAAAGCATGCATATGGACTAACAGTCAGCGGAAAGCGACTTTGTTTTATACAAGGCTATGTTACATGATATGATAAGTCAGCACATAGTCAGTTTCTATAAATCGATTATTAGATTTATAGAAACTTTGAAAATCTTCATTAAACCCCTAAAGGCAAGAAAGTTAATATTCGTACTTTTCAAAGCATATCCTCACAAAGTCCTTGGCCTTGGTGACAGCTACTTTAAATTAAAGAAGCTTTTTGACCAGACATGTTGTTTAAAGGTCGTCTAGTAAGGTCAAGACTATCGCCTTTGTATACCTATATAGTTACAGGTTACTTAATCCATACATAATTGTCTAATTGTCCTGATTGCCCAGTTGCTGGGTTGTAAGGGTCTGATAGGCAGTCGCTTCACATAAAACACTGGTATCCAGCGGTTGTAAGAAAGTCCGCCGAACGCATAATCATAATCATTTATTGACAAGAAATGTGGTTATACAGTGGTGGTAAAATAATTCTAGTCCCATCACATTCTACCATGACAATGTCAAAGTTATTGAACAAGAAAAATTAAAGCTAACTAGTTATTAAACAAAAAGTGATATTAAAATTGATTAGTAATTTAGTTAACAACGAAGCAGTTGTAATCTTAACAGTCTATTATTAAATTCTAGCTTTTACAATGGTAAATGCTAATAAATTTAATCTTAATTATTACGTGTCCTGTGTACATCTAAGATGTCTTTTTAGATAAACATAATTTGTGTGATTGAGCATGATTGTTTGTTCTATCTCTGGGTGTAATTTATCTTGTATGTTTTTATAAATTACATAATTATGTGTATCAGTTGTCTGGTTACCATAGTACTAGCTCTGCTTAGTTGTTTATCAGATGACCGTGTGTGAGTTGTCCCAAGATATTTATTTTATTTCAGTTATAATTTCTCCATCAACATCTAAATACAACTTTCTAACTAATCTTAATAAGAACTAATACATTTAGCCTTTTTTTCTATTGACCAAAAAACCGCCTCATGTACGCATAACTCCTATATTCGAGTTAAAAATATGTTAAACAAATTACACAAAAATCTTAAAACCGCTCCGAATTTCGACCTTACCGCACAAAGAGCTATTTTAGTATCTTGTCTCCAAGCGTGAGAATTAGGACTTAAAACAAATCTACACAAATAAAATAAATCCGTACCTACTAAATGCGAAAGTTACTCTGTCTGTCTGTCTCTTCTTCACGCCTAAACCACTGAACCTTCAATCTTTAAATTGAGAATGCAAAAGTTACCAAAAACGCGTATAAAACCGCAGGGGACAGCTAGCTATCCGTACTGTCTGTCTGTCTTTCTGTCTGTCTGTCTCTTCTTCACGCCTAACCCACTGAACCGATTTGAATGAAAAATACAAATATTGATGACCCAAGAAAGGACATAGGATAGTTTTCATCCCGGAAATCCCCCAGGAACGGAAACTATTATTCCACGCGGACGATGTCGTGGGCAAAAGCTAGTATATTATAAAGAGGTAGAGTTTGTGTTCATGTCATTTTGTTTATAAGATGTAATCTCTGAAAGTCATCGCCCGAATTGAAAACTTCTTTATGTGTTGGATAGTCCATTTATCTAGGAAGATTATAGACTATAAATAAATAAATAATAAATAAATATTTTGGGACAACTCACACACGGCCATCTGATCCTAAGCTAAGCAGAGCTTGTGTTATGGTAACCAGACAACTGATAAACATACTTATATATTTTTTAAATATATACATATTATAGATAAATCACACCCACTACGTAACAATACGCTTCAACCTAATAGAATTTATTAGTGGAAAAGTTACCAAAAACGCGTATAAAACCGCGGGGGACAGCTAGTTATATCATACAAATAAACATGAATTAGTCGTATACCTCTTTTGCATTGTTTCAACCACACATCCGACGCATAATCGGTTTATAATTGTGCACGACCGTGGACTGATGGAGACAAAGGACTGGCATTGTGTCCACGAATTATGACATGGACATTACGTGTTTGTTAAAAAAATGTTTTAAATAACATTACTTGAATTGGGGCTGTATTCTGTGTTATGTTATGTCATCTATGAAGGTAAAAGCATTTATTTTGGAGTTTTCAGGCCAATTTGGCCTTAAAGTTCCAAAGTTGAGTTCATAGGATACAAAAACAGTCGTCCCGGCTTTGGATTGATACAAAGGTTTAATTTAAAGTAATCTTCGATTCGTTCATTCGATCTACTATCATATCATGAGAAAGAACTTAGGTACTGATTATGACCTAAAAGCCTACCTTGAAAATTTAAAGCTTCGAATACACGTGGTTCGAGTCACAATAGATAGACAATGGTGCCGATTCTCTTGTGCACAACTTAACGTAAATTTAAGTTAGGTGCATCTTTCTCTTTCCATTTCTTAAAGAAAAGGACAGAAGATACATTTTAGTTTAATCCTGTCAAATTAGACAGCGCCTCATGACAATTGACGTATATTTAGACGCCATGTTTTTAAATTGTGTCTAAATTATCTATGGAGTGTCTAAATTTGACAGGACTTAACTAATATTTGATCTTCTGTCCTTTTCTTAATTAAACGGAAAGAGAAAGATGCATTTAACTTAAATTTACGATAGTTTGTGCACAAGAGAATCGGCACCATAACAGCGCAATAGCCGGCGGTCGCTTGGTCGTCGAAAGGACGAAATTGTAAGACATACAGTTTATAATTTACCTATCGACAGATACAATCTTGTCAAATAAGATCTTATGAACTATATTCACAGTCATACCTTAAACCGTACTAATATTATAAATGCGAAAGTAAGTCTGTCTGTCTGTCTGTGTCTCTTCTCACGCCTTAACCACTGAACCGATTTGAATGAAATTTGGTGCAGACATAGTCTGGGACCTGAGAAAGGATATAGGATAATTTTCACGGGAACTGGAACTATTAATCCACGCCGACGATGGGCGCCGATGGACTCCTAAACCACCGATACTAATAACCGATTTTAACCAAATTTACACACAGTGTGCAGTTTGATCTAACGAGAGAGATAGGATATATTTTATTTCGATAACAATCATAGCAACACGGTGTTGGTGGCTGAGTTAGCTAGTATTATAATGGTGCCGATTCCCTTGGTCACAAACTATTCTAATTTTAAGTTAAATGTATCTTTCTCTTTTCATTTCTTAAAGAAAAGGACAGAAGATACATTTTAGTTTAATCCTGTCAAATTAGACAGCGCCGGAAGAAAATTGACGTATATTTAGACGCCATGTTTTCAAAACGCATCTAAATTATCTATGGAGCGTCTAAATTTGACAGGACTTAACTAATATTTGATCTTCTGTCCTTTTCTTAATTAAACGGAAAGAGAAAGATGCATTTAACTTAAATTTACGATAGTTTGTGCACAAGAGAATCGGCACCAATATGTATAAAGGGTTTTAGGTCTTGTAAAACACACACTTTCAACATTTTCAAATGGTCTTGATTTTGGTGTCATGTGCATAGTCAATGGCGAGATGTCAGGGCTTAGCTATGAGAACACAATAGCTTTTACAGCTAAGCTTTATTGTCTTTGCATTAATCACCTAGGCACTGGTAATTTTATGTTTGAGGCTAGCAATATGAGATATAACGGATTTCCCATAGGCAAGATGTGTTCTCGACCTCTTATGAATGAAAAGTATACAGATTAGGTCAAAAAGAATTATTTCTTAAGCCCTTTTTTAACTGACTTCAAAAAAAGGAGGACGTTTATCAACTGGATATATATATTATGTTTTTTTTTATGTTTGTTCGTGGATAACTTCGTCGTTTATGAACCGATTTTGATGATTCTTTTTTTGTTGGAAAGAAGACATTTCCAAGGTGGTCCTTTGGTAAGAAATCAGGGTTTGATGATGGCAGACCAGAGAATCGAGGGGAACTTTCAAAAATCGTAGGGGCGACTAGTGCGTTTTGTAAGTTTTGCATTGTATTTTATTAAAGCACTACAATTTAACAAAGGTCTGAAGTAGATCTGATGATAGAGCCGAGAGACAGTCGAGGGAAATCCTCAGCAATTCACAGCAGCTACCTTGTGTTTGAGCTTGATTAATTTGTATTGATAAGAACTTTACACCTAGATGGGTTGTCAGTTGTGACTATATTAGGAGTCTGATGATGAAGACGAAGGATAGTTCAGGGAACTCTTCAACGGTTTACAGTAGCTACCTCGTGTTTGGACTTAATCTACTTAAATTGATGAGAATTTTGCACCCATATAGGTTGTAATGTATAATATACAGTCGAGGCAATTCCTCAACAATTTACAGCATTAAAGTCATGCTGATGCGTCAATCGCGTCATCTCTAGCAATGCTCTTTTGTCGTGTGGCCTACTCGATACCTTGTTTGGTGCTTCTCGAAAAATTCATCAAGAACAAAAAAAACGACGAAATATACATTGACGATTTGTGCGTTACTTCAAGTTTCTATTTTCGTTTTAGAAGGCGGTTATTTGTTATTCTTGACACAATAGATGTGCTTTATAATTAAGAATCGGAATCTTTGTGTAAAATATATGACAGGAAGGAATCTTATTTAAGACTCCTTTGTAAATAAACTTACTTACTTAGTAAATAAACCAATCAAATAGCTTTGAATTTTAATTGAGATATGCGAGTAGGTATCGCTCTAAACGCCGGCAAAATACGACTATTCTTTTTCTAATTATCTATGGTAAAAACTTACAATAAATTCATTTTATGTCATTATATACTATATGCTAATCTTATTTTCCTACCTAAAATGAATAATGAGATATGAGATTAATCCGACGTAAAGGTACAATACAAGAAAATTACTCTTCAATATAGTTATTTTTAGACATTCGCCTCTACCTAGAAGACCATCTCTGGAAACAGGATCTCAATTTTAATGATGCAAAAATAAAACGCAAACGAGTGTAGGACGGTAAAAAAGCACTTACTCAGAAGTCAGAAGCTCTTGTTAAATAAACTTTTTCAAACATTATATTGCAATTAAACTATACTTACCAGTATCACAAACCGTTCCATTTTGTTTTAAAACTTAACTATAAATATTAAAAGTTCATCATTCGTGTCCTTAGACTAAAAGCACAAAATAATTTACGAACTATTTATTCTATAAACGAAATTCAAAAACTTTTACATATTTAAAAAAGTTTCCAACTAAAAAGTGTTTAATATTTCGTGTCTATGCGCCGCTGGATGCGCGAACGCGTTATGGCGGACTGGCCACAGCGCATGCGTCCCCCGCTTATAATAATTATGGCGATCGTTGGTTTTTTGTTTGCCCATCCGCCTAGGGCCTACTGGGTCGGTATTGTGAAGGCTACTGTTGTCCCATGTATCACCATTGATGGAGAGTTTTTTGACTTCGTTTTCCAAAATATGGGGTCGTGGAACGGGGTCATAGTTCTTTCAGAACCAAAACCGATAAGCTATAATTTAGGGCAGTTTTTTACAGTATGTAATTTATTATCGTCTAATCATTTGAAAACATAATTTTCACCCCACCACCTCGTTAATGGTATTTTTGCTATTCAATATCTGAGCGCAAAAGATGTTTTTAACCTCTAGTGGTTAAAGTAAATTTGAATTTAGAACATCGCGTGCACTAGGTAGGTATGTGACTTCAAAACATCATTAAAGGCGGAACCACATTACCGTGTCGTGGCGCGCCATGATGCTTACTGGCGTGGCGGTGAGTGTGCACACTTACGTGTCGTGTCGTGGCGCATTCTGGCGTTTTTTCTGAACAGTACTTAACGAACCTTTGCAGCGTTCAAACGTGCATAATGTTTTCTTTTGATGAACACCTACAATTTCTCTTAGCATTGAAATTTCTTCAGACCAAAAAATAAAAGTAAATACTAGGTTCATCCTATTTTATTTTATTTTATTCAGAAAGGAACTCCAACAAAGGATACACATTACATGCATTATTATACAAAGTTCTTTGAAGATTTGTGCTCCTTCAGTTATAGGAGAACACATCATGCATACATCATCATTTTAAACATAGTTTAGAATTGTATAAGTTAAAGTACACGATAAAATTAAAATCAAAGTAAAATGAAACAGTATTAAATTGAATTAAACAACATATGAACATAAAATTAAATTAAACATTTGAAATTAAAACACGGGTCAAATAGTAAACAATTAAAGAGTAAAATTAAAAAAAAACTAAACATTAAAATATTCTAAAACACAAATAATACAATGAAAGAGAAAAAAAAACAGAGATAAACTGTGGACTGTGGATTTTGTATGATTATTCATTTATTCCTTTTTAAATAAATAATAAATTAATATACTATTTTATTGACTTTCAAAATTTCAGTAATTCCTTTCCAAACACCATTTACAAGTTCAATAAGATCGTCAGATTTTGCTACAAATATTAATAAATCCAAAAGTGCCCGCCAGATGTTCGGTACGCGCCACGAGCCACGCGCCGGTACAGAAACACATTTTGCCCGTGTGTCGTGTCGCGTCATAAACCCCCACCACCGCTCTGGCGCAATCGGTGGCGAGCAGTCGGCGACACGGCCGAACGTGTCGCGCCACGACACGCCATACAAGTGTGTCTCTAACCATACTAAATGTATGAAACCGATATGCTTCTGGCGCGCCACGACACGCCACGACACTGTAATGTGGTTCCGCCTTAAGGCGGAACCACATTACCGTGTCGTGGCGCGACACGTTCGGCCGTGTCGCAGACTGCTCGCCACCGATTGCGCCAGAGCGGTGGTGGGGGTTTATGACGCGACACGACACACGGGCAAAATGTGTTTCTGTACCGGCGCGTGGCTCGTGGCGCGAACCGAACATCTGGCCTTTTTGATTTATTAATATTTGCAGCAAAATTACTGACGATCTTATTGAACTTGTAAATGGTGTTTGGAAAGGAATTACTGAAATTTTGAAAGTCAATAAAATAGTATATTACTTTATTATTTATTTAAAAAGGAATAAATGAATAATTATACAAAATTAACAATCCTCTGTTTTTTTTTCTCTTTCATTGTATTATTTGTGTTTTAGAATATTTTAATGTTTAATTTTTTTTTATTTTACTCTTCAATTAATTACTATTTAACCCGTGTTTTAATTTCAAATGTTTAATTTAATTTTACGTTCATGTTTAATTCAATTTAATACTGTTTAATTTTACTTTGATTTCAATTTTATCGTGTACTTTAACTTAAACAATTCTAAACTATGTTTAAAATGATGATGTATGCATGATGTGTTCTCCTATAACTGAAGGAGCACAAATCTTCAAAGAACTTTGTATAATAATGCATGTAATGTGTATCCTTTGTTGGAGTTCCTTTCTGAATAAAATAAAATAGAATAGGATGAACCTAGTATTTACTTTCATTTTTTTGGTCTAAAGAAATTTCAATGCTAAGAGAAATTGTAGGTGTTCATCAAAAGAAAACATTATGCACGTTTGAACGCTGCAAAGGTTCGTTAAGTACTGTTCAGAAAAAACGCCAGAATGCGCCACGACACGACACGTAAATGTGCACACTCACCGCCACGCCAGTAAAGGCGGAACCACATTACCGTGTCGTGGCGTGTCGTGGCGCGCCAGAAGCATATCGGTTTCATACATTTAGTATGGTTAGAGACACACTTGTATGGCGTGTCGTGGCGCGACACGTTCGGCCGTGTCGCAGACTGCTCGCCACCGATTGCGCCAGAGCGGTGGTGGGGGTTTATGACGCGACACGACACGCGGGCAAAATGTGTTTCTGTACCGGCGCGTGGCTCGTGGCGCGAACCGAACATCTGGCGGGCACTTTTGGATTTATTAATATTTGCAGCAAAATTACTGACGATCTTATTGAACTTGTAAATAGTGTTTGGAAAGGAATTACTGAAATTTTGAAAGTCAATAAAATAGTATATTACTATAATATTTATTTAAAAAGGGATAAATGAATAATTATACAAAATTAACAATCCTCTGTTTATAGGGCGAACCCAGTATTTTCGTTTATTTTTTTGGACTGAAGAAATTTCAATGCTAAGAGAAAATGTAGGTGTTCATCAAAAGAAAACATTATGCACGTTTGAACGCTGCAAAGGTTCGTTAAGTACTGTTCAGAAAAAACGTCAGAATGCGCCACGACACGACACGTAAGTGTGCACACTCACCGCCACGCCAGTAAGCATCATGGCGCGCCACGACACGGTAATGTGGTTCCGCCTTAAGCATCATGGCGCGCCACGACACGGTAATGTGGTTCCGCCTTTAGTGTGCACACTCACCGCCACGCCAGTAAGCATCATGGCGCGCCAGAAGCATATCGGTTTCATACATTTAGTATGGTTAGAGACACACTTGTATGGCGTGTCGTGGCCCGACACGTTCGGCCGTGTCGCCGACTGCTCGCCACCGATTGCGCCAGAGCGGTGGTGGGGGTTTATGACGCGACACGACACGCGGGCAAAATGTGTTTCTGTACCGGCGCGTGGCTCGTGGCGCGAACCGAACATCTGGCGGGCACTTTTGGATTTATTAATATTTGCAGCAAAATTACTGACGATCTTATTGAACTTGTAAATGGTGTTTGGAAAGGAATTACTGAAATTTTGAAAGTCAATAAAATAGTATATTACTATAATATTTATTTAAAAAGGGATAAATGAATAATTATACAAAATTAACAATCCTCTGTTTATAGGGTGAACCCAGTATTTTCGTTTATTTTATTGGACTGAAGAAATTTCAATGCTAAGAGAAATTGTAGGTGTTCATCAAAAGAAAACATTATGCACGTTTGAACGCTGCAAAGGTTCGTTAAGTACTGTTCAGAAAAAACGCCAGAATGCGCTACGACACGACACGTAAGTGTGCACACTCACCGCCACGCCAATAAGCATCATGGCGCGCCACGACACGGTAATGTGTTTCCGCCTATAAACCCATTTACTTCCATCTCCATGGTGCCGTATTCATCATACAACTTTTTTTAATTTGTTAAAAACTCTGAACATCCTTGGTGTACTTTTCTTTATAATTTGCTTTGCGCGCGCCATTTTGTTTTAACGTCGTATTATTTTAAATGAAACTTGAAAACAAGTAAAAAACGAGAATGAGTGATTCCAGCGACGAATTAATTTATTTAACGCCACCAATATTAAAGTGCCTAACAAAAAATATTACACTCAACATAAGTAACTGTAGCAACGTTACTTTCAATTTTTCTTAAGTATAGGTAGGTACCTAAGTATTATTTATTATACATAATATAAATATTTTACTGTAATACTCTATATCATAATGTTGTATAGTAGTAAATATGTACCTAAACTAAAATAAAAGTATCTTGTGATTGTAAATGCTTTATTTTGCATTTAGTCATTTCCGAGGTGGGGGGGATGAAAATTTACCTACGTGTTGCACTCGAGTGCAAAGATTTATCACCTTGTGCTCTTTTGATTCCCGCGCTAACGCTCAGGATTCTAATTTTTGAACCACTCGCTGCGCTCGTGGTTCAATTTTAGAATCCTTCGCTTGCTCGGTCATCAAAATTGAGCTCGCGGTTAAAAAGCAACTTTGCACTCATGTATAACAAATAACTATTTCAACACACTAATAAAGTGACTTTTATTGTATCGCTTTTAGGTCATCATCATCTGCATGTAGTCAATTCCCAAAGCGCTGGTATTGCCTTCCAATCTAACAGGATCCAGCTGGATACCAGTGCTTTACTTAAAGCGCTGGCCATACGATACCCCTTGGTTTGACTGGTCAGACCTTTTGGTTTCTGACTGCATAAAATAGCTTATTATCATTGGTCTTAATTATGAGACGCCAGCGTCGAAGTTTATATTAGGAAATCCGCGCCATTATTACTAATATCTATTGAATATCATTAAGTTTATCAGTAGTCTTGTCAAGTGGACCTATTAGCATTATAATATTGGACTATGACTATCACGGTCTTAGCTCACCGCCCGTTTAAATTATTATTACTATTTCCATCATCCAGTAGTTCCATGGAATGAGTTGGTAAAACTTTTTTTGTTAGTAGCTCCATGGAAGAAAGCACACGAAGGCAAGGCATTATCGAAGGATAATGCCTTGCCTTCGTGTGTTTGCTACTTTTGAGCAATCCAACCCCGATTATAATAATAAAAGCTCTTGTATCATAATGTATAACTATATTGCAAATTGCAAATAATATAATTATGGATTCATTACCTAAACTCAAAAAAAAAACTTGAGTAAGAGAATAAATAGAAGACCCATAAATGAATATTTACATAATCAGCCAATACGATTAGTTACAGCATAATAAGTAATATACACAATTAATTTCAGCAACAGCTAATTAGCTTAGGGCATTGTCAATTGGTTTTTGCATTGTGTCTCAAAAATACGCAAACATCCTTTGCGAAATAAATTAAACTCGTTACGCGTTATTTAATCCGAAGATCCGGTTTAAAGGTGTAAAAAATTTAAACAAAATATTCAGTCATTAATTTCTGTAAAACTAGAAGTAATTAATTGAATGGGCAAAGATACAGTCACCAACTCATTGCAATGTGTTGAGGGATATTTTTACAAAATAAATCCCTCCTTTTTGTACAGGAATGGAAAGGAAGGAAAAAAAAATTGGTGTTTTTTTTTTTTAAAGTTCTAAAAAAATGAAAACAAAATATTAAGTCATTATTTCTTTAATACTAGAAGTAATTAATTGAATGGGCAAAGATACAGTCACCAACTCATTGCAATGTGTTGAGGGATATTTTTACAAAATAAATCCCTCCTTTTTGTACAGGAATGGAAAGGAAGGAAAAAAAAATTGGTGTTTTTTTTTTTTAAAGTTCTAAAAAAATGAAAACAAAATATCAAGTCATTATTTCTTTAATACTAGAAGTAATTAATTGAATGGGCAAAGATACAGTCACCAACTCATTGCAATGTGTTGAGGGATATTTTTACAAAATAAATCCCTCCTTTTGGTACAGGAATGGAAAGGAAGGAAAAAAATTTTGGTGATGATTAGCTCTCTCAATGCCCTAAGCAATCTTTACCAACCAAGGTGAATTCTGGAAATTTATCTGTTGTAAAACTTCTCATTTTACCCGTAACGAGTCTTTGAGTAACAACCGCGCGACCAACGGCTAAGGTGCTTTTTGAAGCACGGGATGCCAGCGGCGCGGCGTCCTAGATAAAGTTAGAAAGTACTTACAATTGAATTACAAAGGGACATTGGTATGTGCCCTAATTCAAATTTGCAAGGTCATACATGAACTGGGTTTATCACGACTATTAAGAAAAAGCTCCCTCCTCAGCATCATGATGATTAGCTGACATTTTACCATGATTTCGGCAGCTCTCTTAAATCCCTTTTCACCCAGATAACGCGAAGAATATAATACAGTATAATTCTGTAGATCATATTTATTCAGTACAGGAAGCGCAAAATGCGAGTTCGCAATTAAATATTTGATTGTTTGGCGAAGGCCTTGTATGTGGCTCTGTGGCTATCGCTCATTTGAAAGGCCATATGTCAGTGATAGTATCGTTACGTGGTTTAAAACAATATCCCAGAGAGGAGCTGTTTGAATTCATGGTGCTGGTTGTATGTACTAGATAGGTGCAAATTTAATACATTCGCCAAGAATAGCTTGGCGATTCCGATAAGTTAAATTTGTTACTGTCATTTTCTCATTTTCTAAGAGCCTGCTTTATCATTATAAGTATAATCTATAGCATTAAGATTAAATGTATATACAATAATTGCAGTACGAGTCCCGACACGATTGAGAGAACGCTCTTGGTAAAATGTATTCGTAATCAATTTGAAGACTCAATTTGAATTTGAAGATTTGAGTCTCTTTATTTACTTCGCCCGAACACCTTCACAATCCATCACAAGATATCGCGGAGCTTTCTGAGCCTTAGGGGCGCTACACCACAAGGCCACTAGCTTCGGGCTACTGTAAAATTATTTTGTAGAAAATCCCAGAGATATAGTGTTCGTCTTGAAAATTGACGCTAGGCTCCCACGATCGGTAGATGATTGGAATTTAATGGAGGCTTTTTCTAGTTCTACCGATGCTAATTTTGGTACGTAGAAATGTATCTAAAAAGGAGAAGTTTAAATAAACAGTCAGTGGGCGTATCAAAACTTTATTTATACCTATTATAACTTGCTGCCCCCGACGGTTTTACCTGCTTAGACTCCGTTTCCCGTTGAATTTTTAGAGATAAAACTATCCTTTGTCCTTTTTCAGGCTATGGACGATCTCGGTACCTCATAGAAATAGTTTCAGTAGTTTTGGAATTTAAAAGACTTGTATGGATTATATTATTGAAAAAAAAAAGAAAAAGCAATATAATGGGGCAAGTTAAATAATTTGCGAAAGATTCTGACAACAAATGGTGCAGAGACATTATGATCACAAACTTTTTATTTTGTGCCTCATTTAGATGGCACAAGTTGACAGACATGCAGGATGGTTTCACATGCCGTACAGCGCACGATACCATTAATTTACTGAAAGAAACGATTGATCACGAAATGGACCTGATAACTGGCCACCTTGTTCATACGATTTGACGTATTTGGCTAATTTGCTCTGGTGATAAGTAAAGTCGCATGTTTATACCGACAGACCAGAAAGAGTTGAGAACTTAAAACTAACCAACATTCAAAGTCATTGCTAAAAAACAGCCCGATTAACTGAGAAAAGTATGTGAAAATTACACATAATCCAGATTACGCCGCTCGCGTGTTTTCAATTTCATGCCTATTAAAAACATTTTTCTGTACTTTATAGTTCTAGACCTCTAAAAAAAAACAACCTATATACCTATTTGTATTTTTCATAATAATAATTGAAAGATTTACAACCCTAAAGTCAAATAAGACGAGTAACTATTTAGTAGTCATCTGTGACATAAGTGCAAGCGGGGTTTTTGGCATCGCCACTGGCCGTCCCAACGGGTCCTTTGACATTATACGCACAACGATGCAGAACGTGTACAGTGTCATTCACTCATCATGACAAACACTTTACAGCTATTTCATTACGGTAGAGAAAATATGCTTTACATGATTATCTTGAGTAGGATGTGTCCAAAATTAAATAATAGCAGTCGTAATCTGCACAAGTTCTAAAGCAGGAAGGGGAAGCGCTATTGTCTGAATTTCTGAAACTAGTGGAGCTGTTTCCATTGCACGCTTGGAGAAAAAGCTTTTTTGATGTTATATTCTCCTGACTAAATATTAGAAACGTTGGCAGTCACGGCGACCAAAGCGACCAAAGCTAGGTAGGCCGACGGGACGACAATCCAACAAGACGAAATTGACGTTCCTATTTTGGGGTCCATGCCAGATGCAATGTCCGAATAGCTACTGAAAAAGTCCAATAACCGACCTTAGTCGACAAGAGAATAATATTCAGAACCTTAATGTTTGCGACAAAACTAAATTATAGAAAATGAAGAAAATTAAAGAGTCTCAGATGCCATCACATGTTTTGAGAGACATCAAAGTGTAAAACAAAATACTGGGGCCGTTTTTGTCAGAAAGTGTCTTACACATTCCTATACCCGCTCCAGGGCCCAGAATGGAAAAATCTGGTTTTCCATTCTTGTACCAAAAGGAGGGATTTATTTAGTAAAAATATCGCTCAACACATTGCAATGAGTTGGTGACTTACTAAAAATACATATTACAGGAGATAACTAAAACACCGTTCTTTGTTAAAGCTATCGTGATCAAATGGAAACAAACTAATTAAAACAAGTAAATCAAAAAGTGTGGGGCACCGAACCGCAACTGACACGTCATTGTGCTGACTGTTGTGCTACGGCACTCAACGAACCGTATCACTCACTACTACTCCGTCATTATATTATTTTAGTAACATCAAAACGTGATTGATTTAATTAGGCACTCTAAAAAACATACTAGTACTAAATAATAGTCGAATATTGTTGAATTTTGCGAACATAGCATCCGTGTTAATTGTATTAATCGACGAACGTTTATCTACACAGGGTGGAAAGTTTCAATTGGCCCTGGAAGAAAACTACATAAAATCTAACTAATAATCCCTAACGTTTGATTATTTATATATAGGAAACATTCTTTTATTTTTAAAAAAAGAAATAAAGAAATAAACAAAACTACATTCACTCGGGAATCGAACCGGTTAAAATCCAGAAAAGTAACACTTAGTATTTTTATGGCATCAAACGTTAGGGACATTTATAAGAACAAAATCTCTCTAACAAACATGGTTAAATAAATTAAAGGAAAGCAATTAATTTTAAGAATTTTATTTCAATTGAATGAAAAATTTCGACAGTTAAAGTCGTCCTTTGATATGAAAAGTTAAAATTTCATGGTTATCCTCTAATTTCATTTACCATGTTTGTTTGAAAGATTTGATCCTTATGAATGACCCTATCGATTAACGTCATTAAAGTACAGGTTGTTGGTTTTTCATTTTAAGCCAGTTCCAATTCCAAGCGAATTTTAGAAAATCTTTGAATGCAGTTTTATTTGTTTTAAAAAATAAGGGAATATTTCTTTTAAGTAAAACAATCTATCGTAGCGATTTAAAGTAGTTTTCATCCAGGTCCCATAAAAACTTGTCACTTCGAAAATGTGTCACTCCCGGGAATCGAGCGGGCTAAAACGAAAAAAACAACAAACTGTACTTTTATGACGACAATTATTAGGGTCATTCATAAGGATCAAATGCATCAAGCAAATATGATTAATTAAATTAGAGGAAAACCTTGAAATTTAACCTTTTAAAATCAAAGGACGAATTTAATCGTCAAAATTTTCGTTTCGTTCTATTAAAATAAAACTCTTAAGATTTATGGTTGTCCTTTAAATTAATTAAGCATGTTTCTTAGAGAGATTTGGTCCTTATAAATGACCCTAATGTTTGATGTCATAAAAATACAGAAGGTTACTTTTTTGGATTTCAACCGGGTTTGATTCCCGACAGTGGTGAAGGAGTTTTCGAAAATATTTGAACGCAGTTTTGTTTCTTTTAAAAAATAAAGGAATGTTTCCTTTAAGTAAAAGAAACTATCTTAAGGATTTTAGGTAGTTTTCTTTCAGGGCCCATTGAAACTTTCCACCCTAAGTATAAACGCTAAAGTTAAGTAAAGTAGAGCGTCAGTTTAATTACAATTTAGCAGCTTTTATTTTCATATTTTGATTGTTATGAGATCATTGTATGAGACTCAATAAATTGACTTATTATTATCTAGCATGCAACAACCTTACTATAACTAAAGCGGCCAATTTTGAGCAAACATTATAACGAAGTCGTAATTACACACTGCTAATAATATTTATTGCTAATTGCTTTTATTGTTGTAAGCACTAATCAAACGTAGTAATAATATGCAATTACAATACATATAATGATTACGACGTATGCATAAAACGAGGCTTTGCAATGTAATTTGCGGTTTTAGACATTTTTTCTCGGGTGACAGATGTCGTTCCCGCCCAAAGCGGCTGTTGTACGCATGCGCGTGACGGCCAGCGCCCCCTGAACGATGGCATTGGAACTATGTGCTGTGATTCATAATATTATAAACTTTTTTGTGTCAATGGACACATTTTTTGCATAAGTACTTATTTCGTGTGATTGTGCAACTTCAGCGCTCATGATGTCAGTAATTTAGGCAATTTTACGGAAACTTTTAAACTAAGTAGGGTCAAGGTAGCTATATAGATTATGTGTTATGGGAAACCATAATGTGCACTCAGCGTTACTTAGAGTGATATTAGATGGGTCTATTTGGTCCACATAAATTGGTAGGGTCAAGGCAATTTTAAGGGTGTATTTATTTTTTCTCATGTCTGTGTATGCGTCAAAGAGGGTTTTTTCAATCATTGACTGTAACAATATTTAAGCGATAACGCTAGCGAGTAAGTATCCATACAAATTATAAATGGGAAAGTGTGTCTGTCTGTCTGTCTGTATGTATGTTTGTCTTTCTTTCACGGCAAAACGGAGCGATGAATTGTCGTGATTTTTTTAGTGGAGATAGTTGAAGAGATGGACATAGGCAACTTTTTATCTCTTTCTAACGCGAGCGAAGCCGCGGGCAGAAGCTAGTAATAAATAGATGTTTCGAACTAATAATACCTATAACACTAGCTAATAATTTATTTTTCAAACAATCTAAACGAACTCTTTGGTGCCTAGACGTTTCTACAAAAAGGTTTGCTAGCTCGACCTATTTTAACATAGAGCATAGTGAACTAAAGAACGGCCTATTGGGCCATCGTATGCCTTCAATCAACCCTCAACGCACTCATGTGACCCAGATGCCGGCAATTTGTTTTGACGAATCGAATCGAAGGCTATTATCTACTGAGCTGATTGACGGTTAATCGATATTATTTAATCGGAGTGATGTAGGAGGTTGAAATACTACGAATTTGGATGACAGAGGAGAGGTGTTATACTAATATTGTAAATGAGGAAATTACTGTTTGACCGTTTGTCACTCTTTCTCGGTTTACTGTGGTTTAGCCACTGGTTTGAATCCTAAGAAAAAGTTGGAATAGGGATGACGAAAACATAAAAAATGGCATTCTGTTTCGCCCGTCTTGTAGATCGGCCAAAAATATGGGACACGTATTTTTTGTTTCATCAAAATAATAAAACAATATAAAGATAAAGAGCAACAAAGTTTTTGAGGGGGCTTTTGACGTCACCGTAATGCAAAAATTGTATCTGATCGTGACTAGAGGTTGCAATCGAATATTCGAATATTCGAATTATTCGAATACTCTTTCCAAATTTATATTCGAATAGAAATAAATATTTATTCGAATATTCGAATATTACCAAAAAAAAATATCAGTTTAAAGTCTATGTTGATAAGCTTGAAAATTGTTGTTGGCAACACTGCTGGACTCGACGCCATTTTGTCACTTACAGAACACGTTGTTATTTATGTGTAAAGTGGAGCATTTTCTTTTTTGAAGTGATTTTAGATACTTTTATTTTGTTTTTATTAAAGAGAGAGAATGACTTTAAAATTTATTTAAGAACTTTATACTTAATAATATTATGTAAATCTGATTTTTTTCCGAATTAATATTGACGAATTTGATTTATTAGTGACATGTGACAATTTTTCTTTTTATTATTAACGAGCGAGAGAGAGATGTTTATTTTGTTCTTAATATTAACAGAAGAGTTGAATTTGTTTAAAAATGTTATAATAGGTAAATCTGATTTATTTCCGAATTATAATTGATGAATCTGATTGTTCAGTGTAATATTGCATATTATGAAAATAATACTGTAACGTTTTTACGACACAATTACGTATGTATGTGATACTTTTTGTTTTATTATTAACAAGAGAGAAAGACATTTATTTCTCGTAGAGGCGATCGTGTCCTCGTAGAGCAGATCGGCGGCGGTGACCTCTCGCGCCCGGCGCTGGTTCAGGCCATGCTTCGGGGCGAGACGGAATGGGATGCCGTCGCCTCCTTCTGCGAAGCAGTTATGCTAGCGAAGGAAGCGGCGGCGCGCAAGAGGCAACGACGAGACTCTCGCCCCGGCCTAAGACCCAGGCGAAGACGTCGAGAGTCGCAAGACGACTACCGGCCACCGTAGGCGCGGTTCTGCGGATGGCGAGCGATGGGTAGCTCGCCGCCCGGCTAGGACCAGGACCGCGTCGACGGCGCGTTTTGTTCCACGCGCGCCTCATAGAGAAGAAGTCAGCACAAGATGGGGCCCAACAGGGCCACGCCTGCCGGGGGTGCTGAATGTTTATAATAGTTACCGTGACCCTGGACATAAAGGGCAATCGAAGGAACATGAGTGGGTTTTATTCGGTAAAAGTCTGACACGCCCTCCCGCCGCACCCAAGACGGGAGTAGTCATTTGATGATTTCCCACTTACCAAAAAAAAAATAGACATTTATTTTGTTTTTATTATTACCGAGAGAGAGACTTTAAAATTTGTTTAAAAAAATTATAATTGTTTTGATAATTATTGTGCTAGGTTTACTTATCTGCATAAAAATATAATTCCTAAACCAATAAACGCTGATATTCTGTGTTTTATATTTTTTTCTAAAATATTCGAATATTCGAATAAAATTCGAATAGCACTGAAAAAATATTCGAATATTCGAAAATTAAAATTATCGAATTTTTGCAACCTCTAATCGTGACGTCACGCACAACTTCAACGCACTGTATCGTCGTCATTTTACGTTTACGAGAAAAAAGAAAAAACCCGTGTCCAAATTTTTTTAATAATCTCAATGACGGACTAATTACTTTTTTTCGTCGTCTCGCCTATTGTAAATATAAATTCATAAAAATCGTTTAGCGGTTTAGGTGTAAGTTTTTTGTAAAATCGTTACTGTAATCATTTGTTGAAAACGTTGTTATTGTTTTTCGTTTTAATTGAGGTTCTTTTTGTTCGACAATACAAAAAAAACGGAAGAATATGAAATATAGGTATATAAAATGGGACTAGTGCGATTAGTATATACGTTATATGTATAATAGAAAATCAATGGGATAACGTTTGTCGTGCCACTTAAAAATCCCACAACGTAACAAATATAACATACCTTACTTACTATTTTTGTTCTATAATAAAAACTATACTACTCTTGATAATATTTTAGAACGAAAAATAACCCAACTTGTCTATTAATTCCCTCTCAAGTATCACGTTTACAAGAGCAATTAGTGCACAGGAAGTTCCACCATTTCATTGACACTCCCTATTGTAATTAAAACACCTGACCACCACGCCGAACATATGGACATACCACATAAAAACACAGACAACGGCGAATCACTCTCATACGAAGGGTTCCGTACTACAACTATAGTTTTTTTTTTAACAAGCGAGTACTGAGTATATCTCTCTCACATTTCTGGTATTGACAGAGAGAGATGCGAAATTAGTCGAGGCGGAGCCAATGCTTTTAACACCAATAATAACACTTTATACTGATTATGTGGACCAATAGCAAGGCAGACAAATATTTTGGGTACTCGTTTGTTAAAAGAAACAGACTATACCATAGTTAAACCATCGAACACACGTGATTTGAGACACAACAGAAAGACAATAGCAGCGCGACAGCCGGCTGTCGCTTGGTCATCGAAAGGTATAGAAGATTGAACAAAAAACTCCAAAAACAAACTTTTCTTGTATGAGATCTAATTCAAATTTTTAGTTTTTATAGTACAACTGCTGAAAAATAATTAAAGTAAGTTCCATTAGGCAGTAAATATCAAAGCTAAGGACATGATGTACTTTAGCTTTGATATTTACTGTCTCTGTGTTTCCAATAGAAAGACAATAGCAGCGCGACAGCCGGCTGTCCCTTGGTCGTCGAAAGGTTTTGCGACTAGCTGGGTTTTTTCTTATTCTAAAATTATCGCTTTAACCTCTGGCACCTCTAGGCAGCATAATCCTGACTATGAAACATCGCCCACAGCTGTAGAAGTTTAGTAATAGGGTTCTTGGCACCCATCGATACGGGACCCTAAAATCTAACCTCAGAGGTCAATATTTTCCCAAAAATCGGCGGACAAAGGCCAGCGGAGTCAACAACCGGCCACCCTCCGCACTGCTACGAGCAACGTGAATATTTTATGTTAATAGTGAACGAAAGTAAACAATAATAAAGTCGAACAATTTGGACGATCAATAAGTATAAGATAGGAGGAGTTTTTTTGTTAGGTTGCAGTGTCTTAAACCCTTCTATAAGGTCGAAATAAATATGTATGTGCGTAAGCGTAAGCTATTCCTAAAATTTTACCTATAAAACTGTTTGGTACCTATATACTTTACTGGTTTACTTTAGCATTCAATTTTTAGATCGCGCAAAGTGCAACACAAAATCAGTTTCTGCTTAAACCTAATAGCATTGCCCGACCTGGCGATCGAATCCAGTAAACCATAGTTTGTCACTACTTGACTGACATTCAGTTATTGTTCCACTGCAGGGCAAAGACCTCTTCTCATACAGAGAAGGCAAGAGCTTATATAAAACACTTAAGTCCCGGTTTCTAAGTCCAAGATAAATAGAAATTATACAATAATGTATTTATTATTATTATTATAAGCCTAAACTTTTCCCCTGCAGGGCAAAGGCCTCCCTACTCTCTTTCCACCTCTCTCTGCATAAAGCTATTTGGGCCAGTCTTTATCGAAGGAGTCTAGCTCGTCCCGCCATCTCCGCCTCGGCCTACCGCGATGTCGCTTTCGTGAGTTTAGCCCATCGCTCGTCCAACATGCGGCAGATGTGTCCAGCCCAGTTCCATTTCAGTGTGGCAGCTTTCCGAGTGACATCAGCTATTTTTGTGATGTAGGTCCTTTTCAATTCATATACGTACTTGAGGGTCTTACCCCCGCATACTCAAACGTCACTTATTTGACGCGCTCAAATCTGTTGTTGTCCTTATTTATCCCTTTAGAGTGACAAAGATACCAACAGATTAAGTGACGTTTAAGTATTCGGACATTAACCACTGGCCCAACACAGCAACATTATAACAAAAAAAATATCCCCATTCGCCGATAAGAACCTTCACGCCAATAACACCATACGCCAGATAATCAATCATTAGGACCATTTATTGTAGCGTTCGACGTGATTCAAACGTAACGAACATGATTGATAGTCTAAGCTATCTTTGGGATAGCAATCTGATAGACGTGACTATAGAATGACCTTGAAACGGACAACTTTGGTGGAAAATCTTGCCTGTTGGTCTAGTAGTTAGTGGCTGGCGACTAAGCCTGAGTTTGTGGCTTCGATTCTCAACCATGGCGAGTCTTTGTGATGACCATGATTACTTGTGTATTTTATTTTTAATGTGTATGTCTTTGTAAAAACCATGTAAGAATGTATATCAGTTGACTGGTTACAGTAGTACAGGCTCTGCCTAGCTTGGGATGAGATGGCCGTGACTGAGTTATCCCAAGATAGTTAATTATTAACTGTTTCCCAAGGCATCACCCGCGTGAAGTGAGTTTTTTGGATACTATGCTCCGCTCCCGTGGGTCGTAGTGTTAGGGTGTTACCACCAATCGAGCGATCGTCGATCGATGCCATCGATCGATGGTAGAATGGATTAGTCGACGTCGATCGATAGTTTCTACCACACCAATCGATCGATAGCCGATAGATGCCATCGATCGATGGTAGAATGGATTGGTCGACGTCGATCGATATAGTTTCTACTATACCATACGATCGACTGTCAATCGACGATCGATCGACGGTAGAATGTATAATCGACGTCGATCGAGCTGCTTGAGCTCCCCATAATAGTACGAGCAACATCATACTGGCCAACAACAACGCGTCCTCTTGTGAATACGTTTCGAAAGAAACTGATGGAATATAGCCGGGGTTAATCGATCTACCCCGGCTATATTCGGTGTCGGGGTATAGACAACATAGTGACCTTGATAAGGTCAGCATAGGTCGAAAAACTTCCACTTGGTAACACCAGGCTCTAAGGGGCTACAATATTTTTTGTCGTAATGGTTTTAGGTAAATGTTTGGTAGCGATTAAACTAATTACTTGGTGTAGTTTAATACGGGGTGTGAAAACACATAACATGGCTAATAATTGATACCATATTGTAACACGGAACCAATAATTTTTGTTGTGAAATAAGTTTGTTTCTTCGGTGGGGAAAAGAAAGAAAGAATGAAAAAAAGCAGCTTTATCAGAAGCAGTCAAGATAATTCAACATTCATTCATCAAACACTTTTCAGAAGCAGTCAAAAAGAATTCAACATTCATTCATCAAACACTTTTCAGAAGCAGTCAAGAGGAATTCAATATTCATTCAGCAAACACTTTTCAGAAGCAGTCAAGAAGAATTCAATATTCATTCATCAAACACTTTTCAGAAGCAGTCAAGAAGAATTCAATATTCATTCAGCAAACACTTTTCAGAAGCAGTCGAGAAGAATTCAATATTCATTCAGCAAACACTTTTCAGAAGCAGTCAAGAAGAATTCAACATTCATTTATCAAGCACGTTTTAGAAGCAGTTAAGAAGAATACAACATTCATTCATCAAACATTTTTCAGAAGCAGTCAAAGAATGCCGACTTCAGCTAGTGTAAATGTTTCTTTTTATTTCCTTAATTTTGTTTTTTAAAACTCACCGTTTCGATAGTCACCGTACTTGATTGTTTCGGCTATTCTCTATCGTACATACATACTAGCGACCGTCAAAATCTTTGAAAATCCCGGCTTTTATTTACTATAATCCATACTTAATATTATAAATGGGAAAGTGTGTCTGTCTGTCTGTCTGTATGTTTGTCTTTCTTTCACGGCAAAACGGAGCGACGAATTGACGTGATTTTTTAAGTGGAGATAGTTGAAGGGATGGAGAGCAACATAGGCTACTTTTTGTCTCTTTCTAACGCGAGCGAAGCCGCGGGCAAAAGCTAGTGTGCACATAAACCTTTCTCTTAAGTCACTCTATCTATTTTACCCTATGTATTGAATTGATCGAATAAAACTTACTAGAATCTATAAAAAAAAACAATATCCGCTGCGTAGTTTTGAAGATCTAAGCATATTACAACAGACACTATAGCGGAAAAAAACCGTAAATTATTAGAAAATAATGTAGTGTTTTTTTTATCATTTCCTTAGCCTTTGTCCAACTACGATAAGGACGATTTCAAGTCTAGTCGGATGAAGAGATAAATCCCAATATGCTTACAGAGCAATCAAGGTGACACTATACCAGACTAAAAAACTTGCCAGCTTGCTATATAAAACTTGCCAGACTAAAATGAACTACACAAAATAAGCACGAGACAAAAAATGATGCCACAAATTAATTGGGTTTAAGTAACCACGGGTGGTTTTCCAAAAACCAGGAAATGGAGACGTGGTTCATCTTCAGAAAAACACCGGAAGAGTGTTGGGTCTTTTCTGAAACATTGTAATCAGGCAGATAATAATTATTAACAGGCAAAATTACAAGGAGAGTCTTATAAAGGGGTCATCAATTAATGTAATGACGTATTATGAAAGTCTGAAGAAAATTACTAAGGACATTACATTTGATATTCTGAAAAATTAATACCAACACGGAACAATAATAGCAATTATGATACGAGCCTATATTTAACGAAAGTGTGTCGATAAAATTATGAAAAAGGGGGTGACATGCTTAAACATACACGCAACATAACCTTGTCTCTGGGATGGTATTCTCTTGTTTCCCATAATATTATTTGTCCTATTTTCATTTTCCATAATCGTCCCTGCTCATAATATTCACTTGCACTAATTTCATTTATACTAACAGCGCGTGTCATAACAATTTACTTGTCATAACTTTCATTTGCCATAAAATGAGTTTCCATAATAACATATGCCATAATAATACTTTCCATAAGTAATGCATTCCATAATCGACACTTGACATAAGCAAAATTTGATATAATTAAAAAAAAAATATACCATCAATAAGTATATAGTTAACACCCCGACTAGTAGGTTTCTGTAACAATTAAATAATATTGTTGGTTAAAAATTTAACATGCTGTGCTACAAAAGTTAGTGACAGAACCGAATTGGTGCAAAACCGACTCCACGTAGTCTTGTTTGTCCTACCCCTAGAGTGTTATTTAAAATCGCGTAGGCGCGTAGGGGCGAGGCGGCCCGCGGGCTGAGGAGCAGGCGGCTGCGAGCTAGCCGCCGCGGCTGAGGCTGGCCGGCGAAGCCGGCCAACAAGCCGAAGCTGCGGTGGTGAGCGAAAGCCGTCTGCGACGATTAGTACGCGTGGGGCCGCCGGAGGCCCGCAGCGCTGGAGCCGTGACAGAAACCATGCTTGCTGCATGTTTCATGCTCGCTTGAATGCTGCATGCGTTATGCTTGCTTGCATGCTGCATGCTTGCTTGCATGCTGCATGCTTGCTTGCATGCTGCATGCTTGCTTGCATGCTGCATGCTTGCTTGTTTGCTTGCATGCTGCATGCTTGCTTGTTTGCTGCATGCATGCTGTCTGCTTGCTTGCATGGTGTAAGCTTGCTTGCATGCATGTTCCTAATTAGCTTTGTTTTGCTGGTATGGGCAAATGAATATTATGGTAAAAAATGTTATGGATAATGACATTATTGAAAATGAAAAGTATGGCAAACAAATTATGGATTTTAATTATTATGGCATTTGATTTGCCATTGGTACGGCATATCGGCCGCCGTGGTATGACATAGATCTTTTTCTTGATGGCATCACTAATACGTTAGCCTCATTAGGTAATTGTGATCATCATATTTTGCTGGGCGATTTTAACGTAAACATGCTCAACCTGAACGAGACCAAAACCAAAAAGGTACTTGAGTTTTTAAATTACTCGAGCCTCTCCCAGCTGGTCACAGAGCCGACTCATTTCACAGATACGAGTGAGACTCTGATCGACCTACTATGCACGGACCTAAAGGCAAAATACACGACAGTGGAAGCTTTCGGCTCGATTACTGGACACTCTATTATTGTCAGTGAGTTTAACATACAACGAGATAAAATTGCACCATTTGTAATAAAATTTAGGCCTTTAAAAGATATTTGTAGGGACAGTTTTTCTAGGGATTTGTTGAAATTAAATATAGAACGGGCTGCTGAATTTGATAACGTTAATGATATGGTCGACTATTTTAATAATTGCTTATTAACATTGTTTGATATTCACGCACCAATAAAAACTTGTATAATTAAGGAACAATCACATCCTTGGATTACAGACACTATAAAACTCATGATGGCTTTACGAGATAAAGCATTAGCTGTATATAGGAAAACTAAAAATGAGCAAAAAAAAGGATACTATAAACAGTTAAAGTCTTTGGTAGAAAGCTCTCTCTATCATGAAAAAGTAGCATACTTTAGGCACAACATAAATAACAATATAAAAAATCCTAAATTGCTATGGAAGAACATTAAGTCCACTTTTGTACCTTCAAAGCAAAGACAAGACCTCCCTTCACATTTTAGAAACCCCGAGCTAATAAATAACACATTTTTGAACGTTCCAGGCAACCCGATTGCTTGCACGTCGCTTATAACTTTCTATGAGTCGGACAGATATAGCGGAGCAATATTCACTCTTACCCCGGTGGACCAAAACGATGTCTCGCGAATTATTACTGAGCTCAAGTCCAACGCGGAAGGTTACGACCAGATAACCTTGAGTATGCTTACCCTGACCTTACCCAATACATTACCAACTATAACCAATATAATTAATTACTCCATATGGACATCGGAGTTTCCAAATCAATGGAAAATTGCTATAGTCAGACCCATACCCAAGTGTTCCAACCCTATTGAAGTTAAAGACCTAAGGCCAATAAGTATTCTGCCCTGTCTGTCAAAGGTAATGGAGAGGGTAGTATGCCGTCAATTGACTCAGTTTTTGGAAGAAAACCAGTTGCTACCTGACCTGCAATCTGGTTTCAGGAAGCAGCGGAGTACTTCCACGGCATTGCTGGACGTTACCGACAACATTTTGACAGCACAAGATAAGGGCATGTGTACACTGGTGGTGCTTCTTGATTTTTCACGTGCATTCGACTGTATAAATGTGTCATTGCTAATTTCAAAATTGAAGTACTACGGGTTTGACGATAATGCCATACAGTGGTTCCAAAGCTACCTAGGTAACAGAAAGCAACTTGTGCAATTACGTTTGGCGGACGGTAATACCTTGACTTCGGACCTTTCTGCAATAGAGAGAGGGGTTCCCCAGGGATCAATTTTGGGTCCGATTATTTTTATTATTTACTGTGCAGACGTAATAAAATGCCTTCAGAAATGCAAGTACCACATTTATGCAGATGATGTACAACTATATTTGTCTTTTAAACCTGAGGACTACATATCAGCTATTAAGGATATCAACGATGATCTTGACAGAATTTCCACCTGGGCGGATGAGAATTGTTTGTCGTTAAACCCAATAAAAACAAAATACATGTTGTTTGGTACGAAACAGCAGTTAAAGAAGCTGCCTGCAAGCCTAAGTTTAACACTTATGGGTGAACCTGTTGAGCGAGTTGATGAGGCGCGAAACCTCGGACTGCGTATGGACAGCAACCTTAGATATGAGAAACACGTTGCGGACTCCGTTAAAAATTGCTTTTATCGCCTGAAATTGTTGTATAAAATGAGACCCTTCCTGTCGGAGAAGCTCCGCGAGCAGTTAGTCGAAACCCTTGTTCTATCTAAACTGAATTACGCTGACACGGTTTACGGCCCCCGCTTGCTGGCTCGCACCGACAGACGTGTACAGAGAGTCCAAAACGCTTGCGCTCGTTTCTGTTATGCAGTTCCCCCTAGAAGCCATGTCACCCCTGTTCTTAACAAACACTTTATTCTAAAAATGAAGTCAAGGCGAAAGTTACATCTAGCCTGCCTCCTTTTTGGGGTCGTCAAGACTAAGACACCGAGGTACCTGTACGACAAGCTCAGCTGGATAACTAGTAGACGGGAATGCGCGCCCAGGCGTTGTGCACAGCAACTCTCAACGCAGCACCATAGAACAGCAGCATTCAGAGGCAGTTTCCGATACGCTGCATCTAAGGTATGGAATAACATTCCTCCACCATTGAGAGACCTAGGCACAATCCATACGTTTAGAACGCGTTTACGACAGTATCTGATAGATGCGCAAAGGAAACTGGATATGGTCACTCTCAACGTCTCTCTAATATAAACTGTTTTATTCGCAAGACATGGAGTTAAATATGTTTGCACGAAATATAAAAATTGCTTAGGCATATCTACGGCATGTGGGTAACGAAGACTCCTTGGGCACCGCTCTGTCTGGTCACCTTCCGCGACATCTGCGTTCCCGCGTACTTGGGAGACCTGTGGAAAACGACACATTTCTTAATACAAATGTTAATAATTATATTTCTGTATTTTTGCTTACACTTATTTTCTACTAAAACTTATTTTCATGTTGACTTACCAACTAACAATTTAACGTCGTTCAAAAGTTTAGTAAACGTTATCTTAATTCCATTGATCGTAATACCTAAGTCGCAGTAACGTTATAATAACGTTTACTAAACGCGAAAATGGCCCCAGTTATACGACCAACATTATCGTTTAATGGACATACAAAAGTCGCAAGATGACTTCGTTACGTCATTCAAAAGTCGTATGAACGTGATGGAATTACCACTTTCGTCGCGCAGAAGTCGCATCATAACTTTATAACGGCTCGTTTGTTGTATTGTCGTCATACAGGTGTTTTTGAATGACTAAAACGTTTTATTTGAGTCAAGGAACAACTCCTGTAAGACTTTTCTATTTTTCTTGTTAGTGGCCCGTGTTTGGATTTGATTCGAGATTTGAGTGCAAAAGAAATAATTACAAGGAAAAAAAGGTTTATTCAACTTATATTTTATATCTCGCTAATAACTGTATCTGTCTCTTATGCCGTTTAGTTCGAGTGGGAATTAAAGTTTTATGATAATATACCTATGTGTATTTATTTGAAATTTTCATGCCCCCTCTCAATTTTGTGTTTAAATGGTTATATTTTTATTAATAAAAATATATTTATTTCTGAAAATGGAGGACATGTTGCTTTTGTCACACACTTATCTCTATACGACGTTGTAAATACATAAAGTCGTATTAAGGTTATTTCAAGACCATGCAATACGCCATGACAGCAGCTAGCTATTAGGGTCCCTCATAAATTTAAAACCCTTTTCATATTGTTCACAGTAAAAGTACAGTGCAGATTTCAAATATTTAAACATTTTTTTTTACTCTACTTTTGAAAGTTCCACTACGTGTAAGTGTTCTCCACGAATTTTTACCTTCCATTTTTCGTAGCAAATTTAATAAAACGTTCCGTAAATATGGCGGCCTAGACGTTTTAAAGTCAAAACTTGACTTAAATGCGACCACAAGTTTGATTAAAGTCAGGGCATGACAATAAACAGACATCCTCAAATATATAGGTTATATTTAAGTATCGAATAAACCACCAAGTCATTTAAGAGTCTCCAATTGACCGCTGTAAAACAGGATAGTGATCGTTATATAAACGTCACTGTGAAAACGTCTATACAAATGCTACATTACATAGATGTCATATAAAGGTTTTTCAAAGACCTAGTTTGGTTAGTTCAAAACGCTTAATGGACTATAACGTTAGTACGACTATAGCGTTGTCGTACAAACGTTCTAGCTAAGACTGTAATACAACGTCGTATAGTTTAGTCTTACCAACGTTGTTAAGACCAGCTTATTATGACATATTTGTCGCACGACTAAAAAGTTAAATTAAAGACATCTAAAGGACCTCGTAGTCATCTCACTATCATTATAGGACTGCTATCCAACTTTATGTCGTATAAGTCAAGACTTATATGACGTTTTTGTTTGTTGACCCTTTGTGTATGGCCTACTTGCATTCCATGTCGCCATGTCGTCATCGTTACTCATTTTGGTAAAATTTTATTTTTGCTTCCAGTCATCGTAATCCCGCAACTAAAAATAAATAATATATGAATATATATACACACGCCACACACAGAGTCATTTAAATAGATATTGCTTAAAATAAATGACACTTACCTTTTCTATACCTAACACAGTCACACAGTCTTTTTATTTTATACTCCTTTCTTGCATAACACTACAATTCACTTTACTGATAGCATTAAAATACTTATGCATTATTACTTCGAAATATGTTTTACATCCTTTTATTATAAAGTACCCGTAAATTCATATAAATGTAAAATATTGTCCTTAGATATTTTTGCACTTCGTCCGTTGCGCTTAGCTGCCCTAGGCATAGTAGATGCACTACCCGCAAGCATGTTGGTGGGGCAAAGATGAGTCGCCTCAGAACCGGTTTATGTTTTGTGCGCATGGAATGTTGCACGATTGATAGATTTATTATACATATATAAATATTTATCTCTGTTAATTTTGAGACACTGTTCATCAATTTATTTATTATTTTATTATTTACTGCACATAAACAAATACATTATATCATTCCTTACATTTACACCAAACACTACACATTTGTAATAAATAATAACTGAGTAAATGAACCATTTTTCAGCCGTTCACTTGATTTAGGGTTCAGTTGAAAACCAGCGTCAGGCAACGTAGTTGTCTGGCATTTTTTGCTGAACTGGGCCTATTTGGCGCAACCGCGAGACACGCAGTGTTTTTTTTTCTTTTCTTTATTATTGTTTTAAATATTTTTTTTAATATGTGGTTTTCTGCACTGTGTGTGTCTGTGTGCCAAATAAATGTTTTTTCTTTCTTTCTTTCTTTCTGATCGATTATGAATAATGAAATTATGGAAAATGATATTATATCATTTCATGATTATGGCAAACGAAACGTTATGTCAAATGAAATTATGGCAAATACGATTATGGCATATAAAATTATGGCATATTAAATTATGGCAAATATTAGTAAACCCTCTGGGATAGCAAGGCATCAAAAGGTTAATCCGGTGAAAAGTTACATTTAGTAAAATTTGTGCCATGGCTGCCATGTTGGGAAAAGGAGTTCAAATGGTTTACCTTAAGGTGGATGTTTAAGGTAGGGGTTGCGAAATGTTTATAATAGTTACCGTGACCCTGGAACATAAAGGGCAACCGAAGGAACATGAGTGGGTTTTAGTCAGTAAAAATCTGACACGCCCTCCCGCCGCGCCCAGGAGTCATTTGATGATTTCACACTCACCAAAAAAAAAAAGGTAGCCCCCGAAATTCCAATTTTCTTACGTATTTTTGCAATTTGCAGCTCAGTGTCTGGGTGTATGTTGATATAGACTGTAATAGACCATTATTTACGGAATTATAATCATTTAAATCATTTTTTTTTTTTGGTGAGTGGGAAATCATCCAATGACTGCTCCCGTCCTGGGTGCGACGGGAGGGCGTGTCAGACTCTTACTGACTAAAACCCACTCATGTTCCTTCGATTGCCCTTTGTGTTCCGAGGTCACGGTAACTATTATTAACATTCCGCAACCCCGGCAGGCGTTGGCCCTGTTGGGCCCCTTCCTGTGCTGACTCCTTCTCTTTGAGGCGCGCGTGGAACAAAACGCGCCGTCTACGCGGTCCTGGTCCCAGCCGGGCAGCGAGCTACCCATCGCTCGCCATCCGCAGAACCGCGCCTACGGTGGCCGGTAGTCGTCTTGCGACTCTCGACGTCTTCGCCTGGGTCTTAGTCCGGGGCGAGAGGCTCGTCGTTGCCTCTCGCGCGCCGCCGCTTCCTTCACTAGCATAACTGCTTCGCAGAAGGAGGCGACGGCATCCCATTCCGTCTCGCCCCGAAGCATGGCCTGAACCAGCGCCGGGCGCGAGAGGTCACCGCCGCCGATCGCCTCTACGAGGACACGTCGATGCTCCGCCCATGCGCGGCACACCTCCACTGTGTGCTCGACCGTGTCCTCCAGGCGACCGTTACTGCAGTGGTGACACCCAGGCGTCGCTTCCGCCCGAATCCGACACAGGAACCTCCCGAACTGACCATGTCAGGTGAGGACCTGTGTCAAGCGAAACGTGAGAGTGCCATGACGCCTCTCTAGCCACTCCTCAAAGAGGGGTCTTACCGCCGCTATAACGGCGTGCCCAATCATTTAAATCATCAAAACAGTCCTCATAGTGCATATAACGCAATTGATTGCCAATTTCATGAAAAAGTCTTTCAATAGCGTTGTATGCACTCTCTCTGTAACTAACCGTTGCAGCCCCCTTAACCCTTGCTACACGAGAACGATCTTAAGTAAAATAAATAAACATCCTAGAACAATACACACACGGCCATCTGATCCCAAACTAAGCAGAGTCACCAACTAACTAGACAGCTGATGTACATACTTCTATAACTTATAAATACATGTATATAATATAGCTAAATTATACCTACATCAAAGATAAAGACACAGAACAAACATTCATGCTCATCACACAACGTTCGTCCTGGGTGGAAATCGGACCCACGACCATCGGCTTAGTAGTCAGGGTCACTAACTACTAGACCAACAGGCCCGTCCAAACAATAAGTCGTCTTATCTCAATTTTTTAATGTTTCACAGAATTTCTAAAATGATGATGATAAGACTTACCAAAACACATGAACTTTATTTGATGCTATTCGTTCCTGTTTCTAATACTGATCAAAAAGTTTAAAGGAAACAACCCAGGTTATATCAAAATAGTTTGAAATTGTAGAAAACTTTTCTTATATAGACATTTCGAATGGAAATGTTAGAGAAAGCTTTAAATGTAAATCCATACTATTAATATTATAAATGGGAAAGTGTGTCTGTCTGTCTGTATGTTTGTCTTTCTTTCACGGCAAAACGGAGCGACGAATTGACGTGATTTTTTAAGTGGAGATAGTTGAAGGGATGGAGAGTAACATAGGCTACTTTTTGTCTCTTTTTAACGCGAGCGAAGCCGCGGGCAAAAGCTAGTATATTATATTTCTAATAGTGCGACGTCACTTGACGCATTAGGCAAACTATAATAATAATAATACACACATCAAAAGTGTCTAGGGATATTTTAATTAAACCTAAATAACTAAAATTCTATTAACTTTTTGTTAAGACACCTACACTTTAAAATAAACCTTGTTTAATTGCCTATCTAATCTGATAATAAACTTTTAGATAAAGTTAAATTAAAAAAAAACTTAGAAGAAGAGGAAAAACTCAACAAAATTTCAATTTAACTTTATTTTTGAAATTTCAAAACCTAAACAACAAAACATTTTTTTTTTTATAAAAATTGTTAAAAACTTAAAATTAATAATTCGTGGATCCACCTAAGACTCTCCTGACACATCTGGAGCGGTTCTGCATACTCAAAACAAGGGTGTCAATATCCTGTTGTGGAGTACTGTCCCAAATCCTGCTAAGATGCAAGAAAAGCTGGTTTTGATACACAATATCAACAGGGAAATTCCTACGAGCTCTTCTCTGAAGCATATTCCAGGCATGCTCAATAGGATTTAAGTCAGGGGATTGTGCAGGCCGGTCTAAAGCTTGGATAACATGCTGTTGTAACCAACTTGTAACGATACGCGCCGTATGTGGACGGGCATTGTCGTGCATTAGCTGGAAATTTTGTCCCAATTGCTGTTTGTGGGGCAAGATTACAGGCTCTAGCACCTCATCTCGGTATTTTCGAGCAGTCATATTGCCTTGTATCCAAACGAGGTCCGTTCTACCGCCGAGACGAATTCCTGCCCAAACCATAATCGTGCCACCTTAATATGCATGAACTTGTTGTGGGTGCTGCAGTCGATTCCAACGTCCAGGTTTTCTCCAAACGCGTACTCTTCGCGAATCAGGATGAAATCCAAACCTAGATTCATCAGTGAAAAGAACAATTGACCATTGAGAATGGTTCCAGTTTTCGTGTGCAATAGCCCATTGTAATCTTCTTCCTCGATTACCTCTCCTTAGTGCTGATACCCAAAATGGCCTACGAGCACGTAGATTGACTTCATGCAGTCGCCTTCTCAAAGTTTGACCGCTTACCAGCAAACCATACTCTCTCTGTAGCCTTTGAACCAATTGCATCGCCGCTGCATTTAGTTGACTTCGTGCAGCATTTACTATAAATCGGTCCTGTACATGTGTTGTAATGCGTTGAGGTCCTCGGTGCCGTTCCACCACTTCCTCCGTGACACGATAACATGACCAAAGCCTGGATATAACGCTCTGACTGGTCTTCATGGCTTCAGAAACGGCAATTATGGGACAGTATTCCACAACAGGATATTGACACCCTTGTTTTGAGTATGCAGAACCGCTGCAGATGTGTCAGGAGAGTCTTAGGTGGATCCACGGAATATAAATTTTAAGTTTTCAAGAACTTTTATAAAAAAAATTGTTGTTTTGTTTAAGTTTTGATGTTTCAAAAATAAAGTTAAGATTGAAATTTTGTTTGAGTTTTTCCTCTTCTTCTAAGTTTTTTTTTAAATTTAACTTTATCTAAAAGTTTATTATCAGATTAAATAGTCTATTAAACAAGGTTTATTTTAATGTACATGTTTTAACAAAAAGTTAATAGAATTTTAGTAATTTAGGTTTAATTGAAATATCCCTAGACACTTTTGATGTGTGTATATTAGTTTACTTAATGCGCTAATTAATAACTAATGGTAATATGTGCCTTTAATAACTTACATTACCTAACTATTTAAACCTTAAACAACCTTTTATGCTTTAAATTACCCAGGTAACGCATATATTTTGCCAAATACTAAGAAGCCAGCCACCTACAGTACGAAAGGAACCCGCATGCACATTTTTATGACCCGACGTCTGTTGATACGTCATCCGTAAGCTAGCCAGCTTTTTTATATACGAAGATTAAACCGGCATGGCAATTAAATAAAACTGTGTCGGTCACTGACATCACATTGGCCCAAGTTCCCAGGTTCACCAGACCTACGTTAATTCACCGGGGATGGCAATGACGTTTTATAAGTCGCAGGTATATGTATTAATCTACCGTTTACATAATGCCTCAGCATTTCATATACTGCGTAAATCGGCAAAATGTCAAAACAAACCACCGCGGTGCTTTTATTTCTGTGTTGCCTAAAGAAAATAACCACGAAGCCTCTTAAAGTCTCTCGCCTTAGCCTTCTCACCTAACCCATGCGAGTCAGATTTTTTGACATTTTGACTTCGGCATTTTACATAACTGCGAGCGTATACGACATATATAAAATGCCGAAACAGTATGTAAACGACAGATAATACAAAAACACCTTTTTAACTAACAACATTTTTCTTATTCGACATTAGACGCGGTTGAACGACTCCCTAGGGCGCTACAAACAAAAGGGTCGCCTGACTGGAGAAGGCCCTTTAATTTTTTTTATAGTAGGTGGTGATGTCTGATATCTCAGTGTATAACAAATACTGTAACTCTTATAATTTTCGAAATATATATAGTAACTTTCAGAAAAGTTCGCAGTTTAATCAGACTTTGGCTGTCAAAAAACTTTTGATCTGTTAATCGTCGTCCCAGCGCAAAACAATATCTTGTTATTGTGTCTGAAATAACGGTAACAGGTAGGTTAGAGGCGAATGACACCCTTGTACATACCAGTTAAGTAATTTAGGTGTCTTTTATATGAAGAAACTCTCTCTGATTGATTTATCATCGCTTTGCTGACACTGCTGGGTCTAGAAACGCTTGCACGAATGATCTTTATATGAGGTAGATGTGCAATAAGATATTTTTTTTTATACCAATAAATATACTCTTTTGAAGTAACTTAATGAAAAACACACTAATAAAATTACCCTTTAACAAAAATTGTATGGAAAAAATATTTCAATTGTGAAAGTTTATAAAAATAGGTGGAAGTGTAATTTTTACACAAAATAAAACTGATTTTTTTTTGTTGAATCTTTACAATAAACACATTAGCTTATACATTAGAAAAACACATAAGCAAAATAACACTATTATCCACGAGAGCGGATGAAACCGCGAAAAACAGCTAGGACATTTATATTCGTACATAATTAAACGTTTTGATTTGCGTTAGTTAAGTTCAAAAATTGACCACCAATAAAATTGTTTGGATCGATCTTTAAAATAGGTAGGTGTATTCACCTACACACACAACTTAACTTTATTAAGTTGACACGTTGACACCAAAGTTAACACTTTTACATGCATTTTATTAAACATCTAAACAAACAATTTGAAGTTCATAAAAACTTGATGTCCGTATCGCGTGAAGTTCTTTTAGATCATCATTCGATATTCTATTCTATGATAAGTTAAATGAACAAGCTAGCAATATTATATTAAATAGCTAACAGCTATTGCGAAGGAAGTTTATAAAAACTATTTTTTTTTATATTACACCAAAGAGATAAAAATGACAAAAGTATTAAAAAATCAATCATTAATTTAAATACAGCACCATACTGGTTCCATAACCATCAGGTAATAATTATAAAGAAAAAATATCTGTCATGTTTTCTATGAAAAACAATTTATCATTCTCACACATGCTTACTTCTAACTACATACATGACACCTACATACAAACTACGTTTCATTTTTCAATATCTAACCCCACGAATATGTTTTAAACCAACCCTGGCTGAAAACACTTCAGTCTGTGCCTCGCGCGCGTTTGTGACAGTAGCGTCGGCCATATTGTGGAAAATATTTCCCGCTTTTTCGTTCGCGCCATTAATTAAAACCAATTATATAGTCTAAACTAAACTAAATAGTAGATTAGAGATAGTCACACCAGGTAGTGTTTGAGTGTTAAATAGTTTATTTAAGTTAAATATTTTAGTTAACACGTTTTTCGTTCACACGGCATTGATAGTAACATCGATTATTATGACATAGGCTCAATAGATTGTGTTACTTATTTATTTATGACGCTAATTATTGTACGTAAACTAACATGTACACGCTGCTTAAAAGCTCTGTTATTTTTATACTGTTGCGGTTAATTTTAACTTTCTACAAAGTATTTGCCCGCATCATGTGATAATGTTATCAAAACCCGACTCTTGTTTACAACGCTCATTGGTGATTTATTGTTTGAAAATCGAATTTGCGGTTCGGGATCGGTTATTCGAGTTGAGAATCTGGTAACATCAACCGTTTGAAATGTTGGTTTGGTGTGATAATGGTCGTTGTAAGCTATGGCGCTGAAGAATCTCCAAGTATACCACCCTGCGAGATCAGAGATGGTGTACCAGCAGCGCCACGCTACCCCCATGAGGGCTCCACCGACATCCATGTCCAGGAGCATTTCCAAGTCCGCAGAAACCCTCGCTGGCAGTACTAAATGTGAGTTTGAAAAAGAAAATACAGCAAGTAATTATTTTTTGACCCAATAGCTCATGAAATATGAAAACCATTTCTTTGTAAAGGTACCATGTTTTCTGCGAACTGCGAACTCTGGTTGTGGGAACCTCAATGTTGAAGTTTATATCGTCTGCTAATAAAAAGGAATCAGCTGCTTCATGCACAATTTACTTTACACGACGACGAGCTATTCCTACTCCTTCAAAATCTACTAGCTAGCATATTGAAAAACTTAGTACCTACCTATTTTAAATAACCACCATAAACATTGTACCTATAAAAGTTACTCTGGTGTTTATGGCAAATTGGGAATACCTACTCAAATAATTTATGCTAAAACTATTATTTTTAATTTCCCAAAAAATACCCATTTCAACTAAAAGGTCTGAACCGTGGTCTTGTCACATGCTGAATTGAAGTTTATAACTTTATGTCACGATCTTCCTTCCACCCATTTTTTTTGGAGAGTGAAATGACTGCTCCCGTCCTGGGTGCGGCGGGAGAGCGTGTGAGACTTTTACAGACTAAAACCCACTCATGTTCCTACTGTTGCCCTTTATGTTCCGGGGTCACGGTAAATTTTAAACATTCCGCAACCTTCCTTCCACCCATGGCAGTACCATAAAATATAGTTGCCCGTTCTTCTCCGCTCTCTACCAACTATTTGGAACAGTCAACGAGCTTTAGCTTACTGACTGACTCGTAAATGGTAGCTTTGCAATCACGTTCGTTTTTAATGAAAAGCGTCAATGATTTCCGCTGATTATTTAGCCTTTCAACGATCAAGCGACAGCCGGCTGTCGGGCTGCTTTTGTCTTTTTATTGTGTCTCGAATCACGTGTGTTCAATGTTTAGACAATCAATTCAACCGCCTATGCGGGCTACCCAAATGTCCTTACTTTGGTATTGTTCGTCAAAACGTTGAGCTAAACGATTACTGACAAATGCTTGCACTGTCTGGATAGGTCGACTTAAATCTGTGTGCTTTTCTCATCAAGAAAACACATCAGTCATTATACCTTCATGATCCTCGCATAATTTGACCAATACATTGTATGGACTTTAAAAGATAGACTTTAAATAAAATAAAATATTGACGTGTAAAAGTGTTATACATATAACCTATTTACAAAATAAAGATCATTTTAATCATTTTTTTTAACCGGATGTATGCAGAAACCTTAAGCTTTATTCACATTCCTTAACTTTTGTCTATCAGATAAAGAGCCGAAGACGCGCAAGGCTCGCAGCACGGACCAGCCTGGGGGCGGTATGGTGAAGGGCAGCAGTGTCCTTGGTCTGCCAAACCTGTCCAAGGGCTGGGGCAGAGATGATGACAGCATACACAGCCGCTCTAGGAATGGCAGGTAAGATGTATAAGGATGGACTAACACTGATAGCAATCGGTTTTATCAGTTTACTATATCTAAGGAATTTATCATTATATTACATTAACATATTTGAGAGATACATAAAAATGTTGCAACATAAGGAATAACTACTCTACCTGTTACCCTATTTTGCTGTGCCCTACAGGATCCATAATTGATCTCATACAAATTGTTACCACCTTTATATGTACTTATGGGAAAGCAATAATGATATTGAGTATTGAGTAGCTAATTACCTATTCAAAACTGACCTGAACTTAACCTTAATAACTCAAACAGCTAAATAAACTTTGCCTCTACAAATCGAATTACAACTAAAATCGTAGCTCGAATTGCAACTCGATTTGTAAAAAGACAAACATAGTGGGATTTAAAGTCAGCGTCAGGATGGCTGGACCAAGCGAGATATGTCCTTGAAACCATCTGCACTATTTATTACCTATTCGCTACTATTTACTACCTATAGTTAAATATTTGCTACCTTTTTGTTATGAAACTTATCTAAGAAATAAAGTGGTCAGCCAACCTGACGTCAGGTTGGCTGACCACTTTCAAGTTTTCATAGTTTTAGCGTTGTATTAACCGCGCTGTTGATATAAATATTTACTACCTGGTTGCTACCTTAACATATATGTTTTCCACAACTCTAAGAAGCTCCTATAAAATGTTATTAATAAAAACCATTTAAACGCCTGTACATCAATTGTTGACATGTTTTGTTCTCAGAACAATTGCTAACAAAGTTTTTGTAGGCGATTAGTGGCTTTTGAACAACTTGTTTCTGGATAATTTTATAAATATTAACATAATCGCATTTATTATATAAGTGTGTATGTATCTACTTGGGGATTTATTAAATTGATCTTTATTAAATTAGGATACAATATTTAATAATATTCAAAATTTAATAATTATTAATATTTATAAAATTATCCAGAAACAAGTTGTTCATAAGTAGGGCATGCAATTATCGAAATATTCCGATAGTCGATAAAATGAAAATAATCGTTTTTTTTTTCGATAAAAACCGGTAATTACCGATAATTGTCGTTATTTAAAAAAATAAATACAAAAACTTGTTTTCTACGTGAAAATAAATGGATAAACTAATGCAATTACTTGCCTACAATAAAGAGTAATATAATACTGAAAAATAAATAAAACAAGGTTTTTTTTTAATCAACGCTTGTTTTTCCTTATAGTTCCAGGACAAACTTTGTGTGATGAGCATGATTGTTTGTTCTGTGTCTGGGTGTAATTTATCTATAACACTAGGTGCCTCCTGCGGTTTCACCCACGTTAAAAATGTTAAGGGTGAACAACCCTTATCACTTAGGTGTATGAAAAATAGATAATAGCCGATTCTCAGACCTACTGAACATGCATATAAAATTTGGTAAAAATCAGTAAAGCCGTTTCGGAGGAGTAAGGTTAAGGCACATTGTAACACGAAAATTTTATATATAAGATGTATGTTTTTATAAATTATATAAGTATGTTTATCAGTTGTCTGGTTACCATAGTACAAGCTCTGCTTAGTTTGGGATCTGATAACCGTGTGTGAGTTTACCCAGAAAAAAATATATATTATGTAACATAGCATTTTGATTTTCCTCACTAAACTCTTCTTAAAGAGATCTTTTAAATAAAACTTTAGAAGCCTCTCGCTTAATTATTTAAAAAGTTAGATTCTTCAAAATAATATAATAATTATTATGAGTCAAATTTTGACACTTTTGAACGTTTACTATAATTAAATTAACTCTAAATAATTTCGTAGTATACTGAATTTCGTAGTATCTGAGTCATCCTGCCGGGGTTGCGGAATGTTTATGATAGTTACCGTGACCCCGGAACATAAAGGGCAACCGAAGGAACATGAGTGGGTTTTAGTCAGTAAAAGTCTGACACACAGAAGTCATTTGATGATTTCCCAATCCACAAAAAAAAAGTATCTGAGTCATAAAACTTTAAATATACACATCTTAACAAGATTTGTTAACGATTAATATAATACAATAGTTAATTTCAAATATAATAATTACGGTTTATAATTTAAAGAAATCACATTTGAAATAAATAGTAGAAAATATTTTAAGGATTAATGCACTATAAATAAATTACTTAACATAAAATTATTATTTTGAATTATAAATAAAAGAGATCACATTTGAAATAATCATATTTTAAAGAGATTTTTAAGGTGTACATACTGTAGCTGTTTTTTTATGCTGTTGAAAATATGTCCGCAGAAATGACAATCAATAATTTTGTCATTTAGGCTAGTCCGCACAGTTCAGAAATGTGTAAGAATTCATTGTAAAAAATTATCGATTATCGGTAATTATCGTTTTTGTTTCCGATATTTATCGTTTAGTCAAAATGGATCGATAACCGATAAATTATCGATTATCGGTTATCATTCATAAGCCACCAAGCGCCTACAAAAACTTTGTTAGCAATTGTTCTGAGAACAAAACATGTCAACAATTGATGTACAGGCGTTTAAATGGTTTTTATTAATAACATTTTATAGGAGCTTCTTAGAGTTGTGGAAAATATATAATTGTTAAGGTAGCAACCAGGTAGTAAATATTTACATCAACAGCGCGGTTAATACAACGCTAAAACTATGAAAACTTGAAAGTGGTCAGCCAACCTGACGTCAGGTTGGCTGACCACTTTATTTCTTAGATAAGTTTCTTAACAAAAAGGTAGTAAATATTTACCTATAGGTAGTAAATAGTAGTGAATAGGTAATAAATAGTGCAGATGGTTTCAAGGACATATCTCGCTTGGTCCAGCCATCCTGACGCTGACGGATTTAAAAAAGAGCGGTCCATAAACAATAAGCACTGTTAGGTTGACCTTTCTTAGCCACGAATAACGTTTACCAAGGAAAATTCACCAATGTCCCTTAATGTCACAAACTTAGCTATAGTCTGTTTTTTTTTAACAAAAGAGTACCAAAAATATTTTTCTGCTTTTCTATTGGTCCACATAATCAGCATAAGTGTTATTATAGGTGTTAAAAGCGTTGGCTCCGCCTCGACTAATTTCCCATCTCAATGTCAATACCGGAAATGTGCATGAAAGAGAAGAGATATACTCAGTACTCGTTTGTTAAAAAAATAGACTATAACTAGCTAGTCTTTGCTCGCGTTTCATCCGTCTGAATGTCGGTTACAAAGGACGCATACGAAGTCGAGTACAAAGAAGATTAAAAGCAACCTATAGCCGTTTGTCCACCGACGCCGTCATCGTCACGTCAGCGAGAAAGTGATGACGGCGAGCCAAGTTTATTATGAGGTGACGTAACGTGCGATGGACACGCGGCTATAGTAAACTAGCTTTTCTTTTGTGGAATAATAGTTCCCGTTCCCGGAGGATTTTCGGAATGAAAACTATCTTATGTCCTTTCTCGGGACCCAGACTATATCTGTACCAAATTTCATTCAAATCGGTTTAGTGGTTTAGGCGTGAAGTAGAGACAGACAGACAGACGTACAGACAGAAAGACAGACAGACAGAGTTAGTTAAAATACTATTACGGATGTATATATCGCCACTTCAGCGCCGTCATCAAGGTGACGGCAGGTGGACGGCCTAAAGGTCATAGCTCATTGCAGCCACCCGGCAGCCACTCCGCACCGACTCGCCTCCTGCGGCTAGTATTCTTTATATTGACTTGTACGGACATGCGCTCACTATATCAACTCCGTAGCGTCACCGGATCGCCTCGGTTATAATAAGGCCAGTCGGTGCGGAGTGGCTGCCGGGTGGCTGTAATGAGCTATGACCTTAAGTATGTCCTTTCTTCAGGTTCTAGCTTAAGTTCATCTGAATCTGTTCCGTGGTTAAGCCGTAAAAGCAAAAGACAGTTAAGAAAAACCACTTTCGCATCTAAGATACAGTTGTTTCATTAGAGCCGCAAGGTCTCAGAAACTTTTGGTTCGTAATGAAAAATAATTTTAGGCTTTATAGCCAATTTATGGGAGGAGGCTATAGACTTATAACATGAGGCTAAAAGAAGTGAGAGCATGAAGTCTATAGCCTCAGTAGCCTCCTATCTACAGGAGCGAAGCAGTAACCAAATCTCCACGTGAATCCGCAGCAAACAACTACATAGTTTATTAATTTAGTATGGATTTTCTATTCGAAGTAAAAACTTCACTTTGACCTTTAATAGATAATAAGGTGTCATTGTTCTTGACCCTGTGGTATATCATTATTATAACGGTTTACGCCTTGGAACAGTATTGCCTATGCCTACGCCTTGGAAAAGTATTGTCTATGGCTAAGTACTGATACCACCTGTCGTTGTACACATATTACTAGTTAAACACTGAACACTTTTAGAATCCTAGACGAATGTTGACGTCATTATAAAATTGATGCTACCTACGCGTAAATGGCTCATTTATATAATCACTATTACGTTTGCTATGTATTGTGTGTTACACTGTAGGTCACGTAAAATAATTATCCTAATAATATAATATTTTTATAGCATTCAAAAGTTTATCAAAGGAAATTTTTAATTTATTCGTTTTTAATGTCCTCTAAAGTGCAGATTATGTTTTGACGGAACCACTGAAAAAATCATAAAAAATCATAAAATCATATTTATTTTGTAAATAGGTTATATCATAACACTTTTACAGGTCAAAATTTGTTTTTTTTTTATTTATTTGAAGCGAACGATGGGGCCGGTGTTTCGTAGCTGGACTGCTCTGAGAAGAAACATCCGTAACAAACTCAGAGATCAAAGTCTCTTTCAAAGTCCATACAATCGTATTGGTCAAAAATGTGCGAGAACCATGGAGGTTAATGTTTGAGGCACTCTCTTGATGAGAGAAGGACACAGATTTGAGTGGACCTGTCCAGTGCAAGCATTTGTCAGTAATCGTTTAGCTTAACTAAAAACTAAGGAGCCCAACGTCTTGACGAACAGTACCAAAGTTGGGTAACATTTGGGTAGGCCGCATTAAATACTCAAACCGTCAGACCCAATATATTAAAAAAGAAAAACAAAGAAAAAACCAACGACCTCCATAATCCTCACATTCACAAAAAAAAATGTCACGAAAACATATACATAATACTTTAAAAAGTACAATCAATGTCAAATAGAAATACATAAAAAAAAAGATTATATACTTTAAAAAGTACACATCAATGTCAAATAGAAATACATAAAAAAAAGATTATACACTTTAAAAAGTACAAATAAATGTCAAAATAATAATTAAATATCAAAGAGAAAAAGAAAAAAAAATGTACATAAAGTAAATAATAAATAATGGCCAATGTATTAATCGAAACAGCTCAATCTCAAGCATTTGAATCCTCAATGTAATCTTTAACAGAGTAAAAAGCTTTCTGACAAAGTTTACTTTTTATAAATAATTTAAATTTAGTAATGCTAAGTTCTTGAATTTGTCTGGGTAGTTTATTTTAAAAGCGTATACATTGACATTTAAACGAGCCACCTATTTTCTTAAACCTAGTTGAAAGAACTACGTATTTGTCCTTATTTCTTATATTTATATTATGGATATCATTGTATTTTTTAAACTGAAATATATAAAAGTATGTAGGATATTTTTTAATAAAGCCACGTACAAAATTAGTTCTTCCAAAAAAATATCATAAAAGCTTCATTCATATAAAACGACTTCGGGGGTTACCTAAGTTTAAAGAGCCAAGGTACCTTAAACTTTTGAAGGCGTCACTTTTCTAACAAATTGTTTTCATACTAAAGTAAACAGCAAAACATAATACTTGTTAAAGAAAATGTCGTCATAAGAAAGTGACGTCATTAAAAGTTGCGACTAATGACGTGTTATTATTGTGTACAAAATTTCCGCACAATTTCTAACAAACTTATTCAGACTCATTTACATAAAGCTAATCAGCTTTATATGTATGAGTCATTAGAAATTGAATATTATAGCAAAATAATAGTTGTTCCTGTAAAAGCTTTTCATTACAATACATTAAAATTCATTAGAATTCCATTACAATTTGCACACCCACTGTCATACAGTGTATCGTCTAGACTCTTACATTGATTTAAGTCAATGCTCCTATCTATGGTGTTTGTAGAATATTTTCTAATGAAAAATTAATAAATAATAAACTAGCTTTCCCTGCGCGTATGTTGGGGAGTAGGAAATCATCAAATGACTGCTCCCGTCCTTGGTGCGGCGGGAGAGCGTATCATACTTTTGGTTGGTTGGTTGGTTGCCCTTTATGTTCCGGGGTCACAGTAACTATTTTAAACATTGCGCAACCCCGGCAGGCTTTGGCCCTATTGGGCCCCTTCCTGTGCTGACTTCTTCTCTTTGAGGCGCGCGTGGAACACTAACGCGCCGTCGACGCGGTCTTGGTCCTAGCCGGGCGGCGAGCTACCCATCGCTCGCCATCCGCAGAACCGCGCCTACGGTGGCCGGTAGTCGTCTTGCGACTCTCGACGTCTTCGCCTGGGTCTTAGTCCGGGGCGAGAGGCTCGTCATTGCCTCTCGCGCGCCGCTTCCTTCACCAGCATAACTGCTTCGCAGAAGGAGGCGACGGCATCCCATTCCGTCTCGCCCCGCAGCATGGCCTGAACCAGCGCCGGGCGCGAGAGGTCACCGCCGCCGATCGCCTCTACGAGGACACGTCAATGGTCCGCCCATGCGCGGCGCACCTCCACCGTGTCCTCCAGGCGAAAAGAACGCTCTTTAAGTTTCATGTCTTCAAGACCAGCGGTTTAGGCTCTGCGCGTTATATTAACAATCAGTCAGTCAGTTTGCCATTTTATTTAATAGAAGATTACAATAAATTAACTGCAAACCATTTTATTTTCAGCCTTTTCCCTGCTTGGTCAGGGTCAGCTTCAGTCTAACCCAGTCCACCTGAATATTACTATTTTATAAGGAGTGACTGCCTTTCAGACAACTTAAAAACTATATTCAACTGAAACGCATAAGTTGATTTTCCAGAACACTGAATGCACTGCGAGGAGATTCTTTCAATGGGCAGGTTTCTTTTTTTTTCGAGGAGTGTGAAATCATCAAATGACTGCTCCCGTCCTGGGCGGGGCGGAAGGGCGTGTCAGAGTTTTACTGACTAAAACCCACTCATGTTCCTTCAGTTGCCCTTTATGTTTCGGGGTCACGGTAACTATTATAAACATTCCGCAACCCATGGCCAGATTACTTTCTTCTCATACTGTCCTTATAAAAAGAATATACTTGGGGTCGGCACAACACATTTTCTTTTTTCGTGTCATCCTGTTTATCGTAAAGTTCATACTGTCCTAACTCCTTCTATCAGTCTTGTCAAGTCCCTCTTTTAATACATACAATCCATTTTTCTTTGGCCTTTTTACATCCAACTCCCCCTCCATCCCTCCAGCTTTCAGATCACAAATTATTTTGTGATTTAAGCAACGATTGGCCGACAGTTCCACATAAAAATGTCAGCCATATTATGGTAAAAACCGGCGCTTACTCAGAAAAAATCTACATGAATGACTAACAAAGTAACAGCTAAAACTACGCAATTTCCTCTTTTCCACTTAAAGTGAAGATTAAAAGCATGAGTAACAAGGTGTACGCAAGTTTCCTCAGCTCCCGAAGTAATGATTCACTGTAAATGGGGTGGAACACGCAATGTGGCTACATCCTTAGAAAGCTTTACACTTTGTAACGTGTAATCAAGCACCTTTAATATTACACTCACACTTTGACATACTGATTTCTTTGAATTATTAAATTAATCGGAGCCTAAAGTGGTGCGGTGATTTCTTTTTATTGAGTCGTGGAAAATTTTCAGAAATGTATATTACTTAATTACCTAAACATGTATTTAAACTTGAACTGGTAATTCGTCGTAGAATACAAGAATGAAGTCTTAGGGAATATTTTAACAGAGCTTTCACACTTAACAAATTATTTATTTTGCCCGGATTGTAACCAAGTTTGCGAACAACAAATTAGTGTGACATTAATTTTTAGTCGTTATAAATTACAAGTAGTTATATACTTGGATATTATAAACAACCAACAACAAACGCTTGACAAAGAGTCACATTAATTTTATGTTGATTATCGTTCCAGAGTAATCGAACACCATCCAAATAAATATCCATTAACTCTAATGTCCCACCAACAACATTACAAAGACGAAAATAGACCCAAACATTTTAATCTAAATCGCACAAATGACGTACACTTTTAGCAATTATTTTCACTGTATCTACATAAAAACAAATTAGACCATTTAGACTAACTGTAACTTCACTAACTCTTTCCATTCAAGAGTTAATGGTGTATTGATACGTGAAACCTTGATCCAAATTGTGTCTGCTAATGATGCTTCCTTTTCATTCATGATATCGAAATTTTTGATGAAATGTACCTCGAGGTTCATAAAAGGTGGCTATTGATTTTTCTGATAATGTCCAAGGCCAGGAAGTTATGTAACATATCTCTGAAGAACACTTGGACTAGTGGTTGCATTGAGGCTTTTTCACTTTCTTTCACCGATATTTCTATATTTTGTGTACAGGCCATCAGCTACCCTGATTTCATCACCATCTTAGCAAGCAAAAACACTTGTTAGGTGTTGAAAAATAGCCTTTTAACCATTTACAAAATAAATGGTTTTTATGGAATTCGGAAGTCTTTCAAGTTGGCGGGCATTGGATGCCTGGCACTCTTTTAGAGTGGCTACTTTGACCAGGCTGAGATTCGCAAAAGTGTAGAGACTGAAAACTGATCATAATACCTGTGCCATTACGTCTAATTTAGCACTAACAGATTCTGCACCAACTTTATCCTATCATATTCTGGATGGCACATCACTCTAGCCTCTGGTATGATAATGGGTGGCTGAGAGCACGAGCAGTGATAATGAAGCCTTCGTTCTCCTTCTTCACAAGTCAATTCTGCATTGACAGCACATCCTAAGCTCAGTTCACCTTTATCAACACAATTTTTTTCAGGCACGGCTAGGGGCGGGTAGCATTGTTACTCAAGGGCACTAGGTGATAATAATGATATACAAATTAACTAAACACCCACTCTTTGACATGAAACATCTAAAGAAAATAAAGCCATGAATCACTAAAATTGCGAAATTGCCCTTTTCCACGAGCCAATAATTTGTTATTACAATTACCACCGAATCAATGAACTACGCCTAGTCTAAATTACTCATTTCTAACAAATCAGTGTATTTACCTTCAAATAACATCAACCCTATAACAAATAATAGATGGATGTTAATAATACTACTGACCTTATGAAGGCATCGTATCGTAATTAATCAATTTGTATCATTCGTAACAAGTCATAAGTCGGTTTGAATCATTTATTATAAGCTATTACTTTCTCTTGCATGACCACCAATAAGGCTTTAGCCTTGACTGTGAACTCAAGGGATTTTTGACGTCATAGAACCTGGACAGCAAATGTGACGTTTTCAATTCATATATACTTTCTAAAGTTTCGGAAAACACGTAAAGTCGTTGGTCCCGGTTGTCATTCGCAGAAGTTTGGCAGTCGTAACGGGTAGTCACTGGTTAGAAAGTCTGACCAGTCTAAGCAAGGGGTATCAAGTCGCCTAGTGGCTGGGTTGTGGAGGTCTGACAGGCCCATAAAACACTAATACTCAGCTAAATCCAGTTAGGTTGGAAGCCAACATGATTGGGAAAATGCTAAGGAGATGATGAGAACCTGGACAGTATTATAATTGGTTTACTTTATCGGTTTATCCAAAACAAAACAAGTTAATAATTCATCACTGCACACGACAAGTGAGCAATTTATCAATTCACTCATGGCTCCATTACCGCCAAATGCCCAGCATTGATTGGAACGACAGCTGTAATGTACGTAACTATATGTATATCGTAATCTAGTATTTACTATATTTCATGCTGTTGAGCATTGACATTGGCAGCAACATTGACAGCGAAGCTATAAGGCCCGAGTCACACCGGAATGGCAGCGGCCGGCAGCGACGCGGCGAGCACTTTCCGTGTGAAATAATTTTAAACTTTAACTACATAGGTACTTTAAAGACTAGTATCGCTTGAAAAGCTTGAAAAGGTCGCGAGGCCGCCAGCGGCCGCCAGTGGCTGCCAGCGGCCGTCCGGGCGCCGCCAGCGGCCGCGCGCCTTTCGTTTCTAGCGACGCTGGCGGCCTCGCGGCGCCGCGGGCGGCCGCTGCCGGCCGCTGCCATTCCGGTGTGCGTTTTCCCTAAGATAGAAATAAAGGACTATTCTTTATAATCTGTTACTATTCTTCTTATATCAACAGAGTTTATCTCGTTACTCTATCTACGTTATAACCTTTTAAAATAAGGTTGTATATAACTAGACGCGACAGTGTCTTCAGTTCACTACCCAACACTGAACTTCAATATACAAAATGACCTTGACTTGAGTACCACCGAACTGAAATCTAATCGACAATAAGCTCCTATTATACAAGTACTTAGAAACGGCTATAGCACGCCCAATCAAAGTTAAATGAGGAGCGAAGCCCTCATTAATATAGCCAGCGGTCAATAGAATAGCCCTTGGCATTTAGTCTGTAATAGTCTGTGGCGCAACACCTGTCAATCACAGACAAACTATTTGAATATTCAACTACCTAGGGTAAAGCATTTCTGGGAATCTTTGGTGTATTCCTTAATGGCACGCCATGCTTTTATTTTGGTGGAATTAATTAATGATATGGAAAGTGTTTTATTATTTATTGGCAAATAAGAATTGGTTTCTGTAAACGAACTTATAGTTTAGGTTTTTTTCTCCATTCGATCGTCGATACAAGTTAGATTAGGTGTTTCTTAAACTAGCGGTTTTTAGCTTAATATAAACGCCTGTATTGTTATGTGTTGTTTCTAAGTACCTATTTTATGGGAGAGAAGACAACCTCAAAATAATGATTAATATAAAGTTTAATACTCTGTTCGTACATAAACAGAGGCGAATAAACGTATTAAATAACCGGCACTAAAGTACATTAGATGCATAGTTAGTCCCTTACTTTAAAAAAATGTTAAACCGCTGGTAAATCGATAATTAACTGAAATACCAGCCAAGTACATCCAATTTTAGGATTCTGAAACGATTCACCCACAGTCGATTGTTCCATTAACGGTTAGGCAACAGAATCTTTTAACCATTAACTTTTCACCTAAAGAACGTTTGGCCCATGAACTGTTCGCCAACAGAACGATTCGTCAGTGAATGTTTAACCAACAGAATCTTTTGACAGAGAACGTTTCGCCCATGAACTTTTTGCTAACATGCTAAGAGTATAAGCGTAGCGCTTAACTGAGGAGGTTATGCATGGCCAAGGGTGGGCGGGGTTGACGGAGCCCTACTTCTGGGTGGTTTATAAAGAAACTAGCCTTTGCCCGCTGCTTCACTCGCGTTAGAAAGAGACGAAAAGTAGCCTATGTTACTCTCCATCGCTTCAACTATCTCCACTTAAAAAATCACTTCAATTCGTCGCTCCGTTTTGCCGTGAAAGAAAGCCAAACATACAGACAGACAGACACACTTTCCCATTTATAATATTAGTATGGATAACCAGTTTATAAAGAAGTAACCAATAACCAGTTCTAACCTAACCTATCCGGGTCTGGGTGCCCTAAAGTCCAGATTGCAACCAGTTTCACCCGGTAACCATAGTTGAGGTTGGCAGCTGTATAGGAAAAAGTTGATGGGCGAAACGTTCTCTGTCAAAAGATTCTGTTGGCTAAACATTCACTGACGTATCGTTCTGTTGGCGAACAGTTCATGGGCCAAACGTTCTTTGGGTGAAAAGTTAATGGTTAAAAAATTCTGTTGCCTAACCGTTCATGGAACAATCGACTGTGGGTGAATCGTTTCAGAATCCAATTTTAGTTGGGAAATGATCAACGGACAGACAGACACACGAATTATCCTGTAAGGATCCGTTTTCATTTGGACATAGAAATGGAAATTTAATAGTCATCTTGTATTTAGTACCACAAAAACCTTAGAACATCAAATATAATAAAGAAAATCAACATCAATCTAATGCCTACCTTTTAAAAACTGTTAATTTAATACTACCCACAATTTTTAAACCCAACCGTCACCTCTAGGTAATCCATCATGGCGGCTATGGCGTGTGACTCTGATTACCACGCAACGGAAACACTCGGACCACACATTTCCTTACCGCTATGGGAAAATTACCGTAAATTAAATTCGATACAGTCGTGATTGTATGGTAATGTAATTCAGAAATAAATCATAAAGAAACACACTGTTTTTTTTTTTTTTTCATTGTTTTACATCGGGATGACTAAATAAATGTAAAGAATTTGAAATCTTCAAGTTTAGATTATCAAATATTTGACTTCAATGCTTTTTAAGTAGGACGAAGCGAGAAAAACTCGCTGAGGTACAAGTTTATGACTATTCATCATCATAATCATCAGCCGATAGACGTCCACTGCTGGACAAGGGCCTCCCCCAAAGATTTCCACATGACATCGCTCCTGCGCCACCCGCACCCATCGGGAGGAGGAGATACTTGTTATCGTGCCCTATGTTGTCATAAAATATGGGGTTATTTTGATAGCAAAGTTTGAGCCAAGTCGATACACCGAGAAGATTGAAAACGTCATACTTATAACAAACTATCATGAGTTTTAACGTTTTCTAATCTTATCAAATTACCTGAGAATTGACTGAGAATTGGTATTGTCACCATGATATAACATAATCGATTAGCCCACTAACAGAACTATCACTGTTTATGCATAAAAAATGGGAAAATTGTGACATGAAAGAAAAGATAATAGGTTATACAGAAAATTGTTCCTTATAATGTAGACTGTAAATACTGGAAATCGAGGTCAACTGAAGTTTAAACAAACTATGCCTGCATATTACTGGTCATAAAATACCAATTTTCTATGATCATAGCGAACAAATTTGTTTGTCTAACTTTTTAATGGAAGTAGCCACAGTGTCTGTAGGAAAAAAACTGGCCAAGAGCAAGTCGGACACACACATGATGGGTTTCGTACCGTTATCGGCAAAAACACACGTCTGTTAATTTCAGTTTTTGTTGTTTAGTGGCAACAGACATATAATGGTACCAACATAGTTACATTAGTTACACAGTTTAAATCACAGATATTGATGCCCATTCTCTTGTTCAAAGTGCATCTTTCTCTTTCCATTTCATTAAGTAAAGGACAGAAGATAAAAATATAAAAGAATATATAGTTTAGTGCTGTTAAATTTTAAGTGACCATGTTTTTAATCGCGTTTAAATAAATATCTATACTAAGGATTATAATTATTATTTTGACAGGACTGAACTAATAATTTACCTTCGGTCCTTTTCCTAATGAAATAGAAAGAAAAAGAAACACTAAAAAATTGTTTAGTTTGTGAATAAAGGACCAATATCTGTGAAAAACAACTACTGTGTAACTATGACAGTTCATGAGATACAGCCTGGTGACAGACAGACAGACAGACAGTCGGACAGCGGAGTCTTAGTAATAGGGTCTCGTTTTACCCTTTGGGTACGGAACCCAAAAACAAATGAGGTTGTAATTGGAGTTACTTTGCTTTAGCGGCAAAATAAAAGAATTCAAAGGCAAGCCATTCCTAAAGCTATTTAAGCCTTCCGTAATTACGTCCTACGAATATCATGACAAAAAATTGAAAAAAATTTTTTTTTTTTTTTATTTCTATTTAAGAATTTCTCCTGTATTGTGTTTATTCCTCCACATACAACAAACTTGAAACACAGAGGGATCGGATGGCGAGCGATGGGTAGCTCGCCGCCCGGCTAGAGGACCAGTACCGCGTCGACCGACGCCGACGGCGCGTTAGTGTTCCACGCGCGCCTCAAAGAGAAGAAGTCAGCACTGGAAGGGGCCCAACAGGGCCACGCCTGCCGGGGTTGCGAAATGTTATAATAGTTACCGTGACCCTGGAACATAAAGGGCAATCGAAGGAACATGAGTGGGTTTTAGTCAGTAAAAGTCTGACATGCCCTCCCGCCGGACTCAGGACGGGAGCAGTCATTTGATGATTTCCATTAACCAAAAAAAAAAACACAGAGGGATGAGGTGCAGAGAAGTCTCGTAAATAACCAATTTAACATTGTATTGCTCTAGATCTAAGCGTTGGAATATTAAAATAATGCAAGCCGATTGGCTACACTCCTCTTCTCTCCGATTTGGCGGAGACTGGCCCTTAGACTCTGCGTCAAACGTGCCTTCAATTTTATAGCCAAAATTGAAATAATATTTTTTTTAATTAGTATTTAAATGATCATTAAACATTTTTTTTGTAGACTAATGCTCAGTGTTTTAATACTATAGATTGTTATGAACGATGTCATGAAGTTTTAAATTACCTTCTCGTCCTTTGTCACGGAATGTCATTACGTTGACCCCCTCCCCCCAAACTTGTTATGCAATGTATGGATGGACCCTATGATAGCATTTCTATCAATATATCTGTATGTCAGTCAAAACAAGCAGAGTCAGAACTATATTGTGACATCTATTTCTTAATATTATAGATTCTTTTATATGCGCGACCACGAATCGTGTTTTTTGATATTATATGCAATTTTGCTTTCATTTTTCCATTTCTCATTTGTTTAAATATTGAGAAACTTTGGACTCAGTCTCACACTACCAAGTGCCCAAAGCTAATGTCTGCTTTTCTGGTTTCCTCCCTTCTTGACAATAGCATCTTGTCAGATAGGGATGAAATACGGGAGTCTTGTCTTAGGATGAGATAGCTCACAATCACATATCCATATAACCTGGTTCATTAGAGAAAGGAATCTAAAATGGCGGCGCTTATCATGTTCTCTCGCTCGCACACCAGTGCCGTGCTTCTTTTAATTTTATATGCAGACTATACTATCTGTCAACGCAAGTACATGCCGCCATTTAAGATTCCTTTCTTTAATGATCCGGCTATACTAATCAATATTGATACTAATATTATAAATGTGAAAGTGTGTCTGTTTGTCCGTCTTTCACAGCAAAACTACTAAACTGATTTAAATGAAATTTGGTACAGAGATAGTCCAAAGCTTGAGAAAGGACATAGGATTGTTTTTATCCCAAAAATCCTACGGAAACGGGAACTACGCAGGTAAAACCGCGGGGGACAGCTAGTTTCAAATAATCCTAATGGCGACCTTTTCCCTACCTTCCTGCTATGTAATAAATATGTTAAATACTAGATATATAATTTCAGCGGCAGCAGTAGAGCCGGCAGTTTGGACCGCATCAGCACCCGTGGCTCCAGCACCACTCTCAACTCCGATGAGGACAATATCAACGTAGTTGTGAGGTAAGTAGGACCTCATACCATTAGAGCTCTCTCTCCATTTTTCTTGAAGGAAAAATAATCTATCTTAACGAGTTACGGTAGTTTTCTTCCAGGGCCCATTGAAACTTTCCACCCTGTCAAATTTAAGGAAGGTTCATATCTGACGGAACATGCGTAGAGTAATATCGGTTGCGTAGCGTCAGAACAGACAAATGTATAGAAAAACACTTGACCGTTCACACTCAACCGATGATTCGTTAATTCAAATATACGCGATCGATGATACGCGCGACGCATTTTACGTCATATATGAACCTTCCCTTAATTGCATATACGTAGCCGGCGACGTCGCCATGGTGTCTTAATAAGGCAGTGCTCTTAAGTAGACTTTGACTGTACTTACTTCTCCAGTATAGAGAGGATCACCCAGCAACCAAATTCATAACATGAATTTTGCTTCGTAAACGTTTAAGCAATCACATTTTACATCTTTGAGTTACATCCAAGGATGTTAAATGTGAATGCTTAAATGTTTGGCATAATGGAGTTTTTTAATTACCTATTATTTAAATTAAAAAACGGAAATTGATATTTAACAAGCTCTTTAACCCAAATCCGGGCAAATTGCGATCAAATTCTAATGTATGGTCTTAATTAACTAAAAGCAGGAACATTTAAAATCTGGGCGATAACGGAATAAAACAGTATTTTTTTTCACATATTATAAAAGACTTAGATAGTAATAATATCCTTCGTCAGTAACTCTGAGAAACTCGGACGCCCATAACAATTGCAGAACAACTGAAAGGATTTCCACAGGAAAAAATAGTTTTAATGTAGCGTGGTGTCGCTTTACCTACAAAGTTAAGTCTTTGTTGTCTATTGTTTCGAAACGCTAGACTTCTTATTTTTTTTTTAACTTAAAGTTTTTGGTTTTGAAATACTAAGTTTAGATATGAAAGCTACTTATCTATAATATGTATGTATTTATAAATTATATAAGTATGCATAGTACAAGCTCTGCTTAGTTTGGGATCAGATAACCGGGTGTGAGTTGTCCCAGGATATTTATTATTATTATTTATTATATGTCCTGATTTACAAAGATACTCGTATGATGCGATATTGTTATATTAAAATGTTATAATTTAGTACGAATAGTTCCTACATCATCATGAGAAACCTGAATTCATAATTCATGTAAGCCTGAAATCGTCAATCTCCCTTCAGCAAGCATAGTGGTCAATGCTCATGCCTTAATATCTCTATGTGAAGAGGCCTTTACTATGCGGCGGTTGTAGTCGCAAACTGATGTTATAATTATATTAGTAAGAGTACAAGCTAATAGGGGCTAGTTAGTTTATAGGCAATAAACTTACCAGTACTGTATCACACACAATGTTAACTATGGGGCTGGAACAATGTAGTGTTTTATATCTATTGCCTCAGCACCCTACCACGGAATTACTTTAAAAGTGACCAACTGGACTCGTTTTATGATTAAAATACCAATACCTATAGCTTTTTATAGTTTTACACGCCGTTCCACGTAAACGAAGCCACCGGTACAGTTAGTTAAATATAATAAAATACCAAGAGTGATGATTCCAAGCTTTGATAATAATCAAAACTGTTTAATGCATCATGCTTTATCAAATACCTAATAACTATGTAAGCTCCATATAATGTGTAATTAGAGTCGATTTAAAAAATGTCAAAGCAGCTAATAATTGCCAACTAAACAGCGAAACAGTGTTATCTATCGACTGGTTTACTCAAACACACTGTAGGCACCATTTCGGTTGTTGACACGCTGTTTTGAGTGTGAAAGGAATCGATATTCATTCAAATGACACCTTGGCAATGTGAAACGAAACAATAGCACTATGTGTTAATAGCAGAGACATTATTATTATATTTAAAAATATGTCTTGTGGTTTAATTGGTCTACTTTTGTAAATGATAATAAGTATCTTAGGGAGTGAGATGTCCATGATATGAAATGAGGCAGTCTGTACTTTAGTAACTAGACAACTGATATAATACATAAGTATATAATTTATAAACACAATACATTGTCAATGCCAATTTTAAATAAATTACACCCAAACACAAAACAAACATTTGTCCTGACGGCTGGGAATCGAAGCTAAGACCTCCCCAGCTTAGCAGTTAGGGTCATTAACGACTAGATCAAGAGGCCAGATAGCCAGAAGCCAACCAGAATAAGTATATGATGTTATTGATTTGGAGATGTCAAAGACTCCCCAACTGAAAATGTTCCAAAATTCTTCCTATAAACCATACTGGACTTTTAGCTATAAAGGTCAAGAATCTAAACTTCAGATTTCCTTACTGTGTGAATGATTTTCAAGACATTTGATGTAAAATAAACGTAGAAACAAAAGAAAAATCATATATTGCTTCCGCTAACTGTTTTACATAACTGCACTCAGGTATGCAACCGCAGACAGCTGCGAACCTATATTACTGTTTCTATGCGGACAGACAAGGCTCGAACATCAATGAGCGACAATGCCAGCTCAAGGTGGATTAGCGATTTCGGACTAATATCACAGATTAATAAATAGTTACTACGTAACAGATACTTCACTCCAATACAAAAACGAAAAAACCTACGCTATAATAGCCTACAAAATCATAATAATAATACCAGCTGTTTGCAGCGAGGAGAAATGTACAATAAGCACGCACAAAGAGAGTTGAGATTCTTTTGCCCGCCGCGCGACTAACGTGTGTGCGTGGCGTCCAACAAATCTGCTAGGGTTATACGTATGATGATAATGGTAATAAAACGAATGTTTTAGAAAAATAATATTTTTTTCACTTGTTGATCAAATATTTTTTCTTTTAATAAAATGACTGATGCATATTTTTCGTTCCTTGAATTCCCGATTATTATATTTTAGTGTCGAAAATATCCAAAACCGCGTGAATAATTATAATAAATATTCAAAAGGGAAACAGGAGAATTGGGAAACAGGGGAATTGCACAATAATCACGCAAAAATTACGTGGTTTCGGCATTTTGATAGTCAGCAGCGCTATACGCGTGACGCGCGAGCACTCAGGCGGGCGCGCGACAGCCCGGTGTTCGTTGTATCGTCGACGATACGCGAAGCGGTAGGCATAAAACGCGTGGCCTTGAGCGAGTGACGGACGCCTGCTAATATTCATTACAAATCAAGGCATCTTACAGTTTTTGGAAAAATAACTGATTCTGAAAAATGTAATTAGCATCATAGATAGAATCATAGGATGCTAATTAATCATAAGATTCTATGACAAACGAAATACCTTAACTTTGGAACCCCCTACACCTGTGTTAGTGGAAGTATCTACCTCAAAACTAAATCTATTTAATGATTAATAGAAAAACAGGTGTGCTGAACTCATTGGAAAATATTTTTACTAAATAAAACAATGTAGAAAACAAACAAACCACAGCCATCAAACGTCCTTGAATATTTTCTCACAATCAGTTTCAATTTGAAAGGACGGCTCCACCCCTGATTGATCGATGTTCTCGAACTTTATAACTAATGTACAACACTCGTTCAAGATCCAAGATTTCGGGTGTTAATCATTGGTTTCCCTACAAATATTGCCGTAATTTTCATTGGAGCTATGTCTTTTTAATGTTCTAGCCATTAGTTTCAGTTTTTGTATGTTTGATTTGTGATCATCATCAGTTAAGTTTGCTTTACGTCGATTTGGGGTCGTTTATAATCGTTCTTTGGATAAAAATGGGGTCACGTAGCGTTATACATTTTTTTATTTAAGAGTACTTATGCTACTTAAGATCTTTAGACTAAAACTTAATACTAAGAACCTTATTACCTATACTACACTACACACTTTAAAATAAATCTCAAGGCGCTCCTAAACGGGCAACATAATTGCTGCAATTTTATTGCAGCAATTTTTTGAGCATGGCCCGGCAACTCCGGCAATATTGCCGGTGTTGCTCGGCCATATATTGCAGCAGTTTTTTTTCATACAATAAGTGTTGCCCGGCAATACCGGCAATATTGCAGAGAGTTCGGAAACATTGCCGGGCAATGCCGGCAATGTATTGCAGCAACACAATTGCAGTAAAAAATTGCCCGTTTAGGAGCACCTTCAGCCTAATATTGTCTCAATGCAGTCACCTCGCGTACTCAAGGCGGATTAGCAATTTTAGACTTACATCCAAAGGAGTTAAAAATTTTGAGAAATCCTACACTTAACTCCTTTGGTGTCATTGATGAGCTAGATAATCTTAAAAGGAATATGTTCCATATGAATTGAAAAAATGTAACATTGTTAAGGCGCTCCTAAACGGGCAACATAATTGCTGCAATTTTATTGCAGCAATTTTTTGAGCATGGCCCGGCAACTCCGGCAATATTGCCGGTGTTGCTCGGCCATATATTGCAGCAATTTTTTCATTTACACTACAGTTATAGTTTGGCTGCCTGTATTATAAACTCCAAACAAGGGAAATCTTTGATTATGTCTTTAAATCAAGATGGCGGCTGAGAGATTTTTTGATATGCGCCTTGGCCTCACGTTTTGTGGTTTTCGGAGGCGCTGAAGCCGAAAATGAGGTCCATTTAAAAACCAAGATTGTGGTTAAATGTTTTCAAAATATTGGTCATGGGTATCGTTTCCGTGGTTTTCGGGGACATTGATGCTGAAAAGGAGGTGTATTTCAGAATCCAAGATGGCGACAATTTTTTTTTCAAAATATCGGTCATGGGTATCGTTTTCGTGGTTTTCGGGGACATTGATGCCGAAAAGGAGGTTTATTTCAGAATCCAAGATGGCGACTATTTTTTTTTCAAAATATCGGTCATGCATGGGTATCGTTTCCGTGGTTTTCGGGGACACTGATGTCGAAAATGAGGTTCATTTCAGAATCCAAGATGGCGACTATTTTTTTTTTCAAAATATCGGTCATGTGTATCGTTTCCGTGGTTTTCGGGGACACTGATGCCGAAAATGAGGTTCATTTCAGAATCCAAGATGGCGACTATTTTTTTTTTCAAAATATCGGTCATGGGTATCGTTTCCGTGGTTTTCGGGGACACTGATGCCGAAAATGAGGTTTCATTTCAGAATCCAAGACGGCGACTATTTTTTTTTTCAAAATATCGGTCATGGGTATCGTTTCCGTGGTTTTCGAGGACACTGATACCAAAAATGAGGTTCATTTAAGAATCCAAGATGGCGACAATTTTTTTTTCAAAATATCGGTCATGGGTATCCTTTCCTTGTTTTTCGGGGACACTGATGCCGAAAATGAGGTCCATTTCAAAATTCAAGATAGTGGCAATTTTTTTTTTTTTTTTTGGTGAGTGGGAAAGATCCAATGACTGCTCCCGTCCTGGGTGCGACGGGAGGGCGTGTCAGACTCTTACTGACTAAAACCCACTCATGTTCCTTCGATTGCCCTTTATGTTCCAGGGTCACGGTAACCACTATAAACATTCCGCAACAGATAGTGGCAATGAAGGTCTTTGTATTATCGTAGTTTTTCGTGGCACTGTTATCAAAAACTTCTATAGCTAACTCTGGTTGGAGTAAAAACTTTACCTACTTATACATTTTCTATAAACATGTTAATTACGATTTCAATCTTTTCAGCAGTGCAATTCCCTAAGAATTCTTTCAAGCCCATTAATACTTTCTACCCCGTATATAGTGAAACTAATTAAATACATGTTTTTAAGTTATTTTACATCATTCCATTTACTAATATTTATAAAAAACTTATTTTAGACCAAGCATAGTTGAAATACTGCAATGCTAATTTGTAAGATCTCGCTTCAGTTCTCACTTCTGAATCCGCGGTGAAAACTGTATTAGGTATTCTATAACCCAATGAAAACTATGCTAGCGCCACTCAATGAGAACGTGGGTGAATTTTTAAGTGAAAAGTTGTCCAATTTGACATTGAATACCTAATATTTTTTACTTCAGGTGAGTTATGAAATGAAATCGGGAATGAGATCGAAATCGTATTCGCACGTAATTTCTTATGGAATTGCACTGCTGAAAAGATTGAAATTGTAATTAACATGTTTATAGAAAACGTATAGGAAGAGTTTTTACTCCAACCAGAGTTAGTTATAGAAGTTTTTGATAACAGTGCCACGAAAAACTACGTTAATACAAAGACCTTCATTGCCTCAATCTTGAATTTTGAAATGGACCTCATTTTCGGCATCCGTGTCCCCGATAACCACGGAATCGATACCCATAACCGAAATTTTGAAAAAATGTTAGCCGTCATCTTGGTTTTTGAAATGAACATCATTTTCACCTGAATTTTTCAGATGTTAACAAGCTGCCGGAGTGTGCTGAGGGAGTTCAGCCGTTTTCAGAGAAAAATAAAGGTCCTATTACTTGTACTACCTGCCTCTCCGGGAAACAGACTAGATTGCCCTTCAGCAACATTGGTTCAAGAGCATCACAACCACTGCAGCTGGTCCACACCGATTTATGTGGACCAATGGAGCAAGAATCTTTGGGAAGTATGAAATATTTTATTACTTTTATAGATGATTATACAAGGCGAGTTCATGTCTATTTTTTGAAAAGTAAGTTGAATGTTGTAGAAGTTTTCAAAGATTATAAAAACAGAGTAGAGAATGAACAAGAGAAAAAAATAAAAGTAATTCGTTCTGATAATGGAAAAGAATACAGCAATAAAGAATTTGAAAACTTCTTGAACAAACATGGGATTGAACATCAAACAAGTGCTCCGTCTCCGTACTCACCCCAGCAGAATGGTCTTGCCGAGCGAATGAGCAGGACACTGGTGGAAAGAGCTAAATGTATGTTGTTTGATGCTCAGCTTGCAAAACAGTTCAGGGCAGAGGCTGTTGCAACGGCAGCATATATAATTAACAAATCGCCTACATACAAAGTCTATTAATGGTAAAAGTCCTATGGAGATGTGGACTGCAATCCCGAGATACAGTCAGTCGAAGAAACCTGTAAAGAAGAGTTGGAGGAAAGCACAGATCATTCTACTGGTGAGTCATCTGAGGACTACCAGTCTGGAGAGAATGATGTTGCTCCGAGAAAAGGTACTGACTATAATGAGACATAATGCTCCAGTTGTAAGATATACATCTGTAGTTAAAAGGAGAATGCAGTATACAAGACCTGGGTGAAATGAAGAATTGTATCGGCATAAACATAATAGGAATAGAGAGGCGGATATGATTATGTTAAGTCAAGAAAAATATATTAACTTAGTATTGGACCGTTTCAATATGTCTAAATGCATACCAGTTAGTACTCATAGAGAGGTGAATGCAAAATTTGAGAATAATCCTGAAGATGGAAATAAAAATATCCCACACAGAGAAGTAGTGGGATGTCTGACATATCTGGCACAAGTCACAAGACCTGATATTACCTATGCAGTTAACAAGTTGATTCAGTACTATAATAATCCAGGAAATCAACACTGGCTTGGAGTAAAGAGGATTATGAGGTATCTTCAAGGAACCAAGAACTTAAAGCTATGCTATGTCAAAGATGAATCAAAGGATATAACTGGATACTGTGATGCTGACTGGGCGAGTGACCCAGTAGATAGACGATCGTGCACTTATATTTTTCTGTTTCAGAATGATTGTTTATCTTGGAATTTGTGTAAACAACAAACTGTGGCACTCTCTACGGCGGAGGCCGAATATATGGCAATGGCTGCGGCGACCCAGGAGGCCTTGTGGCTGCGGCAACTGCAGACCGAGCTCAGTCAAGGCGGGGAGAGCCTGCTACTGATCTACAGTGATAATCAGAGTGCAATAAGATTGGCTTCAGCGGACTGTTATAAGCCAAAAACTAAACATACAGATATTCGTTTACATTTTCTAAGGGAAAACATTGTTAATTCTAAAGTTAAATTTGAATTTGTAAATGGTTGTAACATATATGGTAGCTGATATCTTGACTAAAGGTACTACTTTTGAGAAACATTTGTTCTGTATCAGTAAAATGGGTTTGCGTTCTGAGGGGAGTGTTGGCAAATGAGAACGCGACCAATTTATTATATATTGTATCTGTGGTAATTCTGTCTGTAGCTTTTGTTTTTTCATTCTTGGTGTAACCTCCGTTTGTAAAACATTTACAATATACGTTTGTGCATTTTTCTTATAATAATCGTTTATTTATTATTTCTACCTAATTATCAACACCAGTGTCTCCGAAAACCACGGAAACGATACTCATGACCGATATTTTGAAAAAAAATATAGTCGCCATCTTGGATTCTGAAATAAACCTCATTTTCGGCATCAGTGTCCCCGAAACCCACGGAAACGATACCCATGAACGATATTTTGCAAAAAAATGTTAGTCGCCTTCTTGGATTATGAAATTACCCTTACTTTCGGCATCAGTGTCCCCGAAAACCACGGAAACGATACCCATGACCGCTATTTTGAAAAAAAAATAGTTGCCATCTTGGATTCTGAAATAAACCTCATTTTCGGCATCAGTGTCCCCGAAACCCACGGAAACGATACCCATGACCGATATTTTGTAAAAAATGTTAGCCGCCATCTTGGATTCTGAAATGACCCTTATTTTCGGCATCAGTGTCCCCGAAAACCACGGAAACGATACCCATGACCGATATTTTGTAAAAAATGTTAGTCGCCATTTTGGATTCTGAAATTACCCTTATTTTCGGCATCAGTGTCCCCGAAAACCACGGAAACGATACCCATGACCGATATTTTGAAAAAAAATAGTTGCCATCTTGGATTCTGAAATAAACCTCATTTTCGGCATCAGTGTCCCCGAAACCCACGGAAACGATACCCATGACCGATATTTTGCAAAAAAAATGTTAGTCGCCATCTTGGATTCTGAAATGACCCTTATTTTCGGCATCAGTATCCCCGAAAACTACGGAAACGATACCCATGACCGATATTTTGTAAAAAATGTTAGTCGCCATCTTGGATTCTGAAATGACCCTTATTTTCGGCATCAGTGTCCCCGAAAACCACGGAAACGATACCCATGACCGATATTTTGTAAAAAATGTTAGCCGCCATCTTAGATTCTGAAATGACCCTTATTTTCGGCATCAGTGTCCCCAGAAACCTCGGATACGATACCCATGACCAATATTTTGAAAACATTTAGCCACAATCTTGGGTTTTGAATGGACCTCATTTTCTGCTTCAGCGCCTCCGAAAACCACAAAACGTGTGGCCAAGGCGCAGATCAAAAAATCTCTCGGACGCCATCTTGGGTGACATTGGGTGACGTATATTTAGAAAGGACATTGCTACGCGTCCGTACATTGTTGGCCTAAGAACCGACAGGGAGGTGTTTTAACATTTTGAGTTCTAAATGATATATATATTCGATTGAAACTAAATTAAAACTACGGACACTTGAGACTTCTAAAAGCCATCAAAAATACTTTCGGATTTTGAGGTTATAATTATGCCATTACAAACATACATCATAGATTAAAACAACATGTTTTGCTTCACAAAATGTTTATTTAATAACAACATCATGTCACATCCCAGGTATCATATATATGTTCGACCAATATAATTGCAGTGGCAGTAGTCTTTCCAAGACAATGTTCATTATATTCACATGGCATCAGTCTATCCTCAATGCAATTACTGAGAGCGTGCACGATGTGGTGGCAATGTAACGCAGAGCACATTCTTCACCAAAGTGACTTACATTTGGTGTTCTTCCTATATTCTTGGCTTCCGACAAAGAAGATCATGTGTATGAACCTGAAAAAAGATTGGAATTACTAAACAGCCACCACTAACCATCGCTACCTTTAGTATTTTATATGTGCTGCAAGATCCTCTAATATAATATATATCGTTTTATCCAGAAAATACTTTTATTTAAAACAACACAAGATATGACATTATTTTTTACTTTGTTTAATTGTCACCATGGATACGACACTACCTATCATCTTTAACATAAACTTCTTGATGGTCCCACACTAAGCTGGAGTGATGCAGGGTGATTTGATAAATAAGTTTACGAATCGTCAGCATTTCTCGAGACTCGAGAAAAAGAGAGGTTTTACTAACCAATCGAGAAGCAGTCCACTGTTGTATACAATAAAGAATTTGCTCACCTTCTAGTAACATGGAGTCAGAAGCTGATCCGCAGTTTACACAAAATATAGAATCATTTTGGGATTCCATGTTAAATCCGCAAAGACCGTTTAACCTCTTGACACCCACCGACATGCCAGGTCGTTCTTAGTAGGTCCGTAAATCAGTCAATCACAGCTAGGGGTCGATATTTCAAGATTATATTATATATTCCAAGATGTTAGTTAAAATCGGGAAAGAATAATAATAAAATTCAAACGAGCACAAACAACCAGATTACACAGAACCTGGTCAAATGTTGGCATCTATCAATTTAATTGACGGAAGACAATAGACTAATAATTATGTTGATATTTTTTTTTAATAAATGGCTTGCTCATTTCACACAGCACTTTCTGTCGCTTTAATATATTCGTATTAAAACCTTATTCATAGATCAAGCACTGAGAATATTGAGTTTTTTAATTTCGCTATACATACTTATTGTAATACTAGGCTGCATGAGCTACGATACCTTAGTCTACTACTAACTTTAAATTAAACAAAAATATCAGACACAGGAGATTGAAACTAAATTGAGTTACTTTTTATAATGTTTTCGATATTAGCACCTGTCCATTATATTGTAATAGTCGTAATGCACTTTATAAAAAAAATTAGTAATTACTGTAAAGGTTTCATGCCAGCCAATTCGTAGGCTATTTTGAGCAATCTCTTTTTCATAACCGCTCTATTGAGCTTTGAAATCGAACTCTCTATATTGAAGATTGTATGAGTATAACCTTATCTAAAAAAGAGTGACTGCTAATCACCGATGAGAAATATCCATGAAGAACCCAGCATCTTCGAAGTCCATGACAACCCCAAAACTCTAAAGAAAGCTATATAAAAATTTCCTATCAAAATTGCACTACCGGGCCCGGCAATATTTCCCATGATATCGACAGGGGGTCGAATCCAAAAAAAGTTGCAGCAATACTTGCCAAAGCAGTGCCGCCACACTAAGGACTTACATTGTTAATTTAATAACATCATTTTAGTGTGGCTGGACCCTCAAAAAATATATTGCAGCAACTAATTGCCGGAAAATATTGCTCGTGTAGGAGCGACGAAAATTTTTTGTCATACAAAAAGTGTTGCCCGGCAATACCGGCAATATTGCAGAGAGTTCGAAAACATTGCCGGGCAATGCCGGCAATGTATTGCAGCAACACAATTGCAGTAAAAAATTGCCCGTTTAGGAGCACCTTTACTTACTTGTCAGCGATGGATTTATTTCCAAACCGTTACGATTTGGGACATTTCAGAAAAGACTCTTTAAATAACGCAACCGCGACTCTCTTGTTACGGGTGTAAGTGGGTGATCTCAATGAACCACATGATTTTTGCCCCCTTCTCAGAAAAATATACTATGCTAGGGCACTATTCACGAATTCAGTATTCGTATTTTTTTGCAGAGTACGTCCTATCAGTGAGAAGGAGCGTGCTTGTGGAGAGCGCTTAATGCTCGAGTTCCCAGGTAAAGGCCAGGTGATCTGCCACAACACCACGCCTACTCAGAAGTCGAAGGTCTTCTCCTACAATGTCGTCTTCGAGCCTGAGGCGACACAGGTAACTATCAGATGACTGATGATTAATTATTGGCGTTAAAATTCAAGCTACAATAAATATCATCTTAACTAGAAACAGTATTATGCTGAAACTCTGTTGAATTAATATTCTGGTATTTCATCAGATTTTCCATACTAAGGTGATTATGACAGACGAGTCCAAAATTAAAGCGAACTTTCCAAAGTTTTGTAGAATTACCTCTCTGAATTTTCGGAACGAACAAATAAATGTTATTTTTCCGAAATATTTCATAAAATGTAAAGTGGGTCCTAACAAGTTTGGCTCTCTCTTTAGTCTATTCTGAAAGAAATGACTCCGAACTTGAACGGTTGAAGGAGGATCACACGCTTCAACAACCAACAACATTCAGGTTTTAGAATGATGAAGTATTGTATGATTCATTAAAATTTGCTCTTCGTGTAACATGCATTTATCATTCACCGTTGCATTTTGTTCAAACAGGATGACGTTCTAGAATATTCTGGAGTCAAAAGACTTTTAGAGATGGCGGTAGAAGGGTTCTCCTGTACTGCCTTCTGCTACGGACAGACGGGCAGCGGGAAGACCCACACGCTGACTGGACCTCCGGGATTGGTATGTGATTCAATTAAATAATTGGGTCTTATGAATAAGGGTACAAATTGTAATAGGGTGATATTATACAAAGGTTGCAGAAAGCCACAACTAACTTATACCTAAATGCACATATAATGACATAAGAACATAGTTTTAGATAGTGATGTTATATACCAATTATGCTATTTAGTTACATTTGTCAAAAAAGCTCTCGAACAAAGTGAACTTCTTTCGTGCAGATAACTAGGGTTTTTATACTTTCTTGTCGTCTTGTCGGCCACTTTCGGTGTCCATCTCTTATTTTATTAACTTACAAACATTCATCGATTTGTTTGTTGCTACTTTTTTGCAGTCATAATGTTTAATATAAAAAGACTTACAAAGGCTTTTGGTGCCATTGCAGGTCCATAGAATATTGCAATAATTAAGATCTACGGTGATGTAGTGTCTAAGACCATTGTATCCTGTCTATAGATAAAGTTTACTATAGACAGCCTGCAGTCGTTGGATTTTCCAATAGAAATATCAGCGACCACAGATCAGAAAATAACACACAAGATATCCCAAACCCTATTATTTAGTGTGAACAGGAATTCTAATAACAGCTATTCCAAATGACAGTCGAATCGACCTCGGGCTATGAGCTATCGATCGTATATACACATAAATAAATATGTACATGTATGTGTGGTGCATTGAAGCATTGATGAGTTATGTTCGCGACAGATCCATAGATAAGGCTGCTATCTATGGTTTCTGGAATCGCGGAGGGTAGTCGTAGTTTAAATTGTATACTGATTGGAGGGTAGTATTTAACCGGGTTGCGGAATAGTTATAATAGTTACCGCGACCCCGGAACATAAAGGGCAACCGAAGGAACATGAGTGGGATTTAGTCAGTAAAAGTCTGAGACGCCCTCCCGCCCCGCCCCAGGACGGGAGAAGTCATTTGATGATTTCCACTCACCAAAAAAAAGTGTAGTACTTATTTAAAATTCTTAAAAAAATTAAATACTACTTTTTATGAGTTGTTATAGAATTTAAATTTATGCTTTGTTTGAATTTTATTTGTCAAATCAAAATTGTGATGTACTTTTAATGGTTTTCCTTGTCCTGTCCTGTGTAACTGTGTTGAGTTGTATGATCTCAATTACACACCCAAATCCCGAAGAAAAAGAAACTTATTCTCTTTCCGAATTTGAAAATCACTGACCAGTTTTCCATGTTTTGTCTCCATGAGAGTTCAAAAATCATTGAAAAAATGTTTTTGAATTGGACAATGAACTTATGAAGTTTGAATTAATTAAACATTACATAACATACTCTATTTATTAACACTAATTAGCCAAAACTATACAATACGACTTCAAAGCTTTTAAATCTTATCTATTTTTTTTGGGCGTGCGGACATCTGTCACAAGCCTGAGGCCGAAAAACCCGTACACCCCTTTATTTTTAAATTACGCAAACACGCGAGCATACAATGCACTGTAGGGACTTCTCAATATATAGCTACTGTAAAAAGCTATTTAAACTCTAAAATAGAAAAGGGCCCAGTGACCTAGATAACAGCTAAGAGATTCTTGGAATGGAATGAAACTATGAATTGCAAATTTTATTCATAGACCGAAGTGCCTACCCATTCCTTTGCTTTTATGTCTCATCTTTGAGTTAGTGGAAACTTCTGTTACCTTTGACAATACGAGTACGTCATATGGGTTTAATGTTTGAGCCTCAAACTTTGATTGTCGACTAGAATTCTCTTGTTCTAGGTGCAACTTTCTCAGCGAACGTTTCCATATTTACTGTTAGAGCTTCGGAAAGTATAATAAACCAACTTTAAAATAAGCATTAGCAGAAAACGTCAGAGTAACTAACTCATAAAGTTGTATGAAGCGCTCTTCCTCTCGGCTCTCTCTGCTTATTTAAAATTTGCTGTGCCCAACAGGGTCCATAATTTTTTCCTATATTATAGATTATTATGTACCACCTGTAAGTGTACATTATGGATTGCAATAAACGATTTGATTTGATTTATGTCAGGTTTGCTATTTATGGTCGGTAAAGAGACCGAAAACTGAAAAATGTGAAAGAAAAGTTATGGTTAGAGTTGATTTTTATGTAGCTCCAGCACTTAGCTGAGCTGCCCCGCTGGAAGTTGCTGCTCTGTATAAGTAATTAAACTTAGTTGTCACCAATATAAGTAAAAAAGTGTAGATAGGTTATATGCAGTCAAAAAGTGGCACACTAAAAGTTTGCCAATTGACCAACATGATACTGAGTATCACGTTGACATTTGACGTTTAACTCTTTTTCACTCGCACTACTTCAATCATGCCATCCTACTTTGACGCGTAATGTATGTGTGCGTTAGTGTGCCGTTTTTGAAGATAGAATTTCGTTTGGGTAACCTATCTACTTACACCTTTATACTTAATATCATTGGTTGTCACTATTGGATGCAGTCATACCTACGCACAGTCACAATATTTTGTGCAAAGTCAATTTCTAACTTTGTTTTGGAATATTACCATATAAGATAAGCACGTGGACAATAAACGTTCGCTCTATTAGTTCGCCAGAAAAGTAGCAAATTAAGTGATTCATTAATTTACAGGAAAGCTTCACAACAAACAGCGTGATGAACGTAATCACGCTAAAACAATGGCGTCGCTAATGTCACGCGACATGCATGTCAATATTTGTTTGGATTCGGTTTATCTGCACGTGGTACACCTTGCTGATTCACTGACGAGGTTCCGACGAACCAGGGGCCCTAGTCTGCTTACTATTACAATCGTGTCACAATGACCAGTCATCGGCCGGATATTTGACAACTTTGACAGTTTTTGTAGGGGAAATGTGTCAAAAGTTTGACGTTGCACGTCATAAATCGATCATTGAGACACGTTTGTAATAGCAGATTAGGGCCCCTGGTCTCTTCACAAAGAGGAGACCATCGCAGTCATTATGTATATATTTTTGTTATATATCTTTCTTCGTTTGTGATATTGTAAAATAAACATGGTCGTGGCAGAATTGTGGTGTGTTTTCCACAAATGCCATTAAAGAGTTGAAGTTGAAGTTGGATTCGGTTTTAAATTGAGAACGTTATGAAGGTCCCCCGTTATCTACGACGGAGATTCTTTCAAAACGTGCTGTAGTTTATTTTCATTTAGATTTTGTATGATAATATTATAAAGGGCGTCAGTTTTTTACCAATTCAAACTCAAATCATTAATTTCTTATAGCCCATTTCAAGGGCACTTTAGAACGTCAAAAACAAAGAAAAATGAATCTAGTTGAATGAATTCAATTGGCTTTAAACTTTCGACGACCAAGCGACAGCCGGCTGTCGGGCTGCTATTGTCTTTCTATTGTCTCGAATCACGTGTGTTCTAACTGGCGTGCCTAAGGTTCAGCAGTACTTACAACCGCCCACAATTTTACGGTTTAGAAAATTCCTAGTGAGTTGCTGAGAGATAATTCTTCAATAAATAGCTGTTACTAAGTGTTAACATTTTAATTCTGTTTACTGACGGCTCATATCTCAAATTCAAAGCTCAATCTTATTACTGAAAACCGGGCTTTTCAGCTAATTGTTAAGGACATGTACTGGCGTTTTTTACTCCTACTTACAGGTATTATGATAACTATTTTAATCCTTCGAACACACATATGATTCAAGACACAATAGAAAGACAATAACAGCCCGACAGCCGGCTGACGCTTGGTCGTCGAAAGGTCTGAAGTACTTACTTATCTTTTAAGCCACAAGATACAAGCTGTGCTTAGTTTGTGGCTGCACCGTCTAAATCAGAACTGTACAACTACCTTTTGCCTAATAAACGTTTATTATTATTATTTATTTATTTATCTATAGTAGGTACTTAGTTACATATTATTTTATATTACACACAGGTATGTAACATTGTCACACAATAAGCTTGTCACAAACGAGCGACAATTAAAGCCGTAATCACCGCGCGTAACTTGTGACGTCACGCGATGTGCACATATTGCATTTATTTTAAATAGGTTCGAAACGATTGTTATTAAAATGAACAGTCTTGCATAATTTATGTTTTATGGGCACCATAAGCCCCATTTTTTTTACCACCCATAAGCATTTTGTGGCAAGGATGACCGAGTAAAAAACTTGCACCTGCACCTAACTTGAACACAAATAGTATTTTGTTTACTGATCTGGGGGCACGGCAGTGCCCCAGCCAAGTCTCAAGCAAAGAGGGCACGGCCGTACCATCCTTTTCCCGAAGCGTTTCGCGGCTATTTCACCCACCCTGTATCATCAATGTGGACTAAGCTAGGAGTTTAGGTTTTCGATGACCAAAAGTAAGTATTAGAACAAGCTCCGCCTCTAAATTACATGACATTTGGACCAATGGTTTACGAGTTATGGACGATCAAAGTTACACCATTTTGTCACTCACTCACTGACCGATCATCAAAAAGCTAAGGTACTTCTAGCAGACTTAGAACCTTCAAATTTGGCACTAAGATAAGTTATTAGCTACATATAAAGGAAAAATTATGAAAACGTTAATAAATTATACTAATTAGTAAATAATAAGAAACAAATTTATATTTGCGGTTTTACGAGTACATTTTGTATGAATTTTGACTGCATTGTTAACTTTGTTCTTTGTTTATATACAAAAATTAATAAATTGGTTTATATTATAACCGGCGCGTTAAATCTAAAATGAATACGATAATGCTACAACCGGAGTCCACCGATATTTATTACGTGTCCTGGATTAACGACCACAATCCTAAACAGCCTAAAGAGTTGGAGACTACTAACTTGTACAGTTTCAATAATAATATTACGATATTGTTAAAACACGCCCAGTCTCTTCTAAAGTCGAGTGCTACGAGCTAAATGAAGGCAAAAAGTCTCTGAAAAGAAGAGCTAACCCATATTAAATTTAATCAAACACTTCTTCTACGACGGAGAACAAGTACCAGAGAAATTCAACTTCTCTTTACTTCTTTTATTCGTGCCATGGCGTTCCTCAGATGAACTCAAAATAGGGTGAAATACTTACAAGGAAGCTTTCAATTTGGCATAGGATGATTTAAAATAAGGAGTTGATTATGGAAAATCAATGATACTGACTCTATCATTGAATTTCCACAACCAACTCATTCTTTTAAAAAAAAGTCATCATTCAATCAAGTTGTATGCACTCTTAGGGTATATAAAAGCCGGGGTTGCGTAATGTTTATAATAGTTATCGTGACCCCGGAACATAAAGGGCAACCGAAGGAAAATGAGTGGGTTTTAGTCAGTAAAAGACAGACACGCTCTACTGCCGCACCCAGGACGGGAGCAGTCATTTGATGATTTCCCACCCCCAAAAAAAAGGGTATATAAAATATTATGTTACTTTAACATAAATATCCATTTACGCTTGTCTGCGATATTTGACACATGTGACGATGAAAATGGGTGGTTCGGAAAAAAGCATCTGACAGTTTTCGGGGATCCCTTACAGCTTCCTCCGGTAAGAGAAATTTTATCTTTAGAAAACCTTTAGACTGCTAAAACTAATAAGTTGTTAGGTTCCCTCAGTATGTCGACTGTGTGGATTGAACTATTTTTATACGATGAGCTTACAATTAATATGCGACAGCTCAATGATTCTGACTTCGTTGACAAGCTGAATAAAATAAGATTAGGTGTGACTACACAAAAAGACCGTGACTTACTCTCAACTAGGTTAATAATTCTGAAATCCGATTCAAATGAAAACAGATTAGCTGAAATAATTGTACACCTATCGAAACTTCCAACTGATGTCGTATGCTAATTACCTACAAAATAACATGTGTGTCAACATTTAAATACTGCAAGCTAAGATCCCTCCCACATCCCGAAATAAAACTAACAGCTATAGATAGCATAGATTGCCCAAAAGAAGCTCGTGAATGCATGCAAAAAATATGAGGATGACGCCCTTATGACAGTAGGGCTATAGGAAAATATAATTATCAAAATAGGTGCAAAAGTGATGTTGAGGTGGAAGCTCAAGGTAGCCCAGGAAATTAAAATTTTCTTAAGTATTCTTGAAAATTGCAGCCTAGTGTCTAGGTGTGTATTGATATAGTATGATTTGCGACTATAATAGATATTTAGTTACAGAATTATAATCATTTAAATAATCAAATCAGCCCTCAAAGTGCATATAATTCGATTATTGGCTATTTCATGAGAAAATCATTCAATCGAGTCGTATGTACTCTTAAGGTTGTATTGATGATATTAATGATTATACCGCGAATCAATTTCGTTCAATGTACAGCCTACAGCCTGACAATGACCGACAAATTTCGCGGGCTACCGTGAAGCATCCCCTTTTAAGGAGCATCCAAAGATTGAGCAGCCAGAGCGCGTCAGCAGCATGCGGCATGGCTAGCTAATGTACCTAGATTAACGACGAATGATATTGAGCAATGATTGCGCGCGGCAAGTAGATCGCAACGTCTGCGCGCAGCTGGTTGTTCAAACAAAACGCGGCACGCCATGCGCGGCAGCCGCGCACTCTTGCCGCTTAATGTTTTGACGCACCTTAAGACGAAACATTGACGCGAGTTCAATCGGAATTGTACAAAATGTAATCAGATCGTGATGATTCGAAAAATTAAATACTATAGTAGCCTTAGTAAATGACATTCACATAAATTTTGTCCTGTAAAAACCAAAGTTGAAATAATTTCTAGAGTGTATATTCATTGGGAAAAAAATCCTATATGCATCGCTTATGCTGTAACTATGCGTAAAAACGAGGAGCTAAGCTTAAACCACGCGATGATGGACATAGGTTCCTCCGTATTTACCTGTGGTCAAGCATACATGGCCTTTTCAAGAATGACAAGTCTGGGTGGATTACATTTGATAAATGTTTATTTTACTTGTGTCAAAGCTCTAGAGTCGGCAATAGCTGAATATTATCGCTTTGGAAGCATCTACCGTCCTGACTTGTGTACCTCAGAAGTCAGAAGTTATGAAACCTCAGAAAAAAAAGCAAAGGAATTAGAGATCGAAAATGTCAAGCAAAGCAGCAGATGAGGCACATGACATAATAACATCACATAAAAAGACAAGAAAGAGACCTACAAAAAATAAATGAGATCCCACCAAAAACATTACATGTAAAAAGGAAGCCAACTCTCTTCGCAATAGGGTATTACACTGTATAAGAGAAAAAATATAAAAATATATTATTGAGGTAGCTTAAGCAAAAAGCAGCCGAACAGTGTTAGTTTTAGTTCATAAAACTAGAAAATATTTTTTTAAATTCAATTCAAAGTTTTCAGTTTTTTTTACCTGTTCTTGAACACACCGAAATACAGACCATAGACAGTGACAGCTGTCGACTGTCAACAGTGTCAACTAGACGTCACTATTTGTTTTATTTATAACCTCCTAATACGATCTTTATTATAAAAATATACTTTTTCATGGAAGTTATTGTGAAAGATATTTTAGATGGCTAATGCACATGTGTACTTACATCAAAGTGATATTTACAACAACAGTACAAACGGTACAAACGGGTTTTTATGGTGTAATAGTTGGAATACTCTTCCCACAACTTTTAACTAAGTTTTTCTTAAATTTGAATCAGTTAACACTAGAATTCACAATTATTCCGATGTTTTCACACTTGTGTTCTTGCATTCCGAAACGCACAGCAACGGTAAGTCGAACAGTAACTAATTTTTGAGATAAAAACAATAAAAATTATGTAAAGTGTCACAGCGCGTTTGTTTATTTACATGACGTAAGGACGTCATATCGCCAAAGCAAAACCACGCCCACGGCGTTTTCCGTTTTTGGAAATTTCCGCGCGAAATTAGAAATTACAATTTTTAAAAGCGTTATTAGGGTACTTAGCGCTTAAATAAAAATTTAGGATTTTTTTTAGTGGTTTCTTAGTACTGTAGGACTTATTTGAAATACTTAAAAAAAAAAGAGTGTAATACCCTATTCTACGATCGTAAAAAGTTTTGAGATCGCATAGAAGCCAAGTCCTGTTCAACTTATTTTGTAATAATAAATCAATAATTAGTGATAATATCAATAGTTTTGTTAACATTGTAATAATAATGACTTGGCCATGAGCACAATGAGATACAAATACAACATAAGTTAAAAGTCGTTTGCTCCTTGTAATTATGTGCAAATACAGTCGAATCTATGGACATAATTTTGTAACTGATTGAAATGTAAGGTCACCATAGAATAAACATGCCGCATAATGCACGTGCAGTTCGCTGGCCTTGAATGAGATGAGACTGACTGTTAGTAATTTAATAACAATTAAATAAACTAAAATAATTTAATTCTGTGACTTTATGTCTAACTTTCAACTCCTCCAAATATGCTGTTTTGTATCTCTTATCTTATTGTGCTCATGGCCAGTCATTATTATTATAATGTTAACAAAACTATTGATATTATCACTAATTATTGATTTATTATTACAAAATAAGTTGAACAGGACTTGGCTTCTATGCGATCTCAAAACTTTTTACGATCGTAGAATTGCGAAGAGAGTTGGCTTCCTTTTTACATGTAATGTTTTTGGTGGGATGAATTTTACTAGGACTACATTATCTTACCAAAATTGTGTTGTTACAAAAAAAAAATACAACTATATGTACAATTTACATATTTCTTAGGTAAACTTAAAAAGCGCAACCTTATATGAATACGAAATTTCGCTATAAGTAATCGTTAGAGCCGTTTTTTGAGATACCTGCTGTATATAAAATACATATTTATATGAACATGTTTTAGAGATTAGTTCGTTTAAAGTTAGAAGAGAGACATAAATATTAAATAATAACTACTTTTTAGTGTGTAAAATAAAACTACTTACAATAAAACGAAAATAGAAACTTGAAGAAAAAGCACACATCGTCTATGAATATTTCGTCATTTTTTTTTTGTTCTTGGTGAATTTTTCGAGAAGCATATCGCCACAAAATTTATATGGGACCACCCCTGAATCATGACTTATTAAACAAAAAAAGAACCATCAAAATCCGTTTACAATTGACGGAGATATCGCGTAACAAACATACAAAAAAAAAACATACAGACGAATTGAGAACCTCCTCCTTTTTTGAAGTCGGTTAATTATGGATAGTGAATTATGATCGATGGACCACAAAACGGAATGGAAGTTTTTTGTTCCAGAAATAGAGACTGAAGCTTAACATATTATTCCCTTCTGTAGTCTTAGCTTTCTTCTGTGATACCCACAATAAGGTATTTTTTTCTGCCCCACAGGTGGAGAGTGGAGCGAGCCCCTTCCATCCAGAACACGGCCTCATGGTCAGGTCCTTCATCTACCTGTTCCGACTGATCAGCGAGAGGCCAGACTGTCACTTCATATTGAAGGCTTCCTTCTTAGAAATATATAATGAAAAGGTATGTGAACTTGCTAACTATCCACTAGGACTAGAAGTGAAGGCCAATCAATTGAAAACAGAGGTCTTTCATGGGGAAGTCATGACTCTTCTGGCCAGGGTCTAGGTCACTGATATTTTTTGTGGAATTGTGGACTGAATGTGACCCCGCTATCTTATAGGGTTTGATTTTGACTATGTAACTTCCAAATCGAAGGTTACATGTCCGCGCTTTGTTCTTAAATTCATCCATTTGTTTCACATGATTATCATATGGGGTCCTCTCTGCCTCAAATTCACAAGAATTTGACACATCTTCTCATAAGATAAAATGTGGGCTAGGAACATGCGGCTCAGAGTTTGACCTTCCTACCTTTGTTTGATTTCAGGTAATAGATCTCCTAAACCCGGGCAGCGCCAGAAAACCGCTGCAAGTGCGGTGGTCTAAAGAAAGTAGAAGCTTCTACGTAGAAAACCAATTTACTGTGGACTGCGAAACGCTTGACGATCTATTTGCAGTGTTGGAAGAAGGTAAATATTGAGTTTGTTTTTTATCCCCTTGCATACCCTGCGTATCAAAATCTCAGCACATTTACTCTGTTTCCAGAAGTTATCTTTTATTTGTATAAGGTGATCTTTCAAACAAAACTGTGCTCACATCACTCAGACCAAGTCTCAGATAGAAGCTGGTCTTAAATAAGTTAAAAGTACGTCAAAAGACTTGTATTTCTCCTCGCTGAGAAATATTCAAGTTTTATTCTGTTGGTTGGTTACCCATGGTTGGACCAACGATCTCGGAAAGGTTGCGGGTGCCGCATCATATGCATTTGTGTCAGTTTTTGGGAGAGACCTTTGTCCAACAGTGGACGTTTTATGGCTGATATGATGATGTTGATTAAGATAAAATATATCTCTGGACCACAATATGCTAACTTTAATAAGTCGATTGGCCATATACTCACAACGTCACTTTAAGATGCTCTTAAGAGCGGGTACATATTGGGCGTTTTGAAACTCGCGCTTTGCTAACGCGCGTTTTGAGAACCCCGGATTCTATTGAAGTGTACACATGTAAGCGCGCGTCAATCGCGCGTTTACATATTTTCGTTAGAACGCGCGTTGCTCGGTCGTCAGCTGCGCGCTTTGAGATACATGAGCGGCTATTTTGTTCTACATTTCAACGCGCGCTTTTGTGTAGAGAGGACGCAATTTTCTAAAATGGAGATCTAACTTACGCGCGCTGGACGCCGTGCTAAGCGCGGGGTGTGTTCGCGACCAACGCGCGGTCAACGCAACGCCGAGCGCCCAGTATGTACTAGGTCTAAATCTGTTGCTGTCATTGTCACTTATAAACCTTGGAACACACGTGATTCGAGACACAATAGAAAGACAATAGCAGCGCGACAGCCGGCTGGCTTGGTCGGCAAAAGGTTAAGGGACGTTCGAATCTTCGGGGGTATAAGACATTAATTTCGATCACTACACCACCAAGGGCTAATCACTCCACCACTCCACTTAAGCCTTCCTTCTCCACCAGGCATGCGCAACCGCGCAGTAGGAGCGCACGCGATGAACTCTCACTCGTCTCGCTCGCACACGTTACTGTGCGTGCGCGTGCGAAGAGACCTGCGCGAGGACGCCGGCGTCGTGTGCTCCACGCACGGCAAGATCAACTTCGTGGATTTAGCGGGCAGTGAGATGACCAAGAGGACTCACAGCACCGGCAAGACCTTGGAGGAAGCTAATAATATTAATAGGAGTTTAATGGTGCTTGGTAAGCGGTTTTTAACGCTTCTAGTATTGATATGTGAATGTTTGTGAGGATGGGTGGATGTTTGTTCCGCTTTCATTCAAAAACTATTGAACAGATTTTGGTGTAACCTAATAGAATACACATAGGCTACCATAACATCACGCTAAGTCATGGTAGTGAATCAGTAAAAGCTAACATAATGAAACCGCGTGCAACAGGTATAGTAAGCAACTATAATATATCTTGGGCTGTTAGGGAGCCAACCTCATAAAACATATCTGCTGATGCTGAAACTTTGAAATGCTGCTAGTAATGTCTGCCAACCCAAAATTTTTCAAAATGATATTTGAGTATGCAACCTTGGTTATTTTGTGTCGCAGGTTATTGCATAGCACAGCTGAGCGATGGCAAGAAAAGGGGCCACATACCGTACCGAGACAGCAAGCTCACCAAACTTTTAGCAGACAGCCTGGCGGGAAATGGAGTCACGCTTATGGTAAAACAAGACATACTTACCACTAGATCTTTGAATGAACTCTTTTTTTTGGGAGTGGGAAATCGAGACTTCTTGACTTCTCCCGTCCTGGGCGAGGCGGGAGGGCGTGTCAGACTTTTACTGACCAAAACCCACTCATGTTCCTTCAGTTGCCCTTTGTGTTCCGGGGTCACGGTAACTATTATAACCATTCCGCAACACTAGATCTTTGAATGGACCCTCACTGTTACAAAGTGTCCTAAGATTTATCTTGGTGAAACCTTCCAGATTGCGTGCATAGCACCAACGAGATCAAATCTCAGCGAGACAGTCAACACTCTCCGTTACGCAGCGCGCGCCAAAAAGATCAAGACGAAGCCTATTGTCAAAATGGTGAGCAGTTTTTTCTACTACTTATATCTAAGAACTTTTCGTCGATTGTTTGCCAGTTAAGTAATATCTGGAAAAAGCATTGAAAATTCAAATATTTTTTCAATCAAATAGTTGGCTTATCCCACCAGACTTCACCAATACATGATTAAGTGCTTAGCTAGCTTTGATAACAAAGAATATGTCCATAAATCGTTATATTCGATTTCCAGGACGCAAGAGATGCCCTAATACTAAGTCTGAAAAGAGAAGTGGAAGCGTTGCAAGCAGAGAACAAGCACTTGAGAACTGCTCTACACGTGCAGACGGACTACAATGCAGACGCTTACAGTAAGTATTTTGTTATTTAGTATCGAAAATTAGGTCATGGAGCTAAAGGGGCAAGAATAGACTGGTTGGACTTTGTAAAACGACAAGAAAACGGAATTCATTTTTTTTTTATGAAATGTGTCCCTGGCCTGGAGTTGAAACTCATTCCAAAGAGACTTAAGTTTTGCAACGAAAGATTAACGCACAACAAGCGTCTATCGACTTCTTGCCAATTCAAATTTTCTTTGATACACTATGCAATCAAATGATTTTTGATTCTCTCAGTTTTTAAATACAATTTAATGTACAATCTTTATTCGATCTTCCCACAGGCCACCGCCGAACACCAACGCACATAGAGCCCAACAAACTATACCAGCTTCCACAATCAGAGCTGGTGGAACTATTTCAACTGCACATGGAGGAGAACTCCGCGCTCAGGACGGAGAACAGCGAGCTGTTCGGAGTCAGGGACACTCTGCTGAGAGACCAGGAGTTACTGAGCAGGGAGAACGAGCGGCTGCTGAAGAAACTGGAGGATGTTAACTCGTGAGTATAGAGGTAGATACTGGGCAAGGGACATTCTGTTATGTATTGACGAATTTGTGTAAAAAATCACAGAAATTGTAAGTCTACCAATGGGTGGATATGTTGAAAAGGTGGTTTCTTATGGTATTGATGGAACTACCGATTCAAAAACATTTGATTACCCACCCTTTTTGGATGGGAAATCATCAAATGACTCCCGCTCTGGGCGGAGCTTAAGGGAGCGTCAGACATCTGCTGACCAAAATCCACTAATGTTCCTTCTTAGCCCTATGTGTCCGGGGCTGCGGTATCTTTTTCGAACGACCCTCAGCCCCGGCAGGCTGATTACCTACCCTCAGCTACCAATGTGGAAAATTGGTTCTTAATCATTTCAGAAAGTCAAGATCCCCTTAGGCTACAAAATCTAATATGATTGTAATGGTGTTCCTAGGACAATATTCGGATTCAGCTGATACTCCAGCAAGAACGCAGGGAGGTCAGTCAATCTAAAGGCATAAGAATGCATGACACACAACACGCCAAAAAGCATAACTATTCTAAATTTTAAATTATATTATCGATCAAAGCATGTATAAAAATGAATTTAAAATGTTAATTGCAGCACTACACCATACCACGTGTGATTTAGACATAGGTATCTATTTTCTTGGAAATGAGTAGCTAGAAAATAGCATGCTCGCAGACTGCTCGGTGAACGGCTAGAGAATACAATTTGTCCTTCCTTAATAGAAATGACGACATCTGCAGAAAAGACTTCGCACAGTGACACCGCAAATATAGGATCCTAAAGGCAGTCTTTGTATTGTATTCATTTTGGGAGTTCGTTGTCCAACATTGGGCTTCTTTGCCAAAATATTTGCTGTTCCAGTCAAGAATACCGTATTTTTTCAAGAGTATTTTATGATTGCGGTCCTTTTCTTTCTGAATTACTCTAGATATAGTCTTTACCACTTCGATAAATATTTTTATTAATTTCGCAGTGTGTGTGTTCGCTCGCCAATCATCCCGGCGCGGCCAACGTACTCTGGATCCAACTCTACCGACGCCAACATTTGGACCAACCCAGTCGTCTCATCGGCTAGTATTCCCAGTGCCGGTACTACTAGATAGGAAACCAAAGAAAAGTAACTTGGCAAAATTTTGGATTATAGATACCTCCGGCACTCAGTGCAATTGCCAGTTTCTTGGTGGAATGAATCTTGGAAGAAACAAAATTTATATTTTATAAGTAGTTCATTGCTTCAAAGATTTAGATGGTGTGTATAGTGTGAATTTGGACATTTATGTGGTGTGTTTTATACAGAAAAATTATAATATGTTGGTTAGTAGGAATGTAGTGAAATTTTATGGTACACTATCATTGTTTTCCTAAGGCAATGAACTAAATATAACAAAGAATAATGAGGATTCCAAATCTAAAGAATATACTTTGTGTAAATACAAATTACTTAGAACAAAAAAATACGAACATAGTGTTATTAAAAAAAAAGCTTATAGAATAGACAATAAAAAATAGTTTGTGATCAGATTGTATTTTTTGGTATTGAACAAGATCTAGTTATAGCAGATTTCCATGTAGATATTAATATGGAAAGTGGAAGGGACACACACAGACTTATTCAGTACATGATTCTAGACCCCCATATCAAATTTATAGTCAAATATTTACAAGTCAGAGTTTCTAAATAGTAAAAGACTATTAACCAGTTACTAGATTGTGGAGGTCAGAAAGTTAACATGTATTTATTCATAGTACAAGCTCTGCTTAGTTTGAAATACTTATATATATATTTTTATTATCTGCATCTGGTTACAACAGAAAACCAACTGAGACATTTGGAAAAAGGCTAGGAAGATAAAGATTTTCAATGCAAAAGTTAAATAGGTACTGTCAGGAATAGAGTATAGGCGAGACGACAAAAAAAAGTAGTCCGTCAGATAGATTGTAAAAAGTTGTGGACACGTATTTTTTCTTTTTTCTCGTAAACGAAGAATGACGAAGATACAGTGTGTTAAAGTTGCGCATGACGTCACGATCAGATACATATTTTGCAGGACGGTAACGTCAAAAGCCCCCACTCCGAAACGTTCTTGCTCTTTACCTTTGTATTTTTTTATTAATTTGATCAAGCAAAAAATACGTGTCCCGTATTTTTGGCCGATCTATCAGACGGACTAAACAAAATGCCATTTTTTTAATGCGTCCTCATCCCTATTACTAGTTAGTAATAAAAGATCTTTTTTTTTAATAAAGGTTAAAGGTCAGAAAATGTTAAGCCTTTAGGAATATTAGGGTCTAGAATCAGCCTACTGAATTCTTTATAAGTGTGTGGCCGTCTGCTGAATATTAATTACCAGAGATATTATAAACTATTGTAATGTTGATACAAAAATAAATACTAAGAGAGTGTGAAAGTGTTTTATTACAATTCTTATTCCTACTAAAGTTGTTTTAGTCAATAATTTATATAGTACACAGTAAATTAGATTGCAAGCATTTTAAATGTAGTAAAGTCTTTGATATAACTCTTTTGTGTGCAAAGTGTTTATGCCTAAAAGATATTCTTTTTTCTTCAGAATCTACACAAACTATTTGTTTGGTTGTAAATGAATGCATGCACTATTAACAATCAGATTAGTTCCATTATAATAATGATATAAGCTCCGTGCAGAGCAAAGAGCAGTTAATACAGGACTTTACATCATACATGACACTAAATAATACAATCATTTATAAATGGGTCTTAAAGTGCGAAATTGTATTAATCTTGACATCAAAAGGAGAACAAATACTTTGGAATTATTGTTCAGAGTGGGTGTATCCCATCTGGCCCGGTGACTTGGCCCGGTGCCGGGCCACATGGGACAAAAAAGTTTTAACTGGCCCGGTGATATGTTTACCGGGCCAGATGATACAAATCAAGTGCCATCGTCCCCGGTAAGGGGCGAAAAGAGGATACGCCTCGTAATTTGTGAAATACTAACTATATGCATCTATGAAAGGGATTGAACTTATAAATCAAACCTCTTAGTAATAATCACTTTTTATTGCGGATAACGCGATATATAAACTTGTGTCATAAATCTCAACTTGAAATAGAGTTCCTGTAAGCAGATTTTTTGAATTTGAACATGTTAACTTCGATAATTTCGAATTCTCTAACGCATTTTTTCTAAAAAATGACCGAAGGTTATTTGACCGGTCATGAGCTCCATGGTTGTCTCCTGAATAAAGTCTTTGCGAAGCATGGCCTTCTTTGAATGGCGTCGAGTACTTGGTATCTTATTTGCAATTTGCACTAATCTTGTTTTGTTAAAAGAGGCCTCAGTATGAAGCTCTTTTAAAATGTCGATCATATTGGGCTGCTATTTTTTAATTGTTTTGTTAAGTTTACTGTGCCACGCTTCCAGTGCATTTGTCGTACGGTGGCGTTGTCCGAAATCGCACCATACGTTTATAAAATCATCACGCAACCATTGTTTTAACATTAAATAACGAAATATCTTGCTGTTTTCATCATCAGGACTTTGAGCAGCCACATACCACCAGTCGCTTTTGTGGGAGAAGGGGTAGTACAGCACTGAGGGCTACTTGTGTACGGGTGGTTTTTAACTTAGTAGTAACTCCTTCCCTTTCTTTTTGTTTCATGTGTAAAATGACTAACAAACGTTACTGTTCAACAGTGGGCTCAAAAAAAATTCTCTTTTAAAGCACACCATTCTGCCCTTCGCGCGAAAAAGGAACAACGGCAGAATGCGTTAGAGAATTCTGAAATTATCAAAGTTAATATGTTCAAATTCAAAAATCTGCTTACAAGAAGTCTATTTCAAGTTGAGATTTATAACACAAGTTGATATATCGCGTTATTCACAATAAAGAGTGATTATTACTAAGCGGTTTGATTTATAATTTTATAAGTTCAATCCCTTTCATAGATGCATATAGTTAGTATTTCACAAATGACGAGGCGTATCCTCTTTTCGCCCCTTGCCGGAGACGATGGCACTTGATTTGTATCATCTGGCCCGGTAAACATATCACCGGGCCAGTTAAAACTTTTTTTTCCCATGTGGCCCGGTACCGGGCCACGTCACCGGGCCAGATGGGATACACTCTTCAGAGTTTATGGTTCATTATGAATTCCTAAGAAAATCTATGTTCAAGTCTTTTATCTGCACTGGGTCTTATAGACTTGAATGATCACAATCACAGACAATAATGGATAGAGTTAAATTTTTCATACACCAAAATGTATGTTCAAATCAACCAATATTTTTAAACAATACAAACCAAGTTAAATTATCCTAAATATACCATCACTAATGTCTTCTAAATCCATACTTTTTCCTTTCGTAGAACAGATCAGTCTTAGAGCTGCCTAAGTTCACAATCTTTGGGCAGCCATCTCTCTGTAACAAAATAGAAAAAATGATGTGAACTAATAGTAACAATAACAAATCAAAGCTATCAACTATAATAAATATTAATGTATTTTAAAGTGATGAAATTATTAGAAAGGTACACTATTGTAAATATTTGACAATGGTGCTGATTGTCTTGTTCACAAACTTAACTAAATTTAAGTTAAATGCATCTTTCTATTTCCATTCTTAAAGAAAAGGACAAAAGATACATTTTAGTTTAATCCTTTTAAATTAGACAGCGCCTGATGAAAATTGTCATTATATTTAGACGCCATGTTTTTAAATTGCGTCAAATTTATCTATGGAGTGTCTAAATTTGACAGGACTTAACTAATATTTTATCTTCTGTGCTTTTCTTAATAAAATGGAAAGTAAAGATGCATTAGAATCAGCACCAATAGGCTATTTTTTTAACTTTACTGTTGTGTAGGCAGGAACTAGTAGTTTATTAAAGTAGAATAATAGAATTATCACTATGTCAAGAAATAGCAACACAATTTGTCAACTTTATCTAGTAATCAGTCTATGTGCTGGACTCTTCAGTTTTGTGAAATCATCAACTAAAAAGTTTGAACTTGAGACCTAACCAATTGTTAAGAAAGACCAGAAAATAATACATAGGGGCCACGGCTCTCAGCAATGATGAGACAAGTTTTTAAATAAAAAATAAATAGTAATGTACGGAACATTACAAGCCAAGTAGTGTTTACTATAAAATTTGGTTTAAACTAACAATCTCTTGTTTCGTACATACAAACAGATCCAAAACAGCTAACTGCAGTGTTTTGTTAAGCTATTAAGTATCTCTTTTTGGGTTACTCACGTCTTTTTCCTGTATAGTGCATTCTTTACAGTAGTAAGCATCAGAAACACCGGGCCCACCGCAGATTACGCAGCGTCCCTGATAGGACCCGTAGTTGCACTCATCGCATATCCTCACCAGCGTGCAGGGACGCACGTAAGAGTCGCATATTACGCATTTACCGTCACATTTCTCACACAGGCGGCCGATAGCTAAAACAAAAGTTTACAATCAAACATTGGACGTTGGTTATCTTTTCCGAAAAAAGTTGTTCTACTTACCCACACCGGGCTGTTTTCTACAGAAGATAAGATCTGGATGATGCTTTGCCATGATTTATCGTCAGTTTATGAGTATTACTTGCTAATTATGCGGGAATATACAATAATAACAACTGACGAATAACCTCAAAAACACGACGCTAAGCTGTTTATTGATGCGTTCGAATCCGAATTACTGAAGAATGAATCGTACAGTGGTACAGTCGTACACGATGTAATCCTTTCTTTAACAAAAATCCTCTTGTTTTATTCCAAGTATATTTTAATATTGATAAGTAACATCAAATCAACAACAATATATTATAATGAAATCGCTTGTTTTGCTAAAAATTTTCATTTTTTCATAGGATATTATTTTTTACCGGTCGATCGAACTTTGTATTTGAACTAACTTAGGCATCGTTCAAAAATCTCATATAGTCATTATTTTCACGACTCGGTATCACAAAACAAATTATGAAGTAGGTGCTGCAAAACTTTTATGTTATTTTTACATTTTCTAAAGTTGCAGTTGTAGCCAGGGGTATGGCAGGGATAATAAAAGTGGAGTAAAAGGAAATAAAAACTATTTTTACTTTTTATCTATCATTGGTTTATGAACGTACTTGTTTTTTTGACATTTCCTATTATTTGATTGACATTTGACAGCCAACCTTCCATCAATTCATTCATGCCATGCCATCATTCATTCATGGCACACATGTTTTTACCGTGCAGTTTCTAGTAGTAATTCAAGAAAATGTCTCCGGATGTAGAAAATGAAAGTAGTGACGACGATAGCCAACAATCGGAGGCTGAAGATAAAGAAGAACAACCAGTAGAAGCAGCAGAGGAAGACAAAGACGACGACGATAACACGACGTTCAAAGATTTAGTAAGTGCATGTGTTGTTTATTTACAACAGTTTACAATAAACATGATATAAACAGTTACAATATTAGAATTTTGTGCTATGTAAACCAACAACAATTCTGCCATGCTTGTATACCACGTTATAAATGTTTAATTTGCCAATAACATTTCTAAGTTGAGGTTATGTTATTAAACTACACTTTATAATTTTCAGGGAGTAGTAGACGTCTTGTGTGAAGCTTGCGAAGAGTTAAAATGGAAGAAACCGTCAAAAATTCAGAAAGAGTCCATACCAGTAGCATTGCAAGGCAAAGATATCATTGGTTTGGCTGAGACGGGGTCAGGCAAGACTGGGGCTTTTGCTCTGCCAATCTTACAAGCACTGTTAGAGAACCCACAACGATACTTTGCACTAATATTGACGCCTACCAGAGAATTGGCATTCCAGATATCAGAACAGTTTGAGGCACTTGGTAAGTTAATTTTAATATTTTCAACGACCAACCAACAGCCAGCTGTCGGGCTGCTATTGTCTTTCTATGGTGTTTCAAATCACATGTGTTTGAAGGATTAATTTACATTATAGCACTTAGGTGAAATGACAACAAGCCCGTTGTAAATGTGACCCCGGAACATAAAGGGCAACTGAAGGAACATGAGTGGGTTTTAGTCAGCAAAGTCTGACATGCCCTCCCGCCGCACCCAGGACGGGAGCAGTCATTTGATGATTTCCCAAACCCCAAAAAAAAAGCCTGTTGTAAAAAAATTGCTTGATGTTAAAAATATGAAATTTGTATAAACTTTAATAATAGTTTCTAGCATATTCCTATATACTCATTTTTTATTTTACTTCGAAATCTATAATTTTTAAGGAAGTCTTATGTTCTCTGTGTTAAAAGAGACTTATGCCTTTACAGCCTTGCCTTTAATACAGTGTTTTTATTTATCTTTGTTTAGGTAGTTGCAACAAAAATTGAGAACTCTTTGCGCCTTACTAATAAACACTGCATAAAGTTATAACAGGTTTATACGTCAAAAAATGTATGGTTACACAGGCTTTATTCATTGCATAACTTTACACAGTGATTATTAGTAAGGGCATTTGTTTACAAACCCTATATAGTTTTAATCATGTTTATATTTAATTAATTAAGTACTTATTTTAATACCTGCTCTAAAACATCCCCTATTTTTTAGGTGCAAGTATAGGAGTGAAATGTGCAGTAATAGTAGGTGGCATGGACATGGTGGCACAGTCCCTCATGCTGGCCAAGAAGCCGCATATCATCATCGCCACTCCGGGACGACTTGTGGATCACTTGGAGAACACCAAGGGATTCAACCTGAAGGCCCTCAAATTTCTGGTGAGTTTATGTTATTTATTTTGATAGCACTTGATAGGGCTTGGCAGTTTTTGACTAAATGTATTTTATTTCATTATTTTATTTACCTTTATGTGTAACAAAGGCGGACTTAATGCCTTAGCATTTTCTGCCAGTCTACCTTAGAGTGATTTATCTGGTTAATACACTAGCATCCCACAGCAATTGACATGTATTTTTAGATGGACTCTATGATGAGATTCATTAAAATTATACTATTATACAATACAGCATTTTTTTTAAATTTAAGGATAGTTTTATATCTACGATTGATTTTCAACATATAATCAGTTTTATTTTGATTTCATAAATCTTAGAGTCCTATGTTTGTAGGGAAGTCCCTAGAAGTGTTTGAGGCTATTTTTAAGAACAGTTTATAACTTTAGCCCAAACATTTAAGTCTTATACTGCATTTTGAACTTACTTCCAAAGATGTAAAATTCTCTTTAAAATCAGCAATTTTGCACAATTCAAGGTCATGGATGAAGCTGACCGCATCCTAAACATGGATTTCGAAGTGGAAGTGGACAAGATACTCCGGGTTATACCCAGAGAGCGACGCACCTACTTGTTCTCTGCCACCATGACCAAGAAGGTGCAGAAATTGCAGCGGGCCTCCTTGCAGGACCCTGTGAAGGTCGAGGTGTCCACAAAATACCAGACGGTTGAGAAGCTGCTGCAGTACTACTTGTTCATTCCTGTTAAGTTTAAGGTGGGGAATACTGTTGTTTTATGAAAATAATAGGTTTTGCCCACGGCTTCGCTTGGGTTAGAAAAAGACAAAAAGTAGCCTATGTTACGCTCTATCCCTTCAACTATCTCCACAAAAAAAAACACTCCGTTTTGCTGTGAAAGGCGGACAAACAAACTCACACACATTCCCATTAATAACATTAATTAGTATGGATATCAAGGAGGAGTCATCTCGTGTTCTTGGTTATAAGAACACGTGTATGATCTCCATACTATAATTTATTACCGAACAATTGTCATTTAAACTGAAATATTATTTTCAAACTGGACATTGGCAGAAATCACCGAAAATTCGGTGGATTGCCATAGCAAATATAAAAGTTGAAGTTGTTGATGGATATCAAGAGTACATAAATATTGGTTAAATATCATAGTTAAAAAGTTTTATGTCTCAAGTGAATATGCGTTTTCAGAAATCTAATAGTAAAAACCCTTCTTTTTCTATGTCCTTGCTAGTTTCACCAAAGTTGAAACGTTTTGGTTAGCCTGGCAATTGGTCAAATTGGTGATTTATTGTTTATCAGTCAGAGAATCAAATAAAAAATGAGTTAAATTGAAAATATTAGTGAGTTAATTTTAGGCAGGCTATTGCTATGCTAAAATGCCTGACTGAACTGCACAACTGTCTTTATTTTTACGTTTCATATTCTAAAACACACCATTTTATATCCCCAGGACGTATACCTAGTCCACATCCTCAACGAGATGTCAGGCAACTCGTTCATAGTGTTCGTGTCGACGTGCGCGGGTGCACTGCGGGCCGCACTACTCCTGCGCAACCTGGGGCTCGCCGCAGTGCCTCTGCACGGGCAGATGTCGCAGAACAAACGACTGGCGGCGCTCAATAAGTTCAAGAATAAAAGTCGGTCTGTGCTGATTTGTACTGATGTTGCTTCGAGGTGAGTTGTTAGTTTTATGTGGAGTAAAATACTGCGCTTTTAGTATAATCACAGATTAATAAATAGTTACTACGTAACAGATACTTCACTCCAATACAAAAACTAAAATACCTACGCTATAATAGCCTACAAAATCACAATAATAATACAAGCTGTTTGCAGCGAGGAGAAATGTACCATAAGTACGCACAAAGAGAGTTATATTTCTTTTGCCCGCCGCGCGACTAACGTGTGTGCGTGTCATTCAGCAAATGTGCTAGGGTGATACGTATGATGATAATGGTAATAAAACGAATGTTTTAGAAAACCAATTTTTTTTTTATTTGTTGATCAAATATTTTTTAGTTTAATAAAATGACTAATGCATATTTTTAGTTCCTTGAATTCCCGATTATTATATTTTAGTGTTGAAAATATCCAAAACCGCGTGAATAATTTTAATAAATAATCAAAAAGGAAACAGGAGAATTGGGAAACAGAGGAATTGCACAATAATTACGTGGTTTCGGCATTTTGATAGTCAGCGCAGTACCCGTGACGCGCGAGCACTCAGCCGGGCGCGCGACAGCCCGGTGTTCGTTGTACCGTCGACGGTACGCGAAGCGGTAGGCATAAAACGCGTGGCCTTGAGCGAGTGACGGACGCCTGGTATAATCTAGAAACCGGAAGCCATAAAAAACATATTAATCTGTAAAAAACGCTGGTCTCGCAACTCCTACCTTAAAAAGTTGTTAGATCCTTGTAACAACAACAATTATAAGGCGTCTTTGGACCATTTCGGCGTTAAAATTACCTTTGAACTGTCTACTACTGTAACTAAAGATACATTTAATTAAAAGTGATTGGTGCTTGGTTATAAATCACAATATCACAAAAAAACAGTTTCTTAGCCGTCGTATTAGTTTCTTTTTCCTTTTTTTTTCAATCCGATTATTATATTTCCAGAGGTCTGGACATCCCGCACGTGGACGTGGTAATAAACCTGGATATACCGCTGCACAGTAAGGACTACATTCACCGCGTGGGGCGCACGGCGCGAGCGGGAAGAGCCGGCAAAGCCATCACTTTTGTTTCACAAGTAAGAGAGATGTCCGCCTTTATTTGAAATACTCATCATCTACCTCACCTTTTCATGACTGTTAGGATCGGCTTCCAGTCTAATCGGTTCCAACTTCCAGTAACAACATTCAAAATTCAAAGCTTTTATTTCACTTAGACCATTTACAGGTATTCAATACAACACTACATTCACTACTTCTAACATTTGGCAATGTAAATCTTATACATTTGGTTTTCTTTTCATTTAATACTAAGTTGTTTACTGTAAACCAATTATGAACCTTCGGTTCACTTTGAAAATCAGTGAAGTATCATCCGCAAATAACACCATTTGAGGTTGGTTTTCCAGTATACTTGGTAAATCATTAATATATACTAAAAATAGGAACGGACCCAAAATTGATCCCTGTGGTACTCCCATGTTTACCTCTAGACTCAAAGAAGTTTCCCCGTTTATTTGCACTTGCTGCAGCTTATCATTTAAATATGATTTAACAAAATTAATAGCTATCTTACCGACTATCGTGGTTCTACTAATAAGAACTGTGACCAACAGCTTTACGTGATTTTCGAGGCAAGGTTGTAAGTGATGTCTTAAAGGTTTAAAAGTATTATGTATAAATTCATTGATACATGCCCGGTTTCGAATCCAAGCATAAAAGGTGGACGCCTCAACCATACATTTTCTTTATTCACTATTTCCATATAATGTTGTCCATGACAATGCTATAACAATCTGCATACCTGGTTTCCAGTACGATGTGGAACTGTACCAGCGCATCGAGCAGCTGATCGGCAAGCAGCTGCCGCTGTACAAGACGGACGAGAGCGAAGTCATGGTGTTGCAGGAGAGGGTCTCCGAAGCTCAGCGACTCACTAAGATCGTGAGTTATTACTATTTTATTATTTACATCGAGCACCTGATCGGCACTGCTGCCGCTGTACAAGAAGGAAGAGACCGAAGAGAGCGAGGAGTTATCCTTTTATCAGTAAAATCATATATATAATTTTTACTTTATGATTCCCATGCACTCATGGACATATAGCTTATGGCTCCAGGGAGGGGCAAGTCAATTTTTTTAAGCCGGGTCTTGGTAAATGATGTACTTTCTTAATCTTACAATTTCCAGGCTGGCATCATCCCTTCTCTTTGGTATACTACACGCAGTCAAAGATAGCAGTTCCAATGATCTATTGTAAATGAAAAAACTTAATGCCCTCCGCGGTTTCTACAGCATTTTGTTAGGTATTTAGGAATAATCCACCCTATAGGTCATAGCGTTATGTTAATTAGTGCAATAAATAGTGTGGCTAATTCTACACTTCCACTTCTTGCAGGAAATGAAAGAGCTAGAAGATAAAAAGAACATCAAAGGCAAGAAGCGCGGCGCCGACTCGGACGACGACACGGAGGAGGCCGCCGGCGTGCGCAGACGCATCAAGGGCAAGCCCAACCACAAGATCAAACATGGCGGCAAGAAGAGGAAACGATAAATAAATAATTTTATTATTATAATGGAGTTTTTTTTTTAATTTTACTGACTCAAAATCTACTCAATTTCAGTAGAACATTTGGTGGCCTAATCTGATACATACAGACCCACTATGACGCCCCGCAAGAAATCCATATGGAGGAAAAGAGAAAAATAGGCGTTACTAAGCACTGACTTGGGCTTAGCACTATACCTGTCACTGTTACACAACTGCCAAACGTCAAGTGCACGATAGAGACAGAATATGGCTAAGCCAAAGTCAGTGAGTGTGTCACTCTCTCTGGCTTGGCCACCATCAGGGATTTTAATTTTTTTTTGATACCTTACACAAAAAATAGTCGAAATTAGTCGCCAAATATCAGAAATAGTCGTTCACTAGTTCAAAAGTTTATAGGTGGCCGCCTTGGAGTCTCCCCAGCTTGGCCACATGTATATCTCGAAAACTAGGGCACCTAGAGAAGACTTGTTTTATAAAAAAAATTGTGCAGTTTTTTACCAATGCCACCCTTACGTCTACAGGATAGAAGTGTTAAAATCGGTTGGAACAAACAGTAAAAAATGTTGTTTCAAGTGTCTAATCTCAACTCGAATGGAGTATAGATCTTTTAAATCTTCGAACACGTGATTCGAAACACAATAGCAGCCCGAGAGCCGGCTGTCGGTTGGTCGTTGAAAGGTTAAAACTACTGCGGTTTTTAATACCAAAGATTTTTCTTAGCTGGGAATCGAACCCAAATGGCCGAATAAGACCTCGGGCTTAGCCGTCAAGATCACACAACTAGACCAACGAGCCAGGAAAAAAATGTTTTTTACAACTAATATTTGTTTTTATACGTAATAATAGCGAGTCTTGAGGCCAATGTTAATGAGTTCGGCCGGACCTAATTACTTTTATTAAGATCAGAAGATTCGATACTTACCTATTCGTTTTAGCTCCGAGAACATTTCCACCATACTTACATCCATCAAGAATTATAGCAGCTTGATCCTCATTGTTTGCATCTATAAAGGGGATAGGTTTTTTTCGAAATTCAAGAATGTTTTTCAAGGGTGAATCCATTTTGTGTACCTACTACTGTGGAATAAATATTACCTGTTTATAGAGGATTTAGTAACCTTCTAATGAGTTATTGGTATTTTATAGGGTACTCAGATGCAGTTTTTTTTGTTATTTTTTTTTTAAATTAGGCAGCAATAAAATAATTGTTATGTAAACGCGCGAAACTAAAATAGCGCAATTTGTGGTTATTGAAGCGGGTTCGAACACTCCATTGATGCCATAAGTTAGATTATTTGTTAAAATATTAATAATTGCCAATTTCGTCAATCCTGGTTAAGGAATTTTAGAGCAAGCGGTTGTAACAGGTAGTCTCCAAAAGAATGAGCAACACAAGTGTTTGAACAGTATCGGGATATTTATCTTTGCCAATTGTAGTACTGAGAATCTGAGTGATTCTCAAACGAAACAATTTTTTTCATTGGTTTCTTAGTTTATTCTAAAAGTAAACAGTCATTTCCTTCTATAAAAAAATAAATAAAAAAAGAAATGCGAAAATCGCGTCACGCCCTAAAACTCGGCGTACGCGCACTTGTAAAAACCGACGACTTACAACTAAGCGTTTAGGAAGAAATCACAACGTTGTTTTAAATTTTTTTAATCGTTATTTATTATTTCTATACAAATAGAACTGTACAGATAATTTTTTAAATTATTTACCACATCTCATCTGCTCTCACGATAGACTTTTTACAAAAGTGAAAACTATCAACATTACGCACGTAATAAACGAGATCGCGCGCAGTTACCGCTTACCTACCGCTTAACTAGGGACTCGCCGCGGCGTCGCTCGCAGTCGCCACAACATACTACACGCTCCTGCAACTGTCGCTCACACGCGGCCCAGCGCGAATCTAATTGAGCTGCGCGACGCGTGTGCAACTATTATGATTTACATTTAAATACAAAATTACACTATGGTCTGACGAACAATGGAAAACAAGACGTGTTGTTGGTGGCTCACTCATCTGGCAGTAGCACTATTGCGTTCACGATACGTTCCTTCCATAATATACTCTTTCACCTCGATACCAAAGCGGTGGTGCATCACGATAAATTTATCACAAACAATAAATAAGTACAATTTATATATATATATATAAATATATATACCGTATAACTATATCCAATAATATAATACATTGGCAGTGTGACATGCATGCTTACATAATTTAATTTTTGTTCAAATTTAAATGCACTAACTAAAATATACATAATGTTGAGGTGAAAAAGTGTATTACTTAGCAAACTAATGAAATCACACTGGAGGTCCTTATTGTAGTTATATTTAGGTATCTCCCCGCGCGCAGCACGCCCGGCTCCGCCCACACTCGTCGGCATTGATCACAATATAAGAAAACTAGTCAGTCTACGAAAATTAAGATCACAAATACAACGAGCGAGCTGCGCGCGGGTTAGCACTTAAAATAATTTCAAACTATTCCAATGTCTATACACAAGTTAAAAAACAAATGACCCGGGACGACCTCGAATCGACTTTCTTCAACAAACTTCGCCAGTCTGACAAATTTTATTAAGTTATATTAAAGCCATGCCGCTTCTAAACTGCTCCAACAAAAGTACTACAATTAAAATGTGCGTTAGCCGCTAATGGAGTCTTTACGTGAACACTGTGTTAGCTGTCGGTGGTGACGTCCCGCCTCCCGCGCGGCTCACAGCGACCAGCCGTGAGCCGCGCGGCAGGCGGGCGCCGGCGCAGGTCGAGGCCGGCCCGGGCTCCTATAACAATATCACATGTTTCGCTACTAACAACCGTTTATGGCTGAAACTAATCATCACGTTATCTTTCGCTTGTTCGCTCTTGTGTACAGTTTACAAACACTTCGGCTTCGATGCTGACTGACTTCTCGTCCTCACAAATTATTCCATTTTACAAAACTGCCAGAATATGTTCAAATACACTTTATTGTTTAAGTTAGGATTTACTTAATGTACGCAGCGTACTCGTCGAGAGCCCTCGCCCGCGAGAGCTGTGTGACGTCGGTAGTACTAAGACGAGTTGCTAAGCCTACGGCTGTCCGCCGCCGGGCGATAGGCCTTCCGGTACCGTCTCTCACATACTACGGCTAATCTCACACACAAACAACACGTTCAACATCACCCACGGAGTCACACATCACGCTGCATCAGATCAGTAGGTGGTCCGCACCCGCGCACAGATCACAGTCGCGCTGTAGTACACTGTGTACTGTAGTACAATACTGCTACAAGGAATGAAGTGAGGCGCGAGCGGCGCGCGACACTGCTGTACACTGACACGCTCAGTTCAAGTCTCGGTCCTCTAAGTACTTATACTCGAACGTGAAGCCCTCCTTCTTGCGCTGGCCCCACTTCTCGTAGTCAAAGTAGATATATGTGCCCTGCAAACATACAAGCGGCGTTACTATTCGTTCAGACAACACGGGTAATCAAGATGTTAGTCGGTTAGTCACAACATTGAAGCTTGTTTCGAACTCTGTCCACAAACATTAAGTAAGGTTTTAGAAAATCGATGTTATTTCATACTTGTTGTTTAGACATGATAATTTAGAAGGCCATATAAAACTATTCAAAATAATGACAACATAAACTATGGCAGTTAAGAGATGTCCAATCTTTACTGGTAAATAATTTTCAAGGAACCAATACATGACCCACCCATACCCATTAACCACCCATTACCCGTTACCGATTACATTACCGTTACCGAGCGATACGCAATACGCGTTATTTTAGCGGTACGTAATTTATTGTACACTGCTCAATCCCAGATATTGAGTAGTATACACATCAAAACTACATATAAAATAATTATTTGTTTATTTATTGTCTAAAATACCATTGCTTATGTTGTACCTTACCTACCATTCACTGTCTACCAATACAAAAGTCGCAGTCACCTGTTCATACTCCTCATTGATGACCTTCGGCTCCTCGTGCCTCTGGAACCACATCATGTACTTGGTGTGGAAGCGCCAGCTCTGCTTCTTGAGCGCCTTGGCGGCCAGGTACTGCGCCTTCGTGCCCTCCATGTAGTAGAACACGAAGAACAGCGTCTCCGTCGACAGCCGCTGGAAGAACTCCACTGAATCCGAGTGCGGGAGTAGCACCTGGAATATTTTAATGTTAACATTAGAGGCTTTTATTGTGAAGCATGGAAGTCTGACCAGTCTAATAAAGGTTTCGCTTAGTAGCTGGATTTTGGAGGTCTGTTAGGCCGTCGCGTAATACACTGGTATCCAGCTGAATCCAGTTAGACTGGAAGCTGACCCCATCGTAGTAGGGAAAGGCTATGGAGATGAAAATGATTGTGAAGCATGACAGTTATTGTTGCCACTAACAATACTGAAATATTAATGTAAACAGTGTCTTTCTTTCTTTTTCACAAATTAAAAAGGTAAAAGCGAGCACAGAGTGTAGTACAAAGTGATTTATAATGGTCCTAATGGCAATAAATGATTTGTTTTATCGAATACTGACCTGGTTGTAATATATGGGCGTAGGACATATATTTCTGGGGAGGTACACTCTCGTTCTTTCTGAGTCGGACGGGTGCGGCATGTGGTAGAACGACGATTCCAACATTTGGAATTGTAGCTGATGTTCCTGCAAACATATCAGTATCATTAATTTGATAAGGATAAGGTTTAGCTTAACAGCTAAGACCTGGGTTTTGCTTGTAGATGTGTATTGAGGAGCATGGTTGGGAATAGTTAAGATTACTATTCTTCTTTGTGTTTATCTTATCATTATCGTAATACTAGTTTTTGCTACTCAGCGTGAACGCCGGTTATCGTTGATTAATGAAGACAACGGGGGTTAAAACCTAATAACATTCAAAATTGTAAAAGCGTAACATACAGTCTCATGGAGAGATAAATAGACGATACTAAGCACTGACTTTGGCTTAGCACTATACCTGTCACTGTTACACAACTGCCAAACGTCAAGTGTACGATAGGGACATATTCCGCCTTATTACAAAACAAGGTTTTTCTCTAAACCAGGTTTAAACCATTAAGCTAGGTTTTGTATTTCGAATTTTGATCTTATCAGAATAAGATTCAAATTACAAAACCCGGCTCAATGGTTTAAACCTGGTTTAAAGAAAAACCTTGTTTTGTAATAAGGCGGATAATGTTTCTACTACCAACATAGGTACAGCACAACCTTCGTTGGCACGGTTTAAACGTCACAATGTATAATTATGTAACTAATGGCCGAATACTCTAACGTCACTTAATTTTAAGACGCTCTCAAATCTGTTGCTGTCTTTACTTTATCCCTTCAGGGCCGATTTTTCAGCCGCCAAATAACTTTTAGCTGAGGAGAATGTTTGACGTTTTGACAGCTTTTGTATAGAAAATATGTCAAACCGTCATATTTATTCCTCAGATAGAAATTAACTGATGATTGAAAAATCAACCCTTACGGCCGATTTTTCAATCGCCAGATAACTTTTATCTGAAGAGTATGTTTAACGTTTTGACAGCTTTTGTATAGAAAATATTATATTATATTTAGAGTAACAAGATAGCAGCAGATTTGAGAGCGTATTAAAATTAAGTGCCATTCGAGTATTCGGCCATAATTGTAGTAAATTGGAATAAACCAGCTCATTCTTACAGAGTTGAGTGGTAGCGGTCCGAGCGGCGCCACGCCCAGTAACGGAGGAATGTGCGCTTGTGCCAGCGGTGCGCCTCGTCTTAGGTTCTGAAACATGTACAAAAGAAATCAGTATCATTCTAATACAAATTTGATTTAAAAGTGTAAAAAATAGTGGAAACGCTGCGAAATAAACAACAGGAAATACTGCGATTTGCTAGTTGTCGTGTGCGGCCCGTCTAGATCATTTTGTCTTTATGTGGCGCTTGTCTGCCACAAGGTTGCCGATCACTTGTCTAGAGCGATGATCACAACGATTGAGGAATGGGAAGCACGTATACTTTACTGCTACATTATGTTTTTCGACAACCGTTAATTTATATTCCTTGACAACTAAAGTTACTCCTCCATTGTTCTTTCTCTGATCAATTTCGTTGCAGAATACAAGACGATCGTTATTTCAAGACTCGTCGATCTATTTTTATGGACTCTTTTCTGAGCTTTTTTGCTCGGTGCTTTTCTGGCGGAAAACCACTTAATTCCACTGTTGATACTGGCTTATTCTTATTTATGGTCTCCCTCTGGGAGGTTAGGTTTCCGCACATAGTCCTTGATTTTACGGCTTTCAGGAGTAGTTATATCAGTGTGGAGGACAGTGTTACCTGCGGATGGTGCTGGTCTAGTCCCGCGCGATGCACGGCCTCCTGCGCCATGCTCTTGAGCGAGGCGGTGTCAGTGTGGAGGACAGTGTTACCTGCGGATGGTGCTGGTCTAGTCCCGCGCGATGCACGGCCTCCTGCGCCATGCTCTTGAGCGAGGCGGTGCCGGCGCCCGATACGTTGGCGGGAGTGCCGCTGCTGGCGCTCAGCGCTGCCGTACTCGACGCTTCGCTTACTCTGCCACTGTAAAACATTAAGAGACGGATTTAGGTTTGATGCTAGATTGAAGCTACTGCACTAATTTTGCTAATATACAGTCGTGGTCAACTAATTAGGGACAAACAAAAATTTAAGCTGAATTTTAATTTTCATGTCTATGGTAGATCAGATAAACTAAATAATTTAGTTTAATTTTATGAAATGCTGATTAATATTAAGAATACTTGAAAATTATGAGCATTGCTTCGAAGTTGATAATATTTTGTAATAGGAAATTTAAAAACAAATCTCTTGCAACCAAATCGCAGTGTGTTCTGGCTGGCCATCTAATTAGGGACAAAAACAAAGTAATGTGTCATTTTCCCATTTTAATAAAATCTGATGGGACATCCCATCAGATTTAGTTTTTTTTAATAATTAAGATTAGAGTCTATATACGTTGACTTTGAATTTATTGAAATATTATCATAATGTTTAATTAAACATGGAGCGAAATAAAAGTTCTGATACAACAATGCGAAAAATAATAATTATTGTTTATTATAGTAAATAGCCATATCGTAAATTATTAAAACATTGCAATTGCTCCATTATAATGATTTTCAAAACAGGACAATTATAATCTATATTTAGAAATTATACGTTTGAATCTATAAAACTACTAAATGTGCAATCAGAAAAGAAATACCAACAAAAACTATTGTGCAAAAAAAATCGCTAAACGGTGATAGGGGCGATATAAGACCCACTTATGGACTTTTTATTAATTATAGGTTTGAATAGTGTTGGTATTTGTACTAGAACATGGCGGTGGAGTAATCTACAACAACCTTTTGACGTCAAGTTGTTGAAGCTAAACTGTTTGGCATGGTGGTACAAAAAGTTCCAGTGTTGAAAAAATCGCAGACTCGCCACGGTTGGCCTTAGTTATGAGGCACCGATATTGGGACTGATTTTAAATAAAAAAATGTTTTAATTTTGGACTAAACGAAGTTACATTTTGTTTCATCGGAAGGCAGGCGTTATTAATGGCGCCCTAAAAAGCAAAAAGTATCCAAAATACTCCAATAAGCAAGTTAAACTTGAGGAGAGAACATAAAACTATGGCGTTGGTTTTCTGGAAATGATGTGGGGCCTTTAGAGCAAATGGAAGGCACACTAGATTCAATTGAATAGAGAGAAATACTACATGCAATCACACTACTTTATGTTGAAGAACACACAATAACTACCCCAAAACATACTGCACTGTCTGTTAAAACATTTCTCACTGATGAGTAGCCATCGGTTATAAATTAGTCGGCCTAGAGCCCAGACCTGAATGCTTGGAAACATTTTGTGGTGCGTTATGAAAGAATAGTAGGTTTAAAAAATGGTGTAAAGAAACTGGCTATTAAAAATCAACAGTAGTAACTTTAAAGAAGGCTGAAACAGTATCACTAAAGAACAATGTGACATTTAGATTGCGTCGATTCCATACCTTTGTTACATGGTTACGGCAATCCTTATCAATCACTCTGGATATTGATTTGCATTACAGTGCGACGCATTAAGCCTAATTGAATAATAAATAAACAATTTTTTTCCTTTATTGCTCTCTGCAATAATTATTTTTAATGTTGTCTTAAGTGTCCCTAATTAGTTGTCCAGGGTACAAATAGAATGAAGAAGAAGTTAGGTTGAATTTTGATCGATATTTATTTTACGTATAGTCCATTCCTTTAATGGCTATGCCTATTTGTTATGATATTGGTTTAGTTTTATAATAATAGTTTCTAAACTGCCAAAGTCTCGAGCAAACTTAACTTATGGGAAGCAGAATTAAATGTTACTCATAGAATATCATGTTGTCCCTAATTAGTTGACCACGACTGTATATCAACGCACAACCCAAACCGCTGGTCCTAGAGTCATGAAACTTACAGGACGTGTTCTTTGTAAGGAGTTGGTAACCTAAGGTTGATATGCAACCAAAGGGCGTGAGAAAGTATCTACAAAGAAAGGATTTTTGGAAATCCAACCTAAAGAGGTAAAATAGGGGATGGAAGTTCCGACATACACGCGGGCAAAGTTTAGTTTATAATAAAATCTATACTCATATTATAAATGCAGAAGTTACTTCTTCTAACTGTTTGTCTGTCTGTTACTCTCTCACGGACGGCTAAACTATTGAATCGATATTGTAGAAGAGAAAGCTTGAACAAAAAAATGCCTCCGCAATAACGATCATACAAGCAGACGGAGTCGCAAACAAAAGCTAGTATCATATAAAACAACAAAATCATGAATATTTCCAAATGAAACAAGTTAGCCTGTGCACAAGTACTTGATCCCATTCTAGCTGACCTCCGTCCTGGCTGACCCACTGACCTTGTGACCCTGACCGACATACAACCGGTTCACTGTACGACCTGAATCTATTGAGCGGCACTATTTCTCAGCTTTTGCGAGGAAATATAGGTCACACACGGGTCTGTAGGGGGTTTTGTATGTACTATATTATGTTTTTTTTTTATAAAATGGCATTATTGACACGGATTATTGTTGGTGAGTGCTTCCAAAAAGAAAATGTCAAGATTTTGTTTCCTTTTTTAAGCATAGTGCGCGCATGGACGATTGTGAAATTTGGCATAGCTTATGAAAATATGTATAAAATTTGTATGCAGCTTTCTTATATACTGTAGGTGAGCTAAGTTAAGCTAGTAATGATTTTTGGACATTCTCAGACAACCAAGTAAAGGCCTACGCAGACCGGGACGGCATGGCAGGGGATTTTACAGTGAGTCAGCACACACTGGCCGCTTAAATACCGCGGCATTACAGCACTTTGCCACGGCATGCCATGGCGTGCCGCGGCACGATAAAGCACGCCTCAGCGACTTTTAGTCTTTTAGTTTTCAGTTGCGTTTGATCGAGTGTTGGTATACCTCAGTTTTAAAATGAGTCGCCGCCGGAGTCCGTGGCATGCCGTTGCCTACCACAGTATGCGACGGCATCCCGCCACAGGAGCCTGTGGCGGGTCTTTTAATGCCGTGCGATAAAATCCCTTTCAATGCCACGGCATCATTTTAAAGCATAGCAATTTATGTCGTATTTCTGTACGTACGTGTTTCAGTACGGTTGAATGTCCATTAGTAAAAATTCAAATCCCATGCCATGCCGTCCCGGTCTGCGTAGGCCCTAAGAGGGTTACCCCTTACTGGTTGATAAATCGTCATAATAAGGGATGAAAGATTGCATAAAATCACACCATTTTCAAAGCTACCGCTGCAACGTGTCATACATAATGAATATTAAACCCTTTATTCTACCCTTACCCTAGTGATCTACTTTCAGTACCCTAGAGAATACACTACTGCTCCTGACCCGAATATAAATGGAAAAGGCTGGAAGGGGAATATGAAGATTTAATTCGAATACAATTTCGACGGTTTTCGACATCGTTTTGTAGACTGCTAATTACACTATGTATTTATATGAAACCTGAAATTTCTACGAATTGCAAGTTTTCTGTAATAATAACTATAATATTCGTTTAGGCTTTTGATGATGATGATGATCCTAGTAATATGTAATAATGAAGTAAATGCTGACTTGTTAGCGACGTGTTGCGGCGTGTGATGCTGCGGCTGGCTGGGTCCGTTGACGGTGAGCGGCGACGCCGCCGTCTCGCTCGCACTCGCGCTCGAACCGAGTAGCGGGACTGACGAACTCTTTGACGTCTGTAACAATAAATTCTATTACAACATACTAAAATCATAGCAGTTTTCAATATGTGCGTCGCTCCCCCTAGGGGGTCCATGTTGCCTTAGGTAGGGGGCGCCAGCAGAAGGGAAACGGCAAGGTGGATACAATAAACACAATTTTATTGAGAGAAAAAAAGTATAACGAACATCAATAGGGGGTCGCTAGAATGTTTACAACACGTAAGGGGCTCGTTTAGTCAATAAAATTGAAAAACTACTGTACTGGATAATTACTGTTCTTTATATTGTCCAGGGCCTGTTCCAGGATGTCAGTAACGTCCAAGACAAACATAGAAAGAACATGCATTCAAAACATTTTAATTGGCATTGATTTTTGAAGTAGAGATACTCACTGGCGGGGGTTGCGCGGGCGCAGGCGGTAGATGCGTGGCCGTGTGCGCGGGTGTTGTCGACACCGGACCATTCTCCACTACTTCTGCAAAACACACCAAATATATTATCTCTAGAATAAACAGCCCCAACAAACCGACAGTCACAATAAATACCTGAAATATTCTCAAATCGTGTATGTTTTCAACAGGACTAGTTTTTTTTTTATAATTTGATACATTGTTAAGACCCTAGGCAACCAGGCTAGACTACCGAAGGTATTATTGACCGCGGACTGGCTGCCTAGTTCCATATCTGCAGACAGAAAGGACACGTAAATTTGCATGTGTCATGGTTTGTATGTTTTATGGTTATTTGTTATGTAGAGAACGGCAGTGAATAAGGTTGCCAATACCAGTGTAGATATGTAGCGTCTTACTAATAATCGCTGCATAAAGTTATGACAGGTTTATACGTCAAAAAATGTATGGTTACACAGGCTTTATTCATGACATAACTTTATACAGTGATTATTAGTAAGGGCAATAGTATAAGCAAAAAATGATGATTCTGAATTCATGGGAAGTGATTTCCGCAATGCGAATTTTAAGATTAATACTCTTTTGTGGCGATAGTCCCTGACAATTGAGAAAATCTATTAGACAACTAATATTACCTCTAGGCACACTACAGGGTCAAAATTCAACTTTTATAAACCTATGTTTTTTTGTTATTTCATAATATTTTATACCATCAACAACTCCTGTATCATTTACATATATATTGCTCGCTATCATAAACAACAACCTCTTTTACTGAATATTATTTATTTCGATCTGCCAATTTGCAGTTAACAGAAGTATTCTCTAAACCAGTATAAATGAATAAATGATTTATTTTTGTAAATAGGTAAAAAATTACACTTTTACACGTCATTTTTTTTTCTTATTTTAATCGAACGATGGGGCCGGTGTTTCCTAGCTGGACTACTGGAAGTGATCTCTTGATGAGAGAAGCACACAGATTTGAGTGGACCTGTCCACACAGTGCAAGCATTTGTCATTTGTCATATAGCCGCAGCTAGGAAGAGTCGCAGGATGCCATTGGCATTTTCTGCGACCTCTCCAAAGCATTTGATTGCGTCGATCACGAAACATTGCTTTTGAAACTTGAGCATTACGGTCTCAGTAAGATAGCTCTAAATTTTATAAAATCATATTTAAATGATAGATCGCAGCAAGTTCAAATAAACGGTGTAAATTCTTCTGGTCTAATGGTAAAAATGGGTGTACCACAGGGATCAATATTGGGTCCGTTCCTATTTTTAGTATATATAAATGATTTACCGAGTATACTGGAAAGCCAACCTCAAATGGTGTTATTTGCTGATGATACTTCACTGATTTTTAAAGTGAACCGACGTGCACAACACCTTGACGAGGTAAATAACGCCATGATTAAGGTTCATAATTGGTTTACAGTAAACAATTTAGTATTAAATGAAAAGAAAACCAAATGTATAAGATTCACTTTGCCAAATGTTAGAAATAATGAATGTAGTGTGGTATTGAATAGGGATGTGCTAGAATTCGTCGAAAAAACTGTTTTCTTGGGGATCACGCTTGACTCTAAGCTGCAGTGGGGTCCTCACATAACATCTCTAGCAGGGCGGTTAAGTTCAGCTGCATTCGCAGTCAGGAAAATCCGACAATTAACCGACGTAGATACCGCGAGACTGGTGTATTTTAGTTACTTTCATAGCATCATGTCTTACGGTATTTTGCTTTGGGGACGCGCTGCAGATATAGATTCTATCTTCATTCTGCAAAAGAGGGCTGTCAGAGCTATCTATAACCTCAGCAGACGCGAATCACTGAGGGAATTGTTTAAACAAATAAACATCATGACGGTTCCCTGCCAATACATTTATGAAAATATTATGTATGTCCGTAAAAATCTTCAGCTCTTTAGTAAAATAAGTGACAGGCATAATTTCAATACAAGAAACAGGAACAAATTAGACCAGCCAAGTTTCAGATTGTCCAAGGTACATACTTCTTTTATGGGGTATTGCGTTAAATGCTACAATAAAATACCTCTCAATATTCTTCAATTAAATGAAAAACAATTTAAAACATGCATTAAGCGCACACTATGCAGTCAAGCATACTATAAATTAGAGGATTATATTATAGATAAAAATGCATGGTTGGGTGCTGGTCCTGCTCCACAGCCACCTAGTCTCACAAATTAGGGATGTTTGGAAGAGAAATATGCTAAATGGTCCCTAAATTGACATAAATAACTAATACTGTTATATCTTTTTTTGTATTTTAGATTAAAACTTTAGTTTTATATAATTTAAAAGCATTATTTCCAAAATTAGAAATTTTAATCATTGGAAGATTAAAATGTTTGTTATTCCCTTAATTTTTGACATGATTATTTATGATCGTTATTGTTATTATATTTATAGGTACCTAAATAAATTTCACCCATGTATATTATTCATTTACAGTACAAAACTTTGGTTTGTGTAATTTAGATGCATATTTGAATTTTTGTAAATGTGAGTACGATGCAGTGATTTATTACGATAGTTCTCTACTGACACAAATAGACATGGCGGTTAGGAGCATTGTCATGCTCGCTTAAAAAGTCTCGCTGATGGTGGCGAGTGCGTTGGATCATTCGGTTCCCTTCAAAATGGTTGAGCTAAATGGTGCTGATGCCACGCGTCATGCTCGTGAACGGGCGCTGTCAGTTGAGATGGGTCATCTCTTAACTGCCATGACTTTTTACTTTTTATTTATTAATTTTGTATTAGTTTATTATTTTTGTTACATACACATTGTTTTCACATGTAGAAGCAACAAAAAGAAAATGTAACCAAGATTTTGTAAAACATGATTTTTTTTAAAAGAGTGTCCGTGGAGTTTCTTGCCTGTTCTTCTCCATAGAGATCTACGTTTTGGAACAGGCAATTAGCGTCACTTTTCTTTTCTGACTAACTGACAGACTCTTTGACAATTCATAAGTACCTGTAAATGGTCTAAGTGAAATAAATGCTTTGAATTTTGAATTTTGAATTGAGCCACTTAAATAACCACACAATAACACAATTGACAAACGCCATGTAAATCCTTATCACACCGAGACCCATGGAATGAGCGGATCGCTAATGAAACGTGAACGGTTATCGATCACGCTGTGTTTACAAACACGGTCACACGTGTCGTGACTCAGAGCGCGTACGGTAGTAATACGTTATCAATACATTTCACGGTACGCACACAGGTACATACAAGAATTTGTTTTAGTTGCACATTAAACTTATGATAAAAACTGACCACCGAGTTGTTCTTAGTTGTAGGTAAAGAAATCTTGTTACAGTAAATTATTTTTGTACATCTATCTACAAATTTTCAGATTTTTTCTTTTACTGGTGCTATATGACATTGCTTTGTGCATGTGAGATAAATGAGTATTGACAGACATACAGACGGACAACGAAGTGATCCTATACGTATTCCGGTTTTGGTCCTGAGGTACGGAACCCTAAAAAATAATTAAGTATAGTTTGTAAGCAAATACTGCCGGATAGATTGAGGTTAAATTTTATTTGAATATTGGCTTGGTCAGGATAGAGCTCTCCAAAGTTATTTCCATTTACTATTTGACCACAATTTTCATGTTGTTCAAACCCCCTCGCAAACTAAACGAATTCCTACAAAATGTATGAAAAAAAAAAACCACGATAGCCGGCTGTCACGCGGTGTTAAGTGACTGATACATATTTACATGTTTGTTTATTATCATGAAGTGATAAACCGCTTTCCCAAATACAGTTTATTCTAAATTTAGTAATTTAAAGTCCGTAATTCCCTGTCAGTTGGATGCGCGCCTTAACAAGACGTCGCTCACTAACCACAGAATACACGTAAAACTGTTGTCTACACAAACTGATCACAAGGTCGTCAGGTAAATTGGATGTTTACAAACAAATGTAAGCATTCAGACAATTTAGATGCAAGCGGTTTGCGTGACTCATTTCAATGATAACACAGAGTTTAAGTTCAGGGGCACATGCAAATTACTTGGCTTTCAAGACGTCAATTGAATTATGCTAGAGATGTGTAAAATGAAGGTTATCTATAGTCTATTTTTTTTAATAAACGAGTACTGAGTATATCTCTCTGATCTCTCTCACATTTCCGGTATTGACAGAGAGAGATGGGAAATTAGTTGAGGCGGCGCCAACGCTTTTAACACCAATAATGACACTTTATGCTGATTATGTGGACCAATAGAAACGCAGACAAAATTTTGGGTACTCGTTTGTTAAAAAAAACAGACTATAGGACCTAACGACGCGGTTTAATTTATTGTGTCTAATGGCGAATCCAGGTGTGTGGGCATGGACTGCGAGTTGTTAGAAAGAGATACCGCGGCCACCAGGGCTAAGAAGGAACATAGGTGGGTTTTAGTCAATACAAGTCTGACACTGGATTGCGCTCCGCCCAGAGCGGGAGTCATTTAATCATTTCCCACAAAAAAGGGGTGTGGGCATGACCCTCATATTTTTAAAAATCGATGATTAAATAATCAAATTGCGGTCTATATTTATCTGGATTTCGACAATATACCCCCTCTGACTTAGGCTTCGACTTCGGACCTCCTGACTTAGTTTAGTTTTGGACATTGATAGTAATCACTACAATCGATAGCTTAAGGCCATAGCACATTTAAACGACTCTGCTCCTTCCCACCCGGCAAAAATTGCTCTTAAGATATATTTTAAATTAGCATCATAAATTAGCAGACAGCTCGCTTACCGCCGTCAGACTGCTCGGTAGTTGAGGCCTCGCTGGCCGACGTGTTGGTTGGGAGCGGTGTTGGAGCAGAGTCGTTTAAGTGTGCTATGACCTTTATCCGCCTTTGATTGTAATTTTGTTACCTACATACAACAATTTTGACGCACTCCGTCAAAATTAGATCAGTTCTCAAAAAGAAATATCCCACATAGAAAATTCTTCCATTAAATAAAACTAAACTAATGTTTTGTGTGCATATTGAACATTTTATGTTTAATGTGGCACATTGGATCAGTTTCACGTATTTCATTTAATTATTGTTAGTTTGTGTGTTTTGGCAGAGCTAAGCTCAATCGTGAAATCGACATTGACGTCAATCAGTACTTGTAACAGATCGTTACAATCAGATCTCTTCACAAAGAGAAAAGTTCCATTATTCAAATGATTGAATAACTAACTCAATATTTATGTTTTTTTTTTTAATGGATGATGTATAGAAGTAAAATGTCGTGATGGCCCAGTGGATAAGGCGCCCGCCTCTCGTATAAGAGATTGTGGGTTCGAATCCGGGCAAATAACAAAGTGACTTTTTCAATTGTGCAAAAATGTATTTTCTAAAGTTTATCTTGGACATCACTGACATCCCGTGCCTCGGAAAGCACGTAAAGCCGTTGGTCCCGGTTGTCATTCGTAGAACTTTGACAGTCGTTACTGGTTAGCCAGAAACTCTGACCAGCCTAACCAAGAGGTTATCGTGTCGCCCAGTTACTGGGTTATGGAGGTTCGATAAGCAGTCGCTCCACGTAAAACACCGGTATCCAGCTGAATCCGGTTAGGCTGGCAGCCGACCCCAACACAGTTGGGGAAAGGCTAGGGAGATGATGATGTATAGAAGTAAAAAAAAATACCTATGTGCCTGTTTATAATAATGAGCGTACATAATCACGAATATTACTTCTCTGTTGTTTTTAATACCACTTCAGACATTAATGAACAGTTCTCAAATTTCACAAATACACTTAATTCTACGCTTAAATAAATGTTTAGCCTGTAATCGAGACTGAGTTCTAAGTTTATTTCTGTTTATATCCTCTGAGTAGTCTGCTATGAAACACTAATAAAAGCATGATTCAGTTAAAAATTTTGTTCCTGTGACGCATCGGTCATCAGTCAACATCTGCAGTGTAAACGACCCTTTAACATATTAATACGAAGGCATAGTAATAAATATTTAAAAGCAAAATTACTTTAACGTGTTTGCCAAAAAAATATATGAATCGCCGGATGTTTCTGTACAAAATTAAAAAAATACCCATGAACCAAATTATAATACGCTTTACACGCTAATACGCTGACACATTAATAACTAATCACGGACACACGTCCGTGATTAGTTATTAATGTGTCACAACTGTCAAAAGATGACAAGAACTCCGCCCAACCGTCAAGATTCAAGTAACTTCCTGGTGTATTGTTTTAGCATATCTAACGTATTGATAGACTATCTTACGTACTCTTTTCTGTAAATGTTAATAAGTAATCCAGTTACAAGTTTCTACGGCTACCTCTCAACAGCCTTTACAGCGTATAGTTCGCGTCACGTAAGCTTGCCCCTCTGAAGTTCGTCGCAATTGGCTGCGCAGTAGTTGATTTTACAACCAAACGTGGATCGCGCATGCGCGGTTTTTGAAAGATGGCGCTTGTAATGGCGACTCTGTCACTCGCATACGTTCGATGCTTACTTCTGTCCTGCTTGCTCAATGCGAAAGTACTGTTGTTGCCAAAACTGTTAAACTTTGTTATGATTTTTAATCATGAAGCAGCAAACCAGTGGAGTGCGTATAGGCATGTTTTTGTTCTAAATCAAAGTCACCAGATAACGAAGGGGTGGAGCTAAGCTTCGCCCGCTGTGATTGGTCGATGAATTTGACAACTGATTTTTTAGGGATTGCAAAAGGGTGATTAAAAAAATATCGATATCGATAATTATTCAAATTATTAGTTCTATAAGACCCGATTTTGTAATAAAACAGGGTTTTATAAAAATAAGGTTGTATTAAAAAAGGTTTCGCAATCAAGCAGTAGCTTAAATCAATTAATAAAAAAATAATACATATTCCGTTTTATAATCAAGTCTTGATTATAAAACGGAATAGTTAAATAAAAAAAGAAAAGATCTATTACTAAAAAACCTATTTTAAGGTTTTTTATTGTTTTTTCTTTTCGTTTCGTGTTATGTTTTACCGACTTCGGAAAATGGATGTTATATGTATACGCTAACATTATTATAATAATAGAATTATAAGTATTTTATTCATTATTATACTTATGTATATAATTACTAGCTTATGCTCGCGGCCTCGATCGCTTAGAAGAATTGTTTAAGGTCTAATTTACAAAAAAGGGTATGCACGTAAAGGTATCTACGTATTATGTTAAAAAAATACGCTTTTCATTGATATTCTATATCTTCACTAATATACACTAATATTATAAAGAGGAAAACTTTGTTTGTTTGTTTGTTTGTTTGATTGTAATGAATAGGCTCAAAAGCTACTGGATCGATTTTAAAAATTATTTCACCATTCGAAAGCTACATTGTCAACGAGTAACATAGGCGATATAATATCACGCTATGTCCCATGGGAGCGAAGCAGTAACCAAAAACTTAATGTAACGTGGGTGAAACCGCGAGGAACAGCTAGTACATAATAAAATCATCGGCCACATAAACTTTTTCAAGCTTTGCGAAAATAAATAAAGTTACCTATACTGGTTAGCGGAACGCCCTCTGTTAATTTACATACTGTTAAATCATACGAAACGATAGTATACAGGGTGGAAAGTTTTAATGGACCCAGAAAGAAAACTACCTTAAATCTTTAAAATAGATTATTTTACTTAAAGGAAACAATCATTTATTTTATAAAATGACTAAATCTTTCTAAGAAACATGGTAAATTAAATTAGAGGAAAACCATGAAATATCAACATTTCTAATCAAAGGACGACTTTAACTTTCGAAATTTTCGTTCAATTAAAATAAATTTCTTAAGATTTATGGTTTTCCTTTTATTTAAATAACCATGTTTGTTAGAGAGATTAAGTCCTTATGAAATGCCCTAACGTTTGACACCATTAAAATAGAAAGTGTAACTTTTTTGGATTTTAACCGGTTCGATTCCCGGGAGTGGGAAGCGGATTTTCGAAAATCTTTGAATGCAGTTTTATTTGTTGTAAAAAATAAAGGAATGTTTCCTTTAAGTAAAATAATCTATCTTAATGATTTAAGGTAGTTTTCTTCCAGGGCCCATTGAAACTTTTCACCCTGTATATAAAACAAATCTTACCAAAACAGGCAAAAAAAGGGTCGGCGTTGCCGAACTAAACAAACGGCGTCGGTCCTTTAAAACTTCAAAGCAATCAGCTGTAAAATGCCTTGAACAAATGACGCTATAATATTTTGGAAGCCAGTTTTCCCTGTTAGTGGCATTAACCCATTTTTCTTTAACTTCCGGAATATTTGGAAATCTAAAATGAAAACATTAAAACGAAACATTATTTATATTTTACCATTAAAAATTATCGATAAAATAATTATTATTTATCTACTGTGTTTTGTGAAGTCACATCACTTCAGGACACAGTACGAAGTACTTACGAATAGAAAGGGATAGACTTATCTAATATTCTAGTGATAGTAAAGGACTTTTTCAAAAGACATCAACGCGGTATGACTTTTTTCGAAACCAACCAGTTTAGCTTGAGCTCTCAAATTACCAAAAATGTAGATAAATATAAACATATTTTACTTACCGATGAAAACTTATGCCATCTTTTTTATAACTAGATGTTTTAGAACATTTTCCGCACCATTTTATTGCACATGTACTCATTTTTGCTTCGGTTTTATACGATAAATGTATTTTTAGGTACCGAAATTAGGAAGTGTGCACGGATCCAACAACTGGTCAGTACTAAAAATTGCACTCATACCTGCGTCTCTTATAAGTGATATTCCATTTAAGTGTCGTGAGCCCGAATCACCCGTATGAGCGGTCAAGTGGTTGTATAGTCTTTGTTTTTAATTATTTTATTTTCACCGCCAAAACATAAATCAAACTAATAACTGCTATTATAAATACAGTAAAATATTGCCCGTTGAGAAACAGCTTTACAATCGCAACGTTTACAACTTAATTCGATTCTGTAAAAAACAAAAAAAAAAAAAAACTACGAACGTAACACTTTTGTACGTGATTGAACCTGCGCGGTCGTCACAAAAGCCTATCTTCAGAGGGGCAAGCTTACGTGACGCGAACTATACATACGCACTTAAATATTTTTCTATATACTCATCAGAAACGGCAATCATAATAAAGCACAAATGCCGTACATAAAGAAAACATAGTGCCAAAAATGAATGTTAGTTCAGTGCCAATAGAAAATTAGATTCAAGACGCCAAACAGTCCTGATAAAATTTATTAATGCCTAGGTTAGCACAGTGACAATAAAAACATAATATGTTATGGTTAGCCACACACAGTAAACACAAATGCTATGTCAAGTTTACAAACTACAAACATAGTAGATTTGACATTACATCTGTCAAAATTAAAACGTCAACCATTTTGTTTTTCTAATTGTTTTCTGTCCAGTCACCCAGGTATTTAAACATAAAGCTATGTAAAAGGTAATCTAGACATTGAAATAAAACTTAGGACGTAAGCAAAAGCTGACGTAGCCTTGTCTAAGTGAGGCTCACCTCGCAACAAAAACAGTAATGAAGAATTGAACAATACACGTTTCCCATGACCCAGCAATACACCATAATAAAAAAATTATGTAACCGCCATTGAAGTTCACGGAACCCACACAAAACATCAAACTACGCAGCACACCACATACCCGGATTATAAGTTCACAAACTCCACAGAAACTGTTTCGTGATAAAAACCAACATGCACACAACACACTCGACAATATCACCTTTACCATCGTCCATATTTATCCTACATTCGCGCGGAAAACCATTGTTATTATGTTTTCTTAATTATTTCTAAAGTTAGGCACAGGTCTCGTCCGCTACAGCCTAGTCACTGAGCCGACGCTCGCCATGTCATCGCTCTGGCTTCCCGCCAGTTTTGAGCAAATTTTACGAATATTGGCGGAATGCCAATGTACGATTAATCGTTTTCGTAATGAGTTTGTCTGTCGCCGTGTTCCATTCATTCGCGGCGATAAACGTTTTGTTTATTTTGTAAACAATGGAAACGTACGTTATCGCGTTTAGTTGTAATGATAACGTGTATTTTAATTATGCCTAACTTTGTTTGTTTGTGTTGTTATCGCGGAGGAAGTTGCGGTGGCGTCGCCTTGTTGGGCTTCAATTGTCGTTTCAGCCGGAATTTGCGGTTTAAGAATTTACTGATAAATTCATTTCATTGAATTTTGCGCTTGCAAATATGGTGATTATTTTTATACAATACAATACTTATAATTATTCATTTAATATTGCAAACATTTATTTGGTTTACAGACGACAGTAATAGGACTATTTCTGTACTCTGGTCGCCAATCACGCTTAATAATTATTTTGGCAACCACTATTGTCAGTCCATTTATGTGTCAGAGACGCTTCCTTATTTCACTGAATATCCGTACTAATATTATAAATGTGAAAGTAACTCTTTCTGTCTCTTTTTCACGCCTAAACCACTGAACCGATTTAATTGAAATTTGGTACACATATAGTCTGGGACCCGAGAAAGGACATAGGATAGTTTTCATCCCCTAAAACCTCCGGGAACGGGAACCATATCACGCGGACGAAGTCGCGGGCAAAAGCTAGTAGATAATATGTTACTGCCAAATGCTTCAACATACAAGCGAAAACCCCGTATAGGCTTGATTACACCTACCGAGTAGAGTGGCGAGACAGTAAAATATAACTCGGACGAGACAGTGCCGTAGCCGAGAAAGTGTTCACACGTATTTTCGATATTGTGGCGAGACAGTTTAGTTATTAGAAGAAGTTTAAGGACAACTGAGGCTAACATGGATCGGAAATCGTTTATTCCGAGTGGAGAGTGGTGGCCGAGTGCTGTTTAGATTCACCGAGTGACCGAGCGAGACAGTGCGGGGAAGCGGGGAGGTGGGTACTCGCCCTAGTAAATAGAACTGGGTCCGAGTGACTGTCTCGGCCGGTTGCTAGGCCGAGCGCTCGGCCGAGTACTCGGCAATGTGTTTACAAATACCGAGTACTCGGCCGAAGGTACTGTCTCGCCACTCTACTCGGCAGGTGTAATCGACCTATAAGACATAACGGGATTTTTTTGTTTTTATTTCCTAACTAAATTTTTATATTTGACTCTAATACCGAAGTCTCCTCCTTTTTATTAATATTTAACTCAGAAAGATAATAAGAATCTCATTACAAGTTAATCACCTATGTGACAAATATTAAGATGGTCCGAATTTTCTAAGCAGAGGCGTTTTTTGTTCATTGGTAACACACTTAAACAGATAACCTACGTTCAAGACGTAGTCGCAGGTAAAACTAGTCGTAAAAAATGTAAAATGAATACAAAATCTGAATTGCATTAAGCCAGACCATATGTGTAACCGTAAGAAGCTTACTTAAAAGATTGTTAATGTATAACAACAATTAAAATAACGACTGTGTCAACACAAAAAGCACATATTAACACAGGTTGTATGTTGCACAGGACATTAACTACAGTTACAAAATACATGTGGAAAGGCAGCTGTGTGAATATTAACTCACAAGTTGTAAATATAAATACATAAGTTAGCAAACAACATAAGTTAAAACACATAAAGTAAAAACACATAAGTTATGAACATTATAATACTGCCGTGATTCTTTAAAAAGCAGTCATCTGACAATTTACCGATTTTGAGTTTAAACATTGAGCGACATCAGGAAAAAAAGGCGCGTCGACCTATCTAACCCCTTTTTCTGAAACTTATTTAGCTTGAGAGATATTTTTTTTATAAAAAGCAGTGAAGTGGTTTTGATACCAGTGCCAAATTTATAAAAAGACAGTCATATCACATTTATTTTTAAAAAGGCAGTTAAAGTCCCTTAAATGCAAAATATTTGAGAATATTTTAAGCAAAAACTTACTTAAAAGGCAGTGTTGTACAAAACTGTCTTTTTCAAATTCTATTCTATAGAATTATCTTCACACTAATTCACATAAAGGCCGCTTTTGAGGAAAAATTTCTTAAAAGGCAGTCATGTGACTTTGGCTGCCTTTTTAATAATTATTTGATAGATATTATTTTCTTCTATACTTCAAAAAAAGAAGTTTAATTTGCCTTCAAAATTTTTATTTACTAATATTTTGAGTCTATCGGATACTAGAAAGCAGTTTACTGGCAATAATTCATTAAAAGGCAGTCAAGTTTTGTCGCGCTAGTGAATTTTTGTGCAGAATCAGTGTCAGAACGCTGACGGTCGCGAGCCGCGGCAGACGTAGGAGGGCGGTGTTCTCGGCGTTCGCGCCAATATTATATTACAGACACTAATTATATGAATATTTAAGTTAAAAAAAAATGTTTTTCTGCTCTCCTAAAAAATGGGGTTTTGGTTTATACGACCTTTCTACCCAAAGGTTTTGAGATATTTTTAAGTATTTTTTAATTTTTGTTCAGACAAGAAGAGGAATCATGACATCTAGAATTACGTAGCACTGGATGCTTCTCACATACAGGCGCCGCACACTCCGAAAGCTATTTCACTAAACTTAATCTAGTAATATAAGTATATCACTAAACTTCGACGGTTTTATAATTATATTCCTAGTGAGATAGTAATGAATCGCATGTGTTAATACCTCGCCTCAAAGACCTAGGTCTGGAGGTGAATCCCTCGAAGTGCGAATTCTTCCCCTGTAGTACTGGAGCTCGTACACACTTTTCTCGCTTTAACTCCTTCCTTCCTGGCCTCTGAGAACTTTCACACACAGACTTCAATCTCTTAGGATCCCCTATTTTTCTTAGTGCAGTGCCTGAAGCCATTACTTCTCGAACTCAGCTTCTCTTTTCTGCTCACGAGCGTCTTAAAGATCTTTCCGCGCATGTAGCAATTGTCCTGTTACGCATGTGCTTCGCTCTCCCAAAAATTACGTATCTGTTACGGACCACCCCTACTTGGCTCTGTCCGGAAGAAGTTTCCTCGTTTGACAGCGCCTTGAAATTAGTGGTGGAGTCGGTTCTCAACGTCTCCCTAGATGGGCCCCAGTGGAGACAGGCCACTCTACCTGTCCGATGTGGTGGTCTCGGGGTGCGGTGTGCACGAGATGTGGGTCTGCCGGCATTCTTGGCGTCTGCGCATGGGGTTGCTGACCTGGTTACTGTATTACTCAGTGCTAATGGTGACGGGGAGAGTATGCCCTTTGTGTCGGATGCGGTGTCAGCTTGGGTGACTTTAAACTCAGGTGCACCAATCCCCGAATCAGTGCATGTTCAACGGGCGTGGGATGACACGGGAGTGAAGCTGCTTCAAGAGCAGTTGTTAGAGGGTGCGTTCGGAGCCGACAAGGCCAGACTACGAGCAGTGTCGCAGCCCGAGTCCGGGGCATGGTTACAGGCGATTCCTTCGCCTCACCTGGGCACTCTACTTGACGATGACTCTTTGCGTGTGGCGGTGGCTCTCCGCCTGGGCTGTAAGGTGTGCGAACCTCATACATGCACCTGCGGTTCTTCGGTAGAGGCCAACGGTCATCACGCACTGAGTTGTCGACGCTGCACAGGGAGGTTTCCGCGTCATCATGCCCTAAACGACATAGTCCGTAGGGCCCTTATATCGGCAAACGTACCCTGCGTGCTTGAGCCTTCAGGTCTTAGCAGGTCTGATGGGAAGCGGCCGGATGGGCTGACTCTGGTGCCATAGAAAAACGGGAAGTGCCTGGTCTGGGATGCCACTAGTGTCTGCACTGTCGCCGCCAGTCACCTGAATCGCTCCATCCATACTGCCTCTGCAGCTGCTGAAGACGCCTGCTCTAGGAAGAGGCTGAAGTACGCCGCCTTGGAAGGGTGTTACCATTTTGTGCCGGTTGCTGTGGAGACTCTGGGCAGTTGGAGTACGGAGGCAAGAAGTTTTGTAGGGGATTTGGGCCGTAGGCTTGGGGAGGCTACGGGTGACTCCCGGTCCGGGTCGTTCTTGGTGCAAAGAATGGCCATCGCTATTCAGCGAGGTAATGCGGCGAGTGTGATGGGCACTTTTGCACCGGAAACGGTCAGGGGCGGGTAAATTTTTAATACTTGACATTATTTTATTGTTTGATTATATAGAATATAGTACTGACATTATATATTTAATAAATTTATAATAAACACATACATATTGTATATAAGTAACAATTTAAATACCTAACTTAAATTGCAGAATGACTTCAAAATTAAAGAAAATAATTGTAAAAAAAAAATTATTAATTGTGATATTAATAATTTAAACACGTTTGACGTGACTACAGTTGTTTTCAATGTGCCATAAAGTTTAGTATTTTATAATTATTACTATCCGTATCTATTGAAACTGTTGATCTCTTGTTTAAGTGCCTATTAGTTATCTTAAGAATGAACAATGTTCCTAATAAATAATATTGTTAATGTGTAGTGGTACAATAGCGATCTAATAAAATTAACAATTTATGTGATCGCCCGTAATTGGAGTTACACAACGTAAAGTTCGACTAAAGTTATAATTGTTTCTATTTAATAGACATACCTTCACTTATTAATTATGCACGTAAGTATATACAAACTACTCTAAGTGAAATATATAATTATTCTCTATATAGTGAATATTCGTGTAACGAGTGTGTAAGTGACGTCATATGGTGACTAATGTATGAGCGGTAACGATAGTTTTAAGTTTTGTACTGATTTTTGTACCCTGCCAATTAATAAAATTTTGATTTTACTATTCTTTTTTCCTTTAATTTGAAACTCAATTACCCTTGACTGCTGCTTATCCAAGCTCAGTTAAAAGAATTACTTAAGTGGATAATTGTTTAAAAAACAGCAAACTGCAGTTGAGAATTTTTGGCTGCTTTTTAATGATTTCCTTAGATGCTATATTTATTCAAAAAGGTTTTTAAGAAAGTAGTTCGCTGCAAAACTATATTAAAAGGCAGTTATTGGACTCTCACGTCTTTGTTAGAAATTTTTCAAATAGAATTTTTGTTGTAAATACTTTTTAAAAAGGCAGCTCAATGAATAAACGGTCTTTTAAAGAATTATATACAGTGAATTTGGTGACTAAATGATTTTCAATAAAAAAAAAATACTAATAATTCACTAAAAGGCAGCTTCGGGACTGAAGCTGTCTTTTACTGGATTATTATAGGATGTAAGATTATCCTAATATTGTTAACCAATATAATAATTCATAAAATGTATATTTATATGTGTAAAAATTGATCCAGTAACACTAAATAAGATACAACGGGCACCCTTTATAAAAAAAAAACCACCCTATTTGTCATATTTCTTACGCAGATTAATTAAAGTAAAAAAAACAAAATGAAGACTGCTTTCGCGGTTTTTTCAAAAATCAGTGTTGTCAGAAGGTTGCCTTTAAAAGAATCACGGCAGAATAGCAGTTAATACATGAGTATGAACTCACTATTACCAACCCGGTTTTTTGAAAAGTCTGAATAATGAAACCAACTCTCATGAGTTTCGCTAGCAAGAGAATTTTATAAAGGGTCATAAATTGATTTCTTTATTTAAATTCAAGAAACTAACGGTGCTTTAAAAATACTACTACCAAAAGACTTGTTGTTCATTTCTTCAATCAAACTTCAAGAAACCACGGCAAGCCCACGGGTATGAGTTAAAAAATAAATAATTAAAGCATGTAACTCACCAGTACTATTACTGTTGGTATTGCTGGTGCTGTTGCTGCTAGGCTGGCTGCGGTGGTGGTGCGGCGGGCTGGGCGCGGGCGGCGCCTTGCTGGGCGTGCTGGCGCCCGACACCAGCCCCGTGCTGTTGCTTATGCTGCACATACACACAGCGCTCAGCGCACAGCCACACAGCCGCCCACCATGCTGGAGAGGCTAGAGACACCTCTTCTACTCAACGGTTTCACGCACTAAACCACTTGTTGCTTTAACTCAGAAACTTATTCGCCCTGATCTAAAAGTACGACTATTGAGCTCAAAATCAACACAAAACATATTCGGTTTACCAAACAAAATGAAAAGTGAAAACGCAACAAGCTACCCCTCTGAACCGCCCTTGAAACCACGCGACACTTGTTGACGTCTAACGTCTAAATGTTTACTAACACTGCACGAATCATTTCGTCCCACAAACTGCACTGCACTCGCAAGATCGCACATCGAAGAAAACTGTTATCAAATAAAACGTGCATACCGATACCGCACGACGTGACACTATCTTTTATAAATAGAATCACATAAAATCAATAACAGCTTGTATAAATTATGGGTATGCATCGCGTGTCAACAACTAATGGAGTTTGAAACTTATTGCTTGCACTCAGAGATGAATGTAGAGTGCACCGCGCGTCTCAGACGTCTGCTAGATATTTCATTGAGATTTGAAGAGATGTCGCTAACTGCCCTTTACAATTAGCTTCTAAGGTTAGAATGTTCGGCGGGAAAGTTTGTATCAGCTAAATTTGAAATGCAACTTGTATGCACTTTTTGTACAAAACATACAATGGAATTTCTGGAATCAATGTAAAGGGATGGCCGTATTTTTTACAGAGAAACAAACTACTGTATTTTATGCAACAATTTCACAACTTTAAAAGCTTATTGTAATAACATACGAATTTCATATTTCAAAATATTCAATTTAAATTCAGAAAGGACAAAAATTATTCTAAAATTAGCTTAATCATGCGCGCAACGAAATGAGAACATAAAAATAAACTTTTGAAACGAGTTCGTAATTGTATTCTCATTTTTATGTGATTTTTTTATCTTTTCAACTACATACTCGAGCGTTTTGAGGACTATTTCAATGTGAGATAATAAAATGCAATACAATGACTCACTTAGCAACCGGTGTAATTAAATAAATAAAAAATAAGTCTTTTATAAAAAAATAGAAAAAGTAATTATATTGTTTTGAAGATCATAAAGTAATTAGACTGGTTTTACTGTTTTTATTTTATTTTTTATGTATTTACGGTGAATATTTTGATGAATTTAATATAGGCTCGTTGTTATAGATTTTTTTATTCTGTTAGACAATGAAATAAGTCTAAAGAGTTTCAGTCAATAGTTAGTAAGTTTTACTAGTGGTAAAACGGCTAACGAATTTCTCAGACTTTTGTCATAGAGTTGTTTAATTTAATAAATAGTCTTATGACATGGCGCTTGAAAGAATTGGGACCTTCAAAACAACATTCGTACTATAATCTAACCGTCACAAGCGCGGCTAGCGACTCAAGAATACTTATACGGCATTATCGCACTTACAGCGGTCAGACCATCAAAAGCATTACAATTATTGCTCCCTCATTGAAAAAATCCTCAATAATGTGGTCAAAATGTATATAAAATGTGGTAATAAATACACTTGCGTCAGTGGACTGACCTATTGGTGGATGCTGCGGAGTTATTGAGCAAGGAACTAATACACGTGCTGTTACCGACCGCGCCCGCGTTCACCGCGCGCAGCGGCAGTGGTTTAACCGGCTGCAATCAACACAACATCATTTACCACTTCATTTACACGATTGGTTTTGGGTTCTTTGTTGGTTTTTGGGGGGTTATGGAAGGGTTTTTGGTTAAAGTCTGTTTTGTGGAATAAATTGTCTGGGTTGGTTAGTAAATTGAGAGTAATTTTGGTAAGATATTGAAGTGATATGAAAAGGGATTTTGAGAGCCAATGGTGCCGATTCCTATATTCACAAACTAACGTAAATCTAAGTTAAGTGCATCTTTCTTTTCCCATTTAATTAAGAAAAGGACAGAAGATAAAACATCAGTTAAGTCCTGTCAAATTTAGACATTCCATAGATAACTTAGACGCGATATAAAAACATGGCCTCTAAATAAATATACGTCAATTTTCTTCAGGCGCTGTCTAATTTGACAGTATTAAACTAAAATTTATCTTATGTCCTTTTCTTTAAGAAATGGAAAGAGAAAGATGCATTTAACTTAAATTTAGTTAAGTTTGTGAACAAGAGAATTAGCACCAATATCAAAGACTCGGAAATAATTCATTACTATTATATTTAAACTATTTTCAAGCACTTTCGAACTGTCAAGGAGTCAGTTAGTTAGTTATTTAGTCGTTTTAGTGATATATGGATTTGAGAGTCAAAGTCGACCAATTTATGCAGATTAAACCATTTACAGGGCATTCTGAATTGTCAAAGGGTCTGTTTGTTCCATAGACAGTCGAAGCTAGTTGCGCATCAATTAATATTGATAAAAGGGTTTTTCGTTAATGAGAAGGTTTTTGAGGGACAAACAAATATCAATCAAAGAATTTTTATAGAAATGTTTTGCTAACCGTAAAATCAACTACTTTTGAACAGAAAATATCATGGAACATATTTTTGTTTCTAATTTTTTAATGAAAAGTAGGTTTTAAATAAAGTCATCACTTACCAAGTTTGTATGTATCGTCGGTGAAAAAGACAGATCGCACACCTAGAACAAAAAGGGCGTAGTGAGCACACCGTATTTACAGAAGGGCAAAAATAACGATTGTTATTATTTATAACAAAGAAAATAACAGCATGCGATTCTTTTGTAAAACTGGTGTTATTTAATTACGCCCGTCTTGTTCTAGATATGATAAAATATTAATTCGTTTATAATAAAGTCAAGTTGTCATCTGGATAATTATTTTCTAAATAAGGGTCTTTCTTCAATTGTTGGATAATTTTATCCGAGGAATTATGTGCAGATATTATTTCAAACTGCAATAATGTTTTCTTCGTGTATATGTTATTTCACGATGGAATAACCAGCCCTTTAGGGGATAAATATTATTTTTATTGGAACGTCGGATTTGTTTTCTGAAAACCTAGTTCTCATGGATTTTTTTTATGTTCTACTAAAGTAGACAAGTTCGTCAGAAATTTTATCAAAATACTGATATAATATTAGTTTTTATTGTTAGAAAAACTATATCAGACTAGTGGATCTATTCCATTAGATAAATAATCCACTAGACACGGTTTTTCGTGTAACACTACAAGAACAGAAAGGAAACGTCGATAAAAATTACCGAAACACGATAAGACTACTTTTTGGAAATTAATTATAAAATACGTTTTAAAAGTAATTAGAACCCAAAACTAATCATACATAGCAATAAATTTGGAAAATCCACATCAAAACTCCACGTAGCAGTACATTAGACAGAATGATTATAATAAATATATATATAATGGTATGGGGCAAGCGCGATTCTACTCACTTTGGTTATAATCTCTTCTTTTTTCTTTTTTTCCACGTCTATGGAGTCTGTCGAATGGTTGTGAACCTCTAACGTTGGTGATGTTACCGGACTTGTTCCTGGAAAATAAGATTTGTAGGTTTTAATAGATGGTTAGTGCTGCGGAACGGAAGCGTTCGGTTTGTAGTATCCGTGAGAATTCGTTCTAGTGATCAGTTTTTTGCGTTTGTACGTTAAACAATACACATAATTGTGTGTTCTTCCAATCAAAATAAATATAAAAATTAGTAATGGTACAATGAGCACAAAAATCTATAAGTACCATAAATTTTAGGGTAGTGTTAAATAGAATATCTATTTCACTCTGCTCTCAACTTGACCTCAGGGCGAACACTACGTTCGCGTGTTAAGAAAAAGCTTTTTCCAAAAAAAGGTAACCGACTTCAAAAACTAAAAGCAAAAAAATAACTATTTCGGAAGTCGGTGGCAACACAAATCGACCGGCGCAGCAGAAGAGAAGCCACCGACTTCCGAAATAGTTATTTATTTGCTTTTAGTTTTTGAAGTCGGTTACCTTTTTTTGGAAAAAGCTTTTTATTTTTTTACTTTTTAGTTAGAGTCCCAATGTCTGACTACATTTTAGAGTAACTTTCAAAATAAAACTACTTATAAGCTTATAAAACGAAATCGGCTCCCTGCGCGCAACGTCACGGGATATCCATGAGTGCTATATACTAAAACCTTCCCCAGAATGTAACAAACACTTTGCTGAAAACCGTATCCAAATCGGTTCAGCCAAACGCGAGATAATCGCGGACAAACATACATACATACATACATACAGGTCGAACAGAGAACCTACTTTTTTTTGAAGTCGGTTAAAAAAAAGACTTGTGCAGGCTATAAGGGAATGCATGTGACAGGATTTTATTGGCAAATCCATACCGAATATCCGAAGCAGAGACTCTATGTGCACTCGCGCAAATTTTAACACATTTTGTCCTTACTTCAATGCCATTACGCGATTTTATATAATATACTGGGTGATCATTGTCTAAAATAGAATAATTATAGTAACTTAGTAAATAACTAAAAGTAATAGTAGTAGTAAATGACTGCATCACGCTCAGTTTGCAGACGATAGATGCAGAAGTTACATACAGCGATTTTTAGGTAATTTTATATGCTTGGGGTATATAATAATAAGGTAATGGGTTAAGCTATAAAGCAGGTTTTTTGGATATTTACATTGAGGTAGGTCACGCGTCACTGATTCTTCAAATAATGTTACGTTAATAACTTTACAAAAAAGCGGTTCTATTTCATACCCTTTAACTTGACTTACGAAGTAAAGAATTCTACACAAATGCGTCAAGCCTTAAAGAATTCGCTAGTCATACTTTTTTCATTAAAATGACGAGGCATTCTGTTGTATGGGCTACGTTTTGTTAGCTTGGCTTTGTCACGTACGGACGCACCCCAGACTGCCATAGATGTTTTAAAGCATGCTCCAATATTATTATTGCGAAAGTAACTCTGCCTATCTGAGGCCCTACGTCCTTTGCCTTAGCGCAAAAGAAAATCTTGCCATCGTGGTTTAGCACGACGGTGAGGGAAGCATCATTAACTTGCTAAGCAACGCTTATTTTTCTCAGCCTGAGGCCTTTACGGCTAAACCACTGAACCAATTTCCATTTAATTTGGTACAAAGTAAGTTTATATAATCAAAGTGCTATATTCCATTAAAAATTATGACTTTGTATGCAACAATGATAAGCGATGTTCAAGTGGACGACGTCGCTGGCAAAGACTGGATTTACGACCACTTTAAATAAATTTATCAATGTTTTTGGCTACTAGTGATAGTAATTTGACATAGTACCATAATATATCCATCCCATATCAGATTATTTCAGCAATCTAACCCACTGACAGAGAAAAGAGAAATTATTACTAGAGAAAAAGCATAAATAAACGAACCTGTCATACCTGAGAGCATGCTAGTAGGAGATCCCGCCGAGTCGTTGCTGTTGTTGCTGTCGGTGGTGGCTGACGAGGGGAGGCCGACTCCACTCAACTCGATTTCGTCAAGGCCTCGGATGTCGTCGTAGATGTACTCGTTCTCCTCGAAGCCGGGCTCCAGCGACGAGTCGATGTAGTACTCCACGTCGTCCTTTATCCTTTTTATCTGCAATGTAAGGTACACCTGCTTAGACTTGAGAAAGATTGATCATACAGTTTTGGTTGTTTTGGCAGGTATATGGGATACATGAGTATTTAATATTGCAAGGTGCACAGAGAAAAAAATAATTAAAATAATACGCGGCAACCTCAATGGAGATTAGCGAAATACACGGAAAATATAAGTGTACAGTTATGTGCACAGTCATAAGTGCACTTTCCTCTTCTCTGATTCTCATAGTCTGATAAAACGGTAAGCCGCCACGACAGAGTAAACATTAGGCGCAGGGCCAATGGCTTTAAGTGCTTACCAAAGCACGCCACTGTATTTCAGCCTCAAAGCTATTACTGAAAATGCAATAGCTCTTCATGGCTGACCTGGGAATCGAACCCAATAATGTTGAACAGTAATGCTAGAAAGCAATTTTAGAGGCCCAAAAACGATTTGGGGGTCAACAGACTGGATTCAGAGGCGATCTAACACGACAAAATATGTTTTTAGCAAATGGGTAATAATAACTTTATTAGGTTACCCTTGACTTCGATGACGAAAATATTGGATGGTCTAAACCGCTAAAGCGTCTTCCTCGTTCTTCTTAGAGCAAACAAAATATAACACACAAACTAAAGAATACTATTCAGACACTGAATTATCGCTACTTAGTCATCACGTAACTGACCACCCTCAACATGTTTGCAGTTAGCTGACCTAGATCGACCTAGCAACCATATTCTGACTCAGCTTTTTGTGTAGAGTCATAGGAGAATACTTTTACTCAACGGTCTATTAACCAGCCAGCGCAAGCGCATCTGAGGGTATACCCATCGTTTTTGGTAGTCCCTGCTAATCCCAGAACCGGCATAAAATATACGACAGTCCACTAATTACACCATTGAAAGCATATTTTGTCTATAATTATTTCTAATGTCGTCAAGAAGATTGAATGGGTGTAAAATGACTTATAACAAAGCCGAAATAGATATATTTCACTTTTTTTTACTGGAACATACATAAGACCATTCTGGTTCTAAGACTGTTCTTTTTTAATAAATGTATGTTTAATGTTTTATCTACCCTCTCCTCGAACTTTGTCGTCTAGCTTTATACTTGTAAGCATATTTAATTGGGCATGAACACTGATTTTACAATCATAAACTTTTTTTTTTTTTGGTGAGTGGGAAATCATCAAATGACTACTCCTGTCCTGGGTGCGGCGGACTCAGACTTTTACTGACTAAAACCCACTCATGTTCCTTCGATTGCCCTTTATGTTCCAGGGTCACGGTAACTATTATTATCATTCCGCAACCCCAGACAATCATAAACTTAGTTTAGTATAAAGACTAGGCAATAATTATGAAAATGTCTTTCTACAACATACCACACGATAACCTGAAAAAACAAACCTAAAACTAAAAAAAATAAGAACATGATAGTACCAACCTGTTCAACTTCAACGGACATGTTGTCAAGCATTCTGAGCAACGTCTCTAGCTTCTTTATATGGAACCTGTGCTTCTCTAATTTGAGTTTTAGCTCCTCCATACGGTCCTGTTTCTCCTTGTCCAACCTTTTCTTCTTACCCACTAGAAGTGACTCTATTTCAGACTCAAATTGATCAACCTGAAATGGAGAATAGTGTATTTTTAATACTGTTGAAGTAGAGACAAAAGTTGGTAAGCAACGCGTAGCTGCTCTTATCTATAGGATATTTGACGTTAAGGCTATCGCATAAGGGCCGGGTCACACCGGAATGGCAGCGGCCGGTAGCGACGCGGCGAGCACTTTCAGTGTGAAATAATTTTAAACTTTAACTACATACTTAAAAGACCAGTATCGCGTGAATTAATTGAAAAGGTCGCGAGGCCGCCAGCGGCTGTCAGTGGTGACGCGAGGCCGCTCGCGGCTTCGCGGGCCGGTAAACTCGTCAAGAAGATACCAGGCGCGCGGGGTCGCGAGGCCTCCAACGGCTGCCAGCGGCGACGCTGGCGGCCGCTGCCATTTCGGTGTGACTCGGCTCTTAGTAGTTTTAAATGAACAACTATTTAGTTATAAGTATTTTGCGATCATAGTACGGGTGTAGACTGTGTAGTCGATAGTTATCCGATTAAAAATCGGAAAACTCTATCAGTTTGCTTTCGATTAAAAGTTTGAATATTTAGTCGATGAATACTGTATCTATGCGCTATGCATACATAGAATCACATTGGGATAAACTAACACTTACTTAAAATATACTGCTTGTCTATATACACATACTAAAGTACAAATACTACATAGATTGTTGCAGATCAATGAAGATCGACGAGTTTCCTGCTTTAAGACAATTATGTGGCCAGGACAATAATTAATTTCAGATATCGTCGTTTCATTGTGGCAGAGGTAAGTAATTATAGGAAGCGAAGGGCGATAATTAGTGCAAGCATTTATCGTTTGATTTTCCACAAGAGGTTATAAAGTAGGGTTTTATATTTTAAACGTAGTCAACATTGAACAAAATATATTTAGATTTGAAAAATGAGCACATGTGAGAAATTATAACAAAAAAAGGTAAAGTTGAAATTACCAATGCCTGAAAAGCACGGTGATATGATTGTAAAAATACCAACACCGTAACATTGCTGTTCAACACCAAAGCACACAGACCCTGAGATAAGATTTCCCGGATTTATAAACGAATAATTTGACACAGAAACCGGGGTAAGGGTGTCTTCGCAACTGACGCGAGCCCAGCGAAGGCGTTCATCGGACGTACATACAGCGTAAACGCGACGCTAGGCGCCAAGTCATCACGACGTATGATAAATATGTATAGAATGAACGCAGCGTCAACGCGACGTCAACGACTGCGCAGGGCATACGCTTCGTGTGAAGACACTCTGGGGATCCTCCGGCAGGATGCTAATTGCTACACACCAGTGCCGCGGGCTGGGCGTTGCGCAACCGTAGCGACGCGCGCGCACCGACGCCGCCGCGACACTTTGCTGGCCCGGCGACATACGACCGACTTATCAGCAAGCCGCTGGTTCCCAACCGTTGGGGCACGAAGTGTAGCACCAATAAACAGATTTTCATATGAAGTTTCATTTAATTTTATTGTCAAAACCGCGAAAATCTGTCTATAAGGTAACCTTAGTTTTGTTGAAGACGATCGATGAAGGCAGGTGAAAGTGGTAATCTTAGAAACATTGTTTATAAACAAAATTGAATCAACGTGTTGCTGAATCGGTGTCATCATGTTGCTAGTTCCTAGGCATCAGTAGCAACACTGCAAGTTGTAGAGTTAATCAGTGCTTGTTAAAAAAATGTCGCTTAATGGACAGTCTAACGACACGTGTACGTGAGGCGTGTTTACAAGAATAATATAATCAAATAGGAATAGACCTGAATTCATCAAAAAGAGATTAAAAAGATGAAAACCGACGTCCTAAGAAAAAACGTGGAAACAATTTAGCAGTGAGGAAAAAAAAAGACGTACATGCCGAGACCAGAAAAACAACTCTTCCGCGGGAAACATTTTGACACAGACAGGCGTGTGAACAAGAAATGTTCATTAAACAGTTTCCACCAACTTTTGCGCTGTTCATCAGTCATGTTCATGAATTGTTGTTCAACAAATTGTTACCATGAATACGGGGGTTTAAGTATCGTGAACACATTTTGTACATTATTTATGTGAATATTTATCGCAATGCAACTCGTAAACGTTGTTCTCGTTTCTACATCGAGTGGCAAACAAATGAAGTGTGCGAATCCCTATTTTCCAGAATCCGAAGAAAATTTTGTTGACGAGAGACCAGACATCCGACTCGAAATTAGTTTAAAAAAGAAAACGTTCATTTTATATAACTTAAGACAAGATACTTGGGTAAATATCGATACTATTTCCGATACGCGATAATGGAAGGATAAAAAGATAATAAAAGGAGAACAATGCAAAACCTAAACTGCTGGGGTTAAGAAGGTCATTTAAGCGATATTTGTTAATTCCACCAATAACTAGGTAAACTAGGCTAATAATATTTACTTGGAAGTTATCATTAGCAAAATAAATACACATCCAGACTCCTCAATTAAAATAATGAAAGTATCTGGATCATTATATAATTTAAGAGTTTGACCGTTTTTGGAAAGGATATAATTGAAATGATCAACAAAAAAATCTTTTTGGCCACCAAAATTAATGATGACCAAATTTTGTTAGGTTAGGTTAGGTCTGTGACCAGATTTACTAGTGATTCATATAAAGTTTCAGCTTTCAGTCAAATTCATATAAAAACCAAATTGAATTTAGTTTATAATATTTTAGGAAACGTTATTTGGTGACCATTTATCCATTTTGGTAACCGTTTAGAACTTTTTTGGTAGTAAAATTGGTACTTTTTTGGGCGGTGTTTAAACACAAGCCTTTTGGAAAGCCTACCCCAAAGAAGAAAAACTGTTTTTTTAAACTCATGATCTCATTAAGTTTATTTAGGAAATCACTGATATCCTGTGACTCAGAAAGCTTGTAAAGTCGTTTAGGGTTGTCCGGTTGTCATTCAGAGATCATTGACAGAAGTTACGGTTAATCAGAGGTCAGAAGTTCTGAGAGACAGTCTAACAGGCGGGTATCGTGTTACCCAGTAACTGGGTTCTGGAGGTCTAATAGGCAGTAGCCCAGGGTGAAACTGCTTGCGATTAGAATAGTAGCCAGCCCTAACAAAATTGGAAAAAGGCTATGGAGGTGATGATGAGGGTGTGAAATATTGAACGGATACCATAAATGATCAATAATGACGAAATTCGGCCGACCTTTATTCATAACAACATATTGCAATATATAGAAAGGTTTCAAGGTTAATTAGTTTGTTTACTTTAGAGGATTATTTTACCTAAAGTGTAGGAAAAAAAAATCGATGACATAATTTGATTTAACGATTACGTTTTCAAGATGTTATAATTCACATAGTATAACAACAGAGTATTAAACTTTTGAACCCACGTGATTTAAGACACAATAGAAAGACAATAGCAGTCCAGTCCGACGTCCGGCTGTCGCTTGGTCGCTTAAAGGTTAATTATTAACGATTTGTGTGCTAAGATACACTATCACTACCTACTCTACATTGGCAGCACGAATCCCGCCATACATCCTGCACATAATCACTACATTTGTTCACTCCTCATGTACTTACTTGTAAATTAAGTGCGTCGATGGAGGAGACAAGCCACGAGGACATTTCCTCTCGCTCTTTCTGCGCGGGGTCCAGTTTCTGCGCCGCCCCCAGACCCTCCTTGGAATACGCCTTCGTTTTCGTCTCCCGTTCCACTACTTTAAACCTTTCCATTTGCTGAAAACAGAAAAACCATTGTTTTAAACAACCGTTAATTTTCCTAAACACCTAACGACGAGAATAGACCCTAGCATCTTTTCAAACTGATTTAGGGCTAAAGCGCACAGCGTTTTTTTACGCGCGTTTTCGAGCAGCTAATGCTAGTTGCTGTTCCTTTAACAAGCGCCGTCATTGCGCTTATAAAAAACGTCGTGTACATAAGCCGCTAATTTTAACGAAAATATGTCTAAAAATGGAAAAATTGTGTCCAAAAAATAATTAAAATATTGCGAATTAGTTAAGGATAATATTAAACAATTTTTGGTTAGTTAAAGTTATTCCTTTTGCTTCCAAGTGTTTTAAATTTAATCTTGACGGTCATAAAGCCTTTTTGGTTATGTTTTAATAGCTGACTCTTCACTTGTATGCCTAGCTTAAGTAAATTGATGTTATAGTTTGCTAACTACACAAGGTCCATCAACCGCAGGCGTAGGAACCTAACTGACCAATATAGCAACATTTCGTAGGCAATGCTGCAAAATGTTACAATATTGGAGCTGGTCGCGAGTGGCTTGCGGCGACTGGGTCGTGTGCGGCCAGCTTATACTTTTGACAGGGCATCCACCGCTTAGGAGAGAATATTAACGCAGACATCCATTGCGTTGTTGTGCCAATTGTTGTGTCTCCCATCAAAAACCAAGTATTTCTCAGAATTCAAAGCAACAAAATGAAACATCTCCACTATCCCAAAATTTTTGATTCGTCAACTTTCCTCAAGTGAAAGTGGACACCCTGAATGTCTGTCACCCTAGCTTATGGCAGCCTATTTTCTGAGATGGCTTACCAAATGAGTGGGCAACATCCCTAGGACGCGTGGTCTCGACGCTCGTCTACTCACGCCGACCTGCCCAACAGGGTTCAAGTGTTTTCGCACGTGCTGCGAACACGCCCGCTATCGAGCATTCGCAATTCTTTTTAGCTAACTTTTAACTTGACTACACTATTAAAAAAGTATAAACTTAGTGTACTGAACAATGTTCTGCTTTAGGACATAAGCAGAGAAGTAGAACTTAACACATCGAGTGGGAAAGTTGCGACAATTATTTCCATGCTCACACATAAAAAATTAAAAGTAAAAAAAAAAACTTAAATCAGGCAGAAAACAAATACATAGAGAACACTTATAATCCTGTTTGGAGAGGAAAAATCTTCTTAATTAAACGCGAGAAATAAAAAAGGCGGGAAATCGGTTTTATTCCATCTTTAACCTTTCGAATCATTACTGTGTTATAAATAGACTTGTTTTCGACTTTATTATCTACAAACTCTACTCTACCTTTGGCATCTTAAATGTTTGTTGTTTATTTATTTATCATAACTAATTATGCCACTTATTTTCCTTTACAAAAGTATTGTTTTGCGAAGCGAGTACAAGACTGCGCAACAGAAAGATATAAATTAACTGCCAAATAAATCAATCGATCATAATTTTATGATGACATTTGAAAGACTTCAGTATAAATAATTGGGGGCACTAAAAAACACGTAAACAGTATTAAAAACAAGCGTTGTTGCATTTGCGTCCGAATGTTGACTCTGAATTTAAATGAGTATTATCTGTGTCAGCCATGAATCTAATGCATGGGAGATTGTTTACAGGATACCGTATCGACTGGAAACATGACGCCGCATAATTTTAGGCTTTACCAACATAGTTGCGAGGACAGAGCCCTATTGTGGAAAATTTTACACGGCATGCGTAAAAATGTTAATTGTTTTACAGTATAGTAAATGGAATTTGTTTAGTCCTAAACTGGCTTTGTACCTGTTGACCTAACTAGTTTCCTAAGTTCAGTAACTTTTTTCCCACTCAATCTCGAATCAGTCTTCACCTAAAACACTGGCAATCGGTTAGAATGAAAGTCGAGGGTAAGTTGGGAAAAGACTGGGGAGATGAATGAGATGATGAATCTCGAATCAAAAAGGCTATGGAGATGAATGAGATGATGAATCTCGAATCAAAAAGGCTAGAGAGATGAATGAGATGATGAATCTCGAATCAGTCTTCGTGGTATGCCACCAGGTGAAGAACATACTTTTTAATTCAATGCGAATCGTTATTTTTAAGTTCCTGGCAATGGCGAGCTTTCATACGTTACTAGGTTAGGCGATTTCCATGCTGCTACGCATGACGTTGCATGTTGCATGTCTTAACCAAAACGCATCCACGCGCGTTTATGCAGATGCATTTTCGGTGTGTTGGACTATGCATGTTTTCTATACAAACGGAGATTTTTACAAGCAACGTTAAGACACGCATTAACGCAACATTTATTTCCATGTTATAGCAATGTAAATAATACGTGGCAGTGTGATAATAACCTAATGTATGAAAAAGCCCTGCATTTGAAAAATGGACAAAAAATTCAAATGCGGAATATTTTGCCATTACAAACAAGGGCATACGCGTAACATGGCGTCAGTACGACACTCTCAAACTACTTCGGGGGCAAACAAGCAAACAAGTTAAAACGTAATAATAAATGAAGTCTGAATAACTTTAAACCTCTGTGGACGCCTTTTGAAAGCGTTGCTTTACTTATTCCTTAGCGAGTGTTACGAAATGCAACTTTATCTCAATTCTCAATGATAAGGGATTGTGTCACCGATTGGAAGATAAATCTACGTATGTTATTATGAAATTTTAATATGGGGGTGTGTCTAATTAAGTAATTACATAACTGATTGTATTTAAATCGTATTGGAATAATTCTTATTAAAAGTAGTCAAGGTTGTTTTTTTAGTTACTAATGTAGAAGGGTTATTGGCTCTCATGTTTTGATTAGAAGTATGTGCGGGTGTTTATCACGTTTTTGTATCCTAAAACACTGTACCAATTTAGATAAATTTTGGTGGAGACATAAATCGTATTTTGGAGAAAGACTTGGAATAGTAATTATTAGCTTTGGTGAACTTTATTACAAATTCTATTAAACCATTAAAGTGGCTACTGGAAGTGTTTTAAAAGCACAAAATCATGTTTGAATATTATTTTCGAATCACACTCACTGGGTCATTATAATTGAGACGAAAACAAAAAAAAATCAAGATGCATACAGGCAATATCAATTAGCATAATTGTCAAACATTTGTGAGTTTGTTCAATAACTTTTGATGTGTCTTTTTTCAATAAAACTTTCAAGAGCTATTCTCATTGAAAAAGAGAAAACACAAATTCGTAAAAAAAATGGGACACAGGGCATCACAAATGTAAGAGTTTTTGGGCCTAGGGTGCTGACCCACATTTTATCATGGATTAGATCACGGACATCATTATAAATCAGTCAGTGAATCAATCACAGAGACTCAACCAGTCTGAAACCTTTTAAATAACCAGATTAAGGGCCGATTTTCCAATCGCCAGATAACTTTTATCTGAAGAGTATGTTTGACGTTTTGACAGCTTTTGTATAGAAAATATGTCAAACCGCCATATTTATTCCTCAGATAGAAGTTAACTGATGATTGAAAAATCAGCCCTAAACAAAACTTAGTTAGTACAGTATTTAGTTGTTATACACTTGGAAAACCACAAAAAGAGTTTAACATGGCCAATTACACTAAAATGCTTTAAGCAACCATCTGACAAGACATAATTAAATATCAATTTTTAATAAAAAATATTTATTTAATAAAGAACCACTGCTATCCACTATCCATCTGACACGACTTCAAGAACCCGTAGTTTAAGTTACTTTCAAATAGGCAGAGATGAAAGTCCACTGTCCTTTGAACAAGCACCTATTCACAATAGGAGTTACAGACAGCCCTCTATTCAGAAGATGCTTAGAGCCAGAAGAACCACAACCCACCTGGAGTGTAGCCAAACAACGGGCAAAACTACTTCAAAACCCTAAATCACTGCTGTGAAAAATCTGCTACTGTTCTGGGATGGCTGGAGTAGGCAACAAGTCATTCACGCACAATGGTCCATTCATGAGGCCATGCGCGGACAAGCCTAGCGAAGCTATAACTAAACGGTGTGAAAGAATGGTAGAACACCTTCGAACGTTTACTGAATAGGTTGATCACTAGGGCTCTTACAATGGTCCAAGTTCATGGACTAAGTGTGGAGACTAGCCTCCCAGAGGGAGGTCCAAGAAGAAGAAGAAGAAGAAGTTAATAACATACTTGGCTGTTTTGTAGCAACAAACCCAAAAGTTTAGGAGTGTATGGAGAATGTTGCTCTCAGAAGACACATACCAAATGACAGTTCAACCAATTTTAAACAATGCCCTACTTTTGACTTCAGAATTTATATGATACAAACTAAGAAGTATACCGAGCTCTGTAGGATACATATTTGTGGAAGATACTGAATATAAAAAAGCCTAATAAACACCATTAGAATACTGATAACTTTTGGCAAAAAATATTAATGGCTTTGAGATTTCAAAGCATTTTCAGGTACACTCTAGCTTAAGGTTCATGTCAAGGAGCACATTTTGACCTTATTTAAATTAATGTGTTCTAGTAATGTGCAAACAATGTGGGTTTAATAAATGATATTAAAAGAATATAACAATGTGCATATGGGAACATAAACAAATATAATCTATGTTCCGCATCCTAATTTACTGTTGATATGTTACGAGTGAATGCCCTAAGATTTTGTAAAGTTTAAAATTAACCTAAAAGAATCCTATTTCTTGTCTATTCAATTTTAGTTTAATTCCTTGAATTTAACTGATGAAGAGCCATGCTAGTTTGACAATACGATTTTATAAACAAAAAACCATAAATTGTATAAAAATAATTATCGTAATGTGAAGGTACAAATAAAAATAAAAAAAATGTTCATGCTAGTTTCCTGACAGGGAACAGAGGGTAAACAAACATAAAAGAGCACATCTATAAACACATGGGCTTCAATGCACTTATAATAACCTAATAAGAAAGTTTTCAAAAAGTTTTTAGCACTTTTAGATAAATTGTATTCACAATAAGCATTTGGTATGATGTACCAACAGACTCTACTTGTACACAACTATTTGACATTGATTCAAATGTCAATAAGAATGCTATTGATAACAGAAAGTTTATAAAATTCATTATAGGCAAACTTTAATTCACATATCGGTTGAAGACCAGTAACTTTGCATATGGTATCAACTATTTTACTATATATAGGTAATAATAAATGGATCAACTCACTGTTTCTATTAGTTTCCTATATTCTAAAAGTGTACTCTTATCCTTAATCTCCCCGGAGGCGATCCACGACTTGATCTGATCCCGTAGCCTCTGAAGCTTCTTGATCTCCTTCTTGAGGTCCGCCTCATACTTCTCCTTTTGGTTACTGTTCGTCGCATTGTGTACCTTCTGCCAGATGTCATCGAACGTCTCCACGCCCTCCGTTACCTTTTTTAAACACCTGTCTATTTCACCTGCAAACCACATTATTGAATTAATGCAAGAAACCTGTTCAATAAGGTATCACTTAAAAACATTTCTGTGTGACGCGTTTTTGTTATTAGTGTTGAGGGTAGGCCTGATAACGATCGACTGGCTGTCGATGTTGATAATTCATAACAATAAAATCGTGTCCGTAGTACTATAATCGTAAGAAACGCGGCAGTTTGTCAAGTTTTACCGACCACCTGTACGCATTACGATCTGTACGCGTGTAAGTAACATACGTTTCACTTATTCTGCTCACCACCACTGGCTCCAGTGCGCCAGAGGTCTCATCAATTGACAATAATGCTCTAGAACACGTACCTACATCGGTTGGGGTCAATCAATCTCTAACCTGATAACATAACAAATTACCTTGTAATTTCCTTGTCGCAGCCATAGCTATTTACACATATGGACGAACGTTCCGTACATATCCTAAACATACAAACTATTTACAAGAAAATGCACAAAAATTATTGATAAACAGACAAACTACACATCTGAAGCTTTGTTCGATTCCAAGATGGCTACCGTACACCGCTCGAAGTATAGTGTCTGAACGCATCCAGGCTAACCACCACTGTGAAATCTTGCCCCGCGCCTGGAATGGTAATTAGCACGGAGCTTTCATAAATAATTATGAATTATAAGTTGTCACAAATAACAACAAACTTCAAATTTTCCACAAAATGATTTTAGGTACGTCGCTTAAACCATCAAGAGCGCAGGCGCAAAATAATAGAGCAAGGCATAGACAAAATAGCAGGTAATGAAAATAATAGGGCATTTGATTTCTTATACAATTGATTTATGTGGTGATTTGAACAATTCAATAACAAAGTATTTAAAGTCTACACATCAAATTATTAATAATTAATACCACGTAAATTATTTTGTAATAAACTTATAAACATTTGTAAGCAAGAACAGTAACTCTACGAACTCTATATTTATGGTGGGTTTCTCTTTATTTCCGCAAGGTGGCAGCATGTGTATTAGTAGCTCTATGCTACACTAGATGGCGTTAATTCAAGGAACGAATATAAAGCTGCGTTTATACGTCACGCAAAAGTCAACTCGTGCCTCCGTGGCCAACTGGACCCACGCGTGGGGCCAATTGGACCCCAACTACCGGAAAATTATGTACTTTACTTACATTCTAAGTGAAAACTTCCTAAATATAAAATAAAACTAAGGAAATTATCTATTATTTAATACCTACGTTCCCGTGAAGGTAATTTCACCGAGGGCGCCCGTTATTAAACCTGATAGGTTTGTATCTATCCAAATAGAAGACTTTATGGCGAGACCTAATTCCGTGTCAAAGTACTTACCTTATTTTAAATGCAGCATCGCAACAAAAAGTTTGAAGAGCTTGGAACAACAAGTTAATGGGTCGTTAACATTGTAATATTGTAGCTTTAATGGTCTCTTTAATGACACTAGAGATCATAAACTAAGCTGGACCTGAATTCGTTTGGATCTAAAATCTAAAAATTAATGAATGGTGAAATTACTGAAGATGAATAAGTAAAAAAATTAAGTTAACCAGCTTTAGCAATTACTACTTCCCCCTATCAGAATGTACAGAAAGACAATAGCAGCCCGACAGCAGGCTGTCGCTTTGAACATACGTGATTTTTTTTTTGGAAGTGGGAAATCATCAAATGTCGTCTCCTGTCCTGGGTGCGGCGGGAGGGCGTGTCAGACTTTTACTGACTAAAACCCATTCCACTCCGGGGTCACGGTAACTAATTCCGCAACGAACACACGTGATTAGAGACACAATAGAAAGACAATAGCAGCCCGACAACCGGCTGTCGTTTGGTCGTTGAAAGGTACGAGACTTGTGAGTGTGACTAATCAAACAAAATATAAACTTTAGGTCCCTCGCCCACGGCAACTTTTTGTAGTGACGCTGTCGCGTTCTTGCATCGACGCGATGTTGTAGCTTTCGTTGGCATCGATTCTGCAGCGTGTTTGTTGCGTTGCGAATAACGCGCGTCAAACGCATGACAGCATCATAAAAAGTCGCCAAATGCGAGAGACCTTATATTTTTCTATTGATTAAGTTAAGTCACAAAAAAAGAGCGAAGGGAGGCCTTTTCCAAAGAGTGGGTCAGCAGAACATGTTAACAAAAAAAAAATACCCGCACGCTCTACATAAAACGTTGTTTTCTTGAACGTAAGCCAACGAAAAATATCAAACCCGTCCCGGTTACTTACCGCAAAGAGTACAGTATATACTACTTACCGCGGGTAAGGCAGTAAGTGGCCAGGAGTTTAATTTAGATATAGGGGTTCTAATTTACATGTTCTAAATCCAGAGTCAAAATCCTCCTGCTGAAAGGACAAAGACGAACGAAGGACGAATTTGAACATTCATTGTAGAGTTGGCCTTATCTATTTTAATTTTGTTAAATGAAACTGCCTTTTACATGGCTAATTTATGACTTTTCTACCAAGACATTTATGTACGTATTTCCGGATAGTATGATGGGTATACCCACACTTTTTCTAATCTGTTACGATTGCTTATTTTTATGTTTATGTACCACACATTGTTTTCCAAATGTGCTTGGCAAAAGCTGAGGTCAAAACTAGTAAACCTCATTGAGCAAGTTTAGTGCTTATATTTTATTTTGACGGGCCCGTTGGTCTAGTGGTCAGTGACCCTGACCTATTTAGTAATCTATGCCCTGACTCTAAACCGGAAACAGTGGATTCGAATCCCAAATGTACATACTTTGTGTGATGAGCATGAATGATTGTTTGTTCTGTGTATAAAGTGTAATTTATTTATAACTAGCTTTAAATTAGCACGTGACTTCATAGATTTTGAAATTTCACCTTCAAATTTCACCCTTCAGGGTTTGAAAAACGGGCATAAGTACAAACAGACACACACTTTCCCATTTATAATATTACTAGCGACCGCCCAAGCATCGCACAAGTAACACATCAAAACATTATAACGGCCGACTTACAGCATTTTTGTATCGTTTCCGCATTTTGATTTAGTTCCATAGTAGCATTACAAACGTTTATACGGCTACTGTAATGCTTATTTGGGCACAAATTATACGGCTTTAGATCCTTAATATGTTCACATTAGTTGTTTAATCGCATTACAGGCGCATTATATAAGCATTCTTGTGGTCAAATAAAGTACCATTGGCATTAAAGAAGCATTATTGTGGTCAAAGAAAGTACCAGTTGCATTAAAGAAACATTATTACGGTCGACGAAGTTGCCAATCGCATTACAGAAGCATTACACTGGCAATGACATTGATAGTGAAGATGCTAATTACATTACAAAAGCATTATACCAGCATTAGAATGTAGTAAAAGAATGATTGGAGCTACATAAGGGTTCACAGTTAGAACTTAAATAAACCCTACATCATTGCAAAAACGTATCTAATGCCACGGTACTAATTGTTATAATACTCTGAACGTCCCGTTGTTGCAATTTATCAACTTTGGCTCGCAATATAATATGAACGAAGACGTCAAAACTCAGTGCGTGACACCATTTTTTAAAACAAAATTTATAATACTGGGTTAGGTTTTGACTCTATTTTTATTTCATACCTTCAAATATTACTGCGCAATATAGTTTACTGTAAATATCTATATAAGTTTCTTTGAAAATTTTCACGCGCCTTTGATATTTTGCGATTTTGATATAAAATGTTATTGTGTGAAATAACCAAAATAATTTTGTATTCTTAATATAGAACGAGTTTTACATAATAAACATAACAGTATTGGTTGGGAAGTATTGGATTGAGTTAATTATTTTTATATAGGTCTATTACTTTTATAAATGGATTAGAAGGATAATATTTTTAGGTTATAAAATATTTACAAAATGGTGGCAGCCTATAGCACCCCGGTGAGCGTTTAAAAAGGCAACTTAATGCCGCCAGCAGTATAAATACTCACACATGTACAATTATTAAGGCCATAGGCCAGAGAGAAGACTTTTGATGAACCACTGTAGTGCCATTGACTATAAAGTAGTTCTATATGAGTTCACCGATATACCAGTAAACATGATGTAGACTGAATTGGTGCCATTACTTGAACGGAATTTTGGGGATCTTTGAGCAAAACTATAAAACCCATTTCAGAATTTTTGTACATCTTAAATCCGTATGGATGGATATTGAAGATAATATATTTTTCAATATCCAAAGTTAGGAATAAAAACACACAAACATAACAGAATACAGATATAATTATTCACCCCGTAGATTTGTGACAACTCTCAATAACTTAGGCCTCATCACTTGATCGGCAATGTCATGTAGCACAAGTAAAGGAAAAACTCCGAAATCCGGTTTGTAGTTTTTTTTTTTCAAATATTGTTGATGAATGTAGGTGTCCATTTTACGGAACCCTTGTTGCGCGAGTCCGACTCACACTTGACCAGCTTCATTATAAACGTATGCTAAACACACGGTTACGCAATACACACTGATGTCGACAAATGGTTTTACGAATGCAGTAAATTGAATGTATATGCAGCTTTACACATTTCAATAACTCACTTGTATTTGTTTAAAAAGCTGTTAGCAGTACAACAGCACTCAGTTGATCTCTAAAAATACAAGCATTACATTGGTTCACGTTCATGCTGTTCAGCAGCACTAGGCTTTTACTTAGCACTTAGATGTGCTATTACACAACAAAGGGCACTAAATACAGCTCAAAGCCGTTTAACGAATTTCGGTGCATTATAATGATACAAGTTTATGCTATTAACCAGCATTAGGCATTATCTTACTACTTTAAAATGCTATTGTAGACCCTAAGGCACTAAAAACTGCTAAAAGTTGTTAAGAGGATTTTCGTGGCATTATAATGGTTCATATTTATGCTATTAAACACCATTGAGCATTTATTTACTACTTAAAAATGCTACTGTAAATCCAAATGCACTAAAAAGAGCTGAAAGCTGTACAACAGCATTGTGGTATGCTGCACTGAAACTAAAAGCTTTACAAAAGCATTTTGATATACCATTATCAAACCGTTATACAGTATAAAGCATCTAAACGGTTTTGAAATGCCAATATAAAGCGTCAAGATGCTCGGTGATCTTATATAAAAATTTATACGGGCCTTAAGTTTTACACAAGTTTAATTTTCGTTTGTTAAAATGCTTTCTGTGTTACTTGGGCGGGTGTTACAAATCTTTAAAAATCCCGGCATTTCTCTACTTAGAATCACTCTATCTATATCTATTAAACAAAACCGCATCAAAATCCGTTGTGTAGTTTTAAGATTTAAGCATACCTAGGACAGAGAAAACGACTTTGTTTTATACGTTTTATAATAAGTTTAGTAGTGTACCTGTCAAATTACGATGGCGTATTTTTCTTGGCCCTTGGCCTATGTAACCGGTTCCCTTCTGTTTACTGATCTGAGCCGGTTCCTATCACACCAATCACCCCTGATGACATTTTTGTTTTTTGGTGAGTGGGAAATCATAAAATGTCTTCTCCCGTCTTGGGCGGGGTGGGAAGGCTTGTCAGAATTTTACTGACTAAAATCCACTTATGTTCCTTCGGTTGCCCTTTATGTTCCGGGGCCACGGTAACTATAATAACTATTCCGCAACCCCGGCAGGACCCCTGATGACATTGTGTTGAAACATTGATACTTAGGGGCTGCCCATTAATCATGTAAGGCTCGAAAGGGGCGTGAGGGGTCCATAAAAAATCACGAAGAATCACAAGGGGGGAGGGGTAAAGTATTATATCACGTGTACTTATTTTTTCGGCAAGCGCGCGATGTCAGTCTAAAACAAACTGCAACCTTTCTGTCTACCTCTGAACGTTTATTATAGTAGTCTTTTATTTTATTTAATAAAATTAGATGTTACTTATACCAGTATTTTTTTATAAATAAAAAAATAGATTCTTTGCAGGTACGAAAAAATACAAGTGATATAGGGGGGAGGGGTAATCTTAAACCTCACCACGTATCACCAAGGGGGAGGGGGTCAAAAAATGCCAAAAAAAACATCACGTGATTAATGGATGGCCCCTTAGGGTGTTTTGAAGACCAGGAATCCTTAACCATAAATGTGCATAAATACGTTCAATACAATACAACGCATTGCTTTAGAATAAAATCTCTAACATGTAATGGTATCTACATTGAAATGATAAATGAACGAATATATTTCGCATTGAAGACGCTCTGGCAATCAGCCATTGTTTACTTTGAATATTATTTCAGTAACTCGCTGTTATTAAACAATAGTCTATGCTGTCCTTCGTAGTATATATGTTATAGGCAATGTGTAGAATCCGGCATTGTATAGAATGCCTAGGCATTGTATACATTGCCTAAAACGTTCAGGCAATGTGTATAATACGATTCATTTCACACATTGCCTAGGTATTGTATAAAATGCCCAAAGCGCATCAGGCAATGTGTATAATGAACGACCACGAGAAGGAGACACGTGTTTCTATTATTTAATTATGTCATTTCTATTATTACTTTTAATAATTAAATGGTAAATAATATTTTTCACACTTGACTACACATTTTTAATACAAATGCATATAACCCGGATATATTCAAGAGACGAGTGCATAGGCATCTTTTGAGTGAGCTCGCTGCATCGTAGGCCCCGTCTTTGCCCTCGGGCTAGTCTGGGACCAAGAGCAAGCCCATATGTAATAAAAAAAAAACCTAATTATGAAAACTTTTTAGAAGATTTTTAATTTATATTATTTAGAGTAATGTTTTTGTTAAATTAAAGTTTAATAATGTTGATTTAGAATTGTATAAATCAAACTGTACCTAAGTATTTATATAAATATGCTATGTGAGAAACGCTCTCTACGCAAAAACTCGTATGTAATTAGGCATACAAACCAATAGAACACATGTCTTATCGCTGTCTGCTAATGGAAGTTGAAATTAGGATTAGCTCTCAAAAGATCAGTACCTATCTAACTAAATCATAGAGAAGAAAAATCGATTACATACATTGCCTGTGCTTCAACTGGCATTCTATAGAATGCCTAGGTATTTTATACATTTCCTAGGTAAAGTGTAAAATAGTTTAAACATTGAACACCATTTCATACATTGCCTGAACGACCCCGGCATTCTATACATTTCCTAGGTATTGTATAGAATGCCTGCATTGTACACATTGCCTATAACATACACAAATATTACGAAAAAGAAGCTCTGAAATTGATGGATTTTGACACCATTCAATGTTTTTTCTTTCTACAGTATCACGTCTTGCTTTTTAAACAAAAATGAGTGCGGCATTATTTTAAATCAGCTCCAGTATGTATAGGTTAGAGACTTAGAGGGTTCATAACTATTAAACTAAAAACATTAAAGGTGAACGCAGATTTGGCCGCACCGCACGCGCCGCAGTCTCCGCATTCGAATTCTTTATATGAAGTTCTATGCCACCTCGCACACCTACCCGCGTCGCAGTCGCCGCAGACCCTGAAACCACCGAAATCCCCAAACCGCAGCTGATGACGTCACCCGCACGCAGCGGACGCTGCGGCTAGCGCGGCGCGGATGACGTCATTCGCATCCCCGCCCAGTAGGGATGCAATATCGCTCTGAAAAATATCGATATTTACACGAGGGATATCGATGTTAAAAAAATATCGGTCCCAAGACCGATATTTATTTTTTTTCATCGATATTCCTGACGATATTTAAAAATAAATATTAAGTTTGGCCAATTTAATAAAAATAAGTCTACTAGAAACCAGCAACAGTCTAGTCTATTTAGCACTAAACTATTGTTTTCAAAATTAAAACATAAACACATATTGGTATTTAGAAAACGTTTACTTTTTTTAATTAAAAAATCTAGAGATAGAATTAAGAAAAAGAAGCTTAGATAGCCTTGTACCTAGAAGTCTATTTCTTTCTTGGGTAATGCTCAATACGTAAGCGCGTGACGGCGACCAAACGTGTTGACAGCTGTGTGATCCTCAAACAACTAAAGAGCGATATCGATATTTTTACGATTCGATACATCGGCGATATATCGTTCATAAAAACATCGATGTTTATATCGATATTTATGAGCGATATATCGATATTTTAAAACAATCGATGTATCGTTTTCATCCCTATGCGTGCGGCGACGGGAACGACTGCAGTGACTGCGGTGCGGATAGATGAGCGAGGCCATTAACAAAATGCGATGACTGCGGGGACTGCGGCGCGTGCGGTGCGGCCAAATCTGCGTTCACCTTAAATCAACCATGTAATACTTGTAAGAATTTTATTTAGATATTCTACATTTTAAATGGGATAATCAATGCGATACATTAATTCTCCCATTTAATGGCAACATTGAATGGCAACGAAATATTAATACGTATTAATATTTTTTACAGTTTTATAGTTTTTTTTTTTAACCCATTTACTATGTCTGTTTGTCATTTGGGAGTTTTTCATGCTCATTCAAATGTCTCAATGACGGTGGCGTGTGTGTTGGATCAATAATACAATATACAATAAATAATGTAACCAATGTTTGTAATCTATTGATTTTAAAAGAGTGTTCATGGAGTATCTTGCTCGCTCTTCTCCATGGGACCTACTGTTTGGAACGAGCTTCAATTTTCTGACAGACTGACACCTTGACGAATCGAAAGTACCTGTAAATGGTTTATTTGAATAAAATAATGAGTTTGAGTTTACACTGCACTAACTAGACGTGAAGGAAGACTTATAATTGGCTGACAGTTTATCATGATTTTATATATCAACGTTGTGTTCAGCTGTAAATCTTCTAAAGTAATTATTAAACCATTCATTAAGGAACAAATTTTAGATTATTTTAATAACTCCATCTTTTGCTATAGTTGATCAGTTGTAAACGTATACAATTTCAAGTATTGTACTGTACCATTATAGGGAGAATAAATAAATAATGCTTATTATCACCCGTCTGTGCCCCACTGCAGGGCAAAGGCCCGCCTTCCGTCCTCTCCACTTCTATCTACTGCAGTAAAATTAAGCCAAGTATTTTTAATACTATTTAAGAAAGGTCGACTCGGGAAAGGATAAGTACTCTCGGGATTTGAGTTTGTTTAGTTCCCTGCCAGTCCACACATTTACAAAGTAAATGAACGGAAACCCCCTGTTAATTTCGACACGGAACAAAAATAAATATTTGTTTAACCTGCTTGGTATTCTTCCGTTGGTCTCTCGCGGTGTCTAAAACATAAAATGAACACAGAAATAACTCTGAAATGTTGCAACGTCAACCCATTTACACCTTTATAAAAATGAATCCGTATTTCCCATAGATTCGCGCCCTAATTTGATATGGACTAAATAGATTTCATTTAACTTTTTAAATGTTTTCTAACACTTTGTAAAAGGTTATAACGAAAAGGTTTAAAAAAAAATTTAAAGACGCGGTTATAACCGCGGAAAGTGCAAGTAAGGGTACAAAAAACTAAGTACTTCATTATCTCTGTACGTACACTACAAACGCGACCCTCTTCATATTGTAGCTGGTTTAATATATTTACGTTTTGCACACAGGTACACATAAGTACAACATTATGCAAACATATGTACTGTGCGATTGCTCTATTTTACATTGAAGGCGACGCTCTTTCATACTGGAAATCTGAATAACAAAAAATGAATAGTAAAAAGTGTTGCTGAGCGGAAAAAACATAACAATTGGACCAATAAATAAAGCAACTGAAGCATTTTTTGAAATTCCATGTAGTCGACCACGTCGGCCGTGTAATTATCAGAATAAAATTGTGTAAATTAAGACTACATTCATTGGACAGAACAAGGTTTCGGGATGTCAGCAAGATTTAAGAATATAACATGACAATAGAAAACAGAAAAAACACTGTCAACACAATTATAAAGATTACTCAGCAAATCACAAAATCCGTCTGTGTTCCCAAATGCATATAACCGGCACTGGGATTACGTATCTTGCAATAGCCGAGCGATCGCGATAATTTAGCAAAATTTGCTGCTCAAACGTCAAATTCAAAATACGTCACGTCAAATAGCAAACTAGCGACAGTGCTGCCTCTGTGGAGCAATCAGTTAACTAAAATATGCATTTTTCGTTTGGTGGTTTCGTATATAGTATGGTTTTTAAGAGCAAAGTTAAGTTTTTTTTATTAAAGGTGATATTTAATTAGTTCCAGCGATTGCTCCTTTATCGTCATCGTAGCAATAAGTGGATTAGAACAATCAGCGAGCGATTATAGCAATCGGTTCATACATAATACGATTTTTTTTGACGATCGCGCGGTGATCGCGCGATCACTGCGCAAATATTGCTCATTGCTGTTTCATAGGTAATAACCCCGCACTGGGATTACGTATCTTGCAATAGCCGAGCGATCGCGATAATTTAGCAAAATTTGCTGCTCAAATGTCAATTCAACTTTCAACATTCAATACGTCACGTCAAATAGCAAACTAGCGATAGTGCTGCCTCTGTGGAGCAATCAGTTAACTAAAATATGCATTTTTCGTTTGGTGGTTTCGTATTTATTATGGTTTTTAAGAGCAAAGTTAAGATTTTTTTGTAAAAGGTGGTATTTAATTAATTCCAGCGATTGCTACTTTATCGTCATCGTAGCAATAAGTACATTAGAACAATCAGCGAGCAATTAGCAATCGGTTCATACATAATACGGTTTTTTTTGACGATCGCGCGGTGATCGCGCTATCACTGCGCAAATATTGCTGATTGCTGTATCATAGGTAATAACCCCGCCGGATGTATTTAAGAGACGAGTGCATAGGCATCTTTTGGGTGAGCTCGCTCCATCGTAGGCCCCGTCTATGCCCTCGGGCTAGTCTGGGACCAAAAGCAAACCCATATGAAATAATAAAAAAAAAACTGTATATCTATAAGTATAATGTATACTTATAAACAAACACATAAGTACGAGTGCCATATTGACAGTTGTTTGTGAATAAACAACATGTTTAGCACATCGTCGGACGTGACTTCAGTTTTAGAGTTTAGCCTTTGCTTGTACTGTGATAAATACAGACATTCTTCTTATAAAACAAATATACCTACAAACGGAACATTTTCCTTTAACCGTTTTTTTTCATTGCAGAGTGTAATGATCAGAGATTATTAACATTGCAACGACCAAGCGATAGCCGGCTGTCTCGCTGCTATTGTCTTTCTATTGTGTCTCAAATTATGTGTGTTCAAAGGTTTAAACTAGGAGTCGAGTAAAAGTAATTTCTATTATAACATAACCAATATTCCCCTGTGAACGTCGTAGCGCTACGCCGTAGCAGCGTAGGCCGTGAAAACCTTTCGTTGGTTTAAAAACATACTGCGTGTTTTTTTGCTGTGTGCTTCTCTCACTTGTCGTACGCGTACATCTTCTGTGAATGTGGTGAATTCGATTACCGGGTCAATCAAAATGTTATTCAAGTTTTGTCTGTAGTTTGTCACTTCCGTACTTCAGAAATCACATAAAAACCTTTAGTCCTGTTTATTCGTAAACTTTTGACAGACGTTACGGAGAGTAAGAACTTAAAAAGTCTATCAATTAGTCAAGGTATGGTGTTATCTGGTAGCTGATGGGTTTCGGAGGTATAAAGCCCCGTATTCATAGTAAACATTTGTTTAGCAACTGTTGATCAACTGATGTTGTCGCTTACCGGGCGTCAACTCTGCAGTATGGCGTGATCAACACCGCAACACAAGTGTTGCCCGTAATATGATGACAGCAACTCGTCAACATGTTGTTGTTGTTGTTGCTAAACAAAATGTTTACTATGAATAGGTACGAGGCTTTAGACAGACGCTCCATGACATAATTGTTATTCAGTAGAATAAGTACACTAATATTCAGTACAATCCACTAATACAAAAATGGCAACGGACTGTAACATAGTTGGGCTTAAATTGATAGATGATAGGCCTATTAATTTAAGTCAATACTTTCGCTCTACAAAATAGCTAGCTATACAATTAAATATACTTACTTAACTACATGACTGTAAATAATTTCCGCACACATTCTCTAATAGATTGGCTGGAACTACAAACTGTAGTGATAATGCCCGCATTAACGGTACGCCCTTTAAAACCAACTGTAAAAACTGTATTCTAAGTAGTTGCTGTGTTTTTATATTGATATATAATTAGTTGTCGTAGTCGTGCTTGCTTCATTATCGCAGAGCCTAAACCGCTAAGGTTACTAACTTGAAAACATGTTGCTATTTTATGATGTAGATGAACACTAAGAAAACAGTATCTAAATTTCAGCCCTGATTGGGGTAAATTAGAAGATAAGAAGTTGTATGAAAAACTGCCATTTTTATAGTGTATTCCGACGAGTGAATGCACTTTTTAGAATTTTTATATATGTATTTTTGTACTAATGTATTTGTGAAGTTAATCCAATCTATTTCCATGTGACACTAGCTGTTTACTGCGGTTTCTCTCGCTCTTTAAACGATAGGTTAGGTTATGTTTCTGTGCAAACTTCATATTTCTAAATAGTTTTAGCGGAGCGTTGATCACAACCAAAATGCCTTATTCCTGAATTACTTATTCAATGTTTTTATTTAGGTAATGTTTGATTTTTTCAGATCAATAGACTTTTGTAGAACAATAACTTTTTAACTTGTTCTCATTCATGCGTACACACAAATAAGCTACGAGAGAAATAAACACACCGGTCCTGACAACAAAGAATAACATAGAACAAGTCTTTGACAAAAAGGCAGCCATTCAATTAACTGCCAAAACGTCCTAATATTAAAAAGAAGCCAACGCCGGTCAGTTTGTTTACCACAGATTGCGTCACAGGCAATTAATCACAGACCTTCACCGTCAGGGACGTGGGGCTCGATTACTGGCCGCAAACACACCGAGCAAATATTCTCCACGCTCTCTATGCGATTGTGGGAGAGGATTTTATTTGAATATAAAAATATTGACTTATTATTGCCCTACTACACACTGTTTCTTGTCTTCTTACATATAAAAGGGAAATTTAAGGGCTTTGGGCTCATAACACATACGGTTTGTTTGTTTTGGTTATGTAAAGTTAAACAGTTTGTTAAGTTTCTCAGAAGCTTCTGGTTCTTTTAGTGTCGGATAGTCTTTTATCAAGAAAGGCATTCGGCTATATTATCACGTTACGGCATATAGGACTGATAAAGTATGAAAAAAGCAGTATGGAGGATACAAGCGCGGGAGACAGATGAAGATTCGATTTTAGTTTTAACTACCTGATTCTTATTTCGGTTCGACTTTATACAGATTAATCTAATACTTTTGCAAGAGGAATAATCTAGTAAAATTTCTAAATAACACAAAACATACGCTGTGGTACATTTATTAACACATTTCCGGTACTTCAAGCACATTATGCGCACGCGGACCTAATTGCTTTGTCAATGAATATCATTCATATTGGTTTTATGAATCGGGCAGACTTCAGTTCGAATCGATTACCTAGATTAATAGCCTGATAAAATACGATCCCCAGTAACGTGGCTTGGGGTGAAAATTAAGCATGCCCGATTTCTAGATTGATTACAATATTTTACTTACTTACTTCAGAAACTAAATATTGGCATCACCTCCACGACGACGGTAGCGAAACGGCGAAGCCATACATTATTACTAATAGAATTTGTGAAGTTAGGGTCGGTAGATTTAGGCCGTGTAGATTCAGAAGCTTGGCTCTACATGAGATCTGATATATTTTTCACAGGGCAAACCTTGCGCCTTACTAATAAACGCTGCATAAATGACAGGTTTATACGTCAAAAAATGTATGGTTAAACAGGCTTTATTAATTGCATAACTTTACACAGTGATTATTAGTAAGGGCACTTATGTGGTTGTCTTGGCAACATTTTAAAAGAAATGTTTTTGGTGGGATACCGTGTACTTTCTAAAAATATACGTAATTTCTTTTTGAATTTTGTCCCGTGTCTCGGAAAGCACGTAAGTAAAACCGTTAACCAAGGGGTACCGTGTCGCACGGTAGCTGGGTTGTTGTTGTGGGGGTCTGATACAGTCGCGTAAAACACTGGTATTCAACTGAATCTGGTGAGACTGGAAGTCAATATATTAGTGAAATAGTTGAAAAAGGCGATGATTATAATTTCATAGGCTCTTGATTGTGCTTCTGATCTATGATCTTATTATTGCAAGCTGGGTTTTTGGCTTGTATGAAGATTACGCTTGTGATTATGGTGCTGATTCTTTTGTTCACAAACTTAACTAAATTTATATATTAATTTATTGTGATGACTTAATGGATTCATAAAGTTATTTCGTAACTATCTAGATTACTTAATTTCCAACTGTTTTATTTATACTTTTGTTTTTCAAAAAAAGCAAATAAGTTCGAGTCGACCTCGCACACAGAGGGTTCCATACCATTATCGGCAAAAAAATGCGAAAAACCACGTTTGTTGTACATGTTTGTCTGTTCATTATTTATATTATTTTGTTTTTTAGTATGTGTTGTTAAAATCGGCTACAGAAATACATCTATGAAAATGTTTACTGTCTAACAGTTTATGAGATACAGCCTGATGACAGACATACAGAGAGAGAGACTGGTTATGTTTTACCCTTTGGGTACGAAGCCCTAAAAAGAATGTCTACTAACGTCATAGTTATAAATCAAGTTGCTATCGTATCGCGATAATCTTGGAATTTAACAATAAATTGCTAATAATAGATGAGATAATAACTAACTTCAAAACAAACGAGAGTCTTTATACTGTAATATTATAATAAAAGGTCATAAATGGCCTTATAGCCGGCTGTTAATCGATCTAATTACCTATTATTGCTTTAGATTATTCGGGCAATCGCTTTATATTATGTAATACCTAAGCACGTAACTAAAACATTATTGTCATTATGTACTTACTAAGGACACTCGTATCTGTAGGCTCAGAGGCGTCTCTAGCCCTTTTGGCTCCCGTGTGCAACCAGTACCCTGGCGCCCTCTAGTCTAGTAGGAGGGGGGTCAAAATGGAATACTAACAGTTATATTATCAAACGGAAATTCGGATGCAAATGGTGCAATTTTAAATGATGTCGGGAAGCAAAAAGTTTTTTAGAAAAATAGCCGATTTACTTCATGATTACCTACATGTTTATTCAAAGATGACACTTATTCCAATTGAATCAAGGCTTATTTCGCAAAACTACGGTGTAGCGGTAAAAAAAAGTTGCGGCACGTGTACACGCCTTTAGAAATGACCGCCGCACGTCCCTGGGAATTTTGATTTGAACTTTATATCATTCTAATACAGCCGAGTTAGCAATGATTGTCGGCGTGTAGTTAAACGAATCAAAACAAACAAGTACCGATGCCGGCGCGGTCTGCGGACGGCAAGCGATGGGCAGCTCGCCGTCCGGCTAGGACCAGGCCCGCGTCGACGACACGATAGTGTTCCACGCGCGCCTCAAAGAGCAGTCAGCACGAGTTAAAAGTTATTGTGTTTTAAATAGAGTAAGAAAAGGAGTAGCCTTGCATTGTTACAACGCACCCGGCGCAGTCGTCGGCCATAACACGAGCGCAGGGTCTTTGAGAGCGCCGGCATCGACGCATCTTTGGAGGTGTCATATTAGAGGGCGCTCGGCGCCCCCTTAGACCCGGCGCCCGTGTGCGCCGCACACCCTGCACTATAGGTAAAGACGGCTCTGTGTAGGCTATTACAAGGCTAAAGAGTATGTTCGTTTGGATTAATGCCCCAATCGCAGGAACTACTGATCCGAATTGAAAAAATCTTTGTGTTGGATAGCCCATGTATCGAGGAAGACTATACGTTAACCTACGGGAGGAGAGAAATAATCAAAAACGCAAGTGTAACAAAGTGGGGGACAACTGGTTATACATAAAGAGATTAACTTTTTATACAAAGAGACTACCTACTCTTTACATAGAACACGCCCTGCAAGTTTCATGTCTCTAGTACTTACCAGTGGTTTATTGCGGAATGTTTATATTAGTTACCGTGACCCCGGAACATAAAGGGCAACCGAAGGAACATGAGTGGGTTTTAGTCAGTAAAAGCCCTCCCGCCCCGCCCGGGACGGGAAGTCATCATTTGATGATTTCCCGCTCTCCAAAAAAAAGTACCAGTGGTTTGGGCTGTGCGTTGATATACATATATAGTCAATCAGTCAGACAGTTTAGCATTTAATATAAATAGATTATTGTACCATACGCAATTGTCAGACTTTTAACATGTAATTGTTTTTATGACTGTCCAAAACAAAGACTGTCCAAAATTATTTTCCAAACATTTTTCTCTCATTCCATCGTTAATATGAGGTCGAAATATGCTGATTAGTGTCCGACCGAAACTAGTTTTATGACCGAAACCGAAACCGAAAACGAATTTCGGCAACGGTGTCTATTTCGGCCGAAACCGAAACCGAAACTTCCTTACAAGGCTCAAATCACATAGATTTCTCTTTAAGTCACTAACTATTACATAATGCATTAAAATTGAACTTATAAAGCGCCTTTTTACTCTAAAAGGTATTAAATTATGTATTAAAAAAGAAAAAGAAGGATTTATAGTCTAGATTTCTTTTAATTACTCGCAATATTCAGGACATCTACATAACCCATCCCATAGTCGGGTTTTTTATTTTAATAATTTCTCAAAACAAAATTGATAGTACGTTAGTTAGTATCTGCTGTACTTGCCACTTGGATACCTTGGTGATAAATACTAAAATGAACTTTGAAACTCTGAATCCATAATATTATCAGTCATCATGAAAAGCACTACAGTCATTATTAACTACCTAACTAATGTTTGTTTGCATATGCGAACCAAAAAAAAATTTATAGGTTAGATTAAACTTGATTATACTTTTATCAGTCATATTGAATATTTTTTTTTATGTTTACTACCCGCTCTTATGTTATAACGACATAAAACGAGATAAAACTTACCAAATTCAAAATAAATCACTCGAAAACTCGCCACCACAACGAAACAAAACTAACAGCAAACAAATAAGCGAGCGAATCACGACATTGGCTCAGTAGCCCAATTCACGTAATCAAAACCGTAGCGATATCGTAGCGACTAAATCGTTTAGACCATTTGCGTATTCACATCCGTCAATCAAGATAGAACTACACCGATTTTAAAGTCACTCGATCGAAGTGTCGTTGATGCGTATTCAGCTAATTTAATCGTCATTCAGTCGGATGTCAACGACTAAACTTCAAATCTGGCGGTTCAAACGTCGTTTAACAAAGTTATTTAGATTTGTTTTTGATGAAATTTATATTTTAAGTAATGATTTTCATAAAATGTTTATTAATATTGATTTTGATTTTATTTATTTATTCATTATGGTGTAAACCCGATATTCTAAAACGAAAATTTGTATATCCTGGTAGAATCCATACTTACTAATATTATAAATGGGAAAGTGTGTCTGTCTGTCTGTATGTTTGTCTTTCTTTCATGGCAAAACGGAGCGACGAATTGACGTGATTTTTTAGTGGAGATAGTTGAAGGGATGGGGAGTAACATAGGCTACTTTTTGTCTCTTTTTAACGCGTGCGAAGCCGCGGGCAAAAGCTAGTACATAGTTATGTAATTGACAATATATGGTTGATAGATCGTTGAATTACTCGTACGATCGAAATGTCGTTCTATCGAATCCCGTTTAAAGAACACGTGAATACCGATTTTTGATAGGACTTCGATTGGACGACTATAAAACTTCAACGATATTTGGCTTGTTCACGATCTGTCAACCACTTATTATCAACTAGCTTTTGCCCGCGACTTCGTCCGCGTGGAATAATAGTTCCCGTTCCCGGGGGTTTTCCGGGACGAAAACTATTCTATGTCCTTTCTCGCGCACCAGACTATATCTGTACCAAATTTTATTCAAATCGGTTTAGTGGTTTAGACGTGAAGAAGAGACAGACAGACAGACAGAAAGACAGACAGACAGACAGACAGAAAGACAGACAGAGTTACTTTCGCATTTATAATATTAGTATGGATAATAATGTGATTGACAATAAGTGGTTGACAGATCGTTGAATTACGATCGAATTGTGGTTCTATCGTTTGATTTTACGTGAATCGGGCTACTGATCGCATTCATTCACTTATTCAACGCGCCGAACATGACCGATAACAGCGCGGAAACTCCCGAATGCACATTCGGTTTCGGTCTTAGTTTCGGCAAGTTTGCCGCCGAAAACGAAACTAAACCGAAACTCGTGTTTTCACCGAAACTCAACCGAAAACGAAACCGAAACCGAACATTCGGTCGGACACTAATGCTGATTTCTGGCGGCCTGCCCATCCCGTTCATAGAGGAATCTGCTTCGTTACGGCTATATATCTTTATTTATAGCCGGCCACTTGAATGGGCTATATCGGGCTATATCTGCAACCCTTTACACACGTCCGAACTTCCGAAGCTATCGATGTTTGAAATATTATAGCGTGGAAAAGTAGAGGCAATGTGTATGCGTACTATGCGTGTGTTGTGTTGTTTTTCTGTGCCAAGTCTTGCGACAGCTTTTTCCTCTAATTTTATCACTTTTCCCCCGAGTCTTTGTAAGTTAACTTAGTCCAAAGTTTTCTGTAATTTTCCAATTTTTAGAAATAATTATGTATCCATATATACATACACGTACGTCCTTAAAAACCTGTGTAGTATTTTTTCCTCACAAAATAACGGTTAGGGTGAGCTAACCAGCCATTCGAACATTCGGCTTTTAATTATAGTATCTGCTTCCCAAGGCAGCTGCAACACGTGGCGACTGCTGCAGTTTGGTTTTCCCCCTAGAATCAAGGCCATCCATAAGTGTCTGGAAACAGTTCTAGTGTAATAAACACAATTAACTTTAAAATCTCTGAAAGCTGTTCACTTTACAAAAAATGTTTAATTGAAAGTTTCATGATATATTACTACCTCGTAGACAAAATCACGGGTAAGAAAAAGGCCGGTGGGAAATTATTTTGGACAGTCGTAAAAGTGTTTGTAAAAATAATCTTATTTTGAAAGTTGACCACAAGAATGATCGTAAATAAACTTTTTATTACTCAGAGCTTATTCGTGGTTTTATACTTTTAGATTTAACTCAGATAAAGGTGTTGATTATTATCTAATGACATAATAAAAATGTTTATGACTCGCCAGACGTCGTCGCGTCGTTCTACTTCGGTCGGAACAATTTAAATGCGAAAATTGTGTTACTAAACATATTTTCCTGCCGAGGTTGCGGAATGTTTATCATAGTTACCGTGACCCTGGAACATAAAGGGCAATCGAAGGAACATGAGTGGGTTTTAGTCAGTAAAAGTCTGACACGCCCTCCCGCCACACCCAGGACGGGAGCAGTCATTGGATGATTTCCCACTCACCAAAAAAAAAAAACATATGTCCCTATATTTTTTCATTTGAACCTTCTTTGAACTTCTGTAAACATAATATAAAAAAAATGTCGGATTGGAGCAGTCATTCCATTTTGTCATGCCACCGGTACAATGTACGCAATTAGTTGCGCCACTCAGTAAACTATATACCTACCTACATTTTGTTGGTTGCGCGACCCGGGTTGCTGAGTTTCTGAAGAACTCTCGAAGTAACGCTACGGACCTGCAGGGCTGTATACGTAGCGTAATTTTATATGTTATATATTATTTATACTTGTTCTTATAAATATGTCTATAAATTATACACTCATATTTTTTCTAGCCCGATTTTTAGCTTAAGCAATGAGCGCGGACAAACTTGTCTTTAGTACCCACTTTATCTTTATAATATTAGTATAGATAAGTAAGAAGGTTGTAAATAAACGGCTAAAAATATTTACTTACTGGCTGACTGGGACGAAAAAAGTTTATGGAAGGCCATTAACACCAAGAAAAAAAAACACATAAAAAGAAAACATTAATAATGGCTTTCTACTATTTTCTTTAACCAAAACGGCCTGTGTTTTTTTTTGTTTGTTTGCCAAATTAATAACCAAGAAGGTTGTAGTAATTTGTATTAATGAATAAATATGAAAGATCAATGATGTAATTGTGATTCAAGCTGTTGGAGTCAGCTTGAATCACAAGGTGTACCAGTAACCAAGTTTATCGAAATTGATTCATTCGTTGTTTATTTGGAGAGTGTGTTCTTTAGAAATTATTATAATATAATATATATAAAATATTGGAAATTCAATTCCTAAATGGGTAAAACAATGGATGGAAGTTCGACTTCCACGCGGGCGAAGCCGCGGGCGAAAGCCAGAGCTACGAGTTCGACCTATATCGGAACATTACTTCATTCATTGCAATACTACATAACTTCCGCCGATATTACTGACATAGAAAAGAATATAGACAAAACTACTAGTCGTTTGGAACCTCGCCAGAACTAACTGTTTGTATGAACACCCGTCAATTATGATTTACGGCTAGAGTATTAAACTACATATCTGAGTAAGTGATATAGATTACTATTTTATTTTTTGTGTAAATCTGGTGATATGTAAAAGATTTAATAATCTACCAGCCAGGATTTACGGACAAAAGTACCTACCTACTTTGTAGCATGATGATAATTTTCTAACAATGACATGTAGAACCTAAGTACTAATAATACTAGTAACAGTAACTACTTAATCAATTTATCAAACCTGCATTGTTATTCTAACTCTAAGTCTCACTCGATTAATCGAGGTGAAGTGAACATGAGGTGAGTTGCTAATCATCAATTCATCATAGATAGGGTGACAGCTTACCATAAAATCACTTTACTTTTATCAGAAGCGAGATCGTTGTAAAATACGCCGATTGTTCGTTTTTTAAATTCGAAATATCTTTGGTATTCCTTTTTGTTTTTTATTGATAGACCACATCACTAAATACATTTGCACGTCAATGGAAAATACGGCCGTTTCATTGTACACTACGCCTGAAAATTTTAATACATTCGAGTTGCAATGTTGAGATTTTTCCTTCAGTTCGAACTTGAAAGGCGTTCAGTTCGCGCGTGTTTTTCGCGCCGATCTTACGATAAATTACGTTAAAGAAAATCTATGAAACATTATTTGTTAAAATATAAAAGTGGCCCGAACTAATATTTAATAGTTTAGCAGTGTTTTTTTAATATTTAGTGGAAGACATGTTTTTATAGTGTAATTTATTTTTATTGTGTTTGGTATAAGATGTAGTTTAGGGGAAAAAAGACTGATTAATTCTTATAAATTAAGAAAAATGTTTAGACTACATAAGAAAGTATAATTTAGTGAATTGTGGTTTGTTATCTGTGGACATGATGTATCTGAGATTATTATTGTGGACTTTCGTACTTCTTTTGCTGGGTAAGTTTTTTTGTAATCGTTTAGTCAACAAATGACGAAAATACGTATTATTTATTTATTAAACTAACAGTTATTTCAAAATTAAATGCAAACCAAAAGGAACAATAAAATAAGAAATAATAAGGAATTACTATAATAAGGAATTAATAAAATTATTTATATTTTTTTTAATTTTAATAAATATTTGTGACATTAAAACAAAGACGTAATATCAGTGCCGTCATGTTATTTTTTTATGTATTCACACGCCGCCCCTTCGTTTATTTTGCATAAAATTTATTTTTAAAATAATATATCGAAAAAAAGACATTAAACAACTTTATTTATTGCCTAAAATTGTTAATGAAGCGACAATGAATAAAACATATTAAAGACCATGTGACATTGACAAAAATACTTTTGACTTCTTCTTCTTCTCTTTCAATTCTGTTACAAATCGAATTCACGAAACAATGGTAAACTTTGATCTGGTTTAATAAAACGTCTCAATAGAGATTAATTGAAGGAGCAAGGGTTCAATTGGACACGATCGGTTTACAACGCAACGATACTTACCTAGCTTTTAATTTATTTAATTTATGTCTCATAAAAAAACCTCTATAATAATGAATACAAGTCCGAAATTGCAAAGCCGCCTTGAGCGAGCGTGTGGTGATCAATGCTTGTACATTTTCTGTATGAAAAGAGGTTTATGCCCAGGAGTGGGACAGGAATTGGTTGGTATTGTTTCGTAAGTGAGGTACAGTGATATGCCTAGGAGTCATAATTAGGTAAGACCTAGAGTTTTTTTGTGAAATACCTAATAAAAAACAGAAACTCGCTTAATCCTCCAGTCCTCCAAAGCTACTAATTTTAAAATACTTATTATTATAAAAATATTAGATTTATAGCCGTGTTATGAGCTTATTATTTCCGGCTAAACTTTGCGGGTTGTATGAAGGCACACCACGTGTTACTGGAGCCTGTATGTTTTTTTAAAATTGAGAGATATCCAATTTTCTCTAAAAGCTTGCCATAATTGGTCTCATCATTACTTACATTTGTTCTAAGTAAATTTAGGTTGAAAACTTGGGGAAAATAAGGCATTTCTTTTTCATAATAACAATTTTAACAAAATATTTAACCCTCCACTACTCGTGGTCATTTCGCAATCCCATGATCACACATTTAAACTTAAAAAAGTCATTTTTTTTAAACTGCGCACCATTTACTATATTATGCGAAATGCGGGTTTTGCGAAGGATCCACGTCTGTAGTAGGTATATGTATCAATTATAATTTAATTGAGCACTCACGCCAACGCGTCGTGATCAGGTGTTTGTGAAGAACCGACACAGCTGTTTGCCTATATTATTAGTTATCATTATCATTTGTTATATCTATTTAGTTATCTGGCCCCGTGCAAGGAAGCCGGAGAGTTGGGCGAAGTTTTATGATCTTCAAGTAATGCCACTTAATATCCGCATTAAAAATTCTTGATAACCTGATAACGCTAACGGCGAGGGAGCGTACGCATTCCTTTGTCATATTGTCAATATTCGAAAAAGCATGAATAATTATTTTATTGCTACTTCCCTATGATGAGGTACTCAGGGTTACAGTGGCACTCTACTCAATGTCAAAGCATTTATTTCAGGTAAACGTTTTATAGGCATTTCTAAATTAACAAGCAATTTGTTAGCCGTAAGATGTGTTTGTCAACTTATCCTTTTTAGCTTTTGTAAACAGTAAAGTGTAGGCCTCCTTCACTTAGACATCATTTTATAGTAATTAATGGCGGAAATTGGCTTTAAACATTGGCGGAACTCTTGCCAGAGATCCGCGTTAAACTCATATTTTGAGCCACAACAACAATACACACTGAGCGTCAAAAGAAACAGATTCAAGATTGGAGCCCCAGTATATTACACCACCCAGGCTATCCAGCCCCCATATTACATGGAATCGGGGGCTCTATAGCTACCGTTAATTCTTGAGTAGGTGGCGCCATATATCCGGGGTACTACGGCATTTTGCCAACCTTACTTTTACTTTTCAGCAATTTTCCACGTTCACGTTACTGGTCCATTCTTCCTGCTACATATTGCTATTAATTTACGACACTAATACACATCAACATAGTCACATGATTGTTTTTAATGAAAGGAAAACATAAACTCGTATTAATCTGTTAACCCGTGCGTGGTCTACAAACACTCATCACTCATAGTGTGTGTGTTTATCACTCATGTGAAGATGCGACGGCGGCTGACGGGTTAATGCATTAAAAATTTTTAGAGGTTTTTGAACAGTATTAGAAACTCGATCGATTGACATCAATATTTTTTATGTGTAAAATTGCCATTTTCTTTATTAACTGTTTTATTTTTTAATCCATGAATGTAGATAAATTTTCAACAAACATTATGGATCTATGGATCTATGGATCTAAGTGGATCTAAGACTATTTTTGTATAACTGAAACGATCAAGATAATTTATAGGGCCATAAAATAGAGGCATATTTCTAGAGTTAATAATTCATGTAAAAAGCATAATAAATATTTTTTGATAAATGTACAAGAAGAGTGTTATGAAAATGCGATGGCTGCTGACGTGTATTTTTTGTTAGCAAGGTGGTTTTATTGAACCCAAGTATCTAAAATTTAAAAAAAATCTATAGATATAAAAAAAGAAGATGGTGATTAAATTATTTTGTATAAAATTGCAGTTTAGCCCTAATTCATGTTATTTATAAATAAGAATGATGCTGATCGTGACGGCATGCTTTTGGGTAACCATGAGCTTCAATGATTCTATTAATTTATTTATTGATAATTATTTTTCTTACTACATAGAAATTATAAGTATTTTTTTTTTATTCAAAGACTGAAAAGAAAGTGCTAGAATTGTATTTTTTTTTATTACTTATGGGCTTGCTCTTGGTCCCAGACTAGCCCGAGGGCATAGACGGGGCCTACGATAGAGCGAGCTCACCCAAAAGATGCCTATGCGCTCGTCCCTTCAATACATCCGGGTTATATGCATTTGGAAACACAGACGCCGGCAGGGAATTCCATTCTTTTGCGGTGCGCATAATGAAGGATTTCGAGAAACGCTGCGTGCGGATTCGAGGAATATCGACTAAGAGAGGGTGGTATCCCGCCGTACGTCTGGAATTAAAAAAATATAATTTGGAAATTCTCTATTACATGTAACATAATTCAGTCGAAACGGCTTTTTGCATGTAGGAAATATTCCGACCAGACTGTTATGTCTACGGCCCGCATATTATGCTAAATTATTTATTATGGATACCGATAAACCAATAGAAGCAGGTAATCTACTTGCAATGTATGTTTCGAGTTTATGATTTTATTTATTTATTTAAAAAACTTTATGCACATGTAATAAAACAATGCACAATGGCGGACTTAATGCCTTAGGCATTATCTACCAGTCTACCTACCCTATTCTATTCCTATTAGGGGAAAGGTGTACGAGATGATTCACCTAAGGGAGAATGGTTGTAGTTTATATGATACTCTACTTAGCGCGGATGTAAAAACGTATATCCATAGTAAATTTATGTGTCTTGTTGTTGTCATACTCAAAATTTTATTTTTTAAGGTGTTTTTATATTGTTTGTGACATTTTTAAAACGTGGTCAAAGGATCATCTTGTACACCCCGGTGTCCAAGATGATCCTTGCGGTAGGGGCAAGATGATCCCAGGATCATGTTGCCCCCCTCTAATGTCAGAATTATCATAGGTTCTGGTAGAATTACTCAAGTAAAACCATAATCAGGGTTTACTATATCTTTAATTAAATGAAATCAAAATATCTTATTACAGACCTAATGAACTAGTCTTATTAAATAACAGTCAGCCTCAACTCTAATTAAATTATTTGCTGTTCTAAATTCTCACTTTACTTAAGTTCCTGTGTCCCCTTGATGGGGCAGAGGGCGTCCACAGTGCGTCGCCATCTCGGTCGGTCTTAAGCTTCGCGTTTAATTTTACTTCAGGTCTTCCCTATATCCTTCGCTTCCGCGATGACCGTTCGTCGCCAGGTCTGCTTAGGGCGACCACATTTTCGCTTTCCTTGAGGATTCCAGTCTAGGGCTTGCCTTTGTATATGTTCAGAATCCCTTCGGAGCGGGTGGCCGATCCGACACAACACTACCGAGGAACCCAAGTAAATTTATGGACCCTTTCCACTGTCTCTGTGCCGATGAGCAAGGGCAAAGAGCTTGTTGCTCCGCATCTCATTTCCTGGGTTTTCCTGGCGTTGAATCTCAGTCCCGTTTCTTTTGCCTGTCGTCGTTGGTCGTCCAGCTTGGCTTGCATATCAGCGCGTGTGTAGCTCAGAAGAGATAGGTCATCGGCGGAATCCAGATCTATTAAGAGGCTGGATAATCCCGACTCTATGCCTCGGCGCTTGTTGTTCATCACATTGCTCATGATGCCATCCAGAACAACTAGAAAGAGGAGAGATGAGAGAAGGCACAGCAAGGTGTTTAAATGGCATGCTATTTTTAACAGCATCCAGCGCCTTGAGCATGGAGTCTTTCAACCACAACCGCGGTTAGTAATAACTGCATTATTAATTAAGTCATATTTATTAGAAAAAATACATAGACTAAAACGTAATAACATACCTGCAAATAGTCAAAAAATATACCCGTAATAGTAGGTATGATTATGTTAACGGTGTACAAGATGATCCGCGGGGATCATCTTGTACACCGGTAGCATAATCATCTTGCCCCATCATAAACTTTTTCACTCAATGTTCGATAACATAACTTATGTAGTTTCAACTATTACCATGCTGTTAAAATAACAAAATAGAGCAATATCTAAAGCCAAATAATACAACAGCCTCAACGAAAAGTACCTAGAACAAGTTAGACATAAACTTAAAGTCAACCTAACCTTAGATCAAAGTCACAAAATATTTGTTTTCTTCCTCAAAAAATTTGATTGACACTCACGACGCCATTATGTTTGACTAATGCGAGGGAATATTGGGGACTACATTTTACCATTAAAAATAACTAGATGACGCTACTAGTTTCGTTGCAATCTAAAAGGATCATCTTCACTCAACGGATCATCTCGTACACCTTTCCCCTATATACCCTAGTCTATTTTACTGTTTTGTTTTGTATTATTGATTTAAATACATAATTTATATTTACCGGACTTCAGTTATAGTATACGATTAGCTGGTTCGCTCCCGTAGATCTCACCGTGATGTTACATAACCAACCGTCCTCGACACTTACGCTAACGGTAGAAATATTTATTTAATTTACACCAGTTCCAATTTATTATAGGCCAATAATATCGCAATCCAATGCATGCTGGGGTTCCGCAATAGTTCTAATAGTTACCGCGGCCCCAGAATAAAAAGGGCAACCGAAGAAACATGGGAGGCTTTAGTCGGTAAAAGTCTGAAACTCCCTTTTGCCCTGCTCAGGGCGGGAGAAGTCATTTCATGATTTCCAATTCACAAAAAAAAACGCAATGCATTATCGTGATAGAGTGTCCCGATTCCTAGTACGAAACTGCGTTTTTATCGTGCAATAATTAACTTCTTAGCCTAATACATAATTTACTAAAAACAATTTTCAGAGCCACGCATGCGATATTATCGACCGATAATAACGCACCTATGGGGTACGTACGCTTTACTTCCGTCTATACTTACAATAATTTATTCACCTATGGTAACACAAGTCGTAAACTTACTTAGATTATTGTGTTGTTATTGTTATTACAGCAGATTGTACACCGAGCTCTAAATCTAGTGTAGTGGCCTAGCTAGGTGACCGATCTCAGAATTAAACATAGAAGGAGGCCCCCTTCTTTGTTTGACTTGACAACTAAATATTTTTAGCCCAGTCAACAGGTAATTAAAACATTAGTGACACCTACACATGACCTAAACAGGCCATTTTTGTGGAAATGTCTCATTAAACAAATTATGATTAAATACACGCCGACTAGAATACTAATTAAGATAATTTTGGACGTGAACATTACATAAATATTAAACTGAATAAGGAGTGTAATAATCTAAACGTATAGAATGATTTAAATATTTAAACTTGTGATCATTCGACAAGATTCTAATGTGGTTAGCTATTGAACTATTGTCTATTCAATTTGGGGAACATACGTTGGCGATGTCGTGTGTTACAAATAAAAAAGTCGTAAAAGACCCGGTTTGGACTGTTACTGAGCTCTACCGTAGGTCATGGCGTGCTGTAACGGCCTCACAGCCTGCCTATTTAATATTATTCCTCCTTGATCTGGCAGAAATAATTCCAATAGTAGCTTCGCGAGTTAAAATCCATCTTGAAAGATCACAATGGTTCATTTTATCAACCAAATTTTAAAAGGTGAAGGTTCCGGGAATTTGAAAGGCAATTAAAGTTTTATATGAACCCCTGGAGGATCGTAGTGGACTATTGAGTGTGCGTTGTCCCAGCGGAAAAGTGTCGATTTTCTAAATTTCAGTTTAGCAGATAATTAGTGTATGACGTCCTGTAAATGTGTATGCTAAATTCAAATTTGTGTATCCAGCCATTTGGCAGATATTCAACAAAAACTGGTTCCGCCAGGACAACGTTGTCCCAGCGGAACATTTTTTTTTCTATGGACTTACAAGAAAAAAAATACATACAATAATTAGCGTGAAACGAGAGGTAAATGTGTATGCATAAATGAAATTTGTGTGTCGTCTATTTACGAAGATATTCAATTTGCCGCTGCGACAACGTTTGGCAATTTGATGAAAATCATATATAACGGTTTAGTACAGAGTTGTAATTTCTTATGCATGTTGCTTTGAATTTGTGTATAATGTGTGTAAAAACAGAATTTGAAAAAAGCATACCGTTCACAAGATATACACGTAAACGTAAAATAAGGTTATTAGGTCCAAGCTCTTAAAATAGGAACTCTAGAGTCTAACTTTTAACTTTTATCTGCATCTTGTAGGGGTCTACAACGTCCTGCCAAGTTTCATCTATGTGTGCTTAGTAATTAATGAGCAATGCCATAATTTACTACGAATAGACCACTATACTTTATGATATCCGATTTTAGGACTTCTTAATGAAAAAGCGAAATAAAACATATTCCAATCATTAGTGTACTAATGCAACTACTCATATCTGAAATTTCAGTGCATTACATTACATAATTAAAGAAATATAATAAGATTACCAGAACAACTACAAAACCCGTATTAACCGACCAAGTTTGAATGGGCACAAAAAAGCGGCCGTGCAGTACATAGACCGAACGTTCCAAATTTCCAGTATAATATAGTGTAATAGCTTCGTACAGATGCGTACACAATTGCTAACGCAATATCCAATATCAATCAATTATATATTAACTTAGTTTTTCCTAAAATTCCAGAAAAACCTATTTTAGGTGCGATTTACGTAAAAACGAAACAATAATATCTCAGATAGTGACATAGTGTGACTGTGAGCCAATAGTGACTAGAAGATAAACCAGGTAAGATAAAAAATCATGTAATAAATCATGTAAAAGTAATGTCAAATCCTATTCAAGATGAAACTGTATTTATTTTATTAGATACGTTCAGTTTAAGTATTCCATTCTTACAAAAATAAGTTGTTTTTTTTAAATTTTGAGTAAGAAAAAAATTCTCAGAAGTTATTGCGTTCAATGGTATAAATTAGTGTCTTACTTACTTATTTCACGCAATTTTGACCATTTTCACTTGTACAAACGATTTATTTAATAAAAAAAAAAACATTTAGTAAATAAATCGTACATTCTTTGTCTTTGGCCACCATTTTAAGATGGGCGCAGTTTTTGGATTGATTTATTAGAGTGTAATTCAGTGGCTGTATTAATTAAATTCTACAAAATCATTAAAAATGTTACATGCGTATTCCATTGTCACTACGCAAGACATTGTAAAAACTTTTGACGCAAAAAATATAAACGTAAGGCTAGGCAGTATGATTAAAATATGTTAGCCTTCACATAAAAAAAAAATGCGCGCGCATAATTATAACAGATTTTTACCGCCATGTCTTTTCTTCACTTATATTGAAGAACGTAGTATTATACACGTGAGTAATTAAAGATAACCGTTCTCATCACTACATTCATTTTATCATTTTTTTTGTCCTTTATTTTGTTTATGTGATGTACAATAAAGATTATAATAAGTAATAATTACACACTTACATTATAATGTACTATTAAACTAAACTATTTATTTCTTACGAGTAACAAGCTCTAAATTTGCTAGCGGCTAACTTTTTTTATACTCACAGCGATGTGGCGACTGGCGGCGGTTAACCTATATGCTACAGTGGCGAGTTGGCGGATATAAATTAGAAGTTATTGGAAATTGGTGTTTTGGAACTATCCTAGGTGTGTAGGCAACATAACATAACCTATGTAAACAAATGAATTAAATTGAAGTATCGGTTGGTTAGTAATGTCAAAATAAAAGGGTTTTTAGAGTTTTTATTAAATGCGTATGAAAATGTATACGTTACTAAACAAACATTTTTTGCAATTAGAAAAATGTAAACTTTAATGTAATGTAAAATGTATACTTTTTTATATATAAAATTAATTCAGTTGTTTTATTTTCTGCGAAACTATTGTGCACGCACCTGTACGTGCACAATAGCAAAATAACTATATTATACTGGAAATTTGGAACGTTCGGTCAAGGTACTGCACGGCCGCTTTTTTGTGCCCATTCAAACTTGGTCGGTTAATACGGGTTTAGTAGTTGTTCTGGTAATTTTATTATATTTCTTTAATTATTTAGTGTAATGAACTGAAATTTCAGATATGAGTAGTTGCACTAGTACACTAATGATTGGAATATGTTTTATTTCGCTTTTTCATTAAGAAGTCCTAAAATCGGATATCATAAAGTATAGTGGTCTATTCGTAGTAAATTATGGTATTGCTCATTAATTACTAAGCACACATAGATGAAACTTGGCAGGACGTTGTAGACCCCTACAAGATGCAGATAAAAGTTAAAGGTTAGACTCTAGAGTTACTATTTTAAGAGCTTGGACCTAATAACCTTATTTTACGTTTACGTGTATATCTTGTGAACGGTATGCTTTTTTCAAATTCTGTTTTTACACACATTATACACAAATTCAAAGCAACATGCATAAGAAATTACAACTCTGTACTAAACCGTTATATATGATTTTCATCAAATTGCCAAACGTTGTCGCAGCGGCAAATTGAATATCTTCGTAAATAGACGACACACAAATTTCATTTATGCATACACATTTACCTCTCGTTTCACGCTAATTATTGTATGTATTTTTTTTCTTGTAAGTCCATAGAAAAAAAAATGTTCCGCTGGGACAACGTTGTCCTGGCGAAACCAGTTTTTGTTGAATATCTGCCGAATGGCTGGATACACAAATTTGAATTTAGCATACACATTTACAGGACGTCATACACTAATTATCTGCTAAACTGAAATTTAGAAAATCGACACTTTTCCGCTGGGACAACGCACACGACTATTGAGTGTTGTGTAGTCCTCAAGCCAAGGCGACTGGTGTAGAGGGTTTAGTGAAACTAGCGCTCAATTAAAGTGAATTGTTTATTTTCAAATGACTAATAGTAATTGTAATTTCTCCTGTAGCGTGAATTCTATATTGTTCAGATTTTCTCAGATAATTCGCATCTCAAAATTTCGATCGTATCGGTAACCGATACCTGACGTCCTGACGTATAGCACGTTCTATGTTTATCAATGTGTCATCAACATGTTTACACTCTAAACAATGGGCTATACCCATTGACGCTAATCTGTGCTCAATAAATTATACAATGATTGATTACGCACAAATGGTGCGACCTCAACGCTTACACTCGATACTTGGAATACTCGGAAGATTAGCAACCTTTTTACTCGAATTAATGTGTTTGTTTGTTTGTGACGCTCTAGAGATGGACTCGTGGGTCGATTTGACGTTTCTGACGTCAATCTTTTTATCTTAATCTTGCGAATGTCACTTAATACATGATAGTAATCAAGTTCGATATATTTTACAAAATAGCATCTTGCAATAAAGTCAACGAACTGAGTTAGCGGGGTATCATTGAATAGGTATTATAAAAGGTACCTTTAACATCAAACTAAACTAAAGTAGTAAAAATCGACTACGTTAAAACACTACAAAAACTAGGAACAGGGTGATCTACTTGGTCTTCAATGTATGTGTTACCAGCCAAACCCGATTTCAGGACAAACTAGTTTTGGCTAAACTAGTCTAATGTACTTCGACGCAGCCCCGCTGAGCGGGGCTCCTATTTCCGGGTGGTTTAAAAAAATAACCACGAAGGCTAAGGCGGGAGCTCCTCTCCGCTTCGCTCCCGCCTTAGCCTTCTAACCTAACCTGTCCGAATCGGGGTGCCCTGAGGCGAGGAAGAACTAGCTAACTTTAGCCTAGGCAAAACTAGTTTGTCCTGAAATCGGGTTTGGCATAATATGCATCATCGCGTTTTATTCGTCGTGTGTTGTTATGTATTTTAATAGTTTATAGGAGGTTCTTATAGAACGAAAACTTAAGAAAAATGGATAAGAAAAATGAAAAAGGTTTTGGGTTAGACCACCTATTTATACGTCCTTAATTCCATTTCCAAGTCTACTAGATCCGCAGAAATACGACTTATTTTTCTAAAACAAGATTATACACAAACCATGCAATAATGATTATCACCGTCCATGTATTCGGGCTCGTGCAAATTACGTTGCTTACAATTTGCCCCCCGCTGCGCTCGTCACCGCCTCGTCTGTACCTCGAACCCTGATGAGTGGGTGACCTAGCACGTGCTTTATTGTACTACATCATTTATTTATTAGAGGTTATGTCTAGACATTCCACCTTGGAAATCTTGATGAGCATCTTTTGTTCAGTTTACGATATATTATATTTAATCTCTGATAGGTAATTAAATATAGAACTCTCATACACAAACTACCAGATTAACAAAGTCTAATACTTGTCCCGTATGACAGGTAAGTAGGTAATAGTGCGAAATCAGCAATCCTACTTGACCAAGTCATCAATGCAGTGCTTTTCATTAAGAAGCCAAGTGGAGTTCTCTGGATAACAAGAACATTAACACTCTGAAATTGTACGTATGTATACAAAATACTCCTATGAAAAAAAAATTATAACCTTAAAACCCAAAAAATCTAGACTTTTTGGATAAAGCTCGTATTTACGTCTTATTGGAAACACCCAACATCGGGCAACACGTCATCATCGTCAAAATCAAAAATTGAAATCATAATGCCATTTTAAATTATCATAATTAATCATACTATATCAGGCACAGCACAGATAGCACTGTGTTCATCCAATGTTTGTAAGTCATAAAATAGATTCTATTTTCGGTTATCAATACTTTTATCGAGTATCGATGCGTTATCGATAGTGATAAGTAATTTTTAGGTGTTTACAACCATCCGCGTTGTAATTCGCCGCTTGTAGGGGTTTCACTTAAGTAATAATAATTATTAATTGCATTATTGCAGTAATCAGGAGGATTTGAATGGAATTTTTATTTTTTATCGTTCTATGTAGTGCGCATCGTTGGATTAGGTAAAGATATTTACAAAAACACTTATTGTTATTAAATAGGACTAGGGATAATAATCGTAATTAATGAAATATTATTCTGGGTGGTATGCACATTTTGACGTGTTAAGTTTTATGATAATTTAGCTAAATCCTTCTATAACTAACGATTAAACTAACTAAAGTTTCCTATGGGATTTGGACTTTGGCTTAGGCGAAGTTACAAGACAATAAAATAAGATTAATAAGGCAATGAAGTTTACTATATTTTGTTAATATATGTTTAACTAGCTTTCGCCCGCGGCTTCGCCTGCGTGGATGTCGTACTTCTGTCCTCTATTTTAACCCTGAAGGTGTTAAATGATTAGTGGCTATTTACTCTTCACAAAGAATAAACCTTCCAAGTTTCATGTCTGTAGTTAGTTAAATAACAAACGCGTTTAATATTAGTCAGTGAGTTTAATATTATATATGTATTTATATACCGCAGACTCACCCGCGTTATGTTTTTAAAAGGATGGGAATTGATCAAATGACTTCTCATGAGGGAGTGGCAGACTTTTACTGACTAAAACCCACCCTTGTTCCTTCGGTTGCCCTTTATGTTCTGGGGCCGCGGTAACTATTAGAACTATTCCGCAACCTCGGTAGGCATTAGCCCTAGAGGGCCCCGTCACGTGCTGACTGCTCGGTGAGGCGCGCGTGGAACGAACGTGCCGTCGACACGGGCCTGGTCCTAGTCGGGCGGCGAGCTACCCATCGCTCGCCATCCGTAGACCCGCGCATACGGTGGCCGGTAGTCGTCTTGCGACTCTCGACGTCTACGCCTGGGTCCCTGTTCCAGCCGGGGCGCGAGGCTTGACGCTGCCTCAGCATGACTGTTTCGCAGAAGGAGGTGACGGCTTCCCGTTCAGTCTCGCCCCGGAGCATGACCTAAACCAGCAACGGGCGCGAGAGGTCACCACTTAGGCACGATCCTCGCGTACCCGCGTTATGTTAGGTTTTTGGTTATTTATTGGCTTCCGTGCCTCATGGCGCAATGTAATGAAGAACAATATTATGTGTTATTCTGATGAATAAGCTACGAATATCTTGCAAAGCCGGCAAGCTTTGTTACTGCCCGTACGTACCATTATTATATTGCTGCGGAGTAATTTTAAAACTGTAATGTCTCCGAAGATATTATTTATTGAAATTTAATGATGTTAACGACAGTTTTGTACATAATTAAAAACTTTTATTGTATAACGTATTTACATCGATTAGGATTAATACTATATTCATCAAAACACCCTGGCAAATCATGAATTATCTTAGAGCTAATTTCATTGCCATAAAAATGGTTATAGTGAGTGAACTATAAATATTAGACATAATTGCTGTCGCGGACTTTTTTTTCGAACTTTTCAAAAGGAACAATTCTTTAGTACATGATTTTTGCGTAACTTCTACCATTTACGTAGCGCACGCAACGGAATCTCTCAAAAGGAACTTTTTTTTCCTCGTTTTTGTCAAATATTTCATTACTGCTCGTCTCCTATGTGTCTTAGCGTTACGTTATATAGCCTATAACCTGCCCGGAAGTATGGATTACAATCGTACCAAGTTTGGTTTAAATCCCTTCAGTAGTTTTTAACTCATGCGTGCATATACAGACAGACATACAGACAGACAGACAAAAAATTTAATAATTGCATTTTTGGCATCAGTATCGATTACCAATCATCCTCCAATAAAAGTTTTGAATATTTATTCAATGTACAGAATTTACCTCTCTACAGTTTTATTATAATTATAAGTATAGACGATAACGGGTGGTGCACTGGTAGAGCGCTTGGCTGCTACACTGCCGATGCTTTTCCTTCATGGAGGTCTGTAATGTCCAAGATAAACTTCGGAATAATACTTACTATAAGACTTCAAAATATGACATTGGGAAATATTATTCAGACTTAAACCACAGATTAATAAATAGTTACTACGTAACAGATACTTCACTCCAATACAAAAACCAAAATACCTACGCTATAATAGCCTACAAAATCGTAATAATAATACCAGTTGTTTGCAGCAAGGAGAAATGTACCATAAGTACGCACAAAAAGAGTTGAGATTCTTTTGCCCGCCGCGCGACTAACGTGTGTGCGTGTCGTCCAGCAAATCTGCTAGGGTTATACGTATGATGACAATGGTAATAAAACGAATGTTTTAGAAAAAACAATTATTATTTTATTTGTTGATCGAATATTTTTTAGTTTCATAAATTGACTGATGCATATTTTTCGTTCCTTGAATTCCCGACTAATATATTTTAGTGTCGAAAATATCCAAAACCGCGTGAATAATTTTAATAAATAATCAAAAGGGAAACAGGAGAATTGGGAAACAGGGGAATTGCACAATAATCACGCAATAATTACGTGGTTTCGGCATTTTGATAGTCAGCGCTGTACCCGTGACGCACGAGCACTCAGGCGGGCGCGCGACAGCCCGGTGTTCGTTGTATCGTCGACGATACGCGAAGCGGTAGGCATAAAACGCGTGGCCTTGAGCGAGTGACGGACGCCTGCTTAAACTAACTTATGAGAGTCACCTTAACCACTTAACCTCTTCATCACCTGCCAAAGTGGGAAGCTATTATCCCATAGTAGACTGACGCAGTCTGATAATAATGATGATGGTAGTGATGATAATGATCAACCTAATCACGTTAAAATTTCTCTCAATTTTAGAAGTCATTAGGTATAAAGATTTTAAATATTTTTCGCTGACTAATTTTGAACCTATTCTAAGTAAGGCGTCCTAATTGGGATCGATCGTACGAATGGCGCGATGCGTTTTTCATCTCACGACGACGAACAAACGCATCGTACGATCGTTATTAAGCATTTCGTGTGCTCGCACGATTATTTGCGAGTTGCTTGCGAGGTTCAAATAGGACACTCTGATGAAATCTGTATGTTTGAACTCATTGCACGACGAGAACGCATCGCGCCATCGTACGATCGCTCCCAATTAGGACAACGCCTAAAAGTTTTGGCAAAATATTGAAGTGTAATTTAACTGGATACAGTAGATAACTACACTTAACAAAGTAACATATGACATTGAACCGAAGTTTATTGTAGGTAATAAACTTAATAAATTACTTAGAGATTGTAGGTTATAGCTGATCTAATCCAAATTACTATATTACAGCCAGTTGTTAAAATTACAACCACTTTCTGAGGTCAATCACCCTACATTTTTTGACATTACGTGACATTTGTTTTATTGACATATCGGACGGGCGGCGCTAGCTCACGTAGTATGATAAAAGATAATAACAATGAAAATATTGGTATTTTAATTATACATTGTTTGTGGATAAAGATATAGGTGTCTTTTGTTTTCATAAATTCTTTATCGCAATATTTTATACTCTACTATCGTTAAAATAATAATAGTTATTTGTTATACATGAGTGCAAAGTTGCTTTTTAACCGCGGGCTCAATTTTGATGACCGAGCAAGCGAAGGATTCTAAAATTGAACCACGAGCGCAGCGAGTGGTTCATAAATTAGAATCCTGAGCGTTAGCGCGGGAATCAAAAGAGCACAAGGTGAAAAATCTTTGCACTCGAGTGCAACACGTAACTTTTTATCCCCCCCACCTCGGAAATGACTAAATGCAAAATAAAACATTTACAATCACAAGATACTTTTATTTTAGTTTAGGTACATATTTACTACTATATAACATTATGATATAGGTAAGTATTACAGAAAAATATTTATATTATGTACTTGTAACAAATAATACCTAAGTACTTATACTTAAGAAAAATTGAAAGTCTTGTAACGTTGCTACAGTTACTAATTATGTTGAGTGTAATATTTTTGTTAGGCACTTTAATATTGGTGGCGTTAAATAAATTTCTTCGTCGCTGGAATCACTCATCCATCATCATTCATCATATGGAATCATTTTCGTTTTTTACTTATTTTCAAGTTTCATTTAAAATAATACGACGTCAAAACAAAATGGCGCGCGCAAATTAAAAAGAAAAGTACACCAAGGGTGTTCAGAGACTGAGTTTTTAACAAATTAAAAAAAGTTTTATGATACAACTACCATGTTCGGCACCATGGAGATGGAAGTAAATAGGTTTAATGATGTTTTGAAGTCACATACCTAGTGCACGCGATGTTCTAAATTCAAATTTACTTTAACCTCTAGAGGTTAAAAACAGCTTTTGCGCTCCGATATTGAATAGCAAAAATACCATTTCCGTAGTGGTGGGATGAAAAATTGTTTTCTGCCACCTACCCAAATCCCCAGTGCTGGCCGACCTCGTAAAAATTTCTCCTTTGTTGTTAATAGTAGTGTCAATCTATTCCATGCTAAAAAAAAACCGGCCAAGAGCGTGTCGGGCCAGGCCCAATGTAGGGTTCCGTAGTTTCCCGTCCGTCACAATAAGTGTTCCCACTTATAAGTTAAGAAAAGGCTATTTGTTACGTTGACATACTGAGTACGCAGAAATTATTTTGTACAACCTTTTTGTCTTTTTTGTACAAAAACTGTTCTTATTAACAAGTTCAAAATAATTTTCCTAGAAAGTACTTATAAAGTTCTACTTTCCAGATTTTTTTCATATTTTTTAAACCTACAGGTCAAAAGTTAGAGGGGGACGGGGGACGCTTTAATCTTTCCTTTTGGAGCGATTATTTCCGATATTATTGACATTATCAAAAACTGATTTTAGTAAACCCCTTTTCATTTTTAAATACCTATCCAACAATATATCACACGTCAGGGTTGAAATTAAAAAATAAATCACTTCCCTCTTTACATATAGGGGGGCTACCCTAATAAAACATTTTTTTCCAATTTTTATTTTACCACTTTGTTGGCGTGGTTGATATACATATTGGTACCAAATTTCAGCTTTATAGTGCTAACGGTCACAGAGATTAAACGAGGACGGACGGACAGACAGACAGACATGGCGAAACTATAAGGGTTCCTAGTTGACTACGGAACCCTAAAAATGTTACGAAGCGAAGTTAAAGTCAAATTATTTTATGTTTTTATTTTTATGGGTATTTTATGCGATGTGTAGTTTCATTTTATACAAGGTGTATTTTTGGTCTTGCTCAACCCGCTAGGAGATGATTCTACTCATAAAAACAAACAACTTTCATTATGGAACCAACTCTGAAATCGCGAAAAAAATATCTGCTGGTTCATACATTATAGTTCGAGGGCATTGAACTTTTCTTAGAAACAGCTGATATTTTTTTCGCGATTTCAGAGTTGGTTCCATAACAAAAGTTGTTTGTTTTCATGGGTAGAATCATCTCCTAACGGGTTGAGCAAGACCAAAAATACACCTTGTATGTGTATCTGTAAGGCGTTGTACATATAGCTTTTGTATAAATAAATTAACAGCTGTTTTTTTTTTTTGACAAAGGCGAAAGGAATGCCTCAGGCAATTTGGGGCGGGGGCTTTTGAATGTCATAATGCTATAGCCATAATGCTTAATCAAATTATTATAATGCTAAGCCATATCGCGAGTTCATAGTACTTCATAGTCCTTACAAAAATAAACCTAGATTGGCCTATTCAATTTGTTATTTCGTTAAAAGCTTATAAACGACTACCTACATAGACACCTACTAAGTAAGGTTTGCTAGGATTAAGCTCATTTCAGACTCACTATAATATAATAATAAATATATAGCTACGTATATAGTACAACAATATCGCTCCGCAGTTACTAAAAACACGTTCGCACTTTGCTATACCATGATTTCGTATAATATATTATAATTAATATATACCATTGAAGCTATATGCTATTACATTATAGCGTAGTCTGAAATGAACTTTAGAAATCGTTATATGTTAACCGATCTAGTAGTTCAAAGTGCGCTTTATTTCTCTATCCTTGCAAACTTATTATAATAGTATAATTTTTACGTAAATTAGTAAGTTTGATATTTAACGCAACACAGATAAGGTTGAAATACTACAAGGTAACGTATATACTTAAGTATATGTAACTAAGCATTAAAATACATAATTATGTACAGGTCTATAAAAATAATTTATAATATTTATACATAGTTTAAATTACACTTGTACAAGCAACTCTATATAGGATCTCCTAATTTTGAGTAATTTAAGGGAGGTTTAAAAAAATACTTTTACCCCTAAAATGTAAAATGTTCCATTTTCATTATTTGGTTAATTACGATTAAAATAAGGAATACAACAATGACGTGTAAAAGTGTTATATTTAACCAAGTTACAAAAAAACATCATTTTTATCACTTTAATTTGTTTACGACTTCATCACAGCAGTTAGTTTTATGTTACAAAAGTGTTCATATCATACTGGGGTGTATCGATTCCTCCCTTGTCCCTGCCAAGTCAAGCAAAAAAGAGGCACGGCCACACCATCATCCTTTTCTCGAAATTCCTTCCCTCTGGCTATTTTCGACCCCCATAACTTCGTTGTGGATAAAACTTGAAGCATAAATTTTCAGTAACCAAGCAGAAATTGAACGTCAGAGTTTACCCCTTACAAACAAAATAACAAACTACCTTTTTAATATCTTAGTGAAGATAACAAAATCATGGTCTATCGCTAAGTCATCTACGATTTGCGTTTCTGTGTCACAAATACTTTTGAGCTGCTGAAATACCTTTATCAGATATGTTAGTTCCTCAGTATACAGAAATAATGCTATGACGTCATACTTCTTGTCCATAAATCTGTTTCAAATAAAACTAACAAAAACGGTATGAAAAACAATCACGAGACTATGTATTTTGGTAGGCATTATTTGAGAGTATTAAGAGTAGGGTTATCAGGGCCGTAGGAGGTAGTTACGAGAACTTTGATTGTCTTATATAAATTATATAAGAAAACAGTATTAAAGTGCAAAGACGCCTGTCACCTTTATCAAGCGGTTTTTTTTTAATAATATCATCAGGAAGCTTTGTGACTAAAGCACAGATCTTTATGAAAACATGAAAACTGTTTTTCATATTTACAGAATACACAGCTTTTTTGTTATTTGCGAGTTCCTAAAAGTATTTACACAAAAATTGAGTTCACAATAAAAAACGGTAAACAAACTTAACAGTAGACGTCATTGTAATCGTAATACGCAAATTACGCCTAGTTCCCTATCTATGTTGGGGGCGGGTCCAGATAGCCAGATGTAGCTAAATGTCAGTGGTTTATACGTATCGATTGACGTCGTAATTAGTATGAAATTCTCATCATCTGTACACTTTACTACTACTTTTATGATGTCAGATTAACACTTCAAAATGACGTAATGTTAGTTAAAACCGAAAGAAGAAGTTTCTTCTTATTTTAGAAAGAAAATCCTGGTTCTCTCTTCTCTCAGAAGGTCGCGATGAAAAGCATTCAATACTATATTAAGTAGTTTCGTCGTCGTCTAATTTAATCTATCACTTTTTCTACTTTATGGATTGTTACTACCATCTTTTCTACTCTGTATTGTTGCCGCGCATTAAGTGATTAAGGAAAATTGCTTGTTTTCCACGACTGACAGTTACCTGACAGCTCGTTGACAGTTTGCTTAACTAATGAACCGCGAATGCGTAGTTTGTGATTTTATCAAGGTCTTATGAAAGTAAGGGGCTTGCCTAAAAGTATTTTGAGTATTATGAAGTAAATACAACCAAGTGTTAATGAGGTTGCCACGAATGATGACATTGAATAAGTCTGGTATTTAACAATATCTACATCATCTATTATTACATATTACGTTTTATATATGCATAGCCAAAACATCGTTTATGACAATTTTCTTGCTGATTGTAGATATTTTATTTAATCTGTCGAGATAGAGAGATCGTTTATTCACAAAAATATGTGGATAATCTTCTATTAACATTTTAGTATATCTGCAACGAACCGTTAGGTAAGTTCCTCTTACTGCTCCGCTGAAATTTTGCACCCTCTATAGACCTCACTTAGCAAGTGCTTTAGCCAAACAATATTTATTACTTTAACCTTTAACCACACAACTGTCAAACAACAATAATAATAATAATAATAATAATAAAGATTTATTTTCTCACCACAATATAGGTACATTAGTGTTATCTATACAAATACAACAACAACAAAACACAAATACAACGTTGACATAAAAGAGACGGAGAATAACTAAGCAAAAGTATGTGTTAATCGGGGTTAAGTATGGAATATTTGGCCTCAAAGTTAGTATTTCCCTCTAGTATTACCCATAAAATAATCTTTTTATGCACCATAAAATAATCAATATAATAAATTATTATGGAATTATCTGTTTTTGAGCTTCTACAATATTATCCCGCCTTCAGACAGCAGCATAAGCAGATAATAAAACATCCATGATGCGCATCAAATGAACGTTTTCACATTAATTTATTATGCAGACGGTACTTTTTTATGAATAAGTCTAAATAAAACGTGCTTTATTGCCGGACGCACTTTTTCGTTGACCGTCTATAAAAACATTTCAATATTTCTGGTATTTAGATAATAACTTATTTTCTTTAAATGTAGCTCATGGTTGAGATATTTGCCAGTTTTTTGACTGATACGATTAGCTATTTACATGCCATTATGCGTACGAATGGATGCAATATACTAGTGCATCGTCGCCACCTATGGTCGCCAAAATCATCGTATTATTGGCAAAATTGTATATACTGTAAGAACGGAAACATAGCTAAGCCAAAGTTAAAGCTAATTAGCAGCTATTTTAAAGTGATCTTGGAGTATTTCAAGAATATTTTACATAGGTACTTAATATTTTTAATTAGTTTTTGCTAGATTGTTAAAACTGAGACTATAAAGACGTTCTACGGTAAAGTCCGAGTTAAAAAACCGGCCAAGAGCGTGTCGGGTCACACTCAATGTAGGGTTCCGTAGTTTCCCGTCCGTCACAGTAAGTGTTCCCACTTATAAGTTAAAAAAAGGCTATTTGTTACGTTGACATACTAAGTACGCAGAAATTATTTTGTACAACCTTTTTGTCTTTTTTGTACAAAAACTGTTCTTTCTATCAAGTTCAAAATAATTTTCCTAGAAAGTACCTATAAAGTTCTACTTTCCAGATTTTTTTCATATTTTTTAAACCTATGGGTCAATAGTTAGAGGGGGGGGGACGCTTTAATTTTTGCTTTTGGAGCGATTATTTCCGATATTATTGACATTATCAAAAACTGATTTTAGTAAACCCCTATTCATTTTTAAATACCTATCCAACAATATATCACACGTCAGGGTTGAAATTTAAAAAAAAAACACTTCCCTATTTACATATAGGGGGTCTACCCTAATAAATCATTTTTTTCCAATTTTTATTTTACGACTAATGTCGGCGTGGTTGATATACACATAGGTACCAAATTTCAGCTTTCTAGTGCTAACGGTCACAGAGATTAAGCGAGGACGGACAGACAGACAGACAGACATGGCGAAACTATAAGGGTTCCTAGTTGACTACGGAACCCTAAAAAAGATTAGTTACTATGATTTACAGAACATTTATCACATTAGTTGACTTGTGTTTATCCTGCCGTCCTCAGTTTTATGTTACGCTGCTGTTACGCTCCCGTGAAAGCGTGATGTGTGTTATGATTATTACAATGTATAAGTTTTAAAATAAAAGATTAATCAGAATTTATTCAGTAGCTTTTGCGTGAAAATGTAACAGTCATTCAGCCATTCATCTATTCACAAACTTCTACATTTTTAAGATTAATAGTAGCTTAGAATTCAGGCAAACCTTTTATTATATCTTTCAGTGAAAAAATATTGTCCAGGAGACGGTCCCTACAAAAAAATGTCAAAAAACAGACTTTACTTCCTTATTATATTAGTGTAAATAAGTTAAAGGAATAAGCGTTTTTTTTTTATTGGAATCCCAGTTTCTTTACTTGTTCGGAAACCCTTGACGTTAATAAGTCCCATTTCATGTAAATATTATTATTATTTAAAAAATGATTATATCAGCTGTTGCGTAGAAACATGATTTTGAAGTACCTATCGGTATTATTATTTCCCGAAGACTTTATTAGGTACTTATGGCATCTGATAACGTTTCAATGATCACTTCACTTCGTCGTTATTTTCACGCATTATTCAGATTTACAGAATGCACAGATTATTAACATAAGCAAGTAGATAATAGGAATAAAATAGAGGATGTTATAAAGATGGAGCCGATTCGTTGGATTTTCGAAGTAAAAATGTATTCGTAGGTAATTATATACAGTACAGCACAATACAGTATAAAGAAATCAAATTAAAAAAATAGAGTTTTATTTCTAAGTTGTCAACTGGTATTACAATACAAACCTAAGTACTTGTATTTATTTTTGCGATTCCATTAAGATTAATACAGTAGACGTAGTGTTTCAGAGACAGTGGTGTGGTGCCGGATGCCGATTCTCTTATTTACAAACTAACGTAAATTTAAGTTAAGTGCATCTTTCTCTTTCCATTTTATTAAGAAAAGGACAGAAGATATAATATTAGTTAAGTCCTGTCAAATTTAGACACTCCATAGATAATTTACGCGACGCGCGATTAATTTAGACGCGATTGAAAAACATGGCGTCTAAATATACGTCAATTTTCTTCAGGCGCTCCCTAATTTGACAGGATTAAACTAAAATGTATCTTCTGTCCTTTTCTATAAGAAATGGAAAGAGAAAGATGCACTTATCTTAAAGAACAATGGCAAGATCTTATTTGAATTAAATTTAAGTGTCTAGAAATGAAATATATACGAATGAAATATAATTATTTTTTTAAGTTTATTCAAACTTTTACATTAATTAAATAGGGCCGGACAAAAAAGTTATATAAAATGAAAAGTTAATTGATTATTTTCCTGGACTTTTATTGATTTAGCGTTGCCACTTTGAAAAAAAAAGATATTTCCTCGTCGTGAAGTCGTGATAATGAAATCTTTTTTATAGTTTTTAATTAATCACTTCTTATTTGTAAATAGCTATGCCTATTTTAGCACCGTGGGAATAAATAAACAGCACAAAATAATAATTGTGAGCTTTTCACGAAAGTTTGGCAAAAAGACTTGTCTAAAATCGTCCTTGATTGAAAAAAATATATTGATTTGACCCTTGATTTATGGTATAAGTTGTGCCTCAGATAAAACAACAAAGTGACAGTAATCATAAGGGTCAATTTCGCGTGGCAGTAATATGATACCCGACATTAATGACAGCTGTCAGATTGACATTTGGCCAGACCAGGGGGTTAGTGTCATTTTTTGCGTACGGATAACCTATAAAAAGTTAAACTTCATGTTGGAATATCTATTTTCCCCGGCCTTCTCTAAACAAAATTCTTGGATATATGGTTTCAGGGGCTGAAACTCAGTTAAACAGAATATTTTTCAATTAAAGACATAGACTTTTAATGACAACTAAAACAATGTATGGGAACCTGCTATTGTTCTTTACGTTAGTATCGGCACCAGTATTTGATAGTTTTCAATTAAATATTATATTGATTACGTCCGCGTGAATGACGAAACTCCCATCCCTAGCTCGAATTTCCAAAAATTTTGTAGAGTTTGAGATCTGGCTGGACTGTCTGGACTGTGCGTTGATATATTATGTACAATCAGTCAGTTTATCATCCGTACTAATATTATAAATGCGAAAGTAACTCTGTCTGTCTCTTCTTCACGCTTAAACCACTGAACCGATTTGAATGAAATTTGGTACAAATATAGTCTGGGACCCGAGAAAGGACATAGGATACTTTTCATCCCGGAAAACCCCCGGGAACGGGAACTATTATTCTACGAGGACGAAATCGCGGGCAAAAGCTAGTTTTATATAAATAGAAGATATTTAATGGAATAGTAAGTTAGTTACTTAATGCATAGTGCGCTTAATAAAGATGAATACTCATGATATTTCATAGAGTCCTAAAAGTATATTATAGTACCAAGTCTAAAAGGTAAAACTCACAGCACGAATGTCATGATGACGAGTCATTAAGGCTGACAGACAAGTGGATCGGACAAGCCATTGACCCCACAACCCCGACCCCTACGCATGGGCAGATTGCCGATAATAATAATGAACAATTATTTATGACACTCGTCGTTTTCTCCTAAAATATAGAAACTAAAATAACTTTGGTGTTATGTTTATGCTTAAATACTAACTGAGCGATTATACTACAATTTTTGCAGTAGCAATTGGCGCGTTTAAACTAGGGTTTAAACCAAAACTTTTCAGCTTTAATAAACCGGCCCCGGTTTTCTAACTAAATAAGTTTTTCTAAAGTTGTAAGTAATTAGTGGAATAAAGGGCATTGTTATTTTATTTATTTTAAACCGGCCCCGTGCAGTTTCACTCACTACTTTGGTCGCTACCCTGCTCCGGTGGCATGTATGATGCTATTTAGAAAAATATATAAATCTGTACTAATAATATTATAAAGAGGTAAAATTTGTAAGTTTGAAGGTTTGTAAGTTTGTATGTAGGGGGTAATCTCTGGAACTACTGGTCCGATTTGAAAAATTCTTTCAGTGTTAGATAACCCATTTATTGAGGAATGATATAGGCTATATACTATCACGCTACGACCCACGGGAGGGGAGCAGTAACGAAAAATGCAGGTGAAACCGCAGGGGACAGCTAGTTGATTTATTAAGAGATTAGGCTTTTTAGTGGTAGTCACTCACAGCTGAAACTACTGCAGTCAAAACCATGAAAGCACAGTAGTTTATTATTATGACATAGAGGTCAACTAGAATGCCGTTAGAGGTTGATATTTAGGAAATTTAAACCCTAACGGGGCAAAATAGTAAAATAGGGGATGAAAGCTTGTATGAAAATAGGACGGGTGAAGCCGTAGAAAATAGCTGGTTGCTTATGAATAAAAAATAAACATTTTTTGCAATCCCACTGACAGTTTAAAGATTAGCGCGTTTAAACAAACTATAAACCTTTCATCTTTATTATATTATGATGACTTGATGACATATTAGTGCAAATACATTCAGCTAAAAAGTATATTATGAGATTAGTATGTATATAAATACATTTATGTGCAATATTTATTTTTATTAGTTATTCAAAAATGGAAATTTATACAAAAACACTAGACAACACAAAACAAGGTCTGACATACTAAAAATAACTTACAGCGATGACCGCAGCATCAACTTTGCAAATGTCTGTGTCGGAAGTACTTAAAACAATAAATATGAATGTGTATATTGTTTAGTCTCATTAGTTTTAGTAGCCCGCTGACGAATGCTGTAATAAAGTTATGCAAATATCAAGGCTAGTGTTTCATAGACTTGTTTAATAATAAACATAATATGCACGTGTTCAAAATTAGTCGCTTTAGACATGTTGCGCAGCTCTCTGCCTTATGAAGTTTTCATGGTTTTACACTAAACAATTTAATAGTACAATACTTGTACCTCATCCAGGCTACGGGTTGCGAAATAGTTTAAAATAAAGGGCAACTCTGGGCAACCGATGGAACAAGGATGGGTTTTAGTCAGTAAAAGTCTGACACTATGGGACGGAAGCAGTCATTTGATGATTTCCTATCCTCAAAAAAAAAACTAGGCTACATTCCTTCGCAAGGTTTAACAAATATTCCGGTCTTGTATCATCATAGTAGCTCGCATATCTCATGTCTCAGTGACCGACAAAAACCCACCTTGCTGAACTTTATACAGTGACCAGTATAAAAGACTATGGACTCGCGCAAGTGTCTTTTGTGGAAATGTCTTACGTACATTTTTCCTGATATACCACCAAAACAATATTGCAATTGATCACGTACGGTATTTTTATTATTTACATGAAATATTTAACAACGTGATTCAGGAGTTTTAAAAATAATGTTGTAAAAAGTTTATTTACTATCCGTCCGGTCAGAAAAAAACAAGTGCTTTTTAATAATAACATCCGTCATGCGTCTTTATTGCAACAAACTTGAACGAACTTTTTCTTAAGCGAACGAATTCACGGTCAGTAGAGCAAGCAATGTAGCCTACATTGGGTTGCGGAATAGTTCTAATATTTACAGCGGTCCCGGAACATAAAGGGCAACCGAAGGAACAAGGGTGGGTTTTAGTAAGTAAAAGTCTGAGACTTCGGGGCGGGAGCAGTCATTTGTTAATTTTTTTTGTTTTTTTATTATAATGGGCTTGCTCTTGGTCCCAGACTAGCCCGAGGGCATAGACGGAGCCTACGATGGAGCGAGCTTACCCAGTAGATGCCTATGCACTCTATTCTTAAATACTTCCGGGAATTTCCCAACGAATTCACGAACGAATTCACAGTAGAGCAAGCATTGACGTAAAAATGGGTCAGAGCCCGTACGTCCCCTAAGATTCGCACCCTGTGCCCATTCGTCCCCTGGAACTTTTGAGGGGCCTATTCGCCCCCTGAAGAATATTTATTTTAATTCATTCTTCTAATATAAGTACATGTATATAGTCCTGGTACAGTCGCGCAGAAAAGGGTAAAATAAAAATATAATAATTCCTTAAATATCATGTTTAAGTATTTCAAATAAGATTAAGTTTAATAAAATGCCTCTAGGCTCTAGGCATAAAGTCAGTCTTCAAAATAATTAATCGATTCGTCGATCGATCGTTTTCTATTTACCACTTCACGTTACTGCGCGCCTAGTTCTTTGCATTGATTAAGGTGATCTTGTGAGAAAATTAAGGAATACAGTGAATTTTAAATTTTCGTACATGACTACTTCACGTTACTGCGCGCCTAGTACTTTGAATTGATTAAGGTGATCTTGTGAGAAAATTAAAAACACAGTGAATTTTAGATTTTCGTACATGACTACTTCACGTTACTGCGCGCCTAGTACTTTTGTTCTCTTAAGTTTTCAATCATTAATACCCGTTTTTTAACAAGCCATTCGTAAAGAGACAAATATTACATCGTAAGCCTATCGACAGGTTACATTATTATCATGACGGATTATCATTCATCGTAGCTCTTTTTTCAATGATCTGTTATGATTTATTAAATCAATTGCGTTAATAAACTGTTCACAAGTGTACTATGTTAACCGTTTTTAGGTAAAATATAGGTGATTTTATCTCAGGGGACCAATAGGCACCTGAATAGGTGCCGAATCTTTAACTTATATTGTGTATATATTAGAGGAGACGAATGGGTACCTTAAAAATAATATTTTTATTAAAATATTAATTGGTCCCCTACCAGGAGACCAACGGGCACCTATATAGGGGCCGAATCCACAACTTTTATGCTGGGGGACAAATCTTAGGGGACGTACGGGCTCTGACCCGTAAAAATATTATTTTCAAAATCTAGAAGTTTAATTAGAAAGCTAATACCAGCCTATTCTTGTTTTTGTTCACCAGGCTTGTTGAGTAAGAAAGTAACTAGTCTGAAATCACCATTTCTCTTCGATTGATGATTTTTCGATGGACTTCTTTTTTCTTCGGCAGAAAAACTTAGCATCTGCATATGAATGAAATGAAAAAATCACATTGATACTGGACCGGTTTCGAAACCACAACCATAAATACATAACAGAGGCGGACGCTTATCCACTGGGTCACCACGACAAAGCTATCAGATATTATATCTATTTAATTTTTTTTACAACAAATCCAACAGATCTGACGTATTGAATGCACGTACGTTAAAATATTCTCCACGTGGTTGAATGATAAGCATAAAAAATAAAAATTATGACGTTATTACTTGTTTTTTTTTATCCTTATCATGGATCTTCAAAGGAATTTTCCACTGTGCAGTAACAGATTTCAATTGTTATTATCTTCAGCTTAAAGTGGCTTCAAGTGTTAGTCAGTTGTCTTTGAAAATCGGAAAGTCAATATCTTCAAGATAATCCGACTCATCGCACTGGAATGAGAACTTATAATAGGATTTTTATTTTATTGCCGTTGCGTACGCGATAAAAAAAGTAAGCCCCAGTTTTGAATTTAGAATTTTGGCACGGTAACCAATAGGTCTCGAAAGTTGGGCGATAAGAATTTGCAATCAAATCAGAATTTAGGTGAGTAGGTAGTTAGGTAGGTACTTGCCGATACCAAAATGTAGGTCCTCAGTACTTTGTTAAACAACAACATAAAACGCATTGAAATGAATTGATATACATATAACTAGGTCCCAGGGCCTACTAAGCGCCCCCCCCCCCCCCAGATTTTTTAGGGCGTATACAGACTTACAAAAGGTATGCCGTTATTAAAGAATTTGTTCGTGCGCGTAGTGTGCTCGGTTCGTGCTCGCAAGACGTCACACAATGGGAATTTTCGTTAGCCTGTAACACGCTTTTTCATGACAAGGTGAGTTTGATACCACGCCCGTACGCCATGTGTTTAAAACGTGCTTTCTAGTTTGTCTTAGACTTCAAAGACTGATGAAGATGAGGGAAAACTTCTTGATGAACCGCGGACTCAGAAAAATATACGCCTAAAACCAATAATCAGCAAGCGTGAGGCTAATTCAGTTTCAATCAGTTTATTATGTCCATAGATCTTATTATGTCTTGATCCAAACCAAAAATTTTTTTTTTATTACAAGGGCTTGCTCTTGGTCCCAGACTAGCCCGAGGGCATAGACGGGGCCTACGATGGAGCGAGCTCACCCAAAAGATGCCTGTGCACTCGTCTCTTGAATACATCCGGGTTATACGCATTAGGGAACACAATAAGTAGGTGTTTTCTATAGACATAATCTGACTAGAGCTGAATGAGTGTCCCTTACGATATGTGCGACTTCATTTGGCAAAAATATTAGCGTTACATGAGTATTAAAATGTACACTCTAAGCGCCTTACTAATAAACGCTGCATAAAGTTATGACAGGTTTATACGTCAGGAAATGTATGATTACACAGACTTTATTCATTGCATAACTTTACACATTGATTATTAGTAAGGGCATAAGTATATAATACGCCTAATATATTAACGCTAATTATGCTTGTGATTTCTCTGTATACTAGCAGAAGATAATATGCCTTTGACCTTCTTATAAAGAACATAGGTCCTAATTTCCTATCTCGGTATTTTTAACGTCTTATATAATATACAGGACCTATCATATTACAATAATCCAGTGTCCACACGAGTCGGTTGTTTACTCAAAATTCCTGCATTTCATTATAAGAACAAGTTTAGTAGTAAATGCAAATAATATTGATATTATTCCTGTTTCAATTAGAAGTCGTTGTAAATCTGTTTAGATCTTACTTAGTGTGTTATGTGATACCTATATTAGCAGGATTTTCCAAGTAATCTGAGAAAACAAAGCTATTATCAATATCAGTAATTATTTACCCCGCCAAACTAGAGCTATACAAGAATAATAAATAATAGACTTAGGTAATAGTCATAAGTAAAAAAGTAATGCAAATAATACATACACCTTTTTACTTATATAATATCACTAGCTTTTGCCCGCGGCTTCGCTCGCGTTAGAAAAAGACAAAAAGTAGCCTATGTTACTCTCCATCCCTTCAACTATCTCCACTTAAAAAATCACGTCAATTCGTCGCTTCGTTTTGCCGTGAAAGAAAGACAAACAGACAGACAGACAGACAGACAGACAGACACACTTTCCCATTTATAATATTAGTATGGATCATTGCCTAGAGCCGATAGGGGTAGAGGAAAGCGCACCGTAAGTAAAACCATAAATTCTTCAAATCAACTTGCCGCTTTCCAAGAAACAACTCAAAAGCTTTTATGTATACTACCTTTTTCAGTTAAAGTTACGAAGTTGTTAGCTCAAACCCACATTGTATCATGTTCATGTTGACTGTCGATAACTTCAAAGTATTTGCTTTTTAATTAATTCAATTAAAATTAATTGTTGACGGGTTCACGTGTTTCAATATCCTTAATGGCAAGCTCCCTGTTACACGAGCGTAAATAAATATTGATTGACTTAGTGTAAGCGCTAAGTAGTGTACCGTTGTCTAATTAGCTAAAGTATGCTTTAAATGACCTCAGCCTTGAGTCTGTCTTGCATGGAATTTCTCCAAGCTTTGTTTTGTGACCATAATGCTGTAATTAGTGAGTTCCTAGAAATTTGTTGACAGTTTTATGTAAGTCTTGGTTTATCATCGAATCATTAATTTCATTTTCCTCTCTATTAATTGATATGATGACGTTTCAATTTTCTATTCTTGATTTTACAATTTCAATTTAATTAAAATCTTTTAAATGGTCACATAATATAGTTATTTTTCGTTGTGGAGTGGGATATCATCAAATGACTTCTTCCATCCTTTCGTGTCCGACTTTTACTGACTAAAACCCACCCATGTTCGTTCGGATGCCCTTTATGTTCCGAGGTCACGGTAACTACTATAACCATTCCGCAACGTCACATGTATAGTTGGATAGCCAGTTAGTCTTTGAAGTAGCCTGTTTTAAAAAACATTACGTCGTAAAAACTCGATAAATATTAATTTCTTTGTATATTGCATAGGTATGTTAAAAAGTGAGGAAGGATGGACGGTTGTCTCTCTCTTACAAAAACCACTGATGAAACTTTACACTAATATAGCTTACAATTACATGAGAATATCGAAAATACTCCATAACATCACGCTATGGTACATGGGCGTAGCCAGCTTTGGGCTCAGGGTGGGGCAGAAGTCAACTACCCCCCCCCCCCCCACCAAAAATATAGAATAATAAAATCTTCTCAAAATACCTAAGTAAAGTATGTACAAATTTCACATAACGAGGTCACTTCGGGTACCAGCGCCAAGGAGAGATGAAGCCAGGTTTGGATTTTATCCTGATTCGCGAAGAGTACGCGTTTGGAGAGAACTTGGACGTTGGAATCGACTGCAGCATCTACAAAAATGCCGCGCGCATATCGTTACAAGTTGGTTACAACAGCATCCAAGCTTTAGACTGGCTTGCACAATCCCCTGACTTAAATCCTATTCAGCATGCCAGGGATATGCTTCAGAGAAGAGCTCTTAGGAATTTCCCTCAAGATATTGATTGTGCATGAAAACAGAGTGATTGCGAGCCGTCTCGTCGAGTGGCTGATGCGGGTGGGGCCGGATCTGGCGGACGGCCAGTTCAGCTTCCGCAGAGGACGCTCCACGGTGGACGCCATCATGTGCGTACGGGCCCTCACGACAGGGGATGCGGTGGCACAGGGCAGGGTCGATCGTCTTGGCGGTGTCTCTCGACATCGCCAACGCCTTTAATACCCTGCCTTGGGGGTGCATAGGGGCGGCACTCCGGTATCACCGGATGCCAGCCTACCTCTGTCGTGTGGTCGAGGCCTATCTGACGGACAGAGCCGTCATCTACCCCGGTCACGAGGGAGTGTGGAGTCGAGGGATGTCGTGCGGTGTTCCACAGGGATCGGTCCTGGGGCCGCCCCTGTGGGACATCGGGTACGACTGGGTGCTGCGCGCCGACCTTCCCGATGGTGTCAGAGTGTAGTGTGCTACGCTGACGATACGCTAGTCCTAGGGACGGGAAGGTCGTTCCAGGCGGCGGCCGACTTGATGTCAAGAGGTGTTGCGACAGTCGTGGACATGATCCGGCAGCTGGGACTCGAGGCGGCACTGCACAAGTCCGAGGCCATGTGTTTTCATGGCCCTCGGCACCGGCCACCTCCGGGGTCTCAGATAAGGTGGGAGGGGTTTACATCGGTGTCGAGGCGACGATAAAGTACCTGGGACTTGTCCTCGACAACCGATGGAACTTCACGGAGCACTTCCAACGTTTGGGCCCCAAACTGGCATAGGCTGGAGCTGCCCTCAAGGCTCCTGCCTAATCTCGGTGGCCCAAACGCCTACTGCCGGAGGCTCTACACGGGGATCGTGCGGTCCATGGTCCTCTTCGGGGCTCCGGTGTGGGCGCCCAATCTAGTCACGGCTCCGGCCCAGAGGGTCATGGCCATTCGCAAGGTGCGAGGATACCGCACGGTCTCCTGTGAGGCGGCGTGCCTCCTTGCCGGCGTCCCGACGTGGGATCTGGAGGCAACAGTCCTTGCACACACGTTCCTGGCGCGTGGAAGTGTAACGCCGGGGCAAAGTCCCGCTGCCGCGGGTTATCGCGGCGTGGCTCACGGAGCTCCGGCGAGATCTCATGGCGGAGTGGAGACAGCGACTGTCGCAACCTAGTGCTGGGTACGCCGTAATAGCGGCAGTAAGAGGGGTCTTGGAGGAGTGGCTGAAGAGGCGCCACGGCGCTCTCACGTTTCGCTTGACACAGGTCCTCACCGGACATGGTCAGTTTGGGAGGTTCCTGTGTCGGATTCAGGAGGAAGCGACGCCTGGGTGTCACCACTGCAGCAACGGTCACCTGGAGGACACGGTCGAGCACACGGTGGAGGTGTGCCGCGCATGGGCGGACCATCGACGTGTCCTCGTAGAGGCGATCGGCGACGGTGACCTCTCGCGCCCGGCGCTGGTTCAGGCCATGCTTCGGGGCGAGACGGAATGGGATGCAGTCTCCTACTGCGAAGCAATTATGCTAGTGAAGGAAGCGGCGGCGCGCGAAAGGCAACGACGCGCCTCTCGCCCCAGACTAAGACCCAGGCGAAGACGTCGAGAGTCGCAAGACGACTACCGGCCACCGTAGGCGCGGTTCTGCGGATGGCGAGCGATGGGTAGCTCGCCGCCCGGCTAGGACTAGGACCGCGTCGACGGCGCGTTAGTGTTCCACAGCACAGGAAGGGGCTCAACAGGGCCTACGCCAGCCGGGGTTGCAGAATGCTTATAATAGTTACCGTGACCCTGGAACATAAAGGGCAATCGAAGGAACATGAGAGGGTTTTAGTCAGTCAAAGTCTGACACGCCCTTCCGCCGCACCCAGGACGGAAGCAGTCATTTGATGATTTCCCACTGACAAAAAAAAAGTACAAGATTTTTTTTTAGTTAGGCACCTTATCGATCAGTGCCAGGGTGGGGCAAGCGCCCCAGCTTGCCCCAGTGTGGCTACGCCCATGCTATGGTATCCACAGAACGGAGTAGTAGTCAAAGACCGAGGTGGACAGTTAGTGTCTGGGCTGTGGGTTGGTCTAATCTAAAGAGATTCCACGGCCCCGGACACAAAAGGCTAAGAAAGAAAATACCTACGTAGGTTTTAGTCAGTAGAAGTCTGTAGAAGTCTGACACTCTCTCGCTCTACCCAGAGCGGGAGGAGTCATTTGATGATTTCCCACCTACAAATAAAAAGAAAAAGAAGTCACAATATGTTACATTACATAACTTCGTCTGCTACTTATTTATCACCGCCAGAGTTTCCTATTAAATTTACTACGAATTGTTTATAACAGTGTATCGTAAGCGTAACTCGTAAGATTGATAGCAAGATAACGTAATAGAGATATAAGGTTCGCTCGCGTGTGCAGATGACATAATGTCAGTGCATTGCACTTGCAACTATGTTGGTTTATTTACTAATAATCTACTATATTCTATGTATAACACTAGCCTATTATTTTCCTACTGCAGGACAAAGATCTCTTTTTACACAGAAAATACAAGGGTCGATCGCCTTGGTTCTTTAATGCGGACTGGCTATTTCAAATTCATTCTTTTGAGATCCGGGTTTCCTTCCAATCCGATGTAATGCTAGTAGGTTAACGTATATTATTTTTACTTCATATAACCTTTACATCAGTTTATAAGTACGTGTAACATTGTGTACTGACGCCCACATAAAGTCGTGATGATTATGTTGACAGTGTCAGTTAGATCTCACACCTCCGTGACCGTTTCATTATATACAGTAACAAGGTGGAGTACTTATACCTCAAGTATATGGGAATGACACCGCTTAAACTTAACCTTACATCCTTACTAATATTATAAATGCGAAAGTAATTCTGTCTGTCTGTCTGTCTGTCTGTCTGTCTGTCTCTTCTTCACGCCTAAACCACTGAACCGATTTGAATGAAATTTGGTACAGATAATATAGTCTGGAACCCGAGAAAGGACATAGGATAGTTTTCATCCCGGAAATCCCCCGGGAACGGGAATTATTACTCCACGCGGACGAAGTCGCGGGCAATAGCTAGTAGGTATTATAAAACGTTGTCCTTCCCGTCTGTCTTTTCGCGATAAACTCGAAAATCTTTGGATGGATTTTCGTGCAGTTTTCACCAATAGACAAAGTGGTTCACACGGAAGGTGTAGGTGTATAAAACATGCGTATTTTCTAAAAGAAAAACAGCAGAGAATTTCAAAGGCATTAAAGGTTTATGGCACGCGTGGTGGCGAGGGTTGTTAGTTAGGATAAAAAGTTAGATTCCTTTAATCCCCTTAGAAAACAAAGAAATTTATAGAAACAATTACCAATCGTAAATAACCTCGACAAAGATCGACCTTGGGGCAATGACCTTGATGTCAATAGACAAAATTATGTTAGCTGAAAAATAGAGAATAAAGCCCTGTTTCCACCGCGAGCAGAACGGCCCCATTAATGACTTCGCTCGCAAGCGCAAACTGCATAATTGTATTTCCACCAACAAAATTATAATTCTTAATACATACTTTATTATAAATGCATTTTTTGTAAATTATTATTCGACTATTTGTTGTTTATTTGTTTGACTATTTGTTGTTTGCAGTTTGCGCTTGTGAACAAAGTCATTAATGGGTCCGTTCCGCTCGCGGTGGAAACCGGGCTTTAACACGCAGGTTTTTCCTTAGTGTCCTGTCGATATTATTGAAATAAAAAAAAAATATTGAACCAGTCTTTAAGATAACTACTTATAAATAATTTTGTAACTGGTAACCATTTAATTATGTCTGTTACACTTTGCCATCAGCAAAGACTCAGCAAAGGCAGAAGACTCGCATTGTACAGCACTCATAATTAAGTAATTTTCATCAAAAGAACGAATGATCCAAGAGGTTGACCTCACTTTAAATGCCCACACCATTTAGATATTTACAATAACGGAAACAAAACTAAAACGTCTCAATCATGTATTGTAATCATTAACAACAAGTTGATTTGAATGATGAATGATGCGGACATCGTCAAAAGACGTTAGTTTGAGCGTTAATCCCGGTTGTATCAACAGTTTGCTCTGACAACAGGCCACACACTCGGCTTGCTTACTCAGCGATCTAGCTGATAAGATACTCTGCAGAGTGATAAACGAATGTTCCTAAAGTTAATGACATGAGCGTTTTAGAAATTAGAATTTACATGAAGTGGCTTGGTTCAGGACTACCCTTACGGTATTTTTAATGCAATGATTCAGTTTTTGCTAAACGTTGTCCCGTAGCTTATACTATTTTAGGTCCGTATTTCTCCCACGTGTCGCAGGAAAGTTTTTATAAATATACTTACTAGCTTTTGCCTGCGATTCTACCTAAGAGTGGTTCCAAGAAAACGACGACGACGACGTATTTAAAGTTGGTTATCTGCATGCCACCCCTGACCAGGGTCCAGGTCGATTGTAACGTATATTTGTTGGTTGGAGTTCGACTATGTAACTTCCTTGAGGTTATTGCTTAATCTAGATCGATACAAATGTAGTGACGGATTATAAATAATCCCATTCCCTTTGCTTTGATGGCAAAGTGTAATCAGTCCAGTTATTTTCTCATTTTCTCATTAGTATGGATGGTTTATTTTATAGAAAATCATCACTGGTTAAACAATGTTGATAAAAAAACACATTGGGTTTTGGAAGATACCGAATGCAATACGTTGCACAATTAACTTTCAAGCAAAAGCTCTGTTTAGTTTATTGAGAAATGGGTCAAAAAGTAACCTGACCTGCCGCTAAATGCGTCACCACGTCATTACCTCACTGCAGTAATGCATCATGCTATTCTTGACAACATTGTTTTAAGGATGACCCACTAACTGAGCTTTGATCTTTAAACCGCAAATGACGCAGTACCATCGTTTGTCATTCGGTAGGAATAATATTTTGTTTAAATATACCAACTAAGCTATTCCAGTACCCTTCAGTCTACCACTTCGTTTCCTAATGAGTTATTTTACGTTGGTCGCTACAGACAGTCGGATAGTATCGACGAAGGACACCCTCACAATTGGAATATCATAAGTGCAAAATTCTAATTTGTTTTCAAACTTTTCAGTTAACTTTGCCTACATAAATAATTTGTCCTCTCGTAGGACTTGCAAGATTTGCGCTATAGAACTCACATGTACTCTACAAATCCGACTCGGAACACTTCTTTATACGCCATGTTATTGTTCCTTGCGGGAATACCGCGACAAGCAGCACCAACCTTTAAAAACCTTTACTCCTGTGGAAATAAATGCATGCGAGAAATATTAGAAAATTAACTTATTTGCTAAAAACCACTTTCTTCAATTCCATTTTGTCCTATTTTTTTTACAACATCTCCGTAGCATTCGGCACGTCACTGATAACACTGTTTTTAATTGACAACGACAATTTTAGTTTCACACGGGCCTTCATCCAAGGGGCAATCGTAGAATATAGCTAGGTCATAAATTTATCAGTAGGACAAAAGAAGGACCAATCTTGATGCGTATGAAAGGAGTATTCTGGGTTTCAAAGTTTAAGACCGTTCCACTACACACTGAGCTGGACACATCTGGGGCAATCAGACGATCTATCGGCGAAAAGCAGGATCTTAATTAATAATGGGTCCCTTTACAAGATTAGCTGCCTAGTCCTTTGTTAAAAATGGTCATAAGTAGCATATGCAGAGAGAAATAAAAGGAGAGTAGAAAGGTCTAATTATTAGTGATTTCGATGACATAGCTGCCTATTTGACTACTCTGAACCGTGATCATGGCAAAAGGTTAGTTGAAACCACATATTTATATCAGAAACACTGTCGGAATTTATCCTATGGGGACCCTCTATTATTTGCCTAGCACAATCCTGTTTCATTTTTCCCTTTTAGAAAGTAGCTACTTATTTTAAATAAAATACATTTCAACTGAAATAAACAAATAAGCAGTGGATAAATTAGTTAAGTTCTCCGCATTATATACATATACTTTATAGCATTAAAATTACGCACTAAGCACTCCGATCTTACTGATCAAAACAAACACATTTTATTACTCCAAAACACTTCACTGTAAATAACAATAAAAGGAGCGATTTATGTTCTTAACAGTAATCGATAGTAAATGAACAATTACGAGACAACGATCTGTCGTAAACTATGGCATGTAATGATGTACAGACACCTGTGTTTATTGTACTATTGTGTACGGAGTTCTAAATGTCTGGCATCTCTCAAACGACCCACAAATCGCTATTTCGGCACGAGTTTCCTGCAAATCATGTGGGAAAATTTGGCGTAGATTAAATTTTCTTGGCTTTTCTTATTGTGATGATAATGATGTGTATGCTTTTACAAATTTAAGAGAGAACTATCTTAGTATCACGTAGGAAAACATTGACATCCCTTGCCTTGGAAAGCACGTAAAGTCCATATGTAGAAATTTGCCAGTATACAACTTTAAAAGCCAAAGTCAGACAATGATTCCAACCAGTTACCCAGTCACTGAGTTATGTGGACGTATGACAGTCAGCCACTAGATGTATAACACTGGTATTCATCTGGATCCAATTAGATTGAAAGCGGATCCCAACTGTTCCCAAAATAATTGAAACAAACTCACTAGATGATTATGACGATTGTTGTCTTCGAAAATTATCAGTACTGCTTCGATCATTTTAATTTTGTATTTAAAGTATTTAAGTATTTAAAACTTGCCAATAAACAGGTTAGATACCATAATAATATTTTATTTGTGGCCGAATTATAGTAAACCTACTGTAATCCTGCTCTACGTAGTTATAAACAAAATGCATTCCTAGATTTTCCAGACATACTCGTACAATGAAAAATGACTACAATAATTTACCACGATATTTATGGTAAATTATTAATCTCTTCGAAATATCCTGTTGGCAATACCATCTTACTGTTCTATTATTTACTGGAAAGTGTTAAAAAGATGAATTGTACTTTGTTACTTATTCACGTTTTTATCGCGGAACGGCTAGCTGAACATATTTGTCACTAGCTTTTGCCCGCGACTTCGTCCGCGTGGAATAATAGTTCCCGTTCCCGGGGGATTTCCGGGATGAAAACTATCGTATGTCCTTTTTCAGGTCCCAGCCTATGTAGATCTGTACCAAGTTTCATTTAAATCGGTTCAGTGGTTTAGGCGTGAAGAAGACAGACAGACAGACAGAGTTACTTTCGCATTTATAATATTAGTACGGATTTCTAATCTGCTGACTTTAAAGTACCACTAGCTTTCGCCCGCAGTCCGAGTGGAAGTTTTAAAACTTCCATCTCTTAGTAAGGCATTTTTGGGTTTCGACCGGGTTTATCTCTTAGGGGTATAATTTCCAATTTTTTTTTTAATATATACCTTTCTTGGTGGATGTAGAATATATACTTTACAAAAAACACACCCTGCAAGTTTCATGACTGGACCAGCGGTTTGGGGTGTGCGTTGAGCCAATTTACTATTTTTAATTTAGGTACTATAAATGTAGATCCATGGGCCATAAACTTTTCAGGTTGGCTAGATTAAATTATTTTTACTCGTAAATGACATAATGGCTTTCAATATGGTCTATTGAAAATAATATAATTTAACTCGGTAAAAGTTTTTCAAAATTGTATGTGCAGTAATCCTTTAAGGGACTTATTTTTTTTAATTATAAAAACCTACAGTAGTAGCCAACATGTCTTTAGATAAGTAAGTTTAATGTAATTCAACGCAATTTGTTTAAACAACACAACAATATCTCAATGTTCTATTAATATTGTTAATGTTCTATTGACCAAGTCCTTGGTAAGAACATCCTACGTCTGTATTTCTATGGGTGCCTGGAAATATATTACGTAAGATAGCGTGACTCACAAAATGTTTGATTGAGATTCAATTTGCTGAAACGAAATTTGATTGTTTTTGTCTATATACTCTACTGATTCATTGCCTGAAACTTAATTTTGTATAGTGTGTTGAAGACTAACGTCAATATTTTTAAGAAATGATACCACCTAGCTTCCTTTCAGCTCAACAAAGGGCAGACATAGTGCTTGACTAAGCTTGGTAGTCAGTCAGAAAAAGTCTGGTGTTTGCCCGGTTCCAAACCGCAACCTCATGCAAGCAAGCGCCTTTACCACTGGACCATCATGACACATATACTGATCTTCTGATTTATAAAACTGAAGATACATTGCACTATTGTGGAATTTCATATATATTATATATGAAATTCTAGTAAAAAATTATAGTTGACTATGTTTCGCGAGGAGGAAAACGACATAAATATATAGTATAAGTGTAAAATGGTAAACTGATTGTTGATATGTCAGCAACAGCCCAAACCGCTGGTGCTAGAGATATGAAACTTGGAGGAAACTTCTTTGGGAAGGGTAGGTTGCCAGTTGCCACTAAGAAATATTTTTTGAAATTTAACCACTAATGGGTAAAATGGTGGTCGGAAGTTCGACATGCGAAAGCTTGTTTATTAATACTAGCCACCCGCCCCAGCTTCGCACAGGTGTGAAACAAATGTTTAAAAATCCTGGCTTTTCTCTACTATAATAAGCATGGATTTAAACTTACCTACTTAAATACCTTCGTCTTGAATCACTCTATCTATTAAAAAAAACCGCATCAAAATCTGTTGCGTAGTTTTAAAGATTTACATACATATGTTTAAGTAGAGATATAGGGACAGAGAAAACGACTTTGTTTTATACTATGTACTAGTGATAGTGTCCTATTTTTCCAGGCAGCAGAGAAGCAGGATGCCACGTGATGAGCGAGAGCGTCTCCGCTGTGCTGCACCAGACCAACATCACGCGGCTCACGGCCAAGGCCATCCACGCCGCCGGCTTTCATCTGCATCGGATTGAGCATCTGTAAGTTTGCTACCAGCTAATTATGGCAGTATTGGACCTGCCAAAGGCTTTATTAAAGTAAAAAAACGTTTGAGAACAGGCACACTGCATTAAGCACAATGGACCTACACATATAGGACGAAATAGAAACACATGATAGTTTAACCTTTAAACAACCAAGCGACAGCCGGCTGTCGGTCTGCTATTGTCTTTCTATTGTGTCTCGAATCACGTGTGTTCGAAGGTTTAATTGGCTCATCTTATTAAATGAATTATTTCTACTTGTCCTTTATTTTAAATTCCTCGCATCATTTGTGAGAAGTACTTTACAGCTTTGGCTGAAACTAGACATTTATGGGCTCGCGTATGTGATCTTCGGATGCGCCTAGGCCGCTGTAGTCATGTACTAGGTATATTATTTATCTCTACAATTTCAACATGATTTTATTTGTGTGTCCATACCACCAAAATCAATTATGCCTTATCATTTTGCAGTCATAGTTTTTTTGGAGAACCTCTTAGCCGATTTAGTGCATCCAATCAGGCATTAGCGACTGATTTAGCGTCAATCTCTCAATAAATAAGTACACATATTTTCCCAATCTTATCGTTATCATATCACTGATCTCTGTAAAGACACTAACCGTTTCTTCATTTATCTATCGACATAAATACTCGTTTTACGAGCGTTATTTTTGGTTTCGACAGATCAATAATGGATGCGCCGAAACTGGACCACATCGCCGTCGAAGATCTGACTAAGATGCCTAATCTCAAATCACTGTGAGTATGAGTTGTATAATGTACGATACAATGTATGAAACTAATTTATTGGGTTGTAGGATTATTGCAATTCTTCCGAAGATAGATTTTCAAAAGTGTTTATGTGTTTTCCGCTTTTGACGATTTTTGGTTTGACCTGGGAAAGAAGAAAAAGAAAGGTTGAGCTATTGTCATATATAGTGTACTAGCTTTAGACCGCGGATTTGCTCGCGTTAAAAAGGAGTGTACTTCGTGAGCTCGACAAATGGATGGGCGTTTAACGCTTATGCGACAAAACTGTACAGCGACTCACCATAATTCGAATGCACGCTAGTGCGACACACTGAAGATCGACATCACGCAAGTGTGATAAACGATTTCGCGACAGTAGGTCGACACTACGGTAGTGCGACACTACGGTAGTACAACAGTACTCTCATTCGACAGTACGTTGGTGTAGTATTACAGTAGCTTGACACTGTCCAAGTGATTATGCTAAGTAAAACGATTGTGCGACACTGCCGTCTGTAGATATAATGAAATCATTATCTTCATTTAAATAAATAAAAATGAACCGCCAAAATGTGTAGTTGTAGTAGTCGTAGTAGTTGTAGTAAAAAAAACACACTATGTGTGTGTTCGAAAAATATTAGGTACTTATAAGTGGCTGGAGAGGCGCCTCGGCGCTTTCACTTATCGCCTGACACAGGTTCTCACCGAACACGGTTAGTTCGGAAGGTTAATGTGTCATATTCTGGCGTAAGCGACGCCTGAGTGACGCGGTGGAGGTATGCCCGTTTGGACGGACCACCGCCGTGTCCTTGCAGACGCGATCGGCGGGGCTGACCTCTCGCACCCGTCGCTGGTTTAGGCCATGCTTCGGGGCGAGACTGAATGGGAAGCTGTCGCCTCCTTTTGCGAAGCAGTCATGCTGGAGAATTAGGCGGCGGGGCGGGTAAGGATACCACCTAGACTTGGAGGGTTTATTCTTTGTGAAGAGTAAATAACCACAAAGAAAGTATTTTTTTAAATTAAACCCCTAAAGGGTTAAAATAGTGGAAAAGTTCGACATCCATGTGGCCGAAAGCTAGTATTGAATACAATGTGTCTTCATGTCGTACTAGCGTGATGTCGATCTTCAGTGTGCCGCACTAGCGTGCATTCGAACTATAGTGAGTCGCTGTACAGTTTTGTCGCACAAGCGTTAAACGCCAATCCATTTGTCGAGCTCACGTAGTACACTCGTTAAAAAGAGACAAAAAGTAGCCTATGTTACTCTCCATCCCTTCAACTATCTCCACTTAAAAAATCACGTCAATTCGTCGCTCCGTTTTGCCGTGAAAGAAAGACAAACATACAGACAGACAGACAGACACACTTTGCCATTTATAATATTAGTATGGATAAAACTACGATTTTGTGATATAACCCAAAAAACATTAAATGATAAACTCAAAGTGAGTACTTTAAAAGGAATTTATTTTTCTTATGTTGTCGTTAACATATTAATTATCATTTATCCGTTGCCTAGCCGTGGAACCTAAAAAATCTAACCATAATTTATATCCCCAACATAAATAGGAACTTTATAGCCGGTCTACTATTCTGTGTTCCTATTTTTGCTGCGAATATGTAGCCGATGTAGCGCGAGAATGTTATGGTAAGGCCATAGCTAAACTGTGTCCATAGCGTAGGTCAGTGTTTTTCAATTCCCATTGTACGGTCGCAAAACTTTACTTAAGGGATCACGAGCAGAGGAAATAATAATAGATATTTTGTAATAGGTACCCTATTGGTAGGACGTCAGAAGTTTTGTGGTTACGAATTCAAGAAGGCCAAAAAACACTGGGCTAGCCTAGCCATGATAATGTAACAGAAGGAACATTATGATAATATAATCCTCAGTAACAATAGGTCAAACACAACCAACTTGAACAATACCATAACTACCTTACTACTATCTCTACCATTACAACAATCAATGAGTCACGTTTTGTCTCTGTGCTTATTTTGACAGCCGTGAAGCATAACAGACACACTTTGAGTACACTCTTGGCAATGCACCAGAAACATGACCCGATCTGTTTTGTTGGCGCCCAACAATACGGATATACTTACACACAAATCCAGGCTAACTTCTAACGTAGGAAGAGTACTGCACCCTTTATGGATCAAACCAATATAAAACCTATAAATGTTGCATTGTGTAATGTGTTTAAGTTGCCGCACCTTGCAAGAAGTAAATTTTTAGAATTTTTATAAAACCTATTCTATACTCTATTCATTTTTATTTAACCCTTAGACTGTCGGAAGCGCAGATCTACGCGAGACACGATGCTTTTTAATTGTTTTGTTTTATTACGACAGACCACCACCGGTTAAAGAGAGAAAAGGATACTTATTTAGTACCCATGTTTTCTTGACTTTGGTAACATTTTCGATCAGCATAAATCCAGCTTTATGGCAATTGTATTTTATGGACGTCCCTTCAAATGATCACTGATGAGACCACTTAACATAAGGTATACGATCACCTTGATCGTCATCCAATGACATAAAGAAGTAATACTTATTTCCTTCCTCTTTACATTGTACCTATCATTAGCGTGGGAATAAGGGACTACGCACACTTAAGGACACAAGCTCTTTTCAGCTTGTGTCCTCAGAAAATAATATTTTGCATGAAGACGCGTACGCGTCCGCTTAGCTTTTCGCGTTTGTTCAGCTTCCGTATAAAATCCGTTGTTTTATTTTATTTATTCGGGAAAATATACAGTTATTTAAGATCTTACATTAAAGTTATAAATACAAGGTTCATAAATGAATTATCCATGACATTTTCCGCAACATATTAAAAGTTCTATTTAACATGTGTGCTATTCTAAGATTTTTATGCAGAAGAGTAGTAAAAAGTGAACTTAAACATGAACAAGCATGCAATTACGGAGAAAGAAGGAAGTTTTCTCTGGACATAAAGTGAATGGAGCTGAATAATAGTGAGCAGTTCCTAATTTTGGTTTTCCCTCAGGTTCATAACGCAAGCTCCGCGGCTCCACCGAGTGGCGCCTCTACCGCCGCTGCCCGAGCTACGCACATTGTACGTATGTATTTACTTTATTATTGTTTTGTTTACAATCATACAAACACGTTGTTTGTGACTCATGCCATGAGTACATGTTATTAATATTTATTTATCTGCTACTTTATTCATAAAATCAACATGAATGTAGATTATTTATTGTTTGAATTTCCAAAGGTTATCTTCATGATAGCGGCATTTTCAAGGGTTATCGATATAATCATGAAAGTTATTAAAATATTATATTCATTCATTTATTAGACGTATGTATCCTCCTCCTATTCCTCACAATTTTTAACTGATGATTGATTATTTTTCATTATGTTTTAATAATTAGCTACTGAGAAAATTAATGGATCACAAAAAACAAACGAAATATAAATTAAATATGTAATTATGTATATACCTACCTAAATATGAAAATTAATTTTAATATAAGAAAAATAAATAGGATTTTAAAGTCTATACTTATGTGCCACAGGTGCCAAATTATGAACGTTCGAGTATAAATTAAGATGTTCGACTTAAAAGAGGCTGACCAATTAAGTATATCTTCGATAGCAAGGAATTCGATTTGGCATTGTAGCTACACCCTGATTTACTAAAGTCATGGTTTAGTATCCAGCTATAACAAGTCAGACCACATACTGGATTTCAACCATAATAAAATTGGGTAAAGGCTAGGCAGACAATTTAAAGGATCACTTTGTAGACCAACTTATTGTCAGTTTTTGCCCTCTCCCTAATGATGTGTATACTGGCCAGCATCATCACGACGTCGGGGCTGCTGGAGGTGCCCAACCTGAGCCACGTGCACGACAACAAGAAGGATAACAGCTCACTCGCTTTCTTGCAGGCTATGTGAGTACTTATACCATACATTAAAATATAATAATATCTAATAGAATAAACAAAAGACATGAACGAAGAACAGAACAGAATCAATATATTAAGCTGAATGCTATAGACGAGACGCAGTCACGACACTCACGACGAAGTCGCAATTTTTCGTTGTGTGGCTTCTTTTTACGATGGATACTGCTAAAAAAGCTTTTTTAAAAAAAAGATGACAGACTTCAAAAACGAAAACCTCAAAAATAACTATTTCGGAAGTCGGTGGCAACACAAATCGACCGGCAGAAGAGAAGCCACCGACTTCCGAAATAGTTATTTTTGAGGTTTTAGTTTTTGAAGTCGGTTATCTTTTTTATTAAAAAGCTTTTTATTTCTTACTTTTTTTTGTTAGAGTCTCAGTGTCTGACTACGTTTTAGGGTAGCTCTCAGAATAAACTTATAATATGAAAACGGCTCTATGCGCGCAACGTCACAGAATATTCATTAGTGTTATATACTAAAACCTTTCCCAGAATGTAACAAACACTTTGCTGAAAACCGCATCAAAATCGGTTCAGCCAAACGCGAGATAATCGCGGACAAACATACATACATACATACATACAGGTCGAACTGAGAACCTACTTTTTTTTGAAGTCGGTTAAAAAAGAGGCTTTCGAAGTATTGTGTAGATCAGACAACAGACTGAACATAAGTGGATGTTATACGTTACGTGATGGAGAGTGGTGGCACGTTTAATAACGCGTCCCTGCTCAGGGGTATGGTGCAGTGTAATAACCGGCAATTGTGCCCGTGGCTCTTATGATGGCAAGACTTATACCATTAAAGCTTTCTGCCCTATTGGTTGTTTTCAAAACAACTCTTCTCCTTGGTCTCGTTTCCTTGTTCTCTTGGTCGGTGGCTTTTTTTGGTGGGTGGGAAATCATCCAATGACGCCTACCGCTCTGAGCGGAGCACAAGGGAGTGTCAGACTTCTACTGACTAAAACTAACCCACGTTCCTTCTTAGCCCTTTGTGTCTGGGGCTTCGGTATCTCTTTCTAACAACCCGGACTCCCCTGCTTGGTAACCTTAGGTAGTATTTCTTACTTGTTGTTATTTCTACTCTTTCAGCGACCTGGAAGGCAACCACATAAGACGCTTAGCGCCGCACGCTCTGCGCGTAAGAGCCGATCAAGTGTAAGTCCCTAGGTACATACACACATGTGCTACTTATTTATTTTAGTTCCTTTCGTTTTGTCTTATTTGCAACCGTTTTGTACCTATTATTGTTCAATGTCAATGCTAACACAAATCAGCCTATTAGCCAAAAACCCGGATATCTGCGCTGCCTATATTTTTATTTAGGAAAGAGTGACTAGATACTGTATGAATGAACACTGATGCTTTATCTTCCTCCGAGCGGATTTTCAAAGTTTCCTCACATTGTTGTACAAAGCATTTATGTGTTAGTATTTTGTTCCTCGATAGAATTTCGTAAGGCAGTAAAGTAACGTTTTTTTAAGCATTTGAGGATTTGATTAGCAGCCTATTTTCAAGCACTGGAAATGATACTGGTTCATCTGACATTGCTTAATCGAACCATTGGTCTAACTAAATTAAAAACTTAACTTTAAAAACATTATAGGAAATTAAAAGTAACTGCATAGGCATCTACTGGGTAAGCTCGCTCCATCGTAGGCTCCGTCTATGCCCTCGGGCTAGTCTGGGACCAAGAGCAAGCCCATAATAATAATAAAAAAAAAACTATTTACTGAATAGAAAATACTACGCTTTTCCTACTTGACGCAGTTATTTTCTCAAGTAGTATACGAGCATAGTAACTCAACAATTTAAATATTTTCCTTCGAAATATCTCGGCAAATAGCTGGATGCTTATCCTGCGCTATCTGTAATCTAGTCTTAATTAGTTTGCTGAAGTAATTGCACCCATAAGTGAAAATTATTATCTTTATGGCGGCAACTGCGTTCGTGTGGAAAGGTCGATTAGGTATCCAGGTACACCTACATTCTTAGTGGTGGATATTATGTCTAATAACTTATAGATAGATACATTGCTATACTTAAAGGTTTAGTATACGTCTGAATTCGTTGGAATAAATAAAATATTACAATATCATCAGGATACAATAAATTTTTTGAAGATATTCCCACGATTTCTTATGGATTTCACTAATAGATCCTGGCCTGACTATGGGATCAACTGTCAAAGTACCTAGGTATATTCTTTCAAACACAAAAATAATTTTTTAAATAGGTCCAGGGGTTTTCGAGAAATCGGTGAATATAAATAAAAAAGATTCCGACGAATTGAGAACATCTTCCTTTATGAAGTTTGTCAAAAATTTACTCATATTGCAGAATTAACTGTAAGTATATACAGATGCCAGCACTTCTAGTTACTACAACCTATATATATAAATATATATATTTAATTATTAACTTTATCGGCTGTAGCATTAGGTTCAAAGTTGATTGACAAAATTTCGCAGTTTCGGTTAGCTATGTACTGGCGTCTGAACATTGTTAAAAACTGATCTTTTGTCTTCCAAACAATACGCGGAAAGCTGAAAGTTTTTCTAAAGCCTTTTGTCCTCAGGTCCCTGAATTACAACTTGCTAGAAGAAGTGCCTGCGTTTGCGTTCAAAAATGCACAGATCTCAAAATTGTAAGTAGACATTAGTGCTAAAGTAATTTTGTTGGTCCGAATCTTTAAAACTAGTTTTTTTCATATTTCCGCGTCTTCTTCTGAGTAAATGTCAAAGAATCTTTTAATTCTACCATTTCGCAGAATCTCTTTCTTTTCTAACATCTCCCTACTACGAACAAAGTATACCTAATATAGTCTTTTACCTGCCCAATTTCAGCTTCGAGGCTGTTCAAATACACATCGTTTTAAATACATACTGATACATACCTACCTAAGTACATATGGATAGCACTATTCAAAAAAAGTGAAAAGTTTGACAAATTGATGTTTTATTTTTCAGGAGTTTCAAAGGGAACACAAATCTGAAACACATCGATGAAAATGCCTTTGCGTCTAATCTCCTCCTCCGACAATTGTAAGTTTCGCGTATTATTATTAATCCTTACAATATTTTTTGGTCAGCTACAATTTACATGTAAACTGTAACTGAACAAGAACAAAATCTCAAAAATTCTAGAACAAAATCATTAACCACCACAATCTATTGTTTCAGAGATTTAAGTAACACCGCTATTACCTCCCTGCCCACCGCAGGCCTCCAGAATTTAGAAACACTTAGAATAGAGAAGACACCTTCGCTGAAATACATACCGTCTATTTACGAATTTCAGGTGAGTTCTATAACAATTCTATTGATTAGATGTAATTATGAGGAACAAGGTCGAAAGTTCCTTATCCTCCTTTGAAAACGGAGGATTCTCTAACCAGATGAATGTTGTTTTTTGTGAGTAACGCCTGACATGCCTAAGTATATCGTCAATTTCTGATTAACAGATGTTGCTAGAAACTGTTTTATATACTACTCTGAGCCTGTATTAATTTAACACCTTGACTGCTACCATGCATTCCCTACACAAGACCCGATCGCGGCTGGCCCCACATCTGGTGTGTTTGCCGCACGCACATTCAGCACGCTTTTTTCGACAACGAGTCGACAGTGCGGCCAGACACGCTAGGCGTGCGACGCAACGGCAGTGCGGCGCTCACACACGTCTGAGTTTTAAGATTTTGCGATGATTAAAATCAGGAATCGTGTTCTTATTTTCTTTGTTTGCTCTATTTAATTATTTCTTCTACATCTATCTTGCGACAGCTTTCTCAGATGCTTTTGGTAAACTCATTCGTATGCTAACATGTTTATACCACATGATGATTTTATTTATTTATTTAAAACTTTATGCACATGTAAAAAAAAACAATGCACAACGGCGCGGACCTATTGCCGGAACGGCGGACAATTGATTTTATCTTGGCCTCCTGATGGAGACGGGAGGTAGACTTTTTACAATCAGGTTAGATGCGGTTAAACCAGAGCCTTTACAGATGTTTTTATAGTAAACTAACTGGTATTTCCACCTTAATGTGTTTAAATGTAGCCAGAATCCATTGTATCGTTACTAACCGTTCATTCTTCATGTTCCCCAGAGTCTCCAGAGAGCGTACCTGACGCACCACTTTCACTGCTGCGCATTCCGGTTCCCGGAGCGCCACAACCCCACGCGGCACAAGCTTTTTGAGACGCAAGTGGCGCTCATGAAAGCGGTAAGAACACGTTTTATTCTGAAATGCAAATAAAAGAGCAAGTTTTTCAGCTTGATAACGTAATAGTGCTCGCTCTATGTGCTCTGAAGAACATGTCGTTGTAGTGGCATGGAATAATGGCCGTTGCACTGGCATTGATTAAGAGTAGAATAATTATGTTGAGCAGTGCCGTGAGTTAGTGCCCTTAATGAGCTCAGCCCCTGATCAAAACCCGCAAACTTCAAACTCAACTTGTGAATTTAAGACTCCGCGCAAACGGGCCAACGTCTTTACCGGGCTTTGTCTGCCCGCCATTGGCCAAGTCGAGATTCTAATTTTGGATTAAGAAATTCTTGAGATATTTTATTTAGCTAGGATCCTGAAAGTGATATCTATTAAGCTGTCTTCTGAAAGTCTTCTGGTATACCTTTACGTATTTTATCAGAAATGCGCGAATGGCGGTCAAACGCGGACACCTATGTTCCGAAAGCGGAGATCATTGGAGCCCATCAGGATCAGCGCGCCTCAGAACAACTCGAATATTACCATGTAAGTTTGTAACTGATAGTAATAATAGTAGTAGTTTCTGTCGGAGTCGCATATGAATAGGGATCTGTGTTATGATTTGACCACCTTATAATATTAAGAGCGAGCCAAAAATTGCCAATTGTCGAATCGACTGTATACGCTAGTATTGGCTATACTAGCGTATACAGTATTGGTTGAAACAGCCCATAAGCGTTTAAATATCTTCTTTCCAGAGATTCCTTAGAAGACGACGTGTCAACAGCCACCACCAGCGAGGAGTACGACGCCAACATGATGGACGAGTACTTCTCGGACTCGGGCAGCTGGGAGGACGAAGACGACCAGGGCTCCTTCCACGACCCCGTCAACAACACGCTGGGCGAGGGGTTCGCCGTCGTCTCGGCAGAGTGCGGGAATTTTAGTATTAGGTGGGTATCTGGCGGAAATCTACGTGGTAGATGTGGCCTGTTTCCACTTAAAATAGGTCAATAGGAAGATTATTGTTGAAAAATTTGAAACTGAAATCTGACTCCACACTTCTTTACCTTTTTGTAAAATCTAACTTTTAATTCTGAATATATCAACATATTTTCAAAACCAAACTGCACTCAAGCTAAAAGTCATATCATCTTTTCCAGCCCACGAAAAGTTGAATGCACGCCCGCACCAGACGCCCTCAACCCTTGCGAAGACGTGATGGGCTGGTCGTGGCTCCGAGCGAGCGTGTGGTTCGTCATTACCGCCGCCGTGGTGGGCAACATCGCCGTTCTTCTCGTCCTCCTCACCAACCACACCGAGATCACCGTCCCCAGGTTCCTCATGTGCCACCTCGCCTTCTCCGACCTCTGCACAGGACTCTACCTCTTCATGCTTGCTGTAGTCGACCTCAGGTCTTACGGAGAGTTCTTCAACTACGCCTACGACTGGCAGTACGGCGTCGGTTGCAAGATCGCTGGCTTCCTATCAGTTTTTTCTGGACAGTTATCAGTCATCACCTTGACTATAGTCACGTTAGAACGCTGGTTCGCGATCACGTATGCAATTTATTTGGAAAGGAGGATCTCTTTAGCTGTTTCGGCGAAAATCATGATGGGAGGCTGGTTGTACTCCTTTCTGATGGCCGGCCTGCCGCTCATCGGCGTGTCAGACTACTCCTCTACCTCCATATGTTTGCCGGTCGAGAGCAAGGATGTGGGTGATGCTGTATACCAAGGCGGGATATTCATGGTGAGCGCGATAGCGTGGGTCACCATTGTGGTGTGCTACGTGCAGATATACAGGTCTCTGGGGGGCGGGGAGAGCTATGGAGGGAGGGGTGCGGCCGCAGCTGCCGAGAGACGGATCGCGAACAAAATGGCGCTGCTCATCGGAACAGACCTGCTCTGCTGGGCACCAGTCGCATTCTTCGGGATCACCGCGCTAGCAGGCGCGCCACTAGTCGACGTCAGCCACGGAAAAGTGCTTCTAGTGTTCTTTTACCCATTAAACGCTTGTGCAAACCCGTTCTTATACGCGATACTAACGAAACAGTATCGAAGGGACTTTATGACGTTGGTCGCGCGGACGGGTCACTGTAACTGGTTGGTGGAGAAGTACAAGTTGGCGGCGACCCCCCCTCCCACCGCGCACACCAACCCCTCCGCGAACGCGCACCTCACCCCCCTCGTGGACTCCATCACGTACCAGCGCAGTCAGTCACAGTATTCACAGAGCCTCAAAGATAGTAGTGAAATTACGCTTTAAGTGTTAGATGTAATTTAGATTATGTTGACATTATTATATGGTTATTTATTTTTAATTTGTTTTTTATTGCTCATCCTTCAACAAACAATTTCAAAATCCATGATTGAAAGGATTATGTTTTTGCGATTGATACACTTTTCTTTTATAATAATTATGGGCAACAGTGCCAGCTGAAAAAAAAGGGATTTTACCAAATGAAGGACTGTAAATGAAATATGAAAATAAGGAGAAATAAACACAAACTATGAATACTAGTCTATAATACATTTATTTCTAACCCTCAACTTAAGAACAACTGTGCATGTTCATCCAATTCACTCAGCACATTACTATCAATATACTCCACCACTAATTTATCACCTTCCAACAAAACCTCCGCTTTCATCAGCTCAGACACTTCAACGTCCATCTTCAATGGACTTATGCAGTAACTGTCCAACTGTCTAAACAACCTCAGCTTTACGGAACTAATTTTGTTATTATCATTCTTTATATTACATGAGTCGCAAATACTGTCTACAGAACGGCCCAAACTCCATTTAGAACTGACGAATACGGGTACAGTATCTTTTAAATCCGGGTCTAAAGTTACGGATTCTAAGTTTGCGATTTTGTCCTCTTCTTGAATGATTTTTATTGGTTTCGGTTCCATGTTCAAAGGTTTCTTGATAGCGAAGTATACTCTGTCTGATGGTGGAATGGTTTTTGGGCCAATTGCCTTTTGTTTTATTCTCATGAGGTGGATCTTTGAGGCTGTCTTTACTTTTGCTGATGATTGAAGGGCTTTGCGGATGTTGGCTGTGATCTGCAAAAGTTAAAACATAAAAAAAATTTTAGCTCACTGGATACTATATTTATGTAGCAGAAACTTCTTAGACCATCATATGACATTCAGGTTTTGGAAAAATTTTGATTATTAAATACTTGAAGAAGAAAAGTGATTTTTGAAAACATTATAAATTTATAACAGCAAAAAGTAGCAGTATATATATTTTTTATTTAAAACCAATAAAAACTGCTTGTATCAATGATGCTGAACACAGCATGGACAGTTAGTCAGTATGTTTACCTTTTCTTGTAAATGTGTGTTGACCTCTCTAAATTGTCTCCTTGGAGCTTCAAACTGTTCTATCTTGGCTGCCATTGTCTCATCATCTATTTCTGGACAAGAGCTAAAAATTTTAAATATACATTAAAATATTTAAAAAGTTATAACATCCTAAGGAGAAAGAAATGAAAGCAAAGTAAGAAAACTTTTGCAGTGAATAGAAATTTATATTCGGAAAGAAAATTAATATGAGATTGAAAGTCAGGTTTATTCCACATTAGCATGACAAGGATTATTTAATTGAGGGTCTTGTACCACAGCCAGACACCTCATTCTAAAAAGAATAAATATTTGAATACTTACGGGTGAAACCTATGTTCAATACAGTAATGTTTATTACACTTTGAACACAACATTTCATGTAGGTTGCCCTTCCTACAACCTTTTTCGGAACACCTAAATATCTGGTCATCATTTTTGAGGTTAACTTCCTTGGGTTTTGGCGCCAACTCGCATTCACCAGACCAACAATGTTCGTTGAAATGTTCCCGGCAGCATACCTTACCACATTTGCATTGAAGTGGTAGAAAATCGGTTTGATTACAGTTCTGATACTGGCAGTGATCACCAAGTGTAGGGAACTCCATATTTACGGCTGTATCATGCCTAATATAATGCAGTCAGTATGTACGCACTTTACAATGGTATTTCTTAACTTTCTCGCAATAATAAGCAACACAGAAATGGACAGGATAACCAAAATAAAACAACAATAAATAACCCCGATGAAATGGAGAAATATCTTACCAATTTTTTTATCTTTTTGACAACACTTGACAACAGGCTAGCAAGATACATTTTTTGCACGAGAGAAAGGGATAGCAATCGCAAATGCTGGAAATTTTAAAATTAATGTCAATGTCATTTTTTCGAAAATGACAGTCATTAATTTTATCGTTCAGAAATCGATGAGATTGACGATCGTTATTTTTAACCGACTTCAAAAAAAAGGTAGGTTCTCTGTTCGACCTGTATGTATGTATGTTTGTCCGCAATTATCTCGCGTTTGGCTGAACCGATTTTGATGCGGTTTTCAGCAAAGTGTTTGTTACATTCTGGGGAAGGTTTTAGTATATAACACTAATAGATATCCCGTGACGTTGCCCGCATAGATTGCGTTTTGCTTTCTTGGATTGTGGATTTTCAAAGACGATTGTATGTTTTTGACCGCGATTATCTCGCGTTTAGCTATACCGATTTCAATACGGTTTTCAGAAAAGTCTTTGTAATATTCTGTGGAAGGTTTTAGTATATAACACTAATGGATATCCTGTGACGTTGCGCGCATAGTGCCGTTTTCATTTTATAAGATTAAGTTTATTTTGAGAGCTACCCTAAAACGTAGTCATACACTGAGACTCTAACTAAAAAGTTAAAAAATAAAAAGCTTTTTTAAAAAAAAGATAACCGACTTCAGAAACTAAAAGCTCAAAAATAACTATTTCGGAAGTAGGTGGCAACACAAATCGACCGGCAGAAGAGAAGCCACCGACTTCCGAAATAGTTATTTTTGAGCTTTTAGTTTTTGAAGTCGGTTATCTTTTTTTACCTAGTGCCACAGAGTACAATTTACCTAGTGCGCTAGGGTACTTATTGCGTTAGTATACCTACCAAATAGAAGCTAGTAAGCTATATTGGCTTTGGCTCTCGGTTATTCCTAAATGTAGAAGTAACACAAAACTTGTGCCAGCATTTGTGATTTTCTTTCTTAAGAAACGTACCTTTCTTTAATAAACAACGTTAAGTTAAACGGGATGACCAAGATCTAAGCACAGATTAGCCGGTGATTGCGGAAGTTGCAACAGTTTCCGTGATATTTGGCGTGGGTGGGAGAAGGAATACCGGGCTGGTTTTTAGGGCCGAGTCACACCGACATCATAGCGGCCGCGGGCGGCCTCCAGACCCAGTATGTAGCTAAAGTTTAAAATTATTTCACACTGAAAGTGCTCACCGCGTCGCTGCCATTCCGGTGTGACTCGGCCCTTAGGCAGTAAGATTCTGACAGACCCCTGGAGGATTTTCCACCCCGAATAAAAAAGGGATATAGCAGAGATAACAGGGCAGGTGCATTCGGTGCTAAAAGTGCTATCGGTCAGGATGTCTAATGGGGGGAAACATAATATAAAAAAGGATACACAATTTATAAAGCAAAGTTTATTGCAATAAATTCAATAAATAAAAGACATTTCACTTAGAACAATACGACACTCAAGTGTCACGTGACTCAGGGTAACATTTTCTAGAATTTTCTAAGACATAAAAACTGCTAAGAGATAAAATGCAATTTTAACCACACACGGTTACAAGGCCGCTGCTGGTCCTAACTGGCATTTAAGTTACTGGAGGGCTCTAAATTTGAAACTCTATTATTTATTTATTTTAAAATCTATTGTTGGTATAAAAAGTTTGCGCCTATTCGGTACGAGACTCAAGAGGTAGTTACGCCCGTTATTAATCAGTTCATATATAATATCAATTTAATTCTGTCGTCCAATCCGAATTCACTTTCAATATCTTTAACTTCAACGCTTTGAATGCGATGGAAATATTTAAATGTTGTTGACAACCCTAAACACGTTTGACTTTGCGAAAAAGAAATGATGCTATAAGTACACCTTGAATAGCTCCATCTCTTTCCCGCGCTGTCATTTCCGACACACAGAATATTAATATCACTGTGAACTTTTTGTATTCTTCTACTTTCTTTCTTTAATTCCTACATGAGTTTAAGTGTTTCCATGGCCGCCTGTAATCTGTCGATTTCTCCTTGAGATTGGGCAAGTTTCTCTGAGTTCGTTTTCTGTACTTCGGCGGGAACTTTTGTCGTGTAGTCGTCGGCCGCCATTGCTTGTTGTAACTTGGTAATCGTTTGAGATAGGGCTTCTTTTTTCTTTTCTAGTTTTGTTATTTCCTTTTGGGGGTCGATGAGGCCCTGTGGAGAGAAAGAAAAAAATAATGGATATAGTTACTATGTTTTATAAGCATAATTATATTCAGCATTAACCGTAAAGAGTTTTTTGAACACGCTTATCTCCTGTAATGCTTAGTCAGTAAAAAACAGTTACAGCGTTACAATTAACAGTAATAACATTATGCTATAAGGCACAGGAGCAAACCAGAAAATCAATGACACAATTTAGAATATGGCTATGTCATCCATTTTCCCAAAACAGTTTTGGAGACAACATCTCAATGGAGGTAAACCTCGATGTGCAGAATAGGCTCACATTGATAATCACGAAATAGCGCATGTCGAGGTATTATAATAAATCAAATAAATAAATAAGTGCAACAACATCACATACCTTCAAAACAAGATGAACTTCAATCTTATCAGACACCGGTAGTATAGAGCATCCGATCGGAGGCTGTTCATCCGAAAACTCACTGTTGGCTAGCGACTGCACACTCCTGAACAGACTCTTCAGAGATTCCACCTTCAGGTCCTCAGATATGATGAGGTGTGCTGTGGTCTTCTGTTTGTTCGTCAGGTTATACTCGGAGCGGGTAGACCGGATGGAATGGACCATCTTCAATACAGTGTCCACGTCTGATTCCAGGTCTTCTGAACGCCAGGGCGTGTCGGCGTTCTGGGAAAGGAAATAAGGTATTAAATTGTGGGGCACATCTATCACCCAACATGTGAATTATAACTAACATCTTACATCGCGCAATCAGAATTTGCAGCGTACGCATTGTGGATATTGGTACCAAATAACTTATACACCTAATAGCTTTTGGCCTCAACTAATAGCTTATAAATAACGCAAAAGATTCCAAGTCCGTTAAAAATATCAAATCTAAATAAAAGTAGGTGTCACTTTATACACATATGACTGTTTCTAATATTACCATAGGGTGATAAAGTTTTAATTTTCCCCTAATAAGTTTTTTCAACTCACAGTAGCTTCAGTAAGACAGGAAGTCGACCCTAATATGTTTGAGAAAAGGGTAGGGAGATGATGATGAATAAACGACGCATGATGATTGGTTGTGCGTCACATCTACCCTCGTCACCGTGACTTTATATGATAAACTAGCTGGCCCGTGCCCACTTCGTTGGGCGCCAAACATTTTAACTTAAAACTCGAAAACATGCGCTGCCCCAGACATAAGACTGAGCTAGATCGATTTCTCGTCCCCGTAAACCCCCACATATCAAATTTCAGCGAAATCGTTAGGTTCGTTTCCGAGATCACATGCTTTTTCAAGCAATTAGCGCCATCTGCCGGGCTGATTTGTGAATCTAAACCATCCAGGGCGCCACTCAAACGCATACAGAAAAATTCATTTAAATCGGTCAAGCCGTTTAGCGCCAGGCCACACGGTGCGGTGCGGCTCCGGCGCGGCGCCTGAGCGGTGCCGCAACGTTTTCCTACATATAAAATTGTGTGGTATGCCACACGGTACGTCCGGCACCGCTCCGGCGCCGCACCGCAGGTGCACCGTACAACGGCGCGACGCAGACGAGGCGGGGAGGGGTGCAAGCAGTGCGGTGCGGTGCCGCAGTGGCGCCGCAGCGGCGCCGCTCAGTTCATGGGGATGTTCATGATTGTCGTCAACTGACTAGTAGGCAAGCCGCCAAGCTTGTTGCGGTGCCGCAGCGGCGCCGCACTGCTCGTGTGGCCGCCAGTGCGGTGCGGAGTAATGCGGTGCGGCGCGTTGCCGCATCGTGTGGCCTGGCACTTAGGAGGAGTTCAATGACATACACACGTGCAGCAGAATTATATATATAAAGATGTTTCAACTCACAGTAGGATATCTAGCCACACAGATGGAAGGACAGCTGCTGTCCTTCCTCGGCAGGCGCTGGAACAGCTCCTCGGTGAGGAAGGGCATGAAGGGACTGAGCAGCTTCAGCCCGTACTCCAGCGTTGTATATAATGTGCGGCGCGCCGCGGCTTGTTCTGATTGAGAGCCTGACGCGAACACGGGCTTTAGGTATTCCTGGGGAAGATGATGGTTAATAAATTATTGACGACGAAAAAAAACGACTAACCGAGAGCCGGCTGTCGGGCTGCTATTGTCTTTCTATTGTGTCTCAAATCACGTGTGTTCGAAGGATTAATACAAATGCAGGCACAAAGGTACAACAGCAAGGTTTAATGTCTTAGAAATTCTTTACAACCTAACAGTCCACTCTTAAATGGTCACCATATCAGAGACACGCAGACGTTGACGTTGCCATCCTTGACGCAAAAAAGATATGTCATGTGCCTGTAATTACCCCGGATCCCAATCCCATATCCATCAAATCAGAACAGACCAAAGCTGCTTTGTTAGCAGGATTTGATATGGTGGTAAAACTTAAGTTCTAGCCCGAGACGTTACTAATTTGCGAACTTAAATAATTATTTACTTATTGATTTCAAAGCAGCAAAAAAAATTACAGACTATATCATTACGAGTCTGACTTTGTCTGAGATAGTCAATAATCATTTAATATAATAATATTATCCATACTGATATTATAAATGGGAAAGTGTGTCTGTCTGTATGTTTGTCTTTCTTTCACGGCAAAACGGAGCAACGAATTGACGTGATTTTTTAAGTGGAGATAGTTGAAGGGATGGAGAGTAACATAGGCTACTTTTTGTCTCTTTTTAACGCGAAGTCGCGGGTAAAAGCTAGTGGATTAATAATTCAAAGCCAGCCCGAACTTTTGGGGAAGGCGGTTAGTTTTGGGTACTCACCAGATAAACATCACAAAGGTCATACAACCACAGACTGTAACAGTGCGTGGTGGCGGAGGGGAAGTCGTACGCAGCGAAGCCGGCGTTCACCCGGTCTACGGCGAGGGACAGACGGGACAGCATCCAGCGGTCCATTGCCGATAGGTCTTCGGGCAGGGCAGGTGTGTGTACCTGTGTAAGAAGTAAATACATCATCTCAATGAATGACGGTGTACTGACGTTCTGAAATTATGCTCATTAGGCAGAAGCACAAAAAATATTGGCGCTCTGACACTTTTGACAGAAAGAGTCAAAGATATGGATGTCTGAGTGTTTCATGTCTTCACACCTCCCGTCAAAGTGGCGCCAACTAGAGGCGAAAATTTTCATAAACTCACTCATTGCGCGTACTGCCCAACGAAGTAAATAACATAAAGCTTAATTGCAGCGGTAACTATTAGAAATATTCCGCAACCCCGGCAGGCATTGGAGTAGGACATTGGTGCCGATTTCCTTGTTCAAACTTAAGTTTAGTTTGTGGACAAAAGAATCATTATTTGTCCTCTTAGAATACTGACCTCATACACGGTGTCCTTGGGGAAGTACATGAGCGCGAACTTGGTGGCGTTCCACAGCTTGTTGCAGAAGAACCGGTAGCCCTGCACGCGCAGGATGTCCAGGTTCAGGTCGCGGCCTTGAGTCATGGCGCATAGAGCGAACCTGGGAGAAACATCATGTTTTGACAAAATATTTTATCTAATTAAGAAGTTGTTCAAGTTGTCCAAAACGTTGGTTGACTTTTTCCGTAACTTGAGAGCTGGATTTTAATTTTGTTAGACTGTGAGCGTGGTCAACCAACTTGGGAATGCCATCAACCTCTTGGTCTTTACCGACGGCAATGCGAAGCAATTTTGTTTTTCAACATTTTATTTTCACTTACATAAGTGAAAATAAAATGTTCATAAATTTTGTACACAATATTAGCTAGTAATATTCATTCAATAAATCAATCAACCGTTCTATTTGTAAGCATGGGTTGCGGAAGTAAAGGCGGTTCTCGCGCTATTCGAGAGGGGTTTCTAAAGTACAGCCCCCCTAGACAAGTGGCATTGTAGAATAGATAGCGAAACGAAAACAATTGTCAAATGTATGAAGATGTCAAATTGTTTAGCGAAAACTTATGTCCATTCCATACATTTGACAATCTATTCGTTTTCGTTTTCTATTCTACAATGCCACTTGGCTAGGCCCTCTGTATCGCGAGTGTTTACTTAAAAAACTGAAATATTTCGAAAAAAATATGTGACCTAAAAAAATTAAAATAAACGAGAAAATAACTCTTTGTATATAGTTACTGATTTATCCCATACTTAAAGCTTCTGTTGACAAAAAAATACAAAACACTAAAAAAACCTACCTCAACGCATCAGTCCCACACTCCGGTATCCCATTAGGATAGTCCTGCTTCTGTCCCTGTTTGGCCCTCTCCACCTCCTTGGGGTCCAGGTTGGAGTCCTGGAGCTGTTCGTGCAGGGTCTCGAGAGAGACTCCGCGCACCACGTCCACGGGGTCGATGACGTTGCCCAGAGACTTGGACATCTTGCGGCCGTGAGCGTCGCGGACCATTGGGTGGAGGTATATTTCTCTGTAAGATAAAGATTATTTGAATAAAAAACTGGGTGACGCGACATTGGCCTTGGTTTTATACAGGAGTACCACAAAGTCTATTGTTTTTGTGCAGAACAAGCTTGTTCTATACAAAAACGAAAAGCTTTAATTTTCCGACTGACTGACACCTCGACAGTTGAAAAGTACTTGTCAATGGTATATTTGAATAAAATGATTTATTTATTTACACTTTATGCACAAAATTCATGTACAGAGGCGGACTTAATGCCTTAGGCATTCTCTACCAGTCAACCATCGGTAGTGCAGAGATATGATGGCAGGTGCAAATATAAAGTAAAATAAAAATGTTAATTACTAGCCCGGATTCGAACCCGTAACCTCTTACACGCGCCTTTATGACGACCCAGATGTGTTATTCTTATGTATAAGCTACGAATATCTTGCAAATCCATCGGCCAATATTCTTTATTGTACACCAATAGGTCAAAAACATTAAAGGACAATACAAACAAATATGCAAGAGTACAATAGGCGGCCTTTTTTCGCTAAAAAGCAGTTTCTATTACATACTATCATTTATATTGCTTGCTGCGGAGTAAAAAATTTTATATTATCTACGGAACTATATGACCAATTGACATACTGTAAATGGCAAATCTTATCTGTATGATGTCCTTGTGATACTGAAATAATTTATTGTCATAAGAATTAATATTTTGTTGCTCAAATAATCAACCAAACGTAAGTATGCCAAAAAATCATTTTTTTAATGCAATAAAAGAAGTATAAAAGATAAAAGATAGAGATATGGTATCGCGGACTTTTTTGTAGGAATAATTAAGACAAACCAAGTTGCCATACATTGTTTTTAATTTTAAGCAACTGTTTAGGCAGCGCACGCAAATAATTCTGTTTTATGAGGTATTTTTTTCCGACTTGCTAGACAAAAGTTGCGATAGCTCGGTTAATATACATGTTATAAAAATAATTTATAGCCTATAGCACTCAGGAATAATGTAGCTTTCTGCCAGTGAAAATTTTTTTGGAATTGGTTCATTTGTTCCAGAGATTACCCCAAACATACAAACTTACAAACTTACAAATTTTACCTCTTTATAATATTAGTATAGATTACAAAAATTACAAATGAATAAAAATACATATATCTAACGTACTAAAATAAATAATCAAATATATATCGAATATTATATAATAATCAAATATATTTAGACTGACTTTTTTCACTTTGAACAAAAAAAAAACCTAATCGAATATCGGTTGTTTAAATTGAACTTAAAACTCTGGACTGAAAGTTCTCTTTCGCTTAAATTACAATGATAAAACTTATAATTTACTACAATCACAATCAATTCTGATTTCTAAAGTAACAATAAGGTCATAATAAAGGTTGAGCTCCTTAAAGTTTTTAGTTGAGCTAAACGATTACTGACAAAAATGCTTGCACTGTTTGGACAGGTCCACTCAAATCTGTGTGCTTCTCTCATCTAGAGAGTACCTCAGACAAACCTCCATGGTTCTCGCACATTTTTGACCAATACGATTGTATGGACTTTAAAAGAGACTTTGACCTCTGAGTTTGTTTCGGATGTTTCTTCTCAGAGTAGTCCAGCTACGAAACATCGTTCGCTTAATTTAAAAAAAAAAAACAATATTGACGTGTAAAAGTGTTATGTTTATAACCTATTTACAAAATAAATATGATTTTACTGATTTTGAATAAGAACTTACTTGAAAGGCAGTTTTCCTAGCAACCGCTGACCAAAGAACACCATTCTTGCGACCCAGAAGAATAAGATGTCGTGTCCAGTTTCCAGCAGAGTGCCCGGGTAGAAAGCCTGTTGAAGTTATCAGTTTTATATATCAAATGTTACCTTCACAATCAGTGGCGATTCCGCCGTGGTCTTGCTAGAAGGGTGTAATATATATTAGCGATTACTAAGGCCTTGTCTCACCGGCAACGATTACCGAGTAACGAGTAGAACTAGAACTAGAAACGAGTTAGCGAGACGCGGGAACCGAGTGCGTAGTTCCGATATTTGTATAGCTCGGCTATAAGCGAGTGTGCGAGTGAGGCGGGCGATTACTCGCATCACTCGCTCGCGGCAGTCAAGCGTACAAAATACGTGTACTTTCGGATACGCACTGTAGAGAAATGACCACTGGTTGCTCTCTCGGCGTGAGTTCTAATTCCTTGGCGAGTATCGCCGAGCGAGTGTTATCTTTGATAGCTCTTGTCGCTCAGCGACAAACTAGTGAAGCGAGTGCTCGCCGGCAGTGTGAACAGTCAGCGATATCTATTGTACGTTTCTTGAGCGAGAAAATAGCCGATAGTTAGTCGTTTTCTCGTCGTTGGTGGGACAACTGCCTAAGATTGGGAAACACTTTTCTTTAATATTAGGTTCTTAAGATTGGGAAACACTTATATTATACTTCAAACTTTCGCGTTGCATATTAAAATGTTAGTTCAGCGGGATTTAACGCGCACCTTGACGTTTCGGCAGGGTTACACCTGCCATGGTCACAAGCAGACAAACAAACATAAGGTACGTGCGCATTAAATCCTGCTGAACAGTAACTTTTTGGGAAACACTTTTCTGTAATATTAGGTTCTTAAGATTGGGAAACCCTTTTCTATAACATTAGGTTATCTATCATTCTAAAGAAGTTATTAACTCTTACAAACATTCTCTCCGTATCGTTCACAACTTAGTTTCCTTACCTGTAAATCATCAGTCTGGTCTGGCCACCCAAAGATCGAGAAGGGGAACAGCCCCGAAGAGAACCAGGTGTCGAGCACATCTTCATCCCTCGCTAGCTGTATGTCAGCGGCAGGCACGTTGTACTTCGCCGCCGCTTTGGCGAGAGCCTCATCGTCTGAATGTGCCGATACCCATAGCTCTTGGTCTTTTGTCTAGAGAGGAAAGGAGAGTTTGGTATGGTTATTTTTGACGGGCCTGTTGGTCTAGTTGTTAGTGACCCTGACTGCTAAGCCGGAGGTCGTGGGTTCGATTCCCACCCAGGACAAACTTTGTGTGATGAGCACGATTGTTTGTTCTGTGTCTGGGTGTGATTTATATATAATATGTATGTATTTATAAATTATATAAGTACGTTTATCAGTTGTCTGGTTACCATAGTACAAGCTCTGCTTAGTTTGGGATCAGATGACCGTGTGTGAGTTGTCCCAGGATATTTATATTTATATATTTATTTATATTATATTTAGGAATTGTGAGCCGTTTAGCCAATTTTACATAATTATGATGGTGGCACTTCATTGTCAAAAAAATGGCGTTACTTGGGTAATGCAAATTATATTCTAGAAATTTTACAATAAGGTTCATATTGCGATGCAGTCATTGTATACGTAAATATTCTGCCAATTACCCAAAGTGAAGTGCCACCATGACATATCATGCTGGTGCTTTTTGCAATCTTGGGGCCTGAATTACTATTCTCACTAACTAAAGTTTTGTAAACTTTTAATTTATAGTAACAAAATAGCAATGAGTAAATACCATGTTACAGAATGAACTCCATGCTAGCATAATCATCAGAAAACTAAAAAAAGTGATTTTACAAAGGTCTTAATTTAGAAACGGAACCATAAAAAGAGCATGCCTCATTGACGCTTTAGTGTGCACTTCTTGCTCTGAACGAGCTAATACTAATAACAAAAAGGGTTGGAATTTGGTATAGTTTAATACAATATTGTTACATAATACGAACATGCAACATCATTATCTATTCCGGCGGTTTCAAATATTTAAAATATGACAACATTTCTCACTCTCAAGTTTTAAGAATTTTAGTAACTCTTAAAACTTATAAAATGTATGAATTGAGTAAAATGTCAATAAGACTACTCGTTATTTACTGTTTTAGAATTGCCCCGCAGAACATCACACCACAATGAAAAAAAAAACAATTGAGCGTAAACTACAAAAAATAAGATTGGCAAAAAACAATACTATAGTACGATTTTTAATTCGAGTCAGAAAAATGACAAGTGCAACTGTCACTGATACCAAAAAGGGTGACCCGCTACAATAGTGATGTTCCGCAATCGATAGACTTAGACATTTAGTCATGCTTTGTTTTATTAGGTACCAAAGCTGTTTTTTTATTGTAAATATTGAATATAAAACAATTATAGAAATATGGACCTTACCAAAAACAAATAATATAACAGTGTTTTATGTAATATTAAATTAAATTACCTACCGTGTATGTCTTCTATTTAATTACCGTAAATTACATGTAATATTTTTTTATATAATTTAAGGCAATTTGATATTGAATAAAAAAATATTCTCGACTAAGATTTAATTGTAAAAACTCGATTGTACCACAACACTATTTATTTGGGATTAAAAAGCTGCAACACTGGAAATGTCATTTTTCTGACTCGAATTAAAAATCGTACTATAAAAACCATATTACACAATGAACTCCATGCTAGCATAATTCATCATAATAAGTATTAAATGTGATATCATAAAGGTCTCGTTTTAATTCGGTTTGGTCATGAAGGTTTATTTCGTTTTAGAATCTCCCCTCATAACATCACCGTCATAGTTGAGTGTAAACTACAAAAAAATTGAAAATCAAACAGTACAAAATATATTACAGAATTAACTCCAAGCTCAAACGAAAATTTGAAAAGATATCATAAATGCAATGGTTTTTAATTTCCGACACGGACTTGCAAAAAGAATTTGTGTCCCCATAGAGATTTGATTTTATGTTAGGTAAGTAATAGATTGATTTTGTTATACAATTATTACTTTGTATTAAATAAGTATGTATAGCACTATGTATGTAGTTTCAAAAAATTAGAAATGGATGTAGTTTTAGTGAGTCCCAATTTTAAAATGAGTCACTTTCTTACTAGGAAGTTTCGCATGATATTAATAGATTCACTTAGTAATTTTGTATGTTTAAAATGTATTAATGTACAACGAATATTAAAAAACGACGTGCAAACATACAATACGAGACAAGTGTTACCACAGCACAAAAAAAGCATGGCAACATAATCAACTAAAAAAAATAAGGAGAAACAGACTTGTAAGGGACTACGCACACTTACTCAGCTCTATTCAGCTTAATTGAGTCCATAGAAAACAATGACTTTGTATGAAGAAAGAAAGAAAGAAATATTTATTTCACACAGCAGTGCCGGTATGATGGTTCAAATACATATACACATACACACTACATGGAGATCAAAAAGTAATCAGATTAAAATTAGTTACTTAATTTTGTGCCCCCGGTAGCTGTGTCAAAAAGGTCCAGTTCAGCAAAAATGTCAGGCCTCAAGTGCCTGACGCTGGTTTTCAACTGGACCCTGTGTGACATGTCACAGATGTAAACCAGCTTTACAATAACCACGGTTATATAGGTTTATAGGTTTTCCGTGCTCTAAATAGATAGATAAATGGTAAAAAGAAAACAAATAAAAAATAAATAAGTACATATACACTAAAGCGTAGTAGACTAGTTAAGAATAATAATAAATATGTATGTGTTTCATCATTGTGGAAGACGCGTACGCGTCCGTTCAGTTTTCGTACAAAATCGTTGTTTCCTATGGACATAAGCGAATGGAGCTAAATAATTATGCGTAGTCCCTAACACGTCACGCCATTGCTCGTGCGACGTTAGCCAATGGAAATGTGAGGGTATCATCTATTACAAGTGTGTGAACTGTACGACACGCCATGCAATGAACAAAGCCACTAGGCGTCTAGGCGTGTATCATCGACATACAGCAGTACCGCTGGGTCGCGGCGCGTCGGTGCGGCGCGCGCGGATGCGGCGCGGCTTGCGGCGGCCGGAGCGCGTGCGGCGGCGGCGCGGCGCGGTCTTACTGCGCGGGTCTTCCGCGTCCTCGAACTCCTTGCTCCAACCAAGTTTAGTCGATTTTGTTTGGTTTAGTAAGTAAGTTTTGGTCACGTCACTATGTTGTCTTTGTGTTTTTTTTTTTCGAGTAGGAATAAATTATAAACATGGCTCAAACATTTAGCGGAAGACAATCTCAATTAAAATACTTCAATATTTCGTTCACATTTTATGTATTTTTTTTATAATATTTCATTTTAGACCAACAAAATATTTGAAATATTTCGTACATGAAAAATATCACTAAGACTTTTTGTTTTTTATGAATTACGTACAACAAATACAACCAATCATCTCGACCTGCACTTTATTTATAGAAATAAAATATTTGTAATTTTTTTGTAGATGCTTACTACTAAATGCAGGTAGCACCATTGATTTTGGTTCTGTATTCATTCAGAACAATATAAATACACCTATATGTATTAAAAAAAAACTTTTTTTATCTATTAGTGTATTAGTGGAATAATTAATAATTCTAATTTCTTACCTCAAGTTCAGGCAGAGTGACCCTATAGGCTGGGATCCTGTGCCCCCACCACAACTGCCGTGAAATGCACCAATCGCGAATGTTCTCCATCCAGTGGTACCAGATCTTCTCGTGAACGTCCGGGATGATCTTCAGCTCGCCGTTCTTCACCACTTTGATGGCTTCCGCTGCCATGGTGTCGCATTTTATGTACCTGGGGGGTAGGAGGGTTGAAAATATGAGTTTTTTTAGGCTGAGATATTTCTGTCTCTGTCGCTATTTACAAGTGCAAGAAAGAGAGAGAAAGATGGGTCAGTCGATTCGACTGACCCATCTTTCTCTCTCTTTGTAAAAAATAAACATTACTCAACACGTAATTCGACTGAGTCGAATTACGTGTTGAGTAATGTTTATTTATCTCGGTCCTAAGAATTATTTAAAACTTATAACAGAGGGCTTTCGACATGGAATAACAAACTTTTTTTTAAGTAAAATTATATTCTTAATTGTTTAAAGTTTAGGAATAGTGTTACGGTTATTGATCAGTGGGGGCGTTTTTCAATCTAGCATATAAAATTATAGTCAAAGGATACCAAAAAGTACCCTTGTAAGACAGCTCTTTGCCAATCTGGTACAAATAATTCGTTGGTAATATTGTTACAGAATCCAATCAATACCTAGTATAAAACAAAGACGCTCCACGCTGTCTGTATGTATGCTAAAATCTTTAAAACTTCGCAACGGATTTTGATGCTTTTTTGCGTGACTCAAGAGGAAGGTTTACATGTATACGTGCATATTATAGTAGAGAAAAGCCGTTAGAAAGAGACAAAAAGTAGCCAATGTCACTGTCCATTCCTTCAATTATCTCCATTTAAAAAATCACGTCAATTCGATCCGTTTTGCCGTGAAAGACAGACTATACAGCTCACGAATATTATAAATAGTCGTGAGCTGTAGCCAGAGTTCCTAGTACTAGTACCCACCACTGCGGCTTGAGCATGGGTTCCACGACATCCTTGGAGCGGCTGCAGAGCGGCACCACCATGGCGTGCTCCTTGGTCTCCTTGTACAGCTGGTGTGTCTCCAGGGCCTTGATGATGCTGCGCCGCACGTCGTAGCGTTTCATGCCCTGGGATAATCAACCTTAATCTTGAATGGACATAAGGATGATTTACGCCAAATGGATCGGAACAGACTTTACAATTCAACGATATTAAATCGGGAACACAGTATTCAAAGTCTCCGTTGTTCTTCAAAGTCAATTTAATAATTTCCATTAAACCCAGAAAGGCACTTTGGAACGTCATTTCAAAAATGAATCTAGTTGCACATTCCAAAATGTTTTTTTGTATGGAGAAGAATGGGCAAGAAACTCCATACTTCCTCTTTAAATATGTGGTATGTGTTACAATAAGGCAAGTTCGCTAGCTATTATGCGAGTGAAAGTGTATTATGACGTCATTCACTTTCAGGTGAGAGAACTATTATAGTAGTATAGAGAAAACCGTATAACGTCATTGAATCTCTATAGGACTACAAGCATAACAAAACCGCTTTTATTGCTACGGAATAAAGACAATAGTTACAACTGTTATCTTCGCCTTTCGGTTGAAAAAATAGTAAAGGAAAACCATCTTAGCTGCGACAGAATAAAAACGCTTCCCAGTTACAACTGTGAATCATACTAACAGCGTTGAGAGGACAGTAAACAAAAACCGCCTATATTGCTACGGAATAGAGTCGAATATTACCTACTAGCTGCCATCCGCGGTTTCACCTGTGTTATATTAGGTGTTTAGTTACGTAACATTAAAGATACATAACTGTAAAGTTTTATCAACATCCGTACAAAATGTATTGCCTGAAAGAGTAAAAAAACATCCACACACACACACACACTTTCTTTCTCTGTCACACACACACATACATACACGAGTAGGATATCCAACTTACCGCGAATGGTCCACAGTTGGGCAACATCTTGCCCTCGTCGTCTAAAATATTGATGTAGGGCAAATTGTGACGCTTGGCTAATTCGTAGTCATTCACGTCGTGAGCTGTCGAGATCTTTACCGCACCTGTAGGATAGAATAGTGCAAGAGTAGAGAAAAAAATATTATTATCCTATTTTGAACCCACAGGCAGACAGGTTATAGTTGGTATGGGTATGGTTTATGGCAGGTTTCGTTAAGGTATTGATCTAAAATCTTAAAAAAAAATGACAATATTCTACTAATACTCGATATACAAAGATATATTTTCTTTAATATATTATTATTGTTTGCAGAAAAAACTACAACAACAAACCCTTTGTTTCGAGATCGACTAGCACTTGCTTAATATTTGGATTTGAAGGATTATTCCGATCTGTCACCCCGTTTTGTCCCCACGGGTGACAGATAGGAAAAAAAGTTCGATTTGTCCCCCAGTTAGCAATGTGTGGAACACATTTTCTATTGACCTTTTCACGCTACTGCGCGCCTTCTACTTTTGATTGATTAAAATATCTCAGTATTTTCAGTATTTTACCAACCCATGGGGACAAAACGGGGTGACAGATCGGAATAACCCGATTTGAAGCATACTCCTCATAAAAGTACTCCAGATAAAATAAAATCGTGTATGTGTAACAGACAAACATATTTAGTTAGGATTATTAGATGTTACACCTGACGGAGCTCTCTAGGGCTTATACCCATACCGGGGTTGCGGAATTGTTAGAGTTATCGTAGCCCCGGAACATAAGGGCAAACGAAGGAGAATAACGGGTTTTAGTCAGATGATTTCCCATCCACAAAAAAAGTTTATTATATGTTACCGTCTTGAGCAAGCGTGGTGATCAATGCTCGTGCCTTCTCTGTATGAGAAGAGGCCTTTGCCCTGCAGTGGGACAGTTATAGGCTGGTATTATTATTATATTATTATTATTATATGTTACCGACCTGTCCCGAAGTTCATGTCGACGTAATCATCGGCTATAATCGGCATCTTTCTGTTCACGAATGGATGCACCACTTGCTTGCCCACTAGGTGCTTGTACCTAGACACAGAATACTGCATTATACAAGTTATTCTAAATAATAACAGCTTGTTATTGACCCAGAAATGAGCCGGGCTGACGGTTCTCATACAACAAAGTCTTGATCTTGGTCAGGTTGAAATAACTATAAGTCCAGATTTCCTCACACGAAAATAATATTTGAAACCAATACAGCAATATTTGTTGTACAGTCAGCGTCAAAAATATTGGTATGCATAGACTGTTCATAATATCGAAATTACTAAAAAAACAAACTTTATATCAACGTAACAAAGTTGTTTTCATAATGGCAGTTGTTATGTACTGTCTTCATTCTGAAACACTCCTTGTGTCATTATGTTGAAGTTTAATTTTCATAGTTGTTTCGATATTTTGAACAATCTGTTCATCCCGATATTGTTGACGCTGGCTGAACAATAAATGTGGCTGTATGGTTTTTATGGTTATGGTTTCATAAGACTTCAACATCTCGCATGTGTGACATACAAGTTAAAGGAAATGTGCACTTAGTTCCTACTTAAGTTTTTCTTTATAAGTGCTTATATCAAGTCATCATCATCTCCCTAGCCTTTTCCCAACCGTGTTGGGGTCGGCTGCCAGCCTAACCGGATTCAGCTGGATACCGGTGTTTTACGTGGAGCGACTGCCTACCTGACCTCCACAACCCAGTAACTGGGCGACACGATACCTCTTGGTTAGACTGGTCAGAGTTTCTGGCTAACCAGTAACGACTGTCAAAGTTCTTCGAATGACAACCGGGACCAACGCTTTACGTGCTTTCCGAGGCACGGGATGTCAGTGGTGTCTAAGATAAACTTTAGAAAGTACATATGAATTGAAAGCTTATGCTTAAGCATATGAAAGTGCTTATATCAAGTGTTGTTTAGATTTGTATTTTTGTAGTGCAGCAATAAATGCTATTTTCTATCCAGTTTAACTAACTTGGCATCATTAGGATTGACGGCGACCGCTACATCAGCCAACATGGTCTCTATGCGAGTGGTAGCCACTACGATTTCTTCGTTCGTGTCCTCTGTCTTGTACGCGAAGTACACCAGCACGCCGAATTCCACCTAGAACAATGTATTATTATTTGGGGTGAGATAAGCACACATAGTGATGATATGATGATGTTTTTAAAAATATCATTCGTAGCTAAGCTTTCAATTCCTTTTTTTTAATATTTGATTCCCATTTATAAATATAAAAAAAAATTAGTACCAAAATAAAACAAAATCACTTTTATTAATAATACTGATCAAATACTTCTACGGAGACAATCTACGTTGGAATACTAAAAAAGACAGAAATTGCGAAATACTTTTCGCATGTTTTTTGTTGCAATTCTTTTCTCATGAAAATTTCACACATTTTTTACGACTATCGGTCCTATTTCTAATACTTATATTATATTTTTATACATACTGTAAAAAAGTAGACAAAAGAAACACCAAAAAAAAAACTCACCTTCTGCTCATAGCCCGGTATACTCAACATGGTCCGGCCAGGCAGCTCAACTTTATCCACCTCTATATCACTGATAGCGCTCTTGAGCGTACAGGACCAGTTAACCAGTCTATTGGCCCGGTAGATGTCGCCAGCGTCGTGTAACCGGATGAAAGCTTCGTTCACTGCACGACACATCGACGGGTCCATTGTGAAGCGGACGCGAGACCAGTCGTATGAAGATCCTAAGCTTCGTAGTTGTTCGTAGATGCGGTCGCCTTTTCTGGAAAGATGATATAGTAGTAGATTAGTAGCCAAGGGCTGTAAGGGATCAATTGCAGCCCGAGATATTTATCTATAGTTCGAGGGTGCAATTGATGCTTACACCCGAGCTAACTACTCTGCTTTACATCTCGATTGTGAGGTAAGTATAAAAAAACCGGCATTACAAAAACAAAACATTTTATTAGTTAAAAGGCAAAATATTGTTAATTGCTGCTTCAGCTTCCATTTTCATTGAATCGGGAGTGCAGCTTATATCTTCATCACTTGTAGAATTCATGTTTTTTTCCTTATTAGCACGTAATTATAAAAAAAAAACCCAAAAGCAAACAATATTTAAAGTAAAAGTTTTTCCCTCCTTTTTTTATCTTTGTTTTTTAATTATTTTTTTCAAGAACGAATTGAGCTTCGGCGTTCGATATTTAAAATTGATGACTATTTAATTATACTTATACGAAGACAACGCTGAATAGCGAAGCGACCTCTTTTGTTATTAGGCTGAATGCATGGTGTCCATTTGATTGCCAGTATAATGGTTAGTTGTACGCGAACTTTTTGAAAGAGTGAAGAGTTTTTTTTTAATTACTTACCGCCCTAGGGCGTTTCTAGCTACATTAATACCCTAGAGCGCTAATTGGTTACCTACAAGCCCCATTTGGGGGTAATAAGGACCCTACTTACCGAACATGAGAGATGTAAATAACATTTGTAGCTCCAGTGGAACTAGGCTGGACATCATATCGGATCGTTGTCGGAAGTTGGGGTTGTTGTGTCAAACGCACGTCAAAATTGATTCCTTTCGTTTTAAATAATTAACTGAATTTTAACAATCTTGACGTCTTTTTATGAAAAAGATAAATAGAACAATTTTGTCGTACAATAATTTCGAATACGGCTTTATTCGAAACCGGCGTTAAGTAAGACAGACGAAACAATATTAACAAGTTTTTTACGCAATTTAAAATATCCCGTCCAAATTGTTTACATTTAGTTAATTACCTAAAATGATAGGGTATAGGCGGAAATGGTGGGAATAATTAGGTTAAAGACTGGACTGGCCTTTGATAACGACTAATCCTAAATAGCCCAATGTAGAGAGAGATGGAAGGTTGGGTGGGAGACCATTGCCCAGTGTGTCTAAGTTTAGGCTCATAACAATAATTTGCGTAAAATAAGGCACTTACATACAATTCTTAAGCAAAATATATATACAGATTATTCTGCCTTCGTTTTCAGCATGAAAATTTAGTCATAGAAGATATTTAAATCATTGAAAAGACTTTACAATACGACAGCGAAGAACAAGCAAATGAAATTAAACCTTAAGATCTTTACATTGGATTTACTTTACTTTATTACAAGTTCGTATAACTAGGCACTTTTGTAAAACTTACTGTTCTTTCCACTCCCAGACTTTTTTTATGAAGTCGTCCCTGCCAAGATCGTGCCTGGTCTTCTTCTCCTCGCGCCAGATCTTCTTCTCCACCACCACCTGGGTGGCGATGCCAGCGTGGTCGCAGCCAGGGTTCCACAGTGTGGTTAGACCATTCATCCTGTCAAGACAAGGGAGAGTTTAACAGAAGAGTAATCATATAATCTTTTTAATGGTGCGTACAGACCGACCCAACGAACGCCCAACGATGGATATTTATCGTTCGCTAGCGTTGGCTTCCGCACGCTCGTTGGAGTTCGTTAGTACATTCAAATACATTTAGTGCTCGAACGAACGTTCGTTGGCACTTGATTCCGGTTCTTTTCTCTTTCATTCGCAATTTAATCATGGACGACGACAACAACATTATAATTGCTAGTTTTATATACCAAAACGAGTTAGCAAGAACAAGAAAAAATAAAAGCTTAACTAGATCACCGCAACAGATGTTTTTCTGTCAAATGGTCTTAATTCAGAGATGGCGATTTGTGGAAAAATAAGTTATCTTTTGTTTTGGATTTTCCTATTGTTATAATTATTCCTATTGTTATTTTTTTAGTTTGTTTAGGATATTTAATTGAGAAAGTTATCTAAAGTAGGATAATCTGACCATTGACATAATTCCTGCTTTATTTACATAATGACTATTGTTGAGTGACTATGCTTTATGCTCAAGTGGTTTATGTTGTTTATTAAAAATTGAACTAAAACTACTACTTAAAAATATGGTTGAGTTTGGCATGATTGCATGTAAGATAACGATGCCGCATTATATGTATGTGCAAATAAATTTCAACTCTATTTGTATTACAGTTCAGTTCATTCTCATTGTTTCATGTTTCACGTTGAAATTAAATAAATGAATTTAACATATGGATATTACTGAAACTTTAACTGCATTTTCTTTGTAGTATAAGATGTAAGACACAATGTATTTTAATACTGTTTTTTCAATTTAGTCACCACTAAGAAACAGCTGTTCGGGGTTAAAATTCATATTAGTAGTTTAAGATATGTGTTTGAAATAATGTTAGGTCTGGCCGTGCCGTGAATGCGTAATATCCTTTATAAGGACTCTACTAATCGGTTATTTAATTGGCAATTACCTGTTCCACCGCGTGAGTGCATCTTCAACAGCATTTGTAAGTGCATGTCCTAGATGCAGGGAGCCCGTCACATTAGGAGGAGGGATCACCATCACAAACTTGCCTTTTGGATTCGGTTCCAAGACGGATTTTCTCTGAAAAAGGATTTAATTAACAGGAGACTTAGTAAAATTTGCTTGTTACGCCATTTTTTGAAAATTCTGGTACTTTTAAGCAAAAACACAGATTTTCATGGTGTAACTATAAAGGTTCCTTATCACTAAAAACAACTGAAAATCTAAAACTAAAACTCTTATGTCTATATATAATAGTCATACTCACACCATACTCAGGTTTAAAGAAGCCTTGCTTCTCCCACCATGAATACCAGGCCGCCTCTACATACTGCGGGCTGTAGGCATCGGGCATAGCACCCGATATGTCCTTCTTATCTCCCGGTGCAGTGTTTGCAGTGTATACTGCACTTTCTTTTGTTTCCTTTACCTTTTTCTGCAGAAAATATAGGATTTTGGATTTATTTGGTATTTCAATCTTCTTCTCTTAGGTTCTCTTAAATTAAGTAACTTTGTCTACATATAGACATAGAATTTAACTAAACTAATAGGTATAGATATACAAAGATTAAATTAAAAGACAGGGAAATAGAATTTAGTCTATATTAATGTATATTATGTAGGTATATTTTTTCAGAATATTATTTATTGGTGAAAGTGAATGCAGTTATTTTATTAATATAATTTAATAAAATAACTGCATTCACTTTAATCTACTACATTACTGCTGTATCTGAATTGGTAAGTTCGGGTTAATTCTCTAAAGTTTTTATCTAAATAACCCTAGGCCAGTAAAGATAAACAGCATAATTTATTATAATATTAAGTTAATAAATTGTCTACTTTTCTAATAAGAATATGTTTTTGCAAGTATGTTAATTGTATTAATACTTAGTGCATTTTTTCTTATTGTATTAAATCTCTGATATTATAAGTACTATACAAGATAACATGTTATTAAAACTGTCTCTCATCAGGTTTCACAAAAATTGATATGTAGAAATCAAAGTGCTCTCATTTTATGTAATTTCAATTACACATGATTGCGTTGAAAGACAATTAGACTGATGCAACGTGACTAACAATATTGCAGCATTACTTTCACCGCCGACGGCTAAGCCAGGAAACATTTTTTAACCTCATATTTTCGCTCCAACAAAGTTGCATTAAAATACATACTTATAGAAAATTATCAAGTATAAGTGGAGTGTAAAATCTAAAGGGTAGTGTCACAAAGTTATTCAAGGACTCAAAACCCTACCTCCGGTTTATCTTTCTGCACAGCTGGCGCAGCGCTCTTTTTGTCCAGTTTGGCTTTAAGTTTTTCTAACTTAGCGGCTTTTTTTGCTTCTTTTTCTAGTTGTTTAGCAGTCTTCTCTTGAGGCTGGTCCCCTGAGGGATCATTTTGTACTTCATTGTCAGTCATTTTTACTCAAAATTAAATGAATTTAAATATCGAAAGAATCACACACACCACATTCCGTAACGTGATGTGGATTTGATAGTTTTGACAGATTTGTTCTCGTTTAGGAATTTTGAAATTTAGGGATGTAAGCACCAAGTTATGAATGAAACTGTCAAAAACGTTCGGAAATTACAGAACAATTGCAATGCAGACCAAACTAGACTAAAAACCGGTTTTTTCTTCTTGTAACGAGCATCGTAGTATTCGTAAGGTTGGCAACTTTAGTTAGTCAACGCCATTTTGTTTTTCGTTTCTTGGTGTACGCGATTGAGGTGTGCTCGCGAATTTTTATTCGAATTTTACGCATCAAAAATAGATTGAATACGTTTGATCTTCTTTTTGTTCACCGGATTCATCACGTCGGATAAAATGTCGGACCGAGAGGTACTATATTTATTCGTAGTTCGTCACGTCCAAGTCGCATTCCCGCCGCGTGTGTTTTATTTTGTCGGCGGTTCGTTCTATATTTAATGACGATATTATCGCTTGGGTGATTTCAGAGGAGTCGCTCGAGGACTCGTAACGGTTCTCGAGAGCCGGCACCGAAGCCCGCCGCAATGTCCCGCGGCCACAGCCGAAGCCGGTCTAGGACGCCGCCCCCGCCAAAAGCTTCGAGCAGAAAATATAGGAGCCCGTAAGTCTACTGATACTAAATGTTGGTTGTGGAAGCTTGTTTGTTACCGAGTAGTTTGGCATTGTAAGTTGTATTGCTAACAAATACTTTATAACCTCGACCTCAAGGGTACGCTCGCGTGTTGCGCAATGGTGTGTATCGTTAAACTCAAACATAGTTTACATGCGTCTCAGGAAGTGCAAATTTCGCAGTCATTTATGCTAGTGTGCGACCTCGCTCATATTTTAGCGGCCGATTCCGCATATTAAAACCTTTTATACGATAGGCATAATTATTTTGGTCGATAGGCGTCTGTTTTTCGCTGGTTCGGTTCGTTAGTAACAAAAATATCAACGCAACAGTTTTATCAATAATGTTGTGTAATTTGAGGGGAGGGGGGGTCGCGAGGCACGCTGGAGCTGATAAGAAAGTAGTAAATAATATAGTGTTTCATTATTATTTGCATAACCAGAATTGTTTGTCTAAATGCTTAGTTTTCGTATAAAGTATGTAGTATTTGATTTTATTACATTCTGAGCCATTTGCTAAGTACATAAAAAATACCAGTTTTGTAATAACATTTCTAAGGTAATAGTAGTTAGTGCAAACAATAACTTTCTAATGTAATAGGGCCTCAATTTAGAAATATTCAATGTAAATAAATATTAGCTAGGTACATTAGTTGATGACATGACAGACGGACAATATTTGATCAATTACTTAATGTTGGCATCATTAAAAGCATTGAATTTTGAACATATACTTTTACTGCCTAAAGTCATTAGGTATCCTCATATCGTAACAAACTAACGTACTGTACTTACAAAAATACTAATAACAATATTCAGATTCAACATGAGTTTTGAACTAGTTGAATGGTTTCTGTTATTTGTGTGTGTGTGTGCATCCTATAAGCATGGCTACCAACAATGCATTCCTTGTTTTCCCATACACAATATTTATTGTCACACTTTTATGTCCTGATAAATGGATCATTATTACTTCAAAACTATAGTAACATAGGCATAAACAGTAATTGTTGATGTGGAATCAATAATATTGTGTATAGGAAACCATGACAACCGTCTATGTTTGCTAACATGAACAGGCTTTTTTGTTGACCCTCCATTAAGTAAGAAAGTTCCAGAATTTACTTTATTCTTAGTTTAGAGTTGTGTTCACATTGGATTTTGACATTTCAAAATGATATTGTACAAAGAGAAACTTTGTATGTCCCATTTTAATGAGTTTGTTATCAATTGATATACTGTGTATGAGGTCTAGGCATTTTCAACAATGTGTTCAAATATATGTTCAACAATGGCTTGGTAATTCAATAACTCTGGAGAGGCCTATGAACTATGCATACAGGTTAGTTACTCTGATTGATACAACTTTATAAATTCCCCAAGACTAAAGTCAAAAGCTGAGATAAATAAATGTTGCTGAGCAAATGCTTTGGCTAAGTAAACTAGGTAGATTTGGAGAATATCTTGAAAAAAATACCATTTACCATTATCAATTCAATTCCCAAGTCTTTATTGCATTCCTTGCTTAGTTGGTAAACATTTGACAAAAGTAACAATCATGGACCCTGTTGGGTACGCAAGAAATACATGAGGACTCCATTCTTATCTAAAATACATTATCAATTTAAAATGTAACAACTAAGAGGATAATAACCAATAATAAATAATAATAAGTACTTGCCAAGTAACATTTATCTATCTCAACCAAAATGTCAACATCCAAAACCGGTCACCAAAAAGCAGCTTCGCTTCCGCTTGTGTGCCTGCATGTTAACTGAGCGTTATGCTGACGCTAGGTCGGCCTCCAGGTCGCGGTCGCGGTCGGGCTCTGCGCGGCGCGGGTACCGTTCGTCGCGGTACTCGCGCTCCCGCAGCCGCTCGTACTCGCCGCGGGGCTCCTATCGACGCTCCCACAGTCACAGCCCCATGTCCTCGCGCCGCCGCCACATGGGTGACAGGGTGAGGAGCGATGTTTATGTGAATACCTTTTTTTGTAATTATTCCCCTTAGATTTAAGTGTCCCCGCATGCTGATGATGAGATACTTGTACACAGTGGCCCATGTTTGAGATCTTAATCTACAAATGTGTTATTAAAAACTACCTTTCGCCCGCGTCATGTTATGTTTTTTGTCTTCTTTCATAGCGCGCTGTTATGTAGCCTATATTACTGTAAAGTTTCATCAAAATCGTTCAGTACTTTTTGCGTGGTAGAGTAACAAACACATACAAACTTTCACATGTATAATATTAACTAGCTTCTGCCCGCGGCTTGGCTCGCGTTAGAAAGAGACAAAAAGTAGCCTATGTTACTCTCCATCCCTTCAACTATCTCTACTTAAAAAATCACGTCAATCCGTTGCTCCGTTTAGCCGTGAAAGAAAGACAAACAGACAGACAGACAGCCGTTGCTCCGTATAGCCGTGAAAGAAAGACAAACAGACAGACAGACACACTTTCCCATTTATAATATTAGTATGGATAAACGGAAGTGTTTGTATGTTATTTCTTTATGTAAGGTGTAGCCCTGAGCACCGTAATAAAGCTCTTAAATATAGTCCTACTACTGAATATTTACAAAAACGCAAACAATGGCCATTGTGTACTGAAGTTACAAAGTAAAGTCGGTAGCAAGCACAAGTGTTTGCTGTCTGACGCTATTCGTATGGCGACAAAAATACAAACAAATCGTCGTCTAATACGGCAATTGGCTATTTTTGTGATAAATCTGTTATCACTATAGTCCCCCAAAAGCCAATTGCATATTGATTTTGCTATAAAGGCAAAATTTTAGTTTTAAGACATAGTTTTAAGTACTTTTTTATTAATGCATGCGTTTTGAGTTATGGTGCTAAAATATTCACTTATCTGGTTTTCACCTTTATCAATATTTGATTACGAAATTATGGCCATAGCTCATTGTTAATTAAATTCATCAATATAACCAGCACAATAATAATGTTTTGTTTAATTTCAGTATTCCATTTAATTTCTAGTGTCTGTGTTATTTGAAAAAGTCTTGCTCTTGAACATTCATTTTTTTTAAACATTCCATTTTCAAATTCCCCAGTACCAGTTGGTACTTTTGAGTGACAGTAAATACTGGACTGTGTGCTCAACAGAAAAGCAAAAGAACCACAAAATAAAATAATCTTTTGTAGCTTTTCTTAGCAATATAAAGAGTGAGACTCGCCTACAAGAAAATAGACCCCATGTACCGTCAACAGGAGAACCCCACGCCGTCCAGATGCCTCGGGGTGTTTGGACTCAGTTTGTACACAACCGAACAGCAGATCAACCACATCTTCTCTAAATATGGACCCGTGGATAAGGTCCAAGTCGTTATTGATGCTAAGGTGAGTTTTCCTATTTAAAATTAGTTCTGCATTAATTACACTCAATATTGAGTGTAATAGGCGAGAGACAAAAAAAACGAATTATTCCGTCAATTAAATAATAAAAAAATATTGGACACGTTTTTTTCTTTTTTCTCGCTAAAATACGACGTCACGCCTAGCTACAATTTTTATTGAACAGTGACGTCACATGCCCCCACTTCGGAACTTTGATGCCCTTTATCTTTTTCTATTAATTTGATCAAACGAAAAATATGTGTCTAGCATATATTTTGGACGGTCTAAACAAAATTATTGTCTGTAAAATCGGTCTACGGACGGTAATTTTACGCGATTAACGTCATATCGTTCCTCTTTATCGCTTGTACTGCGCTCTCGCTTGCACACTCGGCTCAGGCGAAAGAAGATACGTTTTGATGCGTGCAGCCGGCGTTCATCCAATTTTTAAAACGTTATTAAAGCGTTATTACGTCAAAAATACATTGACGTGTAAGGGTCGGATTCGTCTTAATACCAGTTTTTTTTAATGTACTTAATACTCTCCATAAGACTTCCACAACCTAACTCGGATATATTTATTCTCCAATACTTGTCTGGTCTTGACTTTAACAATCGATCGATTTCAATTAGATGGCGTTGTTTATTTTCCAACATTTTCATTTCTAAGCACCCAATCAAGATTTTACATTTAAAATAATTTAATCGGGCTTTGTATTATGCCTTCGAATTCTTTAATGATTTTACTGCTCCCAAAGCTTCCCATGTGCGGTATACCTAAAGCTCGCGCCAATTACAGACCGGTCGTTCTCGAGGCTTCTGCTTCGTGTACTTCGAGAACCAGGAGGACGCGAAGGTGGCGAAGAACGAGTGCACCGGCATGGAGATCGACGGGCGGCGCATCCGCGTCGACTACTCTATCACGCAGCGCGCGCACACGCCCACGCCCGGCATTTATATGGGGAAACCTACGTGAGTACCGGTACCCCTATTTATCGTTTATATGAACTGTAAAAGAATATCTTCGGTAAAAGAGATACTGGTGCTGATTCTCTTGTTCACAGACTAAACTTAATTTAAACCTTCGAACACACGCGATTTTAGACACAATAGAAAGACCGACAGCTGGCTGTCGCTAGGTCGTTGAAAGGTTAATCAAGTGCATCTTTCTCTACAAAGAAAGACAGAAAATACTTTTTAGTTTAATCCTGTCAAATTAGACAGCGCCTGAAGGAAATCGACTTATTTTAGTGGCTGGCCATGTTATTAAACAGGTTTAAATTATCTATGGAGCGTCTGAATTTGACAGCTCTAAACTATATTTTATCTTCTGATATAAGACCTGAAATTAAGCACCTCGGTAAACAAACGGAAAGAAATATATGATAAGAGAGAGAGAGTTAATAGCTATTGAAGATCCCTGCTTTAAGTATTTTTATAAATCGTAAAAACCATTGGAATTGTATTAATTTTGACTCCTAGACACGCAACTATTTTTAAGCCTGTACAGGCGTATAATACATAAAATATTATTTGATTGCGCAAGTAAATTAACCACAATGAATCATCATAATTATTACGCGCGTGTCGAAAGAAGTTTGAGATAAAAACTATGAGCACAAGTTTTAATTAAGTACCTATTTACTCAAATGTCTACTTATGAATATGTATTGCCAGGAAATACCCCTAAATAAAGATGAAAAATGCCTACGTTAAACTTTTACCTACTCTAATGTCGTGTCGTTATAAATAATGCTATCGGTATTTCAGTGTTTCGTGTAATATGTTACGTTATTTCACAATAAATATAAGCTATTTCAATAAAAAAATATTACAAAAATTAATTTATTTGAACAAAAAACGAAATATCGAATGTGAATAACGTCCGATATTTCGTGGCATCATCTCACAAATGCTTCAAAATTAAATCTATCCAGTGCGTCTATGTATTTTCTCTCTTTTAATTTTCCATACGATAATCGTAGTTGAAATCGTACAATCTCTAGTTATTATGCGACGAATTCCTAGCAGCATCTCTCTTTCTCTCTGTCTACTTAAAAACAATTGGACGGATTTTTATGCGATTTTACAATAGAGTCATATAAGGGGCATTAAAAATTATATTTAAGGTGCATAATACATGCATATTACAGAAGAGAAAATATGGTAATTTCAAAGATTCGTAGCACCCGTGCGAATCTCGGTTATACTTTTGTCACCAGTATTTTATAAATCTAACCCACGTCCAACACAGAAATTCACATATACTTAAACATGTATGAGTGACTCCTAGGTGTTGGTAGATCATATCACTACAATCGGATTTAGAGTAAATTGTCCTCAAGCTTTGGCGATTTATTTAAGGCCTATTTGTACATGAATTCTTTATTTACTTATTACAAGTTAAACGAAATGTTTTCATAGTAAAAGTAAATATTATAAACTAATCAATTCTTTTTCATTTGCAGTGTAAGCAGAGGTGGTGACAACGGATATGACAGGCGTGGTCGCGACAGAGAGTGAGTATTGTATAATCTTCTATTCTACAGTAAAGCGGTAGAGTTGTTTGTAAATCATAATCTCCAGAAGTCTCCAGAGGGTCTGATTGCAAAAAATTACATTATAGGGTCTAAATGACGTCTCGCGTGCTAAGTCGTGGTTAGATTTTTATTATTTTTTAAAGAACAGTAGTAACACGGTATCGTGACGACTAGTTGCTTTAACGCAAAGGGAAACAATATGAATAAATAATGTCATTGATTGCTAACTTGTTGCTGGGTGTGTAATTACTAATTAAATCCAACTATTTATTTACTTGCTTAAAGTTTTTATGGTTAATTAACATACTATTGCTTTTTAAATTGTCTTGGAACTATTAGTTACTACTAGTGTCCGCTACTTTCAGCAAAATAAACAAGTCACTACCGCCGTCACCGAGAACGAGATTTTTTTCAGGCCGAGTTTAATATGAAGTGACGTGGCGGTGGACAAATTCTCGGTGACGTCGACAATGGCCTTAGATGTCCAATTTCGTCTTCTAACTTGTGACCTTTCCCCACAGCGACTACTACTACCGCTCGGGCGGCGGCTACCGCGAGCGCGACTACTACCACCGCGGCTACCGGCACCGCTCGCCGTCGCCGCACTACCGCCGCCGCCGCTACGAGCGGGAGCGCTCCTACTCGCCGCGTAAGTCCTATTACCATCAGGAGCGGTAGGCTAACGCTCGTGACGTGCCCAGGCGACTGGTTTGCCAGTAAATACGTATTCAGTATAATGTAGTTTTAGTCCAGTGGCTAGTAATTTGCTGGGAAAAGTTGGGAGGTTTCATTCCAATAGTTATTTCAGTTTTTAATGTTCTTTTTGTGGAACAAGTCTCTTCTCGTACGGAGAAAGCATGAGCGTTCAATAAATAATCTTGCTCAAAGTGAAACAAATTTGTACATGTTTATCTAAGAACGAATTTGAGCTAGACCCCAATTTCCATTGCCACATTTGTCAATAAATTACTAAACATTTGACTAAAATTCTCCAAGTAAATTGCCAACATGACTAGGCATCTTTCCAATATTTCTAGTTTACAAGCCAAAATAGTTTTTATTCTAAAATGTGTAAAGTACAATGTTGCTGGTAAACCAATTCTTTGGGTCATTGTATGTACAGGGCTACTCAAACTAGACGTTACTAGCGAGTAGGCTAGTTGAATTGTAGTCAATACTTTTTGGACATCTGTATTTTTCTTAGGTGGTGGTAAGACTAAACAGAACATTTATTTTGACAGTCATGAGTAGGTTAGAAGAAGTTTTCATATTATTTTGTTTGTTGCACTAGAGGTGTCTACTTTTTATAGTCATCTCAATTATGTTAGTTATTTTCATCGCGAAATGGTAATAAACTAAAATTCCATCGATATAATTTAGACAATTCCCTTATATACAAGCTTTTTTGCACACAGTTTTCAAAATGTGTGTTGCTTTCTATGTCTGCCGTGTAGTCGTAAAATTAAGCGATATAGTTTATTTTTGAGATTATCAAGAAACCTTACGATTTGTACTTTGTAGTTCAGTGAAGAAATGGAACTTTTACACTACAATATAAATAGTTGTGAGGCATTTCAGTTTATTATCAAATGTATGAAGATTGCTCTAACGCATTGATAGTTCTCCTAATTGGTTGAATGATTTAAAAGATACTAATGTAAATAGTCAAATTAGCTAGATAGGAACTAGAGAAAAGGTTATGTCACGGGGTTTTTATAGATTATTGAACCTGATATCGAGTTCAAAAAAATATAAGATTTAACTTTGATATAGTTTTAGTAGCCCTGTTGGATAGACTTGCTGAATGTGAATTAATTAGCTTAATAACCCCTAAATGTGTGACGATTGAAGCTCAAGCAAAATTGTACAAACCTATGTATATTTACATATAATATTATTTTATTTCTGACACCAAGTCATCATTTGTTGTTATATAAGGTTTAATTTGCGAGTCAGTGCACTCATTTTCAAATTCATTATAATTTCAATTGATACTACAAAAATTATTAATTATTTGAAACACTTGTGGACTAGGTTGTTGCAATAGCTAAAAAAATTGTACTTATCCAATTCAAAGATACCTTTTCATATACCAAAGAATGGGCATGCCAATGCTCTTCCATATAAATTGGTAAATATCTACAAAACTCCTGTATATAATGTATGTGACTGTATGAAGTGGGGTCTGTCTTTGAATCTTTGTTTTTAGTTTAATTAGGTAAGTTTCTAAATGTTGTCTGCTAATCTGTTTTCTATCAATTTATTCACAAAACATAATGCACGTTGGGATTGAGTTGTATTATTCGCGCGTGACCAGAGTTTGAGGAAAATAAATAGAAAAGACTAACCATGTATGCATAAGCTCGCATGATTTTAAGTATTTTTTGATAACTGATAAATATTCACACGCGGACGATATAATTATGCAAACAAAATGATGTGATGTTCGAGTAATTTAACTAAACATAATGAATAAATTGATAGATGTGATGCTGCGCCTCGCACCGCACATCGTGTTGTTCTGGTATAACACATAGTTACTCCCCTCTTTGACTTTGCAGGTCGTTATTAGTAAGTGCGTGATGCTGAGTTCACCTTCGAGCTAGCATAGCATTTAGATCCACCAACAGATCCCATGCATTTATTGTCGGCGGTAGTGTTAACGTGTAACGTGTTGTTCACTGTTCAGGCGGGCCGCAGCTGCGTCGGCCGCGCGGCCCGAAGAGAGAAGCTCCTTTGTGTTAATTATAATGTGATGAAAGGGTCTAGCATAAGTTAGCGTGTAACGAATAGTTGCCTCTAGGATGTAAAACTAGCTCTAATAAAGATTTAACACTAAGTCTAATATTGATTTTGTTTGTTTGAAAAGGTATTGAAACAAGAAGTAAAGGATGAAGTTCCTTGAAACTAACTGTGTTGAAGTTTTGAAAATGTTTGATTGAAAAGTCCTTTCGAAATGGCGCTCGCCGGAATCGGGACCGGCCGCCGGCCGCCGGGCGTCCGTGTGCCGTGTGCCGTGCGTGTGCCTGTGCCTGCGCAGCCGACGGCACCGGCTTGTCGAAGCGAAAAGAATATGATCGAGTTAGCCGCTAAGTAGGAAGCCCAAGCTTTGCGAAGACATTGAAGAGAGAAGTCGCGCGCGCATAGATCATATTCTTTATCTTCCGACTACCGTACATACATTCTAGCGTTGTGGCGACGTGACCATGCATTTCTCGTGTTGCTAGTTACATATGTATTAGTATGTATTCGGTTGTATCCACTCTGGCATTCACGTTTTAGAGTAGCGTTGTGTTGTACGACTTGTTAATAAACAATAGTTTTGTAACGTCATTATGGTTCTTCTTCATTCACTTTAGTTGGTCCCACCTTCTCTATCCATTGCATCCTCTCTTCTCTCGATCGACGCTGCGTGGGCTCTGGGAGTGTCGAAGCAATGTACGACAAATTGCCAAAAAAAGAAATATGATGTACTAAAATATTAGGATGGGGGGAAACAAGTAAAGTAGATTATATTTGGGTACTGAAGTATTGATTGCATCTTGTTGGAACTTCTTGGTAGTATACAACGCGCATGTCAGAAAAGTGTGGTCGTATTTAGAGATCATGTGGAGTATATACTCAATAATATGTAAGCAAATGCAAGCTTTACGAAAATTAAAATGTTTTCTATCAATTAAATAACCAATATTAGCAAAAAACACTTCGTTTATGTCGAGTATAGGATATAGAACACATCTTATAAATATGATCACATTTTCTGAAACACGCCCATATGAAATACACAAATATTACTTTTGATGCGAGTCAATTTTAAAGTTTTAATATTTCGGGCAAAGTCTAATGTAAAAATAAATCTAAGTACCATACAAAACGATTAAGAAAATATCATCTATCGATTGTTGTCGATTGATTCCCCGAACCAACGCCGCGTCGCTAGTGGCAGACAAACTGCTTTGATCCTTTCCCTGCTTCTATCTATATAATTATGTTATTTAGTATAATATTAGTTATTGATATGTAATATTAATGGCATTTAGTTAGTTTTAAATAGTAAGGCATTGCATAAAAACTGTATATAGATAAGATTATTGAACTGTTGTTGTTATAGTGTACCGTAGGATTCATCTATAATGTACTCCCCAAATATATATTCTAGATGTTAGATATAGGGAATATAAACACACTACACAGTTTTTCAGCGCTATAGGTGCCAAGTGCGTATTCTAAGTCAAATTAAATATAACATTACAATCTAGTAAAAACTACAGTTTTTATGCAAAGTAGAATTAGAATAGATGGGTACTATTTAGTGAAATAATATTAACAAAATTCTCACTATCAGATTTTTATTAAAATTCTTAACAATTATTTATGTATAATTATTATTATAAATATACCACATAATTGTGTCCTGTTGGCACTCACCATGGCGATTACGCTAACCGCTAATAAACTTAAATATTCGTAAAATATACAAATAACATTAAAAACAAGACATGGCAACGTATGATCGTTTGATTAGCATTTTTTTGCATTGGACGCGATTTCAATTATGGCGGAATTGTGTTTCTTAAAGCTACGGGACGTGGAGTGTGATCAAATATTGCAGTGTTTGATTTGAAGCCGCTTAAAAGCCGATTAAAAATTAAATATCAACACGAGATCGTATTTTGTCAATCACAGAGTTCATTTTACAGGACAGTCTATTTTGTGTTAGTGCTGTCATAAATATTCTTCCGCCAAATTCGGTAAAGAACTTAAAAAAAAAACAATTGTGGGTAATGGCTTGTTAGAAAACTTAGAGCTGCATTTTATATTAAACGATTTGATAAAAAATACATATTTTCATAATAAAAAATCTAAAGTACAAAATAAAATAAACCCTTTAAAAGATTAAAATCTCTTCGTACAAATAAGCATTTTAAAAAATACAAAAATTACCCCCACTATTGCTTAATTTGGCAAATGTTTTCATTAATAAATTTTCTTCATTGGATTTGGCGCAAGTAAGGAGCTGGCATGGTACACCTTCAGAAGCTCAAGGCAAGTCAATACAGTAAACAAAATAAAACAATACATTGAAAACCAATTAAATTGGTATCCTAGTCTTACATAAAAAGTCCTCTCTTTCTGTTGGCTTCAAATCCAACAGTTGCATTTTACTTTTTAACATCTGGAATGCATACATAATACTGCTAAATAAGAGTACACTTGGGTACTTGGCAAGCAACATTATAACAATATAGGTACTTACGAACTAAGCCGAAAATACTAATCGGTTTGGTCACTGTACCAAACTACATAAAAAACAGAAAATATAAGTTCGCAGTAACCAGCTTTTCTCTTACTGATGATACGATAACTGTCCGTGGTTTTTTCATATGTGAAAGGCTTTTTTATAACATTTTCTAAATTAATAACAAAATTCAAAAAAAAATTGGAAGTGAAAAGTATTTTGATTTTCTTTTAGCACAATCTTACTGGGTTAGTGAGAGTTGCACTAAGGCCGTATACAGAAAGAAAGCTGGAAACTTATAAGCGCTTACCGGCGCTTGTCAACGCTGGTCCGTTCTACACAAAGGAAGCAGGTTGAAGCAGACTAAGCAAAATGTCGGAATGATTTGCTTGCAGTTGTTATGGCAACGTCCAGCGCTAAGCGCGTGTTGAAGCGTGTCGGCATCGGCACCGTTCAGTGCTTATCAACGCGTGTTCATATATTTTCCTGCGCGGGTTACCAGCGCTGACAAGCGCCGGCAAGCGCTTATAAGTTTCCAGCTTTCTTTCTGTATGCGGCCTAGCCCAGTAAGATTGTGTTGGATTATTATTAAGAGAGTGAACCTATGACGATTTTTGTTAGTCTTTTTATCTTCTTCGTTTGTTTATGTTTTTATATTTTTACTTAGTAGCCACTTGCATTTCCAATTCACTTTTGGCGTTAGGATTTAAAATAAAATGTGTTTTAGTTTTTTTTTTACACCATAGAAATAAATTAATAACACCATACTACCTATCTGAGAAATTGACCGACAGTTATCGTATAATGTAGACGCATTCCAATAGCTTGCAGCGGCTTAGTAAGCTGTGTTAGCGAAGTCAAGACTACAAGATACAAGATTAATTTCTGGAAGGACTAGAATTTTTCAGCTGGATATGAAAAATAAATTATTAAAATGGCAACATTGCTATCTAAGTATAGCAACACTAATCTAAGAGTTGGCCGAATAACTTATTTCCTAGTGGCAAGAATAGAATGAGCTCGAAACGATTAGACTACGATGCAGTTCTACACTACTGCAAGAAATATAGCTAGGAAGGTATGTACTATATACTTATATTTGTTATAGATGGACCTACATAACCCTAGTGGTTTTCAAACCCGTAACAGCGGAGTTTGTCTTACTCCCACAGGTTCGGAAGAAGAAAAATACAGGAAAATTATTATTTAAATGGCTCTAAAATCGATCTTTTTTTTTCAATTATATATAATGTGAAAAAGGGATAAAGTTTATTCTGTTTTTTACGTCTATATGCTATCTGATAGCTGGTATTTTCCAGATTATATTCTGCCCAATTTCCGGGACTGACAAAGAAATTATAAAAATAATAATCTAGTATTTTAGTAACAACTAGATTCAGCTTTCTAGTTCTAAAGGCTAACAAAAATTTAAATGGCACTTAATCATTCTGGCGACTGGCACAATATCATGTTGGTGCGAAACAGCACTGAAAAAAGCTGCCTAAAAAGTATTTGCTTATGGAATAAGCATTGTATAAAATGATAATGAATACTTCATAATACAGACACCAGTGACACTCATAAAAAAACTTCCCCACTAATTTATTCTTATGTCTAGACAACAATTTGGCAATATTTACAAGCACTCACGTGGGTAACATTCTATTTATTTTTATTGCCCCATACTGTAAGATTTACAGCGGATACAGACTTAGGCCGTATACAGAAAGAAAGCTGGAAACTTATAAGCGCTGGTTCGTTCTACACAAAGGAAGCAGGTTGAAGCAGACTAAACAAAATGTCGGAATGATTTGCTTGCAGTTGTTATGGCAACCGCACAGCGCTGACCAGCGCGTGTTGAAGCTTGGCGGCACCGTTCATATATTTTCCTGCGCGCCGGTAAGCGCTTATAAGTTTCCAGCTTTCTTTCTGTATACAGCCTTAGCAAGGCATGCGCACTAACGGCGTACAATGTATGTTTTCAAACCTTTATATTCGTGGCGAGGCATGTGCCCTGCAAATTCTGTATCCGCCTTTAGGGGTACTGAGTAAAACGACGAATAGTGTTGCAAGAGTTGTTGGTCAACCAACCAGACTCTTGAACAAATACTTAGGTATGTACCTATAAGTTAATCATAATTAATTTTTGTCCCGTAAAGGAATCTTATCTACGAAGTCTAAAGTTTCGTACCTACCAATTCACTCTTGCATCCCTATTCAGCACATTTTACGTTACGCCAAGGACACTTCCTCATCGCGTATGGGGCTTACCGCATTTTTACAATCGAGATTTCCTCTTATAATTCAATAAACATAAATCGGGGTGGGGGAGGGGGAGAGGCAACTTTAATTTACTTTCGGGAACCGGATCTGTGACAAGCTGTACCCATCACTCAGGCGCTGTGCCAACCGTGTCATCAAGAGTAAAAATTCCAAGGCAAAATGGGATATGATGGTGTGGACCACATTTCTTTTTGTTAGAAAGTCTTTTGCTTCTTCCTAGAACACAATAAAGTTAAACGAAATTTTAACAAAAAACACTTTGTTTTTCAGACTCAGTTCCAATAGGTACTATGAATCAGTAAACCTATTTCACGCTAACGGTTATACCCCATGCCATCTCGAGTATGAAAATGCGGTGATTTTTCGAATTACATTATTTAAAACATCCGGTATTAACATTGAGATCTAAACATGATCTAAAGGATAATTTCGTTACATTTAGATTACCCGTTGCATAAGGGTCTAAAACCTATTGTTTGTAATAAAAAAACAATATCGGAATATCACGAAATATACTTAAAATGACACCAGTCCTAAGAAAATAAGACAGTATTTATTTGGAATATTAACCATGTATAACAAAATAATCGAACCTTTCTCAATGGATCAGTATTTGGTATAATGTACTAAGAATATTTGGTATTATGTATAGATTTCTATATAGACTAACAGAACGGATCGGTCAGCATTGTTTGTATTTATAATGGACTAAAACACAATAGTAGTAGAGTGGAAAATTGCTTGTTACGTGAAATTATATCTTTCACACATTTTTCAACTCAACATTTGACTTATTAAAGTTCATTATCAATTAAAACTTCGACCATAGTGCCGTTCTATTGTCGCTGCCTCTATGTTGCTGGCTTCCTAACTAAATTGAAACTATCAAGATATGTGATTATTGTTTATAGAATCCTAAAATGGTTACAAATATATTGCACCCATACAACACTTGTTGCAAATATTCATAGATTTAAACTACAATTAAGTAAATAATCCGTATTTCATTATGTGTAATAGCATTTTAAGTATCTGTATATAGTTCCGTGATTAAAGTTTTACTTCTGGTGATTAAAGAATAGTTTATTTCCCGTTCATATACCTACCTACCCAGATAACTTACTTCGGTCGATAGCCTCCAATAAAATTCACTACTAAAAATAACAAATATTTCACACAAAAAGGAATTTTATGTAAACGTTCCGATCTGTGTAAATTATGCATTATTACCGAAATACACTATTTAGGACAACAATTATTGTCCCATGTAATATTTTCTGCACATATTACAATACTTGAACTTATCAAAACATACAATGTTCCAACTTTCTATACATACAACATCTAAGTTCATTCAACGACTTAATTTTATTACAATATGTCTCCAAACAATAACATTTTCCATTAGACTGTAAATTGTACTCCCACGCTTCAGTATACCACTCTTTGCATCTACCTTTCAAAACTGCGTTAACGCGACGCAATCGCCGCGTCAACGTAACCCTGTGCGATGTCGATCAACGCCTCGTATATGTAAAATCTCCGATATTTTTTGGAATGTTCCTATTGTCTGACGGTTCAGCCTACGGTATTGCATCTGAGAGTTTACCTGTCTTCCACCTCTTAAGCTCTTACAACAGCAGCGTGGCGTGGTCGCGGTGCAGTCGCCGTCGCGCGCGCAGGGGCGCCGCCGCGAGTACATCGGAGGGGGGCGGAGGCCCGGCGCCGCGCGCGCCCTTCTCCTGGTAGTACACCTGCGCGCCGCCGCACACTGAACCTACTACCACGCTCTCGTCGCTCCTGAAACATACAGAGAACACTGTAATAAAACCTTTTGACTGGCGTCTTTTATCGCAATTAGAAAAAAGCAAGCCCCACAACGAAGGCGATGTGAAATGTTTGTTTTCCCATTTTAAAACATAATATTTAAATACACTTTTAAAAATTGACATTTGCTAAGTGTCGGATATTATCTATGGGCATTATAATTGGCAACACTGAAGATGAGCAGTCTTTAATATACATAATCATTTATTTACCTACTAGAAATGAAGTTATACAGTGGTCCACCAGAATCTTACAACATAGTTGTTTATCTTATTATTTCAAGAACTTATTTACGCAAATGCAACACTAACAAACAACACTTTTTAAGACATTACAAACCGTATTCAGAACTTCTCAACAAATATTAACAAGATCATAATTCTCCAAAAAAGTCATCATCTCCCTAACTTTTTCCCAACTATGTTGGGGTCGGCTTCCCGCCCAACCGGATGCAGCTGGATACCAGTGTTAACGTGAAGCGACTACCTATCAGACCTCCACAACCCAGTAACAGCGACACGATACCCCTTGGTTCGACTGGTCAGGTTCCAAAAAAGTGAAGCAACAATTTACCTCAATATAAACTCAGACATCTCAGGGTCCTCAGCGAAGTCGTTGTGTATGAGGCCCATGGTGGCGATGTCGAGCGCGGCCCAGGGCCCGCCCTTGCGCACCGTGCCCCAGTCCGGGTCCAGGGTCAGGTAGCTGTAGTCCGTCGCCTCGCCGACAGAAGCTAAGGGTTCCATGCATTTTTGTTCGATAGGGCCTAGGGCGTTTAGTGAGGTTTCCCACTGGAAAAGAAAATGGACATTTAAATTCGTTTCCGTCATAATTTAGTTCGCTTTTAATGCTGCGGGTGTCTGTGATTAAAACAGCATAATAAAGGCTGCTTTGGTTTTGACAATAAATACGATTCTCTGTCGCTTGTATAATTAGGTAATATTTTAGGTTAGCATTAAAAAAACTTTTTTTCCGATATCAAGGTTAGGTATTTATTTAGGTTAGATTCGTACTATTGAAACACTCCCTTTAAATTATTTCAACCTTTATTTTAATTTTTAATAAGCACATTATATGGTGCTGCTTGTGAATACCGACCAGGGTGTAGAGTGTACCTGCAGAACAAGTAACACAACTTGGCAACAATATCACTTACCAGAGTGTTGATAGTGTCCACATTGTTGGCGGCGTCGGTGTCGATGAGCGCCAACAGCGCCATGTTGTGCAGGCCGCTGACGAACAGCGCACACTTGACGGCGTGCTTGCTGTACTCTGGCAACAGCTCCAGGTCGCTGTCCGAGTCGTCCTCGCTTTCTGAGTCTTGGCGCTGGGTTTTTGGTCTGGAACGTAAGGTTTTTAAGTTGAAATAAAATACTTATGAACTGATTCACGTCTATCTGATGAGTTCTGATTAAAATTATTGTCAGATTATTGTATACAAATTCTGTTCTGCCTGTTTTTATGATTTCACGGCTAAACAACAGTAGCGATATGAAAAAAAAAATTAGGGTTTCGAATCCCAAGGAAAGAGAGACATTGGTGGAATTTTGACTTGCTCACCGAGCAAGACGCGCCACTAAGCCGTTACTTTAGCTGCCAGCTCATTAAATTGCCGTTCCGTCAGCTGGGAGGACTTTACATACTAAGCCTGCCAATCCGTGGTTTACTTTCACACCTGTCAGTGAAGCTGATCTGCCGGTCGGCCGCAGGAGTGAGGAACTCGCGCAGCTCCAGCGGCGTCATGACGCGGCTGCTGTAGCCGCTGGACTTGTCGGAGAAGGCGAGGTGGCTGAGCTTCTCCATCAGCGGTGTCAGTTGCACGCCTGTCAGCTTCTTCTTGAAGCTTGAGGCTTCGGATTCTGAACCTGGAGTGGTGGAATAAGCTTATTCATAAGTTAATAAGGTTTAAAATTGATCATAAGAAAGAATTGAGCAAGATTTAATCCGACGTAATTAAGTATTTAGAGATACAGACATAGAAAAAAAAGAAATAGAAAGAGAGATAGTAAATAAGAGAAAAAGAGTAGTAAATACCTATTCTACGGTCTGACAGATGTATATTTAATTCTCATTAAAACATTAAGCTAGCTAGAGCTTATTGACATTATACGGGCACAAATTCATAGACGGTTACTAAAAAAAAGTGGAAACACTTTGTAAACCAAGACATACTTATTGCCCGATGGAATCGAAGTTTGGAACCTATAGTTAAGACCTCTATCTTTAATTATAAGGGTACAAACACTTACCTATTTGAGAATCTGTACTCTCATTCAAAGATTTCAAAGGCAGAGACAAAGATTTCCTCCTCGACTGATCCGTCGCTAACGTCTTCGTGGAATCCTTCGCTATCTTCTTAGGAGTTCTTTGAGGAGACCTATTTAGCTCAGAATCGAAATCCTCAAACTTTTCTTGTTCACACAACTTCATGTTAAACGTGAACATATTGTCGTTCGAATCGTTTTTCATTTTCGAATAATGTTGTTCCAAATACTGGTTAAATAACGACTCTGATATGGCAACACCATCGTTTCTAAACACAGGGAATAAAGGATCATTTATGGTCATTGTACTAGGATTTTTCGGGGAGTGTTCGGGGGACGGAGTATCATCATTGAGGGAGCCTTTCGACTTTTTCAACTTAAACTTGGAAGTCGCACGATTCGACAATTTCTTTATCGTCTCCTGCAGATCGGTGACACTAGCCAACTTCCTAATCGGTTCAGGTTTGTTAATATAATGGTCTGCGATACAATTGATGTCTAGCACAATTTTGTTGTCCCTTTTCTCGTTTTCCAGATTAATTTTGTTGCAATTTTCTGTGTTTTTTAAGACATCAGGCTCTAAGTCTTTGTCTTGCTGTGATTCAGGGATTTGGCAGATTGAGAGCATGTTGCCGTGGAGTCTTTTGTATTCGACCATGGGTGTGGAGCATACGCTTGTCTGTCCTGTGAAGACTTTGTCATTCTCCTGTAGGTCTTCGTCTAAAGATAGTTGTGTTTTAAAGCTGAGGGACAGTTTCGTGGGCCTCTGTCTCGGTTTGTTAGTGAAAGGCACGACGTCAGGCATGGACGGGGGTTTCCTCTCCCTCTCTTCGTCAGGGTTACGTTCCTCCCGGCTGGGAGGAGAGATCATGGTGTGATCCTCTTCAGGGACGGCGGTGAAGAGGAGAGATTTGTCTCGCTTCATTCCTGTTTGGGGAAACTCGCGTTGTTTCTCGCGTTCTGCTTCTTGGTTCTGTGCAGGAAAATTGTAATTTAATGATACCTAATTGATGTAGTAAGCTTGTGGGTTTATTTGGCACGAAAGGAACAAATTAACCGTGCTGTTATCAATAGCCATTAAAATATAGGTACTATATTTACTAGATAAGAGCACAAGCATCTGATTGGTCATAGTCTTTAATGAATGATAGAGTTTATTAATACAGGCTAAGGTACAATAAACATTACCATAGGACCAACTTATTTATGTGATAAAAATGCTGTTCCAACAGGACAGGCCAAATCCTTTTTTTTTTTAATGTGCTTCCTATATTACTGCTTTTTAATTGGCCTGTGTGCCAGTATTATCTTGTGCGAGATGTCCGTTGTGACTTACCTTCTTAAACCTCGAAATCATCTCCTCTCCATTCTGCTGGAACTCCTGAATCTTGTCCACCTGTTTCTTCAGGTTGTCGTACAGCTTCTTCCCCACGTAGACCACCAGGAGCTGTGCCCCCAGCGGCAGGGGAGTCTCCGTGTCCAGGGTCTCCGCTGGCGACTTTATCCTGTACGGGTCCACCACGGTCAGGTAGGAGGTCAGCCCGGGGGGTAACTGGGTGGAGATTATTCTAGAAGAATTTAATTAAGAAAAATTTGGAAATGAATTCTGAATAGGTGACCTTCATTAGAAATATTTCTATGATAATGGCTATTTTGTGGCTGGGTGAAGCGATGGTATGCTACAGAACAATCTTATTATATTAATATTTTTTTAACGTTAGGATCTATTTGGATGAAAATTCGTGAGTATATTACAATAGATTCCGGGGTGAAACATAATTAGACCTGATAGATGGCGCTGCTGGCGGTATATATGTCGCAGTCATCTGGTTGAATCAGCTATTTGATTGTATGACTAGCGCGTTCATTGAATAGCAACATTTAATTGAATGACTAGGCCGAAAGCTGATTAAACAAGCGTCACTCAACGTCCAACTAGATAGCTGATTGAAGCATAGCCCTTTGAACAGAGCGGACGTAATATCAGTCAGGTGATTGTAATTTAGTTCATTTTTTTTCCACTGCGGCGTTAGTAGTCACCAAAACAAATATGGCGTAAAATAGCTCGCGCAGATAGCACTGTTTTGATATTATTTTTATTAAATTTACTTTAAAGTGACTTTATTCTTGATAAAATAGTGTGACAGCATGGATTTACCTATTGATACGCCGCCGCCGGCTAGTTTTAAAGTTTTTTTTTAAATTAAAATCATAATAAAGTGTGTCATGTCATGTCCTCATTTTTGTTATGTAAAGGAAGTTAAGTTTTTAAGTTGCGAACTTATGGTCACCCTAAACAAACATTACAACATCGACTATATCATATTAAACGACAATGCTAAATGACGTTCAGTCAAGTCGTTGAACGTTACATTAAACAACTTGACGAGTTGTCGTTTAGTCATTCAACTAATTGTCGTCATTCAATGAACGCGCTAGTCATACAATCAAATAGCTGATTTAACCAGATGACTGCGACATATATATCACCATTTCACCTAAATCGGAAAAACAAACGTCTGCCTCCCGGCGTTAGTCTTATTGGCAACATAAAATATTACTAAAATGCAGAATGGAATGTATGTTATTAAAAACGTAGATGGTGTGGACACTTACTTATTATTATACAATATGACGCCGCCTAACACGCCTTTACTTTTCCTACAATGTTCTAATATTTGCATGGACTCCATGTACACTGATGTCGCACTCTGAAACAGGCAAAGTAAAATATAACACTCTTATTACACTACAAAATAAATAAATAAAATAAGTAAATATCCCGGAACAACTCACACACGCCCAACTGGTCCCAAACTAAGCAGAGCTTGTACTATGGTAACCAGATGACTGATAAACATATCTATATGATTGATGAATATGTACATAATTATTATGATGATTTATAAATACATAATAACTTATGTATGTACGAGTATGAGCCAGTCAATGCATGTTGAAGCTTTATCCCGACTAAAATAAAGTTCTATATCGATACCTTTGGGTAGAAAGGTCGTATAAACCATTTTGGCCAAATTGAGTTATATATACCATTCTGCTCAGAATTTTTTTCTCTATCGATCTGTATATTTGAAATGCCGAAATTCGCTCAAAAAGGGTTAATACGACCCAGAAAATTTTGGTCATACACTCTTAAAAAAAGAAAATTTTCAACGTAAAAGCCAAATGTTTTTATTTTGTAGTTTTATTATGATGTAATGACCATGATTTATATTAACTCAGGGCGTATAAATAGTCGTTAATTGTAAATGGTTTATACGCCCTAACGTGATAAATGCATTACTTAAACACAGGTTAAATTCGACGTCGTAAATCCAAAGGAATTGCCTTTGAATGCGTGAGGTGGGTGTATAAACCATGTTTAAAAAAGATGGAGGTAAAAAAGACCAAACAGCAGAGAGATACACATGAAAATGTAATGATTATGTCCCCAAATGCACTTTATAATAACTTATTGTAAATATCAAAATGTAAAATATCGATGCCTTTGGGTGGAAAGGTCGTATAAACCAAAACCCGACTTTTCACGATTTATAACTTTTTTGTTTTTGAAGTTATAAAAAAATGATCTATTAGAAAGGTTCTTAGAATTTGCAATGAAAAAGGTTAAATCATCAAAACCTACCTATCTTCTTTAGTTTTAAAGTTAGCTTGGATTTACGACGCAAAAAATATCAATTCTTGGTTTATACACCCCATGAAAACGAACTTTAAAAAAACTGTATAGGTCGTATATCCAGTTTTGTTAAGCTTTTGGTCACATTTACTGTCGTAAACACCTATACATGTAGTATTTTTGTATTAAAAACCATTGTTATAGTCATAGATTAATTGAAGTCTGACTAATAAATAATCCTGTTACTCTCAGAATTAGTAGGAACTTAGTAATTATTATTCCAATACCCATTAATGGTTGATTCAAATAAAATAAAACTACCTGAAATACGTAATCAACATTTATTAAGTATTATAATACCTTTTAATCAACATTTACTATTATTTCAATAATAATTATAACAACTTTAACTGAAAAGTGAAAAAAGAAATCTACTTAGTCATACCAAAAAACTGAGTGCTCTGAGTCGAGGTGCTTTGAGTCGGGGTGCTCTGAGTCAAGGTGCTCTGAATTGGAGTGCTCCGAGTCGGGGTGTTAACCATATTGATGGTATCAATATATATTTTAAACGTTATATCTAATTATTTTCGATTTAAACCTTATAACATACGTGCTTCGAGACACAATAGAAAGACAAAAGCAACCCGAACGCCGGCTGTCGCTAGGTCGTTGAAAGGTTAATGGTTGATTCAAATAAAATAAAACTACCTGTAATATGAAATCAACAAATAATGTTTTATAATACCTTCTAATTAACATTTACTATTATTTCAATAATGGTACAACATACCTAACAGGTTTAACATTTTTTAATGGAATAAAAATGATAACAACTTAAACAAAACAGTGAAATCCATACTAATATTATAAATGGGAAAGTGTGTCTGTCTGTCTGTCTGTTTGTCTTTCTTTCACGGCAAAACGGAGCGACGGATTGACGTGATTTTTTAAGTGGAGATAGTTGAAGGGATGGAGAGTAACATAGGCTACTTTTTGTCTCTTTCTAACGCGAGCGAAGCCGCGGGCAGAAGCTAGTAAAATATAAATCTACTTATTAATCAAAAAAACACAACTTCTTCTAAAATAAAGCAATCATAATTTTAAAAAATATAGAATTTAGCCTTCATACTAAGGCTAACTTACTAAGTGATTCATAGAATCACTTAGTAAGTTAGCCTCTAACTAACCTACCTCTTACTAACCTACTAACTAAGTACTAACCTACCCTACTTAGCCTCAGACATGATAAACGTACGTATCTAACTTACATAAGTAGATTTCTTTTTTCACTTTTCAGTTTAAGTTGTTATAATTATTATTGAAATAATAGTAAATGTTGACTAAAAGGTATTATAATACTTAATAAATGTTGATTACGTATTTCAAGTAGTTTAATTTTATTTAAATCATTTATGATTATTAGAATAATAATTACTGAGTTCCTACTAGTTTTGAGAGTAATAGGATTATTTATTAGTCAGAATTCAATTAATCTATGACTATAGAAATGGTTTTTAATACAAAAATAACTACATATATGGGTTTTTACGACCGTAAATGTGATCATAAGCTTAACAAAAATGGATATACGACCTATACAGTTTTTTTAGAGTTCATTTTCATGGGGGTGTATAAACCAAGAATTGATATTTTCTGAGTCGTAAATCCAAGCTAACTTTAAAACTAAAGAAGATAGGTAGGTTTTGATGATTTAACCTTTTTCATTAGCAAATTCTAAGAACCTTTCTCATAGATCATTTTTTTATAACTTCAAAAACCAAAAAGTTATGAATTTTTATGTAAAAAAATTTTTGTTTTTCTGCTCTCCTGAAAAGTCGGGTTTTGGTTTATACGACCTTTCTACCCAAAGGTATCGATATATTAAATATATACATATATTAAATCTAATAGTAAAACGATCAGTTTGAAACGTGGTATTAAGAACTTTATTTTCGTCGGTAGTGCTGACTAGCACTCCAATGAACTTTTGAAATCTAGACTGCGATTTTAGGACATTGTGGGATGTGTATGATTTAGTTATCTTGTTTAGTTGTGTTGTTACAGTTTTTAATTTAGTTATGTTATTTGTAAGACAAGATTTGGGTCGTAAGAACAAAACGCGCCGTCAACACGGGCCTGGTACTGTGTACTTCAGGTGCGTAACTGCAGTGGTGACACCCAGGCGTCGCTTCTGCCCGAATCCGACACAGGAACCTCCCGAACTGACCGTGTCCGGTGAGGACCTGTGTCAAGCGAAACGTGAGAGTGCCGTAGCGCCTCTCCAACCACTCCTTAAAGAGGGGTGGTGTGTCTTCTGGGGACGGAATTTACACCAGAACCATCTGCTTTTGTGGCAGAATTAATTATTACGGTATTACTTCCTCAGACGAGATTCTCAAGTCCTACTATGTAGTTTCCACCATTCTAGCCGTTAGTTATAAATCATCTGCTTTTCATATTTCCCATCACATTAGGTATAGAGAGGACAGTGGCATTCACTTCAGTTAATGTGACACATACAAATATTTGCACCGCCTGATAAGCGGCGAGTAAACATACTCCACGCGGTACCTACGAGTAACTACACCTACACACTACCACTTCCAAGGAGGCTATAAACTATATTTTGTGAATGGCGAATCAAATACTTTTGTCGAGATTGTTGTTGATGATAATAATGATAGAAAAATTAATAGTAAACAGTTGAGCTATCGAACACATTGTCGCACTAGAAAAAGCCAGAGATTAGGAATAAGAAAAGTGGATTAGTTATGATAAGATACAAAACCCCTTTTCAGGATAATAGTAAACGAAATCTAAGCTTACACAACCATTGTATTTTTGACATCGTTTCCTTCATCAAACGAATCGAAATCAGAATCTTTCACATCCATATGGTCTTATTTTCTAATTCCTAGACATGATAGGTACTTTAAACGGTATATTGGCGAACAAATATAGCATGTCGGTTAATTTACAAACTCAGGCTTATAGTTGTATCCACAACAAAGTTATAGGGGTTCGGAAATGGCCTAAACTGCTTCGAGACTGATTGTGACACTGACAGGCTGACCGTGTCGCGATTACGGCAGTTCCCTCAGATATCCATAGAACATCCTTACCTTAGGCAAAGTCAACATCGGCACCCTTTGAAAGATATGGCAGCCATACTGCAGCACCGGTAGATACGTCTCGAAGACCTGGTACAGTTTCTCCGAGAGTCGCCGAGGATCCTCCATCTGGCCGGCGAGGACTTGAAGGTCCCCATGGTACACCTTGATCATGGAGGTAAGCAGGTTCGCGCGGTTTTTGAGCACCCAGTCTGGAATGTTCCTGTCACTGCCTATTGCCTGGGGGAGAGAATCGATTTTTGTGGAGAGTTAGACAAGTAATGATATAAATGACAAACAAATTTATCCTTTCAAAAGAAAACAAGGTAATGCGGCTATCACACTGCGACGCGTTCTCGCCGATTTTCGTGTTTTTGCCTAAAAACGTAATATCGCACTTGAGTAGTAAACCGTACTTTGAACGATAGGTGGAATAATGGGGTTCTCTGATTGAGCAGAACATAAAGCAACTTTAATGATCCTAATAATTTAAGGTTTCGCCGTCAAAATAAGTTTAAACATTGAAATGTCGAAAACGTGCTTTCCGAGATAGTTTACCACTTACCAATATGTATCTGCCATATTCCCTGATGATGAACTTGCCGCTCTGCAGCGTGATGGCGACTGGCTGCGAGAACAGTGTCTTGATGCAGTGTGCTGCTCCCACGACCTGATCAATAATTATCCTTTATTACGATTTTTAAATAAATGCAAGCCAGACTTTTCGGTTTGTATGTAAAGCTTGCCAATGAGACCTGGTTATCGATCCCAGGATACTCTATTCGGAAGTCGCGCTTAGAAGTAAGAGGCCAACAGTGCAGTCTACTTAAGAAAACAAGGAGCAAGCTTTCACTGCCTTCTTCATGAATAAGTAACAATTTCGCCAATATCCCATTTTTGTTGTAACGATAAAACGCAAGCGTCAACGACGTCCCTTATTTATAAATAATCTTGCTCGTTTGACCTTTGGAGGATCAATAATTCGACATTTTATATAAGTACATTAACAAATACATAAATAAAGAGCCGTTTAAACATTTTCGTGTACATATGTAGATGTTCCGTAATATTTAGATGTGGATAAAGTGCAGAGGTGAATCAACTGCATAATGTACTGCATAAATTCTTTTATTATGACTAAATAATATATTTTTGATTAATGCGTCTTTGTCGCACCCATTGACGTGGTCTGAATCGACATTCAGGGGCCTACGACGATTTGCAACGGTTCTATACCACGAGACGTAGATGTCCGTGGATCACTTTCAAACATGGCAAGATTAGTTGACATTTCTTCATATGGTCTACTACTTCTCTTTTCAAATTGTTGGCATTCTTTTTCTCTTATAGTTGGAGAGAAATAGCATCAGTTTTTTATGTCCTCTATCTAACCCTTTTTTGTTTATTATGATCGAAGGATTTGTCAGTAGCAGTCCAGGTTGGAAGTTGGAGGCGTAAAGCCCCGGTCTCTGGATGACGTAGAAAAAAACGAAAATTTAAAAATTTAGTACTCTTAAGTTTTTTCGCTTTTTTGCAGCGTTTAAAATTATGGTTCAAGGAATGTGTCTAGCAACAATCTACACTAACATAGTAAAGCGGAAAAGTTTTTTGTGTTTATTTTAACCAGTCTGTTTGGGAAATATATCTCGCCTTAAGTCTTAACGACATATATCTACTAATATATTAAGGAGAGTGCAGATGCAAAAGATACAAGAGTATGCAAGTCTTTCACGCACGTTAAAAGTTCCGACAAAATGAAACCATTTTATTTTTTAAAAGATTGCGTACATATACATATATGCTGCAATTTCGCAGACATTTCCAAACCCTTCAAACAAACAGCACTAAGACTAAGACTTATATAAGAAAGGCATATAATAATACCATACACCAGCCAATAATTATTCTACTACAGGGCAAAGGTCTTCCCTTACAGAGAATGCATGAGTATTGACCAACAGATGGCCATATACTTACGCGTACCTAAATCCAACACCATTACATTACACCTAATGTACTAAAATCAATTCGCTTCTACAATAAATTAAATGTCAGTCTGACTAGACTATTTACTTCAAAACTAGTTTGGAACCTATGCGAGTTCACATAAGTGATGTGTATTTTCAACAGGTGGAACATTCCAGAGTATCATTATGTCAAAAGGCACGTTCTAATCACTAAGACTGTATTAAAATGTATAGTGTATTCAAGTCTCGGATGTCTGGGTCGTGAAATACGGTTGTGACCTTGAATTAGGAGCTTAATTGTTGCGCTATTAGGCACTAGAATGCTAAGACTGGCTGGTCGCTATAAATTGCATTATAGAGTGCAGTGAGGGTTATATTTAGAACTAGCTTTTGCCCGCGACTTCGTCCGCGTGGAATAATAGTTTTAGTTCCCGGGGGATTTCCGGGATGAAAACTATCCTATGTCCTGTCTCGGGTCCCAGACTATATCTGTACCAAATTTCATTCAAATCGGTTCAGTAGTTTAGGTGTGAAGAACAGACAGACAGACAGAGTTACTTTCGCATTTATAATATTAGTACGGATTGTTTTCGTGCCATACTGACAAATAATATTCAGCAATCGATTGTAGCACATCCCGTACTTCCGTATTAATTTTATAAAAGCCAAAAGTAGCTCTGTCTGTCTTGCTTTCACGCCCAAACTACTGAACCGATTTAAATGTAATTTAGCACAGAGATACCACATAGCCTGAGAAAGGACATAGGATAGTTTTCAACCCAAAAACCCCACGGGAACGTGTACTGCGCTGGTAAAACCGCGGGGGACAGCTAGTAGTCGTTTATTGCGCTGTCCAAATTCTTGACCTAGAGTCGTATAATTTTTGGACGCCTCAAAATGCTTTTAAAAGGAAGTGGAAGAAAAAAATAAGATGAAAAAATGAGAAATACAACTTTCTACAAAGATCCGTCCTTTCCAAAGCATATCTAGATATCCACAAAACCGAAGTCGCTGGCTAATTAACTTAATTTTCCGGGAAATTTATCGATACATTTGCAACATTGGCTCTGGCGAATTCCCTGGCAGACGATACACGCTAGTAAATTGGGGAGGTAAGCCAATTACGGGCCGTATTGTCGGGGATTAACATTGAATATTGCTAGAGGGTTAAGCCGGCTTCACGTACGCCCTTTGGGGGATAACCTATACTTTAGAAGATAGCATTTAAATAAATAAAAATGTACCTGGTCCTACTTTTGAAATAATGCTAAATTCTAATTAAAATATCATCATCTCCATAGCCCTTTCCCAACTACTTTGGGGTCGGCTTCCAACCTAACCGGATTCAGCTGGATACCCGTGTTTTACGTGAAGCGACTGCCTATCAGACCCTCACAACCCAGTAACTGGGCGACAGGATACCCTTTGGTTAGACTGGTCAGACTTTCCGGCTTCTGAATACCTGTAACGACTGTCAAAGTTCCACGAATGACAACCGGGACCAACGGCTTAACGTGCTTTCCGAGGCACGGGATGTCAGTGGTGTCCAAGATAAAATTTAAAAAGTACATTATGAATTGAAAAAGTCACATTGGTACTTGCCCGGATTCGAAACCGCAACCTATTACACGAGAGGCGGGCACCTTTTCCACTGGGTCATCACGATATTAAAATAATGTAATAATAGTAATTTAATTTATATTACACGCGCTGGTGTTTTATACCACCTTTGGTTACTGCTTCGTTTTCGTAGGCCATAGCGTAAAGTTATATAGCCTATACTATCTTTTCTTAATAATATGATTATGTTGAAGAGCCGCAAATCTTAAGAAAAGGTTCGATTTCTAAAATTCTTTTTACCAAAGGCGCGGCTGATATCATGGGGAACATCTAGTGATTAAATAAATGCGAAAGGAAATCTGTCTTTTCTGGTTAAACTATTAAACCAATTATAAATATTAGATTTGGTATGAAGAAGAACAATAAAGAACCTAAAAGGACATAGTCTACTTTATATCTGATTTGTACTTGCTATAATCAATATTCATGTGGACGAAGTCACAGGTAATGACTAGTATTATAAAAATACAGTAATTGATTTAAAAATATAAATAGGTACTATTTTCGCATTACAGATTTATTTTTTGCTGCATTCTTTAAAATTATTTAATTTATTACATACTGCATTCCTATTATGTATGAATATTTTCCGATTTTTGTTGACTTAATGTTATTGTCTAATCTAGTGTCACATTAATTAGCAGTAACACATTAAAAATTACATTTTTATCCTGTCTAGACATTTGAATTACATTTAAATTAGAATAACAAAATTCTTTTCAATAAAAATTAAAGAGATGCATATAGCAATTTTAATGTCAAGGATAGTAATATTATACTGAAGAATAAAGAATTGTGTTTGTTATGTTATACCTAACTCTGAAAGCATTGAACCAACTTTTATGAATTTTGCTATAGAGTTAGATTAGATCTTGGACTTGGGCATATTTAACAAGCTTTTATATAACATTTGGATCTAAGTTATGTAGGTTGACCAATTTAGATTTCTTAAATCATTTACCCTAATATTTTGATTCAATCCTGGCTATAAGCCAGGCTCCAGAGTGGGAATTCATAAAAAATCAACAGAATGTATAAAAGAAATTTGTTAAAATTATTTCTGCATATTTTTAAATATGTAAACAATCGACCAATGCGGCGAACATAGCAATGAGCACTGCCAGCAAATGTGAGCAGCAATGTAGGAGGTATGGTTATGTTGTTTACCCTTTAAGAAGATTAGATTAGATTAGACTCTTTCTAGTTATCATCTTATTTTTAATTAGAGATTTGCTGGAGCTTTACACATGTGTCATGAATCTTTGAAAATTTTGGCTTTTTGTTACTATAATGTGCATTTATTATACACATAAATGATTCGCTTTAATCACTCTATGAAAAAAAACCGCCTCAAAATCCATTGTGTAGTTTTAAACATCTATACATACATAGGGATAGGCAGACAGTGAAAAGCAACATTATTTATACTATGTAGTGATCAGAATTCTTTTTAACTAATATTCACAAGAATGAAGTTTAGTGCAGAAAAAAAAATGATTTGAAGCTTTACGAACCTGTCCTGCTAATGCATGCCTCTGAGTGTCGGACACCCACCCAGGGTGGAAGTACAGCACCGCATTGATGGGGTCGTCTTCCTCAGAGATACAACACATTGTGTCGTACACAAACACTATCATCATCTCCCTGTGGACAAAAATGACAATCTATAGAAAAAGGGTAAAAAAATAACAGGATTTGTTTGTACCAGCTTTCAATATAGAAATAATCTTTTGTCTGTTTGTTCTGGTTTTACATTTAATCTCCAAAGCAGCACTCTTCAGGATATTGGGGTAGATAGCTGATGTTACAAGGAGGAATATAGACTACATCTGATACAGAAAAAGTCTTGCATAAATATATGTAGAAAATACAGAAGAATGGACAAAGTCAAAGGCTCAATTTTTTTAACTATCTACTTATTTGTCTATAAACTAATACACTTTTAGAAACTCTATAAAAACCATTAGATAAACCAAAATAAAACAAATGGTATTGGCTAGAATTATGGTGGTTTGATTAAAAGCAAATTATACATAGGAAACTCAAGACACGGAAACTTGAAATACAAACAAAAAAATACCTATTGAATAAAGAACCTATTGAATAAACAGTCCAACATTCAAATTAACTAAAAAAAATATTAAACATTAGTATGAATATCAACAATGAGTAGTAGATATTTTTTCTTTCCTATTAGTATTTATAGGCAATAATAGATATTATTTGGTGGTAGTGTTAATCTCTAAGCTGCGATAAAATATCGCACGTGTTTTTTATGAAAAACTTTTGATAAACAGCATATTTTTTGTTGTTCACAATATAGTTCCACTAAGTAGTTTTGTAAATATTTTACATTGAACTTTACAGTTAAGTAAAATGTCTAATTAACAAAAAATCTAAAGTTTTCCATCTCGTTAACAGCAAATATAATTGCGACATATCACGTCGCGATTAGCAGTCGAGAAAACATTGACCTTAGAAAGATAGGGGAGATTAATTTCCATAATATTATTGAAGTCTAAACCCATCTGTAACCAGAGATTTCATCAGACGTGGCTAATCAACCGCAACATCGCGTAGGCGACCCCTTGTATTAAGTTACTGAGCAATAATCCACTTAGAATCTAAATAGAATATTTTTTTAACTTACTTTGCCATTTTGCTGATTTTTCTCGTTCCACTTCACAGATACTAAACGTTTTTCACATCATTTCAACTATGTATAATCGTAATGTTATTCGATAATGTAAATTGAATAAAATATTTCGTTTATTTTCCTATTTTTAATATTTATAAAATAATGCACAGACGACCGACCGCACAGCGCGACGATAACTCGTTTGACATTTGTAATGAATGTTGCCAGTTTTGAAATTTCATCCTTTCACCTTTTTTATTAGAAATTCTTCAGTATTATATAATGTAAAAGTTCGGGAATTATTAAAATATGAAATTATAAAAGTTCAAAAATTATTACAGTTTCAAAAACCAAGATATTTAATAAAATTGAAATAACTACAAATAAAGTTTTATAATTATTTTAGTTGGCAGCACCAATTAAAATTAGTTTCGAGTTATGATAAGAGATGGCGTTAATGATATCAAACGTTATTATTTGCACTACAAAATAAATACTTGCTGCATCTATTAAAGGTCATAGCTCATTACAGCCACCCGGCAGCCACTCCACACCGACTTGCCTCCTGCGGCTAGTATTCTTTATATGGACTTGTATGGGCATGCGCTCACTATATCAACTCCGTAGCGGCACCGGATCGCCTCGGTTATAAGGCGAGTCGGTGCGGAGTGGCTGCCGAGTGGCTGTAATGAGCTATGACCTTAAGTCTGAACGCAATTCAGTCACAAAACTTCAAAATGTATTTTTATTTATACGGGCATATTAGTGATTTTTGAGATATTTTGATGACTCCTCCCACTCTGAGCGAGCGTAAGGGAGTGTCATGTGTCACAGAAACTCACCCATGTTCCTTCTTAGCCCTTTGTCCCTTTTTTTACTGACGGTGCTACTTTTTTTACTGTTCCAATGTATGTTTTAATCTTTAAAACCACGCAAGGGATTTTGGAGCTGTTTTTAGGGTTCCGTAGTCAACTAGGAACCCTTATAGTTTCGCCATGTCTGTCTGTCCGTCCTCGCTTAATCTCTGTGACCGTTAGCACTAGAAAGCTGAAACTTGGTACCAATATGTATATCAATAGCGCCGCAAAGTGGTAAAATAAAAATTGGAAAAAAATGTTTTATTAGGGTAGATATAAATTTGGAAGTGATTTTTTTTTATTTCAATCCTAACATGTGATATATTGTTGGATAGGTATTTAAAAATGAATAGGGGTTTACAAAAATATTTTTTGATAATGTCAATCATTTCGGAAATAATTGCTCCAAAAGTAAAAAACAATGTCCCCCCTACCCCTAACTTTTGAATCATAAGTTTAAAAAAGGTGAAAAAAATCTGAAAAGTAGAACTCTATAAGAACTTTCTAGGAAAATTATTTTGAACTTGATGGAAAGAACAGTTTTTGTAGAAAAAAGACAAAAAAGGTTGTACAAAATAATTTCTGCGTACTTAGTATGTCAACGTAACAAATAGCCTTTTTTTAAATTCAGAGGTGGAAACACTTATTGTGACGGACGGTAAAACTACGGAACCCTACACTGAGCATGCCCGACACGCTCTTGGCCGGTTTTTTAATCAATAGAGTGACTTAACGGGCCTCCCCGTTAGGTCACTCTATTGATTATATTATATTATTACCTTTCAACGACCAACCGACAGCCGGCTGTCGGGCTGCTATTGTCTTTCTATTGTGTCTCAAATTACGTGAGTTCGAAGGATAGTCACAAAACATACCTATATACTTATACCCTAACGAATATAGTAGAGGAACACTGATAATTTTAGAGGTTTCTAATGTGATGTCATTTTGCACTTACATTGCAATTGCTGGCTGAACTCTATGAGATAGATCAAGATAATGAACTACAGGATTGTACACCTTAAAATGGTCTACACAAAAATCTGCTATGTTTTACGTATTGATCTATACATGGGCGTAGCCAGCCTTGGGTTCAGGTTGGGGCAGAAGTCAACCTATCCCCCCCCTCTCCCGGTAATTTTTTTTAACATGAGCCGTTCGTTTGGGCTCTTCGCCTATGCCAAATTGTTAATATTATGTAAATTAGAGGTTTATATTTCCAGGTACAGAATATAATCAAATACACACAGGATAGATATTATACCTAGTTTTATTTATGAATAGTCGGTGTTATGAATTACGCGTTTTAATAAAATGTAATATTTAGTTTATTTAAATCTATATAAAGGTATTGGCTGTGCCCATGTTTTGTATTTTGTAATGTTATTGCCAAGAGTGTGACGATGGCGGTTGGGAGAATTGTCATCCTCGCTTAAAAATCTCGCTGATGGTGGCGAGTGCATTGGATCATTCGGTTCCCTTCAAAATGGTTGAGCTAAATGGTGCTGATGTCACGCGTCATGCTCGTGAACGGGCGCTGTCAGTTGAAATCGGTCATCTTTTAACTGCCATGACTTTTTTATTATATTTTTTTAAATTATTTATAAGTTTTTAATTGTTTATTTTGTTATTTACCTACATTGTTTTCACATATAGAAGCACGAAAATTAATGTAACCAAGATATTGTAAAACATGGTTTTTTAAAAAGTGTCCGTGGAGTTTCTTGCCTGTTCTTCTCAATAGAGATCTACGTTTTGGAACAGGCAATAGCGTCACTTTTCTGACTGACCGACCGACTCTTTGACTATTCATAAGTAAGTACCTATAAATGGTCTAAGTGAAATAAATGCCGTGATTTTTTTTTGTGAGTGAGTGTGTGAGCAGTGCTAGAGAAAGGGCAGAGCGGACGCGCCAAAACGCTCTGGACCAGAGATATAGAATAATAGAATCTTCTCAAAATGCCTAAGTAAAGTAGGTACAAATTTCACATAACGAGAGAGACATAGAGAGAGTATGGTTTGCTGGTAAGCGGTCAAACTTTAAGAAGACTGCATGAAGTCAACCTACGTTCTCGTAGGCCACTTCGGGTACCAGCGCTAAGGAGAGGCAATCGATGAAGAAGATTACAATGGGCACACGAAAACTGGAACCATTCTCAATGAAACGTCAAGCATAAAACAAATAAAAAAGGTACGTGCGCGTTAAATCCTGTATAACAGTAAAGTATTAATATGCAACGCGAAAGTTTAAAGTATAATACATTCTCAATTGTTACTTGTGCCTTTTCACTGATGAATCCAGGTTTGGATTTCATCCTGATTCGCGAAGAGTACGCGTTTTGTTTGGGTGAACCTGGACGTTGGAATCGACTGCAGCATCCACAACAAGTTCATGCATATCAAGGTGGCACGATTATGGTTTGGGCAGGAATTCGTCTCGGCGGTAGAACGGTCCTCGTTTGGATACAAGGCAATATGACTGCTCTAAAAATACCGAGATGAGGTGCTAGAGCCTGTAATCTTGCCCCTCAGACATCAAATCGGACAAAATTTCCAGCTAATGTACAATGTCAATGCCGTCCACATACAGTGCGTATCGTTATAAGTTGGTTACAACAGCATCCAAGCTTTAGACTGGCCTGCACAGTCCCCTGACTTAAATCCTATTGAGCATGCCTAGGATATGCTTTTCATAAAACCAGCTTTTCTTGCATCTTAGCAGGGGCAGTATTCCACAACAAGATATTGACACCCTTGTGTATGCAGAACCGCTGCAGATGTGTCAGGCAGGAGGGTCTTAGGTGGATCCACGTATTAATATTTTTTAAATTTACAACAATTTTTATAAAAAAAATAACTAGTTGTTTTGTTTAGGTTTTCGTGTCTGAGTTTTTCCTCTTCTTCTAAGTTTTATTTAATTCATCTTTATCTAAAAGTTTATTATCAGAATAGATAGGCTATTAAACCAGGTTTTTTTTAATGTGTACGTGTCTTAACAAAAATTTCATAGAATTTTAGTTATTTAAGTTTAATTGACGTCGTGATGGCCTAGTGGTTAAGGCACCCGCCTCTCATGCAAGTGGTTGTGGGTTCGAATCCGGGCAAGTACCAATGAGACTTTTTCAATTCATATGTACTTTCTAAAGATTATCTTAGACATCGCAGACATCGGTGAAGGAAAACATCGTGAGAGGAAACCTAGACTTGTAGTGAATATAAGTCTGAAATCGCCAACCCGTCATGAGCAAGCGTGGTGATCAATGCTCGTGCCTTCTCTGTATGAGAAGAGGCCTTTGCCCTGCAGTGGGACAATTATAGGCTGGTATTATTAAGTTTAATTGAAATATCCCTAGACCATGTTGATGTGTGTATTTATCTACGGTAATACGGCTCGGTTTCAAAAGACCGCTGCGATGCGCGCGTTCGGTCAATCGAGGGCGCTTTTTGTTTTGATCGCACTTTTTTTCATGTCGACTATTTTTTTGTTGTGTAAAGTTCTTAGGGATATTATGATTGTTGTTAGAGTTTAAGTTTTTTTTTTGTTAGGCTCCTTATAGATCTGTCAGGGTGGGGCAAGCGCCCCAGCTTGCCCCAGTGTGGCTACGCCCATGGATCTATATTAAATGCACAATCTATTGAAGGTATAAATTAGGTAATTATTAATGCTGTATTGTATTGTAATCGCTTCGTAAATGGGTATGGCATTTTTCTCGTAAAAAGTAGAGGATTAAAATGGATTTTGTGGGTTGGATCTACGTATACCTAGAAAACCCCTTCTAAAAAGGTTAAATTAGTGTTTTTTTGCTGTAGCTGGTACGTAACGCAATGTTATTTCTGGGAAGTAGGACGGATTTTCGAGGGCGTTTGGATGTCAAATACAAAATAATGTTAATTAAAAAATGTCTTTGAACATCTCATCTCTGCGTTCTTTTTATAAAACACATAATAAGTAAACGTGATAAATTAGTTAATAAGTCAAGCACATGAAGTGCTCTAAAGTGCAGGTCCGATTCTAGATAAGTGGGATACCCTGTGTGGGAAGGTAGTTTACCTAGATTTTATGAGTAACGACATGAATTAAGTAGTACCTACACAAGGTAAGCACATTGTACCCTACTAGGTACTCAATCATGTTTTCCAATTTCCGGACGTCGTTGCGAGCAGACGCTAAAGTGTGAATAAAATCATGAATAATAATTATGAATGCTTTTTAGGGTTCCGTAGTCAACTAGGAACCCTTATAGTTTCGCCATGTCTGTCTGTCTGTCCGTCCGTCCTCAAATAAAAATTGGAAAAAAACGTTTTATTAGGGTAGCCCCCCTATATGTAAATAGGGAAGTGGTTTTTTTTAATTACAACCCTGACGTGTGATATATTGTTGGATAGGTATTTAAAAATGAATAGGGGTTTACTAAAATCATTTTTTGATAATGTCAATAATTTCGGAAATATAATCGCTCCAAAAGGAAAAATCAAAGCGTCCCCCCCCTCTAACTTTTGACCCGTAGGTTTAAAAAATATGAAAAAAATCTGGAAAGTTGAACTTTATAAGGACTTTCTAGAAAAAATATTTTGAACTTGATAGAAAGAACAGTTTTTGTACAAAAAAGACAAAAAGGTTGTACAAAATAATTTTTGCGTACTTAGTATGTCAACGTAACAAATAGCCTTTTTTTAAACTTATAAGTAGACACTTATTGTGACGGACGGGAAACTACGGAACCCTACATTGAGCGTGGCCCGACACGCTCTTGGCCGGTTTTTTATTCATATTTATTTATGCAAAATTCATCAACGCGCGTCTTGAAAGTCAAACGCAATAAATTATATCCGTTTCCTTCGCAGGTTTTTTGTTTGATGTGCCGACATGGCAGCGTCCGGTCTAATGACTGCCATTAGGGCGAACAGATACACATTAGAATATTATGTATAATACATATATTGATAAGTATTTGAAGAAATCAATATTACGAAATACTCGCACTCTGTTGTGTATTTAAGACGAGCTAAGTTATCGTCATGTAGGTAATGTTTTATGTAATGCGAGATATCTATATGGCTTGGCTAACAAAGTCCTGTTCAAGCATTAAGCTAAGTCAAGTAAGTAACGAAGTAACGTTACGCAATGTAAAAGCCTATAGAACTCAATAATAAAGAAGCCAATTACGAAAAGATGTTCAGAATCTGACCAGGTTGACTGCACTTAGAATGCAATAAGCCTGTTCTGCGATGGAGACCATGTATAGGAGTGACGTTCCCCAGCCAGATGGAGCAAGGATCTGCTCAGGGCTGCTTCTAACTACTGGATGCGTGTCCCCGAAGGTCAGGGTAAGTGCAGAGAAGCCTGTCCACACCGTGGTGGTCTGCCCGCTTCCTAGAGGCGATCGGCGGCGGCTACCCCTCGCGTTCGGCCCCGGTGCAAGCCTTAGCCCGGAGAGAGAGGGAATGGGACGCCGACGCCTCCTTCTGCGAATAGGTGATGCTAGCGAAGGATGAGGGCTCACGTCCCATCAGCCACCGCGGTATACGCTCCGGGCGTCGGGGGCCACGTGATGGCTTTAGGCCACCGTAGGCGCGAGCCTATGGACGGGGAGTAATAGACTATTACCTCACCACCCGTTCGTCTTTTGTTTGACGACATCAGGCAGTATCGACGACGCGTTCGCATACCACACGCGCATCAAAGAGATGTCAGCAAAATTGCAGGGGCCGACGCCTCTCGCGGGGTTGTGGGTTGTTCGAAAGAGATACCGCGGCCCCGGACAGAAAGGGTTAGGAAGGAACCTGGGTGGGTTTTAGTCAGTAGAGGTCTGGCACTCCCACCTAGAGCTCGATTAGTCATTTGATGATAGCCCATTCCAAAAAAACGGAGTGTAGTGTTGCCAAGGAACGGTGTTATGAAGGAACTTACTGAACCCAACAAAGTAGGAAAAAGGCTATCCCAGGCAATGAGTAAAAGGTTTTGTAAAAATGTTTATCTTTCAGGTCTTTGTACTGCCAACCAGTATGGCTGTCATCATATAAAGACAATTATTTGACAAGTAAATGATCACATTGTGGAAACATGTATTTTCAAATCTATCAATAATTTAATATTGTTTCTGAGTTCACTGACTTGCTCAGAATTTCTTATGATCAGAAGTCTGATCACGGACGCCGACACAAACATGGTGGTGCCACAGTGAAGGTATGCACAGAAGATACACCAGTGGGATTGTTAACGGGTTTTCTTAGTCATTTATTATGACTGAGTAAACTCGTATAATGTGTGTTTATTGATTTACTTAAATTCTTTTGGCAGATTTTAAGTGGTCCGTCGTACCCATGTGGTAAAACTGGGCCCTATTACTCGTAGTAAGACTCCACTGCCTGTATGATGTCTGTCATGAAGCTGTATCTAAACCGTGAAAGTTAGACATTTGAAATTTTCACACATGATGTATTTCTGTTGCCGTTCTAACAACAAATACAAAAAAATATATGAATTAAATATTTAACCTTTCAACAACCAAGCAACAGCCGGCTGTCGGGCTGCTATTGTTTTTCTATTGTGCCTCGTATTTAGTGTGTTCGAAGGATTAAGGGGGCTCCCATACAATAAACGTGATTTTTGCCTTTTGATGCGACTGTCAAAGTCGCACTTGGCCGGCTTTTTAAATAATTAATTCATTCTTCTAAAAATTACCTAATTAACTCTTTTAAAAGTTTGCACACACATATTTGAGTTTCCGTGACAATACAAACAAACGTGGTCTTAAGAATTTAATTTAATTTAATTTAGAATTTCTTGAGTCTTGGCTTATTTGGTTCAGTTTGAGGAGCTTTAAACAAGTTTGGTATAATGATACGAAAACTCATGCGAATATAATTTAATTCCAGCAGAATCGGAAGCGGAATAAAACCCTTCAAAATCCGGAAAGCATGTAAAGCCGTTGGTCCTGGTTATCATTCATAGAATGTCGAAAGTCGTTACGGGTTAATCCAGAAAGTCTGAACAGTCCAACCAAGGGGTATCGTGTCCCCAGTCATTGGGTGGTGGAAGTTTGATAGGCAGTCGCTTCACGTAAATTCACGTAATACACTGATATCCAGCTGAATCCGGTTAGGCTGAACCAACCGCAACCATGTGAGAAATAAGACGCAGCTACGAGTAATTTCAGAGATTTTTGCATTATTTACTATATTAGTAATCTGATCTAATTCGTTACCTTGAATTCATTACCCACTTATCTTAGCTGCGCTCTAATATCAGGAACTACAGTTCCGTATTAAAACAATAAAATCTTTTAATGTGGGAGAGCCAATTTATCGAGGAAGGCTATAGGCTATTTAACATCAAGCTACGACTCTCGGGAGCGGATCAGTAACCGAAGATGCGGGTAGAACCGCGCGGGACTAACATACAGTTTATACTCACATAATTATTTTATAAATTTAAAGAGATAGTGAAGAGCTTTTTACAGAAAGCCTCTACCGGTTTCCAATTACAGTTGCATACTTGCAAAGATATAATAAGACTTCCAAGATATGCAAAGGTTAGTTTTCAAGGGTTCCTAATCATATGAGAGATATAATAAGTCCCAAGTTCACGCCATTGTTTCGAGATAGCCTTCTGTGCTGCGATATTGCGGCTATTCTCTTTGTCTTGCGCCTGCGCTGCGTGCGGAATACGACGACCAAGGAAAGTTTATTTGTCAATGAAATTACAAAAAAATATCCGGAGAAACTTGTTACTCGTGTTGTAACTTTGTTTTTGAAGAAGATGGTGTAGGTTTTTGGGAGGTAGCAAATATCTCCTTCTATTGATCGTCATACATCGTCATCGATCTGACACTTTGAATGAATCTTCGGTGATGTTTTTTGTATCTACTTATTGGTGGGTGTCTTGGCCTTTTCAAAGCATTCTTATTGTTTGTTATATTTCAACAAAGAACTTCTCTGAACTTAAATAACTTAAATAGTGTCTGAAATATGAACTCTGTTTTTTTTATGTTGCCTTAAACGTTACACTGAAACTCGGCCTCAACATAGACGTGAAAACGCTAAGCACGTAATGATACCTTAAAATTGTAAAAATATTTAGACTATTATTTGTAAAACCTGAAATATAAATGATTTTTTACGGATAATCATCAAATGACGTCTCTCGCTCTGGGCGGGAGGGAGTGTCAGACTTTTACTGAATAAAACCCACCCATGTTCCTTCAGTTGTCCTTTATGTTTCGGGGCCGCGGTAACTATTAGAACTATTTCGCAACCCCAGCAGGAATTTAAATGCATTTGCAGCACAAAAACATGACTTCCTAATTCAACTCTTCCGCCATTTCCCAGGAAACAAAACTAGCTCCCAAGCAAATAAAAATACCGGACCTGTTCGTGTGCTGCCCTTCTCTGTCACTCGAGCAAGCCTTCAACGAATGTCCTAGATCACGCGTGACCAGTACATATGAAAACACTGGAATGCAGTCAGGTGGCTAGACTGGCGCGCCTTACGAAAAAACTCGACAAAGATATTAAAGTGTCTTCATCATTTAAACATGAATAACGTTCTTTTAATAAAATTCTGTGTCTTATTTCAAAAGGTGGTGGTAACAAAAAGTTATTTTGTATGAGTACGTTGTAATTAAGAATTTAGGGTTTAAATTTCAAATTGGGTCTATAAAGTTGCTTTGTTGAAGGTAAAAAGAAAGGAGTAAAAAGCATTTTTTGCTGATCACGTGCACATATGAGTACTAATAAAAGTAAGCATTTTTTTTTCTTTCTGCTCTTACTTGGGGTGCTGGCGAAATACGCTTGCTTCTGCCATCTATCAACGGATCTTCGCTATGAAGGTGCTATCGAAAGTATCATTACTGAATTCCTACTGGCCTTTCCGTCCGTGTGTCTTCCAGCAGACTGTATTTCATGAACCGTAACAGACTCCCTGAGGGCATTACAATGCCTTATAATCTATACTAATACTAATCTGAAGAATTTTTTGGTTTAACATGCTAATCTAAGGAACGAACTATGCTGCTATGCAACACTAAATCAATTGTTCAATTGGGATCAGAAGTTTCTAAGATTAGCGACTTCAACCAAAAGGAACTTAAGCTTTGTAACATTAGTAAAGATTTTTTTTAGCTACTTAGTTCGATTTTTAAAAACCCGGCGCAAAAGCAGTTAAACTTGTAAGTCCCTGCTATGCCTATAAACTGCTATGGTGTCTGTTTATCTGTCTGTCTGTGGCACCTAGTTCTTGAACGGGTGAACCGATTAAAATGCGTATTTTTTAAAGCAGGTTATCCAGAGATATTTCATCAAAATCGGCTGTTTCGAAGTTACTACTCCTTTGTATGCTGCAGTCGCGATCAGAATAATTTCAGGGGGTGTAGATTTTTATATTTTTAATTTACACTTGTTAATAATAACGGTTGGAATTTTTGAAAGTACTGCTCTGTCTGCAATAATTTTACTGATAAAAGCTACTTAATTGCCTAGTGTCATCAACTGGTGTACTTGTCTTACACGCGAGCGACGTCGCGTGCAGAAGCTAGTCAGTCATAAAGGATAGTTTTGGATTGCAACATTACAGTTCAACAAGTCATACTAGCCTGGAGGTTAGGTGAACCGGATCCATACTTATTTATTATAAGGTCGAGATCTAGCCACAGAAGAATGTGCGCATGTGACAAATGCTTCTCTAGTAATTGTTAATTACGGAATTATTTGATTGGCAACCGCAATTATACCAATTCGATATGCTTGAGGTATTATGGAGGAAGTGTGAACCGTTCTTAATGTTTAACTACCCTCAATTTTTGCACACTCTTAGGAAACAAGCGCCAGAAACCTCAAATTGTTTGACGCATATTTGACTGACAGGTGTCCTAAAATATTAATATTCGCGGAAATCAAATTTGACATGGGTTACATCGGCGTGTTACGTAAATCTTTATGCTTAATTACCAGTCGCATACGCCGTAAGGTCGTAGAAAGTGAATCGACTCGTGTGAACCGTCAAAAAAATAGGCGGCCATGTTGGCAGTCTGTGGCGCGCAGTCCGCGCGAGTCGACGCTTCCCGCCAAAACTTGAATTTCGAACGCGACTTTTTATAACTTTTTTTTAAAATCGCGTGTTCACGGCCAGTGTCAATATAGTTTTTTTATTTATGTGCATCGGATCTAGTTCGCATGTGATGTTGTGAATAATGTGAATAACAGTAGTGTTTTAAAAGTACAATCGATAGATTCTTTGTGTACTTACATTTTATAAGGATGGGGAACTTTGACAGGACGAGTTGGTTTTATACGATATTCAAAATGGTAAGTTCTATTTTTAAATGAATAAAAAAAATCGTTAATGGCCAGTAAAGCAAATAAAGAGAAATTCTTTTCTTTTTAAATTGTCTGCAAGAAAGTATTAATGTGATACAGCCTAATTAATGTGCGTTATTCGAGTTTCGTAACCGCATATTATGCTTTTATTTCCATAAGTCACACGTAATCGTCAAAATTGGTCACTTTTACGAAAGTCGAGGAATTCATCTGAGTCCGGCTTAGTTGGGTAACAAACTGGTTAATAATATAATCGGTACAAACGTAGTATCGAGTTAAATCGACTATGGAATTTTCACTTGATTTGTTTTGCGATTTCTCCGTTTGGTTATGCGAGTTTAGGACATAAATTGGTAATGAATTCATTCTTAGGTATTTCCTGTACGTACGGATAATATAATCATAATATTTTTTAAGGACCCCTTTGTAACGAAAAAAGTGTACACCACAAAATTGTACAAGGAAAGATCCTAAAAAAATCAATTCGTTACATCGAAAAACCGATATTATTTTTAACACCGCAAGCCAGGTAGTTTGCCTTAAAAATATTTATAAGCTTTTCAACGTCTAGATGACCTTACAAGCAATACGTACTCTAGAAACAGAATTAATAGAAAAGTCTGAATAATATAATGAAGTCTAAAGCTGCAGTATTTTACTAACTAATGAGCTTGAACATTCTTTGGTACTTACGCATTCCGCAAATTTATTCTTGCAACAGATTATTGAGAATTTGCGAATTAAAAAGCTATGAATACTGAAATAACTAGGCATCACCCTGGTTTTGATCTAAATGAAAAGCTTGAAAAACAGACAGACGGACAGAGTGACTTCGCATTTCCGAATCGTTTATATTTTTTTAATAAATTATAATAATTTGGTGTTATTTAAATAAATATTCCATTTAAATCGATTAACCTCTTTAGTTTTGCTGGCCGCTTTAAGTCAGATGTTGACATATTGACAGAAAAATAAATCAGAGCAAATAAAAAAGAGATTCATTTAAATAAAAATGATATTTATTAATAAACTTAGCACTTACGTATTATGTACAGTCAGCTCTAAAAGTCGCTGAACACATTTAGATTTTCAAAATCACTGTACACTATATACCTAATCTATAAATCGCTCAAAAAGAAAGGCGCCATTATTTAATGAACATCATTAAAGTTCAAAATTAGCTGAACACCATTTTGTCATATAAAGATTATATTATTATAGTGTACAGTGATTTTGAAAATCTAGTTCAGTGAATTTTGGAGCTGACTGTACCATAATGTACAGCTCTCAAAATAAATTTCCGGATATAATTCACGCAAAATTAAATCAGAAAAAAAGTAAAGTCAATTTAAATGGTTCTTAATTAGCTAACGAATGCTAGATAAGTGCTTACATTACGTAAAATATGTTAGGAGTAGTCGTTAAGCTAATAAGAGAGTCTGACTAATAACTGAGCTAGTAATGGCTGGGTTTATAAAACTTTCTTACTAATTTATGGTAAGTTTAGAGAATAAATATTGACGTACTTAAAGTTTAATGGTCATATTCTGTAATTTCGCTGAAATCGGAAACCATTTTCAATTTTGCGTGAGAGAAAAATTTAGGTTTTTTCGTGGTTATAAAGATGGTCTAATTGTATATAAATAATGCCGAAAAGGTTATGAATAAGACAAACTATTATTTGAATAATTATTCGTCTTCCCAGAAAGCAAAATATATTTTTTTACATTTGGTTACACAATATTTGTTGAGATACAACAGAGCTTAGACAGATTTTACTATTCATTAATTTTATAATTCATGTAAACATTCACGATAAATTTTGATCAACCAAATACATAATTTCGAAAAAGAATTAAGTAGACACTGAGTTAATATTATATATCTCAGTGTAGGTCATAATTTGTGAAAGAATTCCATAGACAAAATATGTAAGCCGTGATAGACTTCTGACACCAGACACAGATAAAAAATGTAAAGACAAAAACGTGTCCTGTAAAAACTTAGTGCTACTATTAGCATTATAACTATATTCCTTACAAGGATAAAACTACATTTAAAGTAAGCCTACTGACTGACCAGTTATATTAATGCGTACGATTGGAATCTTATCTAGATCAAGAGGAGTAAACGCCGAATAAACTACTATTTTTGGCAAACACAATAATAACGAGAAAGATAAAACTTCGAAATTCTTTGAATGCAGTTTTATATCTTTTCAAAAATAAAGGAATGTTTCCTTTAAGCAAAATTATTTATCTAAAGTAGTAGTAGTTAGTAAGTAGTTTTCTTCCAGGGCACATTAAAACTTTCAACTCTATAAAGTTCAAAAGGAATTTACTATCCGCTAAACACTATAAGTTTCAGTTATTTCAAATGCAAAAATGGATTAAAAGTAGATTTTACATCAGCGCGCTTTTGCTAGGCCTAAGATACAGGTTTCAAGTTTACGTAATGCGTAGTCATTCGGAGACGAGATTCCATTTCAAACCGATTATCATTTTGATTCTAAACCGATTTATCTTCGATCTCGATGTTGAAATGGACTGAGGAGAAAACTTGATCTAAACGTTATTACTAACACTATACTTTTATATTAAACATATAGTATATTATATACTATTATACTTACAAGAGAGGTAACATCAGAATCTCTGAAATTACTGGCTCGATCGCAACAATTTTGAGAGAAACCTACTTTATTTCTCAGTGCGATCTACATATATATGGTTCTAGAGACATTAAACTTGTAGAATGAGTTCTTTGTGAAAAGAAGGCACTAAGAAAAGAAATACACAGCAATGTAAATGCCGCTTACAGAAATACCACAGAAATACAGTGATGTCGATAATAACCTTCATTATATAGTAAATGGTTGTCCCCTGCGGTTTTTCGATCCAACTAATAGTTCCAGAGATCATCACTTAACAAATAAAAGAAACAAAAAATCTCTTCAGCACTATTATTATAGTATAGTAGGTATTTGTCAGTCTCGAATCCAGTACATGATAAATTCCTAGTGCAAGGCAAACTAATTTAATACTGACATAATGGAAACCCGCGTATCAAGCCTGGAAATCTCTTAAATAAGCTTGCATATTAGTATTACAAATTCAAATTAAACGCAAAAAAATCTTGCATTATGAAACCTGATTTAAAGTGTTGATCTACAAAAATGACATTCAAGAAAAACATAAGTTTTTGCTTTAAATATAGCGATGGGAAGGGTCACATTGGTTTTTATTGGTCACCTAATTTTTTTACCTAATTGGTCATTCAATTTGACGCATGATGCCTTTATATGGATAGCTAAAGTCTAGGATAGGTAACAACATTTTATTTCAATTCTAAAATACCTATATATTTATAAAAACCGCGAATACGGATCGCGAATTTAGATTTGTGAAATGAGCTGACATATCTGGCTGTGTATATGGCGTTCTTCAAAAATAAGTGAATAGGTATTTGAAAGGTCGAGGAGACGTGTGATGACCAACACTCGAAATTTTACAAAAGACTGGATTCGAAAAGTTATTAAAAATGTCCTAAGACCAGTTTTGTATAATTGTTAAGATAGTTTCCTCAGAATCTTCACTATCTGTGGTATTCACCCTATATACTTTACTATACTATTATGCGTGGGAGTCAATTTCGTTTAATTTTCCAAAACCACATCTTTACAGATAAGAACATTTATGAAATACAAGGGTTAACAATCGGTCTTATTGTTTAAAGCAATATTTTACATGTAACTAAGTCTGGGCGTTACTGGGTGGAGCTTATTACTAAGAGGGTCAATAAAATATATCTTTTACCAAAACAAAAGGTTATCTTAGGGTCAAGATATTCACACATAAATAATTGTTAACTTGTGCCCTTCCCACTGCTTTTAAAATAGAATATTGTAACTGGCTAATGGCTATTTCTCGCGGTTTTAACTATAAATAACGTTACCGCGTTACGGCCTTGTCTGTATGTGTCTCTGTGTCAGTTTTTCTCATTGAGACAGATAGACAGATACGGCTCAGGGAACATTGTTTTATGTTTTTTAAAAATTCAAAACCTATTTTAACCAAATCTCAGGTCGGTTCATAAACCGGGGTTGCGGAATGTTTATCCGGGGTTGCGGAATGTTTATAATAGTTACCGTGACCCTGGAACATAAAGGGCAATCGAAGGAACATGAGTGGATTTTAGTCAGTAAGAGTCTGACACGCCCTCCCGCCGCACCCAGGACGGGAGCAGTCATTGGATGATTTCCCACTCACCAAAAAAAAAAAAAAGTCGGTTCATAAAATTACGATCGATATTTTTACGACAACTTCAACATACTCTGGTCGGTAGTTTTATAAGTTTATCGCAATTAGACAGACCCTATGGCTGGGAAACTTTGTTTCACACTATGCAGTTATTATAATAACTAGCAATAACGCTTAACGCAACAAGAATTCTCTAATTTTTCGCATAACTTATATTACATTGCTCGCTAACCTACATAGCTTTACAAAAATGCCATTACATCGATTACAATGTAAAGATAAAATAGTTGATTGAATAATAACCTTTAAACCTGACTTTTAAGATAGGTATGAACTGTTGCTAAGGCTCAAAATGCTGTCGCAATAGGTCATAGAGTTTTAACTTGTGACCTTTATCAGTCTTGCACTTTCAAGTTTAGGCTGTTGATGCTAAAAGATTGGCATATTGTATAGCTAGAAATACAATTTTATAAAGTGCATAATTAAATATTCAATATCTCTGGTTCTGATACACACGTGAAGATTCGCTGTCATTTGATATTAGTCAGCTGTTATATGTAAAAAATATACATAAGGATCTTGGGTATAGGTATTTCTTTAATTAGAATATATTAATAAAAGCGTAAAAAAATGCGATCTTTGACATTTCCATACTCAAAAGGCTTTCAGGTGAGGTATAATAGAAAAAAAAAACTTATTGGAGTACCATTTTTTCCCCCGTCTTTTTTATTGATTTTTGCATACATTAAAAAGTAATAAAACATATTATGTAATGCGATGATAAACACTAAAAATAAAGTCAATAAAATTCATTTGACGTCATCAGAATATATTACAATATTTAGCCAAACCTGACCAGTAATTCAATTAGCTTAAATCTATAGAAGTAAAACATTTTTTAAACAAGTTTTTTGCGTATCCGTAACTATTCTCGTTTTGTTAACTTATTCAGTAAAATTTATTTAATTTTAAAATAACTGAACTCTTAGACCCAATCGAATATCGATATTCGTATGGTTAGTTGATAGATAAAAGTTAACTCATATTTTTTTATTCAAACCGTTGGATTTTAGATCTTAATTGGATGTTTTTAAAATTAATATTTTTTCTGATCTATCTGCAGCTGGATGCTTAAAAGTTTGGAAATAAAAAAACATCTGGGTGAAATGAAGTAGCCCATCATCAATTGAGCAGAGATTAATAAGCATGTTCTTAGGTTCGACTTGATGATTTTAGTCAGAAAATCACTGAAACCTAACTTTCCTTACTTTAGTTCCTAACTTTGACCAAAGATCGACGGATCTTTTCTTTTCAAAGGAGAATGACGAACTTTGCGCTTTACACCATTAAAAATGTACATGCGCTGTGTGTGTAGGAATGTACACTCTCACCGTCTGTTGGGACGGTAATTCGTCACGACCAAAGGACCTCTCCAATCGAATCATGTTCAAATTTCATGATAAAAGATTGCCCATGAATGACCCTTTCATGGTATATTTAAGTATGAATATAATTATATAATATTATATTAATATAATTAAGAACACCTGTTTAAAATTCCAATAAACCCCACGATGTGTGAACCTGATTTCTCTTATATTGGTGAAGGTCAAACGACATTGTGTCAAGTAATCAACACGGATTAGGGAACTGGTTTAGTGCTTCATAATGAGGACATTACCAGTTTGGCTTAAGGAAAATAATTTGGCAAATTTTAATGATCTTAGCGCCCCCTTTCAAAGTTGCAGAAATTCTTGATCTGTATCAAAGCAGTTGTAAAATTGTGGAGTTTATAGTATACGCAAAATTGGATCACTTTATGAATAAAAATATTTTAATGATCAACCTTTCATTCCACGACCAAACACATTGCTGATAAAGGTTTTTGGACTCATTCGGATAAAATGCAGGCGTAATCTTTGTAAAAGAGCTGCGTGCTCTATAAATAACTCTGGCTGCATTAATACAATTATACAATGAGCCCAAAAATAAATAAATAAAAAATCATAATAGAAAATTGTCAAAACTCACTAGCTTGTTTTATCCTTAGAAAATCTGCCAGATTTGCCCTTATTTTGTCCTCTAGGCACAATACTGGATGTTAATCAATTTATACAAATATCTGCGAGTTGTCTGCTTCAGGGTAGCCGAGCCTTTACTTCATTATGAACAATATTTAAATATGGAGCGTGACTTGATTTCTAGAAATAATCGGCCTACCATTAAAATTATTGCCAAAATCAACTTTTTGCCTTCAAAAATACCCACAGAAACCAGGAAGTGTTTGATTACCAACGTGACCTGACTTAATTTAGGCAGTTCTAGTGTAAAGCGACTCGATGTAGATAATAATAGGTTCTATTATTTTAATCAACATAAAAACCACTTTTTTTTTCAAAGTACATACTAGCACAGATTAATAAATAGTTACTACGTAACAGATACTTCACTCCAATACAAAAACGAAAAAACCTACGCTATAATAGCCTACAAAATCATAATAATAATACCAACTGTTTGCAGCGAGGAGAAATGTACCATAAGTACGCACAAAGAGAGTTGAGATTCTTTTGCCCGCCGCGCGACTAACGTGTGTGCGTGTCGTCCAACAAATCTGCTAGGGTTATACGTATGATGATAATGGTAATAAAACGAATGTTTTAGAAAAATAATATTTTTTTCATTTGTTGATCAAATATTTTTTCTTTTAATAAAATGACTGATGCATATTTTTCATTCCTTGAATTCCCGATTATTATATTTTAGTGTCGAAAATATCCAAAACCGCGTGAATAATTATAATAGATATTCAAAAGGGAAACAGGAGAATTGGAAAACAGGGGAATTGCACAATAATCACGCAATAATTACGTGGTTTCGGCATTTTGATAGTCAGCGCTATACCCGTGACGCGCGAGCACTCAGGCGGGCGCGCGACAGCCCGGTGTTCGTTGTATCGTCGACGATACGCGAAGCGGTAGGCATAAAACGCGTGGCCTTGAGCGAGTGACGGACGCCTGGTACTAGCTTCAATATATTTCAGGAAGTGATTGAGTTTAAACGAAATTTTAATCTTCTTCATCGTCTTAATCAAATTCTTGATAGTCTTCTTTTTATGTAATTATGGGGGTTTAATTTCTGATCTATAATAAAAAAGCAAAACACAAATTAGCATTCACGTCATAAGCTCAATATTTAAAGAAAAACTCGTTCGTGTGAACAAACTTATTTCAGTTCAATATGAAAAATCCTTACCACGTATATGTATACGTCTATTTGTCGAAAATGGTTACAGGCGTACAACGCTTACAACGTCGAGTTACTACCTACGGGAGTAAAACAGCCACTATAAAAAGTTAGTCATTATTTAAAACAAGGTGTGACTGTCTCTAGCCTACATCGTTTCCTTATATCTATGATTTTAAAATCCATACTAATATTATAAATGGGAAAGTGTGTCTGTCTGTCTGTCTGTTTGTCTTTCTTTCACGGCAAAACGGAGCGACGAATTGATGTGATTTTTTAAGTGGAGATAGTTGAAGGGATGGAGAGTAACATAGGCTACTTTTGGTCTCTTTTTAACGCGAGCGAAGCCGCGGGCAAAAGCTAGTATTATATATTTTAAAGCGAAAAAATATCTAAGTATAAAAATACTTACAATTTGTTCGTTAAACAGGATTTGAAATACTTTTCGACTAGATTTACACGGCATAAATACCGAACACGAATAAATAGGACATCCTATTTCTGTACATACTGTCAACGTTACCGACATCGACATCTGGGCAAAAATATACCTTTATATTTATCCTACATACCTACTTTGTTACCGTACAACGTACAACTCCGCGACCTGCGCACGAGTGGCTGGCGAACGTCCTTGGCGCAGGCGAACATTCCCCGTCGACTCGCTGCTACTTGAGCTCTTCTCGGCAGATAATACTTAAGTACCTTATAACTTTGTATTGATATCACAGCTAGCTTAATAGGTGTGAGAATAAAACATTTAGTGGTGCAATACATAAAACACAAATGGTACCAATATTACATTATTTTAAATAACTTATGTCTGTTTTAAATCTGTGTTTGTTTCGGATGTCTGAGTTTGTTTAGGATGTTTCTTTTCAGAATTGTCAGTTTACGAAACAATGGGTCCATTGTTTAAAAAAAAACATTTTTTTTCTGTAAAAGTGTTATACTCGTATAATATGTAACCTGTAACAAAATAAAGATCATTTTATATTCAATTTCATTTAACCTAAAAAGCAGTGCGTGTTCTACCGTGCCTAGTAATTTTACTAAATGGCGTTTAACTAGCTAGCTTCCTGAGTCGTAACGTCTAATACAATATTTAATGAATTGTTAGCCTTAGTTATTCCACTCAGGCCATTCATGCAATAGAGTGAGTTTAGATTTTAATTAATTTCTAAAAAGAGCTCCGTTTTACGGGGCGCCTAGTTCAGTCTGCAGGCCGTTTAATATAAAGACTAGACTTATAAAACGTATAAACAACAACAGCCGGAATAGCTACTTGTACCAGTGCAAATATTAGTTCGATGTGGGCATCGATCCAGAGAGACCCGTAGCAATTTAGTCAATCCTTTAACGAGTCTCCATGTGATCTACTTTTTGGAACGAGCAACTAGTTTCAATTTTCTGACAGACTGACACCTTGACGATTCGAAAGTAAATGGTTTATTTAAATAAAATAGTTTTGACTTTGACTTTGAGTCATCAAATAACCCTCATGATCTGGAGTGTTTCTAACTCAAGAACGTTCCCATTCCAAACAAAAGTTGTACAAAGATGAAATCAAGACAAATGTTAAATTAATTTAATTACGAGCATTGTTCTTTTCCATACTCACAAATCATTCATATCAATTTTCTTCACAATTGATTACTCAAGACCATACAACTAATAAAACACCATTGAGTATCGAGTTCTACGCAAACTTTCGCTTTTTACTATCAAAACAAGTGAGAGTTTTCACAGTAGCAGATATCCATTCGTTGCTCGTATCTTTGAACGACTCACGATACGGTAGGTACTGACACAACTTGTGCCATAGAAAAGAGCTCAACGCGCTCGCCCAAAGGTGCCATTCAAACATTTTTTGTTACGATGTATTATTTTGAATTTTTATAATTTTTTGTTTGGTATAAAGATAAGTTACATATGTTTATTACTGTAAATGTGTTTTTTTGTTGATTATGACTCAGTCAGTTTCGCTTAAGAAAGAATTTGAAGATACTTTTTCGCTTTTCACCTTTATACGTGTTGACATTCAACTTTAAGCTCGTTAGATGCGTCACATATCCTCTAAAACTATATTGCTATATTGGTACAATTGATAACGTCGTAAAATTTTATGAATTGGAGGCTTAGTAAGCGTTTCGGGCGCAGAATTTCGCCCGGTCCCGTCGACATAGGAGTTTGATTATTATAATTTCGAAGGGTGTTTCGGATGAAATCTAATTTTGTACGATTACAAGAAAAACTCTTTTGAGCTTCATTTTGTATGGGGAGAAATAAAAAAGTCATCTCTCTTACAAAATTAGCTATCGTCCAGAACACCCCTCGGGAATATTATAATAATAATAAAATTCCTATTTTGACCAGAGCGGCTAAATCTTAACAGCCAATGCGCCTGCTAAGCCGAATAGGATACCACTAGGTCATCAAGTTCGGCAGACAGCAACAGAGTAAAAAAATGTGCTTTAAAAGTGGCACAATCATAACATGTGCACGAATTGTTTCATAACGATGTTTTTATACTATGTGGTATATTAAACTTATTGGTCGTGTTTTATTAAAGAGTTAGGTAAGTAGAAGTATAAATTAGGATACACTTATCAATCTTATTGTTGACTTTAAAAGTCTTCGTATTCGCCTATTCCTGCCCATTGCTGAACGCAAGCCTCTTCCAAAGAGCACTCGCTGCAGAGTCTTCGGTGCCTTGAATCTTATTTAAATTATACTTGAGGTCAAACTTATGTTATTTTTTTGTCTGGATTGAAAACCATCGCAATACTCTACTTACTAGCTTTTCTTCGTAGTTTCATATCCGATATTTTACCTGCTCCGCTCTCATGGGTATAACATGACCACACACATTAAAACCACGGATACTATGGATATATTTTAGTAATTTATATCCAAAAGGATATTCTTCGTTGTAATAAACAATACATAGAGTATAATGAAAATATTATTTATAGCTTTTTCAGTTGTGAAACTCAGTGTTCCTGGTTACAACATTTTAGGTTAGGTAACGATTATAATTGTAGGTTTATATTTCATTGTGCAGTACAGTTATGAGCACAATTATTTAACACTAGTTTCTGCTCGACTGCTTTCGCGCAGAATTTTTATAGCTTATAGCACTCAATAATAATTATCAATAGCCTTTCTATTGATATTTTTTTACCAGCCCCCCTTGACAAGCGGTTATTGTAGAGTAGATAGGGAAAACGAATAGATTGTCAAATGTATGGAGATGTCAAATTGTTTAGCGAAAGTTTATGTCAATTCCATACATTTGACAATCTATTCGCTATCGCTATCTATTCTACAATGCCTCTTGTCCAGGCCCTCTCGTTTTACAAACACTATCTCAAACATACGAATACCGAATAAAATATACGTCTTTATTATATTGTTGATTTGTAAAAAAAGCTAAAGTTATATAAATATTCTAGCTTTATTAGAATAAAGTTCATATTGCTTTGCATCGAACACGCAAATATTTTGCCAAATTCCCCAACTGGAGTAGCGCTAGAATAATAGACCATTATGCATTCAATTGAAACCAACAGTTCATATGAAAAACATATAGAGTGCAATATATTTTTGCTGTCGCCTGTACATAAAACTTACACTAACCACCAACCAACCGCTAAATCGTCACCGCGTTATTATAACACCAGCTTAAATTCGAAATAATCTTTTATTTCATCAACGTTTTAGGAAATAATGTATATTTCCGTAGTTAACTTTAAAATCAGAAACTATTTGACAAGAAAGAAGAGCTAATAGGACATTAACTTATTGCCAAAGGAAAAATCGTTGTAAATTCTACTGTACATTTATAATCAAGCTGTGAAATACTTGTAAATACATCCCTATTAGTAACGACTACTTTTTGTACTGTGTAATACAAAATATAATTACCAATTTAAATTTGAACGTTTTAGTGCCTGCCTACGGTACCAAAGTAAATGTAATAAACAGGAAATGTGTTTTATTTTCCGCACGATACCGCTTTTCACTGTGTATGTACTGCTCGTAAAAATATATGTAGAGTTCCTTAAAACTTCAAAGTCTGTGTGTGTCTCTATGAGCGAATCACGGCTCTAATCTTAGTTATCTACATCTATACTAATATTATGAAGAAGAAAGATTTGTATGTATTTATGTTTGTTACTCTTTCACGCAAAAACTACTGAACGGATTTTGATGAAACTTTACAAAAATATAGCTTATACATCAGAATAAGATATAGGCTACATAACATCACGCTATGACCCACTGGAACAGAGCAGTAACCAAAAACTTAGCATAGCACGGGTGAAGCGTGGGACAATTTTAACTACAGAGAGTATAGTATCAGATATCGGTGCCGATTCTCTTATTCACAAACTAACCTAAATTCAAGTAAGTGCATCTTTCTCTTTTCATTTCATTAAGAAAGGACAGAAGATAAAATATTAGTTAAGTCCTGTCAAATTTAGACATTCCATAGATACTTTAAACGCGATTAAAAACATGGCGACTAAATATCCGCCAATTTTTTTCAGACGCTGTCTAATTTGACAGGATTAAACTTAAATGTATCTTCTGTCCTTTTCTTTACGAAATGAAAAGAGAAAGGTGCATTTAACTTAAATTTGGTTAAGTTTGTGAACAAGAGAATTAGTACCATCGTCTTACTAAATAACATTTGCATCGATAGAACAGGTTTACATTACAGTAAAGGGTTAAACAGTGGTTGGCCTCAAGGGTGCGCCCGCGCGGCAATGTCAACGAGTTATTAAATATGCTAAAGTTGGTGATAAGATGGCGGGTGTTGATTGGTTAATAGTGTTGGTGGTGTTTTATGATTGGTGGGTGCGCGAAAAATTATGTTATTGTCACGAGAAAATAAAGACAGCCCTGCCACAAATCAATGTTGTTACTGTGAACATACGGACTATCCTATTCTTTGCGGGTTCCATTACCATACATTGACGGGCTTGTTGGTCTAATGGTTAGTGACCCTGTCTGCTAAGCCTTAAGTCTTGGGTTCGATGCACGCCTAGGACAAACTTTGTGCGATGAGCATGATTGTCCGTTCTGTGTCTGGATGTATTCATAAATTATGAATGTAGGTATATCTGTTGCCAGGGAACCATAGCACAGGCTTTGCCCAGTTTGGGATCAGATGGTCGTGCGTGTTGTCCCATGATACTTATTTATTTAAATTAGAATGAATATAATGATACTAGCTTTTGCCCGCGGCTTCGCTCGCGTTAGAAAGAAACAAAAAGTAGCCTATGTTACTCTCCATCCCTTCGACTATCTCCACTTAAAAAATCACGTCAATTCATCGCTCCGTTTTACCGTGAAAGAAAGACAAACAGACAGACTGACAGACACACTTTCCCATTTATAATATTAGTATGGATAATGTTAGAACTAAATGAACCTTTATTAATACAACAAAATGCCCGCTAAAGTTCACGCTTGAACTTGCGTCACTGTCAGATCCGCTTGCCAAACGTCTTTGCAGCTGATTCAGAGCTTTTTGTGCAAGATTCCGATGCGTTTTATTATCTACTTATGTTATGAGTCAGCCTTTGTATCCTGCCAAGTTTAAAATGTGAATTGATAATCTTGCAGTATAAATAGGATGGTCATGATAAAACATAGAAGGCTTAGGGTCAGATTATCCTTTCGACGACTAAGCGAGAGCCGGCTGTCACGCTGCTATTGCCGCTATTGCTTTTCTATTGTGTCTCGAATCACAGGTTTAAGGATTTCATTTGTGTGTGGATAGTAGACAGGCTATTACTTAAATATAAACACTTTGTCCCGCTTTAGTAATTCCTCCTGTGCCGTGGATGCGTTTACAAACAAATAAACTCATAAATACAAACAACCAGATTCTGAATAAAACAACTGTAGATGTAGTAGCGACTTTGTACCAGCGAGTAATTTCTCAATAAAGTTTTCAAATGTATATATTTTGTTCATAAGAAAATTATCTTGCTTGGTAACAGTGGGATGATCTTTTTGTAGATCAAACAAAAAAAAACTTTTCAACAGGCTTCATTATAAAAACTGTCAAGTTAGTTGTCTATGGTAACCACGAACATGTATATTCATCGTAAAGTTTTTTTTTGTAAATTTTTTTGTGAGCAATTTTATTTTGAAAAAAGCTTCAAGATAAATACAACTTTTTTCGTAATGAAATTACCATATTTATAGCACTTAATATTACCATTTTATTAGTCATACGTGTTAAAAGACAGCAAAACAAGCTTATATTCTACAAACTAAAAAAAAATAAACAAATTTACTAAATTGCATCTACAGTCATTAATAAAACGAAGAACAAGCACCGAAGTAAAATAACACCAGTTTAAAAAAGCTTTAAGTATATAAGAATACTAAAAAACTTGTTTATTCCATATACGTTAATGTAGGAACACTGGTCTCAACTCGTCTTCCTTGGGTCTCAATATGGACTGGTTCCACAAATGAAATTTTATCTTGGTTTTAAATACTATTGGCATTTATGTTTTTGGTATTTTTTACGTTGTCTTCTAATTGGCGTTGATGGAAAATTTCAAGGAATGAATATCTATGCATGCTATGTTTATTTTAGTTCTCTTTTTCTTAGCGTTAATGTCACTTCTGAACAAAGACCTCTGTTGAATTATATTTTTCTTTTTTTTTACTACTAACCTACCATCACTGTATTAGTTCTTTAGATTACCTACTACAAACAAAACTTTTTCTTGCTGCTTTATAGTATTACTAGCTTTTTTCCGCGACTTTGTCCGCGTAGAATAATAGTTCCCGTTCCCAGAGGATTTCCGGGATGAAAACTATCCTATGTATGTCCTTTCTCGGGTCCCAGACTATATCTGAACCAAATTTCATTCAAATCGGTTCAGTGTTTTAGGCGTGAAGAAGAGACAGACAGAGTTACTTTCGCATTTATAATATTAGTACGGATATTAGTACGGATAAGTACCGATAGAAGTGTAATAAGTTGTTATACCTATTATATTTATAAAAGCAAAAGGTTACTTACTGACTAAGCACCGAAACTATTTGACCTATGAAGCGATTTAATGTCAAAAAATAAAATAATGAATTATTGGTCATTCGTTGACTCGATGGCCTATAGGTGCTAGATGTTAGGTAAGAACGAATTAAGGGGATCTTTGATTTCCACTATAACTTCGCGGAAAAACCTAATACCTAACTGCAAAAATAAATTAGTTAAAATCATTCTAATAGCTCACAAAAATTAATAAAAATACATTGGTAAATGCTGTATGAATCATTTCAGTTTTTCTCTATATTTAGTCATCCACAATTCGTACCCAATATTATTATGACCAACTGTTGCAAAGACGATTAAGGACAACCAAAATAGCATATTCGTTACACCTAGCAATCAAATCTAAAAATGTTTCTTTAATAACTCAAAAATTGCATCAATTTAGAACTTCATGCTGTCTAGTCTACATAATTTAAAACAATCCATAAAATTGATTAGAAAACCATCTTGCTGACGATAAGGACCACTAATTGCACTAATTCTGTTAACTATGGTTGCGCAACCAACTGCTGGGTGCTGCCTCTCTGTAGCAACCGCGACCAACCGTGAGAACGAACGAAATCTTTGGTTTGCTTGGAAATGTATGATCAATAATGGTGCCAATTCTCTTGTGCACAAACTAACGTAAATTTAAGTTAAGTGCATCTTTCTCTTTCTATTTCTTATCGAAAAGGACAGGAGATACATTTTAGTTTAATCCTGTCAAATTAGACAGCGCCTGATGAAAATTGACGTATATTTAGACGTCATGTTTTTAAATTGCGTCTAAATTATCTATGGAGTGTCTAAATTTGACAGGACTTAACTAATATTTGATCTTCTGTCCTTTTCTTAATTAAAAGGAAAGAGAAAGATGCACTTATCTTAAATTTACGTTAGTTTGTGCACAAGAGAATCGGCATCACTATCGGTTTTACTACTAGGCTTGGTAATAAATAATGAGGAACAGACAACAACGGGGATGTATCTAGTTACCTATTTCTGTTGCTATGCTAAGTTTTTGTGTTCCGATTTGAAAGGTATGGGTGCCTTACCAAGCCTGTTACAAGCACACATATTTGTCAAAAGGATGGGAATGCGAAGTCTGACTTCAATCTGACGATTTCTGCAAACTGCCTTAGCAAGCGTGGTGATCAATGCTCATGAGAAGATCCCTTTGTTTTGCAGTGAGACAGTAACAGGTGATCACTTTACTATTATAATGAATCTGAATCTGATGTTTTTGTTTGTTTAACCTAATCACGTAGAACTACCAGTCAAAAAGGAATTATTATAATGTTATCTCGTAGCCTATCTGATGAGGAAAAGGTGAAGACCATAGCGAGTGAAACAGAAGGAACTACAAGCTAGGTTTTTTTTTATTTTTTTTATTACATATGGGCTTGCTCTTGGTCCCAGACTAGCCCGAGGGCATAGACGGGGCCTACGATGGAGCGAGCTCACCCAAAAAATGCCTATGCACTCATCTCTTATATGACATTTGTGTAGAAAAAGAAGTGTATAAGTAGCAGACGCCTACACAAAATTCCTTTAAAGAGAACCTTACATATTGGAAGTTCGCTAACCGATTCCACCAATACTGGTGTCGCAATATTCGATGTTACGTTGTTCTACGCAATTGGTGTTAGCTAATGAGCCCAAACATTCGGCTTTCTATCAATATTTCCTCAAGGGATATCGTAATTTATTTGTTCGCCGGAATACGCGGCCGGAATGGTACAAGAATTCCCGGTTAAGTGTATGTAGTTTATGCAATAAGGATAATTAATATGTATGAGGATAGGTCTCAATTAACGATTAACCCCTGTATGCCGTTATTAATAAACCAATTAAAATCTATTGTGTCTCGCGTACATCTGCGCTTCCGGCAGTCAAAGGGTTAAGTATTTTCAAAATTTCAGTAGGAAGTTCATACCCTTTTCTGGAATTAAAAATTAAATCTCGAGATTTTGCGTTTATGGAAAATGCCCAGTTAGTCGTGACACTTCTGTCATGGCTATTAGTTATGTTTATACTAACAAACTATGGACTTTGCCAGAAATAATAGATTTTTTATTATTTTATTAAAAATGGATGGATGGATGGAGGCTGGGCCGATGGATTAGACCCTATCTAATCCATCGGCCCAGCCTAATCATTAGGCTGTGCATTGAAATATCACCATTCTATATTATAACTAGCTTTAGCGCGCGACTTCGTCCGCGTGGAATAATAGTTCCCGTTCCCGGAGGATTTCCGGGATGAAAACTATCCTATGTCCTCGGGCCCCAAACTATAACAGTACCAAATTTCATTCAAATCGGTTTAGGCGTGTAGAAGAGACAGACAGAAAGATAGACAGACAGAGTTACTTTCGCATTTATATTATTAGTATGGAAGTATGGATAAACAATAATAGATCGCGCAAACCTGGTTTTTAGCTCATATGAAGAGCGTTATTGTTTTGGGCTATGTAGAACCATTGATATTCACGGAGAAAGTTAGAATATCGTAGGTGTAAAGTATAATATGACCTTGACGAGTGTAGCTGGGTTAATTACACTCTGTTAGATGAAAATGCAAAATTATATGTAACTTGTTTATGTAATTAAACGATGATAATGAAATAAATAAACAGGTTTCCGAAAGGACCATTGCTCACCAACACGTTCTAGCAAACCGTGGAAACATGCAGAGGTATATAGCTACTTTTCTATCGAGCAATCAGATACCACTTTCGCTTGCAGTCACCTCTGACCTGCCAGTCTTCTTGTAGTATGTTTATTAGTCTCTAGCTGGTATTCTTATTCAAAATGTTCCAACTTTTTCTAACTTGTTTTTGGAGTTTCACTGTCATTTTTATTGACTGGGTCTTTACGTAAAACTTGCTGATTTAGACAGTATTATACAGACTGGCAGAAACGGAAAAAGCTAATAAATTGGATATTTTTAGGTACTGTCAAAATCGGAGATCACCTGTTTGCGCAAATAGCGCAAAGAAATGTGAGTGAAACTACATACATAATTTTATAACTTAAAAAGGAATTTATACAAAAAATTAAGTTTATTTTAATATATATTATTAAAATAAACATAATTTTTTCATGAAGATTTAAAGGGTGTTTCTTTTACGCTATTTTATCGAAAAAATATCATATTTTTACCTTCTCATCCCTTTAAAAGCTCCTCAAGCTAATAGTTTTAATTACATAAATTATAACTAATTACACAGAAGGGCCTACATAGGCCAGTTTAGAGCCAATTATCTCCGAGAAGGGCGTTCTATTGTGAAAAAACAATGAATGGGTAACAAACTAACAACTAAAAACTAAAGAAATAAAATACTACACGGGTCAGTGGTTTCCAACAAAAAAACTATCAGAGGTCGCTCCCACGAAAAACAAACACAGAATAGACATAGTAAAACTTTGATGGCTATTATAGATAATTATCTCGTGTATACTGTACATTGCCGGTTTGACACAAGGCTGTTTATTGAGTGTACAATAGAATAAACACTGGATAAGTAGGTGTCGATGTTATCGCGGATCTTGATGGCGATCAAAACATTTGCGGCCTTGCATTCCGAGTGATTGTGTGTGAGATACTGTATGGTTGAAGTTCTGGTAATGATAAATGAGATTTCTTCATGGGTATGTCACCTTGGTACTGTCAAGTTATAAAATATTCTATCTTCTTTATAAATAACTAGCAAACCGCCGCTGCTTCGCATGGGTATTAGTAAATCTTTGAAGATCCGACTTTTCTCTACTGTAATATGAATTTATTACACATATCACTCCTTTCCTCTAAGCCAAACTGTTTGAAAAAAAAAAACGCATCAAAATCTGTTGCGCAGTTTCAAAATACTGAGCATACATAGGGATAGACTGGCAGTGGAAAGCGACTTGGTTCTATAATTGTGTAGTAAATACAGATTTTTTAAAGGTAATAAATGCACAGTCGAAACTACTGCAGCTAGAAACGTGAAATTTGCACAGTAGCTTCTTTTTGAGACGTAGAGGCGCAGTAAAAAACTATTTTTAGAAAACTTTAACGATTTAAGAGAGGATATGGAAGTTTGGATGTAAATGAGCTAGCAAAGCCGCAAAAATCACCTAATAAATTGTAAAGAACCTTAAACAATGCAACCAATGTGTTAATATAACTCTGAACTCTAACAGTCGTAAAATAAATCACCGTTTCAGTTTCATGTATAAAATACATCAATAAAATACATTAAACATGAGATGTTCACACGCAAGTTTAAAGTAAATTATTGACATTAATGACAACAATAAAACTCTTGTAAACATTCTTCTGAACTTCGCTTTCGCATTTAGATATGGCCTGTCTCTCGCGGTAACACTGTCTTTAGTAAAATTTACTCAGCTTTTAGGTGTCGTTAATACACCTAAAAGCGCATTAAAAAAAAAGCGTATTATTTATACTACATACTAGTAGTATAAAGACTAATCGCTTTCCGTTGTATGTCTGTCTCTATGTATGCTAAGATCTTTAAAATATCGCAACGCATCTTGATGCACTTTTTTTTTTAAATAAATACAGTGCAAAAATGGGAAGAGGTTATCTATATAATATGTTCATATTGTAGAAATTAAAATACGGATTTTTTAAACATTTGTAATACTTGTACGAAGCTGGAAGGTCCTGACATAACTTTTTTCTACAAACTAAAAAAAAACAAATTGTATTTACCATTTCTACATGACTATTTTGGAGAAGGAGCGCCGGAAAGTAGAGTGCCTGTAAGTAAGTTACGAAGAAAATATAGGCTGAAAAGTGGCATTTCCTAGTAGATAAATTAATAATTCATTTCGTGTGCCGTCTAGTTACAATTAGAAACTATAGCAGTAACCTCGGGGTGTATTCTAATATCGCACATTCTACGCAGATGCGCGAGAAAGTGCAACGTGATTCGAATATCAACCGATTACTTATTCTTTCACTTTTCACTGGCATTTTTGCGAAATGCGATTTGCGAATGATTTCTAGATTAAGTACCCTATCGACGCATTGAAATTGAAAATGAAAGTTTGTTTGCGCGTTTAGAATTTTGATTGTGTGCGCGTTTGTTTGTTAGTCATGATATTGAAAAAGGGAACTTATTGATATTTAGACGTAAAATAGAAAAAAATATCTAGCACTAGTGGGAAACCTAGTTTAACGCATTTCGAATCAACTAACCTAGCCTTTCCCTAAAGCCGACCCCAACATAGTTGGGAAAAGGCTAGGGAGATGATGATGTTGGGGTCAACAGTCCAACCTATGTCTGACTTGCTACTAAGGAAGTAGCCCGAGTGAGAAGTAGCCCAAGTGAGAAGTAGCCCAAGTAAGAAGTAGCCCAAGTGAGAAGTAGCCCAAATGAGAAGTAGCCCAAATGAGAAGTAGCCCAAATGAGAAGTAGCCATAATGAGAAGTAGTCCCTTAAGGAGTCGGTTGCCAAAACGAGAATTAGCCCTAATGCGCCTAAACCGGTGCAACCAATCAAAACTCTGTAAATTCTAGGTAACACGATACAGCTTGTTTAGACTTACTAAGCACTGGCTTTGGCTTAGCCATGTTCCCTCTCTATCGGACACTTGACGTTTGTCAGTTGTGTAATAACAGTGATACGTATAGTGCTTAGCCAAAGTCAGTGCTTAGCAACGTCTTACCATAAAAGATTCAAGTTTTAAGTGTCATACCACTTAACTCCCTTAGTATTTGATAATTATTATTTAAACTTAGCTCTACTACACACTTCTGGTGACATTTTTACATGTTTTTTATAAAACCTAATTCAGACACAGACTCTCACAATGTGAATTATTATAGTTTAAAACTGCTGAACCTAGGGCTCGGCATCAGTGCTTAGTGACGAGGCAATTAGGTCACTATGTGCTATGCCTTAGAGCTTAGTATCATACCGTGCACATAGCAGTTTGGTGCAGGCGTTACCAAATTCATTACCGTCATTCAAACATTGCACGATTCGCGTAATATTTGACAATCTTAAACACGCACGCGACTTAAGATTTTACTCTTACGTGTTAAATGCTATATTCCCATGTTTAAACACTGTGTGTACACTGTCCCAGATATTTTGTGGGTTGAAATTGCGTGACAATTGGAAATACCGACGATTGTATGTTAATGTGCAAGTATCGTAATAGGCGAGATATTTAATTTAGTATTTATGATTTTTCTCGTAGATTTATAGAAAAAAAAAAATCTACCATGAATTTAAAATTAAGTTAAGATACGCAGGATAATCATGTTACAAGTAAAAAGACGTAGATTTAAGTAGATTTCTACCTACATAAAATCTATGTTTAAAAGCTGCACCCATGAAAAAGTTAATATTGCAATGACACAGTATCGGAGAAACGTCATAAAGTAGCAAGTGACCTTGAATCTAAGGTTTGCCACATGGTAAGGTTTAATATTGTATACTATACTATAATCATTTAATAATGGCTAATAAAAATGGCTAAGGAAGATTGGGATAAAATGTCTAAGGCATTAAGTCCGCCTATAAGCAGTGCTTTTTACATTAAGTTAATAAAGTTCATTAAATAAATAAAAAGCCACAACGTGTTGTTAACGATCGTTCCTAGCCAGAACTCAAAACAAACTCATAGCTCAACGTCTCTTTTGAAATCTATAAAATGGTTATGGTCAGGTCATGCAAGGACCATTTAGGTTCATCACTAAGGTGCCTTGTTAATAAATCAAATATACAGATTTGAGGGGATCTCTGTGGCTAGATAAGTGGCATTGTAGGAATCATGGTAGAATAGACTTTGATTCGAGATCTTAAATTGCATAGCGTAAGCTTTAAAATACAGGCCTAGGCTTAGTTTGGACTCCAGATCTCCCACAAATTACTTTCTATCTTTTGTTGAACTACTTGTCAACTAAAACTGTTTAATTTATTGTGTATTTTGTGGAGATAAATAAACGTTTTTTACTGATTATGTCAATTCCATACTAAAATCATCTAAAAAATGCGTTGAAAAATTGCATCCTTAAAATGCATAAATACTTGTAAGTTTTGTTCACAACCTTTTACTTAACAGAACAGTTTTTTATTAAGTATTAAGTAGTTTTTCATACAGTCAATTGCGCGAGCGCTGATGCATGACCAACTATTATTATTATTGAGGGCAATAATTTATACTCGAGTATAATCCTTCCGGTTATAGATAAGGTATATTAGACAATATTAATTGGTTATTCGGCCTAGAATGATTGATTAGTAGAAAATGCAAATGCAATTTTAAACGGTATTTATTTTTGTAGTAGGTCTGTAAAATCTTTTGCTGGTTCCAAACCAGACTGTGGCTATTCTACTGCAGGGCAAGGGTTCCATACAAACCAAGCACTGGTTTTGATCATCACGATTAATTGCTTAAAGCGGATTGGTATGTTTAGCGTTTTTGTTGAACAGTTTATTGAATTTATTTTATAAATATTAATCCATTACTCATCATCATCTCCCTAGCCTTTTCCCAACCGTATTGGGGTCGGCTGCCAGCCTAACCGGATTTAGCTGGATACCGGTGTTTTACGTGGAGCGACTGCCTATCTGGCCTCCACTACCCAGTAACTGGGCGACACGATACCTCTTGGTTAGACTGGTCAGAGTTTCTGGCTAACCAGTAACGACTGTCAAAGTTCTACGAATGACAACCGGGACCAACGGCTTTACGTGCTTTCCGAGGCACGGGATGTCAGTGATGTCTAAGATAAACTTTAGAAAGTACATATGAATTGAAAAAGTCACATTGGTACTTGCCCGGATTCGAACCCACAACCTCTTACACACGAGGCGGTCGCCTTATCCACTGAGCCATCACGACACTACCAATCCATTACTAAAACTACTTTATTACATACCAGCCACCACACAACTACTTTATTATTTTATTGTCCCACTGTAGTAAAAAAAGTTGTCATACAGAGGATGCACAAGCGTTAATCACTGTACGATATGCGTGATCACCACGCTTCCTCAAGCCGGATTGGAGATTTCAGACTTTAATATTATTAAGTATAGTAATTATACTTTAAGTTTCTTCACGATGTTTTCCTCATCAGTGAAGTCAAGATAAACTTTACAAAGCACATATGAATTGAAAAAAAAAATGATCAGAGTTTTTTCACCATTTTCTTCCTTGTAGGTATATTTATATATTATATATTTATATATTACATATTTATATATTAATTATATACATCTCTTCGATAAATTTGTATTTATATGTGTATATGTATTAAACTTATATTGTGTTAGTTTTAAGACTACCCACTTAATAGTGTACAACCTGCTGCCAGCAGACATTTCTAATGCCCCGACGAAAGGCAGCTTCAAAGCTCGCTTAAAAAGATGGCCTATCGAGCAAGCGTTTTATTCCTTTGACGAATTTAAGATGATGTAAACTTTGACATATTAATTTGAATTGTAATTTTTACTGTGACTTTTTATTGTGACTCTTTCTTTTGACTTGACTATTTGTGTATGTGTTCCAATGTTGTTTGACAACTTGATTTTTGACATGTGTTTAATGATGTATTGTGTTTTTTTAACCTGAATATGACTTGTAAGAATCCCTTACCAATAAAATACTATGACTATGACTATGTGTTGTAATAATTTTTATTTGTTTGTTTTTCTGTAAGTTTGTGTCCTTTTATTGTTATTAATAATGCACCTGCCATGTTTAATCTCATCAAATCAGGGTTGACTGGTAGAGAATGCCTAAGTCATTAAGTCCGCCCTTGTACGCTTGTGCATGAAGTTTAAATAAATAAATAAATTGAAATGCCATAAAAACAACTGCAAGAGAGAATTCCTCAGCTATCTCTGCATGCAGATGTAACCCAACCTTGCATACCTCTCGAGGACGTCAGCCATGACAGTTGCGCAATCAAAACAAAAATAACTAAATATAAAGAAACTGAGGAAGTGAGCGAGCAGTAATGATCGTCCATTTTCTACGACAGTGAGATATGCGCTAACACTTTCACATAGAGTGTTAGCTTGTACATTACTTAGTTTATTATGTACTAGATGTGCCCGCGGCTTTGCTTACGTGGGACTGTCCTCCAATTAATTTAACATTCGAAATATGTTAACAGTTAAAAGATATTGCATTATTTTGTTGAAATTGCTGGGTAGTAAACTACATTTGAACTAATTTTGTCGAGAAATGTCAAAACTGCGTTAACATTAAAATAACTATCGAATGTTATATGGTAATATGTCATCTCGATTTCAGGCCTCCAAGTGAATACTGTCTAAAGTTAGAGTAATCTCATAGTAAATTGTTAAAGAAAACTAATGTTTCAAGTAGGGTTGCCATCTCTAAAATCTGGCAATCCCCGGATTGTGGAACGAAAAATACAGATATTTTAACAAGGCTTCTTATCAAGTTTATTTATCGGTAGATCGCTGCGCGTGCGGGCATAGTGTGAGTGTCACGGGCGGCTCAATCCATTACATTTTTAAAAAACCTTGACCTCAATATGGAATCCGGCCCGGATGCTCACCGGATGCCCTCTAAACTAGGAAAAATCTGGGGAAACCCTGACGAATGGCAACTAAAAAAGTGGATTTAAGAAACGTTCGAATTTCTAACTCAGATTCAATCTTCAAGCACCTGGGAAAACTACGTAGACTACGAGAAAGAAACGAATGATAATCTGTGCAATAATTTCATTCATCACACCTCAGAAACAAAACCACAGACATTTACCGTACAAGACATAAACTGCATGCCTCAAATCGCTAGCGTTGGCATATTACGCTCACAGACTATTAAAAATATCTGCGAGTCTAATGTCAAAGTCGTGCCGGGCTCTCACCCCTGGCATTTTAAGTATTTGTAAAGTCCGACTAAGTTATAACACTTATTAACTTGTGGGCTTAGTTTTTGGTCTTGTAGTACGTAACTATTTAAATATTACTATTGTAGTATGTAATATGAAGTATACTTTACATGTTGACATTTTATTTAAATGTCAAAACTGGTCATAGACTCATTGCACTTTGGTCATGAATGGGTACTGCAGCTCTTTATCTATGAATTATGAATAATGCTCCTTTACTTTAATCGATCTTATTGGCCCGCTTACTTGGGACAAGGCCAGAAATAAATATAATGATGGGCCCATTTTATTAACTAACTCTGAGTTAATAAGATGCGATTAGTGATGCGGTTGGTGCTGGTACACCTCTGTTGTAACATACTTTGACGTAAATACCTTTAAATACATAAATTAAATTATCCCAGCATAAATAAAGCAGGCTTGTATCATCACGTATTCAATCTTTAAATTAATTCTGAAAATTTGTCAGCAATTATTTTAGGACCTTTGAGACCATGACCTTTATCACCCTAATAATTAATTTAATATTGGGAGGCAGGTTAAAAAAATATGTATTTCTTAATATAAAACTGGCATATTAATTCCACATTTAAATTAAAAACGACAATTTGTAATCGACTAAATTGTATAGCAAGTCAACTAGATTCGGGCATGAGACATTCTGAACTTACACGCGGAAAAAAATAACGAAAATCGCAACACAATTTAAAAATAATTCTTTACATCGAAGAAAAGAAAAGCGACCTTACCATTAAATAATAAAATTCAAGTTTAAATGTCAAGATAGTATGTTAATAGGAACCTGGTCTTTTGCAAGGTCGAACGAGTGTTTAATATGTCAACTTTGACATTTTGACATTATTAAAACAAGTCGCCTCGTTGCGAAATAAAAAGATGAGCTCAAGCAGGAATTCGGTTTTTTACAATTCATCAAGTAAAAAATTATAATTATTGTATTAAGTATTACTATAAATTGCAAAATAGTTTATTAAAATAATGTAAATATTGACTTTTAATGCCGCAATAAAACTTATCAATATATTTAACGGATTAGAGAATTTTCCGGTTATTTATCGAGACAATCTTAAATCAACTTTTGCTAAAAGTTCAAGGTAGCTCTTCTTATGAAGTGGTTTTCTCATATTGTTTTAATCTCTACGCTTGTCACTAGGTTATGTAGATATTATGAGACATGTTGCTATGTATAACTATTTTTAACCTACTTTAAAAAGGAGGAGGTTCCCAATTCATCTGTATGTTTTTTTTTGTATGTTTGTTACGCGATATCTCCGTCAAATGTAAACGGATTTTGTTGGTTTTTTTATTTTTTTGATAAGTCATGATTCAGAAGTGGTCCCATATATATATATATATATTTATATATTATAAGTTAATTTTATTTTATTCTTATTTTGGCGATCGGTTCAGAGTCTCGAAAAATTCATCAAGAACTAAAAAATCGACGAATTTAATATACATTGACGATATGTGCGTTACTTCAGGTTTCTATTTTCTTTTTATAAGATTGTAAGTAGGTACTTTTATTTTGAAAATAAATTACTTTCAAAGATTCTGTAATTTACAGTCAGACATTGGGACTCGACACTAAAAAGTAAAAAATAAAAAACTTTTTCCAATAAAATAACTATTTCGGAAGTCGGTGGCCTCTCTTCTGCCAGTCAATTTATGTTGCCACCGACTTCCGAAAAGTTATTTTTAAGTTTTTAGTTTTTAAGGTGGTTATTATTTTTTTGGAAAGAGTTTTTTTGTAGATCTGAGACTTCTTTGTATATAGGTAATTATTTTATAAAAAAAAATTAATGAGTAAAAATCGTAACGTTTTAAGTGTTCTTTCACAATTTTGCTGATAAACCCTTTATTACTGTCTAGTCTTGATATTAGTCTTGACAGGGAAATAAATTGTCAGCAACATATTTGCTTAACTACATGTTTATCGTGTATCTGTTTAGATTACCAATTTATTGTTTAGTCATCGATTCCGTCATGCGTACACAAGTGCATTATCAAAATTATATTGTTATGTAAACAACAGTCGTAGAGAAAGTCGACTATAGAATCGAATAGTTAGCTCATATAAATAGATTCGATTTATTAATGTGTTAAAACAAATTGTATTGTAATCGTTTTGATACACTGTTTTATTGTTGTATGACTATTGTTCTGTTAAATTGAGTTGTGGTATGATTTTATATTTATATTTTACTGTTTTACGGGATTTAACGCGCACGTACCTTTTTTATTTGTTTTTTGCTTGACGTTTCGGCAGGGTTACGCCTGCCATGGTCACAAGCAGACTGACTGCGTTAAATCCCGTAAAACAGTAAAATATTAATATGCAACGCGAAAGTTTAAAGTATGATTTTATATATTTGTTATGAAAGGTAACCTGTTATTTTATACATAATAGAAATAAGATTTTCTGTGCAAAAGCTCATTTTTGAACGCCCCAAGCTGACAGCGGTTGTGGGTCTTGTGGAACTTAGACCTCACAACCACCGGCATGGATTATTATGGCCTATCTTTTTCAAAATGTTAAACCTTGTAGCGTCCCCTTCGGAAGATAAATGTGTATAACAAATTATGTTCGTCGACGTTAAATAGTTACATTTTGACGCAGCGACGGAAAACATCGTCAGCAAACATTGAATATAAGTCTAATGAAATCGCCAATTCGACTTGAACAAGCGCGGTGATCTATGCTCGTACCTAATCTGTATGAGAAGAGGCTTTTGACCTCAGTTATTCAGCTAGTATTAAGATTTAGGCAATGTAAGCAAAAAAAAAGTGAGCCGTCACGGGACGCCTGGCAGATGTGAAACATCGAGATTACATCATCGCCACACAGTACACAAGACTGTGACTATACATACACCATCATATAGCGTGGCGACGCGACACCACGGCATGCGTCGCCACGCCAGAAATTTGTTTTACGTGCGGCTATAGATGTTTCACATCAAAAAGAAATCAATTTCCTTTCAGTCTGTCAATGAATCACGGAAATGTATTAAATCCTCTCCTGAATAAACAGACATGACATCGTTTAATATTAGTGTTTGTCAAACATTGTACATTTACTTACGCAATTCTATTTAGTTAGCGATAATGTCTGAGCTTAAAAATATGCCTAAGGCCATGCAGTTCATTGTTAGGAAGAAAGTTCTAATAAGTATACAATTATATAAGTTATGCTTCGTAATCTTTGTAGATTAAATGGTGTTTTTTTACCTCTAATTTCAAGTAGGTCCACCTCCATTGTTTACATCTTTGCGGTTAAATTCTAAATCTTTTATTTTGACAAACAGATAACATTAATAGGCACTTAAGTTTGAGAAAACTCAATTATTATGAAACATACTTATGTTTTGAGAAAACTCAATTATTTTCTGGAAATAATTGAGTTATCTCAAAGTTTTCTTCGTAAAAATATATATAGTAACTCATATCCTGAAAAAGTAAATTAATTGACTCTCTGAATTCCAGAAACTCTACAAACAAAATAACGAATGAAATAAACGTTACCTCCTAATTTTTTTAGATTGACGTTCATAACTCTAATAATTCACCTAAAGATAAAGCAAAAATCATAACTTTTATTATTACATCAGCTGTCAAAATTTTTGCAAAAAGACTAAACCAAAAAGATTTTATTTCACCTTTGCGTAAATCACTTTCTTTTGTTCTGGCAACTTTTTGTCTTTTTCTGTTTATTAGATTTAATGGCAACAAAGTGGTCGGTATTCCGGCTGTGGTCGACTCCGCTCCAATAAGTCCATAATTAAGAACACTGTTAGGCTCTGTTGGTTTCACAACATTATCTCGGCTTGAGATGAAATTCATCTTATTTTTCTGAAGAAAGAAATGAAAGTAATGGTCGTAGGAAATGTTAGTATAAAACTGTTTGTAGAATAATCTTAGGATAAAAACGATTCTAAGAGAATTATGTTTCGGGAGGAAACCTAGAGTTACGGTAGATGTGTGTGTTTAGTAAATATTTAGTGGCGTAATGTTTTGGGATAAAAATCTGCAGTTACACTCATATTGAATCGTATTTATTTTATCTGATTCGCTTGTTTATACCTTTTTGAGCTCCGTCTTCTTTTTTTCAAACCTGCATGCTATAGCGCTCAGTAGTTTAATTTGCTAAAATTAAACTGAGAAGAAATTATTCGAATTGGTAAAAGTTCATCAGTTTTAGCAAGAACATGCGATTAATTTTGATATATGAGAAGAAGATGAAGAAGACATTAGTTTGTTACTGGTAATGTTTGTAGGAAATTACTGAGCTGGTATGATTATAATATAATATGAACCTTTCGTGTGTCTCACCATGTCTAATACATGAATTCACGCAAGACATAATGCTGTTTTGATTGTATCAGTGATTAGAACATTCAACCGGTAAAGCTATTTGAATAGAAAACAAATGTCATTAAAGAAATAGCCCAGAAAGGGACATCTTATTCAATAGCTGACGTACTAAAATGTATCATCATATCAACCTATGACCGTTCACTGCTAAACGAAGGCCTCTCCTAAAGAAATCCATCCATCCCGATCCCGGTCCTGGTCAGCCCATATCCATCTACTTCCCGTCATCATTTTAAATTGTCAGGTCAATCAACAGTGCAGCAAGGCGTCATTAAACATGTTTCCGCTCTTAAACTTGTGCTTGATATTACCAAAAATCTACATAATTTCGATCAATCGTGTTCACAGGCTTTTTAAAGAGTATCTACAGATTGTTCGAAAGAAATACCGCAGCCTCGGACACAAAAGGGCTAAAAAGGAACATAAACCCACCCGGTGTAAGTAAGTAGAAGACTGACACTCCCCGCTTCGCTCAGAACGGGAAGAGTCATTTGATTTCCCACCCACAAAATAAAAAGGGGATTCTCATACTTACTTTACGAATACGAGGTCTCTTCATTCACACCTAAGTCTTACGCAAAAAAAAAAAACAATATTGAACATGGAACACGGTTGTAGCGACGCGTGAAAGCGGTGCGCATACGCAGCAGCCGGTGAGCTGATTGCGAAATCCCGCGCACCGCGTTTTACTCACGCCTTGTGAAACATCCAAGGAATCTGTTCTGTTATTAGATATTAATTATATTGGAAGTTAAATTTATGTAAATTGACTGTGATGGTGGAAGTGAGAGGGACGGAATATTAGTTTATTTATCCCTCGGTTTCGTATCGCAATTAGATAAATTACTTGAGTAGTTATTACCGGCATCGTTCGCATGAACATCGTTTTGAAAATGATAGACTTCCACATAAACGTTCATCAATTATTTTACACCCTTGGGAATTATCAAAATAATTCCTTTAAAGCATCATTTTGAAAATGATAGACTTCCACATAAACGTTCATCAATTATTTTACACCCTTGGGAATTATCAAAATAAATAAAATATAAAATCTAACTTTGGCTAACAAATTGAAAAACTTACTTAATTATGATCTACACAGTTAAGGGATGCAATGTTTGCCTGACTCTAGCCCCTGTACTTTGGGCCGATATATGCAAATTAAAACAAGAATTAGTAAACCATTTTAATTTGCGGTACAGACCACATTGGGCACAATTACACTTCTAAAATTTAGGTTATCCATGGGTCAATTGCAAGTTGATTTTTTTCAATAAAATATTCAGTGATCCTCTTGTGATAGTTTCAAAGAAACATTTCAGTGTCACTGTACCTCACCTCAAAAAATATAAATAGCTTGTATACCATGTCATTACCAACAGTGCAATATAATCAGTAATACAGGTAGACACAGCATCCGCCACTCACCGGTAGATCAAGTCCAACCAGTCGTTCAGGGCGTTAATCTTCGATCGGTAGGTTTTTATATAGAAATAGGGATATCCGCTATGAGGTGACTCTTCCGGGTCTGTTACAGACATAGTGGAGAAGATTATGGGTGTTTTTAGCGGTTCTGGGTTGAATGGCAGTTGTTGAGTGGTTTTTTATGTGGTTGGTAGGACTGTAGGACGATGACCTTTGTGGTACACGTGTTTTTCAGTGGAGACCGAGAATTTATGAAGCTTGACATGACATGTTAGGGTCTTATTATTCTGATATGCACAGAAAACATGTCAGCTTGACTGGTAGAGAATCCTTAAGGCATTAAGTCGGTTGGTCCATCAAATTTAAATAAATGTAGGACAATGAGCTCATGACCTTGAGTGGCGATAGTAACTAGAAGAGAATTGCTGAAAATGTAGAAGAATTACGTGCAAAATAAACACTGTGTTCTCAATTTAGATTTTAGGCTATTATCAATGTTATTTACCAGACAGCAGAATTTTGGCGGTCCTTGGTCTTGGTCTTGGTGGTTTGACCCTATGTATAATTCAACCCACACTATCAAAGAAGTAGACGAAGAAAAAGAGAATAAACATTTGGCATACCTATAATCTTTAATTCATACAAATGTGTAAAGATATTAAAAAATAAAAAGTATGTTTATTTTTTGTTACATTACACAAATACATTACAGTTTTTTTTATACGAAAACTACTTTTTGGTTCTCGGTTTTGTATATATCTACTACAACAGACACGATCACGATAGTCCAGTTTAAAACATGCTAAGAGTAAGTCCTCAAAAAACCTGTAATTATTGCTACTTTTTGGTAATAATTATAATAATTGCCACTTTTACAAAATACGTGAATAATTACAGCTAATTTCCGTAACTTCTAATTACGAAATGTTGTCTAATCTCATCGTTACACTATGGCTAGAAAAAAGAAAGTACAGCGTTGATTATACTCATCATATTTTTAATTACAACATCCATCAGTAAGTCTCAGTTACCGGTTTCTTAAGTAATTAGTTTGAGTTTAGCCAAACCGCGTCATAATTTCTTTCTTTAGATGTAATTAGTATAACGTGATTGGCAATTGTATTAGTTTCACATGATTAATTGTGGATTGGATGGTATTAATAATACTGAGATTCGTGTTTTATATATTTTTGTAAATGCTGGGTGATTTACAAAAACAGACACAAATAAAACACGAATCTCAGGTCACCAATTAATAATTTATAGTGTGGGAAAATGATTTAGAAACAAATAATGGATCTCCTACATTATAGGAGACACTCCAGTGTGAGGTAATCCACTCTAAGTTTTTCTTTCGATTTTTATATTTTTAAAAGGAAAGAAAGAGATGACCTTATCAAGAATGCACTTTATTTATAAAAGGAATAGAAGATAACTAAAGTATTTTTTTTATTTCAACACTACATGACAGTTTGTCTTTAACCACAACGTCAAAACACTTTTTCGCGCCAATTCCGCCAATCGAACGTTTCATCAAAGATTTCAAACACAGAAACTCATTGATGGATTTCGCAGTCAATGATCTGTGAAGAGGTTGCGCTCGGGCAGTGAAAAAGAAAGGAAATTCATTAGAATTTGTTGTAAACAAATTGTTTTACTCAACGCTTCTTAATATAAACAGTTTTTGCTACAATAGGTATTTTGAAACAATCTTGTCATCTTTAGAATTTAACAAGCTGTCATTGACAAACTGATTTGTTTAGTCTATGGCTTTGTTAATGGCGTAACTGTTTTTTTGTAGGCTGCGACAGTTATGTCAAATTGAATGCGTAATAAAAGTTATAGATAACTGTCTATGGGTTTAGTCATCGTCAATTTTGATGGAAAGTCTGCCATGTGTACCAATACTGGTACGGGAAGTCGTTTCAGTGGATTAGATTAATTTAATAGCCGTCTATAAATAGAAAATGTCATAATGCTCCAGTAGTTAAGCTCCAGCCTTATACTTGTGCTTATGCTTTCCTGACGGGGCTGTTGGTTATACGAAAGAGATACCGCGGCCCCGGACAAAGGCCTAAGAAGGAACATGGATGGGTTTTAGTTAGTAGAAGTCTGACCAGTCTCACACTCACTCCCTTCTGCTCCGCCTCGAGCGGGAGGAGCCATTTGATGATTTCCCATCCCAAAAAAAAACCTTGTGCGTTGCGGGGTTAAAAGTACCTATGTGGTGACTTTTTTAATGCACTTTCAAAATTTAATTTAGAGCATGGTTGTCTCCGTGCCTCATCATAATCATCATCAGCCGATAGACGTCCACTGCTGGACAAAGGCCTCCCCCAAAGATTTCTACATGTATCGGTCCTGCGCCACCCGCATCCAACAGGACCCGGCGATCTTGATAAGATCATCGATCCATCTTGCGGGAGGCCTGCCCACGCTGCGTTTACCGGTACGCGGCCGCCACTCGAGAACTTTTCCGCCTCAACGGCCGTCAGTTCTACGAGCTATGTGCCCTGCCCACTGCCACTTAAGTTTGGCAATTCGACGAGCTATGTCGGTGCCTCAGATAGCACAAAAAGCCAATGTTCTCGGTTGTCATTCGTAGACCTTTGACAGTTCTTACAGGTAGTCAGAAGTCAGAAAGTCAATCGTTCCAACCAAGGGGTATCGTATTACCTAGTAACGGTTCTCCAAGTCTGTTATGCAGACGCTCTAAGTATTCAGCTGGATCTGGTTAGACTAGAAGGAATCTAATGGATTTTTTATTAATTCCAATGGATATTAAAAACGTCACCACGGCAACCAGTTCCATTACTAGATGTCTCCCACGGTTTCACATGCGTTTTATAGCCTTTAACCTATCTCGATAAATGAGCTATCTAACACTAAAAGATTTATTCAAATAGAACCAGAAGTTTCTAAAATTAGCGTATTTAATCAAGCAAACTCATAAGCTTTATTATATTTGGACTTATAGATTTGGCGTACAAAAATTGTTGCACCTGTCCTCGTTCTGAGTTTATCCTGGTCTCGAGATGACTGTCCTCCCTGTCTAAATCCTTCTTATCCAATACGCTTACGTCTACCAAATCGAGTTGAAAAATTCACTTGTTAATAAATTAATAAAATTAAAAAATATTGACCTGTTTTTTTTTGTCATATTAAGTACAGTATAATGAATTATTCCTTCGAACACACGTGATTTCAGACACAATAGAAAGACAATAGCATCCCGACCGCTGGCTGTCGGTTGGTCGTCAAGAGGTTAAGAGGTTAAGTTAAGAGCAAAATTAAGTTGAATTCAGACAAAAATAATGGTAGAAATAATATCCACCATATCGCAACTTCACCTGGCAAACCATCATATTACCTAACAAACTGTCTAATTATTCGCCTATAGCTTCAAAAATGAAGCAACACTTGACCTAAGGGTCTGCTTGAGCCAACAATTAGCACAGAAACGCTAATATGGGTGAAATCTACCGTTAAACTGATTGACACGAGCGCTGGGCCCTGTACAGTCTGGTCGATTCGCACGCAGAGAGCAATGGGCGTTGTTTTTTGTCGTTCGTCGATTGTTTTGATTCTTTAAAGAAAGCAGATATTTTAGGAGATAATTTATATGGAGTTCAAGATCGAAGAAAAATTGTTTTTATGTAAAATGGCGAATTTTTTGGAATATGTTTTTTTTTATTGGCATCAAAATTCCACAGAAATTCACCAGTGTTTAGTTATTTTTTATTGTTTGGATACTAAGTTTTTTCTTACTCCTCCGATGTATACATCTTTGACCCATTTCGTGCGAGATCCAATACAGTTTTCTGGTGGTGGTGGAATTGTGGTTAAAAAAATCTTTGTAATAGAACCAATAGTTCCGGAGATTTCCTATAACAAACAATTATTTATATTTACAAAACAATTTCAGCACAGATTAGCGACTGTTATTGAAGAACAGATTCGGTTTGTTATTGTTTATTGCTTTGATCTACGTGTTTGTTTTGTTATTAATTAATACTGCTGTGATATCTGATCTATACAATTGAACAATGTATTATAGACAAGGCGAAGGTGCTGGAAATACGGAGGTAAAAATGATTGTTTGTAGGACAATGATGTTATATATACAATAAAGAGGTAGATATCGGACTAGCGCGTGCAAATTGTTGCAGTCAAATTCAGACAATTGTTGTAATTTCACTTAGTCGGCTAGTAGCAGCGAGCGAAGCAAAGCGTGTCCGTGGTGTGACATTTGTGACAATAATAATCTTAAATGTCGAGCTGTGTATTATGAAAGTGTAAAACTGTGGTTCCAAGATAAATAAGAGTGAAGAAATTTCATACCATACGTAAGTAAGATATAAAGGAAGGTTGTCTATTGTTTGCCCGAAGATTATATGCCATAATCATCATTTTCCCGAATTTCATTTACCCGAATTTCATTTGCCCGAATGTTTCATTTGCCCTAAAAGACATATGACATACTTTTAATTGCCCGAATTTTAGATACCATAATATACGAATGCCATAAGTATTGTTTGCCCTATTTTTATGTGCCATAATAATTATTAGACATAATATTTAAATGTCATAATATTTAAATGGCATAACAAGTATTAGACAAATATTTAAGCCCCGTAATGGTTTTTTTTTCTGTGCATGGTTGATGGTGGGCTAGGTCGACGGAGCCCCGCTTCGCGGGGCTCCTACTTCTGTGTGGTTTATAAAAAAATAACCACGAAGGGGATGGCGGGGTCTATTCGCTCGCTTCGCTCGCTCACACGACCCCGCCATCCCCTTCTAACCTAACCTGTCCGAGTCGGGGTGCCCTAAAGTCCCAATTGCATCCAATTTCTCTTGATATAAACAACCGTTATACACCCAATGTCGATGGCAAGTTATGTTATGGCATATCATAATTATGGCATGTGATAATTAGGACATGTGATAATTATGGCTTACAATGATTATGGCAAATGATGTTATGGCAAGTGACTTTATGGGAAACAATGATTCTGGCACGTGACTAATATGGCAAATGAGAGTAGGGCAAATGAGTATTATGTCATATGATATTATGGCTGTTGACTATTATGGCAAATGAAATTAGGGCAAATAAAATTCGGGTAAACGGCGGTATACCATAAAGGAACGTCATATTTGTATTTTTTCACGATTTTATTTCTCATTTACAAATAAATTTCGGATTTTTAGTAATATGGCGGTTCGAAAAGGATAGAGAATATGATGGCAACTGCAGCGCGACAAGGACAAATAGAATATGTCATTATGATATTATGACATTGTCATAGAATAATCAACCAGAAGCGAAATCGAAGGCAAAATACATAGCGTTCGAACCGCTCGATTGCGCAACCTGAGTTTTCTTGTTGGTTAGGCTGACTGACCCCACATTACGCGTGCAAAATCATCGGGCGTATGAGTAGTGCGAGCGCCGCGCGTGTGTCGCGGGCTCCTATTGTATGGTTGCGCGCTCGCGGAGTGCACGCGGCGGCCGCGTCGCTGATACGCCAGAGGAACGCGCGCGCCTAATGTGGGGGAGGCCTTAGTGAGCGTCTTGCTAAAATAATATTATGCTGAATATAATAAGTTCTGGCTTTCAACTGTTCATAATAAAAACAATATACCTAGAATGAGATCAGTAATAGCAGGCTATTAGATATTTTATTAGTAATATTAGAATATAAGTATGTAATGTACCTAGATAAAACAGATTATTATGTTATATTATTTTTTAGATTTCCGAGTGACGATCTTACAAAACATAAATGGGTCAGCATGGTACAGGCGGAAAGAAGTGAACATGACTGGGTGCCTAGAAAAAGTAGTACAATTTGTTCTGCACATTTTTAACAGGAAGATAAATACACTACATCGAAAGGATACATGCGTCTAAAAAAATATTATTATTAATTGGATTATAAGTAAATAGATGACTATTTTGTTTGTTGTTTTATTTAATAGATCATACCTATTGTTATATTCAATGTCTCTTCTGTTAGCGATTCCGCATACTCTATGATTCATTAGTGTACTTCAAGCGCAACACACTACAGATAACTATCTCTTTCTGTGTCATAAGTTCCGTATTATCTATCGCAGTCGTAGTTGACACCAAGTTGACACCTAAATGTAAGTACTTATAATAACAACGCAACAATACAGAACGTCGCTCAGTATGAACGTAGCGTATCTTCTTTTAAATATCATTGTTGTAGGAGCATGATTTAATGGATTGCGCACAGAATCTTAATATTATTGACTAGCGGTTCCTCGCGGTTCCACTTGCGTTATATCAGATTTTTGTTACTGATCCACTCCTGATGGTCAAAGCGTGATGTTTTGTAGCTTATTTGTTATTCTGATGTAAATAAAAATCAATGTAAATTGTACAGGTTATATAATTGGACCTACTTATGCAAAAGGGTCAACGAGTTTTTCTTTTCTTTTATTACTATTAAAAATGACAACATTTTTTTATATTTTATTTAAAATAACAAAGAACTAATTATTTGGTACAGTATTGAAAATAAAATTTATTAAAAATAATCATTTTCCTGTACCTATACAATATTTTGACAAAAATGTTTTTTTTCTTAAAACTTTCATTGTGAGGATTAATTCCGTTATGCGTAAGTAGGTCCAATTGTAAAGTTTCAACAAAACACATTCATTTGATTTTGATAATAATGAAATAGATTTTACTAATTAAATAAAACTCTCCAAAGAGTTTTCTCATCTTCAACCTTACGTTCAAAACTGGCCGATATATATCCAAAAAGCAGGTGACAGCCATCAATCATTAAAAAAAAATAAGAAAAAAAAACTCACATATGGCATTTCTAATTTTTTCGACCAAAGAAGGCCAGCTACACTTATTAAATAATAAATCAAAGAATATCTAATGAGGTTTTATTCAAAATATTAAAGACGTATGCAGTGAGTGAAACCGCGAAACAGCTAAGAGTTCATATAAATCTGTTCTTAAGACCACATTTTTTAAGTAATAAATAACAGCTGGTCATAAATTGAGGTCGCTATAGAACTGATTATTATGTCACTTTGTTTTGTAAGCTATTATCACTTTTATAATACCCCTATTAGGTATCATAATCGCGTGAAATTGTAATCTGTAGTGATGCATCAAAATTCAAAGTTGCGTTATGTGCCTAAAGGCATTCCAAATAAAATGTTATGAAATGATAGCTTTTTTCCTTCATGTTCATGTTTTTCATATATTTGATAATTTATTGAATTCTATATTAGCTTAATCAAGCAATCCTATTTGATTCTCCAAATCGAACTTGTAGGTAGAGTTCCTAAAAATAGCTCATTCAAACAAATAGGTATATTCTCAGACTTCATAATAAAATACCATAGATAACATGGCAAAAAATACTATAGAAAGAAAGAAAGACTAATTATTATTAATTAGTCTTTCTTTCTTTCATCAAATCAAATGATGTCAAAATCATTTCGTTCCTATTTAACGATTTCGTAAAGTAAGCAAAATGGAAGAGGATAGAAAGTAACAATTCAAAAAACTATAAAAGTGCTAACCATCTTTAAAAAAAGAACGAGAAACGCTCGTTTAAAAAATATTGTTCCGACCTTTTACAAGCCGACTGGCAATTACATCGAGTTTCAAGAAAGCTATATAAAAACTTAAAAAACATCTCAGGTCTGTTTACACCAAAAAGTAAACATATCAGATTTAACTTTCGATATATAAATGGAATGTTAAGTGGCTGGTCATTGACTTTTTATATTAAAGCCTTATGTATACTTCCCGTATGTACTGAACGATATTTAATCTGTTTGTTTTCCTTGAATCCGTTTTGCGATAATCTGACGTTCGCAATAATCTCCTCAGATGATAGTCTTAACTCAATTAGTTTGTTGATAAAAACTATTTTGCAAATATAACTGCCTTCGAAGGGATTTTAGTAAAAGGGATAAACTTTAATTTCGGAAGTCAATGTCTTTGGCTTTGTTAGTTGTTTTGCAAGTCAAAATTATATTTATTACTGTACTATAAAAATAATGTTATAACTATTATGTATCCATACTAATATTATAAATGGGAAAGTGTGTCTGTCTGTCTGTCTGTCTGTCTGTTTCTCTTTCTTTCACGGCAAAACGGAGCGACGGAATGACGTGATTTTTTAAGTGGAGATAGTTGAAGGGATGGAGAGTAACATAGGCTACTTTTTGTCTCTTTCTAACGCGAGCGAAGCCGCGGGCAGAAGCTAGTATAGTATATAGGTTTTGAGATGTTCCATCGTCTATCAGACTTAATAGAATTTATTTAAGACCATATAGAACGTATAGTCATTGAAATAGAAAACTTCATAAACATTTTTTGAGTAAATTAAAATATGTACAGATTGACAAAGGACTAGTATTAAAAACTGCACCCTTATGTAAAAATGGATTTCAATACAAGAATGTAACTTTCCATTTTCTAAGCTGGCACAGTCGGCTTAATTACGAAACCTAGGTATCGACGCCATATTAATTAGCCAATGCACTCGAAGTATTGAGGTAACCCTGCACTGGGCTGCTTTGAGAATACCAATGATTCATTTCTTTGAACTAGGTAGTAATTGTTTAGGGGACAAGTTATAAGAGCCAGCGGGGGTATACCGCCGTTTACCCGAATTTTATTTGCCCTAATTTCATTTGCCATAATAGTCAACAGCCATAATATCATACGACATAATACTCATTTGCCCTACTCTCATTTGCCATAATAGTCACGTGCCAGAATCATTGTTTCCCATAAAGTCACTTACCATAACATCATTTGCCATAATCATTGTAAGCCATAATTATCACATGTCCTAATTATCACATGCCATAATTATGATATGCCATAACATAATTTGCCATCGACATCGGGTGTATAACGGTTGTTTATATCAAGAGAAATTGGATGCAATTGGGACTTTAGGGCACCCCGACTCGGACAGGTTAGGTTAGAAGGGGATGGCGGGGTCGTGTGAGCGAGCGAAGCGAGCGAATAGACCCCGCCATCCCCTTCGTGGTTATTTTTTTATAAACCACACAGAAGTAGGAGCCCCGCGAAGCGGGGCTCCGTCGACCTAGCCCACCATCAACCATGCACAGAAAAAAAAAACCATTACGGGGCTTAAATATTTGTCTAATAATTGTTATGCCATTTAAATATTATGCCATTTAAATATTATGTCTAATAATTATTATGGCACATAAAATTATGGCAAACAATACTTATGGCATTCGTATCTTATGGTATCTAAAATTCGGGCAATTAAAAGTATGTCATATGTCTTTTAGGGCAAATGAAACATTCGGGCAAATGAAATTCGGGTAAATGAAATTCGGGAAAATGATGATTATGGCATATAATCTTCGGGCAAACAATAGACAACCGCCAGCGGGATTGTAAGGAGAACTTACAGAAAGGGATTGCAGCACGAAGTGAACGAGAGGGAATGAAGGGGATTGTGCCTCAATCCCCTTCGTTTCCCTACAACAAGCCTACCTTTAATATATCTATGCCTACGCCTAAGCCTAAGTGTTGTGGGCTTGTTTTAGGTTAATATGTATAATAAATTAGAATATTAGTAATCATTAATTTTAGAAATAGAAGACCATCATAATTTAAATTTAAAGATTATATTATTACATAATAATTATAACAAAAAGGTTATTATTGTAGGCTCATAACACTTTTTAGTACGAAAATAGAAGTAGGGTGCTGTTTCATTTAATGGAAATATAGCTTAAAGTAAGACTCGACCAGATAATTTAGGCTTATAAGGCTAAGGAATGACGTCTTCTCCGTATCCGAACCATAGATAGATTGCTCTGGCCTTTTTGGGCGTCGAAGGAATCATGTAACATCATTTCCGCGAAAGCATTGACCAATACAAACATGTTTTCCTTTTCTTCATTAGCATAAATTACAAAGATTTACGCATTTATTTTTTTGCTAAGACTTCCATAAATATGAGCGTTATTTATAGCTTTTATAAGTAAGTTACTATGCTTTATTTCTCTAGTCACTTACACTACACATTTTCGCAATTCGACCCGCATAGTGATGTCCCTAAATACGAAGTCGGTTGCACACAGACCTTATTATCGATGTGTAAGCGCCGCATCACTATTCAGACATAGCGGGCTTTATTATCTACTTTTTAAGGGCCATTAGCACCATTCTGCCTATAAGAAAAGCTGTTGCAACTAATTGTTTGGTCTTATTTAGTTCTTGAGTTGACAAATTAAAAAGAGGACTGGTTTTTGTGAAGAAATTTCTTTGGTTTGAAATTAGAATGTTGAAGTAGCAAGAAGGTTTGCGTGTTAAGATTTCTTGTTTATGGTATTTTTTTTAATTGTACTTACGCGCTACGTAGGAGACTTTCTTGTTTATCCTTTTTTGTTTTGACTCAATGCAATGTAGGTATTCTGTTACAAATGGAGCTGGAGTTACATTTATATGGAGCAATATTACAAGACCATCTGTAATTCGATTCAAGAGACCTGTCAAATCATTGAATTATAAGCATTTAATAAATCTGGGCTGACGCAAAACAAGTTACGACTATAAATTAGGGTCAGTTATTTCACAATTTTATATTTACCTTGAATTTAATCATGACAAAATCAAGTTTTTTAAATGACCAAACACCTGTATTGGACAACGAATACCATGTTAACAAAATTACGTAGTAGAAAGTGATATTACAGGGTGATGTAATAAGGCGCGGCCGAGATGAGCCGACCGCGCCCGAATGGGCTTTCCATTTTCAAATTCGAAGGATTTGATTGGCGGTTACGAATGTATGATTGTTTTTGATTCAATTGTTTTTTGACGGTGATGCGTTGAACATGCAATTCGGTATTGTAGCTTTTTTTGGTTTATAATAATTGTTGAAAGTTTTGCAAACTGATTGATAGGTACCATCAATGTGTTAGTAATTTTAACGCTTAGTTTTGTGATCGTAATCTAATTTTGTGTTTTTCTTTTTTTCAGGTATGTACCCGCTTTATTGAAACATGGATGAAATCCTTTACACAACCCATCGAAACTTCATATACCTAGTAAGCACACTATATACCCACAAGAGCGTTGAGCCCTGGGTTCAGCCGTCAGGACGGGTAAAATGCTGTTAAATTTTTTTCTTATCACGTTTGTGTCTGCCCCTTAAAAGCCTAAAAAAGGAATCTTGGTCTACTAGTTGTGTGGAATAAGGCACGCGACTAACCTTCAACAAAACTAGCGAAAGTACTTACCTCATCGAAAAGATCTCAAAATCGTTTTAAACCTTTAAAAACGCGAAGGATATAACTTTCTATCATCAACAGACAATAGTAAAACAAATAATTACTACACGCCCACTGATTGGCACCTATCTATGAAATGGCATTTCCTACAATCACTGGCATGAAATAATTTAAAATGGCCGCCGTTCTAGATTCGTTTTTAATTGACTCATGTAACTAGATTGTCATACGAGCAATTAAGTTCGTATTTTGTTGCTGAAACTTTTATTACCTATGTTTTTGGCCATTGTTGTTACTTAGTAGGTATCCGGTATGGTTTTAATTATAATTATTATCCTGCTTGACACGTGGGGTAGAAGAGCCAAAATGGCGCAAAATTTTATTATTTACTTAATTAAACAATGTGATTATTACATCAATATAAAGTCAAAAGTCAAGCTATGATCTAGCCCGGGATTGCGAAACAGTTCTAATAGTTACTGCGGCCCCGGAACATTAAGGGCACCGAACCGTAGGAACAAGGGTGGGTTTTAGTCAGTTAAAGTCTGACACTAGAGGGCGAGAGAAATCATTTGATTACTTCCCATCCATAAAAAAAACTATGAAATAGCGATCTTTTTTTTTCAACTATTAGTAAAAATAGGTCATACAATGCCTTAACCCTGAAGATGGAGTAGATATTATAGATAATTGAAGGCTGCGATTTAAGGCCTCGTCCGGTAATTTGGTTCCGGCATGCCCATCCTGTTTACATGCTATAAAATATGCTTTATCCGTAATTAAATAGCTAATCTATTGATTATTAATTATCCTTGTAATTAGTAACTTAAATTATCCTAATAATAATTAACCTTTATTTAATTTTATTTTTATTAAAAATGTAATTTACATGTGTATCCTAAATAAATGAATCGGAAAAGAATTATTAACCTTCCAAAATATTACACAAATAAAAGTACTTACTATAAGTGTAAAGGCTGAATGAACCATTGACAATTACGACACCAAACGCATTTAAATTAAAAAATTATAAAACAATCGATTCATTCCTTAATCGATTGTTTTCCAATCAATTAAACATTTAGTAGATTACTTGTCAATCAATATATTAATTCTACTGTTTCTTTCTTTATTTTGTACAGCCTACAGTTGATTTTCAATTGTAGTATTATTACTCTGCGTGCGAAAAATTCATTGAGCAACAGCCATTTTGTAACTGGCTGTTTGTATTGTATTGTCTGTGGCGTGTAGACGCTGTTCTAATTTTGAAATAAGAATAATTGTTCGAATTTTAATACTTTTCTTTTTGTAGTCAGAGGAAGATAATGATATTATTAAAAAATTAAGTTTGTTTTGAAATCTTATTATTATGCATTTCGAAGTAAAATAATTTATTTCGAAATGTATTTATTAAGATTACTTCTTATAGCTATCACTATGTACTGTCTATCAAAATTAATAAGTTATGTAAGTGAGTTTATTTTATAATTAACTAGCTTCTGCCCGCGGCTTCGCTCGCGTTAGAAAGAGACAAAAAGTAGCCTATGTTACTCGCCATCCCTTCAACTATCTCCACTTAAAAAATCACGTCAATCCGTCGCTCCGTTTTGCCGTGAAAGAAAGACAAACAGACAGACAGACACACTTTCCCATTTATAATATTAGTATGGATTTATAAGCAAGCTGGTAAAAAGCATAAGTCATTTAAGGAGTTATGTCCGTAGATTACAACTTTACAATCACGTATTATTAAGCGTACCAAATGCCTAGACATAATTATAAGTATTTTATTTGTAAGTATAGAAAATTACTTTATCCTAACTTTACGCCCATTAAATTGAGTGACGAAAAAGTTTTAAATGAACCACCGTTCGCACGCGGCTTTGCATGCGGGCGAAGCAATAAGGGTTGAATTTCCAAAAAATCTCTCTTAGTAGCTACCAACTTTTTACACTTTCCAAGTTTTATGTCTCTAGGACCAGCGGTTTGGGTTGTGCGTCACTTTCTACCAATAATCAGACAGTACCACTTTACATACATGCAGATGTAAGTAGTAGGTAGGTATGTAGGAAGGGGCCCAACAGGGCCAACGCCTGCCGGGGTTGCGGAATGTGTATAATAGTTACCGTGACCCTGGAACATAAAAGGCAATCGAAGGAACATGAGTGGGTTTTAGTCAGTAAGAGTCTGACACGTCCTCCCGCCGCACCCAGGACGGGAGCAGTCTTGGATGATTTCCCACTCACCAAAAAAAAAAAGTAGTAGGTATGTTATCAACAAGAATATTATGTCGTTAGTTATATTTCAGTAAAAATAGTAGAGCTTCTAGCGTCTAGATAAACTATAGGATAAATAACCCTTTCAAGTTTCATCTTGATAAAACGAAGTATTAAATCTAAATCTCGTAAAGACATAGTAGATTTATCAGTTGAACATATTATTGAGCTGTCTTGTGTTGAGCTAGATAAGTATGTCATAGTGTGTGTTTACAGACCCCCAAATCATCAAAACTATTCTGTGTTTGAGTCCACAATGGAAGATGTTTTGACTAAACTCGTAGCTGGTAATAAATCAATAATAATCTGTGGCGATTTTAATGTTAATATTTTAGATAATAATTCTAATAGCAGTAGATTAGTAAGTCTATTTAAGTCGTTCAATTTGTCAAATGTTTTTCTGGAACCAACCCGTATTACCACGACTACTGCTACATGTATTGATAATGTTTTTTGTGGTTGCGACTATTTGGATAAAGCCATAGTAGATTATCTCCCGTCTGATCACAGTGGGCAAATCGTTTCTTTTGAGTCCTATATACCATTACAAAAAATGCAGATTCAGTCTAGACCAATAACATTGAGTAATTTAAATAAATTTAATAGCACTTTAATTGATAACTTAAATAGCCAAAGCTTTGACATGGAGAATGGAAATATTCTGTATGAACAATTTTTTGCAGTCGTGCAAACTGGGTTTAATAATATTTTCGAGAAAAAAACCAAAACTATTTTCCCGAAATTTGTATTCTCGGACTGGGCAACTCGCGGTATTAGAAAAAGCAGGGATAGACTATTTGAGCTGTATGGACTTAAGCCTTATAACAACACAGACACTTTTAATAAGTTTGTTAGCAATTATTCGAAAATTTTTAAAAATGCTTGCAAGGCAGCCAAAGCCTTATTTATTAGCAACAAGGTTAAGTCAGCAGACAATAAAATAAAGGCCGTATGGAAAATTATTAATAATGAAACAAATAGGAATAAGAAAAACAATTTTGATTATACTCTGGAGACGCCGCGTGGTCTCATAAGTAGTAACATTGATGTGGCTCAGGAATTTATGTCATTTTTTACTAATATCCCAACTGAAACCACTAAAAGTTTAGATTCCTCACCCTCTCTTGCCGTTGATTTGCTAAAAGCAAATGTTTCAGCCTGCCGCATGGAATTTAAATTTAAACATATTAACCCTGCAGTAGTGGTAAAGGCTTTTAAGCAACTGAAAATCAAGGCTACTGAAGATCTATGGGGCATGTCTACTAATGTGTGTAAATCGGTTATAGAGACAATAGCTCCATGCTTAGCTTATATTTTTAATTTGTGTATAGATCAAGGAGTTTTTCCGGATCTTTTGAAGCATAGCAAAGTAGTCCCACTTTTTAAATCTGGAAATAGCAAAGACACTAATAATTATAGGCCCGTATCTGTTTTGCCTGTTTTTAGTAAAGTATTTGAAAAAATCATGTTTAACCAGATGCTCAGTCATTTTAACAGCAATAATATATTACATGATCAACAGTATGGTTTCACCAGAGGTCGTTGTACTACTGACGCCGGTGTCACTTTAATTAAACATATTTTTACAGCATGGGAAGAGTCGCAAGATGCTATTGGCATTTTCTGCGACCTCTCCAAGGCTTTTGATTGCGTGAGTCATGAAACACTTCTTTTAAAACAAAAAACGGGCTCGGGAAATTAGCGCTAAGTTTAGTAAAATCCTATCTAAATGATCGACTGCAGCAGGTTCAAATTAATGGTGTAAATTTACCGGGCTCAAAGGTAAAAATGGGAGTACCGCAAGGATCAATTTTGGGTCCTTTGCTTTTTTTAGTCTATATTAATGATTTACCAAGTTTGCTGGAAAACCAACCTCAAATGGTGTTATTTGCTGATGACACTTCACTGATTTTTAAAGTGAATAGACGGATACAACACCTTGACGACGTAAATAACGCCATGCTTAAGGTTCATAACTGGTTTACTGTTAATAATTTAGTACTAAATGAAAAAAAAACGAAATGCATAAGATTTACTTTACCGAATGTTAGAAGTACTGAATGTAATGTTGTATTGAATAAGGATATACTAGAATTCGTCGAAAAAACGGTTTTCTTGGGGATAACGCTCGACTCAAAGCTGCAGTGGGGCCCTCACATAACATCTCTTATAGCGCGGTTAAGTTCAGCCGCTTTCGCTGTCAGAAAAATCCGGCAATTAACTGACGTAGATACCGCAAGACTAGTCTATTTTAGCTACTTTCATAGTGTGATGTCTTACGGTATTTTGCTTTGGGGACGTGCCGCAGATATAGATTCCGTCTTTGTATTGCAAAAGAGGACTGTCCGTGCTATATATAATCTCCGCAGCCGCGAATCTCTAAGGGATTTGTTTAAAAGTATTAACATCATGACGGTACCTTGTCAATATATATACGAAAACATAATGTACGTTCGGAAAAATCTTCATCTTTTTAGTAAAATAAGTGACAGGCATAATTTTAATACCAGAAATAAGAACAAATTGGATCAACCAAGTTTTAGATTGTCAAAAGTCCACACTTCGTTTATGGGGCACTGTGTAAAATGCTATAATAAAATACCACTCGAAATTCTCCATCTAAATGAGAAAAAATTTAAAACATGCATTAAGCGCACGCTATGTAATCAAGCTTATTATAAGTTAGAAGATTATATCAATGACAAACATGCTTGGCTAAATGCTGGTCCTGCTCCACATAAGCTCACAAATTAGAAATTTTATTCATTGGAAGATAGAAAATGTTTCTTGTCCCCTTAATTTTTGACATTAATATTCAAGATTTTATTATAATTTTTATAAGCAATTAAATTTCACTTATTTATATTTATTTACAGTACAAAACTTTGGTTTGTGTAATTTTGATGCATATTTGAGTTTTTGTAAATGTGAGTACGATGCAGTGATTTATTACGATAGTTTTCTACTGACACAAATAGACATGGCGGTTAGGAGCATTGTCATGCTCGCTCAAAAAGTCTCGCTGATGGTGGCGAGTGCGTTGGATCATTCGGTTCCCTTCAAAATGGTTGAGCTAAATGGTGCTGTTGTCACGCGTCATGCTCGTGAACGGGCGCTATCAGTTGAGATGGGTCATCTCTTAACTGCCATGACTTTTTATTTTTGACTTTTTATTTTAATTTTGTATTTGTTTATTTTGTGACATACTTATATTGTTTTCACATGTAGAAGCACCAAAAAGAAAATGTAACCAAGACTTTGTAAAACATGATATTTTTAAAAGAGTGTCCGTGGAGTTTCTTGCCTGTTCTTCTCCATAGAGATCTACGTTTTGGAACAGGCAATTAGCGTCACTTTTCTTTTCTGACTAACAGACCGACCGACTCTTTGACAATTCATAAGTACCTGTAAATGGTCTAAGTGAAATAAATGCTTTGAATTTTGAATTTCTCCATTCACTGCATCCCTTTCATTTTTCTTGTCTGACCATTATTTTGTTAATTAATTTATATTAAACAAAGGCATTGTAATATCTAAATATTAAATCTATATCAAAACATTAATTATCTCCAAGCTTTTCTCTGCCGTAGGTATCAGTTAATCTCGACACGTACCGTACTTCATAATATGGTAGTTAAACTCATTTGTCAATGTTGTCTTATTTATTATCTGTTTACGTTCAAAACTCTCGAGAAAGCTATGATTAATATGCACGCTAGTTTCACTGTAAGCTCATAGATTATAGAGTACCGAAACCATAATGCAATTGTTTTAAATACGACCTTTTTTTGGGATGCTCGCTTACACTATCGCATAATTAAGTATATTTGTTACATGGACGAACCTATAGATATATTAAAGAAGGAGATATGCCCTGTAGGCGAAAATGTATCGGATACCTGTGTCTCCTGTTATCCCTACCTGATACGCAGCCGCGCACACACCCGCATTTCTTGTACTAGAACGTACAACACAATCAATTATGAACCTTAAAACACCTACACAGCGTGTATTTACCATGCACCGTAAAACTTACTCACACATTAACATTGATGGCTATCGTTGTGCTGTGCAAATGCAATTTATTTTACATTTACGCTAGTGATTGACTAAATCGGAAAATTATCGAAACTTCTATTTATTATCGACCAAATCCTTTTTGGGTTCTCGGAAGTAAAACTAAATAAAAAGAGAGGCGTAAATTGATAAATTTGGGTTTGTGTAACTTAAAAGCATTTTTGAATTTTATAAATATGAATACGATGCAGTTATTTATTTATTTTTTTATTTTTTACGATGGTATAATACTGATACAAAATGGACAGGATGGTCCAGATGTCACGCGACATGCACTTGAACCGTGTTAGGTAAGCCGAGGGAAATATTTAAGGACGCTGTAATATTTGGTCACATATGACTAATAATAATAAAACAAAATTAAAACAGGGTAAATATTAGTATTTACTTTGATATTCCAAGCGGGTTAAAACGGTGGACAAATTAAAACAAATAACTACCAAACAATATTTTATTCGTCAGACGACTTTGTTGTCGATAACCTACGATAAAGGATTTGCACATGGACATCATTAACTCACGGCAAGAACCAGCGGCCGCATCACGCGATTCTTGCGTTTAGTTAAATATCGTTTTGTGATTTTTACATTGCTTGTCTTGTCACTAAGTGACAAACTTGCGTAGTTGTGAAGGAGCAATGTATTTCAGCAGAAACAATGCAGTCGCTGTGATGCTTAGAAACAAAATAACAGAAAATATTTTTCGATTTGTTATTTTTTATGATTTTAAAGACAAATATAGGAAAAAAATTATGAAATGTGATTCCTTTGTTGACATAGTTTTGGTATCTGCTTCACTTTTTGCAAGAAATCGCTTAACAATACGGTATTTTAATTTGTTGACACGATGGCGATCGAAAGCACACTAGTTCGCGGACACGGCCACTTACGTACGACCTGTAGCACGATTGCATGTTGCGCGGACAGCGACACGCCCACTTGCCACTTGACGAACCAGTACCTAACTGAATACGCATATAAACCACGAGGAACAGCTATTAAGCTACATATATTACTGAAAAGTTTTTATAAAATCCGTATATTAGTTTTTGCGTGCAAAGTAACAAGTATCCATCCTTAGAAACATAAACAATTATAAGTAATATTAGTAATAATAAACACAATTATTATGTAATTTTAAATTACAACGGGAACAAATCAATTACAAATAATTGATAATATTTACGTTTCCGTTAGATTTAACAGTAGAGGCGCCAATTTAATTAAGCGTACAATCCAAAATAAAATTGTTAAATAATAATGCATTCTTTAAATAAATGACATTGACAGAGTGTAAACAATGCGCCATTCGCTATTTTTTTTTCAGAGGCAAGGACACAATTGTAATTAAGCCTTTAATTCGGAAACGATTGTGAATCGAGAAGATTTATCGACTAAGTACATGTTTAGTTTGTTGAAATAGTCCTAATTTAATATGTAGATGGTTTAGCAAAGTCAAGCATGACCCTGACCAGTTAGTCTTTAAAACTACGTGATGTAAATAACCTTGGAAGCTAGTAGAATTGTCAAATTGAAGTTATAGTCGATTTTTTAGTCGATGGTGAATTACGTGAAGCTTAGGTAACGATTACGGATTCATTTGAATTGTATAATTAATATTCGAGAAAGCCATGATTATTAAATAATTCTGACACAATCTGTTATAAGAAAATTAATGGTTGGTCTAGTAATTTCGAACTTTTTTTGGTAGCTTGGTCTCGTTTCCTTAGTAAGGATGGTTATGAGGACAGAATAAATAACTACATGTTGTATTTCGCATGCGTGAGGCAGGAACTCCCAGTGGGCAAAGCTATGAATGGGTTGACTGTTTAGGCACTGTCTATTCATAAAAATGCAAATTTTCACATTATGGAACCCACTATGAATATGGAATGGCAGTCCTTTCTAATTTTAGTATTATTAAACCTTGTGCCTCTTCACCTTTTTAGATGATTTAAATAACTTCATTTGCCTGTGGTGGAGTATTCCTTTTCGGTAGTTCAATCAGACAAGCCAATAAAGACTGTATCACCCTTGGTTTAACTTTTTGAAGACCAAGCGACAGCCAGCTGTCGCGTTGCTATTGTCTTTAATTAGCGGTTATACATAACTTTGTATTATTTATGAGAAGAGCTAGCTTACGTTCGCGGCTTCGCCCTCGTGGATATCGAAATTCCCATACACTATTTTACCTCTATAGGGATCTTTCCTACCCACTCTTCCCAAAGAACACATTGGTGCCGATTCTCTTGTGCACAAACTAACGTAAATTTAAGTTAAGTGCATCTTTCTCTTTCCGTTTAATTAAGAAAAGGACAGAAGGTCAAATAATAGTTAAGTCCTGTCAAATTTAGATACTCCATAGATAATTTAGACGCAATTTAAAAACATGGCGTCTAAATATACGTCAATTTTCATCAGGCGCTGTCTAATTTGACAGGATTAAACTAAAATGTATCTTCTGTCCTTTTCTTTAAAAAATGGAAAGAGAAAGAAGCACTTAACTTAAATTTACGTTAAATTGTGCACAAGAGAATCGGCACCATTTTCAAGTTTCATGTCGCTAAAACCAGCGGTTTGGGCTGTGCGTTGCTATATCACAAATCCAAAAATCACTCCGTCAGTTTACCATTTTATGTATGAAATGATGAAATAATAATTATTCTAATAACCCTTCGTGTATGTAAGGCGTGGATTCACGCGTGACACAATGTTTATTTTATTTAAGTCTGTAATTAAAGCAATCGGATCAGATTAGAAATACCCCTAATGCCTGATTCTATATCTTATCAGATTAGAAATGTTTTCCTTATAGATACAAAATAGTAACACCCTACTTTTTCTTTCAACTGCAAACAACGTAGGTACACAAATATATATATTTGCATTAATTTTTCTTACTTCCTATAATATTGAGGACATTTTTGTCAACAGAATAGTCAATATATTTAATATATATTGATTATTCTGTTGACAAAAATGTCTTACATCATCTATACATTATTAAAAAGCTGTAGAGTTTGGTGGTTGCTTGAACGCACATACCCATATCATGAACTAAGGGTACAAATTGAAAAACTTTTTAAGACTGTCCGAAGCACAGATCTACGCGAGACACAATATTATAAATAAATAATTAAATATCAGTATATCAGTTGTCTGGTTATGGTAACCAGACAACTGATATACATACTTAAATAATTTGTAAATACATACATATTAAAGATAAATTACACCCAGACACAGAACAAACAATCATGCTCATCACACAAGTTTGTCCTGGGTGGGAATCGAACCCACGACCTTCGGTCGGCAGTCGGCGGTATAGGGTCACTAACTCCTAGACCAACAGGCCCGTCAATACTTTTTAATTTGTTCTTTTGTTTACGACAGACCACCGGTTAAATGTTGAATAGCCAGGTATCGAGAAAGATAAAAGATATAAATGTATCGAGAGAGATAAAAATAATTTACAATTTGGTCATATACCATATTACCTCTAAGTTTCAGAACGCAATAAAAACAAAATCCTATTTACTTCTGCCACCTGCAATAACAACTAAACAATAACCACACGCGGACCATAAACCCACAATTTGCATACTCATAATATCATAGACAAGCGCGTATGTAATGAAAGTGAGAGTGAAGCGGAACCGGCTGGCATCCACCTGTTAGTTGTGACGTCACTGCACCGGTTAAGTACCTTAATTTATACGATTTTAGACTTTTATTTATTTATATCTATTTATAGACGCCTACAAACCTATTTCTTTTATCGACTGTACTAAAACGACTCAACTATTTTTAGAAGATAATTGTGCACAATTCAATTATTTGCTCAGATACGAACTAACCACTAGGTTAGTTCGTTTTTGATCTAGATAATATTGCAGCGTGACCAAAGATTGTAAGAATTGATTTAGTTGTTCACGTCTACGTTTCTGTTATTTTCATTGTTATCTTAGGACAGTACTCTTCTTTCTGTGATGAGTCTAAATTAATCTAAAATTATTAATAACTATAATAATTTAGGCTCGGTTTGTGAGGATTTCTCTTCTTTTACATTTCTCATAGCTTAGGTTATCTTCTGTATATTTACATATATCTATATACAGGCTATGTTATGAAAGTTAAATACCAAAAACAAAGCCTTTAAAGTTTTTGTTCCAAATATTATGTTAGTAATTATGTAACGTATAAAGTCTTGTATTTGTGGGAGAAATAAACATATTTATTATTATTATTATACCTACGTATGCTTACCTATGTAGTCTGTAAAACTTGAATAATTCTGCAATATTACATAATTGATGTTAGGTCTAACTTACTTAGTTTGTGCTAATGTTTCGATCCATCGAACACAAAAATGGAATAAAATGAAACAATCTCGTTCTCGCACATTTTTGACCAATACGATTGTATGGACTTTAAAAGAGACTTTGACCTCTGAGTTTGTTTTGGATGTTTCTTCTCAGAGCAGTCCAGCTACGAAACACCGGCCCCATTGTTCGCTTAAAATAAATAAAAAAAAAACAAATTTTGACGTGTAAAAGTGTTATGATATAACCTATTTACAAAATAAATATGATTTTAATCAAGTGGTGCAAAAAAAAAGGCTTGAATTATAATTTGCTAGCTGTCCCCTGTTTCACCCGCATCTTTGGTCACTCCTCCGCCCATGTAGGACGTAGCGTGATTTTTATAGCCTTTCTCGATTTGGCTTCAATTCAAAACCATAAATAAATTTTAAAATATGTCCGGAATTAGCGGGTGAATTCTAACAAAGAAACTCTTATAATAATAATACAGCCTATTACTGTCCCACTGCAGGGCAAAGGCCTCTTCTCATACAGAGAAGAGGCCTTTGCCCTGCAGTGGCACGAGCATTGATCACCACGCTTGCTCAAGACGGGTTGGCGATTTCGGACTTATATTAACTACAAGTCCAGGTTTCCTCACGATGTTTTCCTTCACCGATGTCTGTGATGTCTAAGATAAATTTTAGAAAGTACATATGAATTGAAAAAGTCACATTGGTACTTGCCCGGGTTCGAACCCGCGACCTCTTGCATGAGAGCCGGGCGCCTTAACCACTAGGCCATCACGACACATACTATATACTTAGATTAAGATAAAGTTGAATAAACTTAAAAAAAATATTTTTAATACCAAAAGTACGTTTCTTCAAGTACAACAAACCGCGCTAAGAAACTTAATTCGAACATCCGCAATCGAACTCATAATTACTATTTTTAGAAGCACAGAGTATAAATTAGAAGTGCCACCGCATATCAATGACATAATCGTATAAAAATGTAACAGGACCCGCGGGGCAAGGCCAGTACGCGATACATTACGTGCTTGTTAAGTAGTTACTACTGACCTTATAACTATTTTATGATTTATATTTATATTGAGGATTTCAATAAATATTGTGAGACAACTCACACACGCCTATCTGACCCCAAACTAAGCAGAGCTTGTATTATGGTAACCAGACAACTGATAAATACATGCAATCATAGATAAATTACACCCAGACACAGAACAAGCAATTATGCTCATCACGCAGTTTGTCACTATAACCACTAGACCTAACCCGTTAACCTCTCGCCAGTCGGAACATTCTTCAAAAAATTCCCTACGCCATGCGCTAGTCGGAACATTCTTCAATAAATCCCCTAACTGTCATCATTTTTTAAGATTTGGTGTATGTTGAGCGATCTGTTACGAGCACCCGTGTGTTCGCGTGACAGTTGTAGCCTTTTTTTTTAAGTTTTTCTTACGAGCACACGGGTGTTCGTAACGACAGTTGAGGGGAGAGAGATCTGATCCCTGCCTTGGGAAAGGTCCTATGTCTAGCTATGGGTTGATTGATGATGATGAAGAATTAGGATTATTACACTAAGGTACACTCTTGGTCTCGTCGAATCATCAGTGTGTGATTGACCAAACCATTACAAACATCAGTGTGTATAATGTTAGTAAGTAATCAGACTGGTCCTATCTGAACTTGTTACTGAATCTATTATACCAATATTGTAAACCTAAAGAGTTTGTTGGTTTGGTTGAATGCGCTTATCTAACTACTGGTCCGAATTAAAAAATTCTTTGTGCATTGGATAGCCTATTTATCGAGGAAGGTTATAGGCTGAAACCTACGGGAGAGAAAACAGTATAATAATATAATAATTGAAGGACAATCCAGGTCGAGAAAAAAGTCAACCAATCCTATCAAAACAAACAAACACACAAAAAAGCCCAGACAGAAAAAACCCATATTAATATTATGAATAAGAACGTGTGTGTGTTTGTTTGTCCGTCTTCACAGCTAGTTAAAAAGGATGGAGAGTGCCTTATAGCTGAATAATGAAACATCACTTAATTTTAAGACGCTCTCAAAACTGTTCCTGTCCTTACTTTACGCTTTTAGGGCCTGTCTCACAACCTCGAGATAGTCCTCCTTTACTAAAAATAGAACTGATTTTGCATGAGTTTATCTGACAGATATTTTAATAAAAACTTATCAGAAGAAATGTGAAACAGGCGCTTAAACAAAGACAGCAATAGATTTGAGAGCGACTTATAATAAAATGACGTTTGAGTATTCGGCCATTAAGTTTTTCTGTCTCTTTCTAAAGCGAGTAAAGCCGCGCGCTAGAACATAATATATCTCATACGCCTGTTTCTACCACTACTACCACGTGACAAAATGTCACAAACATTTCGCAAAAGCCAGTTAAAATCGAGTTGCAATCACACCAGTGTCAAATGTGTGTTGCAAGGGATGTACTTCACAGTAGAATTTTAATTCTCTATGGTGAAAGATCGTTCGCGATCGTGTGGTGTGAATAGACTATGGTATTTGGAATAATGGCTTTTTTATGACATTGTTTTGTATTCTATGCGAGTCTGGTCTATTGCTACTTGGTGTTAAATACTCTTGATCGCTTGTTCCCTGTGCTGTAAGTATAATTTAGGCATGATTTGTATTTTGATATCATAGTAGACTAGCTGCCCCCGTTTTTCAACCGACTTCAAAAAAAGGAGGAGGTTCTCAATTCGACTGTATTTTTTTTTTATGTTTGTTACTCGATTTCTTGAAGACGCCTGGACCGATTTCAAAAATTCTTTTTTTAATCGAAAGGGTATGTTTGTCATTTGGTCCTATTGTCATCAGGTCAGGATCTGATGGTGGAAACCCTAAGAAATTGAGGGCATCTCTAGAAAATTGTAGGCGAGCATCGGGTAAAAACTTAATATTAATGTGTATATCTGATGAGACTACAATACGATGGAGGTTTAGGGCAGATCTGATGATGGAGACGACAGAGAATCAAGGGAACTCCTCAACGGTACATCTTAGCTACATCGTCTTTGGGCTTATTTTATTCGTGATGACAAGATCTTTATACCGAGATGGGTTATGACTGCCACTGCAAGCTCCGTGATGCAGGTGCAGTACAGTTTAGGGAACTCCTTGTTGATAGCAGCTACATAGTGTTTGGGCTTATTTTTTTTGTATTGATGAGTAATTTACACCGAGATTGATTATACTGCAGACAAAATACACTTTAAGGATATCCTAAATGGTTCGTAGCAGCTACCTCGTGTTCCAGCTTCACTGAAGTGAACTTAAAACTGAAATTGGTTATGATTTGTCGTTTTAAATCGATGACTTATTAAATGGAGCACATTCAGAAGAAGAAGTTTCATTGTATATTGTCTGCGTTGTTAAACTACTAAAACTATTGGTATGAAACTTGGTATGGACATTGGCAGCCTAGATACTTTAGTTAGACATCGGGAATCGACACTAAAAAGTAAAAAATAAAAAACTTTTTACAAAAAAATTTTAACACAACAAACATAAAAATAACTAAAATTTCGGAAGTCGGTGGCTTATCTTTTCTGCCCGTCAATTTGTATTGCCACCGACTTCCGAAATTTTAGTTATTTTTATGTTTTTAGATTTGAAGGCGGTTAAAATTTTTTTTTACCAACGTTGTTCCCATTCTCGTGTGTTTTTCGGGATAAAAACTGTCCTTTGTCCCTTTTCAGGATATGGACTATCTCTGTACCAAATTTCATCGGTTCTGTAGTTTTATGTTTTAAAATGTGTTAAACAAATCCGGTCTTTCAAAGAATTAGCGTAATTCTTTCAAAGTGATTAACAAGACAAACGACGCGAGATAAACATAAGCGATCAATGTACCAATCATCTAACATCGCCAACATTTAGCAGATCTGCGGAATTCTCGGTGTCGCGTGTCGCCGTAACTGGAGCGATGCCGGCGCAACGCCTCACTTGCGCACGCATATCACTGCCATAGCGCACTGTTGAGGTATTAGTGTTAGCTTGTATGACTGAAACATTGTTAGGACATAAATAAATGATAGACTGCGGTTTTATTTGCATTATCTTTATAGCACAACGGTCCGGTCACCGTAGGCGTGGACCTACAGGCGACGAGTAGCTCGCCGTTCGGAATTAATTGAAAGAGTTACATGGACCTAGTCAGTAAGTGTCTGACACTAAGTAGTGTAGGAGAGTCATTTGATAATTTCGCATCCTTAAAAAAATAAACTGTCATCCTCTTTTTCATATATATTATATATATATATATATATGAAAAAGAGGATGATGGCTTACTGAACGCAACGGAGTTAATATTGTCAAAACTATATAAAAAATATTAGTGACCTCCGTTCTAGCTCAACACTTCCTAACTTTAGCAACTTAGCTTCACATTACGAATTAATTTGGTCCACGTCAGATTACAAAATACTTAATGAATTCAATGTTTATCAAATTCATCTAAATATTTCATGTCGTAAAAGGTTTTCAATACGCTTAGCTATAAGAAGGTAACTCTTGACCAGTAAGTTGACCGAATTTTAGCTTAATTTGAACAAGTTCTCGACTACTTTCCGATTTAAGTCTCCAATCGTCCTTATATGGTTAACTAACACTGCTGATACATAAGGTATATGTATATAACTAAACTGAATAATATTCTATCTATTTCTGTCTACTTTATCCGAATCGACAAGGACGCAGCAATGTTCTTATTAAGATGTTTGAAGTGCAAATGAGGGTATAGGCATTTTATCCAAAGCATTGATTGATCAATATATATTATCAGATCGGAAATAAAAATAATATTAATAGAAGAGATTAGTCAAGTTAGTGGGTAACACAAAACGCCTTGTTCACACTGATTGACAACTTTCTGGCTTCTGACTACCAGAAACGACTGCCAAAAATGCAAATGAAAATCGGGAGCAACGCCTTTACGTGTTTTCCGAGGCACGGCATGTCAGTGACGTCTTAATAAACCTAAACTGAAACTGAGTTTGTAAACTAAATAATAATTATTTACCTTTGATGAAATATTGTGAAAAATATCACATTAAAACTGTTCATTGTTGTTTTATAATAACTATGCTAAACAGACCGAAATACAAATCAAACTAGCATAAAATTAAGGAAGGAAACCTACATACTGAGTACAATGGCGATGGTAGTAAAATGTTTTACAACATAACAATTATTATTAGAATAATAATATTATCTGATCCACAATTTTATTTACACAACAGCAACTCTGTTTATCTGTTTATTACGTCAACACGACAAAATAACTAAATCAATCATAACGATTTCTGATTCTGATTCTGAACGAACAACATAAATTAAACATGGGTTTAAATATGGTTTTAAGGTACTTTCTACCGCTTCGGGGTAGAAAATTCCTTTTGAATGCCCTCCAGGGCAGGGTTTTTACTGGCTAAACCATATTGGTGGTCCTCCTCCCACCTACGACGTCAATGTTCGCGACTTTCATAAACCCCTACTGAACCCTTTTTAATATTACACTTAAATACTAATTGATTTTAATGAAATTGTATGGTAATAGTAACTATCACTGTTCTATAGGTCGAATTTAAAAAAAATCTTCCTTAGTAGCTGCCTACTCTTCACAAAGTACACACCCTCCAAGTTTCATATCTCTAAATCCAGCGGCTTGGGCCGTAATATTAACTATCAGTCAGACAGTCAATCGGTAAGTTTACCATTTAATTTATAGTAAAATAAAATTTTATTTATTAGAATACTAGCTTCTGCCCGCGGCTTCACTCGCGTTAGAAAGAGACAAACAGTAGCCTATGTTAATCTCCATCCTTTCAACTATCTCCACTTAAAAAATCACGTCAAATCGTCGCTCCGTTTTGCCGTGAATGAAAGACAAACATACAGACAGACAGACACACTTTCCCATTTATAATATTAGTATGGATATGACGATCAGTAATGCAAGAAAGAATCCAGTCTTCTGAAAGCTATTTTGGTGAGCAAAACTATTTATGAACAAGCCTAAAACATAACTACTACGCTAGTTCGCCATAAAGCAACTTGATAATGCGCTAAAAATGCGTCCAGCACAAACGTATCGAAGCATGCTATTTCAATAAAATACATGTCATTCCGTGCCTTTTAAACGATATTCTGTTACTGGCCAGTAATTACACAATCCTAATAAAATGGTATTAACTTGTTAAGTAATTCACATTCGATATTGGAAGCCTAGGAATTATTTCAAATTACCTAGGAATTATTTCAAAAAACCCGTACATTATGAAATATATTTAAATGAGACAACAAATTATTCATTTTGCGTGCTGATTTATAGCACTAAAACAAAGGAATTTGGTGTCAATTTTCACAGATTACGAGTATTCGTAAGATACATGTAATGTGTTGCTATTCACAGCAAATTGACTTGCTACTAATATTTATACATATGTGTATCTCTCTCCTCTGTCGATTCCTCGTTACTGAGGATCGGAACTCCTTTGAAAAAACTTCTTCTTGACAGTTTCTCTCCATCACCTTCTGTCCGAACCATTGTGGAGGGCCGTGCTGACAGATATCTCAATGCTTATTGATATCTGATCAGTCCAACGTTTTGGGCTTTGTCCACGAGGCCTTTTGCCTTATGTGTATAAATATCTATAAAAGAAGAAACTGATCGACTGATTCAGACCGATAGACGCACAGCTGATAGCTGGGTCTGGAACATGAAATTTTGCACAAATTTCCAAAAAATCCTTTCTTATTGCTTATTTAAACCATCAAACAAAATTTCGATATTCACTAAGAAAGATTTTTTGCAAATTCAGCCCCTAAGGGGTTAAGAAAGATCAAGAAAGAAAAAGGGGGGGGGGGCGTAATTTGTATAAAAATTCGCCATTTGCAAAGCATAACCATGCAGGCGAAACCATTAGCATCAACTAGTTCTTCATGTAAATTATCTTAGTCTCTTCTTCACGCCTAAACCACCAAACCGATTTGAATGAAATTTGGTACAGATATAGTCTGAGCCCCAAGAAAACACATAGGATAGTTTTCATCCCGGAAATCCCCCGGGAACGGGAGCTATTAATCCACGCGGACTTAATCTTATAATACGGGAAGACATTCCTAAGTTTATACCGACAGGTAAAATTACTCAACTGTAGGCAATTTCTATAAATTTCTTGAAATTTCTGTCAGCGTGACGTCATTAATAAGAATTGCGTTATGCAGTTGCCTGTGTAAGTGTCCCATTAGAGAAGTATGAATCACCGGCAATAAACTGCTATAAATTAAACCATGTTACATGTACACTATTTATAAATATAAACAATTTTAAATTTATGTAAACCATGTTATACTGATTGACCGCTGAAATATCGTGTCATGCTCTGCCGCAGAGCCACCATGTTAGAAATCGATCAATTATATCTTAAATTGATGTACGTCAAACGTACATAACGTACGTATAACATCATTACTGTACGTACATAAGGTAATGATAAAATAGACATTGATATGAAACTCGAAGGGTAGGTCTTTGTGAAGAGTAGGTACCTATTCACTAAGAAAAGATTTTTGGAATCTCCACCAGTAAAGGGGTAAAATAGAGGTAGGAAGTTTCGATATCCACGCGGGTGAAGCCACGGACGAAAGCTAGTATATAATACTAGCTGTCCCCTGCGGTTTCACATGCATTTTTCATTACTGCTCCGCTCCCGTGGGTCGTAGCGTGATGGTATATAGCCTATAGCATTCGTCGATTAATGGGCTATCTAACACTGAAAGAATTTTTCAAATCGGACCAGTAGTTCCAGAGATTACCCCCTACATACAAACTTACAAACCTACAAACTTACAAGCTTATAATATTAGTATAGAAGTATAGATAAACAACACAGGAAAAGATTGTTATTTTGTTCAGAACTAATAAAAAAAGAATTCATTTCATTTTATGTAAAGGTATTGAGGCTGTACATTTTCCCAGCTTGCAAAATCGTTAGGTATGGTTACTTTGATGGGGACCTCTATGAGTTACTAACCAACGCAACGTCCTAATAAAGAACACGAAAATTTAAGGCGAAATATTGTGGCAGAATGTTCCAACGATTAAACTTTCCAGTATGAAATTTGTAATGCCTCTCAATAAGGTTAGATAAAGGATGGCTTGAGATTCTAGATCTTGTGACGCAACGGTAAGTGAACGGAAAATGTAACTTATGGAGAATGTTGTTGACCAATTGCAATATTTAAATAATATTCGCTTAGGTGCTGCTTTGGATAGTCATCGGTATTCAGATCTGTGTGTCTTTATGTGAAACTTGATGTTGCCAGTCCGTTGTTAAATTCAAAAAGTAATAAAAACTGCCAGAAGAAAGAGATAATTTTGTAACCCGAAATAAAGTGAAATGTTTATTGTGCAAACTAAGTAGAATATTAAAATCACTTTTTCACGTCATAACTTTTCTTTAACTGCTGGAGTATGTACCTATGTCACTCAGAAGGAGTCAGTGAGGACTCCTTCTGAAAAGAAATGTCGAAAAAACTCAACTATCATCTTTTTTAAGTCCAGACATAATACAAAGCAGCATCCGAACTATCCTTTGAGATAAGTGCTAAGAACAATTTGAGAAAAGTGCCAATAACAATTTCGGTAAATCTGCATCAACAAGCAACACGCATACACTAGTCATCACGACTTCAATGAATTCCTACTTTAAAAAAACATCCTACTCTATGCAAACCGCTTAAATATCGAACTAAAATACAGAACACGTTTATCCGACAGGACATATGGCTAGAGTGGCTGGCCGGTTAATGGCGGTTTCTCTGCATTTCACCAACACTTCCTAGTGCCCGGGAAAGTGTAGTACAGATCATATTTACCTGCTCTTGGTACGTGTGAATGGAATTTATTTATTTACTGCAAGAAAGGCAAGCGACTTCCGACAAAATAAAGTGCTTTCCGAGGCACGGGGGTGCCAAGTTAAACTTCAGTCAGGTATTAAAAATACAAAAACTCAATAACACGTATTCTGACGTGACAATTGAAAAAACAATTTTGGCATTTACAGAACTGTTAACTGGTATGAAAAATAGTGTTCTCTGAAATAAACTACTGAATCACTCAAATAGTTTCCGTTGTCAGACTAGCCCTAAAAAGGTTAGTTTAGGGTTTTGTAAGACCATTTGAACCTGCAACTAAGTCTTGAACAGGCCTTGCGAAAAGAACTCTTCATATATGCTTCAGAGCCTATGGCCTACTCAAAAGAACTCTTTATAAGCTTTTGGCCCGCTAAGCAAGTCAAAATGAACCCTTTAATGATAGTTGACCAAATTCGGAAAACCGAATACATTAGAGCCATTTATTTCCGAAACAATATAACCATGTACTTTAAGTAGTTCAAGTGTCATTGCCCTTTACGTGTGCCCGTTACTCATCCAGTAGTCACAACAAATGACGCAATTACGCGTCTTCTCCGTCAAGAACAGGAGCATGAAGATGTTATCTGTGGCACGCAATCAGCACTTTATCTTTATTATTATAGACGCGACTTCGCCCATGTGGTAGACCAGTACTATGATATATAAAATGTGTATAAAACTAATGAAACATTGTTTGTAACCTCTGAAAGTGCAATAAGTACTTTTAGAGGTTACTTTCGGATTCACTCGAAAACTAACAATTAAATAAATATTAGACAGAGTACTATGTTTTCCTCCTAAAGTGAGGTCTAATTATGTGTCGTGTAGTTTAGTGGCTGTGCGATCAGCTATTTTGCGTGCTTCGGGGTTGCTTTCCTCACCTAGAAAATATTTGTAGGAGTACCCACGATTTTTTTTAACGGATATTTTTTTCAAGTAATTGTAATTGTATACCTCAAACTCAAATCATTTATTTCTAATAGACCATTTAAAAGGCACTTTAGAACGTCAAAACAAAGAAAAATGAATCTAGTTGCCTGGTTGATATACCGCTAGTGAAGCCACGCTCCTGTCCAGCCATACAATAATACTACGTCCTATAATAATGGCTTACTTTTAAATGCTTCGAAACTAAACCTGCTCGCCGCTGCCCAGTTACCATTACAACACAACTCTGTTAGGCTTCACAAATATTCCCACAGTAAACCATAGCTTTACTACAGTCGTGACATATTAGCCAGGAATTCATCGCCGGTGCATGCCACTCTCCTACCGAATGGCTCGAATACTTGGCCAATGGATCTCGTTAACTAGGAAATACGGTTAAAGATATTTATTTCTCAAAAGAATTACAAATTCACTTACTGAGAAAACATAGCTGTAACTTATTTAACAATTTTATGTGCCAGTTAGCGTAGATAACAAATTAGAAGGTATCTTAAAACTAAAGCATTACTACAAAAATATATCGTTATAGCATTGTAATGTAACTAAAATTGCAAGGTAGGTAACACATTGACAGAGACAACTTAATAGTTTTAAAGATGTGGGTAGGGTGCAACTTAATATTGGTGGCGTGTTTACTAAGGCCTATGACACAATACAAAACATGAGCGTTTTATTAAATTGATCTTATTTAATATTATTATTAGTACATTTATTTATACATTGTCTGTGTATACAGCAATTATTTATTTATGATTCTGGTTGTAACCTGTTTCTATCCTATGTTTTTTTTTTTTTTTTTTTTATAGGGTTTTATTTAAGGATATACAGATATGTCGCTTGGTATACATTTACACACATATGAATATATATATAGGTACACACACATACATATATACATTACATATGTGCGTATATATATATCTCTCTATTTACACATACATACTATTTTTGGTTAATCGGATAGCAGAGAAAGATCTTTTAATATATGGTTTTTCAAAGTTTTCTTGTAAACATAAAACGATTTGATTTCTTTTATGTCTTTAGGTAGTTTGTTATAGAAGTTGGCCCCTTCATACATAATATTCCTTTTTCCATATTTAGTCCTGGGCTGGGTTAAGCAGATGTCATTAGCTTGCCTTGTAAAAATTTTATAAGTTTGTGCTCTTTTCGTAAATATTATCTGGGAATGTATATCTTTGGTTAGAATTTTTCTTACTAGTATACAAGTGTTGTACTTATACATTTGAAGAAGATTCATAAGCTGTGTTTCTTTGTAGATCTTTTCTGTATGAGTTAAATAGTTGTATCTAAAGAGTGTTTTGATTATTTTGTTCTGGGCTATTTGGAGTACTTTTAGGTTTGATTTGGCACCAGTTCCCCAGACCTCGATTAAGTAGTCTAAGTGAGGTTTAACCATCGAGTTATATATAGTATAACGCACATAATTAGGAAGACATCGCACTATACTACGGAGGGCACCTGTTAGTGACGTGAGCTTATTTTTAACCCTCTCTATATGTGGTTTCCACGTTAATTGATCGTCAAGTATAAGACCAAGATATTTTTCCTGATGAACTCTCTTTAGCGTTTGACCATCAATCTGTAAGTTACTGTACTGACCAATTTTTTTGTTTTTTGCTGCAAATATAATGTAATTGGTTTTTGATATATTTATTGTCAGTAAATTTGATTTAAGCCAAGTATGCAAGAGGTTTAGATCATGTTGAGCTTGTTCTATAATTGGGCACATCGAGGTATCTGAGTAAAATAAACTTGTGTCGTCAGCGTACAGTGCTATGTCCCCCTTTAGGCCGATTTCATGGATGTTATTTATGTAAATGAGAAATAGTAATGGCCCGAGAATCGAGCCCTGAGGGACTCCGTAGGTAATTTTTCGAGGTTCACTTTGGACTTCACCTATCTTCACAATCTGAAATCGGTTACTAAGGTATGATTTTAACATTTTAAATGCGGATCCTGTGACACCTATATGATTTAGTTTTAACAAAAGTATGTCGTGACTAACCGTATCAAAAGCTTTTTTTAAATCGACAAACACTCCCAGTGTTATTTTTTTATTATCAATATTAGATTTGATTTTTGTCACTAGATCTGTTGCAGCTGTAACCGTGTTTGACTTTGGTCGAAACCCATATTGTTTTTCATATAAAAACTTTTTTGATTGTAGAAATGTACTAAGCCGGTTGTGTAAAATTTTTTCAAGCACCTTTGATAGTATTGGTAATACAGATATCGGTCGGTAATTACCTGGATCCGATTTGTTTCCTGACTTATATATGGGGCTTACTTTTGCAATTTTCAAGGATTCTGGAAATTTTCCTACATTTAGACACCTATTGATACAAAGAGTTAAATTTTCCACTATTTGATCATTAATACATTTAATAATTTTTGTACTTATTCCATCAATACCAGTGCTTGTGTTTGCATCTAAATTTTCAATTATTTTTGATACCTCTGCAATAGTAGCAGGTTCGAATTGTGTTAGATTGGCCGTGTTTAATTTGCTTATGCTGGTAGGTACTTGTAAGGCTTGATTATTATGATACGATTTTGGGATTTTACTTGCGAGCTCTGCACCTATATTTGAGAAAAATAAGTTAAAACACTCACAGATTTGCTTTGTGTCAGTAATTTTGCCCTTTGGCGTGTCTAATTTAATAAGAGTAGATTTGTTTTTTGTTTTGTTGCTAGCCAGATTATTAATAAGTTGCCACATTTTAAGAGGATTTTTTTTACATTGTTTAAAAACTTTATAATAGTATTGATTCTTTGTCGATTGTATTTCTTTATATACGTTATTCTTCAGCTGTAGGAACTCGTCTTCAATCTCTTTGTCTTCAGTAGAGGAATGTTTCAATTTATGCCACAGAATATTCCTTTTGTTAATGGATATTATAAGGTGATTGTTGATCCAGTCTTGTCTTGGTTTGTTTAGTATTTTGGTTTTTTTAGATTTATTTTTTGAAATAGCATCCAGTAGGTATTTTTCTAACGTTGTGAAGTCATTGTGTATGTCTGATAGTGTATGATTTTTTATGGTTTTATATAGATTATCATAATTTATAGCTTCATATGATACTTTTTTGGGTCTTTCCGGTGTAATTCTGTTTATTTCAAAGTAAATTTGCTTGTGATCTGACATGGCGCTTTCCACTAAAGCCATATGGAAAGCATTATCTTTTAAAGTTGTACATACATGATCGATAATAGTCTCAGTAGTTTTAGTAATGCGGGTGCAGTGCGTTTTATCAATTTTATTTAGTATTCTAAGCCCGTTTTCTTTTAGCACTGTCTTGTATTCTTTAATAGATTTTTCTTTACTTAGTAGATTTAAGTTAAGATCTCCAAAAATGAGAATTCTTTTCCTTTTGGCCAATTGGTTTGTGTATGTTTCAAGAAACTTCTGTACATTTGATGCAGGTTGTTTATAGACTACCCCGATATCTAACGAAAGTTTTTCCAGGTGAATCCATAAAAAGTGATTCTTATCTTCGAAAACCTCTTCTATTAATTCATGCTTTAGCTCATTATGCACATATATTGATACTCCACCGCCCCTAGAAGATGTTCTATAGTTGTAATAGTGTGTATAATTTGGTAATTTTTGCCTTAAGGCTTCATTTTCGTCCTTTATCCAGGTCTCGACCAATAATATTACGTGAACAGTGCACTTAAACGTTTGTATGATACACTGTATTTCATCAAGTTTCCCAGGCGCAACGATACTGCGAACATTTGCGTAAAAGAAACAGATTGATTTACTTTTAGTTGTAATATTTGCATAGTTATTTGTTAGTTCGTATGTCATTGAGTTTGGTTTAGTTACAAGTTCTTCAAGGTTACTTAGTTTTTTGGCTGTTCTTTAACTATCTTTGGTGTTCCCCTTGAAAATTTTATTATTAAATCCGTTTCTCCGTTATTTTTCCTCTGTTGTAACTCATCTTTAAGGTTTTTCATGAACTTTTGTTGTTGAGGCGTCTGATCAGAGTAAATTTGTACACCATCCACTTTCAGGTTAGGTTTGTTTCGCAGTATAGTCTTCGCAATTTCCTGGGATGAAAAAGACAATTTAAGTGGGCGTATTTTCTTACCATCATATTTTCCGACTCGAACCACTTTTATTGCTCTAGGACAATCCGGGTATATAGTGTTTATAATTTTTGCTGCTTCATTCCTTTCTGTTTCACGTCTCTCTTCACTGTTTCTTATATATGTCTCCGGAACGCCTCCAATAATAATATTCTTACTACGTTCTGCTCGGTCTTGAAATTCCTCAAAGAGACCCTCATAAATGATTTGTGGTGATGCTTGAAGATTTGCAGGTGTTGAGGTAACTAATTTTAACTGCTGCAGGTCAGTTCGGAGGGATAATATTTGTTCCTCGTTATCTTTAACGGTGTCCGATAGTGTACTAATTTGTGATTTTAGATTTTTATTTTCTGCGATCAGCTCTTCAGTTGTACACTTCATTGCTTGCAATGTTTCATTTATGGAAGAAATATTATCACATATTGTTTTTATATTTTGATTCTGCTTTGTACAAGAATCCTGTAGTATTCCCACAATTTCTTTCATTATTTCATTTTTAAATTCAGTGAACTGATTTTGGAAGTCGCTATCAGGCGATTTTCTTTTCCGTAAAGACACATTTTCTGAGTACAGCTCATTTATTTTTGACAAATCAGGCTGAGAAGTACTGGTGTCTCCCGAGAATGTTGCATTCGTCGTAATAGGTTTTTTAGTAGGAGAGTGAAAAGCTTTCATGCTGTTGCTCATAACAATTTTGGAAAAAAAGTCAACAAACAGGAATTCCGCTTATCGCTCCGCTTATGTACTATGCGCACCTTTATAATAACACCGCCGCTAGGCGTGCCGTGAAACTGTCTCTTTCGCACTTATTTGTCGGTGATTAGTAAATTGCGTACACTTTGAAAAATCAACTGTCTTCGTATGGTGATTGAGTTGTAACTTGAATGATCGTTTTAAGTATTTATTAAAGCAAATCGATAGGCACGTCCACTCACTACACTCGCTGGCGAAATAAGAAATGGATTTCAAATTGTACAATGGTATTTACTTGAATCATGTTTGGGGAATCTATATCTTTATATATATAATTCTTCTGTGAGTGTGTATGTCACTGAACTTCTCTCAAACGACTGGACCGATTTTGATGAAATTTTTTGTGTGTGTTCAAGGGGATCTGGGAATGGTTTAGATTCACAAATCAGCCCGGCAGATGGCGCTGATTGCTTGAAAAAGCATGTGATCTCGGAAACGGCCCTAACGATTTTGCTGAAATTTGATATGTGTGGGTTTTCGGGGACGAGAAATCGATCTAGCTCAGTCTTATGTCTGGGGAAGCGCATGTTTTCGAGTTTTCTCTTTCGCAATATTTCACGCATAATATCTACCTTTTTGCGGTTAGGGATGTGCGTTGATATATCAACGCACATCCCAAACTGCTGGTACTAGGGACTTGAAACTTAGAGGGTATGTCCTTTATGAAGAGTAAAAGGATAAAATAGGGGATGGAATATTCGGCTAGTAGTGAAATTGGAATATTAAATAATGTATTGTTTGCTCGTGTGCTTAGTTGCCATCCTACAATTATTATAAAGGCCAAAGTTTGCGAGACTGGAGGGCATTCACATAAATCCCTAACCCTTAAATTGATGATAGATTGTAAGTATGTAGATTAGATACGGTATATTGTGGTGCGTTGAGATTCTTAAATATTGTGAACGAACTTTGTTCCTTTCTTAATTCCTTATTGCACAAGAAAAACAATACTCATAAAAACAGCAAAAATACATGAGTTGAATTATCTATAATTACGTGTTTAAAGTATATTTTTCGTTTATTTTCTTATACGTCAAACTTCTCACCTGAGTTACTTTCATTAAGCTTGCACCGTCTTATAGCAAACTTGAATTAAAGTTACAGATATGCATACTATACAAACAACATCTAAAACTTGACAAACCTGAACTAGGAAACAGCAATAAGTGAAACTACCATTAAAACACAGTATGGGCATACCGTGTACCGGTACTTGGACAATAGAATAATAGTACAGGCCGCTACAATACATATTCTATAGGGTACATGGCTGTAAGTAGAGGCTGCGTGACAGTAATATAGTATGGAGAATCATAACATAGAGAGTTGCATGTTATTACAATTTTCTTTACGAAACCAATTCTGTACGCGATAAACACAAAAAGTACTGAAGGATATGTTGGGAACACTGTTTAAACAATAGATAGAGTTATTTCTGGCCTAACTATAACTAAATTTTTGACCACACGTGATTCGAGACACAATAGAAACACAATAACAACCCGACAGCCGGCTGTCACTTGGTCGTCGAAAGGGTAAAGAATAGCAAAAAAAAAAGCCGAAAATTGCAATGAAATGTAACACCCTTGCGAAGTTGAGGACCGTTAGTATTACAAACCTATTAGTTTTGAATATAGCAATTTTTCTCTATTGCCAGTGAAATTGGAACCAATATCTAGTGCAAAAAGTTTCTGTATTTCATAAAAACCACGCATTAATCCTAACGTCAGATTCTTATCTGTCTAAAGATCTTCACGACAGATTGTACGCGTAATCACAATACAAAAAATATACACTCGGATAATAACTAAGATAAACTATTAAATTGAGAACGTGTGAAAAAACAACAAAATAAAACTAAATTACGAGTATATCAATAATAATTATTTCTGTAACTCATCTAAGAGTAGGCACGACGCACCAGCATGTCATTGAACACCATCCTTGTTATGGCAAATTGGATTTTTCTTACTTACACCAATGTTTTCTTATGATTTTGTCCTTTACTGAATTGAAAATTGTGATGGCTCAGTGCCTAAGGCGCTGGCCAGACAGAAGAGACGTAAGACTAAGACGCGTCACGGACAATGGGAAATGCGCCCGCGCCCCGTCTCTTCTATATGTTTAACGTCGCATCGTTTCTATACATTTTGTATGAAAGGGACTTGGTAGAGACAAATGTCCGCGTCCCGTCTACGTCTTGCGTCTTTTCTGTGTGTCCAGCGCCTAAGGCTCTCTGAATGGGGTTGTGGGTTTGAAACCAGACAAGTACCAATGTTGTGACTTTTTTTGACGGCCTGTTGGTCTAGTGGTTAGTGACCCTGACTGCTAAGCCGGAGGTCGTGGGTTCGATTCCCACCCAAGACAAACTTTGTGTGATGAGCATGAATGTTTGTTCTGTGTCTGGGTGTAATTTATCTATAATATGTATATATTTAAAAATTATATAAGTATGTTTATCAGTTGTCTAGTTAGGTTACCATAGTACAAGCTCTGCTTAGTTTGGGATCAGATGACCGTGTGTGAGTTGTCCAAGGATATATTTTTTTTTTTATTTACACTTATAGTATGTAAATGTCTCCCGGAGTTGCGGAATAGTTCTAATAGTTACTGCCGGAACAGGGCGCAGCCGAAGGTTTTAGTCAGTATCAGTCTGACAATCGCTCCCATCGATTACCAATCCATAAAAAAAAACTGATAGGGACTCGCGTCACGTAGAACTCAGGTATTCAGATAGGTTAGACTGGTAGCAGACCTTAATAAGGATGGAAAAAGGCAACAGATATAACGTGGTTTTCCACCGATGTACGGGACGTCGAAAATAATGTTAGAAAGTTAAATAAATAAAAAAGTAAATTAAAGTAAACAGTTATAGTAAACTAGCTTCTGCCCGCGGCTTCGCTCGCGTTAGAAAGAGACAAAAAGTAGCCTATGTTACTCTCCATCCCTTCAACTATCTCCACTTAAAAAATCACGTCAATCCGTCGCTCCTTTTTGCCGTGAAAGAAAGACAAACAGACAGACAGACAGACAGACAGACAGACACACTTTCCCATTTATAATATTAGTATGGATATGACACCTGTCAAACTTAAACTAGTAAAAAATAAAAACGATTATGCTGTAAACAAAAAGTAAGTTGTTTACAAGACGTGCGCGTTGAAAGTGAAATGGCGACTTTCGTCCGAAGAATGCTGCCTCGCACAGGAATCGAACCCGCGGTCGTTGCGTAACCGATGTGTGACGGAATCTTGCTGTAGGGTATGGTGTACTGAGTACTGAGATGAGGATGAGGTATGAAGTTTTAAGAGGAAAATTAAGAATAAGAAATTACTAAGAATATTTTCAAGAGGAGCTAAACTATATTAGGTAACATTTTTGTATTTCACAACATTGAGTGTAATTACAATTGGTTTAACAAAGTACTATTATGTATCCTGGCGGATTTGCGGAATAGTTATAATAGTTACCGTGGCCCCAGAACATAAAGGGCAACCGAAAGAACGTGAGTGGGTTTTAGTCAGTAAAAGTCTGACACAAAGGGCGGGAGAAGTCATTTGATGATTTGGGTAATCATCAAAATAATGATTTCTCAGCAAAAAAATTATTCATACCATTTAGAACTAACAAAAATTAAGACTTCAATTAAAAAGTCATTGAGTCATTTGACAACTTTAAATTATTTACTAATCTCAACAAACGTTTATTTTAACTGTTATATACTTATTTAAACCTTTGAACACACGTAATTCGAGACACAATAGAAAGACAATTGCAGCGCGACAGCCGGCTGTCGGTTGGTCGTTGAAAGGTTAAAAACGTAATGGTTATGTAGTTTTTTTTTTCAGAAAAGTATGTGAAAACCTGGCAACAGAACATTCTAAACTAAAATTTATATCATTTGTGCTACCGTGCAATGTTGCCAGCCGTAAATTGAAAAAAAAAAGAGTCATAATACAAACGAAATTCCCACGGAACAATAAAAAGTTATTATATTTACTTTCACCTAAATATCTATGGGAAGTTAGCTTGACATTAGAATAGTATTACATTACTTGTTTTTTGTGTAGTTTGCGGCTGAATATAAGCCACATTGTGCAATTTATAACCGAGTGTTACGGTAATTTTCTTCACATTTTTTGTATATTCATACAATACTTTACATATAAGTAATACAGAAGCAAATGTAACTGTGCGATAATTTATCTGTCTTGTTTTTATACAAGTAAACTTGAACCCCATAAATGGAAATAGGTTATTTTTTTACTGATTTCAAAACATTTCGACTGTATGAATTAAAATCTTAACTAAATAATTTTAATTTCGTAAGTCGGTGGCCAAGCAAACAGACATCCAAACTACCGAATTCAAAGAAGTTTTTCCCTTAAATGTTTTACAAGGCGATTTTCTTTTTACTTACCATCAGATTACGTTTTTTTTATTCAGCTATTTCGGATCTCACAATGAATTAACCTTCCGACGACCAAGCGACAGCCGGCTATCGCGCTGCTACTGTGTCTCGAATCACATGTGTATGAAAGTTTAATTAAAAAGGAACTTTTGCGGAAGAGTACCATTTTCCCATTTCTCTCCATACCAAGCAGAAGCCATAAGAAAACTAGACCAATAGGCACAAAAAGGCGATTACATCTTTATTTTCGTGAAGAAATAAATCGGAATCCTCTCCTCGATCCTCCTCGATTTCGTCTAGAGAAAACAGAGGAATATTTGGACTGTTACCGCCTAAAATCTCAGGCTGGTTTTATTGTCTAACGTTTCGGCAGCGCCGCTGGAGCGCGCGCGTTCGGAGATATATGAGAGTAGTAGTTGCGTTTCAAAGTCGCGCGCTTTTGCAGCGCCGCGCCGTTCAGAGAACGCGCACTGTTCGTGTGACGTGTAAGTGTGACGCCGTTGAGACGAGTAGTTTTTCATATTGTACACGACTGTTTTACAGCAGTGGAACGCGTGGTACTATTCTCGTTTCATTTCATAGTGCACAGCTGTTCAAGCGCGCGCTGTCAACAGCGCGCTGCCCAGCGGCGCGTCTAGCAGCGTGACTATAAAACCAACCTCACGGTTCTTCCTGCTACCACGAGTTGGAAGCGCGATACACACTTGGCAATTAGACCTGGAAGACATTAACATTAAGTTCAATCCTTAATATTCGACTATAAACACATACATTACCACCGGCATATTAATCTGCCCTGTAATACCACAAGGCGTGACCAGCCCGTATCCCTTGCTTCAGAGGAAGTCACAATAATCAATGAGAAGTGGCCAGTGCCGCTCTCGGAATGAAGCAACTTCCCGTCTGAGGCAACTGAGTGCAACTGCAACGTATGGGTATCTCTCTGGGATACAAATTAATGAGTTTACATTAGTGTTAGTACTAGAATTAATTAGATGTATGTAGTTGTTTAACAGGAACTATAGGGACTGTAAACTACACTTAAGTTAAGTACAATTAAGTTTCATAATATATTTTTTAGCTTTAAAAGTCTTTACGAGGATAAACTCGTATCACAATGTTATTCTTCTGCAATGTTAATCAAAATCCAAAATAAACCTAAAAAGTACTTACTTGTTCAGATTTCAATTCACAAATTTATGCATGAAGGGAACCTTAACCAAATGTGTATAATTTAATTATTTATTTAGGTTAGCGTACAATAATTGTTTATATAATACAATTCAGTAAAAGAAAAAGTACATGAGATATAAGTGTAATAATTACTTACAGAGTATATTATATTAGATACAGATTACTCACATACTATGTATTATTTACTGATTATATTATTTGTTAATGACTATTAATGACACTATTAACCATTTTCAAGAGACTTGTTTTTAATAAATGATTATACAATTCTTTAGCTCTAAAAGCCCGATTCAATTTTAAATAACTGTACAAATAAATTTTGTGTTTGGATTCAGACAGAGACATTACAGTGTACCATTGCCACACTACCATATAAAATCTATGGGGAAACCGCTCATGGTTTTGCTCATAAAAAGAATATCAATCGATTAGCAGTGCCAAATATCGAATTCTTTTTACTCAGTTGGTGAATTTCTTAATAATAAGTCGTGCCAGTCGTATTCTTGTAGAATTTATTGTTATTAGTTAATCATCTTGTGTAATATGTGATATAAAACATAGTGATATAGTTACTATTTATGACGAATAATAGTTTTTACTCCTAAACTCAATGGGCTTAGTAAGCGATTCGACTGCTGCGTGTCGTCCGCTCCCGTCGAAATAAGAATTTTATTATCCATACTAATATTATAAATGGGAAAGTGTGTCTGTCTGTCTGTATGTTTGTCTTTCTTTCACGGCAAAACGGAGCGACGAATTGACGTGATTTTTTAAGTGGAGATAGTTGTCTCTTTCTAACGCGAGCGAAGCCGCGGGCAACAGCTAGTTATTCATAATTTTGTTTGGTGATTTGACAATTTAAATGAACTAGGTTTGATTTTGTATGGTGACAATAAAAAGGTTCTTCATTTTGGCTGTACAAAACTACTTTAGAAAAAAATTGTTTGAAACACCCCTTCAAAATATCAATAATCAATGAGCTTTCTGTTCCGATTTAAATGGACGAAATCTAACCCGAAAGCATTACTAAGCCACACGATGACATACACAAAACCGTCTTTTTCCAATAACCGCTCTTTATCGCACATTTACTACAGCACCTAACAAGATTACACCACTATAGTTTGTCTTCACACTTCCCTACTCAATGCAAAGCGCTTTTTAAACGTTTGCCTTACGCAAGCCAGAACATAGCAATAACAATAGCATATGCAATTTGTTATGTAAACTACTTCTAAATTGTGCAAAACTTGTACATCTCTTGTAGGATTTACAGATTTTGATAAAAGATTAATTTTATTGCTGCAAATATGTGTTTCTCATATTAGTTATAATTCATCTGTTATAAAAATGCTGAAAAGATTTTTTTATCACCCTGCTTCATGAAAAATTAGGTAGGTCGCGTAGGTGATAATATCAAGCTATATGATCTACGGGAGCAGAGCAGTAAAGTTTGAGCCTATAGGTTTATGCCCAGTTCAGTTTTATCTACTTTTCTTGGAGCTTCATTTTCTTAACGCTTTGCGGCCACTGTCGATTCAGTGTGGCAGAAATCGCAGTCCACCAACCAATCTTAACCTTTCGGCGACTAAGTGACAGCCGGCTGTTGCTGTTGTCTTGCTATTGAGTTTTAAATCTTTACAAAGTATTATTAAAGTTTCCTGTTCGCTTAGATATTTTAAACTACTAAACGAGTTTTATCAAGATATGCGGTATTTATCAATAGTAGATAGAGTGATTGAAACGAAAGGTTTATATGTAAAATTAAACATAATAATGCAAAGAAAATCCAAAATATTCAAACATTTGTATCCCCCGTATGAAACTAAGGCGTTAGTAAACTATTTGATCATAAAACATAACATAACCTTATCAGACGATGTTCAGCAGGTATGTAAACAGTAATTACATTATCTAACTCAGTTAAGTCAGTGCCCATCGTTGCGTCACGGTAACCGTTGCTCAACGGTAACCGGTTACTGCTACACGCGTGGTTAATCCGTTAACCATGGTTAACATTGGTTAACTTTGTAATTCGGTTATGGAGTTTGTGGTATGTATAATGGATGGTTTGGTTTGTTTTGTGATTGTCTGGTTCGGAATCTTTGAACATTAACTTGTAGCTCATAGGGACAGTAATTATGTGGTGATAGTTGGGAGTAAATAATAGTACAGATATGTATTTTAATTAATAACAGAATGTTGAAAAGACGTTTTCTAACACTCTGGAGAAGGTTCTCACAAATCGAAAAATTAAGAACATTTACATTAACATTTCGTCAACTTAGTGACAGCCGGCTGTCACGCTGCTATTCTTTTTATATTGTGTCTCGAATCACGTGTGTCTGAAGGTGTTCGAAACCGATAAAACAGATAGTTATTGAAAAATCTAAACATTATAGTCCATCAGCGCTGATTGCGCTTTTTATCTATAGTATGTATACAATGTGTAACTGAATTAATGCACTTTGAGAAAATAGTTGGTTCAGAATCGTTTACTGAATCGATTTTTGTAATTTTTTAATATAGGTAATATTTTATCCCAAAAATAATTTAAACAACTTAAACTGCTGTCACACTTTCGCTGTACAGTCAAAACCAACTAAAATGGATGAAATACCTACTACGCTAGACCCTTATGCAAGTGCGACTGGTGTGCATGCGTAGATTTGTAATGTGACTATAATTTTCTCCCACAATCTGGACAACTAATTTATAAAATAACAGTGTGTTAAACATAATAATAAAAATTCAGTGTATGTATTATGATTATAACATAATATTCTAATTAGGGTGTCTGGTGGTGTGCGTTTATTCCGGGACATGTTGTATATTTAAACATTATATAAGTATGTTTATCAGTTTTCTGGTTACCATAACACAAGTGTTGCTTAGCTTGGAATCAGAAGGCCGTGTGTGATATTTGGGCCGTTGTCCCAAGATATTTATTTATTGCTAAGTAAAAGTGGGATAACCAACTGAACCAAGTCTATCTAGTTTGCATTGAAACTACATGGCAATACTGTGGGTCAAAGATCACAGTTATGTCATAGTTACAGGTTTCTAACGTAATACATAACTCACATTTTTATCTTTATCTCTATAACATCGTTATTGTGAAGTATTGTGTTCTATACTATGAGAAAATCCTCGTATTCGGGTATTAGGTATTCAAAAGCATGTAGGTATTTTTATTTCTGTAGTTTCCTTTATGTAAAGCTAGCTGTCACCTGTAGCTTTGGTTACTACTCCGCTTCTGTAGGTCATACCGTGATGTTAAATAACCTTCAAACACAAAAAAAAAATCAATTTAAACCAGTACATTTTTAGGTAATACAAACCGGCTAAACTCTTTAGCGTTATAATATAAATTTACAAGTATAGAATGAATTCTTAGTCGTTAAACAACTATTACATTGCTTTGGTGTAAATCTGAAATCTATGAAAAAAAATTGCTAAAACAATCACATTGGTCTGCTCCACACTTAATATTATTTTAGCAATTTTTGACTTGACTCCAAGATCCATCTGAACTTTTTCTCTGAGATTGAACGCATAGTTACATTTGCAAAAAGATCTACAAGACCGTTTTGCATATGTCTATAGGCAGCCGTGACCATAATTACCATAAGGTAGGATCGTCAACTGGTTTACAGTTCAATAATATAAAAAAAAAACCTGCTACAAGACCCAAATTATGGCATATACGTGCTCAATTACAAACAGGAAGACACACAGACGCCCCATATTCCCAACAACAAAACAATTGAATATTCATGCCTAGTTACAGTACCGTTATCTAACAGTGAGTCCTGGTTGGTCAGCAACCACTGATAACGGTTACATCAACCTATATAACTTAATTGGATTGTATGCGTGGTGCATTGTAAGGAGTTCGTGTGAGGTTCATAGATTATTTTGGTTAACGATCGGTGAGGATGGAATATTTAATGAAGGAATTGCTTTAGTGAATGTGTACTGATTTAAATGTCATGGGAACAAATCTTCCTTTTTTATTACTAATATAAACGCGGTCATTTAGTTTTCAGTTTATTTTATTACTACGGCCATTCTCCGTTAAGCAAATTTTACGTGTCCGGGCTTGAATAATCCGTACTTTTATCATATTCAATCATCCAATATTTTTTATATGTTAGATAGCATCCCTGTCTAGCCATAAACAAAAACACAGGCTTCTGTTTAAAGTATTTAAGACTAAATTAATTTAATCTAAATTCAAAAACCTCTGTTCTCTAATTACCGTAACGTGTCCGCACACTGTCTTAATGTTAAAACTTACTTGTAATTTTTATGACTTACAGGTTTACTTTGATCTATTCAACATTTTAAATGGTGTTAAACAACGTGTATCGCATAGTAAAATATTGACTCACTAGAACCAGTCTATAAATAATTATCATTAAATTATCGGATGTCCGATGGAAAGTTATAATTACCGTGACATATTCTGTTCTCGAGTGCACACCCCTAAAAAACAGTATTTGGCACACCACTTCCGAACGCGTCTCGTCTCCTCCATGTGTACCGCGAAACGTCAGCAGTTGCACGTCTCTAACGTTAGTGTACCGTTAATAAAGCGCTCTTGTATATAATTACCGTAACCTTGGTTACAAACTTTTCTAATTACCGTTTCACATTATATAAATTTGATTTTTTAAGTTAGACCTAAGTTGATCATGTAAATCGAGGCAGTACTTTGGCCTTCGTACGTTGTAATAAGCTAGTATTTGCATATTTTGTTAGTTTCCGAAATTTTTAAGAAAACCTATCGTTTTCTAATTACCGTATACTAATTACCATATGTATATAATTACCGTTGTATGAAAAATTTATTCTTATTTACTAACTGTAGCCTCAAAATAGATGGGTACAGAAGTCAATCTACATGCAAAGCGCGCTTGAGCATCACCCGCGATCATCAGTGATGAGTTGATGAGGCATATCCGCGGGATATATATATGATCCCGCGGATATGTGGAGGATGAGGCTTTCTTAATGCTAAGTCTCTCCTCAGCCGCGAGACCCGGAGGTTGTATCTCCGGGAATATTTCCTTAAAGCTGACGTGGTTCCCCACGTCAGCACCGAGAGTACGAGATGTGGTCACTGTGGTCAAGATCCTTACTCCGCTCTCCTTAACTAAAGAGAACTGGCGCAAACTTGTAGTGCTTGAGGCAAAGGATCGTGAAGAAGTATGGTAGAGTAAGGCGCTTCACGGGCGGTTTTTCCGGGCCCTGCATGGGCCCGATGTAGACTTTTTAGTGTCAGTTTAGTAGCTACAATTTGGTGACCTATTTGGGGAAACCGAAGGTTTTGTCTGTACAATTATGGATGAGGTTATCATGACGAAGAATTATCGGGAATTTATTGTGAAAGATGGTACGGTTAACTTATGTCGGGCGTGTCACCTGCCGGGAGAACGATTCGACACACTATCTCTGATTATTCTCGTCTTGCTAACAAAGAGGACTTGAATGGGCACAACCTAGTAGCCAGGATTATCAATCAGCAACTTGCTCTGAGATACGGCCTCGTAGAATCTGAAGATGGCAATGTCACATTGTACTGGGGTCGATACATCATCACTGAAAGGACTGTTGTAGCAAACAAGCCTGATATAGTGGTGGTGGATCGATTGGAGCGGCACGCAATGCTCGTTGACGTAACGGTCCCGCGTGACAAGAACCTTGTGAAGACCGAGAAAGATAATAAAAATTAAGTATCGACTTGGCTCGCGAGATTGTTGACATGTTGAATGTGGACTCAACGGTCATGTGCCGATAGTTGTTTCTGCCAATGGTTTAATAGCCAAGAGTCTCGACCAACACCTAAGGAGGCTCTCGTCAGATGGCTGGATCTAGGGCTTCATTTAGAAGCTTTTGGACACGGCTCGCATCGTTAGGAAGTTCTTCTCTCTGAAGCCCTGATCAACGGTAGCTGGGACCCTGTTCCCGATGCCGTTGGGCTAACTGTTATTTATATTCTTACATGTTTTTGTTTTTTTTATATCAATATTTAAAAATGTAAATAATCTGTATGAAAATAACGCGAAAACGAACCTGCGGCTTCACTCCTAACTCTAGCCTACCCTACTATATCTCACTTTAGCCTGCTCTAGCCTACCCAACTATATCCCACTCTACCCTACTCTACTCTAACCTACACTACACTAAAGTACCGTTTTAATTTTCAATTTTTTTTTTGCCATAAGAACCTTCTCCAAACAATAACAAACACAACAAAGAATTAGTGAAATCGGTCCAAAGATGATAAAGGGAAATAGGGATTCATTTTATATAAATAGATGTATACAAATTATTAATGTGTGTTATTTTTATTATATTATATCACATTTTACTTAAAATTGACAGTGTTTTCTAATTACCGTGGCATAAGATATTAAACTTTTCTAATTACCGTACTCATAATTTTTTTAAGTATCAATAACTAGAAAACTACCAGTAATTAAAACATGCCTCATTTATTATTGAATTCGTATTTTTTACTAGTTTCATATTTTAATGAGTTTAAGGTAAATCAGTGAAAAATAAAAATGGTTACGGTAATTAGGCAAATAACGCCGAATCGGAGAATGACCGACTAGCGAACCGCTCCAGCTTCACACAAATCTTTAAGAACGTCGGTTTTTTTCTACTATATTTTGCATGTATTATACATATAAACACTTCACGTGAGTCCTTAAAAATCCCTAAAATGCTTTGCGTATTTTTAAAAGAATACATAGATACAGATAGAGGAAAGTGACTTTGAATCCATACTAATATTATAAATGGGAAAGTGTGTCTGTCTGTCTGTCTGTCTGTTTGTCTTTCTTTCACGGCAAAACGGAGCGACGGATTGACGTGATTTTTTAAGTGGAGATAGTTGAAGGGATGGAGAGTAACATAGGCTACTTTTTGTCTCTTTCTAACGCGAGCGAAGCCGCGGGCAGAAGCTAGTTACTATATAATGATTTCAATACAAACTTAAGATTAGAGAAAGACCAAAATAATTCCAAATCGGTCTAGGCGTTTTAAAGTATAATGCAACGAAATTGTTTATAATACAAGTAGGATATCAAATTAATTTGCACGTCATATTTTTTAAAACTAGTTGTAGTCGGCATTTCCTTTGATATGCGCTACGGAAACAGAAGATCATCCCCCTTTTTAAAGTCCAGACATATTAACATTTTAAAAATCAACATTTTTGTGTAACAAGACCATGCTTAAGTTATCAGGGAACTTATGTAATAAAAAGATTCCAACTAATGAAGAACCTCAAGAAATCTAATCTAGATAAGAAAATAAACGACGCGTCTCAATCAAAAGCGTTTATTTGTTTAATCAAATTGAAAAACATTTTTATGATGAATAGACTATTTTTATTGGAGAAGGCTACATAACATCATGCTATTACTATATACCGGAGCGGAGCAGTAACTAACAATGCGTGGGACATATTGTTAAGTTCATAAATCGATTCTAATTACTATTACATATAATTGCTCTATACATCGTTAGGTATAGTTACTAGTCCCACGTAATGCAACCGGCATTCAGTACATTTTCATGCTAAATTGTTATATAACGAAATAGTTTCGCGCTCATGACAAAACTGCAACAATTCCTTTGTAATTAGCCCCAGTTTCAATCGACCCCATTTTGAACACAATGTGTTGACTCTATGACACACTGCTGACCTCTGAGTTTCCTTGTATTTCAGTATCTTAAGATTAATTGAAGAAATACTTGTCTCAATTTTTACACGACTGTGCAATGAAATAACTATTCCCCGCGGTTTTACGTTGTTTTCCCATAGATCATAGCGCATTGATATGAAGCATGAGTTATTCTGATTAAAAGCTACGAATATTATGGTAAAGTTACCGAAGCTAGATATTTGAAATTTGTACCGCATTTTTTTATAATTCAGAGGAGAACTTGAACTTTCTCTAAAGAGGTAAAAGAGATTGAAAAAGCATATAATCATTTAAAAAATACATTAATTGATTACATCAAAAGCATTACTTAACAGACAGATGTTTTTTGTATCAAAAAAGCAGAATCTTGCTTCTTAGTGGTAAAAATTTAATTTAAAGACATTATCATAAACAAATAGCCATTTCCTTCACAACTAGTATTTACGTGAAACGAATTCAAAGATTCAAGATGGCGGAAACGATGCGAGTGCAATTCATTAATGAAGATATGACAAAATTGGTAAAAATGTCGTGACCAGACTCTTTATTGTGTGGTTTACCTTGAATTTCAAGATTTTTTAATTTAAGTAGATAATGAATTTATGGCATGGTATAGCAAAATGAGTTGAGTTCGTGACGAATAAAATCTAAATCTGACTACGACTATAAAATGGTCGCTTGGTATAAGATATAAATGTCTACGGACAACTCACACACGGTTATCTGATCCCAAGCTAAGCAGAGCTTGTGCTATGGTAACCAGACAACTGATATACATACTTATATAATATTTAAATACATACATATTATAGATAAGTAATACCCAGACACAGAACAAACATTGTGCTCATCACACAAAGTTTGTCCTGGGTGGGAATCGAACCCACGACCTCTGGCTTAGCAGTCAGGGTCACTGAACACTAGACCAACAGGCCCGTCAATGTATTTATATATTTGATAAACTTTTCTTAATTGATCAGCTTTTTTTGAGGTATCCATATGATGCAAAAATACTGTTGAACGTCATTAAAAAGTTAAATGTAAATAAAATACCCTGACCTATCTTACCTTTTCGTTTCTATTTTTTTGTAAAAACGAAACCACTCATTTTTAAATTACTGCACAGAACTATAATTAAAAGAGGTACTGTTCATAAATTATACACGGGAACAATAATAACATCATTAAAATAATAATCTCGAGCAAAAAATAATTCTTTCACTTTCAACCGCACAGCTAATAACTCTTCATGCAAAAGACATCAACGCGCGACCGTCGCTTGCGCATCTTTTTAGTCAATTTCAAAAGTAACATTGTGCATGAAAACAATGCACAATGGAGGTTTTCTTGCTGTATTGTAAGGAAGTATGTATTGTGTCCAGAGTTCAGTGCTCAGTTCAAGTTTGAAATTCTATGTCTGTTTTTTGTGGGTATTTGTAATTTATTGACAAAGATACGTTTTGTCTTGCGTTGTTTATTGGTACTTCGATGAGTTGCTTCTGTTCACGTCCAGTGTCCAGATACAAGCGTACGCCGCAATAAGAAATAAAAATATTGTAATGATGTATTTTTATTTTTACTTTGTGGTGGAATTTTAATAAAGGTTTTATCTGTAGTTTCCTGGCAGCTGATATCGCATCAAGTGGCCGAAATAAAAATAAAACCAACTCAGACTTTAAATTGTCCGTCTGTTAGTTCGCGATGAACTCAAAAACTAAGATTTCGACAATTGCAGTTTTTGGCAGAAGACAGAGTGATTCAAGAAGAAAGTTTAGGTAACGTAATGTTTGCATATAAAGCAAGGAAAAACCGAGAATATAAAACATTTGAACCGCCCGCGCCCCGAGACGCTATTTGCTTAGGTGTACCCTAAGCAAATTGATTTTTGACAAAACGAAAACGTGCTCAGAATGCAATTAATTGTACTTAAAAACGGGAACTGACGTCAACAAACTTTCGGGAGACTTTTGTTCTTTCGTTAAAAATAGTAAAGTTTATTGCACAAGATTTTCGCTGTATTATTGATAATTTGAATTTGTTCTTATATTTTATTTTCTTTTTGTTCACAGGAAGTCACAACATGGCTGTCACTACTGTTAGCAGTTATAGCATTAGGAACATCAGGTAAATAATCATTTTCTCTGTGATAATAATTCAATTGATTTATTACATTCATCTATAAACTAATATTAAATATGTACAAACTAAATCTAAACAAAAAACCACTAGAATTAGGACAAATAAGAATTAAAATAAAATGGCATCAAAGAACCCCTCCACAGCCTTGGCAAAGTATTTGCTTTTAGCAGTTAATCTATACTTCTATACTAATATTATAAAGAGGTAAACTTTGTATGTTTGTTTGATTGTAAAGAATAGGCTCAAAAACTATTGTACCGTTTTTAAAAAAATCTTTCACCATTCAAAAGCTACATTGTCCACGAGTAACATAGGCTATATAATATCACGCTATGTCCCACGGGAGCGAAACAGTAACAAAAACCTAATGTAACGTGGGTGAAACCGATAACATATTTCCCACTCACCAAAAAAAAAAAATAATAACATATTTCATATTTATTTTCTATATTGCACCCAAAAAACATAACATATAAACTTATAGCAAAAATACAAAAACATATGTACAATGGCGAGCTTAAGCCAGAATTGAACATAATTTGTGTTTGGATTTAGGATTAAAAGTGTTTAATGATTTTCTTCACTAATTATTCATTGCAGTAATAAAATAGCTAAACAATTTCTTCCGTCTCATGACGTCATTTGCATAATCTTCACATTAGATGAATCCCACAGACATCGCCATAAAAAGCTCAAGTACAAAGCTTTTCTTGTAAACATAAAACAACGATAATGTCCTTATAAGGGACATTTTATTTGTATTTAAACATCCTCAAAGTATAATTAGTTTTACTTTTGTACTTTATGTCATAAAAAAACAATAACAACGCTTTTAGAACTCTTAAATAACTATAAATTCATATCCTTGTCTGTGTGTTTACCCGTGATAAACCAAATAACTACCAAACAATGTTTACCAATGTAAGGTTCAGTTTTGTGCTGCGGAATGTTTATAATAGTTACCGTGACCCTGGAACATAAAAGGCAACCGAAGGAACATGAGTGGGTTTTAGTCAGTAAAAGTCTGACACGCCCTCCCGCCGCCTTTACGGCGGGAGAAGTCATTTGATGATTTCCCACTCCCAAAAAAAAGGTTTAATTTTGTAGTTAATTAAAACTATGTGTAAATTGACTGAACAATCATTGTTGATATGTGTTGATACCGAAAAAAATAAAGGTCAACCAATAAATTAAATATGAAGATATGAAACCAATTAATGTACTACGAAATTATAATTTTTTAAAAGGTTAAACTGTATTTATGCTAAATGCATATCTGTTAGCGTACAGGCGAAGTTGCTGACAAAAGTTAACTATTCATAATCAAACCCGAGTTATTAAACCCATTTAATCCTTCGAACACACGTGATTTAGGACACAATAGAAAGATAATAGCAGCCCGACAGCCGGCTGTCGGTTGGTCAGCAAAAGGTTTAAAGCTTTTAACGCGGCAAAGCTCCAAGAAACCCAATCATAAACCAACCTTGACAAACAGCCTTATCTTTAACAGCCTAAGGTTGACATTCCAACGGTAGATTTTCCAAATAAAACAGATAGTGTTTTACAATGTCATACAATCGTGAGCGGTTGGAGGTGAATCTTGAACAATGGATCATTAGTGCCACGAACTCCCGCACACTGCGCCGGCGCGGGCGCAGCGAGCGACGACCTTTGCGTACTTATGAGTACGTAAGACATGTATTATAACATGTGTGTGTAGTGTAATTGTAGATTATGTGGTTTTGGAATAAGAATAGTCAAATCATTTATTTTCATTAGACCGAAAAGGCACTTTGAAACGTCATTTACAAAATAAAAAGTTATCTAGTTGCCCATTCCAAAATTTTATTTCGTATAGAGAAGAATATGTCAGAAACTCCATATTTACTCAACTCATTAAATAATAGTGTTTTTTGGAAACTTTTTTTTTACATGGTTAACAGTCATTTGATAATTTCTCAATACCCATAGAAAAACAGATCATACCTACTTCACTCTCCTATTTTGCGACACGATGCAACCGCGAGCGCTAGGGTGCCTTTTTTAACCGACTTCTAAAAAAAGGAGGAGGTTCTCAATTCGGATGTTAGCATGTTTTTTTATTTATTTATTTATTTATTTATTTTTTTTTTTTATTTTTTTTTATTGGTCTATCTACAATTGTTACACTTTTTATCTTAATTATACAAGCAATGTAATACAATCATAGTGTACAATATAATACGATAGACACTGCATGCAAAATATCTAAATTATAACAATAAAATTACAATAACAGTGCAGAGATAACACGTCCAACAATAGTGGGATGCTTGGGGTATTCCTCGGAGCGCTCCTGTTTTGAAGCGCTCCTAACGAAGCGCTCCTAAAATATTCCGCCAAGCGCTCCTGTTGGGAGCGCTTAGAAAATCAAACTAAAAATATTATTATTTCATTCCTCGAAGCGCTCCTATGACGAAACATAGAGAAGAGCATGAAGTGTTCGTAACAAATTATATCGATAAACATTTCGACGGCAACTAGTTGCTTATATTAAAACTAGACTAGAAATAGCTAAAATAACTGAATAGTAAAAATAAAAGCTTTGATGAAAAGTACCAGGGTGACAGAAATTGACAGGAGGCTTGGTGTACAATTTATATGAGATCATTTAGGATCTCATATAAATTGTACACCAACGATTAAAGTCTAAAATTATTTTGTTATTATTTATTCACTATAACGATCTTATTATTTAGTAATTGTTTATAACTAAAATGTAGTTATAGATATATAACAGTACATAACCTATAGCTATCAGGAAAGCAGAAATGAACTAGAAGTAATTCCTTATGCGATACCACTCAACTTGTATATATTATAATAATATAGTTTTAATAATTAACTTTCATGTTATTCCTTTCTTTCTTATCCATCCCAGCAATAGATTCCATAGATTTATCACAAATTAAAACAGACTTTTCACTTTTTGCCAATTTTTTAATAAAACAAACTTTTCTTAGTACACAACTTCAGGTGACGTAGGCGCACTCGCAACTAATGAGTTTAGAAGACAAAAAAATGCGTATTCAATGTAAACAAGTTCCGGAAATGCTCGGCTGCATTCGGAATTTCGGAATCACTCGGTAACGCGAGTCCGCGACTCTCTAGGAAAACAGGTAAGCGGGGTTGACAACAGCGGCTAGTGTCTTGTGTCACTAAAGTCACTAAAGTACTTAAAAGTACGTAGTTCCAGTTCATTTATGCTTCCCTAGTAGTTTTAAAAATTTTAACAATTATGATGTTGAACTTTAAAACGTCGATATCGATATCGTTTCTTACAAATCCTTCATGCCTATGGTATCGTCACGTCATAGGAGCGCTTCGAGGAATGAAATCATAATATTTTTAGTTTGATTTTCTAAGCGCTCCCAACAGGAGCGCTTGGAGGAATATTTTGGGAGCGCTTCGTTAGGAGCGCTTCAAAACAGGAGCGCTCCGAGGAATACCCCGGATGCTTTAGAACACAGAAGATAAAAAAAGAGAGAAAAAAATAATTATGGTGGTTGGTTTTGATGGACCTGGCGCTTGAATTTTTTAAGTGTTGTGGAAAAAATATCAACAGAACTATCGCAATTATTCAGAAGCCTACAAATTCTGGGGATGGGGGAGTTGGAACCTGATACAGTTTTGCGGAATGGGGGACGTAATAGTTTTATAGGTTGACGAGGATAGTTGTGGGGAAGGTTAAAATTAAACTTACTTAACAATTGGGGGCAGTCTATTTTACTCTGGAGGATTTTAAAAAGAAAAATTAAATCTATATTATCTCTTCGTTTTTCGAGTGAGGTCATGCCAAATTTTTGCAGACGATCTGCATAGCTACGTATTTTTTTGCTTAGACCCGCAGAATATGCAAGATGGTATAAAAATCTTTTCTGAATCCTCTCTAACCTAAGACTATGTGTTGCATAGTGGGGACGCCACACAACCGCGCAATATTCTAATACAGTTCGAACGAGACAGTTGAACAGATAAATCTTAGTTTTAGGCTTACGAAAACATTTAGCATTACGTAACACAAATCCGAGTGTCTTTGAAGCTTTTTTAATAATGTTGTCCATATGGGGAATAAAAGTTAATTTACGATCAAGAAGGACTCCTAAATCTCTGATAACATCAACTTTACTGAGGTGCGTACCATTCATGCTGTAATTAAAATCAATAAAGTTAGCCTTGCGAGTAAACGTAATTTGGGAACATTTTTCAACATTGAGATGCATATTATTTTCTTTGCACCAGCTTAAGAGCCTGTTCAAGTCTTCCTGAAGTAATGCTGAGTCGGCTGGAGAATCTATAACGCGAACTATTTTTAAATCATCGGCAAATAAGAATGGTGTGGAGTTAAGGAAGCAATAAGGGAGATCGTTTACAAAGATTACAAATATTACAGGGCCTAGGTGGGAACCCTGCGGAACACCAGAGGTTATGATCATGGTTTCAGATCTATAGCCATTGGCCACGACATAAAAAGATCTATCCGTTAGGTAAGAGTGCAGCCACTTAAGAAGTGAACCAGCAAAGCCGTACGCAGCAAGTTTTTGAATCAGCACTTCATGGGAAACTTTATCAAAAGCCTTGCTGAAATCAGTATATACGGCGTCGACTTGCTGGTTCGAGTCAAGTGAAGCTGCGATATCCTCAACGAAAGCTACTAGGTTGCTGCAGGTGGATCTTGCAGCAGTAAAGCCATGCTGGTGGTCTGACAGATATTTCCTGAAATAGTTTTGTATGTCAGCGCATACCATCGCTTCAAAAACCTTAGCAAAAGTCGGAAGAATAGATATAGGTCGATAGTTTCCTACTAAATCATCAGCGCCTGATTTATGAATTGGTACCACTTTAGCCAGCTTCCATTGCTTTGGGAAAATACCAACGCTGAGAGATTTATTGAAAATTAAGTAAAGGGGGGTTGCTAGTTGGTCAGCGCAAGTTGCGACAAAGTTAGGTGGAATTTCGTCGCTGCCTGAACCTTTGGATGTGTCTAAGATTTTGAGGTACTTGGCTGTTTTATCCTTTTGAATTTGTATCAAGGAAAAGCTGTCGGAGTTGCAGAGTAGGCTTTCAAAGAAAGGCGAAGTTTTAACTGCGTTAGAGACAAGGGTAGCTGGACTGTACACGGAAGAAAAGTAAGTCCCGAACATGTTACACATCTCATTGCCATTGCAAGTTTTGCTGACGCCATTTGACATTGAAGCTGGATATGCATTAGTAGCACCCCGTTTTGACTTAATAAAAGACCAGAAAAACTTGGGGTTTGTTGTAATTTTCTGTTCTATGCTGTTTATGTACGAGTTGTAACATTCCCTTGCCATTTTGTCACAGCGCTTACTGCACCATCGAAGGGATATCTTATCCATAGGGTTTTTGTACGTCCCATACCTTCTTCTTAGGTTATTCTTTTCACGCAACAATTTTTCCAGCCTTTTTGTGTACCATGGTGGTCGCGAATTACAAGTCACTAAAGTCGATGGGACAAACTGCTCAATGATCTGATAGAGTACCGTATGAAACCGTTCCAACATTATATCAGGGTCGTCTGTATCCGAAAGTAATGCATACCAGTCGATATTTTCAAGTTCTAATTTAATACCAGTGTAGTTGGCTTTTTTGAAGTTTAACCTGATGTTAGCTTCTGGTTTTAAACTATGATTTACTTTAAAGCGCAGGGAAATTTCAAGAGGAGGGTGGTATGTATCTATCTTTGTTAAACTATTAAGGGCTTCAGTCACATAACATTCAAGACGGTCTACAATAAGAACCAAGTCCAGGATCCTATTTTTAACATTACATACATTGTTACATTGGTTGAGGTTATTTATGTGGATAAAGTCTAGAAAGGCCTGACTTAGTTTAGAGTTTGTACTTGAGAAAGTGGGGTAGGTATAAGTAACGCCGCTGCTATTGTTTATATTCCAATTTATATTGGTCATATTGAAGTCACCGGTAAGAACAGTACAATAATCATTTCTTTCTGCTACAGCGTTATAGCTGTCGATGAAGTGCTCTAAAACAGAATAATGCACAGGTGGGGGCAGATAGACAGCGCAAATAGCTATTTTGAAGCCTGTTGCAGCACTGACCGTGACCCATAGGTCTTCACACCCACTTTCCCAAGAACATTGTCTGTGAGCAGCGTACTTTCTCGATATAGCGACCAAGACACCTCCTCCGTCTTTTTTAGCATGAAAACGGGAAGTTTCTCTGTCACGTCTAAAAACAATGTACCGCTTATCAAAAAGTTCACTGCTATGAATACAATTATTAAGCCAGGTTTCTGTAAGTATCAATGCGTCAAAATTTGAACATACTAAATTACAATAAAATTCTTGAGTTTTAGATCGCAATCCACGAGTGTTTTGATAGTAAATGTTAAAGTTAGCGAATTTAAACGCAAATAACCTAAATTACAGCTTTTGGTTGAAAGTTGAACATTATACAATCAAGTTTAATGAATCCATGTCTTTCATAATCTTGGTATCGGAATCATCTGACTTTTTAATATAAATACGTCCTCCCCTGATCCAAACATAACGATACCCTTTATCTTTAGCTTTAAGACGTGTAGCCGTGTGTAGTGCCTTATTAGCCGGGCTCAGATGTTCTGTCACGAAGATCGCAGACTTCGCACCATCCAGCCCAAGATGAGAGGTGTTAAGCTTTTCACTGGCTGGCTTTGCTTTGTTGAAGTTTATAGAAGCTGCTAGGAAAGAATCCCGTAATCTGGGAGTGGCAAATTGTACAACAACTGATTTAGGACGATTTGTATTATTGTTGAGCTTCATTACTCGAGTGCAGTTACTGATGTTTTCCTCTTTAATGTCACAACCTATGGTTTTCCCCAGTTGAGTTACAATATTGAGAAGATTTTCGGTTTTCTTCTGGGGGACACACTGAATCTCAATGTTACTTGCGCGAGCGTGTTGTTCCATAGTGTTTAAACGACTTGACAGGTCTTTAATTGTGGATGATAACTTCTCGTTTTTGTCCAAAAGATCTTTTAATTTTTCTTCGCCCTGCTTCCTTTCCTTCATCATGTCATCATATTGATTGCTAAGGAATTCAACGGAGCCTCTGAGGCCAGAAACCTCTTCACGTATTTCGGTTAACTCTTTGTTCAATAAGTTTCTCATGGTTGTGGTGATTTTTTCTAAAAGAGAATTCATCTTCGATTCTACCACATTTTCAACAATCGCACGAACACCCTCTTCAGTTATGGGGGTAGTTGATGGATTTGGTGGGGACTGCAATGCCTGTCTCTTGTTCGTGCGTATAGTTATATTGGGATTAAAGCGTGTAGGTGTGATGTCGATGTTTGTCGCTTCAGGTGGTTTTATAGTGCACTGAGAACAGGACCACGTTGATAGGTCCCATGTTGGTTCTAAGCCCATGCACTCAAGATGAAACGCATTCTTGCATTCTTTACATCGAATAAAGCTTTTATCTGTGTGTTCAAGAGCACAGCAACCCCATTTCGAAGGTAATGTGGTCAACCTTAAGTCCAAACAATAAATAAAATTACTTCCAAAAAAGTGCACACGAACAAAGGCCCACAATCAAAAATGAATATTTCGCTAGTTGAAAGCGCACACTAACAAATGCCCAAGCGAGTGAGTGACTCGGAGTTCGCGACCAGAAGGTCTTAAGTGCGCGGAAGACGGCGTCGCTTACGCGTTCGCGTCACCGACTCTGTATTCGGTGTGCGGTTGGGTATATTAACAAAAAGTTCACTTATTATTTCTTGAATAAGTCGTATTTGTAAAGTATTTGTGTATTTTTTTTAACTCACAGTTAGTATGTATGTCCAAAAACAAATTTATCACTAACACTCAGCCGAAACTTTGTTAAAACTGTATATAAACTATTAATTATTGTGGAGCGTTATAACAGCACACTAAACTTTCGGGTGGTGGTTTTATGTTTGTTCGCTTTGTTTTCCAACCGATTTGAACAATTCTTTTTTGTTTGAAAGGGTGGACTTCCCAAATGGTCCCATTGTCATCAGGTCCAGGATCTGATGATGGTGTTATGCCGAAATCGAGGGAACTCCTCAAATTCTATAGAAAAACGTAATTCTTTTTTTGAAAGCTACTCTAAATCATAGTTGGGACTCTAACTAAAGACTTCAAAAACTAAACCCTCAAAAATAACTATTTCGGAAGTCGGTGGGAAGGCAACACAATTCGACCGGCAGAAGAGAAGCCACCGACTTCCGAAATAGTTATTTTTGAGCTTTTCATTTTTGAAGTCAGTTATCTTTTTTAACCGACTTCAAAAAAAGGAGGAGGTTTCTCAATTCGACCGTATATATGTTTTTTTAATGTTTGTTCGCGGATATCTCCGACGTTTATGAACCGATTTGGATGATTTTTTTTTGTTGGAAAGAAGACATTTCCAAGGTGGTCCTTTCATAAGAAAATCAGGGTTTGAAGGTAGCAGACCAGAGAAATCGAGGGGAACTTTCAAAAATCGTAGGGGCGACTAGTGCGTTTGTAAGTTTTTCATTAAGTATTTTATTATAGCACTACAATTTAATAAAGATCTGGAGTAGATCTGATGATGGAGCCGAGAGACAGTCGAGGGAACTCCTCAACAATTCACAGCAGCTACCTTGTGTTTGGGCTTGATTAATTTGTATTGATAAGAACTTTACACCTAGAGGGGTTGTGACTGTATTAGGGGTCTGATGATGAAGACGAAGGATAGTTCAGGGAACTCTTCAACGGTTTACAGTAGCTACCTTGTGTTTGGATTTAATTCATTTAAATTGATGAGAACTTCGCACCCATATAGGTTGTAATGAAGGTCTGCAGTAGATCTGATGATGGAAACCATATACAGTCGAGGGAATTCTTCAACGATTTACAGCATTGAAGTGTAACATAGGACAACAACTACCTACTCGTCATGCTGATGCGTCAATCAATGAAAATGAAGAGATGACACTAAAAAGTAAAAAATAAAAAACTTTTTTCAAAAAAATAATAACCGCCTTCAAAAACTAAACACACAAAAATAACCAAAATTTCGGAAGTCGGTGGCTTCTCTTCTGCCAAGTAATTTGTGTTGCCACAGACTTCCGAAATTTTGGTTATTTTTGTGTGTTTAGTTTTTGAAGGCGGTTATTATTTTTTTGAAAAAAGTTTTTTTGGAAAAAGTTTTTTTAAGACTTTGAAATCCTACTACGGTTTTCTTTACGATTTTATATTGTTTTATTTAATATTCATATTTTTATTAGTCATGTGTGAGCTTATATTAACGTGTCCTTAAATATGTCCGTCGACTTGCCAAACATGGTATATATTACCGCCTTAGTAATATAGTCTCGTTAACATCTTCCGCGCGAAAACCCATCAAAATAATTATCCCTTAAGCGTCAGTTATAATAAAACAGCTGCAGCATTTATTTTCGCATGCATAAATTAAACGCTTTTTTCAGAAATAATTCCTTTGTGTCTGACGCCTGGCTTTTAACCTTCATAGCTTTTATTCTTTTTGCCAGCAATACATAAAATGTTATAGCTACTCCTCTTTTGATCTTCCGCCCATCGACAATGAGTGATGACCTTTTTATACATGTTTACATACATACCTACACGTTTGCGTACAACCTACATGGTTCAACATTGGCAGTAAATTATAAAGGTACTGGCTGCCTGTAATTCTTCTTTCGATTTATCGTTGCCATTTAATTTTTAGTGTTCTGAGAAAGATTTAAACGCGTCGTATTATTTTCATGTGAGGTTGGTACCACGAAATGTGGATTCTTTCTTTCATTCTTTTTATTTACGTCGTGGTAAATAATATTTTGTATTAGACAACCGCTCCATGTAAACCTTTCGGCTGCATCCGTTTTTACTGGAAGCCGACCCTAACCTGACAAAGGAGATGGTGATAAATAATAAAACATTAGTATTATATAATCGTGATTTAGTGTACCAATAGTTTATGTGTGAGTTGTGTAAAGCTATTAGACTATTTCAATCACTAAGATTGACAGATAGGAACAGTTGGAATGCGAGAAATTGAAAACACTTTTAGTATTTTTTTCTGTGTATCTTTTTCATAAGAACTTCGGGTTCCAAATCTGGGCGAATTGGTCGAACTGTTTTCCAGTTTTGCACAAAGCAATATTTATAATATTTTAAGATGAATTTCAAGGCTTTTTAGTTGCTTATTTAGAAAAAAACTGAAAACCAAGGTATTTATGATCACTTTTCGCGTTAATACCCGTTGTGATAATATGTGTTAAAAACCGAAAAGTTTAAAAATGCAAAAGTATTTTTTAATTATTAACGAGCATGTAACATTTCAACAGCTTATAGAAATTAAATTGAAAAAAGAGAAAAGGCGTAAATTGCAAAATTAAAACCTAAATTGGATTACAGAATATGTAGATACAAAATATTAGCAGGGATAAGTAATCTATACTATCAATACTATATCCATACTATAATATTATAAATGTGAAGGTAACTATATCTGTCTGTCTCTTCTTCACGCCTAAACCACTGAACCGATTTGAATGAAACTTGGTACAGATATAGTCTGAGACCTGAGAAAGAACATAGTTTTCATCCCGGAAATCCCCCGGGAACGGGAACTATTATTTCACGCGGACGAAGTCGCGGGCAAAAGCTAGTTTTAAGTAAATATGGTAGTAGGTAGGTGCGTACATTCAGAGTCATTGAAGCTTTGCTCATTGTTCAGGTATTTGCACTGTGAGTCACGAGATGAATGCTTCTAAACACGTTAGAGCTTTTATACAAAACTTATAATCGCAACTTGCAAGGAGTAGCAAATTGCATAGAGGAGAAGTACTTATCTAAAACTTATAAATTGAAACTCATATTAGAAATGCAAATCAACAAATGGTAACTAACTCAGAGTTACTATTTGTTGAGTGGAATGCTTTATTTATTCCGGGGTTGCGGAAAAGTTCCAATAGTTACCGTAACCCCGAAACATAAAGAGCAACCGAAGAAACAATCGTAGGTTTCCGATAAGTCATTTGATGATTTTCCATGAAAAACAAATTCTGGATGGACATATTAACCTCCCTATGGAGTGGGAAGCTTGCCGAGAGATCTTCACAACAAAACGTTAGGCCCTTAATAAAACCTGAATGATATCTAGGATCTTATAGTGGAGCCTCTTATAGAGGAGTTCTGTACCAAACGAGGCATATAGATTGTCTATATAGTTTAGGCTAGTTTTAGGCTAGATTTGTCTTCGCAGATATATTAATTCGGAATAACTTTCAAAATCCTGATAATGGAGACTTAAGCTGGACACAGAAATTCTGATACAAAACCGTACCTCGGTTGCTTTTTCTTCACAAATATGCAGTTTATATTGTCACAAAAAAGTAAGGAAAAATTATTTAAAGAAAAGCAAGTCCTTTCAAATTTACTTTACAGATTATATTTACTTAATAGAACCTTTTACCTTAAAGGGGTATTGATCTCTGATAAGTTCAACGTGCTTTTAAGGTAAAATGTCACCGGCATTGTTGTTAAAATCTTTGGAATCTGTACCTAAATAGGTATTGTTATCGTACGCAAACTGTAGCAACAAAATGGTTAAGTAAGTACCTCCGCTAAAGATTTTAATAAATAAGAGATATTATAGTCCAGTCATTATAGTAAGTTCAACTCGGAATTCGAGATACCCAGCTGTAAGTCTGTATATACTTGTAGGTTGACACCCTAAAAGTTCTCTCAAAACCTACATATGGTGTGCGCAACTAAAATCTCATTTCCTATGGGTTTTCTAATAATCTTTGGGCCGAATATTTTTTTTCTCAAATGCAGCAGCTAGTACCATAATTATGTAGGGTTTGAGACAACTTTTAGGGTATCAATATACAAGTATTTACAAACTTACAGCTGGGTATCTCGAATTCCGAGATTCTTACCTAATTTAAGCTTAAATGACTGGACGATTATTACTGGAAAGGTGGAAGGAAAAGGGCCACGGGGTAGAAGCCCGATACGTTGGACTGACCAGAACTTCACCGTCCTCAACACCACAACACCACAGTCCACAATACAAAGCACTCGGCATCAGATCAGCACAGGGAGATTTTGACTACATTACGCTTTGACTATAAGTAGGTCGTAGCATAATGTAGGTGCGGAGCAGTAACCAAAAAACGCGGGTACAGCTAGTCTAAATATATATATCTCAAAAGTGACTGACTGACTCACATATCATATGATAGTGATCTATCAACGCACAGCGCAAACTACTGGACGCAATGATGTTATAAGTAAAAAAGTGTAGATAGGTTATATTATATGCAGTCAAAAAGTGGCACATTAAAAGTTTGCCAATTGACAAACATGATATACTGAGTATCGCGTTGACATTTGACGTTTATCTCTTTTTCACTCGCACTACTTCAAACATGTCATCCTACTTTGACGTGTAATAATATGTGTGCGTTAGTGTGCCGTTTTTGAAGATAGAATTTCGTTTGGGTAACCTATCTACACTTTTTTTACTTATAACATCATTGACTGGAAGGATCAGGCTGAAATTTGGCATGCAGGTAAATGTTATGACGTAGGCAACCTCAAAGAAATGAAATTCCATTCCTAAAAAGATAAGTGATTTTCTATAGGATTGGAAATTCCAACCCTACAGAGATAAAATTGGGATGGAAGTTTTAAAATTCATGCAGGTAAAGCCGCGGGCAAAAGCTAGTTATAAATAAAGTGATTACATAGTCACATTTGTTTTAATGTTTGTTTTTAAACACTGTTTATAGAATATGTGCGTGTGGATTGAGAGATCCTTTCGAAAAACACTTCCAATCCCAACCAAATTGTAAGAGCATTTAGGAAATAATTGTGCAAACTTCATGGTAAGGTATAAAATTTGTGAAACCTAAACAAAGAAAGTTAGAACTCATTAACTGGATCTCTCAATCTGGACTACTGAAGAAAAAGTCATAACGCGTATCCAAGAATATACTGCCTATGTGTTTATAATTTGCATTTTAAATAATTGCGAAGGATTTGTGCAAGCTGCTAAATAAAATTTCGATTCGTTTCAAAGCCACGTATAAGACATAAAACGGTTTAAATGGATCTCTCAAAGTGGACAATTTTCAATTGAGTGATCTTGTAAAACACGACCTAATACTGAAAAAGAATGAATAATTAACATGTTTATTGCAAATTATGCTTCTGGGAAAATTTGTGAAACAAAAATCGTGATTGAAATCTTACTGGTTCAAGAGAAAATGAAAATCTTGTTTTTTGTCGATCGTCCCAACTGAGAGATCTTTATTTTGAAATATATTTAATAAACCAAAACTTATAGGTAGGATATAAAGGCATCAGAAATTGTGAAAAATGTTTTCCTAAAATTTGACGAATCAGTCGTCCCTGTCAGTGTTATACTTAAAAAGATAAATCATTTTTTACAATCCTTAAGGAAAACGTTGAGTAGGGTGACCATATCGCCGCGACGGTTGGAATCATTACCGGTACAATTCAAATTATGATGCACTTTAAACGTTATTATACAAGTAATTTGTGTCTGGTTTCTGTTTCTGGTGTTCTGGTTTCATATTTTATTCAATAATCAATTGTTAATACTAAGTTTCTTTGGCGAGCGATGGGTAGCTCGCCGCCCGGCTGGGACCAGGACCGCGTAGACGGCGCGTTTTGTTCCACGCGCGCCTCAAAGAGAAGGAGTCAGCACAGGAAGGGGCCCAACAGGGCCAACGCCTGCCGGGGTTGCGGAATGTTTATAGTGGTTACCGTGACCCTGGAACATAAAGGGCAATCGAAGGAACATGAGTGGGTTTTAGTCAGTAAGAGTCTGACACGCCCTCCCGTCGCACCCAGGACGGGAGCAGTCATTGGATGATTTCCCACTCACCAAAAAAAAAAAAAAAAAAAATACTAAGTTTCTTTTTTATTTACTAAACCGGAATTAATTTGTCGCTTGCACGTGTTATTCGTTGCGAATCATCATGGTGCACTTTGTAGTAAAAACTTAGCTACTTACCGATAGCCAAATACCTGTTGTGATCTTATTTCGATATGAAATTAGATTAGTTTACATTCCAAATCGTTTGTAATTTATTCGCAGCTAAAAACAACTTTTAACCATATTTTACAAATAGGTATCATTGCAAACAAAGAAGACTGTTGTTTATTTTGGCAATCCATTTTTAATTACATGCTCGTGACGTGCTACCGGCCCAACGATCTGACACCGCCTGCCCCAGTCGACTGACCCCCACTCCGCCGGTCGGCACTTGTGACGTATACGCTCGAGACAAACAACACTATATTTACATAATACTACAGTATACTTAGATCTTTAAAACTTTTTTAATAGATAGAGTGATTCTGGAAGATTTATATGTATAATACATGCTTATTATAGTAGAGAAAAGCAGGGATTTTTAAAGATTTGTAACACCCGTGCGAAGCTGGGGCGGGTCGCTAGTTGTCTATATTCATTGCAATTTGCGAAGCTGGCGTTGTGCAGTGCATTTCATGTTACAACCAGTTATTTTACATACTTCGTCCTACGGACTTATTAATTAAATACAGAAAAAAAAAATTAAATTAAAAAGTTTTTTTTTGTTACCTTAAAATTTCTGAACTTTCTATGTGTAAGAATTAGAATTATAAACTTAGAATTCCTTATTAAGAACACTACACATACAGTACCTAACTTTGCCGAAACTTGTCATTTAAAAATGTAATTTAAAGTAATTTTATATTATTTAAATTGAAACCAGAACACCAGAAACAGAAACCAGACACAAATTACTTGTATAATAACGTTTAAAGTGCATCATAATTTGAATTGTACCGGTAATGATTCCAACCGTCGCGGCGATATGGTCACCCTACTCAACGTTTTCCATAAGGATTGTAAAAAATGATTTATCTTTTTAAATATAACACTTACAGGGACGACTGATTCGTCAAATTTTAGGAAAACATTTTTCACAATTTCTGATGCCTTTATATCCTACCTATAAGTTTTGGTTTATTAAATATATTTCAAAATAAAGATCTCTCAGTTGGGACGATCGACAAAAAACAAGATTTTCATTTTCTCTTGAACCAGTAAGATTTCAATCACGATTTTTGTTTCACAAATTTTCCCAGAAGCATAATTTGCAATAAACATGTTAATTATTCATTCTTTTTCAGTACTATGTCGTGTTTTACAAGATCACTCAATTGAAAATTGTCCACTCTGAGAGATCCATTTAAACCGTTATAAGTCTTATACGTGGCTTTGAAACGAATCGAAATTTTATTTAGCAGCTTGCACAAATCCTTCGCAATTATTTAAAATGCAAATTATAAACACATAGGCAGTATATTCTTGGATACGCGTTATGACTTTTTCTTCAGTTGTCCAGATTGAGAGATCCAGTTAATGAGTTCTAACTTTCTTTGTTTAGGTTTCACAAATTTTATACCTTACCATGAAGTTTGCACAATTATTTCCTAAATGCTCTTACAATTTGGTTGGGATTGGAAGTGTTTTTCGAAAGGATCTCTCAATCCACACGCACATTTATAGAATTAGGCGGAAGTTTTATCTACACTTCCGTATTCAAATTACACAGTGTTCTATATTAAGAGTTTACATAATGTAGATTACATAAAGGTCACGTCAAACGGAGCCTCGCCCTGACCATAGACTAAAGTCGAGATGTCAAACACTTGTCTCTTGTGTAGGGTTGACTCATACTGGTTTTTTTTCGCTAGCTATTTTTATCTCTTAAATTGGGGATCGATGAAACTTATAATCGAATTACTACTTTATATCGTTAAATAATTTACCTAGTTATTTCAGCAAAAAGTTATACATACACCACACACCTAAATATTATTTATTAAACCTTTGAACACACGTGATTTGAGTCACAATAGAAGGACATTAAGATGATTTTAATCACGTCTAAATTATCTATGGAATGTCTGAATTTGACAGGACTTAACTAATAATTTATCTTCTGTCCTTTTCTTTAAGAAATGAAAAGAGAAAGATGCATTTAACCTAAATTTAGTTAAGTTTTTGAATAAGAGAATCGGCACCAATAGCAGCCCGTCAGCCGGCTGTCGGTTGGTAGTCTAGAGGTTAAATTATTAACTTACTGGCTGGCCGAGAAAAAATCTGAATCTTTTTGGTAAAAGAGGGCAAAGGCATAATTATAATACTAGAAATAGGGACGACTTGGTTCAACCAGGCTTTAGGCTAGCTAAAGTAGACTCATCTTTCATGGGGTTCTGTTTAAAGTGCTATAATAAAATACCTCCTCACATTCTATCGCTGAATGAAACTAAATTTAAAAGTAAAATAAAACGCACACTATGTAGCCAGGCATATTATAAATTGAGCGATTATATCGCTGACAAAAATGCTTGGCTAGATGCTGGTCTAGCTCCATAACCGTGTAATTGATTAGTATTCGACGATATCTGATTGTAAAATTACAAAAATAATAGTATTGGGTCGAGTCAAACTGTTTGTTTTATATAAATTCACATAGCATACAATGTGAGCACTATGTTCTTTACATTTCTTCTGTCTATCATTGACTGAATATACTCTGGCAGCTGGGAGTTTGTCATGCTCACTCAAATGTCTCACTGACGGTGGCGTGTGTGTTGGATCATTTGGTTCCCTTCAAAATGGTTGAGCTATTTGGTGCCAATCCATACGTCATGTCCGTGAACGGGCGCTGTCTGCTGAGACTGGTCATCTCGTAGCTGCCACAGTTATTTTAAAATTTGTTTTGTTTATTTTAATATTTCTAACATGTCCGACTTGTTACGTTGTTCTCACATAGTACCTTAGATACAACAATGAATGATGTAACCAAATTATTGTAATATATTGATTTTAAAAGAGTGTCCATGGAGTTTCTTGCTCGCTCTTCTCCATGGGACCTACTTTTTGGGAGGTTTCCGGCGACTCGTACCGCAATTAACTCGGACCACGAAAATGACCATGGAGAAAATTAAATATTTTTTACGGATCCGGCGACTGGGGCCGCGGTCCGAGTTAATTGCGGTCCGAGTCGCCGGAAACCTCCTTTCTGGAACGAGCAACTAGCTTCATTTTTTTGACAGACTGACACCTTGACGATTCAAAAGTACCTGTAATTGGTTTATTTGAATAAAATAGTTTTGAAGTTTGAAGTATCAACGCACAGCCCTAACCACTGGTCCTGGCCCAACAGGGCCAACGCCTGCCGGGGTTGCGGAATGTTTATAATAGTTACCGTGACCTCGGAACATAAAGGGCAATCGAAGGAACATGAGTGGGTTTTAGTCAGTAAGAGTCTGACACGCCCTCCCGTCGCACCCAGGACGGGAGCAGTCATTGGATGATTTCCCACTCACCAAAAAAAAAAAAAAAAAAAAAAAACTAGAGATCTGAAAATGGAGGGTGTGTTCTTTGTCAAGAGTAGCAGCCTGTTGGTCTAGTGGTCAGTGACCCTGACTGCTAAGCCAGAGGTCGTGGGTTCGATTCCCACCCAGGACAAACTTTGTGTGATGAGCATAATTGTTTGTTCTGTGTCTGGGTGTTATTTATCTATAATATGTATGTATTTAAAAATTATATAAGTATGTATATCAGTTGTCTGATTACCATAACACAAGCTCTGCTTAGCTTGGGATCAGATAGCCGTGTGTAAGATGTCCCAGGATATTTATTATTTATATTATTATTATAGTAGATATCCACTAAGCCACTAACATACACACATAACAAAATTAGTATTGTGGTATTCTGGGGTTTTGCAGTATTATTTCTAGACATACATCCAGATGAAGCATTTCGAAACTTTGCTGAATTTCTTGGCAATCTGATCACCCTACTTGCAAGAACGTGTAAACACGAAACTACTTGTTGCTCAATCGGTCAACTGTGACGCTGCGTTTTGTTGCGCTGACACACTTCATCTCTTCTCATTAATAGGTTATTCTTTAAGTACATATATAGCCCTGCCGGGGTTGCGGAATGTTTATAATAGTTACCGTGACCCTGGAACATAAAGGGCAATCGAAGGAACATGAGTGGGTTTTAGTCAGTAAAAGTCTGACACGCCCTCCCGCCGTACCCAGGACGGGAGCAGTCATTTGATGATTTCCCACTCACCAAAAAAAAAGTACATATAATATAACAAAACAAAGTCCACGTGTTATCCTTGTTTTGATGGTTTTGTAATTTGTGTAAAAAGGCACTTAACCTTTCCACGACCAAGCGACAGCCGGTTGTCTTGCTACTGTTGTCTTTATTGTGTCACGAATTACGTGTGTTCGAAGGATTAAGTCGAAAGTTACATATTACAATCCTCTCCGATATTTCTAATCACTTTTTAGGTATACTAGATAAACTTCTGGTTTCAGAATTTGAAAGAAAAAACATTTTCCCTACGTTATATTTCGTGGCTCTTTAGACAGTTATTTTTCGTATCACGCACTACATTCTTCTAGATCTTATACATTTCGACATATACATTTTATATTATCAAATAACAATTTTTACAACAGCATCGTAAACTAAACCTATTAAAACAAAGCCTCTAATGCAACAATATAATAACACCTATAATAAAAAGCACTATAATCATTTTATCATCAGCATCAGTGTTATATTCGATATCTATACGAATAACGAAATCTTTTATTACCAACATAACATCACTAACACATCAGTGTTGCCACACGTCAAATACTTAGTATTATATTTTTTGCAAGTGTTACTAAATAATAAATAATTAAACATTAATCATTAATTGTATTGTTGATTGACAAACGATGTATTATGTTACTGCTGCTAATATAATAAGTTTCGTCAATAAATGTGATTAGTGACACTAATCGCCATTATTTCCGATGCTCAATTAATTAGCAAATGTTTTGAGGTTATGTTGGTTATGAAACAGTGTAAATGATTAATTTTCCGGGATTAAAATTTACTTTTTATCCCATTCATTACAGAATGAGATAAATGTCGAAAGTTATTGTGTTTAATATTCTTTTTGGATCTCTAAATAAGGTTCCACAGCTATAACCGACCTCGTTTTAACGTGGCTGAAATTTTAAGAATAAAAATTATATAGTTACATTAATGATGTTATAAGTGAAAAAGTGTAGATAGGTTATATGCAGTCAAAAAGTGGCACATTAAAAGTTTGCCAATTGACAAACATGATACTGAGTATCGCGTTGACATTTGACGTTTATCTCTTTTTGACTCGCTCTACTTCAATCATGTCATTGTCATCCTACTTTGACGTGTAATGTATGTGTGCGTTAGCGTACCGTTTTTGAAGATAGAATTTCGTTTGGGTAACCTATCTACACCTTTTTACTTATAATATCATTGAGTTAATGATAAGACATTTCGTTACGAAGTTACACGTACTTGCAAGTTTATAAATATCTTTTGGTGGTATCTGATGTAAAAGATGCCTTTCTTACTCCCACATATAAGACTCAACCGCAATTAGTAAGAACGATCAATATCAAAGATCCTGAATCAACTGGCTGACTTTAAAATAACGAAAGAACTTTATAAAATCATTATTTTTTATAACCTACAATAATATTATTAATATGAGTTTGGGAGATGGATGCAAATAATTACAAAATAGCACGAAGATACTCTATTGTAACTAAAATAATTAAGGCTAAGTTTTTACATTCTTTAAAAGCTGAATTATATTAACTGTAAAGTTACCAATCGTTTCTCGAAATGACCGTGAGAATAAATAAAGGTGTTAAAAATCGATGAAATCACATTACGAGATCATGAATCTTTCTCAGACGGCAAAAGATTCTCAGAAACCGAAACGATTGGCCAAACTCTTTGTGGTTTTTGCAGTATGAGTGTGAGTGTACTGCACGCTGGGAAAAACGATTGCTTAAGTAATTTATGTTGTGGGATATGGCACTTCAGGTTATTTTTAATTCACAAATATTTTTTTACATCTACACTAATATTATAAAGAGAAAAACTTTGTATGTGTGTTTGTTTGATTGTAATGAATAGGCTCAAAAACGACTAGGCCGATTTTAAAATTCGAAAGCTACATTGTCAACGAGTAACATAGGCAACATAATATCACGCTATGTCCCACGGGAGCGAAGCAGTAACCAAAAACCCGAACGTAACGCGGGTAAAACCGCGAGGAAGAGCTAGTTAATTATAAAAGGCGAATTCTAAAGATTCATAAAAATTACGAAAGCCGATGTTAGCTTAGTTGCGGTTACGTCACTGATGCTACACCTGTAATCTAGCTAGGTCGCCTGCTAGAGCCATTAAATACGTTATTTGTTGAAACTATCTATTGTGGCCGTTAAAATATCAAAGTCAAATCATTTATTTCCATTAGACCAAAAAAAGGCACTTTGAAACGTCATACTTATAAAACAAAAGTGAATCTACCGCCCATTCGGAAATGTTGATACGTATGGAGAAGAATGGGCAAGAAACTCCATACTTACTCTTTAAAAAAATAGTCGTATTAAATACGTAATATTAGGTGGTTTTTTTGTCACTTCTTAATAACAGTTGCCATCCGACAAAGAAATGCAGCCATTGAATAAAAATAACAGATATTAAAAAAAAAAATTTAGCAGATAAGGATGAAAATGTATGGCTCATTTACCGGTAAACGAACCCAGATAAATAAAAATCAAAATTAATTTAATACAATTCAACCAAATTCTTGCACAACCGGAGTTTCACAGACTGACTGCACAAAATAAAGTAAATATTTTCTTCATAATTTTCCGCTGCGTTAGTCACACTGATTAGCGAGCAACGCCGGGCGGCGCGCCGGTGCTAACAACTATATTAAAAGTTGCACTTTCAGTTATTCAATAAGTCTAGAAACTCAGCCGCGCGGAAAGTTTATTTGCTAACAATTGTTATTGTTTTATTTCTAAAAACAGACCAGAAAGTTTAAAAGAAAATAATAAGTATACAGATTATAATATTATCTATGGTTGATGAAACATGGCAATGTTTTTTTTTATTTTTGTCTATGATTTTCTTCGCTCCTTTGCTACGGCATTACCCGAATAAAATTTGGCGCGAACTTTGGAATACATATTTTGTAACCGGCTAGCTCACCGTGGGAATGTAGGTCACACGAAATATAAAAGAAAGAAAATATCTTAAAACAGAGAAAAAAAGTCAAAATGTTTGTTTCATATAAATGAAAAATGTTGAATGAAAATGCAGTTTGACATTAGCAGAATAGTTCACATCAGGTTTGCCTGCCATTACAAAAATAGAACAGTATAGATCGTTAAAATACATTTTTTAACCGACTTCTAAAAAAAGGAGGAGGTTCTCAATTCGGATGTTTGTATGTTTTTTTTTTTTTAACCGACTTCTAAAAAAGGAGGAGGTTCTCAATTCGGATGTTTGTATGTTTTTTTTTTTATGTTTGTTCGCGCATATTTCCGTCGTTTGCCAACCGATTTGAACAATTCTTTTTTTGTTTGAAAGGGTAGACTTCCCAAATGGTCCCATTGTCATCAGGTCCAGGATCTGATGATGGTATCATGCCGAAATCGAGGGAACTCCTCAATTTTTATAGAAAAACGTACGTTTTTTTATAAAGTTACTTTAAAACGTAGTTGGGACTCTAACTAAAAAGTAAAAAATAAAAAACTTTTTCAAAAAAAAGATAACCGACTTCAAAAACTAAAAGCTCAAAAATAACTATTTCGGAAGTCGGTGGCAAGGCAATACAATTCGACCGGCAGAAGAGAAGCCACCGACTTCCGAAATAGTAATTTTTGAGCTTTTAGTTTTTGAAGTCGGTTATCTTTTTTTTGAAAAAAGTTTTTTAACTTTATTTAACAGAATCTAATCCGGTTTCTTCTAAAAGGCAGTACAAATCACATAATTACTAAGCACAGCTCACAATTTCGCATGTTAGTAACAAAATATGTAGTAAATCCGTACTTCCGTACTAATATTATAAATGCAAAAGTTACTCTTTCTGTCTGTCTCTTCTTCACGCCTTAACCACTAAACCGATTTGAATGAAATTTGGTACAGATATAGTCTGGGACCCGAGAATGGACATAGGGTAGTTTTCATCCCGGAAATCCCCCGAGAACGGGAACTATTAATCCACGCGGATGAAGTCGCAGGCAAAAGCTAGTGCTAAATTAACTTTATAATCTGAAACCCACCATTTGCAAAGCCGTAACGTCGGTTATTACGTATAGTTATTACACGCCTCACAAGCTACGTGTCATTACTTGACGGTCTGCTTTCCAAGACCAGGAAAAGTTGATTTATCATTCTTGTACAATACTAGCCTTCGCCAGCGTTGATGTCCAATCTTCCTCCCCCTATTTTACCTTTTTTGGGGTTGATTTTCCAAAAATTCTTTCTCAGTGCTCTCCAACGTTATAAAAGGTACCCCTGAGCAAAATATCAATTTTATAACCCTTATAGTTTAACACTTAGTGTTAAGAGGATTGTGGATTCGAAACCGGGCAAGTACCAATGTGACTTTTTCAATTCATATGTACTTTCTAATGTTTATCTTGGACATCACAGACATCGGTGAAGGAAAACATCGTGAGGAAACCTGGACTTGTAGTAAATATTTATTTATTTATTTATTTATTTACACTTTATGCACAGAATTCATGTACAGAGGCGGACTTAATGCCTTAGGCATTCTCTACCAGTCAACCATCGGTAGTGCAGAGATATGATGGCAGGTGCAAATATAAAGAAAAAACAGATTTTAATTATTACAAAAATTACAAATCAATAAAAATACATATATACGTACTAAACTAAATAAGCAAATATATATTATGCAAATAAATATATATATAAAAATAAATAAATATATATATATATTATATATTTCAAGAAAGATGGTTATGAGAGTACTCTACCTAATTGAGCTGTAAATGAGCCTTGAGTTTCCGCTTGAATGCGTAACGGCTAGTCGCCGTCCTGATATCAAGAGGAAGCGCATTCCAGAGAAGAATGGCCTGAATGTTAAAGGAAGAGTGAACAAAGTCGGACGAATGGGAAGGACAAAGCAAGAGAAGGTTGTTAGAAGAACGTAGATTATTTGCGTGCGAAGAGCATAGATATTGGAAATGAGACAATAGATAAGAAGGTGAGGAGGGAGAGTTGAGCAAGGAGTAAAGCGTTGTCAACGCACGCATACTTCTTCTCTGCCGAATGGGCAACCATTTAAGTTCGGACCTAAACTTCGACACATGGTCATATTTTCTTAAGCTATATATGAACCTAATACAATTGTTAAGAATCCTATCTAGTTTATCCAGCAAGGCTGCGTTCAGGTCAAAGTAACACACATCACCATAGTCGATTAGAGGGAAAATTAAGGTCTGCACAAGCATAGTTTTCGTTTTAACAGGCAAAAAGTTTTTCAGACGATATAAGGACCGTAAAGTGCCGTTGACTCTTTGGCTAAGACTAGAAACTTGCCTCTGCCAGCCGAGAGTGGAGTCAAGATGCAACCCGAGATCCTTTACACTTGGGCTAATAGGAATGGCGGTACCATTAAAAATGATTGGGGGAAGAGAGCTAAATGGCACTCTACCTATCATGCGAGAGCTTCCAATAATAATAGCCTGACATTTTGAGGTGTTTACCAACACCCCAAATCTATCAGACCATTTTTTGATAGCTTTCAAGTCCCGGTTTATATCTTCTATAGCGTCTGATAAACTTTCTACCCGATTAGATGTGTATAGCTGCAGATCATCGGCATAAAGATGATACGAACACCGAAGACAGTGAGTTATAAAGTTAATGAAGATAGAGAATAGTAAAGGTGAGAGAATACCGCCTTGTGGAACACCAGCATTCGGCTCTCGCCAACTTGATGAGCTCTCATCAGCTCGCACTGACTGCTGACGTCCCCGAAGATAAGAGGAGAACCATTCCAGTGCCTCGCAAGAAACCATTAGATGTGAAAGGATAGCTAGGAGGATTTCATGACTCACAGCATTAAATGCATTGGAAAAGTCGATAAGGACCAACACAGTGACCTTGGTTTCACCCATTGCTGCTCGAATATCACCAGTCACCTTGAGGAGGGCGGAGGTTGTGCTGTGCCCAGGCCTGAACCCTGACTGGAATGAAATAGAACCCTCCTTCTATTCCTGAATGGAATAGAAGTCCAAAATCGCCAATCCGCCTTGAGCAAGCGTGGTGATCAATGCTCGTGCCTTCTCTGTATGAGAAGAGGCCTTTGAACTGCATTGGGACAATTACAGACTGGTATTATTTATAGTTTATCAGTCAGTAGATAAGTCAGTCAGCTAATCAGCCTCCTAGATAAAAAAATGTTTTTTTAAAGAATAAATCTTCACCCAAATCATAAAAATCATAAAATCATATTTATTTTGTAAATAGGTTATATATATAACACTTTTACACGTCAATATTTTGTTTTTTTTTTATTTATTTTAAGCGAACGATGGGGCCGGTGTTTCGTAGCTGGACTGCTCTGAGAAGAAACATCCGAAACAAACTCAGAGGTCAAAGTCTCTTTTAAAGTCCATACAATCGTATTGGTCAAAAATGTGCGAGAAACATGGAGGTTAATGTCTGAGGCACTCTCTTGATGAGAGAAGGACACAGATTTGAGTGGACCTGTCCAGACAGTGCAAGCATTTGTCAGTAATCGTTTAGCTCAACTAAAAACTAAGGAGCCCAACGTCTTGACGAACAGTACCAAAGTAAGGACATTTGGGTAGGCCGCATTAAATACTCAAACCGTCAGACCGCATATTAAAAAAAAAAACCAACGACTTCCATAGTCCTCACATTCACAAAAAAAAAATGTCACAAAAACATATACACAATACTATAAAAAGTACATATCAATGTCAAATAGTAATACATTAAAAAAAAAGATAATATACTTTAAAAAGTACACATTAATGTCAAATAGAAATACATAAAAAAGATTATATACTTTAAAAAGTACACATAAATGTCAAAATAATAATTGAAATGTCAAAGAGAAAAGAAATGTAAATAAAGTAAATAATGGCCAATGTATTAATCGAAACAGCTCAATCCCAAGCATTTGAATCCTCAATGTAATCTTTGACAGAGTAAAAAGCTTACTGACAAAGTTTACGTTTTATAAATAATTTAAATTTAGTAATGCTAAGTTCTTGAATTTGTCTGGGTAGTTTATTATAAAAGCGTATACATTGACATTTAAACGAGCCACCTATTCTTAAGCCTAGTTGAAGGAACTATGTATTTGTCCTTATTTCTTGTATTTATATTATGGATATCACTGTATTTTTTAAACAAATTAATATTTTTATGCGCGTACAACAAAGTTTCATATATATATTGGCACGGCACAGTCATAATATTTACCTCTTTAAATTTGTCTCTGAGAGAGTGTCGAGGACTCAGTTTATAAATTGAACGAATAGCCCTTTTTTGCAAAACAAATATAGTCTGAATATCGGCTGCATTTCCCCACAATAGAATGCCGTACGACATCAAACTGTGAAAATAGCTAAAGTAAACTAATCGGGCTGTTTCCAAATCAGTTAAACCACGAATTTTTCTGACGGCATATGCTGCAGTGCTAAGTTTCTTAGATAATTTATCTATATGAGGGCCCCACTGAAGTTTAGCATCCAAGGTTATCACTAAGAATACTGTGGAATCTTCGGGCTTCAATTCCTGTCCCTTTATTAGTACACTGGTTTCTATTTGTCTAACATTTGGTAGCGTGAACTTAACAAGTTTAGTTTTTTTCTCGTTCAGCAGTAGATTATTTACGTTAAACCAGTTGACTATTGACGCGAGAGAACTATCTATGACGTCAACACATAGCTGTTGACGTCTTAGTTTAAATAAAAGTGAAGTGTCGTCTGCGAACAACACTATATCATGCTTATCTTTAATAAGATAAGGCAAGTCATTTATATAAATGAGGAACAAAAAAGGGCCAAGAATTGAGCCCTGGGGGACCCCCATTCTCACAACAGATCCAGGTGACCTTTTACCGTTCACATCAACTCTTTGAATCCTATCACTCAGGTACGAAGAGAGAAGATTCAGAGAGGAGGCCCGGATTCCATAGTGGTGTAGCTTCCTGATTAAAGTTTCATGGAGAACGCAATCGAATGCCTTGGACAAGTCGCAAAAAACGCCCAATGCATCGCATTTGTCTTCCCATGCATTATAAATATGTCCTAAAAGTTCAACACCAGCATCAGTTGTTGAACGACCCCTGGTAAATCCAAACTGTTTTTTATGCAAAAGCTCGAGTTTATTAAAATGTATTTGCATTTGATTTAAAATTAGTTTTTCAAAAATTTTACTAAAAGTGGGTAGCACTGAAATTGGTCTATAATTACTGGGGTCAGATGTGCTACCTGATTTAAATAATGGTATTATTTTACTATATTTCATTAAGTCAGGAAACTTACCACAATCAATACAATTATTAAAGATATTGGCTAAAGTTGGAGCTACAATATTTATTATAGATTTAGCAACATCAACCGAGTTATCCCATAAATCTGCAGTCTTTTTAACATTTAATGAGTGAAAGGTTTTAATTACATTTTTACAAGTGACATGCTCGAATTGAAATTCAGAATCACATGCCGGGACATTTTCTTTAAGTAAAGCTTCTGCAGCTATCGGTGATGAATTTAGACATTTAGTAGTCGAAACGGGAATATCTGCAAAGAACGTTTCAAAAGCCGCGGCGACTTCAAGGTCTGATTTAATTATATTATCTCCAATATTAAGGCTATAATCACTATTTCGGTTCTTAGACTTTCCAGTTTCGCTATTAATGACATTCCATGTCATTTTAACAACATTATTACTATTTTTAATTTTTGAACTTAGGTAGCGTGACTTGGCCGTGTAACAGACTTGTTTAAATAACTTAGAATATTTCTTGAACATATGTATTGAATTCAGTACTTCTAATGTAAGTCCGTTCTTCATACAACTCAAAAAGACGTTGTCTACTTTTATAAATACCAATGGTGGCCCAGTCACTAAAAGAAGCATTACTGTTTACAGAAATATTTTTTGGAATAAACGTGGTATCAAACTGATTGCAATATAAATTAAAAAAGTCGGTATATTGTTGATTTGGATCATCATTGGATGACAATAATGGTAATTTATTAAGTAATTTGGTTTTAAATGTTTCCAAACGATGTTTTGATTTAGGGTTAACAGTGATATCAATTTTTGCAATTTTTTTGTTTAAAATGGGTATTGCAATTAACTGTCCGCAGTGGTCGGAGTCTAGTAAACTAATATTTTTTTTGTGGGTAGGTACAATGTCTGTATAAATGTTATCTAAGCAAGTAGCGCTAGTGGCAGTTATTCTAGTCGGCTCTAAAAATAGGTTTACAAGATTGTATGATTTAAATAAACTGGTAATTTTAGTATTTAGGCTCGAATTATCTAATAAATTAATATTGAAATCACCACAAATAATAATAGACTTAGCAGAGTCACAGATTTTGTGTAACACACTAAGAAGAGTTTCATGTCTCTAACACAATCGATTTGGGTTGTGCGTTGCCCAATCAGTCGATAAGTTTGCAGTTATATATATTTTTTGTTGGTATAACTACTAAAGTTATTTAAGTTATTTTGAAATGTAAATGAAAAGTAGCAATGTGACTTTTTCAATTAATATGTACTTCCTAAGATTATCTTAGACATTGTAGACAGCGGTGAAGGAAAACATCGTGAGGAAACCTGGACTTGTAATTAATATAAGTCTGAAATCGCCAACCCGTCTTGAGCAAGCGTGGTGATCAATGCTCGTGCCTTCTCTGTATGAGAAGAGGCCTTTGCCCTGCACTGGGACAGTTATAGGCTGGTATTATTATTATAACTTGAAATGGCAATGGACTCATCATTATTAGTAGTGAAACTTAACTGTTGTGCTAAATGTGAGTGAACAGACCACGATACAAACTGTGTTAACCACCTAATTTTTTATCCGAGTCGGACAAAATAATTCTGTTATTTTAAATTAAAGGTGTGTCTGCTATGTCTACATCATTACACAATTGTTATTTATATGCTCTTGGGTAATAAATATAGCTTAGAAACCTGTCAAATAAATGTAATTTAATATGAGGTTGTTAAAACTGTTTGACTAACACTAATGAGAACACCTGAAGTCTGGTTCCTTATTCCACCGATTACTGACTAAATAATTACATTATTATGAATGAATACCACAAACTACGTGATTAAGCAATAAACTATAGCTTATTTAATTTTTACACTATAACTTAACACGCGGTAAATTACTGTGAACGGATTGCAATATTTTGCAAATGTCAATACGGCGAAACGTATTTTTAAATGTCAACGATTTTAATGTAATGTGGCCGTATTTTATCAATTTTACAAATGAAATGATTATAATATTTTGAAATATTTTAATTATATTCTACGTACATACCAAGCCGCAGAAACGGTTTCTCTGATATATCACACTAGCTTTTGCCCGCGACTTCGTCCGCGTGGAATAATAGTTCCCGTTTCCGGGGGATTTCCGGGATGAAAACTATATCCTATCACTATGTCCTTTCTCGGGTAACAGACTATGTCTGTACCAAATTTCATTCAAAATTGGTTTAGTAGTTTAGGCGTGAAGAAGAGACAGACAGACAGACAGACTGGCAGAGTTACTTTCGCATTTATAATATTAGTACGGATTAACTGTGGAACTATGTATCTTGAGCGTACACAAAAAGATTATTGGGGTTGTATAAGCGTGAAAGAGCTACATTGACCATGGTAAAAGCATCCAAAACATGTCCAATGGCGTTTTTTTTATGGATAGGAAATCATCAAATGACTTCTCCTGCCCCTGAAGAGGGAAGGATGGTCAGACTTTTACTGACTAAAATCCAATAATATCCCTTCGGATACCATATATTCCGGGGCCGCGGTAACTATTAGAAGCATCGACATGCCGTCGACACGGGTCTGGTCCTAGTCGGGCGGCGAGCTACCTACCGCTCGCCTTCCGCAGGCCCACGCCTCCGGTGGCCATCATCTTGTGACTCTCGTCAACTAAGCCTGGGTCTCTGTCCGGGGCGTGAAGCTTGACGCTGCCTCACGCGCCCCACCACTTTCGTCTCCAGCGTGTCTGCTTCGCAGGAGGCGACGGCTTCCTATTCAGTCTCGCCCCGAAGCATGGCCTGAACCAGCGCCGATCGCCTCTGCAACGACACGGTGGTGGTTCGCCCAAGCGGGGCCTACCTCCACAGTATGCTTCACCGTGTCACGCAGGCGTCACTTCCGCCCGAATCCGACATAGGAACCTCCCGAAATATCCGTGTGCGGTGAGGAGGATCATCATCTCCCTAGCCTTTTCCCAACTATGTTGGGGTCGGCTTACAGCCGAACCGGATTCAGCTGAATACCAATAATTTACGTGAAGCGTCTGCCTATCAGACCTCCACAACCCAGTAACTGGGCGACGATACCCTTTGGTTCGACTGGTCAGACTTTCTGGCTTCTGAATACCCCTAGCGTCAAAGTTCCACGAATGACAACCGGGGCTTAACATGCTTTCCGAGGCACGGGACGTCAGTGATGTCCAAGATAAACTATAGAATGTGCATGTGAATTGAAAAAGTCACATTGGTACTTGCCTGGATTCGAACCCGTAACCTCTTACACTCGCCTTTATGACGACCCAGATGTGTTATTCTGATGTATAAGCTACGAATATCTTAATCTCAATATTCTTTATTGTACACCAATAGGACAAAAACAGTAAAGGACAATACAAACAAATATGCAAGAGTACAATAGGCGCCAGGCGGCCTTTTTTCGCTAAAAAGCAGTTTCTATTACATACTATCATTTCTATTGCTTGCTGCGGAGTAATTTTAAAACTGTGAATATCTTCAAAGGTATTTTTTTAAATTATAAATGACTTTCGCACAATGAAAATTGCGCTAGGGGCATTTTGCGTTTTAGTAATTTTATATTATCTCCGGAACTGTATGACCAATTGACATACTGTAAATGGCAAATCTTATCTGTATGATGTCCTTGTGATATTGAAATAATTTATTGTCATAAGTATTAATATTTTGTTGCTCAAATAATCAACCAAACGTAAGTATGCCGAAAAATCATTTTTTTAATGCAATAAAAGAAGTATAAAAGATAAAATATAAAAGATAGAGATATGGTATCGCGGACTTTTTTGTAGAAATAATTAAGACAAACCAAGTTGCCATACATTGTTTTTAATTTTAAGCAACTGTTTAGGCAGCGCACGCAAATAATTCTGTTTTATGAGGTATTTTTTCCGACTTGCTAGACAAAAGTTGCGATAGCTCGGTTAATATACATGTTATAAAAATAATTTATAGCCTATAGACCTTTTGACCTTTCCAAGGCTTTTGACCTTGTGTCATATAATGTATTGTGGGATAAGCTGAAGCACGATACAAGCTTACCGTCAGAGGTAACAGGTATTTTTAAGTACTGGTACGGGAATCAGCGGAATCGTGTGAGGTGGGCCGACTCGCTTTCGGATGAGTACAGGTTGGAGTGCGGTGTGAGGCAGGGTGGTTTGACCTCGCCGGCGCTCTTCAACCTGTACATGAATAATCTGATTGAGAGGCTCAGCAGTACTGGAATCGGATGTCATATAGACGGTATTTGTGTAAATAACATAAGTTATGCAGATGATATGGTGCTGCTGAGTCCCTCAATCAGAGCACTGAGGAGATTGATAGGTATATGTGAGTCCTATGCTGAGACTCATGGGCTCAAATACAATGTACTGAAGAGCGAGTACATGGTTTTTAAAGCTGATAGTAATAGTTATTCTACTGTTCCACCAATATTGCTATGTGGCACGCCACTGAACAGAGCCGCTAAAGTCAAGTATTTGGGCCACTGGGTCTCAGAGGACATGAAGGATAACCTGGATGTTGACCGGGAACGCAGGTCGCTTTCAGTCCGGTGTAATATGTTGGCCCGCAGGTTTGCACGGTGTACTACTCACGTCAAGGTCACGCTTTTTAAAGCATTCTGCCAGTCTTTTTACACGTGCAGCCTGTGGGTGAACTTTACGCAGCGGGCATATAGCGACCTGCGTATTCAATATAATAACACGTTCCGGGTGCTGGTGGGGCTGCCGCGTTTTTGTAGCGCGTCTGGAATGTTTGCGGACGCGCGTGTGGACAGTTTTTCCACAATCATACGGAAAAGGTGCGCCTCCTTACTGCGCCGTGTACGCGACAGCCCCAACATCATTTTGAGGACGGTGGCTGACCGGTGGGACTCTCCGATCCTGGGGCGCTGGATACGACTGCATGCAGTTAAGTAGCTAGCTCCCCTGGCTCGTAAGGTCTTGCCGTTTCATATTTATTTTATATTGTTATCTTATTATTATTTATTATTATTATTATTTATTTTTATTTAAATTTTTATGATTGTTTTTGAATTTAATTTGTGACATATGGGATTTTTCCGAAATAAATGATTATTATTATTATTATTATTATTCCATTTATTTATTTTTTTACACATTAATTACATTTTTAAATATTAATATAAAAAAGAAAAATAACATTTAAAAATATAAAAAATAGTATCCCACCGGCATCGGGAACAGGATCCAAGCTACCGGTGGTCAGGGCTCCAGAGAGAGGAACCTCCGGACAATACGCGCCGTGTCCAGGAGTACCGCTTTCTGCACCAGACCCTTGACCCAGCTGCCTAGCGAGAGCCTCCTTAGATGTTGGTCGAGGCTCTTCGCTATTATGCCATTAGCCGTCACGACTATCGGCACAATGACTGCTGAATCCACATCCCACATGTCGACAACCTCGCGAGCCAAGTCGAGATATTTGGTCTGTTTATCTTTCTCAGCTTTCACGAGGTTCTCGTCATGCGGGACAGCAATATCAACAATCACTGCACGACGCTCTAATCGATCTATCACCACTATGTCAGGCTTGTTAGCAACAACAGTCCTGTCAGTAATGATAGATCGATCCCAGTACATTGTGACATGGTCATTCTCAAGAACTGGGTCGGGCACATACCTATAGTACGGTACTTCTACTTCCACAAGATTGTATTTCAGAGCAAGTTGCTGATGAATAATCCTGGCTACAAGGTTGTGTCTGTGCAAATAGTCTCCGTTAGCCAGACTAGAACACCCAGAAATAATGTGTCGGATTGATTCCCCGGGACGGTGGCATGCCCGACATATGTCAACCGTGCCGTCCTTCACAATGTATTTCCGGTAGTTGTTCGTCATCATAACTTCGTCCATTATCGCACAGACAAAACCTTCGGTTTCCCCAAAGAGGTCACCGAAACGCAGCCAGGATACGGACGCCAGGAAATCTACATCTGGTCCATGTAGGACTCGATAAAAGCGTCCGTGGAGCTCCTTGCTCTGCCATACCATCCTGCGGTCATCAGTATCCATTACTATAGGTTTGCGCCAGTTCTCGTTCGCTAAGGAGAGCGGGGTGAGGCCCTTGTCTACCGAAACTACATCTCGATGCATCCCCACGTCGGTATTCAGGAAATACTCTCTGAGACTGCATATCTCACGATTGTGCATGGTCTTGGCGTTGAGAAAGCCTCGACCACCACACTTCCGCGGGATATACAGTCTCATTACCGACGATCGTGGGTGATGCATGCGATTTGCGGTCAGCAGACTACGGATCCTTCTATCTAGGGCGTCCAGTTCTGTCTGAGTCCATTTGAGTACGCCGAAAGAGTACATCAACACCGGCATGACCCAACCGTTGAAGGCGCGCACCTTGTTCCCGCCTGATAAAAGACTATTTAAAACTTTATTCAGGCGGCCAAAGAAGCGCTCCCTCAACGCTTGTTTCATGTCGGCGATATTGATGCCTAACGCTTCCGACATACCCAAATATTTGTAGGTTTCGGTTGAAGAGAGGGACCTAAGGTGTATGGAATCCGAAAGTTGGGTCCCCCCGGATTCCACAATCTCCCCTCGCTTTACATGCATGACTGCACATTTGTCCACACCAAATTCCATCCTGATGGCACTACTAAAAGTTTCTGTTACCTTCAGTAGCTTCATCAGTTGCAATTCAGTGGGGGCAAAGAGTTTCAGATCATCCATGTACAGGAGATGAGATATAACCTGACCGCCTCTGCGCAACCGATAGCCTAGTCCTGAACCCTCCAACAATGTGCTGAGAGGATTCAGGGCCAAACAGAACCACAATGGACTCAGACTATCGCCCTGAAATATGCCTCGCTCAATCCTTATTGGTTCGCTGTTCTCTCGGATGTGCCGACACCCTGGATAGTGAAGGACCGTACTCCACTGCCCCATACACGACATCAAGAAGGTGCGCAGAGTTGCATCTACTTTATACAATTCCAGCACCCTCATGAGCCATGTATGTGGCACCGAGTCATAGGCCTTCTTGTAATCTATCCAGCATGTCGACAAATTCTTCCGAGAACGGCGAACCTGCTGACTAATGGCCATGTCAATGAGGAGCAGCTCCTTAGTACCACGGGACCCATTCCTACATCCATTCTGAGAAGCGGACATTATAGAATTATTATTAATATGACTATTAATTTTAGCTCTCAGAATAGATGTAAGAATCTTATAGACCGTGGGTAAACAAGTAATTGGTCTATAATTTTTGGGTTCCGTAGTACTACCTGATTTGTGGAGCAAGTGGGTAATTCCAGTAGTTAGGAATTGGGGTAGCGACCCAGACTCTAAGGCTGACTGGAACTGGGATGCCAGGCGAACGTGCGATCCTTGTAACCATTTAACCCAGAAATTGTGCAGTCCGTCCGGTCCTGGAGATTTCCAATTAGGTAACGGACGGACTGCACAAGCTATATCTTGGGGGCTAATGTTTATAGCCCCCATTTCTGGTATTGGATCACACTTTCGCTCAACCTCCCGAATCCAGTCGCCCTCAGTGTGACTGACAGGCACCGACCAGATGCTGCGCCAGAATGAACTCATGGCATCATCATCCGGAAGGCGCGTGTCAACCACACCTTGGTCCGGTCGTTCCCAAGCCCTATATACCCACCTCTCATCACTCCGGAATGTGCGATTCTGAGTATATCGCTCTACTCTTCGCTTGTACCGACGAATACGGCTTGCCCATGCACTGATCTTCTGCTTCAGGAAGTCGATACGCTCTGTGATGCGGGGCATATAATCTTGGGAACTAATGTTAGTCCCCACAAACGCCCGCCTCACAAAGCGCATCACTCTAGGACGTGTATTGCCCTCCCTGAAGCAAATTAATTTGCCGATGAGTGCTCTAGCCTCACCAATTCGACGCTCAATTCTGAACTGCCACGCTGGTATAGCTGGTTTAGGTCGTGTGACTCCGTCACTGTTTGGAAATTTGACGTGAGCCACACGACACGCTGCTACAGCTGCGCAGTACAAAATTGAGTGGGTATCAGTGAGGTCCTCGCTGCTGTCAAAGTAGTTCGACAGCAGCGAATCCAGAGCACACACCAGCGCCCTATTTTTCTTGTGCATGGGCAAACGAGGTAGTCGCGGTCTCATCTCAGGCGGCATAGAGCGATATTCCCGAAACGCACACTCCAAAGCACTCCTCAAATTATCATTGCACTGGGTACTCACGGATATAGTCTCACCATCATCCATCTCATCAATGCAAGGCGGTCGCGGCAAGCCACTGCGTGAATTTTGCGGCTGCACAGCGACCGCACCCACTGGCGGGGCGGGCGGGGCAAGACTAATCCGTGACTCTAGGCGTAGTCGATCAAGCACGGTGTCATCCAACATATGATTACGCTGGATGACACGCACCTGATCCGACAGTCGCTGGGCTGAAACATTGACAGCTGGTTCAAGCACCTGGAACAGAGAGAGCATCCGACCACGGTACGCAGTCATGTTACTTCCCCCCTCTGTAGCCCCAAAGTAGGCGCGCATAACATTTTCGTTAATGGAATGTGTCCATCTCATGCGCGCACTTCCACCGGGAGCGGGGACCCTGTCAGAGGCCGGTGGGCCTCGGAGTCCCAAGCATTCCGGCGGCCGGTGACCTCCCCGCCGGCGCACAGGTGGTGGCGACGTCGGCGGAGAGAAGTACTCGTCGCTCGAGCTCGACGCAACTGCCACGGCCGGTGTCACAGCGCTCACGGTGGGGCTGGATTCCGGCGGCGGCGAGGCGGAGCTGAGCGACGGGTCCGGAGGTGTTGGGCGTGCTTGACGAGCTGCGGCTCTTGTTATCATCGTCTTTCCATTATATATTTCATTTCATTGTATTTATGATAGTGACATGACATACGTCATGTCACTTTTGCTTTTCGTCATAATATCATTTTATTGTACATTTTCACAAGATACCCTGTTATTATTCCAATTTATCTATGTGTCCTGAATATTTAGAATGATGTAATTTTTGTGATATTGTATTTGATATTATTATTTTAAATTTAATTTTAATTTTTCAGATTTTGAGAGACAATGACATTCGTTGGGTTGCCAGCTTATTATTATTATTATTATTATTATTATAGCACTCAGGAATAATGTAGCTTTCTGCCAGTGGAAAAATTTTTGGAATTGGTTCATTAGTTCCAGAGATTACCCCAAACATACAAACTTACAAACTTACAAACATACAAACTTACAAACTTACAAACTTACAAATTTTACCTCTTTATAATATTAGTATAGATACCTTTGAATGATACGAATAGTTACGTCGTTCGGGAATTAAACCAGCTATACCCCACTGCAGAAACATATCTCTCAGCAACTATGCCAATCATATCGTTACATTTTTAATTACGATTATATTTTTCTAAAGGTTAAGTACAGTCAGTTATTTCACCAATAAAACAATTAAAAAAACTAAATAAGTGAGATGTTGGTTGCAATATACTCTTTTCGAACAGTGAAGGCACCAGCTCCGATTTGACGATTTTAACGATTTTAAACTGTGGTATAAACGTTCAAGTTCCTTTACCATATCCATTTTACCTATTAACGACCTAGCTGCAGCCGGCTGTCGCGGTGATATTGTCTTTCTATCGTGTCTCTTATCATGTGTGTTCAAACTTCAAAGGTTTAAAAGAACTTTTTGTTTGTGACAATCCTACCACGCTATTTCCATCCACTACAACACCTGAAAGCCAGAGTCAACAGTGAAGTCCACCAGAAAAGCGCCGAGCAATGAAACTCGACAAGTCCCGGATTCAATTGTCTTGTAATGTGACGCGGGCGTTTCAACTTCAACCACAGGTCCTTTTAACGCTACTAACCTTAAATAATCAACCCTTGTTTTGTTCCAGCATCAGCGAGCGAGCCGCGAGTGGTGTGTTACTACACAAACTGGTCGGTCTACAGGCCAGGAACCGCTAAATTTAACCCTCAGAACATCAACCCCTACCTCTGCACGCATCTTATCTACGCCTTCGGAGGGTTCACCAAGGACAACACGTTCAAACCTTTCGATAAATATCAGGATATTGAGAAAGGTTAGTACTAACTTATTTATCGATTATTCTGTTAAAAAATCACATGTATATAATTTTTTTCATTAAATACTTGACTCCCTAAAAATAAAGCCTATAAGTCCCATGCTGGGCGCCAATTACATTATTTATAAAAAATTAGTAAACTTACGAGTAATTATAATTTTACTTTATTGTGATTTTTAACGATTTCTTAAACATCAAACTTTAAAATAAATATAATAAACTTCATTAAATTAATTAGTTTTTCAACAAACTTTCTTCGTCGTTGTAGACCCTGTTGGGCGCCAATTCAATAATTTGTTCAAATGCTTAAAATATTATTATAAACTGTTTTGTAAGTCTTTTAATTTGTTGTAACTCGTAACTGAATTAACTAAAAATACATACAGTCCCAGTTGGGCGGCAATTAACATTTTTCTTCATTCTCAGGTGGTTACGCCAAATTCACCGGTTTGAAGACATACAACAAGAACTTGAAGACAATGCTGGCCATCGGTGGGTGGAACGAGGGCTCCTCTAGGTTCTCTCCCATGGTCGGCTCCAGGGAGAGAAGGAAAGAGTTTGTCAGGAACGCCATTAAGGTATAACAGCCAGACTTAAATAAATAAATATATTAGGACGACTCACACATTTGAATACATACTAGGTGGATGAAGGCGGAGCATATAGCTTTGTTATTAGTTAACTAGAGCTAGATAAAGAGATGTGCTTCACCTTAAGTGGCATTCGCTACAGATTAGTGGTTTCTTTAGCCTCCTGATATGCTTGAGAAAAAAGAGCAACTTAATTTTTCCCATCCTGCGATTGTAAAAACGAAAATGTGTAAGAATCTTATTAGTTACTCTTTCTCTCTTTCACTCATAAAGTACTGAACAGTATTTCTTGTGTATTACCAAAACATAATGGCACATTATTTGTCTGAAATTGTTATTTGAAAAGGTAGAAATGAAAGTTCCAATTAGACATGACACATTAGGCAAGCATAACTGCTTTATTTTCTTTTGTTAACAAGATGTCAATCAAAAACATTCATAAACAACGTTCAAAACACAAACCAATCCCATCAAGGTCATGTGATTACATGTGTCATTATCTTTTCTCTTCATCGATAATGTTTCCATTCAAGATTGGACATGTCGAACATCGAAAGCTTTTCTGATCTCTGCATTTGCGAGGCTATTACTTTCTCCATAGACCTGTAATTACATTGCACCTTTCTACGTGAAATTAGATTAGAAAATGTGACTACAATGTATTACGAATTATACGGTAGTCATGACTTTGGGAAATTCTGCACTGGTTCGTTATTTGTGTCTCTCTCACAATAGCTTTTGTTTATTTTACGTGAACTTCTAATGTAAATATGAATAATGATCTTAATTTAGGCCGATTGTCGTTATAAACAACTATTTAAACAATGAAAGTACTATACTGTCGTAAATTCAACTCTCGAAAATACATCGTAACCTTGACTGGTGCATAAATGTGGACTACATTTTTGTTAATTGAGATCATTACAATTCATTTTCATATGTACTTTCTAAAGTTTATCTTAGACATCACTGACATCCCGTGCCTCGGAAAGCAAGTAAAACGGCTTTACGTGCTTACCGAGGCACGGGATGTCAGGGTCCCGGTTGTCATTCGTAGAACTTTGACAGTCGTTACTGGTTAGTCAGAAACTCAGACCAGTCTAACCAAGAGGTATCGTGTCGCCCAGTTACTGGGTTGTGGAGGTCAGATAGGCAGTCACTCCACGTAAAACACCGGTATCGAGCTGAATCCGGTTAGGCTGGCAGCCGACCCCAACACGGTTGGGAAAAAGGCTAGGGAGATGATGATGAGATCATTACAACTGGTTACTACACAAGGTTCCTTTCACCTGCTTTTTCGTATTGTACAGTGAAGGAAAATAATTGTCTAACAGATTGATATCCTCAGCAATTACTTTCTACTGTTTGGTTATTTTTTATAATTATACACCTAATCATAAAAGACATTAATTTGAACTTGAAGTCAATCATTTTAATCATTTTGCAATTCTTCTCTTGCGCTGATGTTTCAAACCATTAATGATTCCTTAATAGAGATGATTATTATTATTTTATGTACTTTTCTATAACATACGTTTTGTTTATTGATCTTTATGGGAACTTTATGGGGCCCACTCAGCCTAGATGCCGTGCGCTATACGTCCTAAATAACATTGCCAAGCGAGCTCTAGTCGCGAAGTTTACCATCGAGACTTAAAAAAAATTACTTGTTCTGCATACCTATTCGTCAACCAACCCCTTAACAAAACCATTTTCTGTTTCCCCAGTTCCTCAGACAGAACCGCTTCGACGGTTTAGACCTGGATTGGGAGTACCCAGCGTTCCGTGACGGAGGGAAGCCCAAGGACAGGGAGAACTACGCCAAGCTCGTGAAGGAGCTTCGGGAGGAGTTCGACAGGGAGGCTGAGAAGACCAACAAGCCCAGGCTGCTGCTGACCATGGCGGTGCCGGCGGGCATCGAGTATATTGAGAAGGGATTTGACGTGCAGACTCTGAATCAGTGAGTGAAGTTTTGTTTGTGTTGGTTGTAGGTGTTGTTAGAGATGAGGTGGTGGGAATAGTGAATGAGACTTTTGTGGTACATCTATCATATCACACTACTAATGACGTATTTATCATCATCATAATGCCCATCTTCTTCAAATTTAGGGCTACGTCCTATATTGCGGTATCCAAATTTTCCGTGACATTAGTATTTCATCCAAACCGACAGTAGCCCAGCAGATGCCATAACTGGTCTCTCAGAAAGAAGTTTCGACCCTCTTCCTTACGACTCTGAACTTTGTTTGAAAACAACCAAGAAAAAATTGCGCATAAATAAGAGAAAAGAGAGCGGTGGTCAAACCAGTAAAATAAAAGGATATAAATATTTCCAAGGATACATATTTTACTTATTTGTATTTTTTAACAATATACGTAGTTTAAATTGAGTTTTTCAACGACCTCAGTCTGGAAAAAAATGTTGTTTAGGCACCCGACATAAAATTTAATAGACCACTCCTTTCATAAGAAACCCATCCATTGAAACTATTACAAAACCGAACGCAAACACAACATGACATTGTACAAATTACCTAAGACTACACTGTGCAAATACTTTATTGTCGCATGCAAATATATTGCCCCACACATACATTACACATATACATACATACACTCGTCATACACATCACGACACTCGCTTAATTTACTAGTTCAATGTCGAATTGCCTAATATTAAGCGATGGTGAAAGTGATAGGCATTGAGCGACTTGTGATGAGCTTTGAAACACGATTTGAAAATGATCCTTGAAATTTCAATAAAAAACAGGTGGGGCTATCGCTACACGTTTGTTGTAGTGGTATACAAAGTTGATGTGCGAATGTACGGGGCAATATGCATAAGATGACTTGGGCACGGTCGTAGATGATCTTGAAAAAATAGGGCCAAAATTTTTAAAATAAAATACTGTCTTTTTTTTTTAATTATTATGGGCTTGCTCTTGGTCCCAGACTAGCCCGAGGGCATAGACGGGGCCTACGATGGAGCGAGCTTACCCAATAGATGCCTATATGCACTCGTTTTTTAAATACTTCCGGGTTATATGAATTTGGAAACACAGACGCCGGCAGGGAATTCCATTCCTTCGCGGTGCGCATTATAAACGATTTTGAGAAGCGCTGCGTGCGGATATGAGGAATATCAACCAAGAAAGGGTGGTATCCTGCCGTACGTCTGGATGTCCGGTGGTAAAAAGAAGATAAGGGAATAAGCTCGTGTAGCTCATGAGCACACTCACCGAAGTGCAATCTGTAAAATACCACCAGGCAGGCAACTTTTCGCCGATGTGCTAGTGTCTTTTTAAAATCAACTAAATTACGTGTTAGATTAAGGGCGGGGCCTATTTGAATAATTTATCACATGCCTCTATCGATATAGTTAGAGTCGGATATTGATTTTAACGTGAAGTGTTTAATGGTAAAATAAATTCATTCCGAAGATGTAACTAGGCAACGAGGATCATCGATGATGACTTTAAAGTAGTCATTACATACAATCAGTATTTTCTATTAAATGATCTCCATATACCTGCGATATATAAATACACACTATAATTATGGGCGATAATGTAGCAAGAAAAATATAAATAATTTTCATAGGAATTGTTAGATATATCGCCGCCAATGATATTATAAGTAAAAAGGTGTAGATAGGTTACCTAAACGAAATTCTATCTTCAAAAACGGTACACTAACGCACACATACATTACACGTCAAAGTAGGATGGCATGTTTGAAGTAGTGCGAGTGAAAAAGAGATAAACGTCAAATGTCAACGCGATACTTAGTATCATGTTGGTCAAATGGCAAACTTTTAAAGTGCCACTTTTCGAATGCATAAGTAAAACCTATCTATACTTTTTTACTTATAATATCATTGATCGCCCCCATAATAATGTCGTTCGTAACATTTTATTATATTTCACAGCGAGCTAGGTTACTTTAAAGTACATGAATAAATCGCTCTCCGCTTCCAACAACTTACACTCCACAAACAACCCGACAAGAATGTCACACGATCGAAATCGGAATTTTAATGATTGTAAATGTAAAGCCTACTTAAAGCCGTCTGCGCGGGCGCACGCTACCTAGCTTACACCGCGACAGTAATACCGCTCACATTTTATGAATACCAAGAATCAAGTCAACGGCTATTTCAGTCGGTACCTACAAGGATATACAAATTAATTTGTTACCTATTTAAATGTTGATTCAAGTCTTGGATGACTAGTTTTGTTATGAATAATTTTATTTTGCAAGTTCATACATTGTTGATGAATCCATGTGGGATTAAAAGGAATTGGAATTGGCAACAATTGTTTGTTACGGAAAGAAAGAGTAGAATATCGCTTAGATTGTTGATTGTTATTTCTGATAAGCGATCTATTGTGAAAATCTACTTAGGTATTTTGAGATGAAGTAGGCTTGATATGATCTATCTTCTCACTTAAGTTCAGTTATAACTCACTATATGTAACACCATCCCAGGATAAACCTCTGTATACTAAAGTGTTAAAACTAAGTTAGCAGCGATAGTCTATATCGAAAATTTAAAAGACAATTCAGATAAATAATCCAGGTAATAATACAGATAATTTTCTGAGACTGAAATGAGTGCACTTGATGTGTTCTTATATTAATGATGTTTTACTCTGTAACGTATTCCATATCAAAACAATACCAAAAAGCTCCGACTCCCTTAAACAGCACAATCCCTATTGACTTAAAATCCCACAGCTAATTCTCATCATGCCTCGTTTACTACCCAATGCTAGCTTGTACTAGCGGTTTCGCAAGTACCAGCTGATTTGAATGAGGCGTACAATGCATCAGAGCTTTGAATAACAATGGGAATTGCTACGGTGACCATGGAGTAAGTAACTGGCCTTGATGCTAGTGCGATGTGCAAACGAACCTTCGGGGTAATTTTGCACTTGTTATGTATAGAAATTGAAAATTAAGTAAGTGATTATCGATTATTGCTCTTTCTTTTTTTGTGTGTTTGCCAACTTTTATTGTTTTTTTTGCAAATTATATGACGGATCAACTATAAATCCACATGGTTTTAATAAAAAAATACGATTGTTGAAAAAATTGTCTGCATATTTATTTGCGCAAAAATCTGGACACATCATTTTCATTCATCCAGCCTCTTGTGTCGAGTTGGTCAAGAACCCAATTCTTTGACCCTGTTGGTGGTGCTAAAGTATTTATTTTTAATAAAATACTATATAGATCTAATAAATTTTGGTCTTGTAAATGAATTATAAAAGGATTCTTATGGGCTTAAATTCAAATCTGAGTGTGTTATTGCTATATTTCGTGAAACCAATTGAGACATAAATATTACACTATGACAGGTAATACACTGAACAATACTAGGTCCACTATTAGTGTCACATAAAATTACAGCATCAGACAACTAAATTAACTTGCAATCTCGTCAGCCCTACAAACTTCTAAAACAATGAGATGTGTTAATTCTCTCCCATCCGTCCTACAACGCTCCAGTTCCTTAGCTTAGCTTTGTCTAAGAATATTTACGCAAAGTTCTCGGAAAACAATGGCGGAATTCACGATGTTGGCTTTACGATTATATTAAGTAGTGAGTGATGAAAATATTAGCTTAGGAAGACTCTTAGGCTTTGTTAAGTTGTGAGGCTTACTTTTAACTTTAATGAATGTTCAAACTCGAGTCGTAGTTCGCTGTCTGTGCCTATGTAAGGTTAAATCTTTAAAACTACGCAATTGATTTTGATGCGGTTTTTTATTGTATAATACGTGCATAATTATAGCAGAAATAAACGCTATTTTCAAAGATTTTTAATACCTTTTCGTAGCTAGGGCGGGTTGCTAGTTGTAAATAAACTTTAGTTTAAGTAGCCTCTAGCTTAAAGCAGCGGTCGGCAACCTTTTAGTAAAGGCCTATAACAGTTTAGTAATAGGTAATTGGACTTATATAATAATTTGGTAATAGGTATCTAGTTCCTGTCTGTTTATGGAAATTTGAATAAACATCTACGTATTAAATAGTGTTACGTTGTAGAATGAAGATGTGTATTAATAATTCTATTTATAAATTAACACTCCAGGGGCAATGATAAAGAAATGTGTGAAAAATTATAACAAGCAATACAGCGAAAAATAGCAATACAGTTAAATATTATAACAAGTAGCGTGGTAGCCTTACATTGCCGACAGTTGGCTTAAAGTTTAGTCTCATAATATTGTTCGTTATGTAATTACATAAGCGATTTGTTTCTTCAATACAAATTATATAATTCCTATCTATACTAATATTATAAAGAGGTAAAATTTGTAAGTTTGTAAGTTTGTATGTAGGGGGTAATATCTGGAACTACTAGTCCCATTTGAAAAATTCTTTCAGTGATAGATAGCCCATTTATCGAGGAATGCTATAGGCTATATACCATCACGCTACGACCCACGGGAGTGGAGCAGTAACGAAAAATGCGGGTGAAACCGCAGGGGACAGCTAGTCGTAAATAAATCTCTTGTGCATACGGCTCTACATAATAGCCAACACTGCTTGGAAAATCGGGAGATCTAAAATATAATCAAGTCTGGTTGATTTGGTGGTACCCATCCCACCAATACCATAGACAATAGAAACTTAATGATACACTCAGAACAATTCGCCTACTAACAAACACAGAGCTATAATTACATCCAAACAAAGGGCCCTTCTTGTACCCACAAACAACATCTACAATTTGTAATACAGGAAATACATAATCAACAGCTGATATAGGTACCATAATTACATAGTTTTTTAAACATAGATTAAGTATAATGAGTTGTTTATTGAATGAAGTGTAGGTGAACCAGTTGTACAGATCATTTCGTGTAGCATCCGATAGGATTGGAAAGGTCAAGGGTGATTGGTTTTGGACTATATGTAATGGCCATGCATTCCTGTGGGGATTTGAAATGTTGATGTTGGTAGTCAGGTGTTTGGTGTTTATTGAAATGTTACGAATTCGATCGATAAGGGTTTAAACCTTTGAACACACGTGATTCGAGACACAATAGAAAGACAATAGCATCGCGACAGCCGGCTGTCGCTTGGTCTCTGAAAGGTTACGAAGCTGGTCCGACTTATAAAATTAAAGATGATGATGAATTGACGATTCTTATCTTATTATATTTCTCTTTTCCCGTCCCCGCACTGCACTTAGTTACATTGAGCAAGCATTATTAGCATTTTAAACTATTGTTCTAATTCTAAATATATGTTGCTGTCCCTACTTTATCCATTTAGATTGGCAGACAATACAGCAACAGATTTGTGAGCGTCTTAAACATGAGTGACGTTTGAGTATTCGGCCATAATATGCAAGTCACAGTTTATGCATACTTTCGTAGGTATTAATTGAAAAAAAAAATCGGACATTGATTGCTAATGTCTAAGTAACTCAAAAATTCACGTTTTTGGTCCAGTATAAAAACACTATATCAATGATGGGAACAATTCATATATAACTTTCGTTTCGTGTCTTATTACAGCTATCATACCCTAACCAACTATTCAACATTCTTCGTCCAGCTGTTATTCTAAACATATAATTTTCCCTCTATTCCAGATACTTAGACTGGATGAACCTCTTGTCATACGACTACCACTCAGCGTTCGAGCCAGCAGTCAACCACCACGCGCCTCTGTACCCACTGGAAGAACCCAACGAATACAGCGTCGACACCGAACTTAATATTGTAAGTTATATATGCTTTGGAGGATCAAACGCTTTAGCTAATCGAAGGTGAATTCAATAGTCTAATGATATGTAAATGTTAAAATTATTTAACCAACAAAAATTACAACAAGAACAAAACAAAAACATATTGAAGTTCTCGTGACTTATGGCTTTTTACTAGCTAGTATAACTACATTATTTATAATACTAGCCAAAAATGATCGCTCTGCAGAGCCTGAAATAGACCTGTTCTTAAGAATAATCGAATAAATCACCATGCAGATCGGGCATTTCAAATTTCTATTTACAATAACTCTAAGTTTCCTCATGATATTTTTCAGACGTCAGTAATGTCGAAGATTAACTTAAAAAGTACAAAGGTCATATATTTATACTTACGAGTGCCCGATTGCAAATCCAACCCTACCATAAGAAGTCATCACGACATGAATGAATGCGCTTGCTCAATAAACAAAGCATTCGTTTTTTGTATTGCTCAAGCTTTGACAATGGCTGTCTAGCTTATACTGCAGATTGTCCCAGGCAGTCTATAGTGATATACTGGTCTTAGCTTCAATAAATCTGATCAGCCTATTGTAGACGGCTGCCAGACAGGCATTTCAAAATGTTATCACATCACGTCTGTAGCCAGACTGGTTTACTAACAATGTGATGTCAAGGTCGACGGTTTGACAGTTATCATTTAAATCAATGTTTAAGGCCCGTATTAATAGACGTCACTCAATTCTGAGACGCTCTCAAGTTTATTGCTGTCCTTATTTTTTCCCTTTAGAATGACAAGGACAGCAAGAGACTTGAGAGCGTCTTGGAGTTTAGTGACGTCTATTAATACGGGCCCAAATGTTTGATTATGGCTTAGATTCTAGGGGTAAGAATTCCCTGAAGCGGCGAGAAGCTTGGCTGAGAAAAAATAGCCATTAACCTTCCAGAATTTAAACGACTTCGTTAGGCTCAACATACGAGTAGACCATCTGTTTCGGTGTATGGTCACCTTTAATCTGATGTCATTCAAATAGGAAGCGTTACGCCTTAGAATCTATAGCTATGAACCTTAGCGAAATAATAGTAAAACAAAAACTAGAATGAAGCCATTATACAGAAGTCCTACAACATTCTAAGATCTCAAACCGCCCCAAAGAATACATTTCCAAATCTGTTTTTATAGTAATAATACATAGACTACAACGGCATTTCTGTACAATGTTTAAACAAGCGACTGCAACGCGTTATAATTCAAACTAAAGTTGCTAATTTTATTAACGTAATAACGTACATATTCAAATTCGTAAATCCGTTTTTTGTTCTTTCAATATGTTGGCATGTTGAATTACTATAAAAAAACTAAGACATTCTAATATTTGTCAAGGAAAACATTTTGAGGACACCTCGACATAAAATAAGTAAAATGCTTTATTTCTATTTGACAAGAAGTCTGTGCCATGTGGGATAATTAATCATTCGAACACACGTGATTCGAAATACTATTGAAAGACAATAGAAGCCCGAGAGCCGGCTGTCGCTTGGTCGACGAAAGGTTAAATAAATGATGATCTCTGTTTAGGACTACACAATCAAGTTCTACATCGAGAGTGGCGCTGACCCATCTAAGCTGGTGCTGGGTATCCCCACGTACGGCCGCTCCTACACGCTGTTCAACCCTGACGCCGTGGAGATCGGCTCACCGGCTGACGGGCCTGGAGAGCAGGGAGACGCCACCAGGGAGAAGGGGTACTTGGCTTATTATGAGGTAAGGAGTAGAAGGTAGAAAAGAAACTTATGGCGAGATAAGTAGACGTTACTTACTAAGCACGTACTTCGGCTTACTGCTTTCTGTCCGTATCGTACACCTGACGTTTAGCAGTTGTGTAATAAAATTATTTTTGTGCCAAACGATTTTCTGCAATATTATGTACGATCTGCTGTTATGCAAAATAAGTAAAAAGTCATGCTGTAAAATGCCATTTAAAAAAGATTTAGTAATAAAATTTTCGATAAAATATTCAATCTTAAATGTAAAACTTAACAGGGAAAGATTAAATTTGTTAAAGCAATTAGACTTATACTCATCAAATCTAGAAAAATGTACAAGGAGGTATCAGACTGACACAGGGGACTTGCAACATGAACTTGATCGCTTACAAGAAAAACTTAGTGCGATGACTATCAAATACACAGCCTCAGAAAACCAAATGAGGGAATATGTTTTGGCAATGAATGAACTGGTGAACTCACAAAACACTAACTGTGAGCATTGTCAATCACCATCCATTGAATCTACATCAGACCACTCATTGTCAATATTAAACACCACAACACTGCAGCCTTGTGACAGTTTGCCAGTAGAAATAACCAATTGTTTATCCCAACAAGATTCTAATAAAGAAATTGTAATATTTTGTGATGAAATTGGAAAAGATTTAGGCCATTATTTGACAAATGAGTACCCGGGACACTCAATAATAAATCATTGCATGCCTGGTTGTTCTATATATCAGATTATGAAATCAATTATTAAATGTAACTTTAACCAGGATACCATTCTTTTAATTTTTGTTGGTAATAGAGGTAATGACAATGAAAGAAATTTACTGCAATATTATACAACTTTATGTAATTTGAACTTAGCGAAAATTGTGATGTTTACTTTTCCTTACAGTCATAGTTTGCCACAGGAAGAAAATCACTTTAGATATAATTTGAATATAAGACTGCATAATCTTACTTATAATAATAATTTATTTAAATTAATTGATACAAATAATTTTGTTAGCAGTAATTTTTATATGACAAGAGATAGGTATTTTGAGAATAAATACTATCTTTCTAACTATATTAAACGACAGATAGCTATGTCGCTATCATATTATTTTTCTATTTCAGCCAAGAACTTGGCTATACAACTTGCTCCTATTGAGCAATGCAATCAAAGTAATTGTATAACAAATAACATAGTATCAATTAATGATACTAATTATCATTTAAATTAGAACTCGAGACAATAGAGGTATCCTCTTGCCATAATGTAAATGTAGGCAATAATAGTATCAACCTGGTGCATCAAAATATTCAAGGATTTATGAACAAAGATTTAGAATTAGAATTATTTCTCAATTGTAATAACATTGATATTATTTGTATAACTGAGCATTGGCTTAAAAGCCATCAGTTAATGTTCAATTTTAGCAATCACCAGGTTGGTAGTTCGTTCAACAGGGTAAATGCCATACATGGTGGCTCATTAATCTTATTACACAAACAAATTAAATTTAAAGACCGTAAGGATATTGTGAGCCTCTCTGTTGAGCGAACAATCGAAATGGCCTGTGTGGAATTGGAGCAGTATATTATAATAAGTGTGTACAGACCTCCTTCAGGACTGTATGATTGCTTTGAGAAGGTGATGGATGAAGTGTTGCATAAAATCTGTAACTCAACTAAGTCCATCATCATCTGTGGTGATTTTAATATTAATTTATTAGATAATTCTAGCTTAAATATTAGACTTATTAGCTTGTTTCAATCATACAATCTTGTAAACCTATTTATTGAGCCTACTAGAATAACTCCCACTTGTGCTACCTGCCTAGATAATATATTTACAGACATTATACCCACCCACAAAAAAATAATTAATTGTATAGACTCTGACCATTGCGGACAATTTGTTTCTATACCTATAATTTACAAAATAATTACAAAAAAATATATCACTGTTAATCCTAAATCTAAATGTCGGCTGGAAAATTTTAAAACTAAAATCTTAAATAAATTGCCATCATTGTCAACTAATGTTGGCCCAAATAAACAATATAATAATTTTTTTAATATGTATTGCGCTCAATTCGATACCACGTTTGTTCCGAAGACTATTTCAGTGAATAGTAATGTTTCTTTTGGTGACTGGGCCACCATTGGTATTTATAAAAGTAGAAAACGACTATTGAGTTGTATGAAGAACGGACTTACGTTAACACTGCTGAATTTAATTTATATGTAAAGAATTATTCTAAATTGTTTAAAAAAGTCTGTTACATGGCCAAGTCACGCTATTTGAGTTCAAAAATAAAAAATAGTAATAATATAATAAAAACGACATGGAATATTATTAATAGCGAAACGGGTAAGTCTAATAACCGAATTAGTGATTATTGCTTAATGATTGATGATAATATAATTAAATCAGATTCAAATGTAGCCGCGTCTTTTGAAACATTTTTTGCAGAGATTCCCGTTTCGACTACTAAATCTTTAAATTCATCACCTGCAGCTGCAGAATCTTTGCTTAAAGAAAATGTGCCGGCCTGTGATTCTGAATTTTGTTTTGAACATGTTACTTGCAGAAATGTCATTAAAGTCTTTCATACATTAAATATTAAAAAGACTGCAGATCTATGGGGTAATTCTGTAGAACTTGTCAAGTCTATTATAAATATTGTAGCGCCTACTTTAGCCAATATTTTTAATAACTGTATCGATAGTGGTGAGTTTCCTGATTTAATGAAATACAGCAAAATAATACCATTGTTTAAATCAGGTAGCACATCTGACCCAGTAATTATAGACCAATTTCAGTGCTACCTACCTTTAGTAAAATCTTTGAGAAATTAATTTTAAATCAAATGCAGTTTTATTTTAACAAATTGGAGTTATTGCATAAAAAACAGTTTGGATTTACAAGGGGTCGTTCAACCACCGATGCAGGTGTTGAACTCTTAGGGCATATTTATGATGCATGGGAAGACAAATTCGATGCATTGGGCATTTTTTGTGATTTGTCCAAGGCATTTGATTGCGTTCTTCATGAAACTTTAATCAGGAAACTGCACTACTATGGAATCCGGGCCTCCTCTCTGGATCTTCTCACCTCATACCTGAGTGATAGGATTCAAAGAGTCGACGTTAACGGTGAAAGATCACCCGGCTCTGTAGTAAGAATGGGCGTGCCCCAGGGCTCAATTCTTGGTCCTTTCTTGTTCCTTATTTACATTAACGATTTGCCTTATCTCATTAAAGATAAACATGACGTAGTACTGTTTGCAGACGATACTTCACTTTTATTTAAACTTAAACGTCAGCAACTGATAACTGATAATATAAGTAGTGCTCTCTCTACAATAGTTAATTGGTTTAATGTAAATAATTTACTTCTCAATGAAAAGAAAACTAAACTAATTAAGTTTACGTTACCAAATGTCGCAAAGGTAGATACTTGTGTTTTATTAAAGGGAGAAGAACTGAGACCAGACGATTCCACCGTATTTTTAGGCATAACACTAGATGCCAAACTTCAGTGGGGCCCCCATATAGATAAATTGTCTAAAAAACTCAGCTCCGCAGCATACGCCGTTCGGAAAATTCGTGGTTTAACGGATTTGGAAACAGCCCGTTTAGTTTACTTCAGCTATTTTCATAGTTTGATGTCGTACGGAATTCTATTGTGGGGAAATGCCGCCGATATTCAAACAATTTTTGTATTACAAAAAAGGGCTATTCGTTCTATTTATAAATTAAGTCCCCGACACTCCCTCAGAGACAAATTTAAAGAGATTAATATTATGACTGTGCCCTGTCAATATGTATACGAAAATCTGTTGTATGCACATAAAAATATTAATCACTTTAAAAAATACAGTGATATCCACAATATTAACACAAGAAACAAGGACAAATATATTGTCCCTTCAACTAGGCTTAAAAAAATAGGTGGTTCGTTTAAATGTCAATGTATACGCTTTTATAATAAACTTCCTAGCCAGATTCAGGAACTTAGCATTACCAAATTTAAATTATTTATAAAACGTAAATTATGCCGGAATGCTTTCTATTCTGTTAAAGAGTATATTGAGGACTCAAATGCTTGGAATTGAGCTGCTTCAATCATTCATAGGCCAATATTGACATTTGTTAAAATTATCATTTTTATATTTATTGACATTGAAATTTTAATATTTGACATTTATGAGTACTTTTTTAAAGTATTATTATTTTGTACATCAATTTTTATTCTCTTTGACATTGTAATTATTGAACTTGACATTTATGTACTTTTCTGAGTACCTATATATTTTTTTTTACATCATATTTGTTGTGAGTGTGAGGACTATGTGGGTTGCTTGATTGCTAGTATGTTTTATAATGACTGACGGTTTGAGTACTTAATGCGGCCTACCCGAATGTCCTTACTTTGGTATTGTTCGTCAAGACGTTGAGCTCCTTACGTGTTTTTTAGTTGAGCTTAACGACTTATGACAAATGCTTGCACTGTTTGGACAGGTCCACTCAAATCTGTGCGCTTCTCTCATCAAGAGATCCCTTCAGTTTACCTTCATGGTCCTCGCATATTTTGACCAATACAATATTGTATGGACTTTAAAAGAGACTTTGACCTCTGAGTTTGTTTCGGATGTTTCTTCTCAGAGTAGTCCAGCTAGGAAACACCGGCCCCATCGTTCGATTAAAAAAAAAAAGAAAAAAAAAAAAAATGGCGTGTAAAAGTGTAATTTATTACCTATTTACAAAAATAAATCATTTATTCATTTATTCATTTATTTATTTATTTAATCGTTTTTTTTCAAGTCAAGATTTTACAGACGATATTAATGACGCATAGTCAATGCCTGTCATTTATTTTAATTTTGATTACCGGGCCGGATTAGAAACCAGTTAATATCATATCAACCACCTGTCGTCAAACGGCATTCCTGGTACGGATTATGATATATGATTTGTCACTGCAATGTCGACCGCCAAGGCACCTGATGAATATTACAACATTCGAATTGTTTGTTATATCTCCATCTCCAGCGTGTTACTGGAGATGAAGTTATTCATAAATTTAGACATTCGGAAACCAATGTTAGATAGATAGTACACGGAAACAGTAAATGTATAGAGGTATTCTTTAAGAGTTAGCTACAGTTATGCGCTGTGTACTCTTGAAACATCAAGAGCCGAAACCGAGTGCATCCATGTACAGTAGGATGAACTCTTGGTCTATTTATTTTTGAGCATGCACCTCGCCTCTCTAAGAGGAATTGACGATTTAAGATTTACCCGTAAAATCATTCGTAGTGTTTTTTTACAATACCGAAGAGTTAAAGTTAACCAACGCCAATCAAATTACGGACAAAATCTGTCAAACTCAGCAACCAAAACTAACCATAAAACTATTCTTTCAGATCTGCGAATCCTTAAAACAAAAGCCGAAGAAACGCCAAACCGACTCCGAGGAATACTCTGATGAAGAAGAAGAAGAGGAATGGACAGTGATGCACCCCAACCCTGACGCGATGGGCCCTGTGGCCTACAGGGGTAACCAGTGGGTCGGCTATGATGACGTGGATATAGTGAGGAAAAAGGCTGAATATGTTGCTGAAAATGGACTTGGAGGTCAGTATATGAATGAGGATAATATTTGAACAATATTGGATACTGGGCTTTACTCCTGGTTAAGTCCACCTTGAAGTAAAATAGCATATTAGTGAATAAAACACTTTGCAATAGTCTTCTAAACAAAAAGAAGAACATTTTTGTAATATTGATAATTATATTCTTCGAATCTTAATTTTTTTCCGACCACATTCAACAACCTTTCTAACGGCGCATTAAGTTCTAAAGATAGATTAGAACTTAAGCCCTTAATTATGTGTCAAAATTCTATCTCTATTTGCCAAATCCATGATTAAATAGGTTATTGATAATGACCGTTAGTTGATCGTTTACATTTTGTTGATAATAATTAACACTTTTTTATTAAACATTGCAGGTATTATGTTCTGGTCCATCGACAACGATGATTTCCGAGGAACGTGTCACGGCAAGCCATACCCGCTGATCGAAGCTGCCAAGGAGTCTTACTTTGCTAGACTTGGGTACGTACTTGTTTCCTATTGACCCTGCAGATTCTGTACGGTCTAATACGTGATATTTTTCTTCATAGATTAAGCCCAGTTGTGCCATTCAAGGTTATTTGTAACTCCGAATTAGTATTTATGTGACATATTGAGGATAACTTATCATTTGTAATAATTTTACCTTGTGCTAGCAATAAAGTAAACTTTTCAAACTTTTCAAAACGATAATATCCTCAACAGGTCTACCGACAACGCCATCACGGCGAAGGTCCGCACCACCAGCACCAGGAGGAGGAGCAAGCCCAGGACTTCCTCCACCACCACCACTACCACCACGCCCAAGCCTGTTTCCAAGTAAGTTATAATCGTTGACTCCTCTATATTAAAACTTTGGTTTATTATGTTCAACTACTCCATAACGGTTTGAAACCGTGATAAGTAACATCCAAAAACGTAGAGGTGCTACAAACTTCGCACTCATAATTAAAGAAAAATCTTATGAACTGGAACAGGCTGTCCGCGAGGTTTTACCCACGTAATTCCCGTTACAATAGAATTTTTGGGATAACGACTATCCTATGACCTTTCTCAGGCAAACCCAAACTCTAATCATTTATTTCTAATACACTATTTCAAAGGCACTTTACAACGTCAAAAACGAAGAAAATGAATCTAGTTGCCCATTTCAAAAAGTTGATTCGTATGGAGAAGAACGGGTTAGAAACTCTATACTTACTCTTTTAAAATAATGCTTTTATATATTTGTATTCTGTATTTGATGGTTAATTGTGAAGAGTAGAATGTATACAATGTCAAAACCATTTCCGTCAAAAAAGTATATAAACTTAAAAGGCTATGGACTTTCCCTGTACCAAATATCATTTAAATCAGTTTAGTAGTTTTGGCGTGAAAACGAGACAGGCAGAGTTACTTTCACATTTATAATATTAGTATGGGTAAGTAAAACATACACCTAGAAAGATGGATCATTACTTAGTTGCCAAGTTTCAACGGAATACATGAATTGATGATAACCATAATTACCTAAGGCTACTTATGTAAAATTTCTGACTAAATGAAACAACAAACTTGTAACAGGACCACCCGACGCAAGACAAGCCCGGCCGTCTCCAGCACGACCCCAGCGTGGAACATCATCACACCTGAACCGCCGACTACTCCCGACCCAGGATCAGGTAACATACCATCTTACTCAGGTCTACCTTAAACATAAATTGTTGGAGCACAATAGATTTATTGACATGCAATTAAAAGCCAGCTGTAGCTACAGGAAGGCAATGAATAAATCAACAAAATTAATTGCTTTACAAATAAGTTACTGTAGGGTGCAGTGAAGTCCCTATTAGTGTTCTGTAGCTTCCTATCTTTTTGCAATGATTAAGACATACAACTAAACTCGAATTTTGAATACTTTATGACTATTTTAGTATGTAGGAACTGCTTGTTTTTCAATTTTCTGCTTAATTGAATGCCTAATACCTTTAGAGTGACAAAGACGCAACAGATTAGAGTTATTCCTAAAATTAAGTGACGATTGAGTATAATGAGTATTCTGCCATTAGTTACCAAACATTTACACCGTCTAGATTATATTCTTTAAACTTTCGAACACACGCGATTCGAGACACAATAGAAAGAAAATTGCAGCGCAACAGCCGGCAGTCGCTTGATCGTTGAAAGGATATTAAAATTTTTATTTCCATTCCAGACTTCAAGTGTACCGACGAAGGTTTCTACCCTCACCCGCGCGACTGCAAGAAGTACTTCTGGTGTCTCGACTCCGGACCTTCCAACCTTGGCATTGTGGCTCATCAGTTCACCTGTCCTTCTGGTAAGATTTCTTCAAACTTCTCATTATTGATTTGTCTTAAGATAATAAGCCTCGCTGGAGTAACAATTTTAAAAGAATATTATTTTTCGTAACACATTAATAAGCTAATTATTGATATTTTTAACCCTAACTTCAACATATAGTTTCTTGTACCCGTGATGTCAATAGCGTCATAAGCGTCAAAGTTAGTTACCGGGAACATGGATTCTCCAGATCCCAAGGAAACCAATCTCATTGTTAATCATTACAACGGGTCCTGCTGTGGCGAGATAACAAACAAAAAGTAACAAGTTACTTTTGCTTCTATAATGTTAGTGTTTTTCATAATCACAATAAGTTCAATATCTTTGAAACATCCTCATTTTCCTCTTCCCAGGCCTATTCTTCAACAAAGCAGCTGACTCATGTGACTTTGCCCGTAACGTGCTCTGCAAGAACAAAGACACCACCACCAAGGCACCACACCACACGACGCGTGCTCCCACCACCAAGGCCGCCACCACTACCACTACCACCACCACTACCACGACTAGGAAACCCATCAGATTGAGTACAAAGAGCTCTTCGCTGTTCAGGACCACTTCTAGTACTACTCCTGAACCTGAGGTTTGTATTGTTTTGGTAAAAAGTGCATGAAATGGTAGATTTTAGCGTGAAATGAAAATTTTGTACCCATTTTGAGGTATTATTACGCGCATAAATGTATATGATTTCAGTTCAAGTCAGTCCCATCTTAAACTAATCTTAAGTAAACTAAGTATGATATTCGGTATAGTTGGTAAGAAAGAGTGAAGACCTAAAATAACATTTAAGTACGATGGACCACTAGATTAAATATAGAAACTTTAGATAATTAAAAAAGTATTAAATTTTGATAATGTCCAATACTTCTATTCATTTCTTTACGATAGTACCTTCCCATCATGAAAATTAAATGGCCAGTGATATTTTCTATTATTTAGGAAGAAGAATACGTGGACGAATCAGGTGAAGAACCAACTGATGAAGATGCCGAAGATCCTAGAGTTATCAAGGAACTTATCGATCTGATCAAGAAAGTTGGTAAGTAATGACATTATAATTCAATTAAAGCAAAAGATGGTGTAAATTTTCCATTTCCTTTTACTTTATTCTCATGGGTGACACAAGGAATAAAAAATTGGGTGAGAAAACATAATTAAAACAATGTTATCAGAAAGTCTAAAATTAGAACCTATGGATTTTTTATATACATTTACAGAATAATGTTACAATTATACCGTAAAACCACAGAGAGCAACACAATAGCGGATCAAAATAATAGTCACAATATTAAACTCGTTCAATTTTACAGGTGGAATTGAACAATTGGAGAAACACCTTCACTTTGGTGAAAGCAACCAAGCTAGTACGAACGGTGCTGTTACCACCACACCAACGCCTTTCAAGAAGAAGCTATACCAGAAAGTACTGGAAAGAACACGCGGGCAAAACAGGCAGGAATATTTATAGTTTTTACCAAAACACTCTTTTCCAGAACTGTTTTCTGCTCATTATACAGAAATTATTTAAATGGAATCTTTGTTGAACTCGTAATGAATTTTCAAAATAATAAACATGACATTTTGCAGATACACTGGACCTAACAGCATTCTCGAAAATTCTGGACAAAACAGTCGGCGAGGTCCACAAAACGCTGGAATAGAACCATCGAGTAACAGAGATAAGCTAATAAGAAAGGACCGACCACAGTAAGTTTTATAAAATAAGTCGATAAAAATATTGAACTAAAGGTAAACCTTATTCCTCTATAATAATTTACTATAACATCATCCAGGTACACAACAATCGTTCGTAATCGTGGCGCGAAAGCCACTGAAGCCACTCCTGAAAGCGAAGAGATTGAAAATGAATCCGAAGAAGAAGTACAACTGAGTTTTAGATCTAAGTCGGTAGAAACAGAATCAAGAGTTGGAACAACTACGAGACCGTTGCAATATGTTAATATCCGTAGAGCAAGGCCACAGACCTCAGACACAGCTGACGATACGGCTTCAAGGTGAGTTAGTTTAGTTATGGATATGGGAACCGTAAATAATAATAGAAAATTGATGAAGTTAGCACATAGCAGTGTCTTTTTGAGTTCTCTTTTTGCCGCAATCTTTATGTTATTCTAACGTCTTTACAGGAACGCCCTGTTCGAGCGATCAGAAGCTTCTGTAGCAGTATCTGATACACAAAACTCGCTAGATATAATCAGTGCTAGACGAGAAAATCAACCAGAATACGTCACAATCAGGAGGCAGCGACCTACCACTGAGGAAACTACAACTGTCCCGTAAGTTTCACTTTATATTACAATCAAACCAAATTAAATAATTATTGCTTTATTTACCTTTCATCGTTCGTATGCTAATAAACTTATAAGTGTATATTACATTATTTTATTCCATTTTCTAGATATCAAAATTCTGAAGAAGAAACAGAACTTCAAGAAACGGCATTAGAAAGGGAAATATCTACACAACCACAGTACACTTCTATCGTGAGGTCCCGATCAACCTCCCGTCCCGATGATGAGCCTAGCTCTGAAGCCCCAGTACTTAGAGTACGAAGTACCACCGTCGCTACTGAAGAGACAAGTAGTCCTGATCCTACTACTGTTCTATCGGTCCAAATATCCTCCTTACTTAACTCTCCGAGCTCCGCCGAAGTCGAGACTACTGAAACTGAAATTCCGACTACTGTAGTGGACACTATGACCACGACTACAACTACCACAACCACGACCACTACTACTCCAGCACCTCCAAGTTTACCGACCCGACGTTCTGTGATCAGACGACGAGGCTCTACCACCCCAACTCCAGCAGCTGCATCAAGCACCACACAGGTAAGTCCCAGGAATTATGCTTTCGTGAGTCGACGACGACCATTAGCAACACCTAACGACATATCTTCGGAATCAGATGATTCTGGTGAAGCATCTCGTAAAATTAGATCTACTACTCCGGACAGTCGTGAAGTAGATGGTATACCTAGGGTAACCGGAACTAGGAGATTTAGAAGTAGATTTCAATCATCACAGACTGCCCGAAGTGATGATTCTGTTCCCGCTGCCGCGTCTCCTGTATCAAGAGGACAATTTAAACCCCAAACTTTAAACCCTGATGAACTTATTTCTCTGACTCCGATTGACGTGGAACCACAATTTGTCCCGAGACAAGCTTCTAGTTTTAGTTCTAGAACTGAGAGACGCTTCCGTAGACCTGTTGCTAGCACTGCCTCTGATGCGATACCTGATAGTGAAGGTTCTGCTGCTACGGTCGAGGCCAGTCCAGTTCAATCAAGATTGAACCTACTCCCGCGTGGACGGAGTCGCTTTACAATAGGTACAACAACAGAGGCCTCAGTTCAACAGACTACTGTGACGTTTGCTCAAAGGAGACCAACTTTTGCAAGATTCTCTCCAAGACCTTTTACACGATCAACTGTTTCACCTGATGTAGATCTTGGAGAAAACACTGAAGTACTTGAAGAAACTACAACCCAAAAAATTGCACCTCGTCTGCCTTTTGGAAAATCTAGACCTACTCCTACCCCATCATCCAGAATTATCGCAAGAAAGTTGCCATTCCCATCACGTCAATCTACTACACAACAAACATTAGCCAAAAATGATGACGACGATGAACCAGAAGGCAGAAGTGATGATATTTTACTTTCTGAAAGTACCAGGGAAGAAAAAGAACACGAAGAAAGCGAAGTCGAGGAAGTGACACCAAAACGTAGGGTCATTATTAAAAAAATTAGGACTTCAGGTGCCACTGATGATGAGACCGTTACCACTGAATCAATCCCCATTGATGATTCTGGTAAAAAGAGATTCAGAATAATACGACGCAGACCAGCGACGACCACAGTCGCTCCAGAACCAGTCGCTGCTTCTGAAATTCCTACTGCACCCGGCGTGCATAGAATTCGTAAGGTAATCCGCAAAAAAATTAAACCTGCTGCAGATGAACAAGAAATAACAGCTAAATCTGTTAATTCACTAAGCACTTTCAAAAGCTCTTCTTCTGAAGAATTTAACTACGGAGAAAAAACACGAGTTCCTACTACTACCACTACTGAAACTGTAACAGAGCCAGAAATAGAGGAAGTGACCGAATTTTATAAAGCGAAGAAAATTCAAGTAGAACTTCAAAATGAAAATGTCGAGACTAAGGAAGAGGGTTCTGAAAAAACTGTGAAAAAAGAAGAGGAGAAAATTGTTGAACAAACTACAATAGCTCCAGTCAATACTGTAATTGAAGTCCAAACCGACGAACTTAAAAATACAGAAAACCTTAAAGACACAGTTACTGTTGTTAAAACTTTAGAAACAGTAGCAATTACAGACGGTGATTTAAAGGCTTTAGAAGAAAGTAACGTAAATTCTGATAAGTCTCAAGACAAAGCTATAGTTGAAGTAAGTTCAAAATCTGAAACGGAAGATAAATCCAAGGTGGCGTTAATATCTGAGGAAAAATCTGTGGAAATTTCAGAAAACAAAAGTGTAAGTGAAACTGAATCAACAGTGACTGAAGCTGTTGACTTAGAAACTACAACCGCGAGTACTACTGTGTCGACCACAACTGTCTCGACCACTACAAACAAATTCAGATTACCTTATCGGCCACGTAAGAAACTATATACTCCAACTACTGAAGCTTCAGTACCATCTACCAGTAGAGTGTTTAGTCGAAAATATAATCCCGGCGTATACACAAGTCCTGCGTCAGCAGACAGACCCCAGTTCAGACCTTCTGGAAGTACAAGAAGACCATTCTCATCTAAATTGTTCACACGAAAGCCATTCACTCCTAGAACCACTCAAAAATCTGAAGACGACGAGGAATATAATGACGAGGAACTTTTAGAAGAAGAGCCAGAGAATCCATTCGTTTTTGTACCAGCGAATCAACTTTTCACTAGAAAACCCGATTCTGGCGAAGAAGACGAAGCTGCTAACTCTGAAGAATTATTAGATGAAGAAGAAGAGGGACCTTATGACGAAGAGGCAGTAGACGAGCAAGAAACACCAACCAGATTTGGCGTCACAACAAGGAGACCAGGTTTTAGACCTCGTGTGGTTAACTCAAACACATTCAGAACTTCTACTACTACAACAGAACTTCCTAAGAAATTATCAAGCTCTCAAAATAGAACTGGAATTATAACTAGATTTAGTAACAAGCCAGTTGTCGATTCCAATAAGCGAGTACAGAATGTTCCGCCAGGTTACAACTCTCCTGTGAATGCCGCTAGACCCAAAGGTACTGTATCAATAACCATTCGGAATGATACTCTAGAGGCTAATCAGGAATCTAACAATATTACAACAACGACCGCTGTAGCTACTGATGGTGAAACTACCACATCGTTTGATGATGACTATCTCTCTGTTACTTCTACAACTTTGACTGATGGTAATGAGTCCACGACCTCTGAAGATGCATCAACCACAAACACTGATCAAATGGAAACGGCAACATATGAAATGGAACTGGACAATAGTACTGATGACTATCTGGAGAGTACGGAAGGAACAACATACTATCCTGAAACTCAAGATACTTCTACAATTACACAAACTGAAGCTGACATTAAAACAACTATTGCACAAAACACTTTTGTTTATGCCTTACCAAATACAGAAATCACAACTGAACCTGTATATACTTCTATTGCTGCAGCTACTACCACTGAAATTGCACCTCCACCACCTCCAATAATAAAAACACAATTTGACAAACTATTCTCCATCAGTCGAGTCGTTGAAGTAAATTCAAAACTAGACAAACACCGATTGAACAAAAATAATGAAACTACCCTAATTGAAGAAGGCCAAATAATGGTTGAAAAGAAACCTGTAGTTGACAAAATCGGTGAAGTTAGTAGATTCAGTCTTATCAAAATTGTTGAAGATGAAATCCCAATTTATTTGACTAAATTCGGTCACATTTATCCAGTTGAACACCCTCCTGAAAATCATATACGTATCGATGAAGCAAGAAATGCCAGAGCTTTAGTTGACAACTATCCTGATACACCCAGGGAAAATTTGGTTGCATCGGAGAGCGTTAACGAAGCTTACAGGCATGTGAAGAAAGTATCTGATTCTAAATCTGATGATGATAAAGGTCATGTAGAACATATAGCGAACGATGACTTCCTATCTTACGTTAACGAAGAAAACAAAACTGAAGACCAAGAACCATTGTTTGCTTCATGGCAATTTGTTCCAGCAGCATACGAAAATGACAAAGTACGTGCTGCAAAGAGTTTTGAAATAGTGACACCACGTTCAATGCTGACTAACCCATCCACTTTGTCTTTGGAGGGATTGTTTAAAACTGAAAACCCGCTTATGGCACGTAAAGTAAATGACGATAAAAATCAACCATTTGTCGTATATTCTGCATCAGTACCAAGTCAACAAGAAGAAGCAAACATTGTCAAAATAACTGCCTTGAAACCTGAATCAGGACGTAGCATTCTTACTTTTGCTAAAGGCCAAGAATTTAACGGAGCCTCTGTTGATGAAGTAGCTACCGTCAAATATCCTATAAGCATTTCGGTGTTGCCGCAAACTTCCGAAACGTCTGAGAGCTCAACAGTCTCTCCTTCTACTGTTTCAACCACTGTCTCTTCGACTACACCTACAACAACCACAACAACTGAAACTTCGTCAAGTCCTATCATAGAATTGCTTTCCTCGACACAAGCTTCTACTGAGGTTCCATTAGCTACATCAACAGACGCTTCATCAACTACCGAAATGGTACCCGAAGAAACCACAACTGCCAAAATATCTCCTATTGATGCCAAACGGGCCAAATTCGGATTCCCTAGAAGATCAATCATTAAATCTTCCAACTTTACTAGACCCAGTGTAGTTCCAAGAACAGTCAAAAAAATAAATGCATCTGTATCATCAAATTTGAATCAAAAAGCAAACAAAACCAGTTTTAGTCCCTCAAAATCACGTTTCAGTGCAACTAGAGTTCAAAATGTCCCAATAGATATTAAGAAGAAAAGTAACACTCCCAAAGTAGCTAAAACCTTCACAACAGCTAAAACGTACACAACGGAAAGTCCAAAATCAACTACAGAAAGAAAAATATATTTTATACCAATAAGACCTAATTTTAGACCAGCTTTCTTCCCAAGAAAAACAACAGCAGCTCCTGTCACAGGAGACACTTAAAAATCCGGCTGAATCTAGTTCGTACTAGATTTAAGCGGTTCCCACTGGTAGGATCCGGTTTTTCTGGCCATATAACATGAACGACTGATATTATTTGTATAATTGGTTTATAACAATGCTCACTGGTTTCGTCCGATTCCGAAAATATAACCGTTTTAAAGGCAAGGTTTTAAAACTGTCATTCATCTTTGAAGGCATAATATTTTAACATGATAATTTTGAAAATTACTCTTTTGAACTCATGGGATTTTGTATATAGATACACAACATCATTATAGTCATATTTCTTAGAGATTTTAATAGCTTTAATAATATTCTAGGTTTTAATGAAAGTTTTATTGTACCAAATAATTGTATTTATTAGTTCGTTTTGGTAGAAAAGACTTTCAGTTTACAAAATGTCATAGGTTATGATTAGATTACATTTATTTAAAGGTCTTATTATTATTATATTAATAATTATTAATCGTTACCATTAAATGTAAATATGAATGGTTAGGATTGGGATGATTTTTTGTACTATTGTGAATGAAATATTGTAACATTCAAAGAAAGGTTTGTAATAAAGTATTAGAATTTATTTCTTATGTTATTTTAGTTGTACTTAACAAATTGTTATAAATGTGTCTTTTGTGTTCGCACCCCTTTACACGGTTGTCACAATATCTTTATGATTCAAAATTTATATGGTTTACATAGCAAAAGTTAGCCCTATATTTCATTTGTGTTAATCCAGCACAGGGATCTACAGGTAAGTGCTTATTTCTATATTATTGTAGCGCATTTATGATTAAAATATTATCTAAAGCGTAATATAACTTACATAGTCTGCTGTAATCGGTTACCTGACTTAACAGTAACTAATTAAAACAATAAAACATTTGTTTGCACATTTGCCATACGATAATTTGGCAATTTATCATAACTATATTCAACAGTAACCATCATTTGAGTCAACAATATAAGTTATCTGAAAAATTAACAAAAGAAGAAACCTTTTTCAAAGAAAGAATTTATTCAGGACTCGTATCTTAAGTGAAGAAAAAATCAACCTAAACTTGTAAAGTTAGCAAAATAAAACAATCATTTCAGCTTTAACTAAACGTTCAAAATAACCCCGATCTAATTGAGCAAGTACAACGTTTTTTACCAAATCTATTTTATTAGCCAATCCGGTATTTGACACCATCATCAATTGACGTACTTTTTATGAGCTGTCAAAACGGAATTCTCCAATAGACTTTGTATGCCAATACCAGCTTGTGACGTCACAAGCTAGCAACCCGATTGACTAACTATTTATTGATTTTAAAGCAATTAAAAATCCAATTTTGCAGTAAATTAAAAACAAATCCGATGCTTAGGACTAATAAAAAGATAGGTTTTATAAAAAATATGTCTTAGATTTATCAGTAAATAGTGTCAAATACCGTATTAGACAAATTAGTTCCTAGAACTACCTAGTTAATAGACACTAGTGTCAAACTTTTTACCTACTATACCGTCATCGGAGTTTTTTAGCCACCTTTTAAAACCTCATTGTACTATTTCTTACCAAGTTCGAAACAATAGTTGGCTGTTATTGAGAGACAATCGATTCTCAAAGATTTTCTCAGTGTTGTGTCAAAATACATTATTGTGTGGACATTTCATTAGAAATTGCGCATCGAATTAATTAAAGGACACAAAAAGTTTACAGTTTTGTAATGCTAGATTTTGCTCGCAAATATCGGCTATACAAAACGGAATCAAAACTGCTCCAAAGTAAAACTAACAAAAAAATACTTAAGTAGTAGTTTGAACGTAAAAACGTAAAAAATAGAACAAACAGGCTTTCGCATTTATTATAATAATATATTCATTTGAATACTGTTAATGACACACGTGTGTGTTACATGATACTTATTAAACACATATACCCTGACTATCAATCATAATTTCATCAAAATAAAATACTAATAGCTTGACTTTTAAAGATTTGACAAATTGGACACGAAGATTAATTAATGAAATTTTTTGTCAGCAACAAATTAAGGAATCTTTGGTTTTTACAAATTCCTCCAGAAATGCAGGCCCATAAACACAATATTAACAGAAATCAAACCAAAAACGCTTATTAAAATCTTTATTCAACAGAATTCAAGCAATCGTTATTCATAAATACATTAGGGCGTCTAAATGAAAACTAGTATTTAAATTAAACAGTGCATAAAGTAACTCGATTTATAACGCTTTCTACATTGCAATTGTCTTCATTAAAAAGGTAGATATAATTAATTAACTAGACTAAATTTATAATGAAGTAAATTTTGTGAAAGGTTCTAGAAAGTACTTGTCCGTTTACATAATATCTTTCTCTGATTAAAAGTCACATCATACTGAACTCCGTATAATATGTGGTAAATAAATATTTTCGGGCAACTCACTACTGGCCACATGATCGTAATCCAGGCACTGCCTGTGGTAACCATTCTTATGTTACCTATAAATATACCTACACATATTGTAAAATTACACATACAGAACAAACCATCATGCTTATCATAAAAAGATTAGCCTTGAGAAGATATCGTACCCCCATCTTAACCATCAGGGTACAACCATTAGGCAACCTTTCGACGTCCAAGTAACAGCCGGCTGTCGCGCTGCTATTGCCTTTCTATTGTGTACTTGATTAGGTTCATATAGCAGCGATGCAATGTAAACCATGATCTGTATAAAATGCAACGTACAACTTGGACAAAAGCTTCGCAGTCATTCAAAAGTACTTATTGTATCTGACTCATTCATCGGTTTGTTGAATGCTTTGCCATTTCAGTCCGTATATACGGTCAGTAAAACAAATCGGCAATACTTAAAAGCATTAAATTTATTTGTACTTTACTATTTATTTTTAATTTAGATTAAAAAGAATTGCTCCATAACTACGAATAAAATCGGAAGTGTTAAACGCCTTTTGCCAATTGGTCACTGAAAAAAACTTGTCCACTTTTGCAGTTTTTCGTTTTCTCAATTCTAAATAATCTTATCTAAAATTAAATCTGCAGGCTTGCTTGTGAATCCTAATTGGTTAACCTACTGTTAAATCTCATGTTAACTTTTATGACTGGTTGACACATAAATAACAACAACCAATCTCTTGATAGTCGATAAAATCGAAATTGTGCAACGGTAGCCTTTACAGATATTGGATTTATTAGTAGTTATAGGTGTACCAGGAACTGATGACAAAAATGGAAAATAAAATATGATGATTACAACACCGGGGAAAACGGATTAAAAGGTTTTGATACTTGTATTTTTCCCCTAAAAATTTATTACACTTATTGTTTATTAACAATACTAGCAGTATTATAAAGAGGAAAGATTTGTATGTATTTTTGTTTGTTACTTTTTCATGCAAAAACTACGCACTTGACCGGTTTTTTAGGTGAATGTGAGTGACCAAAATTAAAATATGTTTTAAACTTTGAACGATCAGCCGAGAGCCGGCTGTCGGGCTGCTATTGTCTTTCTATTGTGTCTCAAATTACGTATGTTTGAAGGTTTCATAAAAAGTGAGATATCTGAATTATATAAAATGATTCAACCCATTCACTATAAAATAATTTATTTACACGATAAAGATGAAGAAAATTATGTATTGGTTTGTGATTAGTTTCCCAATTTGGTTAGGGCTTGCAAGTTTGAACGGCTTCTCCTTTGAAAGGCTTCTGCCTTCTTTATCTACCTTCTGCAATAATTCGTCGTATAGTACTAGTACACGCCCCTGTAATAAGCCAAATTTATATGTTACGTAATATATGTACATATGTTAATCTCATATAAATGGATATGAAACAAAGTATCAACATTGGCGAGTCATACTAACCAGTCAACAAGAGCACGCGGTCTAAAATTGAAAATTGCGTGTAAGCTACTCCTACTTCTCTACAGATCTATCGGTACACTTTATAAACAGTGCTTCTGGATTGTGACCGCAGTGGTTTCTTAGTCATATTTTCACTTTTTACTAAAGATTTCTTGAAAATAACAAATGTAAACAAACAAACGTAATGTCACTTGACAGATGACATGACAAGTATACCATATAAAAATCATTATTTGTTTTACTTTTAATTTGTCATCAGTTCCTGGTACACCTATAATATAGATTCAGAAAATACGATTAGTATTTGAAATTTTACGTTCCACTATAAAGCAATAAGAATGGCCTTTAAGGTTTTAATTTTTCATTATTATTGTAGTACTTTTACTTATTTAAGAATCGTCATTTCCACATTTATGTAATATCTGAATTCTGTGCACTAAGTGCACTATTTAGAATACACTATTTGTTCCGTGCAAGCATCAAATCTGTGATACAAGACCTAAAACATTTTATTAACCAATCAACCCTAACCGAGTCAGTAATTCAGTTTGCAGTTTAAATCTAGCAAAATCCTAACTTTAGACTATTCAATTTACACCGGTGACCTAAATAAAAAAAAGTTTTTTAGCAATGACCTGCATTGCATTAGAATTTTAATCACACATGAGATTGTTAGCCCACGCTTGACGGTGCCCTTCACTTTACGCTAGGCGATAATATGAAATCTAAAGTTAGGCAACTTAGGTTTATTATATCGGTAAAACCTAAAATCCAGTTAATCATAGTTTGATTGATATTGACTTGTAGTTACGATACGAGTTTAGTAAGGATTGTAGGAGTTTATTTGCAAATAATAATAAACTGTGTGAAATAGTTATTAACTCTCAAAAGCAATAAAATAACTTTTAAAATAAAGACAGAAATCAGTGTAATAAAGGTTCCTTTGTTCTGAACTTAGTGTATTTTTTTAGTAAATAGTTTATTTTAGTTCATTCATCAGTTTCTAAGAAGTGAAGATGAATTTACATTAGGTACTTAGCATATTCTTCCATTACAGATGGAACACTTACTGAAAAAGTATCATGATCTCGGCCTAAAAGTTCTTCATCCATAGTTAAAAAAAAACCTAGTAATTAAACTGTTTTGTTGACTATACAATATCTTGCAATAAATGATCCCGCTAAGTTTTCATAGAATCTTTCTGAGTCATTGTCTTAGCTATTTGTCATTACCTACGGACCTTTACCTACAGTGGTAGTATCTATACTATAACAATGAATCTTCTTAAAAGGAATTTTAATAGTTTATTTCATCTTCTATATTGTCGTCAGCATCTATAGGTTCAAATTCAACGCAAAATTATACTTTAGGCTAATAAATAACGAATAGTCGTGACTTCAGCACATCTTACAATATTGAGTTTTCGTGATTCTTGTATACAAACTTACATACTGTCTGACTATTCATTCATAGTACTTACATGGCCGTCGATTTCATCATCTTGCTAGTGCCTGCTGTAGGAAGCTTAGCAACTACTATGTAGCATGTCATTTGTGTACTTGTCTGAACTGAAGCTGATCTTAGGAGACAATTAGCTATCTTGTGCCTAAATTCGTTTTGGTTGGAATTGGTTTACCTTTAAAGATTTTTTGGAAGGATATCATCAAGTGTATGTATGAGCAAATATCTGGATGCAGTTTAACCTCCTAGTATAATTTGTGTCTAGAAAATATTCAGTAATATACTCTAGGGCTTAGATATTGTTCATAACATGACAAATAGTTTTTATATTTGCTATTTTTGAAACATAGTTGTATTTACACCGATGACTTTTTTGTCTCCTAAAATAGTCTTTTTATTTAACGTTGTTTGCTAAAATTTAGATAAAAGAGTAATTCATGACTGACAGCTTTGAACTGATCCTACCGTTAGATTTATATTGCTAATGCCATAACTTTGTGTTTATTTAGATGACGTAGTTATTTTGCTCAATTTATTTTTTCAAGGTAATCAGACCACTCTAGTTTTATCCCTATTTCAATATATCCTAGTATCGATTTACGTAAAGGCTCAAAGTCTCAAACACTCGGATCATAAATTACGAGTGTTGTATCATCCGCGACCCACTTGTGGGCCGGTTTAGCAGACGTTGCTATGAATACCAAGTAGATTGTTTAGTTTTAAGTTGTTTTCGATGTGGAGGTAGAGTATTAGGGTTCCGTAGTCAACTAGGAACCCTTATAGTTTCGCCATGTCTGTCCGTCCGTCCTCGCTTAATCTCTGTAACCGTTAGCACTAGAAAGCTGAAATTTGGTACCAATATGTATATCAGTCACGCCGACAAAGTGCGAAAATAAAAATTGGAAAAAAACGTTTTATTAGGGTAGCCCTTTTTTTTTTTAATTACAACCCTGACGTGTGATATATTGTTGGATAGGTATTTAAAAATGAATAGGGGTTTACTGAGATCATTTTTTGATAATGTCAATAATTTCGGAAATAATCGCTCCAAAAGGAAAAATCAAAGCGTCCCCCCCCTCTAACTTTTGACCCGTAGGTTTAAAAAATATGAAAAAAATCTGGAAAGTAGAACTTTATAAGGACTTTCTAGGAAAATTATTTTGAACTTGATAGAAAGAACAGTTTTTGTACAAAAAAGACAAAAAGGTTGTACAAAATAATTTTTGCGTACTTAGTAAGTCAACGTAACAAATAGCCTTTTTTTAAACTTATATGTAGGTACACTTATTGTGACGGACGGGAAACTACGGAACCCTACATTGAGCGTGGCCCGACACGCTCTTGGCCGGTTTTTTTATTTGTAATCCTTCGAACACACGTGATTTGAGACACAACAGAAAGAGAATAGCAGCCCGGCAGCCGGCTGTCGGTTGGTCGTTGAAAGGTTAAATTGAATTTGGGATTGATAATTGTTCTTTTCAAAGATATCATATCAATCTAAACGTTTCCTAGCGCTAGGGTATCTAGTTTAATATGGATGCGAGAATCGAACCCGCAATACGCAGTGAAGTAGCGACAATCGACCACTGTCCCAACCTACGTCAATATCAAAATCGATTTGTTTATTAATTCATTGAATACTAGATGGTGCCAGTAAGCTGTCTGTTTAAATAATATGATCAGGGTTTTCCTTTTTCATACAACCAATTTTACTCCTTTATAATGTAAGTAATGATCAATCACATTTTCCTCTTTTTCACTTTCTCTTTGTTACTTTTTCGTTGATCTCTTCTTAAGGTATTTTGTTAAATATTATATAAAACTGGTTCTATTAAGCTGCATACAAAGTGAAAGTTCTGATAACAATTATGTTGCTTTTATTACGATCGGAGTAAAAGTATTAATAGCACCTCCAATCACAACACTCTGTGCAAAATTACATTCTTGTTTTATTTAAAAAGGCTCTAGTAGAGGCTTTTTCGTTTTTCTTTTAGGGAAAGTTACTCAACATAGGATTAAGGGTGTAGGGTCAATTAAGGAAACACGCCAATTGACTTGTTTTATTTTACAATCTCTACCATTATTGTCTTCTTAAATCTAGCCTGAAATCCTCTTAAATTCTTCTCCAGTGTCACAATCCCAGAACCCTATCTTCATATTTTCGTCATATCTCGTTGTTCACATCACCAGATTCTGGCTGCAAAATTTATAGTTCATCCCCCTTCCATGGTAACCTGAAACAATAAAAAGATTATGTATTAGTTTGATATCATTAATAAATGTTTATTATCCAACATGGGGCTCATTGCTGCAATTATATGTACCCGTAGCTTTGTTTACAAAACCAATTTATAATTGACCAGAACAAAATAGTTATAATTACATTCAAAATTACACCGTTATTTGTTATGGTTTTTTAAATAGATATTTTACTTTTAAAGTTAACAGTACATTTCTATACAAAAACTATAGCAATACGCGTTTTGATACCTCATTAAAAGTATAACAACTTATTGGTGGTATCCAAAACATATTTTAATTGAAATTCGAAAAGACATACTGCAGTACAATTTTATGTGCATAGATGAATGTCATTATTTATTATGTCTAGACTACATAAACACATAGGTATTGTATATTGTATGTAACGATCGGTTCCCACGCGATCTGTGAGAGTTGTTCGGAGAGTAAAGACTGGTTGGTTGCGATGCTACTGGTCGCTGATTTCACTGCATTCGCTAAATTGGAATCTTGTTCGCACGTTGTTATCTGTATATGTATATATAATGGCTGATTCATCAACACAGAGTCTAAACTGCTATGGCTACAAACTTACATTACTATAATGATGTTATAAGTAAAAAAGTGTAGATAGGTTATATGCAGTCAAAAAGTGGCACATTAAAAGTTTGCCAACTGACCAACATGATACTGAGTATCGCGTTAACATTTGACGTTTATCTCTTTTTCATTCGCACTACTTCAATCATGTCATCCTACTTTGACGTGTAATGTATGTGTGCGTTAGTGTGCCGTTTTTGAAGATAGAATTTCGCTTGGGTAACCTATCTACACCTTTTTACTTATAATATTATTGCATTACTAGTAGTGACCCGCCCTAGCTTTGCACTGGTATTACAAAATTTTAATACGCATTTATTATACATATAAACCCTTCCTATTGAATAACTCAATCGATTAAAAAAATAGTATCAAAATCCGTTGCATAGTTTTGAAGATCTTAGCATACATATGGACAAACCGACAACGGTAAGCGACTTTGTTTTACACTATTTACCAATCTATGTACCGATTACTTTATACTCTCTGCTTCATGTAAATATAAATTTGATAGAAACTTCCATTCAATAGTTTAAGGGTTAAAAATATAAATTAAAACTAATGTCTGAAATTAATGTTTCTAGCTAGTGTGTTAATTGTCACCAAAAAACCAGTCCCTCTATGTATAAAATATTTATTTTAGGTTAACTTCACACAAGAATCAAAATTAACACAAGAATAAAACATTGATCTACGCTAATTGCGTAGTCTCTGTTTACTTAGAATAACTAATAAAGTTGTTTTTATTAATTTCAAGAGATAAACAGTTGTATAGAAGTCCGTAATTTTCATACAATATCTATGCGCTCTCAGCTGCTGTCTGACAGATAGTGTTTCTATAGAAAAGACTTCAACGCGTAAAGGTTTTAAGCGGATTAATAATTCTGTCACCCGCGGTTTCATCCGCATGTTTATTTAAGTACTTCTACTCTCCCATGGGGTGCAGTGTGATGTTTTATGGCGTTCAGCCTTCCTTCATGTATGAGTTACTAGCTGTCCCCCGCGGTTACACCCGCGTTATATCAGATTGTTGGTTATTAAAAAAAGAAGATAAAAAGTATTTTATGTCCGTCCCCTAGTCCTAAGCTACCTGACCACCAATTATTTTAAGCCAAATCGGTTCTGCCGTTCTTGAGTTATAAAATGTGTAACTAACACGACTTTCTTTTATATATAGAGTTGATAGATAGATCAACAGATCATAGTTTTTCAATTCGATACGTTAGTCGGGAGACCGGCGCGTTTTACAAAACAAACAAACTCCTTAGCTTCAATATATTAGTATAGATTGACACTGACCTTACGGCAACAAACGAATTTAAAAGTTAAATGCTGCTTGGGTTATATTAATGACTTTCGAGCCTAATAATGATGTATATTGAATTTTAAAACAGAAAGGGAAATTCGAACATATCACAGCAATGTCAACATTGATATATCCCATAATCTCCGAAACAATTTTTTTCCGTAAACATAAATTCCTCAAGGAGGTTTATATCAAAGATAAACTGAAATAAAATTACCGCAATAAGGCTCTCAAAGTCTTAAAAAAGGACACTCTTACGCACGCTGTTTCATCTGGTCTCTATCTATAAAAAGAGAGTGAGATAGGTATGATCCGTCCTCCTTTCGACAGGTAATCAGCGTGCGTGTCAAAAATTAAAGTTTTTTGGGAGACAATTAGTAACAAAATACGGAATTGTTTTTTAACATATATTGATATTTGGTATTAGAGTCGATTACGGAATAGCTTTCCTTCCTTCAATATGTCCCTCATCTTGTAGGATCGACCGTCATCATGTGCAATCGCCAAAATGGAATCATGATCCACCATAAACTTATTTTCCTACAGACATTCAAATACAATTAGGTCGACAATCGCGTAAACATGTATTAAAAATGTCACACGTCTAGTCTTATTATTTTGACAGCTTCAAACGATTTGTCGTCGAAATGGGTCATGATTCAATTTTGTCGATAGTACTTTTGCTTAGCTTTTCTTTATCTCTAGCTTGCCATTTTAGTTTGACAGTAGTATTACTGAAAAAACGGAAAAACCGTCAAAATCGCTTTGGGTCAATATAGGGATTGGTCCATATCGCAAATGGTCAGACTGAGGTTATTGATCAGTGCCAGAAACAGGATCAATTGATTAAGTATAAACATGGACCTTATTGGTGATTATACTGTACCACTATAAAACCAATATTACAGCGAAGAACATAGTATCTATATCATAAACAATCCATCAATCGCATAGTGCATCTAATGCGCGCGCATTTCACCCACAATATCGGCGCAGCATCCGAAGGAGAAAACTACTTTCTCTGAGCAATGACTTGTTTAGCGAGATATTATCCAACAGTTACGTCACGTGGTGACACGTTTTCATTTTAACGCTATTAACAGTGACAGCTATTTTGAACTGAATTGATATTTTATAACTTAAACTATCGTGCTTTATAGATCACATAAAGCATCTACTATTTACAAGTAAAAGACATTTATTCAGTCCTATTATGTTAGTCCTATTTGGTCAACAATTAATATTGACCAGACTAATATTTTGATCAAATCATTTTTGCCGTGGTCATCAATTCAAAGTATTTGACTTATTAAAAGCATATTGATGAGGTAAAGATCGACCGAGATTTATATTCTAAATGACCTTTGAAAATTAATAAGCACGTCATATTCATATTTATTATAAAACAATAAATTATAAATTTAACAGTAATAATAATGCCAGCCTATAACTGTCCCACTGCAGGGCAAAGGCCTCTTCTCATACAGAGAAGGCACGAGCATTGATCACCACGCTTGCTCAAGGCGGGTTGGCGATTTCGGACTTATATTAACTATAAGTCCAGGTTTCCTCACGATGTTTTCCTTCACCGATGTCTGTGATGTCTAAGATAAACTTCAGAAAGTACATATGAATTGAAAAAGTGACATTGGTACTTGCCCGGATTCGAACCCGCAACCTCTTGCAAGAGAGGCGGGCGCCTTAACCCCTAGGCCATCACGACTAGTTAACGAAATTTAACAGTAACTGAAAATAACTTTGCAAACTAGTTTTTTTGATCTTTTAACATATTTTAAGAAAATTGATAATTCTACCCTAGTATTTTTTCACTTAAGAAGAAATCCCTCTCCACCCCCAACTCCAACCACATTGCTTGCAAAAGACGAATTCGCAATTTCAGACTTGTACAAGAGTTTCAGTCTAGTAGTTAATGTATGTTTGTTGATATGTCGGTAATGCACTCCTGATACAAGAGAAATTGTATAGAGGAAAACAGGTTATATCACAATAATTTTCTTCAGCGATCGGAGATGTCTAAAGCCGCGTACGCACGTGCGAACAAATTTGTTGCGTTACATGATACGCAACAACTTGGTTCGCACGTGCGTACCACTATCGAACATCGAACACTCTGTTCGTCAAACATGTTCGCGGCGATCCCTGTAGTGTGTTCTGTATGGACGGTGTTCGAATATCTTTCATAAATGTTACGTAACAAAACTGTTCAAACACTTCCAACGGCGTGCCATGGCTAATAAGATAGAGTTCACGACTGTTGTGCGCGAACTCGACTTGAACTATGTTTGCGTTCGTGTTCGAATATGCCGTCCATACGTATGAACCAAATGTTCGGGTCTGGTGTTTGTGTTCGCTATGTTCGTGTTCGTACGTGCGTACGCGCCTCAAGATGAACTTAGAAAGTAGAAACATATGGGTTAGAAGAACGTTGCATACCCACTTGTCGCGCCATATACCATCACTGGGTCATCACGACTTTTTAAAAAAGAAACAAGGTTGACTACCTTCCTAATTAAGACATAATTAATACCGTTATAACGTAACAGCCATTCTCATATAAATTATTACTGCTATAACGTAATAGCCGTTTTCGGAACAAGAAAACTAAAACACATATGTCACTTTTTCATTAGATCGCTTAATTATAGTTCGATTACAATTAGGTAACTTCTTGTGCTTATCACGTGGGTTGTACTTGCGTTTGATTGACTCGTTCAAGTCATTGTGGCAGTGCCAGGACCACAGAGTAAGTGTAAATAGAATGCCAATGTGTCATAATATAGGCTAACAGTAAATAATGCCCCTGCTAAGACATCTGATAAACTCTTTGTTAGTCTAGAAAAGAACAAGGCATAACGTTCGTATATGTATCTTTTTTATACTGTTATATGAATTAATACATTAATTTGTAAGTAATTATTCACCAACTCTTCATAGCAACTTATAATAAAGAGCTTAGCAGAGCGATTTCTTTTTATTACTAGAAAGTTTTTCGTTTAAGTCCATTTTTCTTTCTAATCAATGCCTGCCACTTAACGGTTGCTCTAAAATGGCACGTTAAATACCAACCTAAAAACTGTCATCGTGGTTGCTATATTTGTTCTACTCAAAGACATCTTGAGATGCAATAGCTACGAAATTTTAAGTACTTATGTCTATATTTCATGACACACTCAAGCCAAGGTTATAGATACATATTACATATATTTATTATGATAATTTACAGTGAGCCCTCCATACGTATTACTCCATGTGTAAATAACTCAATGTGGTTACCGATACCGATTGCGTGATGACATAATTGAATGCGATCATACTTTTGGTAATGGCGGCTGTGCCAATATTTACAGATCATTGAGTATAGAGCTCGTAAAGCAAATAGAATACTAGCTTTTGTCCGCGTTTTCGCTTGGAAAGATTTAAATAATTAGTTAAGTTCCTATGTTAACTAAAAAAAAAACTGGATAAAAATATTCTGAAAAAGTAAAAATAGTAGTTTTGATGAACAGTATATGCGTGCTATTATTTTTAAATGTGCGATAGTGATCTTAGTAAGTAAGTAAGTAAGTAATCTTTATTGGCATAAAAATAGGTACAATAAAATGAAGTCCCTGGCTCCCATGCTAGGTGAAATACCTGTGTTACAGGAACCAGTGCCCTCTCCCGTATCATAGAAAACTATGTACATTTTATGCGAAGATATTATTATTATTTACTGTTAAGTAATAACAATTATTATAGTAGTTAAAAATTATATTTCTTTAGAAGGCTGTAATAAAAAAAGAACAATGCCTCACATCTCGCAAGATAGCGAAAGAAAGTCATTATGCATTAAAGCCTAATACATTAACTCACACCGACGAAATTACATAAGTATTTATTAGCAGAAACAATAGCATATTTTTTTCACTTTAGAGAGAAAATTAACTCTTACAGCAGCTAATTACAAACTTATGTTAATTCACAGTTACCACAGTAAAAAACGTTGATAGTGTTGCCGCAGTTTTGCATTTCCGCTTCCGTTTCTCACCTTCCTCGGCAATTTTGCAAATTAACTCAATATTGGCTGTCTTTAATTTTTGTAATACTAACCGATGAGGTAATGACTTATGTAATGCTCGCTTTGCTCCAAATAGGCTGAACAGGACCTTTTGTTGAATTTCTTTACCTACTTGAAATGCAAGAGTACCTAGTCTTTGGATGGATTTCCTTCAAGAATTTCTAAGAACTAAAAGAAGGTTGAATATCTATATGGTCAGTAACATATTTGTGTAATGAGACCATTTCCTGTAATTAAGAAGACATTTTCCGTTAAGAAATAAATGCAGAGGTATTAACTTGAATACGGTTAAGTAATTTTTAGTCGTGCTAAAATGCGTGTGAAAATTTTACTACCTTGATTTCTCAGATTATGTAGTTGTGTAAGGCAACTACATTTGCCGCTGTCATCCGGTATTTCTTTTGTTGCTTGAAAGGCATAATCTATACCCTTAAATATACTGACTTTAAGGCCCGTATTAATAGACGTCACTCAATTCTGAGACGCTCTCAAGTTTATTGCTGTCCTTATTTTTTCCCTTTAAAATGACAAGGACAGCAAGAGACTTGAGAGCGTCTCGGAGTTGAGTTACGTCTATTAATACGGGCCTAAATATGCTCAAAAATAATATTGTTATTTGTTTGGGTACTAATCAGGAATACCAACTAACGTACCTCCGCAATCATATTCCCATATAAGGTATAAATGAAGCGATTTAATGTGAAGGAATGCAACTTGTGGCATGATGTCTTGTTTAGAAACGTGTGTGTTTCTAAACAAGACATCATGCCACAAGTTGCATTCCTTCACAAATTGGCATAGCAGGAACACATGAGCACACTCAATTACCTAACCTCTAATTAAATAGAAAGCTCATCGTTCAGGTTTCCCGCCATTTTTTGTCGTGTTGCGACAGTCGTTATGCAAAACCCATTCATGGTCAAACAACGCGTAAACCGCCACGCCTCTGTGTGTATAGCCGGCTTTACGTTATGGACGTAGTAAGTTCCTTGGCAAAGAAGCGGCGAGATCGCTCCTTTATCGAGAACTTACTGTAGGGAAAAAAGATCTGTTACATTCGATTTTTAAATATTTTGTCACGTGATTTGAATCGTGAAGTCCAGAAATAAATACAATGAAAAAATATGTACGGTTTTCGTATTTTGAAAGAATATTCACAGATTGATATTAATTAAAATTCTTACAACGAAAATCCTCGTTCTAACTTTTTGAGAATGTCACATGACCATATAGGGGTAGTTGCACATCACATGGTCGGATATGGTCTCAGAGTCGGTTGGGCAATATAATCTCATGTAAGTGGACCCTTAGTTCCGTCACAGATGCTGGAAATGAGTCACGGCTTTATGAATCATTTATTTAAATGGCTTATGAGAATTATTTGTCTTATAATCTTTGATAAGATAAAGGTTAAACAAACGGGCATTTATTAATCGAAAATTTAAAATAATTTTCGAAATCTTAAAAATACAATATTATTTACTGAAAGACTTTCATAATAATCTGGCTTGGTAATGGTAAGCAATAAACTTACTGATGTACATTGAGTTATAATGTACTTCGTACTAGAGGAGTCACCTCAACTAAATTTTTTGTAACACGAGTTAGGGTGCATGCACCCTAACTCGCTTAGTCTATGTCGAGCGCTTGCAGCAGCTAGACTATTTCGAGTGCAAAGTTTTGTTCAAAAAATATGCCTTCGTGTGCATTGAGATACTGTTCAAACAGCTTGAGAAATATAAATAAAATTCAAGGAGTGATTTTTTACCAGTAAGTTCAAAATATTATCTTTAAAACATGCCTAATTTTATTATTTGTAATTATGTATGATGAGTCACCTCGACGGCGGCCATGTTGATGTTAATATCAAAGAGTAAAATATTTGTTGCATGCGCAGAATGGACACTAACGTCGGGTAACGTTAAACAATTACGAACAAGAAAATGTTATTAATAATCATGAGAAAAAAATTATTAAGTAATATTAATATTTTTTATTTATTAAATGAATATATTTTTTTTAAGGTTTCGTCGGCCGTGTCCTAGTACTAGAGAATTATTTTGGATTAAATTTATTCAGAAGAATCGCAGCAAAGTCACGTGATTGCCAATAGAATATTCACGAATATGTTCCGTTCATTTCAAGGAAAACGAGAAATACACCACAAAGTCAAGAAGAGTACTTATATTATTTCATGGGAATTAATTTTTTTACAGTTTAAATTCGTTTCATTTATATAATATCATACAAGATATTGTGAGGCAACTGAAAATACTATGCATCTTCTAAAATCACGACTTCCCGACTAATTTTGCCTCTGCTAAGTTACACGTATACACTGACCGACACTGATACTCTATCTCAGGCTAGCCGCACACACACAATAATATTGTCAATACAAGATTGTCAATAATCTAGATTCAATCTATCAAATACCGCAATACAGGCCGCACACACACAATATTATTGACAATACGTACTTTATTGTCAATATTATTGTGTGTGTGCGGCTAGCCTCACACAATCGACACAACACTTCCTCACTACCCTTTCAATATTTTTTTATTTTATTTTGTTATATTATTATTTTCCACATAATTTTATGTTATACATTTCTTATTTTAATTATAACTATTTTTATAATGATACCCATAATGCACATAATATTAAAGAAGCCTATAGAAGTTAACTTCAAAAATATGTCGCATCTGCGCGCATTGGTGTTATCTATGGCACCCGCTTGCACTGCGCATGCTCCGCTGTCACCAAATTACGCGCCATATTTTGTTTGAAATAGCTCCTCTAGTACGTAGTACATTATAACTCAATGCTGATGTATTTTTTTTTATATCTATATCTTTTTGACAACCGCCTGTTTCAAGTGTAATCAGACGCTGAATAAAAGCATATTTTTCACGACTTAGATAAAATAATATGAAACAATTATCAGATTAAGAAAACTAATGTTAATTAAGTTTTAGGAGATAGAAAGAACCGTTTTTTTTAGAGTAGTTGGTATCTCGAAACTACCATAAACTAGAAATTTAATCCCGCCAAATTGCACCACTCTGTCTCTATGGTCGTTATGCTAATGTGTGGACTACGTAACAAGCCAAGGCCCACGCATGGCATCCCAACAATGCTGGCTACCATGACAAACGAGTTACATAGAATCGATTCTTTATTAATCGATATAATCGTAAATGTGATTGAGACGTGATTGGTAATCGATTCTGGAAATTTTGTCATAGGTTTTATCATATGATAAGCTTGGCCACAATTTTAAACAAAAACTTAATTTAATTGACACACACTCAGAAATAGTATAATAGTATTAAAAAGAATTTCAGAAATCGGGCCATTATTAGTTCCAATTTAGCTGTTACAAGGAAACATAATATAAACAAGTTTATCTCCGTATATAATATTAGTATAGGTAAAAACAAAATTATGAAAAATAAAACAATACCTAACTAAATGACTCGCTTATGTAATAGGCTAATAAACTCGTATCTAAGGTCATCAAAATATCAACAGATGCAGTTCGTATTATAATACCTTTAATAGTAATAAATCCTCTTTTATTTTCTAACGTCTTTAAAAAACTAAATCATATATCGATTCGAATATCGAACGCGAGATCTCATTAATTGTAGTGCGTAGTTTCGCAACGAGTTACATAAAAACCTTTTTTTATTAAAATGGAATTGAACATTCAACATGAACGTTTTTTACCATGGTCGATTGGCAATTCGGTGTGTTGAGTTTCATTCAAATTTTTTGTCTCTACTATGATCTAGTTTACAGTGCGCTCACTACATGGATATTTAATAAAATTAAATATAGATTCATAAGTGTTTGAATTCCTTTGGACAATATCCAGTATATTGAAATATGTATGGCTTGTAGAAGTTACTTTATGATGATGTGCTGCTGATGACTGATGTTGAGCTCAGGGATCCAGTTAGACTTAACTGACCCTAATATATTTGGGGAAAGGCTAGGGAGATGATGATAAATAATATTAATGTGGTCCTAAGCGTAATGGAAATAAGTATTGACTTAAAGATTGCTTATTCCTCAAGGCCCACAGCGAGTGGTTATGTCTAGACCCTATTGAGCAGTAGGGAATATTCATGGACAATTCGAACAGATCCTGTCTAATAGTAATTCGATAATGGTTCATAAAACATCTGGTATAAAAGAATAATCCTCGTCATACCAGCAGGCTTAAGCAATAAAAAGTTTTGTTAACATCTGAATACCATAGAGTATTTTGTTGCGACAAACTTCACATTATTACAGTTTGCTGTCACAATCTGCGCGGGAAAACATGAGAAACTGTCATGGGTGTCATGGCTGCCGTATGCAAGCGCAATCATGACATGATAACATAAAAATGCTGACATTTCTTTCGTAACCAGAATTTATACGGCACGTTAGACCCTAACAATAATAGGTGATAATTTGCATGTTGAACATTGTTTTGACTAATTTGATAAACCTGAAAATTGGTTTGATGCTGATAAGTCATGCGGAATTGTTTAATTACGTGGCTAGGTAATATTTTAATAAAACCATTATTTTATTGATTTCATTTTTAACTGACTTCAAAAAAAAGGAGGAGGTTCTCAATTCGAATGTTTGTATTTTTTTTAAGTTTGCTCGCACATATATCCGTCGTTTACCAACCGATTTGAACAATTTTTTTTTGAAAGTGTAGACTTCCCTAATGTTTCCATTGTCATCAGGTCCAGGATCTGATGATGGTATCATGCCGAAATCGAGGGAAGTCGGATTTTTTTTGCAAATAATTATCTTGTTAAATAGAATTATGTAAATAATTGAACATAGAGTATTTTTTCCCAATTAAGTTTTTACTCTAAACCAACATTTATTTTTAGTCGTTTTATTAACCAATTTAATCAACGTACAGTTTTTAACCAATGTTTAACAAACAAGCATGAACTTCAATTACCAATTCACAACAGCTAGCTAATTGTTTTAAGAAATACAAGTTCTTATTGACCCATTGATTGGTACTGAATATAGTTGCAAAACTTCTGAAAAATTCGAAATAATTCCGGAATACTTCTGGGAAAGTTTCTTGAAATCAGAATTATTCAAAATGAATTTAAATTTAGATTTGTATTTTTTTGCAAAATATTTTTATATTTTTTAAATATCGAATGGAATTTTGCATCGACCGTCGATTGCCGCCGCCCGACTGTGTGCACGCAGGCGATGGCGGTGCGGGGTGCGGTAAGAGGGGAGATGCTCCCCCCCCGGAGAAGTTTTCGGAAAGATTCATACCCCGCAATCGAATGTTTCCGCGGAATATTTCGCCCGAATTATTCAATAAGAATTAACGTGTTTATTTTTTGTGTGGTGGGTGAATTAATTATTTTTCAGTGGCACATAAGTTAGTAAAATATAAATATTTATTTTATTATAAATCTGATTGATTAAGTATATTTATGTTAATATTTTTATTTTTTTGTTTTAATGTAGGATATTTCGAAGTCGAATGCTATTTTTCAAAATGTTAGTTGTGGAATAAAAAACCAGGCCGAGCATATTTGATTTGTTTTTTGATAAAGGATTACCTATGTTTTTGGTTAGTTTGTATATATAGCTCTGCTGTTCGCATCGCTAACCTTTAGGTTCATAACGCCAACTTCCCAAAACGTTCACTCTCCCAAAACGTCTACTTCCCAAAATGGTAATTCCCTAAATGTCTATTTCCCATTTCGTCTACTTTCCCATAACGACCAATTCCCAAATAGTCAATTTCTCAAAACGACTACTCCCAAAACGTCTACTTCACAAAATTTACCACTTGTCCAATATTTTCTTGAAAACTCAAGGAATCGCTTTATAGTCCTTTTTTAACCGACTTCAAAAAAAAGGAAGAGGTTCTCAATTCGTTGGAATCTTTTATTTTTATTTTTTATGTATGTTCACTGATTACTCTAAGACGCCTGGACAGATTTGCAAAATTATTTTTTTGTTTAATAGGTTATACTTCCCAGGTGGTCCCATTGTCATGAGGTCAGGATCTGATGATGGAAACCCTGAGAAGTCGAGGGCAACTTTGGAAAGTTGTAGGCATGCATAGGTTAAAAACTTAACACGTAGGTGTATGTTTAAAATAATTTTAAAATAGTAAATAGTGGATTAAAGCTGACCTGATGATGGAGACGAGAGACAGTTGAGGGAACTCCGCAACGATATGTATTAGCTACGACGTAGCTAATACATATCGTTGCGGAGTTCCCTCCCCCTGCCCCTGTTTGGGCTTATTTTATTCGTATTGACGAGGGCTTTCCACTAATATAGTTAGTTATTTATTTTTAGCTTTTCAATGACTATATACCTAGTCATTGAAAAGCTAAAAATAAATAACTAACAACAACGTTAAAGAGATAGAGGGTACATGACTTGCGTTGTTGCAACAATACTTAACGATTACGTATTACGTCGGAACTGATATAGATTTCCAGCAGCTTCGAACGCAGTGTACGGCCTTTCTTCTTGTAGAATTGGAACTTAATGGTAGGCGCTTTTTAAATCAATGGCGCTAAATGTAGAATGTTTGGCCACCTTTGAAATCAGTTCTTCTATATTAGGAAGAGGATAGGCGTCTAGTTCTGTGAATCGATTTATAGTTCTGGAGTAATCGATTACAAGGCGTTTCTTGTGATTCACGTTCTTCGTGATTAGTACCTGCGCCCGCCATGGTGATCGGCTCTCTTCAATGACACCTTCATTTAAAAGATTCCTAATCTCCTCCTCAATAAAACGTCGGTCATCATCACTATATCTTCGTGACTTAATAGCAATCGGTTTGCAGTCGGGAGACAGATTGGCGAAAAAAAGTTAGTATATAAATGTTTATACAACATAAATAAATAAATAATTAATAATTTAATAATTTGTTTTGCAACTACCCACTGTATACAAATATTAACTATGTTGACTTTCATAAAAATATCTTTAACTTAAAATAGGTTTCCGGTTAAACATTGACTATCTAATTATGATTTTAGAAAATAATTTTTATACAAAAATTGAAATTCCCACTGGAACCCGTAAAATTTTGATTAAAAAAAAACTATTTAGAAAGTGGACGTTTTGAGAGTTGACCTTATGGGAAGTGGACTTTTCGGGAATTATCGATTTGTCGTCGTTACGGGAAAGTAGACGAAATGGGAAATAGACATTTAGGGAATTACCATTTTGGGAAGTAGACGTTTTGGGAGTGTGAACGTTTTGGGAAGTTGTCGTTATGAACCTAAAGGATCGCTAAGTATTCGCGAGTCACATAGATAGGTATTACTAAGGTTGCGTTCCAAAACGTGCGAGGAATTCACTCGAAAATTAAAAAGAGATAGAAACAACGAAAGAAAGAGAATGGCTATACTGTTTTTGAACGCTACAGAGCGATTTTCTGTTTTGGAACGGGTTAGAGTCAACATGGTTAGAGTCGTATGATGACACTGTCAACATAACCTTTTTTCTCTATTGCAAAGAAGAAAAATCGTGTTTTTTAAGTATATTTTGCAAATAAATAAGTACTACCTGTTCGTTTATACTTTAGTAAATCCATTCTTCAACATCAAACTTCAACATTGGCTCATATATGATTTTGACATACGAGTATGTCAGGTAATTTTTAACGAGTGCTATTTCTCTCCCTTGGCAGCAAGGGAGAGAAATCGCACTTGTCAGTGCGAAAATTACTCTACCGAAAGCGTTCCTAAATACTGCTCGGGTAGCTGTCCAGTTAATGTTCGGTTAGGTACCCTCGGTTTCACTCGGCTCATTTCGGAACGCTCTAGAGTAACTTTCGCACTACTCCGTGTAATTCTTACCCTTTTTGGAACGCACCCTAGATAAAGGAAAACCTAATAAATAAACTCAAAAACTATTGTGTCGCTTTCAAAAATTCTTTCACTATTGGAAAGCTACTACTAATATTATAATGCGGAGGAGTTTGTTTGTTTAAATGCGGTAATCTCAGGAACTACTGATCCGATTAGAGAAATTCTTTGTTTTTTAAAGTCCATTATAGAGGAAGGTATTAGGCTATATAACATTACGCTGCGACCAATAGGAGCGAAGCGTCAGTGAGAAATGTTGCAAAAACGGGGAAAATTATTCACATTTGAGGACTTTTGTTGCGTGCGCTGCATAAACGGTTTACGGGGGGCTAAGAAGTAACCAAAGGAAATTAAACGCGGATAAAACCGCGGGGGACAGCTAGTAGGCTATATTCCCTATGAACCCATTAGAGGTAACTGCTGTACTCGATTGAGTACAGCATTATTCCGAAGTGTAAATTACAGATCTTGTAAATTTTAGGTAATACACCTTATTATTTTGCTTCATTACGCTGTACTCAATCGAGTACAGTGGCTTTTAATGGATTAATACAATTTCTCCGGGTTTTTTTTTTGGCAGTTGAAATATTCCCAAAGTTTTAGAATATTTCGGAATACTTCCGAAGTATTCGACGGGAATGATTCGGAATTTTTCCCGCCAGCATCTATAGTACTGAACACCATTACCTACAATTTCAAGGACGAATATTTTTACACATTTATAAGTGGTAAAAAACCTCAGTTTCATGGCCAACCGTTCCATCACGTATCAGCAAATGTTTTTAGATTTTTACGCAAAAGGACTACATAAACACTTGGTTTGGAATTTATAATAAAATTATTTCATTTAAAATTGAGCGAGTCGTGAGCGTTTGTGTATAATTGCACTTCCTGGTTAAAAAAGGAGTATCTTCAGGTTTTATTTAAATACCACTAAGAATGACAAAAAAAATACTTAAACGTAAACAATATTGTTTTACCATAACGAAAAAACAAAATGTCATAACAAAAATAAGAAGAATATAACACACTAAACTCCTTGCAACGAACCTTCACAGAAAAACGCGATTTAATTTAAAAACACATTTTACTCATAAAGAACTCAAGTACCATAGACATTTCAAGCTGCCAGCTACCAGGAAAAAAGGTTCTACGTCTACTTAACATTCGCTCCGTATATTGTAAAGCAATAACATTGTTATTCAGCACTCAGAATGACCTTTAACTCGATTCGCGAGTTGCGATGAGCATACAATAATGAGGATAGCGTAAAACTTGTGTTTACATCTGTTATACATGCTGAATGGTTGTAGTTTGACGTCATTCGTAGTGTTGTGAATGTTGTGATGTGCAGAGCGTTAGTAAGTAGTTTGAGGGAGTTTTATATGCGAACGCAGTGATGTATCATTGAGCACACGGCCGTAGGCTTTGGCAATCTAGCAGGTGCATTATTACACAATTACAATATAATGACTAAATTCGAATTATTGCACTATCAACAAATTTCAAAGGGTAAATCAGAATGACAGTATGTTCTATTTTAGGTTAATTATGGCTAGATATTCAAAATAGTATTCATTATTCTGTGATATTTCCAGATTTCCTGCCAATCTGGCGCCCTACGGTGACAAAATATCTTATGATCTCATGAAATATAAGGAAGCTAGCAAAGTCTAATGAAGCCTACAATACCCAACCTTTACACACACTTCTTTGTACCCATACGCACGATACATTATCCAGCTATGGTGGGCCTATTTTAGCTAATACACAATACAACTACTATAATAGTAAAGCTAACCATAATATACATTATAAAAGGTTAAAGCATAACGTATCTGTGGTCAAACTCTAGCCCTTGTTTATGGGAAGAGAATTGATATCCCGCGGTTTTCTCGAGTAATCTCACAGAAACGACTGTCATATCAGTGTCAAAAGCATTTATTTGCAAGAGTGTGTCCCGACTCTATATTCTTTTTACGTAAATAAAACATAAAACAACATCAACCTTTTCCCTTATCCAGCCTTCGTAATCTGATTTTAATTTTTATTGTTTCATCACATAAAAGGCCAAATTCCTTCAAGAACCCAGTCCGCCATGATCCACGCAATCTTCGCGCCATTTTTGGCCGCGCAAGGGCGACCAGATGGCTTTATTTTAACGATTTAATTGAACCAACACTGTACCTATGGGTCACGTGAGCAATCAAGCTGCAATCAAAATGGTTTCCGTATTATTTTTTACATACAGTATTGTTGTTTGGTTGTCTTTAATTTTTCGGACAGGAGATTATAATCGAGTTTAATTTTTGTTTTCCTGTATCATTAAGATGTTACGGTTGAGTAGTTTAATAACTGACTACTTTGTAGTGTAGTGATTGATGATGAATAAAACAGTTACAAGCGTACAACTGTCACTTTTATTTTATTTACTTATCTGCCAATGATAGTGTCGTGATGGCCCAGTGGATAAGGCGCCCGCCTCTCGTGTAAGAGGTTGTGGGTTCGAATCCGGGCAAGTACCAATGTGACTTTTTTAATTCATATATGTACTTTCTAAAGTTTATCTTTGACATCACTGACATCCCGTGCCTCGGAAAGCACGTAAAGCCGTTGGTCCCGGTTGTCATTAGTAGAACTTTGACAGTCGTTACTGCATGGTTAGCCAGAAACTATGACCAGTCTAACCAAGAGGTATCGTGTCGCCCAGTTACTGGGTTGTGGAGGTCAGATAGGCAGTCGCTTCACGTAAAACACCGGTATCCAGCTGAATCCGGTTAGGCTGGCAGCCGACCCCAACACGATTGGGAAAAGGCTACGGAGATGATGACTTATCTGCCAATGATACAAGCTATTTATGAAAAGGAAATCAGCAACGGACGACGAGTAAATTTTAAGCCATTATTTTAATTATCTGTAGACTAAAGCTCAAAGTTCACTAAATTTTAACACGCTCTTAAATCTAGTAACTGTCCTTACTTCATCCCTTTAGAGTGACAAAGATAGCAACAGATTTGAGAACGTCTTAAACTTAAATGACGTTTAAGCATTCTGCCATAACTTCCGCACCTAAACCTATTCACAATCTAGTTGCAATATTAGCTCCAATCATATTCAAAAATATAAGTAAACACCGTATAACCCCCTAAGATTAGTTGCTAAAAGGCTGCTAAACACAGTAGTTGACATGCAAACAAAATAAGAGCAATGTGGTACATACAGCCGCTTTTGTTTGAAAGAACAAAAACAAAGATTAATGATAGGCCATAAGTCAAAGGATGATGATAAATACCTTAATGCATGACACGTGCATTAAGGTATTTTACTAGACCTACCTACATACACATGGTTGGCTGTCATTCAGTATTATATTAGACAGATTAGTTATGTAATCAATGGATGGAACTTGTCTACATTACATCTTTGATATTTATGTAATTAATTATTAACTATATATATGTCGTGATGGCCTAGTGGTTAAGGCACCCGCCTCTCATGCAAGTGGTTGTGGGTTCGAATCCGAGCAAGTACCAATGTGACTTTTTCAATTCATATGTACTTTCTAAAAAGATTATCTTAGACATCGCAGACATCGGTGAAGGAAAACATCGTGAGGAAACCTGGACTTGTAGTTAATATAAGTCTGAAATCGCCAACCCGTCTTGAGCAAGCGTGGTGATCAATGCTCGTGCCTTCTCTGTATGAGAAGAGGCCTTTGCCCTGCAGTGGGACAGTTATAGGCTGGTATTATTATTATTATAATTATTAACTCGATCGTTCGCTCCCTTACACGAAAAGTCTCAGGCGGATTTTCCACGTGCGCGGAAAAATACCTTAATACATAATAAGTAGGTTAATTATATTTATATAAAAAAGAATGTGGCATGAATACTATGGTAGTTATCATAACCTGCTTGTTATTGCGACGACTATTTAGGGACCAGTTATTGTAATCTGTTTAATTACATGCTGAGTTTTTGCCAATATTGAATATTCTCGAAATCATCGTATGGTAATCAGACCAAAATAGCAATCTGGAAAGAAACTTGAAAATTTGAAAACTGTCTGTCTGTCTAACAGCTATATCTCCGACAATCCGGTATTTGACACCATCATCAATTGACGTACTCTTTATGAACTGTCAAAACGTGATTCTCATATAGATTTTGAATGGCAATATCACCTTGTGACGTCACAAGCTAGCAACCCTATTGACTAACTTTTTATTGATTTCAATGCAATTAAAATCCAATTTTACAGTAAATTAAAAACAAATCCGATGCTTAGGACTAATAAAAAGATAGGTTTTATAAAAATTATGTCTTCGATTTATCGGTTAATAGTGTCAAATACCGTATTGTAAAACAAAAAAAAATTCTATGATAAAGTTTATATGCGAGTTTACAAGTGTTCTTCAAACGATCCATTTTAAATGAGCTTTGACATTTAGAGATAGGTTTATTTACTTTTCTTTCATAACTATTACGTCGGTATTAATAAGGAAATACAAATAACGGTAGCTAGAACAGAGCGCAAATATAATTCTTATTTACTGTACAAACAACCTGCCGAGATAAAATTGGAATATTAAATCTTCACTTACAATATTCCAAGGGCACTAGAACGAGTACGGTCGCAATTACAAAAGTATTTTATAATCTGTGCCGTGATGATCAGAGGTTGATCACCTTGAGTGATGTTGTAGTAGTGATTATGTTTTGAATGTTGATCATCTCACCTGTACGCGTACGAGTGATTTATAAATTACTAGCTTTTGCCCACGACTTCATCCGCGTGGATTAATAGTTCCCGCTCCCGAAGGATTTCCGGGATGGATACTATCCTATGTCCTTTCTCGTGTCCCAGACTATATTTGCATCTAATTTCATTCAAATCGGTTCAGTGGTTTAGGCGTGAAGAAGAGACAGAGTTACTTTCGCATTTATAATATTAATACGGATTGTGTCGTCCCTATTTAAAATTCTCAAATTACCTTTCGACGACCAAGCGACAGCCGGCTGTCGGGCTGCTATTGTCTTTCTATTGGTATGATCGAAGGTTTAATGAATTTGGATTATCATGAAGTAAACGGTAATAACTGAATGAAAATAATGCCTTTAAATACTGTTAGGCATGCTTAAAAACTTTAAATAAAAATTCTTGAAATCGATTGTTTCAAATTATTGGACATCTATTGAGGTTTCGACAGGTTTTTTGACAATGATTGTCACCGATATAACATAGTAACTGGATTAAAAAAAATGGAATACAGTTTACATATTTCGTACTTTTTTGTACAAGTTAAAAAGACGCAACATAATTAATAACGTAATAAAAAGTAGATCAATATGAGTAGTTAGTAGTTATATTTATTAACTGACGGCCAAGCAATGCAAACATGTTTATATGTATACAGCCCACAGCAACCATTGATAAAACATATACCTAGGCGAATACTTATCTACCATTGCGAGAACAAAATCCGGAAAGTTAAAAGCAGTTAGCTAAAATTCTACATATTTGTTATCACATCAAGTTCAATAAAAATAAATTAATGAATATATAGTAGAACCTCTTTAAGAAGAAAAATTCCAGTTCACATAAAACCTTATTCCTTACAACCAAGAACCAGTTTAAAAAAAGAACGTTATTAAAATATTCAACATTTTTGCCGCCATCTTTTTTTCGCGGCTTTATTACCATAATGGGCTTGTCACGATATAAGGTTATGGCCATATTAGAGTAATGCGCGATTTTTTGCGACATCCTTTATAATGCACCGAGTTGCATTAATCTTTTTAAACATAATATGTGACACGATTACCGCGTAATGTGTTGAAGCCTTATGTGCAATGATTTTGAAATCACAAAAAAAAAACAACTATTAGAAGTAAGTAATAAAAACGAAATTGCATCACAACACAACGTTTCAGCTAAGAATTCTGCAGAAGTATCTAATAAAAAAAGTAAATTGCCTGACCGCAGCTTCTTCGTTAATTATATACTTTAGTTAGTTGTAGCGTAGAAAATAAGTGTTTTAGAACTTATCTTAGTACTTACTGTCTGCCTTGGTTTTACCTGCTTTAAGTTAGATCCTTAGTTACTGCTCTGTCCTTATAGGTCTTAGCGCGATGATATGTAGCATTTATGTGAATGCGTTATATGTATAAGCTATATTACTCTAAAATTTCATACGATAGATTTATAAATGTTTAAACCCAAAGAGTTGGTTTGTTCTGATAGAACACTTGATCATATGAATTATTAGAGGGATATAAAAAACCTTAACGCATAATTTTTCCTATTAAACTAGGAGAAGAGTAGAATGTAAAACATCACGCTAAAACCCTCGGGAGCGAAGCAGTAACCAAAGGTGTTAAGGTGTAAGGTGTAGCTTAACAAAAATAAAGCTAGCAATTTATAAACATCTTCTGAATATATACAATACTAGCTTTTGCCCGCGGCTTCGCTCGCGTTAGAAATAGACAAAAAGTAGCCTATGTTACTCTCCATCCCTTCAACTATCTCCACTCAAAAAATCACGTCAATTCATCGCTCCGTTTTGCCGTGAAAGAAAGACAAACAGACAGACAGACACACTTTCCCATTTATAATATTCTAATATGGATTGCTGAATATTTCAAATATTGGATCAATGCTGACAGATTTCCCCAAAATAAAAATCTTTAGATACACAGAGGTGTTTCGTCGCAAAATATTATTAAAGTATCCACGTGTTGCATTCAAGCTGCATTTTTATAAAATGAGTCACTGTGGAAATGCTAATGAAGTAAGGTGTGCCAATGACGAACTGTACAGGACCTTAAGATTAATATTATCTTCAAGATATGAATCAATTGAAACAGGTACTTCTTACTTTGTAAACGTGCTTCATCATTGTAATATGTACCTAGGTTATGTACAGTACGCAAAGTATAAATAAGGTTTTCTCAATAACCGCCGGATATTATTTAAAATATTTTTAAATTATAGTAGAAAAGAACTAGTATTTTAATTATTTTAAACATTGTTGTGCATTGTTTTTTACATGTGCATAAAGTTTTAAATAAATAAATTAATTCAAACTCTAATTGGTTAGTTTCTCAGACCTTAAAGTTTAAGCTACAAGGGATTGCAGATTTGGGGTATTTCATATTAATTTTAATTTGGACTTGAAAAAAGATTCTTGACAGACAGGCAATAAATTGTTACTAAAATTTTACTTTTTAGTTTCTCTAAAAACTGCCAGACTACTACTACCCTACCTATCTACTTATAATAATGAAATTAGCTACAATAATCTAAGACATAAGTACTCAATTACTAATAGAATATTCTATCGTCCGACTTGGCAAGGTAGGTTTAGTGGGTCAGTGGAGACCTTAGATTTTGCATATAACCTTTATTGTCGGCTTTAGTTACAAAGTTACTTAAACCCGTTATGCAAGAGAAATATTATCTACATAATTTATAACCGTTATATATATCTTAAGCGATAAGTCAACCGCAAAGTGATTAAGTGCGCCATTAATTAATATGGAATACTAATTACGTTATTAAGAAAAAACAGGTGAACGAGTTATTCAATAAATTATAATGAGTTTCAGTTTATTTATTACGCATCAGTTTTTTAGTGCCCCACATGCTTATCCCGTTTTTAAGTTATTACATAAGTACTAGCTTTTGCCTGTTACTTTTTCCGGGTGAATAGAGGTGATGTACTGATAGACAGACATACAGATAGAATGGTTGCTTACAATATTGGTATGGAAAGAAGTTATATAATGATCTAGCAAGGATTTTTAATTATTTTAAAAGGAGTCTAGTAGATGACGATAGTTCTTTTAATAAATAATACTGAGGTAATTAAACGAAATCTAAAAAATACACCTTACACTTTCTCGAGCTTATAATTCTTTAATTTCAAATTCCGAACAAAGTAAAAAAATGGTACAAATATTTCCGCTCCGCTCATCACAAACATCGCGTCATGCTCAATTTACGCGCCAACCGACCGTGACTCGTCAAAAGACAACAAAACCTTGCTTTTATCCGAATATATTTAATTAATAACAGATTTCACCTAATGATTAAATCATAACACACTAATTGGAGATGCGAGTTGTGAATGAATGTATATAAACACAATAAAATCGTTACAAAGTATTGTTTGTTGAAGCATCTTGCGATACTACCGAAAAGATTCAGTGCCCATTTTGAAAGGATTCCTCGCTGGTGTTATGATAATGTAGTGAGTAGAATCAATCAATTATTGCCGTTAAAATTAAGTTTAAGTGAGTAGTATCATTCATTATTTAAATTCATACATAAACCTCATGAGCAAAACAGCGGGCACAGCTAGTTGAAAAATATTCTTGATTCGATTACGATTCATATAGAACCAGTCTCGAGGCGCACTTGCGATTTCTTTTTTCTTTTTTTTTTTAGCAATGGACGTTGTGGTATGCTGCCTTGTCAGTTGTGAAAAGTTTATGTAACAATATTTACTTTCTTCAATTTATTTATGTGTGTATATACGTTGATAATAAAATATTAAAGTTGTGTTTACTTTATTTTAAAGGTCTATCAATTTGAGATTTTGGATCGTAGATATCTGCTTTAATCTAAAATAAATGCTGGAACGTTTTGTTTATCCTAAAATATCGAATACTTACGTGTTAAATTAAAAAATCGAAGCAAAAGCTATTTTAATCTTAACATGCTATAAACTAGTGGAAAAAAAACTAATTTAAAAGACGAGAAAAGTAGCAACGTAAAATTACAAAACTAGAGATCGTAAACAGTATATTAAGAAGTTGAAACCTTGATTAAGAAATTCAAATTAAGTAGAAATTCTTTATGTAATATGTTATTTATTGCCCAAACTTGTTTAAGACTGGTTTTTACTGAATAAGAAAAAACTAGCTTGTGGTATAAAATAAATAGTTTTTAAACTAAACCAAAAAGGTTATATTATGTAGATAAATATCACATACGTATATGTTGTTTCCACACAATGAGCGAAATAAAAAAATAATATTCGAAGTTCGAAGAAAATTATCAAAATGATGTCGGAGAAAAAACACGTTGAAAATTTCCATTTTTAATTTAAAATATTGAACTAATATAACCAGTATTTACGACCAATAATTCTGTACTACGTTTCTTAATTAATATTACAATTTAACACATTAGAATTTCAAATTATGGTGGGTTTCGCATACCTTTTGAATATTTTAATATTTCAAGTTTTAACACGCATGATTTGTGAATATTAAATTTAAAAACAAGTTCATGGTACTTAATTGGTTTTTTTTTTTCAATCTAAATCCATCGACTAGAAGGACCACATTTTTTTTAAATTATAACCAGAATATCTTCGCAAGTCAAATGTTAATTATCAAACGTCAAAAAACGACTTATTGCGCAAGATTATATATATTATAATAAATGATCTGTAATAGAAATTAAAAAATATAAATTGCTTAATTTTTTTTTGTCAGATACCTAAATAAGATTTTATTAGGCATTTTTATTCTCATAGATAAATGTAGGTACAATTACTTTTTAAAATATCCGTAAAACGATAAGTTTTTTTTTTACAACCAACCTCTTTTTTGGCAATAGCGGATACAAAGCTGCCATTCACATTGATAATGTTACATTATTCTAAACATAAAACTCCGGATGTAAGTCATTTTAATTCAAAACTTGAGCAAATAACGTAGGCACTTATGTGGGTCACAATTTTTTCGATTCAGTAATTTCCACCGCAAAGGAAACCGCACGGTATCTTGTATTACAACTTCTATGAAGTAAAATAGTCCCTAGACCGCAATCAAAGTTTACCTTCGGCATAATTCGCGCCATTAGATATCTTAACAACATTAATTTTACCATAGATAAACCATGACCAATTTCGTAAAAACTTTTAAACACAGCGAGGTAAAATAATTGCCAATTGGTTCTAGAAAAAAAATGTTTATCCTTACTTCAACACTTGCTTTAATGGCTATGGCCAATTCGTAATAGCTTTACAGGTGCTTATTTTTATATTGCGAAATAAGGTGAGGTAAGTAAATAAATTAATGATAGATGAAAGAATGAAAGATTTTTTAGCGAAGCATGTTTTACGAAAAACAACACTTTAACTATTAATTTTGACTAGACTTGTCAATGTACCTACATTATTGACAAGTCTGTCAAAATTAATGGTCAGGCTTTTATACAAATTGGCTTAAACAATTTATGACAGATTTACTTCAAGATAATATTGCGCAATTTAAAGTTCAAGCTAGACTTTTGCATAACGCTCACACATTGATAACTTAAGGATATTGTGACGACCTTACAAATAGGAATACAAACAAAGCTATAACACGAAATAGTTTTACGCAGCGAATGCATTTAGCAATAAACAACATTCCTTTCAGGTCAAATCCCAGGCACAACACAATTCTAGGAAACTATTTTATAAATAAATAAAACTTTACTAACCGTTTATTTTTTCCACAGGCTGCAACTGCAAAGCGCAACTTCCTTCGCCGTACAAAAGCGACCGCGCCACCAGACACAACGGAGACAGAAACCACCACAGATAAAATAGAGACCACCACGAACAGGTTCACTAGACGCGGGAACTCCAAATTCAAGTCGCGAAAAGATCTTGAGCTCGAGAAAAAAGGCGCGACGGCGAAAAATGAAGTTGAAAATGCTTCGCGTCGGCCATCTTTGAACGGCGGTGCGCGGCGTAGTGAGCGCCCGACTCGCAAGTTTGTTCGCGTGCGGCCTGGAGGGGCGAACGGTGAGTCCGGTTTTGTGTTCTAAGCTATTTGTTTTTATTTTCTGTAGATTCCATCAGTTTCCATGGAAAGCCGAAGGGAAATTTGCGGTGTAGCAGGTTGCTGGTTTACCTATAGAGCATGACTTGACATTGCTACTATACTTTCTAAAACGTTCTAGGGGTCAGTTTGCACAAGAGATGGTTTGGACTATACAATCTTATTTTTTCCTCAAATATTTTAGCTTATAAAAATAGATATTTCTCCGAAGATATTAAGCGCCAGTCACATATTATTGAAAACTAATTAAAATAATAGAAACATCCGCAAAACCCTTACTCTTTGATAGGAAATCGAAGGTCGCTGCGTTTGACTATATCGTCACGAACTCGTGGAGTAATAGTAGCTGAGTGCTAACTATAGACTTTAGAAGGGAAGACTTAGCGATGTGGGAATTGTGGAAAAACACGACACTATTTAGGACCTTGGTAAAGAAATTCAAAGCATTTATTTTATTTAACTATACCAATAGTGGTTGTGGGTTCGAATCCGGGCAAGTACCAAAGTGACTTTTTCAATTCATATGTACTTGCTAAAGATTATCTTAGACATCGCAGACTTCGGTGAAGGAAAACATCGTGAGGAAACCTAGACTTGTAGTGAATATAAGTCTGAAATCGCAAACCCGTCTTGAGCAAGCGTGGTGATCAATGCTTGTGCCTTCTCTGTATGAGAAGAGGCCTTTGCCCTGCAGTGGGACAGTTATAGGCTGGTATTATTTACTATACCCATAATGGTGTTCTCGAATGACTAAAGCCACTTTTGCCGATAAGCCATATTATCTTGCGTTAGGAATTTTCTGAAAGCTCCAGTTTACATCAAATTACAAGGATTTTTTAAAAGAAACAAATTACCAAAAAAAAAAATAATTGTGTGAAGTAGAAAGAAGCGGAGTTCAACGACAAAGTTATATAAACGTTATGTACGTAACAAATAAAAATATAGTTGAAATTTACATACATTTTTAACAAGTCTTTGATATAAGTTCTCACCGAATTAAAACTTCAACTGCTGCAACTTCGTTTTGAACAATTTTCATTTCGAGAATTCGCTTTGGTAGTAGTCTGAATGGATATTATTTAAATATTTAATACAGACACATACACAAATAATACTTTAAAAATTATTGTTAAATATAGGGCCTAGACAAGTGTCATTGTAGAATAGATGATAGAATAGATTGTCAAATGTATGGAATTGACATAAGCTTTCGCTAAATAATTTGACTTTTTAGTGGAAAAGAGATTGCTCAAAATAGCCTATGAATTGGCTGGCATGAAACCTTTACAGTAATTACTAATTTTTTTTATAAAGTGCATTACGACTATTACAATATAATGGACAGGTTCTAATTTCAGAAACATTATAAAAAGTAACTCAATTTCGTTTCAATCTCCGGTGTCAGACATTTTGGTTTAATTTGAAGTTAGTAGTAGACTTAGGCCACGTTCACACGGTGACCATTCGAGTCGATTTTTTAAATTCGGTGAATGAGCGAGTCGTGTGAACGAGACAACATGAACATAAGCGCCACTGCGTGTCGTATTCGATAAAATCGTTTCGAGACGTGGCGTTCCGGTGACAACTTCGCACGGTATACGTTTAAATATATTTCTCGAACACGGGATTTACCCGTATGAACGCCGTGTAAACAATTTTTAAGTTTTCATATATATTCTGTTGTCACTACTCTATTCGATAAAATCTCGTATACGGTATACGGGAAAATAATCGCCGTGTGAACGTGGCCTAAGGTATCGTAGCTCATGCAGCCAAGTATTTAAAATAAGTATGTATACCGAATTAAAAAAAAATTAAATATTCTCAGCGCTTGATCTATGAATAAGGTTTTAATACGAATATATAATGCCCATTTCACACGAGGGCAGAACAGTTATAATAATAATAAGTATTTATTTCATAAAAACATGGAACAGTGCACTGTATACATAAAGGCTTACACTAAACAGTTTAGAATGATATTATATAATTATGTAGAACTACATTATTGGACTCTATCCCTTCTAACTAGGTCTAGCCTGTATCTTAAGAGACTGGGTTCAGCCATTGGTTTAAACTAAATTGATTATATAATAAGATTTAGCAAGTGAGAACAGTGTCGATTTGAATTATTATTCATATAAACTCTCGAGTCATGAGTGCGTGCATGTGTGTGTGTATGTATGTTGTGTGCGTGTTTGTGATTGTCAGTGTGTGTATATTAGGTGTAAAAATTGGTAAGTAACAGTAATCCATTGTATGTGTACAGCTTAGGAGCCATATGTGAGAAGGTTTTCTGTAGAAAGGTAGGAGGATAAAGAGTTGTCTCAGGGTTAAAACTTTACATTCGTCATATAGTTTGGTTGTGGGCAACATATAATATTTACGAGTCATCGTTTTAAGAAGCTGGCACAGAACAGTACTGTTCTGTGCGTTCAAATAGAAACAGTACTGAAGGCCTACGATGAACTCTTATAGCAGGTCAATTTTCGACGATAAATAACCTGCCGTGTATTTTTGTATTTTTGTAACTATCTGCCCATTGTTCTGCCTGATGCTCATTTCACACGAGGGCAGAACAGTGAACAGAACAGTACTGCTACTGTGTGAACGTCCAGTTACTGTCAAGACATTACTGTTTTGTGCGTTCACACAGTAGCAGTACTGCTCTGCCCACTGTTCTGCCCTCGTGTGAAATGGGCATTAAATCTATTGAAAGCGCTGTGTGAAATGAACAAGCCATTTGTTTAGAAAAAAAGATCAACATATTAGTCTATTGTTTTTCGTCAATTGAATTGACAGATGCCAACATTTGACCAGGTTCTGTGTAATCTGGTTGTTTACATTTTATTATTATTCCTTTCCGATTTTATCTACCCACTTGGCTTAAACTACGGACTGTGATTTCCTCTTGAAATATCGACCTCCGGCTGTGATTGACTGATGTACGGACCTACTAAGAACGACGACCTGGCATGGCGGTGGGTGTCAAGAGATTAAACGGACATTGCAGATTTAACATGGAATCCCAAAATTATTCTATATTTTGTGTAAATTGCGGATCAGCTTCTGGCTCCATGTCACTAAAAGAGAAAGGGAACATCAATAAGTGTCTTGGAAAGACTTCTGCCGCTGCAAATGTGTATATTGGTCGAAAATATAGATGATACTTTTGATGTGACATGATGTTGTTATTAAAGTATTTTGCTGGCTTTTAGAAATCTCAAGTGTCCGTAGTTTCAATTTAGTTTCAATCAAATACATATATTATTTAGAACCAAAAATGAAAAAACACCTCCCTGTCGGTTCTTAGGCAAACAATGTATGGACGAATAGCAATGTCCTTTACGCGTACACCTGAAACTACTGAAGCTAAAATACGAAATATGCGCAGTAGTTTCTTTATATGACGTAGACGTGCACTAAGAATGTTGAATATTTTAACCACAACGGGATAAAATAACGAGTGAATAAGTTTGATTAAAAACCTTTGAACACACGTGATTCGAGACACAATAGCAGCGCGACAGCCGGCTGTCACTTGGTCGTCCACAGGTTAACTTGTTATACCAACCATATCGACGTAAGTATTGCCACAGATGCTCATCTTAGCTTGTTATTCCAGGAGTGGGCTAAATTCAAGGTCTAAGTCGTAATCGTATGTACTTACAATGTGTTCATGGTACGCCCACTGTCAGTATTAACAATGAGGTGTCTGACTGTTTGGGTGTTGCCAATCATTGGCATTCATACCGTAGTCTAGAGCTAATTGATTAGGTATCGAATTTGACTCCTCGACTACTCCTTTGTTGTGTTTCTTTAATCTGGCGATTTCCATATTAAAAGTTGAAATAGCTTATATGTATTCCTCCCAGTTGTAATCTTTACTTTGTGACTATTGGCCCACTTTTGTTATGTCTCCTGCTAGATTTGAATGGTAGTAAATCTTATATTTTTTTCTTACTCCTCCGCTGTTCTTTGCTGATTTTCATTACGGGATCGAAGACAATTGAAGTCTTTTTCTGTGACTCGTCAGGCTTCAATGTTCGACGCTTTCTTGGTTAATTCCACAGATAATCCTGGTTTTCAGTAAATGCAGTTGCTAAAAATAGTATAGGATTGTCACCTCATCACACTAAACCGCAAAAGCGTCCATAGTTAGAACATAGTGGTGCCGATTCTCTTGTTCACAAACTAACGTAAATTTAAGTTAAGTGCATCTTTCTCTTTCCATTTCAATAAGAAAAGAACAGAAGATAAAATATTAGTTAGGTCCTGTCAAATTTAGACACTCCATAGATAATTTAGACGCGATTTAAAAACATGGCGTCTAAATATACGTCAATTTTCTTCAGGCGCTGTCTAATTTGACAGGATTAAACTAAAATGTATCTTCTGTCCTTTTCTTTAAGAAATGGAAAGAGAAAGATGCATTTTACTTAAATTTAGTTAAGTTTGTGAACAAGAGAATCAGCACCAATATAAGTGTTCAAATGAAACAGGGCGAAATTGTAGCTTATTATCTGATGGTAAATCGACTTCGTACAAACTAATTTTCAAAAACTAGACACAAAATATCAAATGCAAATGATGTCAAAAATGTGGCTAAATTAGAGCATGTGCTTTTGTTTTTATGACAGATTCAAACTAAGATAACGTAATTTATGACTGCAGACTGCAGTATTTATTAACCTAAATAACTCTACAAAACTTTGAACGTTTTTTATCCTACAAAAATATCAGATTGCGGTCTAAAAAACGACGTCCCCAAATGGTAACTCAATCTTAAACGGCAAAAAAATTTAGGTAACAGACTGTCCTAACATTAAATATACCAAAGTAAAATATTTAATCTGCAAACGGTGCCGATTCTCTTGTTCACAAACTAACGTAAATTTATGTTAAATGCTCTTTATCTTTCCATTTCTTAAAGAAAAGGCCAGAAGATACATTTTAGTTTAATCCTGTCAAATTAGACAGCACCTGAAGAAAACTGACATATATTTAGACGCCATGTTTTTAAATCGCTTCTAAGTTATCTATGGAGTCTCCAAATTTGACAGTACTTAACTTATATTTTATATTCTGTCGTTTTCTTATTGATATGAAAGAGAAGGATGCATTTAACTTAAATTTACGTTAGTTTGTGAACAAGAGAATCGGCACCATATCTACATAAATTTCTCGATACTCCGACTTGAAATAAGAGCCTCTCTCTGACCTTTGCCCTCTCGTGTTACATAAGCAAATACCATAGAGCATGACCTTAGCTATAGAGCAGGAGAAATCGTTCACTCTCACTGTTTTCTAGATGAAAGTATTGTTTCATCGAGTGGGTGGAACTGAGAGATGTTCTTTTGAAGTTCAATATCATCTTGGAATCGTTAACTCATAAAAAAAGACGGGTTGCACTCCGGGAGTGCCGGCAGAAGTGAAAACTTGATTATAGCTGTCTACTATCCATCCGTCCTACGCTTTTTCGATCAGGTCACGTGTCCTGACGCGAGTTTAAGATTTTATACCCATTACAGAAAAAGTGCTCAACGCCGCTAAAGAAGTTTTCACTTCAAAATACTAAGCGCCTTACTAATAATCGCTGCATAAAGTTATGACAGGTTTATACGTCAAAAAATGTATGGTTTTTTTTTTTTTTTTTTTTTTTGGTGAGTGGGAAATCATCCAATGACTGCTCCCGTCCTGGGTGCGGCGGGAGGGTGTGTCAGACTCTTACTGACTAAAACCCACTCATGTTCCTTCGATCGCCTTTTATGTTCCAGGGTCACGGTAACAGTTATAAACATAACATTCCGCAACCACAGGCTTTATTCATTGCATAACTTTATGCAGCGATTATTAGTAAGGGCATAAGTTTATAAGAATAATATGTTATTTATTTCGAGACAATTTTTTTTGGTCCCACTATTAAACGGTTACGTTTATTAATAATTTTACGCATGAAACAAGTCATCACCTTATTATAACTAACCCACTAAAAATTATATAGATATCTAACGGGAATAATGAAATAATAGTAAAAAACTATTACGGAAAAATATGCATGTTGAGGAGCGTTTTTACATTTATTTCAACGTGAATTTAAATATATTATGTGAAACGAAACGTACCTAATTAACATTCCGTTGTAGATGCTCTGTGGTACAGTTTCAATCAGTTTGACACTGACAGACTACATTATTAAGCTAAGTTCATACGACCGCGCGAAACCGCTCTGTACCACTAACCGCGCGGTACAAGACCAAAGTAAGCAGCAATTATCGTAGACATTACCGCGCGTTCTACGTTCGTTGAAAAGCATTCTTGCATCCTATTTTAAGTGAAACACTTTCATTTAAAATAGGATGCAAGAAAGCTTTTTCATTGTCTTTGTCATTTTCTGCGACGACTCAGCCTTCGGTATAAAATCCATAAGCAAATTGCCCCCTCCTCAAGCAACATTGACATCCGGACTGGTATGCACATCATCATGCGAACGCCTCAGACCCTGTCCAGGAGGGCGAATTCGCCGCGATTCTCTCGCGCGTAACACGCGCGAGTGTTGCGTCCAGAGTCTACGCGTATAGAGCGTACGTACGCGCGAGTCGTATTTCCTTCTCTTTCTCTTTTATACGTGCACTCGCTCTGAAATTCGCGCGAAATCTGGACGCAACAAGGCGGCCCTAGTATCTCGACTCGCGCGCATTACGCGCGAGTCACGCGCGAGTTTATTAGTCGCGCGATGCTTGTGGACGCGATGTATTGGTTTCTATTATCTTGCCTACCCGCGAGTGAATTCGCGCGAGTCGAATCGCGGCGAATTCGCCTTCCTGGACAGGGCCTCAACCACGCGGCGACGCGCGGCTTCTCGCGGTCATGTAAACTTAGCCTAATAGTTTCCAACAGTTTTCTAGATAGTCAGATAAGTGCTTCTTCTGTTCTTTTCGTATTTTTATTCAATAGATGTTAGAAAAATGGCTTCTGGAGATACAGTGCATAATATATAAAGCTGTTGTAACAATTGTACAGCTCGATTTCAACGAAATGTGCAACAACTTTACTTATAAAAGCATTGGCGTCCACAGTAAAAGAATAATCGAAAAAAAATCACACCAAAGCCAGGTTTTTATGTCATTTACACCTATATTATTATTGAAAGTGCACTATTCTAACATAAAATACCTAGGAAACCTATTCACTCATTAAATAATCGCTCTTGTGAGATTTTAGGTCATTATGAGAGTCATGTTTTGACTGTCGTATTTCCCAGTATTCCGGTTACTTAGAGTTTTGCTAATATTGCCACTGTAATCTAGAGATTATAAGGAATAAACTAACGTGCATTTCATTAATAAATGCCACAATTTGTGGTGGGCCTAATCCCCGAACAAAAAAAATTGTCTCCTTTGCAAAGATGTACAATATCATCACTGCATAGTATAAAACTCGCTATCCGCCATCTGTCCCTATGTATAGCTTAGATATTTAAAACTACGCAACGAATTTTGATGCGGCTTTTTTTAATAGATAGAACAATTCTTAAGGAAGGTTTATATGTATAATACATGCTTTTATAGTAGAGAAAAGCCGGGATTTTTAAAGTTTTGTAACACCCGTGCGAAGCTGGGGCGGGTCGCTAGTATAAGAATAATATGTTGTTTATTTATAATCCTGTCAGAAATTTGCAAAGAATTACAATATTAATAATATATGTTTAACTCTCTTATTATTTTAAATAACTTACAAAGTAGATATTACTTTAATTTTTTTAACCCGTTTGTAAGAGCTGATGGATATCTGTTATCTTTTCTTGTTTTGTTTGTCAATGTTATAGATTTTGTATGTTATTGATAATCGAGGATGCATTTGAAGTCGTAATATAAAGGATCCTTTGCCTATTCTTAGGGTTCAATCTTTGTCTGTACTAAATTCCACAAAAATAGATTCAGTAGACATTTTCGCATTTATATAACTAATATGGATTAATTTAATAAGGATCATTAATTATAGCATTATTTGTGACTTTCTAATATCATGGCAAATAAAGTGAAATAGTAGACATGACTGATTGGCTCACAAATTCTTAACCTGACAATAAAATTGGTTTCCGTAATTTTCTCCATATTATACGAATTTATTTCCGTGGCGAATGTTTCCGTTACGTTCCTGTCTAACACGAAATCTAAAAAAACTGCAATAATGCCTTGAATGTCTGTTCCGTGTGTCATTGGGAAAAATAATGAAAAATATTTGTTTACGAATAATTTCTGACAAAACAATTCCGCATGACATCATCGACCTCAAAATAAAATGCATTTGGAGACATTACAAAATAAAAAAAGTCAAAAGGTATGGTCATAAGATAAATGACGATAGGGTCAACCTCTACTGGCCTCAATTACGGACTTAAGACCTTATATGGAGTATCATAGGCACACTTTAGCCTGTTTTTTTAATTTTTTTAACCTTTTAATGGTCAAGCGACAGCCGGTTGTCGCGCTGCTATTGACTTTCGATTGTGTCTCGAATCACGTGTGTTCTAAGGTTTATCCCTAACATACACATACACATTATTGACATCGTAAGACTCACGTAAGAGAAGCCAAGTCAAATTGAAATTATCAAGACCTAACATTAAATACCACAGCAAACTGGACAAGTACTAGAAGAACTAAAATAAACTACTACAAGCCAGCCTAGCTACGACCTAGACATTCTGAGGACGTTGTCCTCACTGGCCAGTGGCGGACCAACCTCCACGGAAGTCGGTCGCCTCCGCCAATATATACATATAATAAAATCGTAAAGTTGAAAGTAGGTACATTGAATATTTTTTAAAAGAATACGAGATACCATGTTTTACAACCGTTGTCAAAGCTAAAAAATATAGTTTTTAGATTATTTTTCTGTAGTAATAATTTTTAGATTACTTTTGTCTGGCCGGGATAAACTCAAAAGCTACTGCATAGATTTCACTCAAATTTTGCACGAATATTCCTAAAAAGTCCGCTATATATTACTACTATATCGTCTATGTGGGATGAACAATTAACACATATCTTAACCTAATCGTAGCAGCATATCTATCTATATCATCTATATTATCCGTATACTATTCGTACCACATTCTTACTAATATTATAAATGCGAAACTCTGTCTGTCTGCCTTTCAGTCTGTCTGTCTGCCTCTTCTTCAAGCCTAATCCACTGAAACGATTTGAATGAAATTTGGTACAGATATGGTCTGGGGCCCGAGAAACGACATAGGATAGTTTTTATCCCGGAAATCCCCCAGGAACGGGAACTATATTCTACGCCGACGAAGTCGCGGGCAGCAGCTAGTTTATAAATATAATAAAATAGTAACGAAGTAATGTTTATTAATGCATTTAGCAAATACTTCCGAATAGATTTAGTTAAAATTTTACATACCTGCATTTCCTGCTGTAATCCGTCTAAAAGCTATTTCGCTATACGCTGCGGAAAATGAGCTATATTCTTGAAATTATTATTTTAGTTACACTTATCCTTATGAAATAAACAGACTCACGTATTTTGGCTTAACCATGAATTTGATTTTTTCTTGTATTTAGGTATACTTAGTTTGACAAATGCGCGACGGTGGCAGGAATAATATTTAGTCAGAGTCCGCATTTAACGTGTTTTAGGCCAAGATAAGTAAGTCTAAAAATACACAGATTCAAGACACAATCTTATGATACAAGATGTCTCTATTTTGGCATGATACAGTACAGTAGTGGAAAGTCGATCTTGGTAGTAATTTCGCTTAACTAAAACATTTGCTAACCAACGCTTGTCTTGACCAGCCTTAGGTCCTGAGCGAAGTCGCGGGCATAGGTAGTATAAATACAAGAAACATATAACTATGTAAAATGGATCGAGGTGATGTCAGACTAGTGGAGACATGCTACTTTACATATTTATTGGCATTATCTTTGGAATGGGTCTAAAGTTTAAATTCTTTGAAAGATCCTGCCCACGTAAATGACCGGATAATTATTTTGTTTGTGTCGTAAAAAGTAGGAGATATGTTCAAATGTCAGACATTAAAACGAACTCCGTACAAAACAAAACTAGTCATATTTTCAAATTGTTTAAATAATATTATGTAATACCTGTTAATTAGCTTCTACACTTTTACAAACAGAAGTCGGGGTCTATAAATAATACTTTATTTACTTTAATAAATGGTTAGATATCAAACTTCTTAAAATCTTAAACTTAATGATCCATAACTAATCAAAAAACTTTACAGGCCAACAACATTTTCTCAAATTATCATTATAGCTGCGACATTAATTTTAAATTACCTGTAAAATGAGTTTTAGTGTTTTTGAAATCGTAATTATTTACTGATTGCAAAGCACTAATAATAATATTCCAGAAATAACATCAATTACCTTAACCAAAAAGTAGTTTCACATCTATGGGGAAATGGAGTTTTGACAGCTCATGCTTGATAGAATCAAATTCCAAAACATTGCGTTCTATCGAGATTACCAACTCAAAGTATAAGTTACCAAGCCATAAATCAGATCAACACTTAATAAATATTTAAATTGGTTTAATAGTTCAGTGTGAAACAGTTTCTAGCACACCGGTAGTGGTGCGTAACTCAATTATCGTTGCAAGTCCAAGATCACGCAACGCGGGAAAACTTGAATGTCAGAAGAAAATTCTATTAAATGATAATGGCGTTATTGGACGGTGTTTCAATGTCATTCAAAGGAAAAATTTTGATTTGAAAAGAATTACTCATTGGTTTTGTAAGAGGCTGAAGACCTTTGCGGTTTCTCTGTCACACATTTCATAACTACCAAATGATTAGTTACTACTCAGCTGCCGTAAGTCGTAGAGTGATACTTGTTATATGATAATCTTATGGTGAATTATTAGTATGATTATATATGTTTTCCGTCTGGTAGTTCCAAACATAAGCCCATTGACACTAATCAACAAACAAGCAAAGAAAACATACACTGTTTTAGAATTTAATTTCTTGCCTGTCTGTCTAGCTAGAAGATTGTCATTTACTACTTGATTCCTAATCGCACAGATGTAAATGTAATGTAATTCACAAAAGTAAATGGCACTATTTACAGCATAAAATACATCATTGGACTGCAATGTTAATGTACACATAATGATGTTATCCTGGTGGCCCCGCGTCTTTCTACAGATCATTGCATTTCCCCTCACGTTTTCTCTTCGCATAAATAACCAGTAATGCTCACAGCAAGCACCTTACCTGATCTTTATGTACACGTAATTTATTTCTTGAGAACTCGCCATACCAAATGTGGAAAATACGCTCTTACAGCACATAGTTACAATCGGCGGTCCTCATTCTATTAGATTAGTAAATTAATTAATATAGGTATATATGCTTTTTAAAGTCAGGCCCGTTTTTATCATTGTCTCAAAATCTTTAAATACAACAAAACCAACACTGGTTATAAATGGAATGAATCCATTACTTAAAGAGCAAAGGATGACCGACTTAGAGTCCTGAATTACAGATGACTCCGCAGATCATTTCTCGCTTGTTGCAAAATTGCAATTTGAACGGAATTGTCATAGTACAGTCAGTGTCGTACCTTTTATACATGCCGAAAACTTCGCTCACTACTTTTCAATAGATATTCAGCGAGTGCTAAATGACACTAAAATGCTGTGTTACTTTTTCTGAAGTTAAAAAAAAAGTTGATGAGTTTACCCTCACACGGAACGCTTTGGAGTACAATTGCTTCCAGTACAAATGCAGTTGACGTGCATTAGTTGGCATACATCAACTACAGGAAAACCCCACATCCATCCAATTCGCATTTAGCGAGCAATTCAAATGTTTAACGCCCAAGACTAAAATCCCACATACCTCGCGTAAAACTTCTATTTGTAGTGGTAAACTGCACGCCGTTTGCCCATCAGTCACGGCACCGTTTCATATGTAAATACTGTGAGATTTGACCTGATGTAATCCCTGATCTTTCGACACTCCTAGCGTGTCAAGCCAAAAACAATAAAGCCTAAATACGTAAGATGATGTCACATCTAAGGTTCCCATCACACTTTCTACCTAACAATGGGTGCCGTTATGTAAGCTGCCTAATGATGCACTGCCTTTGGCAGTGTGTTGACCCAGAACTTTCTCCAGTTAAAACAGTAATATGACTGGCGGATTGTTGTTTGGCAAAAGTTGAGGGCTCCAAGACCTTTTTGTTGAATATATTCCCCGGGACTCATCGATGTCACTAATGATTCTGGATTTCAAGAGTTGAAATCCAGAATCATTAGTTACCTAAAATCATAGCTTATGCAAAAATGGCATGTCGTCTACACAAAGTACAAAAATAAAATTTGATAAATCCAATCTAGATATTAGTACCATTAATTAGTTATTGACAAAAATACGACTTTATTATTAATTGCATAGAGAGAGCTATAGTTTTTTCCATATATATCGTTCTTCGATAAATATGGAAAAAACTCGTACGAAGTTAAATGTGTCTGTGTGTGTGTGGCTTCTGAGCACACCATATGTACTTCTGTAATATCTAGTAATAGTACTTGGTTTCGTGCTCGCGAACCGCGTATGATTTTATTAAGCATACACCTTATCCCAAAATATTGTGGTACAAAGTAATCAGTCTGAAAATCTTGCTCCATAAACCCATACACCATGAAACATCCAAAATGAAGTTGTTTTACCCCATACGTCGAAATAATGATGGCTGGCGAAACGATCAGTTGCATCCATTGTTTAGCAACAATTTGACCGTGAACGTTTTCACATCTGCCTGTTGACCAGGTCGAAATGATTTGTTCGACCCTCTGAAATAACTAGTGATTTCAAATACTAAACGATGTATTTATTTAGCAAGGCGTTGCAGGGTCAAATTAATTATGGCCTTTTGTAGCAATGACCGCGGTGTTGATGTGATGTTTCTTTATGTAAAAGCGTAGTCTTGCTGCTTGTGTGTGAAGATTTGGAAATGTTGTTTAGCGCATCTGAGTACCTTATTCCATTTTTATTCATGTTATAACGTTTGAGCCAAAATATTTACCTAATAAGAATAAGTTTTTATTTAGGGTACGGCAAATTTTTGATTGATGTGTGTTAATCTTTGATTAAATGTGACGCACTTAATACTTAAAACATTATTGTGCTTTTAGATCGTCTGCAATGCGCCCCTCAATATCCAGGAAGGACATGATACCAGAAAGTTTTTAACTTTTAGCTGAAACGTATCTATGTACCTATCTACATCAATATTTTTTTTAAACGCATCTCTCTGTCTTAAGACATATACTTAATACTGGCGAATTAAATGAAATAAAAGTTACGACCCATGGATCAATTTAACTGGTAATAAAAAACTACTTATCGCGAGTAAAGTCTGATTCTAGTACGTTACTACTCTATGATGATTAATAATTATTATTGTTGTTGATAATAATAAGCTTACATCTGTTCGCTAAATCTTTAAATGCTCTGTCAAGGCTCCGTTTCACCATGACACCAATTTGTCAAATGTCAGGATCATTGTCATGTTTAGACAAGCTGTTTCACTACCTGTTACGATTATTATTTATTGATAGGCGTTAATTAATGTGTTGTGTTAATTTGCTCTTTTGTCTTTGTGGTCGTAAGTGTTGAGTAAGGGTCTTGTATCCGGGGTTGCTTATTTTGATGATTTTCCACTATAAGACTTTTTTACAGTGGGATATCATCAAATGTTCTCCTGTTGTCTCGTATACAATTTTTTGAACTGGAGTTATTAACGGTTTTTCTCGACGATTTAATTCTGTAACTGTTAGTTCTGCGCCCATTTCCTTACTTCTATGAGAGGAAACAGGGACGCCATCAATATTTGCTCACATTCTTGTGCACTTTAAAATCTCCTGTGACCAGTGTCCATTGAGATTAGCCCCAGTGACTGAAATTTGATGTTCAGGTGGATTTAATGTGTTCTTCCTATTTGCCTATATTTGTTTGTACAATACTAAAATATACGCGTACAGCCCACTTGGAGTAGCTTTTCAAAGCTTGCATCACCAGAAGTATTACCTCGTCAAAATAATTACTTTACCATCACTCTCTGGTTAAACACGGAAGCGCACAAGGTCAAATGTATACCCAAGTGCACACCTTTGACCCTGAAGACCTCTAATTGTCGGCAGCATCCTGTCAAACACCATTGCCACAATATGTGTGTCCATTCATTCGGTACACAATCATCAACTGACAGGTTCATACAGAGGCGGATTAAACCTTCAAGCACATGTGATTCCAGAAACAATAGAAAGTCAATCAGCGCGACAGCCGGCTGTTGCTTAGTCGTCGAAAGGTTAAAAGATGTTAGCGCCCTAGGCAACCTCCTCGATGCCTCTCTGACCCCATTTTTTTTTTGCTATCCTGTACTATCCTACTGCGCGGCGCTCTAGGCACGTCTCTTTTACCTTAGGGATAATCCGTCACTCTGGGTTCATATCAGGTCGCGTGAGAGTAATCTGTAATTAACATGCTATTCAGCCGGTTTCTATCCGGACTTATCTGTGCGGAAATTACATGTTGCGTAAGTTTGTGAATAATGTGAGAGATTTATTGAGATCTCGGTTATTTTTGGCTTTGCTTTTAATTTAGTAATGGGGCGTTGTGGATTTACTTTCTAAGTTATTTTGTAGCACGAAATTCGATCTCGGCTGTTATTTTTTTATCTTTGGCAGTCGTTAAGGATATGTTTAACCTTTTTTTCACACTACTCACGATATCAAACACCCACAAATCAGTTATTAAGTAACACAATACCCTATCAGACTTTCTGGCTTTCATTAACAAGTATTAATTAAAAATTAAGTAGATTAGATTGTCCATTACTACACCTCAGATGCCCAAATGTAACACACAAGAAAAGTGCTATAAAGATCATCGGAGTTGAGTTTTAGATATATTTAAATGTGTTTAGAAATAGATATTAAAAATCTAAGCCAATTCACACACAGTAAGTAAGCCACAAAATGCAACGAATGACAGGAAACAACTTTAAACCACTTACATAAATTAATTTGCATACAAAATCGATACCGGAACGTCATAAAAATTAAGCGCATCAATAAAATTTTACTTCGCTGTTAAAATCGAAAGTAAACACCTACAATCACAGAAACAAACACAAAGAAACAACAATATTGCACAACAACAATTTTAAATCGGCAAAAATGCTAAAAATCTGCATAAAACGAGATCTATTCTTCTGTTAAACTGCTCTTATACAATTACAATAGGTATACAGAAAACAACTGACAATAACAATAGCAATTATCAACACAAAGATGAGTGAAAGCGGCCGGTGAAGTGTAACCGTTGGCGATAGCAACTCACTTTCATTGGCAACACGTAATTTGCGAGGCTTATGTGACAGAGTCACCGGTCGTTGGTTGATTATGAAAGCATTATGGCGGTCGTTATGTGTACAAAATACTGTAAAAGATATGTCTTTTGTATGTTTCTGTATTAGTGTGGCATGTACCGATATAAATTTATCAATGCTTTTCCTTTATTGGGATTCCAAGCGCTTTTTAAATTAATGTGGCCCAGTAGCTACGGGTCATCATCAACGGGCCATCTCTTTACTGCTCCTCTCGTGCATGAGAGGGCGTCACAAATGTGAGATTTTAACGCTATTATGTACTTGCTAAGTTTACCTACCTATTAGGACATTTCTGACAAAACACAAGCCGTTGGTCCCATTTATCTATCGTAAAGCATAGAGAATATCGTAGATCAAATAGAATAGTTACGGGCAGGCTGAAAACAGAAAGTTTTGATAATATTATTGTCTTACTAAAAAGTAACATGTTCGTGTTCCCAAGATAAGTATTATGAGGATCTGATAGGGGGTAGTAGGGGGTGCCATGTAAAACACTGGTATTCAACCGATTCAACTTTGAATCCAGTTAGACTGAAAGATCATGGGTAGTCGGTAAGAGTTTAATTTTTTTTGCTCGATGTTAATATTGTACAGTGAAACATCCTTCGCGTGAGAGTGAGATAGATTCGCACATAGCCCGTAATTTTTTATACAATAATGATAAATGTCGCAATGTCGTTATAATCGTCTGCATCAAGGTTGCCCCTACGCAGGCTCTGTCGCGCAATCGTCCCATAGTTACGAATAGGCGTGAGAAACTAGACCGCACTAATTAAGTTCTACCCTAGTAATAAATAGTTTTACACATTTTATGTCACTACACAGAAGCTAAGCTAAGCATGCTTGAGGCTTTTGTGATCAAGTGATATAAAAGTATTAAGTCACATTTCAAACACATTTAATCTACTTAAAATGGGATCAGCTATCTGGGAGCTCCATTGTCACGCATTTAAATATGCAGCGGTACACAGACACACACCTTTTTTTTATAATAGTATTTTTTAATCTTTTTGTGTCTGGCACTAGAATAGCAAAGCTGAAATAGCTAAAGATGCTAAAATTTTAGTAGTCGAATATTTAAGAATTTAAGAACTTGCACTTTTATACATCACAAATTCACGTTTTTTTATAGCTCATGACACCTCTCGTTGTCTCTGTGAACAAAAAGGGCTAAAGCTACTGCTGTACAGCCAGCTTCTGAGTTATAGGTTGCTGTTTTAATTCCCATCAAAGAAATGATAGAATTAGTTCAATGCCTGAATGTCTGTGAACGGCGAATGCCGACGACTTTTACGCACGTTTTTAAAGTTATAAGAACAGCCTCCAGGGTTCTTCGGTTTCCAACGATATTAAATCATGGATTTAGCAAAATTTAAACGTATGAAATGCGGCAAATTCGCGCGCCGTAAGGGTTATGTTCCGTTGTGTGACCGTGTTCCGAGCTTAAGGTAGCTATCACACTGCGCCGTATTACGGGAGCGCATTGCTACGTACACGCTTTTTAAACCGTTCGCATTTAGTGACTACCTTATGGTGACTACGCACACTCATTTAGTTCCATTCGCGTTTCGCTGAACGATTTTGGTCACACTAATACAGTTCTACATGTATCAGCCTCGTTTAACATTCCCCCTTAACAAACCTACGTCATAACCTTTCGACGGTCAAGCGACGGCCGGCTGTCGCGCTGCTGTTGTCTTTCTATAAATAAATAAATATCCTGGGACATCTTACACACGGCCATCTGATCCAAAGCTAAGCAGAGCTTGTGTTATTGTAATCAGACAACTGATAAACATACTTATATAATTTTTAAATACATACATATTATAGATAAATAACATCCAGACACCAGAACAAACAACATGCTCATCACACAAAGTTGGTCTTGGGTGGGAACCGAACCCACGACCTCTGGCTTAGCAGTCAGGGACACTGACCACTAGACCAACAGGCCCGTCTATGTTGTCTGGAATTACGTGTGTTCGGTTTAAAAACGCATTCACGCGTACCGTCGCGTGTCGCAGCTTACTGTAACCACTGCCTACCAATTCCCACGCTCTGCTTAAGCCACGCATGTTCCATGGTGTTTAAGTTAACTGACAGACGTTGAGAAACGCATTAACACCGTGACTTTCAACAGATCGTTACCGCATTCAGGTTTCTAGGCCTTGAGATCAATAATGACGATTGTCACACAGATATGGTGTTAGCTAGAAAAGAAATGGAATTGTAACGATAGTATTAGAAGAAACGCCAAAACGCCAACGCCAAAAGAGCCAGGCTATTAACCGGTATGTGTATGTGTGGGTTTCTGTCTGTATTTGGCGCCGTAAGCGCTTGGTTACTGCGTTTCGTTAAGAGGGGTCGATTTCAGCACACAGCATTGGTTGATAGAGTATACAAATAAATATGTTTGAAAACGTATTCACGAACGCATTACTTACAGGAGAAAATTGTAAACGATTTTATATGCATATTTATTAAAAATCTTTCCAGAATAATTCTCCACTATAAGTATAATTGGCCCTAGAAGGGTAAAACACCGATTAACCCAAATGAAGTAACGAACTACTAAATAAATCGCAATCGTCGGAACTCGCATTAATATGGTTTGCTTACACACGATTACACGATTATTACATAATTGCTCTTCACGTTGAAATTATAAGGTGTATTGATTAATCATATGTAATACGAGATTGATACAGAAGATTATCTTGGACTTTGAAGAAGATGGATGAAATAAGATTGCATAAGGGATAAATTGAGAAATGTGTATATTAGAAGAAGTTCGAAAGTAGCGCCTTTGTCAGAAAAGTCGAAACTGAATCGTTGATCTTGGCATGAGATGATGAGATTGGATAAAACACATGTGATTAGTAGAGTTATGAATATGAGTACGGGCTAAAGGGGGTTTCTAAGAAAAGATGAATGGATTGTGTGAAAATGGCACAGTATAACCGACATGTAATAATAATCTTCAGTCATCTTTCTTCCGTTTTCCAGGGGTCGGCACAGTGTATTTCAGTCAAATCTTACTTAGATGTTGTAATTTGTTGACAAATCATTTGCATCAAACAAAAACTTCGGAATTCAACTTAAAAATATCTCCAGACACTCTCCATACCAAACAAGCAGCAATAACAAAAATAAATCCGATCTGACACCACAAATTGCTCAATTACCATACGTCGGTCGTGCAAATTCGGGTAGTCAGGTAGTTACCTACAGTCACGAATATTTAGTAGCGTGTCATCTGTGAGCTACCGTGCGATGAAATTAATTGCCGTACAGTAATTTGCTTCTTGATAATTTGGCGGTTACGATATAACCGTTACGATATGCTGTCAAACGTTGTGGAAAGATGTTGCCAATGTGGTTTCTTCATTCGGTCATTTAGTGCATTCTTTGCATTTCAACTTGTTCTGGTTTGATTCTATCCCTTTCATCATCATCATCTCGCTAGCCTTTTCCCAGCTATGTTGGGGTCAGCTTCCAGCATAACCGGTTTCAGCTGGATACCAGTGTTTTATTATACGTAAAGCGACTGCCTATCAGACCTCCACAACCCAGTAACTGGGTGACACGATACCTCTTGGTTAGACTTGTCATACTTTCTGGCTTACCCGTAATGACTGTTCTATGAATGAAAATTATTCCTTTCATCATGATTAACAAGTCAAAATTACTTCAGCCATTGCTGAATACATTACCTCGACCTTTATGCCTGCCTGATGCTCTTCATCTTCCTTGTCTCTCCGCCTGTCATCAGGGCATCCACTACTCGTTTTTAAGGCTTTGTACTACCTGCCTTATGTATAATTATCTTAATGATCCTTTATCTAATACCTCAGGTGAATGAGTAGCAATAAAGCATTCCTTATCTTTCAGCATCTATAGCTTACTTGTAAAGGAATGAACGACAACGGCTTTCTGTGAAGCTACTTAATTATAAAATTAATTACAAGATATCATACTTAAGCATACATGCATTACTTTAACATACTTGCACGCTATGAGAAATGGCAGAAGTGTCGTGAGCCACTCACTTAAGATCTTACATGGTTAAATATTAATTTAATTCCGTAAACATTTGGTTCTTAATACTGCACCGGCTATATTTAGTTTCTGCACCACACTATGGCAGACTGATTGAAAATGCCTAACATGTGGTCCACCTTTCTACATTGCTAATGTTTTATTTTGTGCATAGTTTAATAAATAAATATTGATATGAACACCATCAGCGCCCGCGCAAGTTCTAATGTTGCATCAGCTTTCTCAATTACCTATCTGTCGCTACCTTTCTCGCACGAAAAGATAAAGATACATGATGAAATGTTCGTGGATACAGAAATTGGATCGAATTAATCAGTGACTGTGCGTGAACTCGTCTCGATATGTTTTGAGAACGAGAGCACGTTGCGTCATAGTCTGCAACCTTATGAAGGTAACATAAGATGCTATTTCCAATGAAATGCTCTTAATTTCTTGTTTTACATTCACTCACGACCGTCTTTGTGATTTACTGTCGCGTTTTACGATGTATCGATTATAGAAATTCTGAAAATTTTATCTTTAAACTCCATCGTAGTAGTCTAGTCATGTATTAATTAAGAAGTCATATAAAGCGATGTTAAATAGAAGAGTAATGTGTGATCCTGCTGGTTAAAAGGTCTCCCATCAAATAAGTATTATTTCAAAATAATGATTGAATGACAAATGATACAAAATCCGTCATCAAGTCGCATAATGATGTTTAAAAAATACTGTGTTTCATGTATGTGACACACCATCATTACTTTTCTAAAATGTGATGAAATGTTCATTTATATCACCAATGATGATTTACTAGTAAAAAAGCAGTGCCTAGATAAATTATCTACATATGATTTATTCAAACCCTCTATAAATCTTCCTTTATAAACCATCACAAATATTGCAATAATATTATTAGATATTATCATAATTATTGTCGTTGTTTCATGAAATTAATAAGGTTTCCTACATGGCAAAGATTCAGCGCGCCATCGCCATTCGCGGAGCCCTTACAAACGAACATCATTGACTGATACCTATTAAAAATGGATGAAAAACACAAGCAAAACCCCAGCAAGACACCAGTCCCACAATCCACAGTCCACATCAATTCTAACGATACATTGTTGCGTTTGTCCGGCGTCCGGCAAGCGTCCGGCTATTTCACGGCTTGGTCCCGAACAATAGCGACACTTGTTGTTTTAACAAATGTCTGCAAAGACCTTGGAATTATGTTTATTTTGCAAACTGAATTCTGTATCATTTGTGATTATGACGAGAGATAAGGATTGAAACAAGTAGAGCTTATAATGTAACACTTGTATTCAATTGTTAAGGTTTTGTACTTTACTAAACTTCCACCTCCTGTGCACTTTAATTAGATGATCTAAATTACTATTGATTGCAATGACCTCATTTTAAGGACCTTAATAACGCCATTGATGCTGACTGATGAAATCATACTCCGTGGCGCGAATACATTGAGAGAAAGATAAATTATACCAGCAATTAACGAAGAAGAAGAAACTCAATTAAACTAGCAATCAGTAGCTACTAGATCTAAAATTTGAATGTGACATGGGTTTTAACATAGCGATCAGAAGAAAATTATCAAATCCCCATCTTCACTTCAAGCAACAATTTAACTATTTGTCTTGTGGTTAGTGATCCTGACTGCTAAGCCGGAGGTCGTGAGTTCCAATCTCTAGAACAAATGTTAGTGTGACGAGCAAGATTGTTATTTATTCTGTGTATATCAGTTACTGTTCACATAGTAGAGGCCAAGTTTGGAATCAGGGGCTTTGAGGATTTGTCCCACAATTACTTATCTACCTATTAATTTACAGTGACAACATCAACATCAGCGCCATCAGCACTAGCCTCATCATCACCACTACCACTTCGCCGTCCGTTCCGCGTGGCCGCCCGACGTCGCCCGGGCCCCAGCACCACCACCACCACCACCACGAGCACCACCACCACCGTCGCTCCGACGACCACAGCCGTCCCAACTAATCCTGAACCTCAGGCTGTGACTAACGCGTATGAGGATGAAGAGTCGTTGCAGGATATTGGGGATATTGGTAAGTGAAATGAAATGTTAGTTAGTATAGTAATAACTAGAAATTACCTCGTGTGAGCTCGAGATATTTCTTTACTTACGTACTCGCTACTGCCATAAACCACTCGTCTTCCGAGGTTTTATTTAGACGTAGCCGCATAAATTGGCGCCAAGGCCATGGCTGCAGATATCAATTGGTTTATTATGGAGTATATTTTAATTTGTAGTAGAAACAAATACAATCTTGTCTCATAATCTCTAGGTCGCTATTACCAACACAGTTAGCAGTTTACAGTAAATTTCATAGCCGGAAGGAAACATCGTAACGTAGCATCAAAAACAAAGTAAGCTTTTAGTTTTTTGTAAATACTATTCACGAATTTACTGGCCTACTTTAAATCTTCATAAAACAACCACCTTTGCACTGTTGCCAAAAAGCTTAACATTGCTACGTTTACTTCAACAGACGCAATCGAAGACCCAACTCTAGAGCCGAAAGGACCGAAAAGAAACTTCAAAGTAACGCGTCGTCCTCTAGTCAATTTGAAAGAAGACGTTAAAGACCAGAATCCTTCAGCAACGAATGAAGAAGAGAATAAAAGACAGAGTAAGAAGTACAGTGCAACCATTAAACAGAACCAGTTGAATGATCTGCTGAAATTGAAGAGTCAGGAGGAGTCGACTACGGAGACGAAATCTACTTCTGAAGGTGAGTTGAGGGTTAAATTAAAGGCTGTGTTAACTTAAGGGTTTGGTTAGTAGAGTAAAGATTGTTAAAGTAGTGTTGTTGAACTGTTTGCGCGGTTCAACCCGTACGATATGAGACTCATTTCATGTAATAATACCCTAATCGCTGTATGAAGGAAGGTATTATCAGTGCAAACTTCGACTCTGAGTCATAATGTTCTAAGAATAGCTCGATTCTAGACTTGTACAGCTAACAGCAGTAGTACTGCACATATACGGTTGACTCGTTCCATTTCATATAATTATAATTGAAACACTAGAGTTTTGTAAAAGCAACCGTCATTGTACATTATGACTTCCAATTACGACGTTAATAATATATTTCTTTCATTGGCAGAACATTGAAAGCATCGAAAACAAATACAATCAACTAAATATTGTTAATGCAAATTTATTAACATTACTATAGAAATGCATAATAAAATCTTATATCCATACATCTTCACTTAACATTTTACCAAGATCCACAATAACAAACAAAAAACCAAATTATCATTTCAGATATCAGTCCTGAAACAGCCCTAGCATTAGCAGCACACCAACTAATCACTGCACCTTTACCAAGCATACCTGACTACAACGAGGACGTGAAACCAACAAGAAAGACTCAAACCACTGTAGAGTACAAGTACACGAGCCGAGAGTACAACGAGTACACAGACATAAGCCGGACACCCACCTACGAGGATTACCAGAGTACTCCAATCTACAAAGGCACTTTAGGCTACGACCAAACTACAGCATACAAAAACTTTGATACCGCGAAAACGGCTACTGACTACGATACTACTAAAACTACTGACTTTGAAGTTCCCAAGCTACCAACAACATCAACGGTTTACAAGACGGACTATACTCAAACATCTAATGAGCCCTTCACTTCAGAATTCGATGCTTCGAAACTTTCCACTACTACTTACGACGTGCCGAAATCAACTGCTTACCCTCACACAGTTAATACAGCGAATACTGCGAATCTGGCGTTTGTACGAACTAACGCAAATGATTTCACTATCACATCTCCTTACGATTCTCCTAAAACCACAACTACTTTCAGTCCAAGGTCGCCTTCAACTAACTTCGACAACACTGCAACAAACGAAGAATTTGTCAGGACAACGTTCGGAGGTGCTTATGATACAGGAAGTGACTTTGAGTCCAAAGTCTCGACTACCTTCCCAAAGGCTACTGCAACGAACTTCCCAACTAACACAGCAACGCAAGAATTCACTCAAACGACTGCCAACACATACCAGGACACGTCAACAGAACTAGGTTCGAAGACACCGACTTACCTTACTAACTTCCCGTCAACGGACTTCCAGAACACGATAAGCCAAGATTATGTGCGAACGACACTGAACTCTTACGATAACACGGAAACAGAATTGAGTGGTCCTAAAATTTCTTCAACTCTAGCTCCGCCTACGCCAACGAGATACTTCGAGCGAACGACCTTCACTGAAACTCCAACTGAGAACTCTCCGAGAATCTCATCGACCTTCCTGCCAAGATCTACAGCTACTACTAAGTTCTCAAGAGGCGGGTCCAGGTTTGGTGCCTCATCAACGAGTGCTCCTACTGGAACTTCAGGATCTTCTGGTGCTACTGGTTATACTGGAGTCTTAAGGAGTTCCCAGAGGTATAGGACTGAGAAGCTGATACCAGTACCAGTGGAGAATACTGGTTATTCTACTGTTTCGTATTCTGGTTCCAGTCAAGAGCCTTCGTACTTCACCAGAGATTACCTTCTGGAGTCGCCTGTAACTAAGACGTATGATGGTAAGTGTTATTTGAGTAGGGTTGAAAAACACCAAACTCGCTAAAATTCTCGAATATTTAACAGTAGCTGTTATACTTGTTGTTCTGCCTTCTTTAAATTAATAGATATTTGGTCTTGCATGAGGTGAAGAAATATGGTAGTTTTTTTTTTTAATTTATTATAGAATTTTACTGTCACTCAGCAATCACATCTATGATCAGAATGCTAGTTCAATTCTGCTCAACTTAGCAACATTGGCAAAAATCAAAGATGACTTTTTATGCAAAATTTCCTAAAATATCTAAAACCAAAATCTTTCAACAGCCGAATACCAGTACCTTCTACCAGTCACGTCACCACAAACGCCCACTGCACCGATTCGCAAGGTCATCAGAAAGAAGATTCAACGCAAGATCTCAACGACTTTGCGGCCAACTCAGCCGCCTACTTCCACGGCTTCCACCACCCCGGTACCACGAAGGAAACCTTCCAAACAGCCCTTCGAGAAGATCGCCAAGGTCCCCAAGAAGACGTACAGGCCCATCGCTAACTATGACTACTATGATGACAATGATGAAAGGGTCGCTGTCAAATATGTGGAGGGCACCAAGATTGTGATGCATGATAATGGTAAGGATTTAGATAATCCTCTTTTGAATGTAAAAGTATTTTTTTTATGTTTATGAAACTTGGTCCATGAATAGACTACACTATTCATGGACCAAGTTTCATAAAAATTTGATGAAACAATTTAACGCACGGATTCGAAGCAATACTGCACTTGCAAGCACTTGGTTGTTAGGTGAGAAGGCCTTACCGCCATGGTTATTTTTAACCACCCAGAAGTAAGAGTTACAGTTAAAACTAGTATTTTTACTGTTTTAGACTGGTAAGAGTAGTTTTCACTGATTTTGCCAGTCAGTCCTGCAGAAAATTATCAAAGCGAGCTGATGAGGTTTAAATCTCTTCAAAGTCAACTCGTTTTGTCCAGCTCGCTACAAATATTAAGATACACATACCGCATTAATTTTACTCTAATAACAATCTAAAGATGATCCCTCTGTCTGAAACAATTTTAACAACGCTTCTGCTCTTCCCCCAGGTCAAATCGAGTGCCTAGATATCGGAAACTTCCCTCACCCGAAATCCTGCAAGAAGTTCATCTCTTGCGCTCGCATCGACAACGGTTCACTCCTCGGCTGGGAGTACATCTGTCCTAAAGGCCTCAGCTTCGATCCCGTCGGAGGCATTTGTAACTGGTCGGCAGGACTTGGCTGCGATGAAAAGGATGTCTGAAATATTTTTTAGATCATCGTGGTTTATAGAAAAATGAATTTGAATTAGGATCAAATTGGACTTTTAAACTTGATTATTGAGGAATTTGGAAGTCTGTTAAAGATGTTGATATACAAAAAAGTTTCTCGCATATGACTTAATAAATAGTGTAGTTTTAATTTAACTAATTTAAAATAAATTCGACCTTATCGCCTCGGCATAAAGGCTTTTTTGAACGCCTCAATTAAACGATTTTTTACTCATTTTTAAAGCTGTTTTTAAACCAGTTGATTGTGAATTTTTTTGTATATCAATGTATGACACAACGTTTACATTGCAATCTTTGAATAATTTTTTATGATTCCTCAATATCAAGTACTTACCTATTTCAAATATTTAGATAGGTAACTAAACTTATTTAGAAAATAACTAAATTCTACTTTTAAAAAATACAACGAAAACAAATGTATGTAAATAAATAAAAACTCGACTTTAAGTACTTATATTTTAAATAATATTATGTATTTTTAAATTTCACTAGTTATTTCAGTCGTTTAAATCATAAATTAACTTATTTATGATATCAATATTATCAAAATTATATTAAAAAAAATCTTTGTGATAATTTAACTATCTGACTGAACAAAATTAAATTAAATATTAATAAAATATTTAAGTAGAAAAGGAGTAAGCACAATATTTAGTGGTCTGACAAAATTTTGTCTTTTTCATGACAACTTTTTGTCACTGAATTTGTCATAGTCATTGCAATATTTTGTCAGTAGACAAAATTTTGTTTACGACAAAAATGACCTAAGAATTTTGGACATAAAATATTCAGTCTTTTTCAGTAATGCAGTTTACTCCTTTTATTTATAAATTCTAAGTCAAAACCTGGTACTTTTGTATCAAATTACGAACACTGCCAATTATACTCATTACTATGTTCGCATACAAAGTGTGGCGTGAAGAGGTCCTGAATGTACCCGCGTGGATTTACATACATTTCAGAATGTGCCTTAATTATTTTACAATTTTAGCTGTAAGAATATTGAGACAAATAAAAATATTAAAAATTGAGTTTTTTTTTTATTACATATGGGCTTGCTCTTGTTCCCAGACTAGCCCGAGGGCATAGACGGGGCCTACGATGGAGCGAGCTCACCCAAAAGATGCCTATGCACTCGTCTCTTGAATACATCCGGGTTATATGCATTTGGGAACACAGACGCCGGCAGGGAATTCCATTCTTTTGCGGTGCGCATAATCAAGGAATTCGAGAAACGCTGCGTGCGGATACGAGGAATATCGACCAAGAAAAGGTATCGTATCCCGCCGTACGTCTAGATGTCCGGTGGAAAAACGGAGACGGGGCAATGAGCTCGTGTAGCTCATGAGCACACTCACCGAAGTGCAATCTGTAAAACACCTGGCAGACAGGCAACTTTACGCCGATTACGTTTACGTTTGGGTTTCTTTTACCCGACTGTCGAGGGTTATGTTTTACGAGCGTATGTGTGTATGTAAGTAAGTGTATGTACGTATGTCTCATTCTATGGCACGCTCTACAACTTGAAGCCTTTTAGACCTTGAATTCGTCACAGTTGGGGGAGTGACAGAGGGTATAACAGGAGGGTAGAGGGTGTACATTAGTATTAAGTTTTTGTTTTTAAAAATATATGTATTAGTTTATTTGTTTATGATTATTTTATGTATTTTATACTATGGGCCTCCGATGCCTGAAATAAAATGATTATTATTATTATTATAACAGGTTAAACAAAGGAGAAATAAAAAAACTCAACGGCAATTTCGGAAGTTGGTGGCAATAACAACACTTTCGAAATTGCAGTTGGGTTTTTCGATTATTTTTATACAATACTTGATTCGAAAAAAGACACTAAAATTGAGGGTAGTACAAAGTTCCTTGTTTAAAAATTTCGCGACGGAAGGTTGGCATGACTGCCCAATCGAAATCTCTCGCTGTGTGATTGGCTGACGCCTACCCACACGTCATAGCAAATATCAGTAACTCGGGAGTGCTTGTTTCAAAAACAAGTCGATTGCCGAACTCAACTCCTCGCTGATCTGTGTTGAGCGCAGCAAGTCAAAAATAGATAAGTTAAACCTTCGAACACCAGCCCGACAGCCGGCTGTCGCTTAGTCGTTGAAAGATTAAGGACAAAATGTGTAGTGTTGTGTCATAAGCGCCTGCTGGTCCCGCTGTCTTGCTGCTAAGGAGCCACATCAGCAAGGAAGAAAAGTAGGTAAGTAGTAAAACTTTCTCGTTTGTTAAAATTTGGTCTAAAATTAGGCTGAACTCAGATAAAACTCAACAAAAAACATACATTTTTTAACCCACATTCACCGTATTGTAAGTTCATTAAACCCACAGCACGAGTTCGAAAAAAATATTAAATTACGCATTTAATTATGTTAGCCAAGTTTAGATTTACGTAAGAACAACTTGTCAGTCTTGAGTTTATTCTCATTCTAGGTAGTTTGTCTTAAAAATTTTCAAAAATGTTGTACATTTACCTTCCAAAGTTCAATAAAAAGAAATCATCGAACTGGTCTGATGATAATTAATTAAATTTTATTTATTTAAAACTTCATGCACAAGCATACAAGGACGGACTTAATGCCTTAGGCATTCTCTACCAGTCAACCCAGAGTTTTATAATATGAAGGTAGGCACTGTAACCACAGATTAATAAATAGTTACTACGTAACAGATACTTCACTCCAATACAAAAACGAAAAAACCTACGCTATAATAGCCTACAAAATCATAATAATAATACCAGCTGTTTGCAGCGAGGAGAAATGTACCATAAGTACGCACAAAGAGAGTTGAGATTCTTTTGCCCGCCGCGCGACAAACGTGTGTGAGTGCCATCCAGAAAATGTCCTAGGGTTATAGTAATAAAAAGAATGATTTAGAAAAACATTTTTTTTTTGTTGATCAAACATGTTTTCTTTTAATAAAATGACTGATGCATATTTTTCGTTCCTCGAATTCCCGATTATTATATTTTAGTGTCGAAAATATCCAAAACCGCGTGAATAATTTTAATAAATAATCAAAAGGGAAACTGGAGAATTGGGAAACAGGGGAATTGCACAATAATCACGCAATAATTACGTGGTTTCGGCATTTTGATAGTCAGCGCTGTACCCGTGACGCGCGAGCACTCAGCCGGGCGCGCGACAGCCCGGTGTTCGTTGTATCGTCGACGATACGCGAAGCGGTAGGCATAAAACGCGTGGCCTTGAGCGAGTGACGGACGCCTGCTGTAACTCCATCACGGAACACCGTATTTAGGTCATGTCATACGTGACTTGTTCGATTTTTTTTTTGAGATGCACTGTGACAAAGATTTAATTTTACGGTAGGCGGTAAAAACTCCGTAGTGGAACACGTTCTTTGTACATGAAGTTTTAAATGAATTTGTGAATCAGGCAGTTTTTCGTCTTGAGATGCACTTAGACATTAAGACTACCCACTGACCCATTGATTGGCTTTTTAAGGCTGGTGGACCCAGAACATTGCTAATGGACCTCCATAACGAAAGAACGTATTCTAGTCGTGTTTGGGTTCGTTCGAATTGTCTTGAGATGAACTTTAGTAATGTTTGGTTTTGAAAAGTTGCTACTAAGCTACACATATGGGCCCTGCGCAGACGACAGACTATCCGTGACGCACTTTTTAGCCTGTGAAAATAGAACCTATGCAATTATATGCAGTAACGCACACGACGCGCAAAAAGTCCGGCGCACAAAAAATCGACCGCACCGCGCCGCGGCGCGCCGCTCCGCACATAAAGTGTGTGAAAAAAATTGAACGTTTGCTTCAACGCGCGCTAACGCAGACGGCGCCGGCGCACACTTTAGTCGGCAATCTGCATTTGCTAGGGGTGGACGTAACGCACGCGATCTATTATCATGGCGCTAGAGGTCGATGTAACGATGTTAATTCAAGAAATACAAAACAGACCAGCAATTTATGATACTTCTCAGGCAGAATATCATGACCTTTATAAAATTTGAAAAAAAAAACCGGATGTTGTTTTAGAATTGAATGTTTAGTATGAAACTGTCCCTTCAGTAATCTTTCCGAAAGTATAGGATGTACCCAAAATTCTCTCTTTCTTCTTCTTTTTCTGTACTTCATGTACAAAATAATACTTCACGATCTCAGCACGATTTCCATAGCGTCTACGTCCCTACAGCTCTGCCGACAAAATGATCGAAGATGTGCGTCGTGTGCGTTGAGTCTGTGAAAAACCTGCGACCGACTTTTTGCGCGCCATGCAGACTTTTTGTGCGCCGCAGACTCGATCGCACAAAAAGTGTGCCGTCTGCGCAGGGCCATGGTTTGACTCTAAAAACATGAGCTGTACATGTGCAAAATCTACGTTTCCCTGAAATAAATAACACTCAACAAACCTTACAAAATACTTTAATAACTTCACAAAGTCCGTTTACTAATATTAACGTATCCAATCCCGACGCACGTCATCTTGATCTTGCTGGCGGGCGCGACCTCTTCATCATCAGACTCCTCGTCAGACCCCGAGCTCTGCACTTCTAGCTTGAACATCACGCCGAATAACTCTTTTAGGTGTTGTAGGAAGGTTATTGTGTAGTCGGAGAGAGGACCCACCTGAGAAATATAAGTAGCCATATGTTTTTATTTTTAAATATATTGAAACTAGAACTTGTTCGCTGGAGCGTTTACAAACATTTTTACTATGGGAGCGAAGCCGAAATCGCGAAAAATATAATCAGCTGTTCAGTACACCTGTCTTTTTCGCGATATCAGGTTTATTCCCATAGTAAAAGTTGTTGGTTATCATGAGCACAATCACGGGTTTAAGTATCGTACACTAATTACCAGTCACCCTTTATAATAACAATCAAACTCGCAACCAATATCTGTAGGCTATAAAAAAATCCCGTGAGGTAATCAAACCCGACACGCAAAGGTGCAACCAATCGCTCAACCATTGTACCAATCGTGACGCCACCCTAAACATTATTGTTCCATAGTTGCCCATTTTTACTTCGATGTCGTTCGTCATAGCTGATGGAGGTGATACGCCATGTTGGACAAAAATCGTATTGATGTTAAATCAATGCAACTTTGTCATTCTGAATAAGTTCTGTCAGTAAAGAGAAGATCGTCACACACGTTTGAAGAAACAAAAGTTTCTAAGTTGTGTTACATTAGTATTAATAGATAACCTTATATAGAAAAAATACCACTGTCATTAACTGTCTTAAAATAAAAACCCTTAATTTGTTTAACCACTATTATGAACCCCTTTCCAATCATGTACCCTTTGGCAGCTAGACAATTTTGGGACCATATTGTAGATAGAAAAATGACTTACAATACACTCGCTAACATCCTTCTGCCCCAGCGCCATCCACAGCGCGCACAGCCACTGGAAGGAGCTGTCGACGGCGCCGCCGCGGTAGATCTCGTCCAGTAGCCGCTGAGCGCACTCACGACCCAGGTCCTCGGGTAATGTGATGTCGCCTGTACCTACGTCGGTGGATTTCTGCAAGGAAAATACGTTAGTTTAATAATTATATTTGTGGTTAGTCTCGTTTTGTTATTGCTTCGCTCACATAGAACGTAGCGTAATGTAACGTAGCTTTTAAAGCTGTTATATACAAAAAGGTAAATTCTAATCAGACTGGTAGTTAACACATTTACACAAACAATAAAACAGCTGAGTAGCGAGAAGGCCACCAAGTTTACCACTAGCCAGTAATTTAAGCAAGTTGGATTCTCGTTGGGTCCCGTCGTAAACGTAATTATTATGAAACTAGCTTTTGCCCGCGACTTCGTCCGCGTAGAATAATAGTTCCCATTTCCGGGGGATTTCCGGGATGAAAACTATCCTATGTCCTTTCTCGGGTCCCAAAAAAATTGGTTTAGTAGTTTAGGCGTGAAGAAGAGACAGACAGACAGACAGACTGGCAGAGTTACTTTCGCATTTATAATATTAGTACGGATTAACTGTGGAACTATCTAAAGCGTACATAAAAAGATTATTGGGGTTGTGTAAGCGTGAAAGAGCTACATTGACCATGGTAAAAGCATCCAAAACATATCCAATGGCGTTTTTTTTTATGGATCGGAAATCATCAAATGACTTCTCCCGCCCCTGAAGAGGGAAGGAGGGTCAGACTTTTACTGACTAAAATTCAATAATGTCCCTTCGGTTACCCTTATATATTCCGGGGCCGCGGTAACTATTAGAAGCATCGACACGCCGTCGACACGGGTCTGGTCCTAGTCGGGTGGCGAGCTACTTACCGCTCGCCTTCCGCAGGCCCACGCCTCCAGTGGCCATCATCTTGCGACTCTCGACAACTAAGCCTGGGTCTCTGTCCGGGGCGTGAAGCTTTACGCTGCCTCAAGCGCCCCACAGCTTTCGCTTTCGTCTTTCGCAGCGTGTCTGCTTCGCAGGAGGCGACGGCTTCCTATTCAGTCTCGCCCCGAAACATGGCCTGAACCAGCGCCGATTGCCTCTGCAACGACACGGTGGTGGTTCGCCCAAGCGGGGCCTACCTTCACCGTATGCTACACCGTGTCACGCAGGCGTCACTTCCGCCCGAATCCGACATAGGAACCTCCCGAAATGTCCGTGTGCGGTGAGGAGGATCATCATCTCCCTAGCCTTTTCCCAACTATGTTGGGGTCGGCTTACAGCCGAACCGGATTCAGCTGGATACCAGTGTTTTACGTGAAGCGTCTGCCTATCAGACCTCCACAACCCAGTAACTGGGCGACGATACCCTTTGGTTCGACTGGTCAGACTTTCTGGCTACTGAATACCCGTAACGTAAAAGTTCTACGAATGACAACCGGGGCTTAACATGCTTTCCGAGGCACGGGATGTCAGTGATGTCCAAGATAAACTATAGAAAGTACATATGAATTGAAAAAGAAAATTACGCTAGGAGCATTTTGCGTTTTAGTAATTTTATATTATCTCCGGAACTATATGACCAATTGACATACTGTAAATAGCAAATCTTATCTGTATGATGTCCGTGTGATACTGAAATAATTTATTGTCATAAGAATTAATATTTTGTTGCTCAAATAATCAACCAAACGTAAGTATGCCGAAAAATCATTTTTTTAATGCAATAAAAGAAGTATAAAAGATAAAATATAAAAGATAGAGATATGGTATCGCGGACTTTTTTGTAGAAATAATTAAGACAAACCAAGTTGCCATACATTGTTTTTAATTTTAAGCAACTGTTTAGGCAGCGCACGCAAATAATTCTGTTTTATGAGGTAATTCTTTCCGACTTGCTTGACAAAAGTTGCGATAGCTCGGTTATTATACATGTTATAAAAATAATTTATAGCCTATAGCACTCAGGAATAATGTAGCTTTCTGCCAGTGAAAAAATTTTTGGAGATGGTTCATTAGTTCCAGAGATTACCCCAAAACATACAAACTTACAAACTTACAAATTTTACCTCTTTATAATATTAGTATAAATAAAATTTAAAAATAAAAATTTATAAACGTAACTTGTATTCAGTACTAGCTGTTCTTAGCGTTTCTACCCGCGGTACGTTAGGTTTTTGGTTAGTGCATCGCTCCCGTGGGACATAGCGTGATATTGTATAGCCTATGTTACTCGTTGACAATGTAGCTTTCGAATGGTGAAAGAATTTTTTAAATCGGTCCAGTAGTTTTTGAGCCTATCCATTACAATCAAACAAACATACAAAGTTTTCCTCTTTATAATATTAGTGTAGATATAACTTTAAGGTTTTCGTTTGTTTCCTTTTCTTCTGCATTGTATCTCTTGCACAAGTTTGGGGAATAGGTAGAAGGAAGTAATGTTTTAGATAGGTACTCACAGCCTCAGCACAATAGAAGGTCTTTTCATTGGTCTCGGCGACGAGGCTGATGCCAAAGCCAGGGCTTTTGCCAGCGTTGGAGCCGCGGCACTGATCCGTGTTTATGTACACGTCCGGGATGAAGTTTAACATCACCTGGCAATTGTAATAATTATATTAAGTAATGAAGTTGATATTATTTCTTTCATTCGGTAAATAGCGTTGAAGCAGGTATGGCAGACGTCGATAGCGCCTTTCGTAAGCGTGCGCGCAAAGTCGTAAATCAGAAAATGTATAATTTTACTAGCTGCCCCCCGCAATTTCACCAGGAATATGTTAAGTTTTTTTGTTTGCTGCTCTGCTCCTGTAGGTCATAGCCTGATGTTATGTAGCCTATGTATCACTGTACAGTTTTATCAAAAGATTTTTCGTCAAAGAAAACTAAAAGAAACAAAACTAATTTCTCATTCAAATCTCTTGTTCTCTTGCTCAGACCTTTACTCTTAGGTTATTTCCACCTTACTTCAACCCCATAAACATATATTTTAACACAGTACAAACATATCTATTAAGACAGCCACTGAGCCACTTACCCCCTTAGCAGCGTCAATAACCCTGTTAGCCATAGTAGGAGACACCCTCAGCGCATACACAACACCTCGTATTCTCTTCACCAGGCCCCATTGAGTCCACTGTAGGGGTCGTAGGCTGCGCCGCACTGGGCACTTGAATACTACTTCACCACCGCCGAGTGGGGGCGCACCTTAGACAAAAAATGATTGAGAACAGAGTTAGATAAGTTGTTAGTGGGATTTTTGCTTGGGAGTTTGTCAGTAGTTGAGTTGTTGTAGTTTGGAAGTTGGTGAACAAAATCTTAATATTTGGGGACATATAATATTTTTCTAGTTGTGATTAATTGTCATCAAGCAATGAGAAAGGTGTTTCTGCACTATAATTTATCATGCTTACTTTTCCATTCTTTATTAGGATTAGTCTCTGAGACCAAGATTCAATCAGGAGTAATAAAAATAATAATGAAAGTGTAAGTTAGTATACCCTTTTTTGTTGTAGTACCTCCTATATGTTAGTTGTAGTTGCTATCATGCTTTTCATCAGAACAATCAACTCAATTACTAATAATGCTCAACATTTGTTGTACCTATACATAATTCATTCTATCTACATATGCATTCTCACCTCTACGTACAACCTTCAACTCCAGTCCATCGTCAACTAATATAAACTTCAGCAGCACTGGCAGGGCACAGCTCTTGATCTTGTCCACTGAGACGTCTAAGTCACTGTGTGTGACACCCTGGAGGACTGCATTTAGAGGCTCCTTGCAGAATGGACCCAAGGCTAGAAGGATTTCCAAGTAGTACCCTGAAAATATCAATGTTTTATTATATTGTTTCTTTGGTTATAAAGGTACTTAGGTAAAGATAGGGAAGATGGAAGGGCAAAAACCTTGTGTGTTTGTCAAGATACTGATCTTGACAAACACACAAGGTTTTTGCGTCAGGAATTATAATAATGTTGTTCAGGCTGATTTCAGTCAAGATGGCCAATCTTAATGAGGATAAGCCTTCTGTGTTAGAGATATTACATTGCATATTTGTCTGAACAAATTCGGATGCACTCTCTATTTCCACTCCCTCAACAGCATTGCAACATGACCGGAGAGAGATCACAGCAGGACCCCATAGCTTATTATGGTGAAAGGAGTTTTTATTTTCCAAGAAAAATTTGAGCCGCCCTAAGACGACCCACTGACCCTCTCTAAAAATCATGAAGGCCAACTCGGCAGGTTGAGCAAGAGCGTGACATTTATGAAATAATAAAATATATAAAAATACTAACCTATTCCCCGCTGCGTGCTACAGCTGTGTGTAACTTGTCCGCCGACCAATATACCCGGCTGGTAATACACTGAAGTACCCGTCTCGCTCAGCTCCACTCTCGTCCCATTCGTCACTTTGTCCAGAAGTCGTATCAAACTCACTTCGTACTCTCGAAGACCTGGATCATCATGCGTACTCCGAATCTCTTCTATTTTAATTGTACGACCACTTAGCGTGGCAAGCAACAGCCTTTGACGAAAGAAGTTACTGCCTTTGTATACGATTAAGTCATTATGCACTGTTGCTACCATTTTAAATATTTTTTAATCAACATACGAATGTAAACATTTGCCCAAATAAAAACACGTGCGGCTCGGTGGTTCGGTTATCTGTCAGGCAGTTGTCACATTGTCACGTCACTGTCAGAGTCAGTCACGCACGTCTGGGTTCATTACGTTTTGTTATTGACTTATTTTCAATAGGTCAAAAATTATGTGACCTCATTTTTTTACTTAATTAAGTTAAAAATGTTACATTTACAAATTTACTTCTTTCGAAGTTAAACCTTCAAATGAAACATTCTTCATAGGGTTTGATAATATACTGTAAGTAACTCCGTGTCCTGCGTTTAGTTTATCGTCTAAAATGACAGGATCTGTCATAAACTCAATAACAATCTTTGAGGTTAGATAGCAAATTGTGTAAACTTTTGTATTTACTGCGAAAAAACTGAAAAAGTGGCATAATTACCAAACGAATGTCAATAACGAATCAATCATGAAAGTATCAGTAGGTGACGTTGTTCTGCCCGGAGATTATTCCGAAGAAATCGCTGCAGTTGGCGAGAAAAGTAAAGTTATCCTCGGACCTGGGTTACGAAAAGAAATTGATGGCATTTTCATCACTAAAGCTGGTACTTTAAAGAAACGGGCGCCTAACACATACTGGGTCGATAACTATCAGAAGCGATACATCCCGGCACGCGGAGAGAATGTGATAGGAATTGTGGTGCAGAAAGCGGGAGACATATTTCGTGTCGATGTCGGCAGCAGTTGTACCGCATCTTTATCTTACCTATCCTTCGAAGGTGCTACGAAGAAGAACAGGCCTAAAGTAGTAAACGGTGACGTAGTATACGCCAAAATGCTGGTAGCCAGCAAAGATATGGAACCTGAAATTGTGTGTGTCGACTCTCACGGGAAAAAAGGTCGCTTGGGCGTATTAGAAGATGGTTTCGTTTTCAAATGCTCTTTAAATCTAATAAGAAAGATTTTAAATCCAGAATGTCCATTACTAAACTCTTTGAAGAATGAGTGGCCCTTTGAAATAGCAGCTGGAATGAACGGCAGGATTTGGATAAAAGCAAACACAATGAGAGAAACTATAGCATTAGGAAATGCAATCTTGGGATCGGAATATCTTAGCAATGATGAGATTAAAAGCATGTGCACTAATATTGCTAGTATATTGGCTGGACATATTTCATAACATTTGTATGATGCTGCATTTTTACGATAATATAGTTTTAAGTTCGAAACTATAACTGTTATTTTATTGTTTAATTCATATCTTCCTCATAATTGTCATTCTTATAAGTAGTTAATCTGTCATATAGTTAACACCACATGACTCGGATAATAGAGAACCAAAACTTTTAAAAGTACATTGTTCATTTATGTGTAAATTTAACCTAACCAAACAAGTCTGGAATAAAATGCACCTTTATAGAGTTCCACTGCCCATGTTCCTATACCATCCAATGGCTATCTACAAACTAGCTAGAATATTTCACATTGAACGCCGACTCAACTTTAGTAGTTGTTCCGTTTGGGCCGTGGAGCTCACCGGTGACCGACAGCAATACTACCCATTCAGGCCGTGGGGCTCACCGGTGACCGCGCGACGGACTCGTGTTTGAACTCAATTTTCTCGCTGGAGGACACAGTGCCGGTACTAAACTACATTGAGCGTGCCCGGCGCGGCCCTGGAGAACAGTTTACGCATACTAGCTCGTTTCGACACTAAGTATAAAAAAGACTATGTTGATTTTTTGGCTAAGTATACAAGATGTGGTTTTAAAATAAAAGAAGGTTTACAAAATATATGGTTTAGTAGACAATATTTAAAAACCGTTTTATTATACGTTAGGCAAGCACTTATTTTTACGCGCAGCCCTTCCGGGGAAGGGCGCGGGGTGTGACCGGCGCCGCGACCCCCGCGGCCCCGCGCGAACGAAATGCACATTTCCAACGGCGTGCGCCGTGGTGGTCACCGGTGGACGTCAGCAATTATTTTGTAAATTCTTTGGATAGTTATAAAAAATAATTATTTAGATTGAGGTTTTTGGCTATTTTGAACCATATGGGCCAATAAAATATAATGTGTAAAATTTGTTGAAATCGTAAATTGGTGTCAGCCCATAGGAAAAGTATAGAGGTGGTCACCGGTGACCACCACGGCGTTCAATGTGTTACGTCCCACTATATCCCTCTCCTAGCCTGTGCACATCATTAGATACATTTGGTGACTTGGTCTCCTCAATCTAGGTGGGTGCCACCCAGACGTACCATCCATTTTACTTACCTGAGTGATTTCACCCTCACTTGATTGGTATAGCTATACAGCATAAAAAAATATTTCCTTTTATTTTGTGGGTGCATGTATAGTCCAAGATCCAAGAGCTGTAAGACACAACTTCAGACAATTAAAAATAAATTAAATTTATTTATTTTTCTTTAAAGCGTCTGATAAAAGGTTTTGACCCATGGAAAGAGTCTGATTTTTTTTATATGACTTCAGAGTAGCATTCTACAAAACATATAAAAATCAGTCATAAAAATTTAAGTACCTCTGATTTTTAGTTACCTTTCTCACCTGGTACCTGCGCAGGTGTCACCGGGCAAGCTCCACAAACATTCAGGTATTAAAAAGTACACAAGAGACTACTAAGAACCGAAAGTTATATGCTTTAGAAACTAAGTTGTGTCTTACGGCTCTGGGATCTTTTATAGTAGTGTTATGGTGTACTTAACTGGGTGTACGTAACAATAAAACAACAAAGAAACAGTGATCGGGAAATTTATTTTGGCAAATGCAACTAACCTAATCATTTCAAATCTCAATACATAATGTAAAACTACATCCATCTGCATTCCAACCATTGTTCTTTTCTAATAAATATATATTACAAATGGCGGACGCCGCGCGCTTTTCATATTTACAGTTCTGCGTGACGTCTCGCCTTATTTTACAAACTATCATAATAGGAGTCGACTGACCAGAACAATTTTCCTTTATAACAATAATTTAGTAAACAATAAAATAATGAGCGGTTATTTTTCGATTTTTTTCTTCATTTTAAATGATGATTTTGATGACGGCTTTTTAGTGGCGGGTTTACGTGTGACTGGAAGATTTATATATTATTTTTTTCATGATTTTGCTTCCTGATATTATAAGTGGCAATAATATTCTTGTTTAATCCAGCTTTCTCAAACAAAAATGTGGCAAACGGCGCTCATAATGCGCCTGATTGATTTATTAACAGTTTACTAAACCAATCAACATTTCGTGCGTGCGTTACTAAATCTCCTCGTCCGAATCTTGTAATATTCCACATAACACCCCACAGTCACAATAAAACCCGGCAATAAACATCGCCTGTATTACAGCCTAGACTAACGATAAGCCTCTTAGCAACGATATAAGAACGTGGTAACTTTTAAAAAGATACAAACTGATCGACTACAGCTTGAATAGTAACTATCAAGTTTTAAACCTCAACAACCTACGAAAAGGAATGTCATATTATTTTATTTACAAAACATATTTGTTATTCAATAGGTAGTTATCAAGATTATTGGATTCTATGTCTCTATGATATAAAGAAAGAGGTATTGCGTTCCCTATTTCTTGCCAATCATGCAAAATTTGCCACTTTATTTATTGCAAAAAACTGAAATAGATTGGTAAATTATTAGATTTTGAAACAATTGTGTATATTTATCAATTTTATTATTGTAACAAAACGTTTTAAGATTCATCAACACTGGACAAGACGTAGTCACGTGACCATCGCGTCTCAGGGTGCTACACCATGTTCCTTATACTATAGATTTTTCAAATAGCAGTCAATCGTAACGCGATTCACTATGTCCAATAATCTTACTAACTATAGCTAGAATTTTGACCATTACATTAAATAAACTGTCGATATACTATGTAATATCAAATAAATTCGTGTGTCGCACCGCGAGGGGTCTATATTAGAAGTTTATACGAAAAACCTGTAAAAGATAACTGTAGTAGGTATGAAAGATGTCAACTCTTAGCTTAGTACAGACAGAATATTACGAATGCACTGATCTTCGTGTTTCTAACGATATCACTATGTTTTAAGACACTATTGTAACCGTGTTTGTTTAGTCCCGGGTTCTTCGTTCGTATCTAAACATTTAGATTACATATTTTTAGTGGCTTTGCCCACTGACAGTTAGGTATTCGTTACAAAAATAACTATTTTATTAACTAAAACTAACTTTTTTGTGTATTCCTACTGTTTATAAGGCTTTATCGTGGTACCTAGTCGGATCAGTGCATTCCCTTTGTCCTAATAGAAAAACCATTTTAGGGTATTTTTGGGTGGGGGAAATTTCTCCTTCGGGGTCAAAATTGGGTTATTCAGATCATGGAGTTAATTTCGCGTCACCGAAAATACCTAAAATAGTTCTTCTCTACCGGAACAGTCGAATTATCGATCACAGCAAAATTGTAACACTGTACATTTATTTACATTCTATCAACAAAGCAGTCATTTTCACGTGTTTTTTTTTTTCATTTTTTTACTTGAATTAATTGTTTTAATTACGAAAATATAATTTACTCTATCGATTATTCAGAGATCAAGATTGTTTACTTACAATAGACGTTATTAACATATTTTACATTTTATTTATAATTGTTTTTAAACTAAGTATCGAAAACCCGTTTGTTGTTATAGTAAATATAACAATTTTTGTTTGCAATTTGGGAGGACAATTTTATGTCTTTTTTGGGGTTACAATTTGAAAAATGTATGCAAAATGTCTTTATACAATGTTTTTGACAGATCATAAAATATTACTTAAGGCCTAAAACATACACAAGCGACGTAAGGCAGCAGGCGTGGCAGCAGCAGACCGTTCGTCGCTTCAGTATAATTCAAAAACGTCGCCTGCATACATTTTGTATGAAATCGTTTTAAAGCGGCGCACGCCTGCTGCCTTACGTGTATGTTTTAGGCCTTAGATAATCATGACGTAATGTTATACTTGACTCAAATTGTATCGGTTTTGTTCTCTATTATTTACCGGTTTTGGTAAGAACCATTAAGTACACGAAAGATTTTATTTAACGGGTTATAGTGCCATTTAAACTTCGATAACTTTTTATTCAATAACTTGAAACAGAAAAATAAGGCCGAAAGACAAGAATTTTTAACTTTAATATAAATAACCGTCTTTTAAATAGTCATAGAAAGAATACATATGTCATTAATCTGATCATTGTAATTTTCATAGATCGAAAGTCTAGTCGATTTAACCAAGTATTATAAATTAAATAAATAACTGTTTTTTTTTACTAAATTTAAATTGTTCTCCCAATTTGTCGAAGACATAGAAGTTCTTTTGACACTTCAAATTATAAATATACAGTTTTATAAATAGTTAGATTTATTTCGTCGATCAACGAGTTTTGTGAGCGAATACTTTTCATGGTGATTGTGGCTAGTGTGGAATAGTTCTTAGGATCAATATAAAAACTAAAATAAAACCTTATTAATTGTAATATTTTTTACAAAAAAAAAAAGGAAATAGGTACGAGGTTTTTAGAAAACCTCCGTTTTATGTTTAGTCCCCCTTATTTACCGACGATTTTGTTTACCTTTTTAAGGAGACTTTAATTAAAAGATTTGACAACAACCACGCCACACTAAGTCCAAGATAAACCCTACTTAGCATGTACTTTGGCTTAAGCTTACACAGCTAAAGCTCGCCAAGTACGGTTCAAGGACCACATTTCATTAGGACACCATTTTTATGCAACTCCACCAACAGAATGTATAAAGTTGTATGGGCCATGGTCTCTCAAAAAATATGGCCCATAACCTCGGCCTAAGGCGTCAAACAGACCAGCAGCACTTTGCTGTCAACACAGCCAACTTCAGCTGTCGACAAAATCATCTGCGGCAGTATTCGACACACCGTCTGCTGCCCACTATGTCGACAGCATTGTTGTAGTGCGATCGTTTGGTTTACTTGGAGTCGTCTGACAAATTGCGCAAGGTATTGCCATTTGTCAGCGTTTGCTGTCAATGTGTCGACTGCTAAAGTTGGTTCTATAGACATCAAAGAGCTACTCATCTGTACGAGGCCTAAGCCACCACCAAGCTCACATAAATACAGTCTAGGGCCGCACACACAGAGCCCCCGCGAGTCGCTCTCAGAACACCGAGTCGGCCGAGCGGGACAGATGTACGGGGTGCGAGGGAGAGCGCGCGAGACGCTTGCGCGGCAGTTTCTGCAGCGTCGTGAGCAGGTGCGGGAAGTCAGGCCGCTCTGATGATCGGTACGACCAGCACAGCATTAGGATGTCCTGGAATGTAAGTGATTTTGTAAGGTTTTGTTGTGAGAATTTGGTTAAGGGTAAAATTGTACTGTTTGAAGTGTTCTAGTTTTCAAGATTCAACATAATCAAAACTAGTTTTGTTCGTAATTTGGTTCAGTCGAAGTTGTAGATTTTATAGCAAACATTCAAATCCAAATTAAATAATCGGTTTTGATCTGATGTGGTAACAGACAGACAGACCGACACAGTTACTTTCCTATTTATAATAAGCTTTTGCCTTATAGCAAATATTTTATTTCGATTGCTTCAAGGTTCACGATACTTCCGTATCATTGTCAGCGACATCGGTTCTGTAGATTCACCGTGAAAGTGTTATTTATAATGTTAGCGTAAACAATAGTTTACATACAATGTGTAAAATGAACTCGGATGGACTTTTTTGAAAAGTTTTCAAACTTGCTTTAGAAATTTTTGTATTCAGATTGTCTTATAAAACTTCATAAAAAGCCCAGGGCTCACCTTGATATCCCTGGAAGCCTGCATGTTTGCTAGCGACTGTTTGACTCCCTTGCCGACCTGCCAGATGACTGCCTCGGGCGGCTGGCTCTTGAACGGGTACTCGCCGCATAGCAGCTCATACCAAACCGTGCTGGAAATACAAGTTATGTTATGTTTAGGTTTCCAATACTAATTCTGTTTTATTTTGCAGCTGACTAGTCTACTAGTGTGCTGCAAGAAAAAACAGAATGCAGCAGAATGAGCGTGCATTTCATAAAGAGGTCTACCTCTTTATGGAATGCACGCTTTATATTTACATAAATATCTTTGTGAAAAAAAAAACAGTCAGTTGTCTGTATAAAGAGGACGTATCAGCCCAGCAGAACTTTTGCTTTGATTAAACATAATTTTTTTTTTTTTTTATGGGACAATCCCACCACACTATTCCCAACCACTGCAACTCCTGAAAGCCAGAATCAACAGTGGAGTCCGCCAGAAAAGCGCCGAGCAATGAAGCTTGACGAGTCCCGGAGAAACGATTCAACTGTCTTGGATCCCGCAACGAAATTAATCAGAAAAGAACAACGGAGGAGTAAGAAAAGTATATTTTTTCCACTTCCCTCCATAACAAGCAGGAGACAGAACAGAACTAGGCCGATAGGCACAAAGGGGCAATTACAACTGGGAGAAGCCCAGATTGCCTAGCACCACGGAATATGATCTGTTAAAAATTAATGGGTCCTAAATTGTAAGCTGTTACGAATGATTCCAATAGTAGGTATGGCAAAAACGCTTGAACGCACGGAAATTGGTTCTGGTTTCCACAAGGTCCGTATTATAAACAACACCGGATGTAACCTGTAAACTATCCAACATAACATTGCGCTCATTCTGCCAAAGAATACACTCCCATAGGATGTGATGTGCAGATTGTTCGAATTCACAGTTCGATGTGGAACATTGACACAATGGCGAAGCAACAAGTTTGAAAGAATATAGTTTACTTTTAAAATTGCCATGACCTGTGAGAAATTGAGCAACGCAATGATCAACCTCCAACCATGTCTTAGCCAGCCGCTCACGAACGGATGGAAAGAACAGATGGAGGTGACGGCCCTTCATGGAATTATCCCACCTACTTTGCCATTCGGATAAGAGTTCCTCCCAGACTTCAGTCTGCGGTTTAAATAATCTAGAAATTTTATTAAAGTCGCGTTGTGGTATAAAGTTAGTGTCCATGGTTTCCCGCGCGGAATAGTACATTGAAGCACGACGCTGTACCTCAAGATCGACTGGAAGTACACCTGCGAGTACCGGTAGGGCCTCAGTACTGACCGTTAAATTAAACATAATTATGTTATTTTTCGTGGTATCATGGACCTTTGGAACTTTTATTTCAAGCTCATGAGCGTTAGACAGAACTAAGTAGATGACGGAATCCCACAACGCATTCCCACAAATTTTCACTTTTATTTTTATAATTTTAAAACCCACCCACGTTACTTCGGTTGCCCTTTATGTTTTGAGGCCACGGTAACTCTTTCGAATTATTCCGCAACCCCGGCAGGATTCCGCAACACTGGCATTTTATAACTTGAGTTTTCTTTTATTTAACGCAGTAGTTACCCGAAGGCGTAGACGTCAGTGGCCTTGGAGAAGGGCAGATGCAGCGAGGCGTGCGGCGTGAGCGCGCGGCACAGCTCGGGCGCCAGGTAGCACAGCCAGCCCGCCGGGATGCCCAGGCTGTCGCCGCGGAGGCTAAGAGGAATAAAAAAAATGCCATTATCACCAGAGGTATACAGTAAAGAGTACTCAATGACTGAAAGGCCTAAAACATACACAAGCGACGTAAGGCAGCAGGCGTGGAACAGGCGTGGCGCAGGCGTGCGCCGCTTCAAAACGATTTCATACAAAATGTATGCAGGCGACGTTTTTGAATTATACTGAAGCGACGCGGCGCAGACACGCCGTTACGTTGCCAGCGACGCGGCGCCACGCCTGTTCCACGCCGGCTGCCTTACGTCGCTTGAGTATGTTTTAGGCCAAAGACGCTCCCTCAAAGATTTCCACATGTCGATTCTGCGATACCCGCAACCAACGGACCCGTCGACCTTGACTAAATCGTCGGTCCATTTTGCGGGATGTCCACGCTGGGTTATCTGTGACGTGATCACCACTCGACTACTATTACTAACTTAGCAACCGTGGAAGCGAACTACTCTATCGCTTTTATAAAATAAAGTAGAGGCCATGCGATTTGGACTAGGTTAGAATAGCTTTCAAAGCGCTACTCTTCCACAAATAAATACGAAATTTAACTGTATGCTGTAATTAGTGACAAAAAAATACAAAATATTCTACCTATTATTACTTTTTTAAATATCTTTTTTTTTGTACCTATATTTTACAATTGATTCCTAACTATTCTATTTCAATAAAAAATTATAAAATTGTCTACCAACCTTTGTACTAATTTGTTTCCAAAGCACAGCTTAGTGACACTGAAGAGTCCGAAGTCGGTGATGACGACCTTCCCGTTCTCCAGGAAGATGTTCTTCGTCTTCAGGTCCTTGTGGATGATGCCTCGCGCGTGCAGGTAACCCATACCCTAGAGATGAGAAACGGTGGTTTCAGTGACGCAAAATTGATGGTGTTGCGAAAATTTAGGCCACTAATCAGTCACGCGAAAATTTACGCCAATTTGACCGGAGGTCTGAAGGCACGAAAATCTAGGTAGATCCTTTCTTTGAATTTGGTTTGACACTTTTCGTCAATAATGTCAGAGTTTCTTTATATTTTTTGTTTGGTTTTTCGATCTTACGCTTTAGCGCTACTGCATAGTGGGCAGTTGTGAGTTTCAAGACACCTATATTGGAGAATGGTTGCATAATACAGATCTTTTAGACCGAGTGGAAACTTAAATCCTTTTATTTACCCCTTCAGAAGTCGAATTTTCAAAAATCATTTCTCAGTGGATACTATTAATTAACGAATAATATTCACAAAGAAAACTTAATGCAAGTTTCATGTCTCTAAGATCAGCGGTTTGTCAGTAAATCAGTCAGACGTTTTCTTATTCATATTTATAGATGACTTATTGTATTATTAAGTGGACTTTATGTATTTGCAATATTTTTATTGATGTCAATAAAAATGTTTGTTTGACAATGGTGCCGATTCTCTTGTGCACAAACTATCGTAAATTTAAGTTAAGTGCATCTTTCTCTTTCCTTTTAATTAAGAAAAGGACAGAAGATCAAATATTAGTTCAGTCCTGTCAAATTTAGACACTCCATAGATAATTTAGACGCAATTTAAAAACATGGCGTCTAAATATACGTCTATTTTTATCAGGCGCTGTCTAATTTGACAGGATTAAACTAAAATGTATCTTCTGTCCTTTTCTTTAAGAAATGAAAAGAGAAAGATGCACTTAACTTAAATTTACGATAGTTTGTGCACAAGAGAATCGGCACCATTGTTCACTTATCATATTATTTAACGACTGTATACCTGTGATATCTGCTGCGCGACAATGACGCTCTTGTTGGCGGTGAACTTGTCCTTCCGCAGATGGATGTGTGTGTAGAGCGTCATGCCCTTGCACAGTGACGTGACGATGGCGAGGCGAGGCGGCTTCATGCACGCGCCCATGAACAGGACTAGGTTCTCGTGACGCGTCTTGCGGAATGTTGCTACCTGAGGATAGGAGATAGAAGGTTAGTTTGCTCTTTGATTATGAAACATGGAAAAGAATACAATTTCAGTAGGTAAAGTCAATGTCAAATTGTTTATTTCCATTTGCCAGGCACTTTGAAACGTCAATTACTTTAAATATTAGTTGATTTTAGACTTTAGAGTTACACTAAATTTAATAAACATTACAATAATTGTGATCATTGAACTCTTTGCTAGCTTTATCATTTTCTTGAATAATTCTTTGCTGAATGTTCTACTACCGTTTCTTTTTATTGAATGCTGCTATCGCACACGGTGGAACAAGCGGAATTACCTATTCACGTACAGAATGTACCTATGCCGTTGCTGAGGACATGGAGTAGCTTCACAGCGACGGCGCCGTGCCAGCTGCCGAAGTATACCCGTACAGAATGTACCTATGCCCGTACAAAATGTACCCTTACCTCGTGCTTGAAGGTGTCGAGAGGCACGCAGTCGTCGCTGAGGACATGGAGTAGCTTGACGGCGACGGCGCCGTGCCAGCTGCCTGTACCCGTACAGAATGTACCTATCCCGTACAGAATATACCCTTACCTCGTGCTTGAAGGTGTCGAGAGGCACGCAGTCGTCGCTGAGGACATGGAGTAGTTTGACTGCGACGGCGCCGTGCCAGCTGCCGCGGTAGACGGTACCGAAGCGGCCGGTGCCGATCACTTCGAAGAGTTTCAGCTCGTCGTAAGGTATGTCCCATTCTTTCATTGATAGCTGCAAAAATATGTAAGTAAAATTGCCTTATTGTATTATTAAAACTACAATTTCAGTGTCAGTTAAAACTGATCTTATTACAACTGCTTATTATCTCTATTTGTTCCCAACTGAAAAACGTTTTAGATTATATTTTTTAGATTTTATGCTTATTTCTTGCTATAATTTGTTTTTAAACTACTTTTCGTTTCGCTGTCGGGTTTTCTACAATTTTTGTCATAACAATGTATTTTAAATTTTGGAACACGCAACAACTTCAACTTCCCGATTTTTGATTTTGACCTTCAAAAACTGTTTTCTGGCAAATTAAAAATTAAAATCATATTTATTTTGTAAATAGGTTATAAAATAACACTTTTACACGTCAATATTGTTTTTTTTTATATTAAGCGAACGATAGAGCCGGTGTTTCGTAGCTGGACTGCTCTGAGAAGAAACATCCGAAACAAACTCAGAGGTCAAAGTCTCTTTTAAAGTCCATACAATCGTACTGGTCAAAAATGTGCGAGAACCATGAAGGTTTGTCTGAGGTACTCTCTAGATGAGAGAAGCACACAGATTTGAGTGGACCTGTCCAGACAGTGCAAGCATTTGTCAGTAATCGTTTAGCTCAACTAAAAACTTTAAGGAGCTCAACGTCTTGACGAACAGTACCAAAGTAAGGACATTTGGGTAGGCCGCATTAAATACTCAAACCGTCAGACCGAATATATTAAAAAAAGAAAAACAAAGAAAAAAAAAACCAACGACCTCCATAGTCCTCACATTCACAAAAAAAAATGTCACGAAAACATATACATAATACTTTAAAAAGTACAATCAATGTCAAATAGAAATACATAAAAAAAGATTATATACTTTAAAAAGTACACATTAATGTCAAATAGAAATACATAAAAAAAAGATTATATACTTTAAAAAGTACAAATAAATGTCAAAATAATAATTAAATGTCAAAGAGAAAAAGAAAAAAAAATGTACATTAAGTAAATAATGGCCAATGTGTTAATCGAAACAGCTCAATCCCAAGCATTTGAATCCTCAATATAATCTTTAACAGAGTAAAAAGCTTTCTGACAGAGTTTACGTTTAATAAATAATTTAAATTTAGTAATGCTAAGTTCTTGAATTTGTCTGGGAAGTTTATTATAAAAGCGTATACATTGACATTTGAACGAACCACCTATTTTCTTAAGCCTAGTTGAAGGAACCACGTATTTGTTTTTGTTTCTCGTATTTATATTATGGATATCACTGTATTTTTTAAATTGATTAATATTTTTATGTGCATACATCAAATTTTCATATTGACACGGCACAGTCATAATATTCACCTCGCTAAATTTGTCTCTGAGGGAGTGACGAGGACTCAATTTATAAATTGAACGAATAGCCCTTTTTTGCAAAACAAAAATAGTCTGAATATCAGCGGCATTTCCCCACAAAAGAATGCCGTACGACATCAAACTGTGAAAATAGCTAAAGTAAACTAAACGGGCTGTTTCCAAATCAGTTAAACCACGTATTTTTCTGACGGCATATGCTGCAGAGCTTAGTTTCTTAGATAATTTATCTATATGGGGGCCCCACTGTAGTTTAGCATCCAAAGTTATTCCTAAGAACACCGTGGAAGCTTCGGGCTTCAATTCTTCCCCCTTTATTAAAACGCTGGTTTCTACTTGTCTAACATTTGGTAGCGTGAATTTAATAAGTTTCGTTTTTTTCTCGTTCAGCAGTAGATTATTTACGTTGAACCAGTTAACAATTGACTCTAGAGAATTATTTACGACCTCAGCACATAGTTGTTGACGTTTTAGTTTAAATAAAAGTGAAGTGTCGTCTGCGAACAACACTATATCATGCTTATCTTTAATGAGATAAGGCAAGTCATTTATGTAAATAAGGAACAAAAAAGGGCCAAGAATTGAGCCCTGAGGGACCCCCATTCTTAGAATAGATCCAGGTGACCTTTTACTGTTCACATCAACTCTTTGAATCCTATCACTCAGATACGAAGAGAGAAGATTCAGAGAGGAGGCCCGGATTCCATAGTGATGTAGCTTCCTGATTAAGGTTTCATGGAGAACGCAATCGAATGCCTTGGACAAGTCGCAAAAAACGCCCAATGCATCGCATTTGTCTTCCCATGCATTATAAATATGTTCTAAAAGTTCAACACCGGCGTCAGTTGTTGAACGACCCCTTGTAAATCCAAACTGTTTTTTATGTAAAAGCTCAAGTTTATTAAAATATATTTGCATTTGGTTTAGAATTAATTTCTCAAAAATTTTACTAAAAGTAGGTAGCACTGAAATTGGCCCATAATTACTGGGGTCAGATGTGCTACCTGATTTAAATAATGGTATTATTTTACTATATTTCATTAGATCAGGAAACTTACCACAATCAATACAATTATTAAATATATAGGCTAAAGTAGGAGCAACAATATTTATAATAGATTTAGCAACATCAACAGAGTTATCCCATAAATCTGTAGTCTTTTTAACATTTAATGTGTGAAAGGTTTTAATTACATGTTTACAAGTGACATGCTCGAAATGAAATTCAGAATCACAGGCCGGAACGTTTTCTTTAAGTAAAGCCTCTGCAGCTATGGGTGATGAATTTAAACATTTAGTAGTCGAAACGGGAATCTCTGAAAAGAACTTTTCAAAAGCCGCGGCGACTTCAAGGTCTGATTTAATTATCTTATCATCAACAATAAGGCTATAGTCACTACTTCGCTTCTTAGACTTTCCCGTTTCGCTATTGATGACATTCCATGTCATTTTGATAACATTATTACTATTTTTAATTTTTGAACTTAAGTAGCGTGACTTGGCCATGTAACATACTTGTTTAAATAACTTAGAATATTTTTTCACAAATGAATTGAATTCAGTAGTTTTATTATAAGTTCGTTCTTCATACAACTCAAAAAGACGTCGTCTACTTTTATAAATACCAATAGTGGCCCAGTCACTGAAAGAAGCATTATTGTTTACGGAAACATTTTTTGGAATAAACGTGGAATCAAACTGTTTGCAATATAGTTTAAAAAAAAGTCGGTATACTGTTGATTTGGATCATTTTTGGTTGGCAATGATGGTAAATAAATCATAAATGGAAAGTTGACTTTTCACCAATAAATTTCGACTACAATTTTCTACATATACGATTAAAACATTATTTGCTTTACAGAATACTAAACCAAAGCAGAAAATACCCACCTCTTCAAACAATCTACGTCTTCTTACAAATACAGACATTGTTACAATGTATTATTTTATTCGCTCACAATCACTGACTAATGACTTGTTGTAACTGTAGTCCGAAACTATTCAGAAAAATAATAAGCTATTGAAGAACACTCCTACAGTAGTAAGATTAATATCCTAACAAAACAAAAACGATCACTTCACATACAACATAATACGTTTATGTTATTATATTGTTTCTACATAGCAAAAAGTATCAAAACTATTGCCAAATTGAGGTTCATAAATAGCTTTTAGAACATTGTACTATTATAAATAATAGTTTTGTACGCGAAAAGCATTACTACCAAGTGCAAGTGTACAATACAAAGCTAGTGTCATGTCTGACGCGTTATCAGGAGGTCTCCGGTCGTTATCACATATCAGAATAATGACCGGAACTATACCTACTGTTTGTATGGGTTAATGCTACTGGGCTTTTGTGAAGGGATGCGTGATATTGAGTATCTGTTATTGTCGCTCTTTGACATAATAAAATTTAACGCCAAAAATAAAGTTTGATGTGTCTTTGTGGCGCTTTCTGACTTTAAGATAAACGCCTAAAAGAAAGTTCATAGTTTGTTTTTGTGTCGCATATTAAAATTAAAATGGGCTCCGTTTCATTCAGTTCAGAGCCGTACGAGTTATGTAGATTTTATAATGTAACTATATTAACAATTTATTAATGAAAAAATAACAGAAACCATTTAAACGATGGTGCGCAGCATATAGTAAAAATTCCATAGTTCCCAAACTAATAGATCTTATATCTATTATTATAAACTCTGTGTGGATGTTTGAACTTAAACTTTGACGCAACCATTACAAAGCAGCTATATGTAGTGTCATTAAAATAGAAAATAAATAATTAAATAGTGGTTTACATCACGCTTCAGCAGAGGGGCATTTAGAACAAAACAGACACAGTAATAAAGTTAATAAATATACTCACGCTATTCTGTCGCGGCCACCTTGTGTCGTGCTTGTTGGCGAGGTCGAGCGAGTCTCCGCGCACGCAGCCACTGCTGTCCGTGGAGCCCGAGCCCGACAGCGACACGCAGCGCGACCGCTCGCCTGCAACGTTACGGGGTACACGGTATTGTTACACGGTTATAGGTTCGGCTATATGGGTTTAGGTGTAACAACTCTAGCACTGCAAAATGTTTATAGTCGACGGTAGCTGAACATGGTGGTCGTCATTATATTTACTAAAGATATTATATAGCTACCTGATAGCTATTATTTTATTTATTTTTTTATTTCCTTTTCGTTTTCTGACACCTGCAATACTAGAGGCTTTGAAGTTAGCATAGACAAATATGATATGTCACTCATGTGACATTTAAATAATGAATAATTTATGATATTTTAAACATTTGCATGAAATAGAAATTTGCACGCCTGTTAAAGGTAGAATATAATTATAGCATCAAGTACTGTTTAATATAACAACTCATGTATCTCGCTCATATTCTAGCAAACAACACTGGCAGCCATACTCGTCAATTTAAAACACGGCATTGTAACTTTGCGGCAAAAATAAGTAAGGCGCACATACATCTAAACCTTGAACTATTTATCTACTACAAGTATTTCTGCTTACCACTTTTAACGCTAGCCGTAAGGTCGTCTTTGTTGTCGTGTTGTCTCGCCGGCGACTGTATCGACGAGTGGTTTGGACTTGACACTATCGGCTTTAGTTCTGTCAACACAAAAAAGTTTCAGTAAAAACATTATTTATTTATTATGGCACTCCAACAACGTTACAGAAACATACACTTGCAAGCTTTTGGCTGTCATATTGGTTAGGTGTAGGTAGATATTATTATGAACTTTATTAGTGTACGCACTATAGACGCCCTCTATGTAGGTCACTGACCTGGGAAGTGGAACTGCTGCTTGGTGGTGGGCGGGTGGTGCGCGTGGTGTGCGTGGTGCGGCGTCAGCGCGGGGGAGGATGTATTATAGTGTCTATGTACACTGACCTGGGAAGTGGAACTGCTGCTTGGTGGTGGGCGGGTGGTGAGCGCGTGGTGTGCGTGGTTGCGGCGTCAGCGCGGGGAGGATGTATGATAGTGTCTATGTACACTGACCTGGGAAGTGGAACTGCTGCTTGGTGGTGGGCGGGTGGTGCGCGTGGTGTGCGTGGTGCGGCGTCAGCGCGGGGGAGGATGTATTATAGTGTCTATGTACACTGACCTGGGAAGTGGAACTGCTGCTTGGTGGTGGGCGGGTGGTGCGCGTGGTGTGCGTGGTGCGGCGTCAGCGCGGGGAGGAGTTCTTATAGTGTCTATGTACAGTGACCTGGGACGTGGTCCTGCTGCTTGGTGGTGGGCGGGGGTGTGCGCGTGGTGTGCGTGGTGCGGCGTCAGCGCGGGGGAGGATGTATTATAGTGTCTATGTACACTGACCGGGAAGTGGAACTGCTGCTTGGTGGTGGGCGGGTGGTGCGCGTGGGGTGTGGTGGTGCGGCGTCAGCGCGGGGGAGGATGTATTATAGTGTCTATGTACACTGACCTGGGAAGTGGAACTGCTGCTTGGTGGTGGGCGGGTGGTGCGCGTGGTGTGCGTGGTGCGGCGTCAGCGCGGGGGGGAGGATGTATTATAGTGTCTATGTACACTGACCTGGGAAGTGGAACTGCTGCTTGGTGGTGGGCGGGTGGTGCGCGTGGTGTGCGTGGTGCGGCGTCAGCGCGGGGGAGGATGTATTATAGTGTCTATGTACACTGACCTGAGGAAGTGGAACTGCTGCTTGGTGGTGGGCGGGTGTGCGCGTGGTGTGCGTGGTGCGGCGTCAGCGCGGGGGAGGATGTATTATAGTGTCTATGTACACTGACCTGGGAAGTGGAACTGCTGCTTGGTGGTGGCGGGTGGTGCGCGTGGTGTGCGTGGTGCGGGTCAGCGCGGGGGAGGATGTATTATAGTGTCTATGTACACTGACCTGGGAAGTGGACTGCTGCTTGGTGGTGGGCGGGTGGTGCGCGTGGTGTGCGTGGTGCGGGCGTCAGCGCGGGGGAGGATGTATTATAGTGTCTATGTACATGACCTGGGAAGTGGAACTGCTGCTTGGTGGTGGGCGGGTGGTGCGCGTGGTGTGCGTGGTGCGGCGTCAGCGCGGGGGAGGATGTATTATAGTGTCTATGTACACTGACCTGGGAAGTGGAACTGCTGCTTGGTGGTGGGCGGGTGGTGCGCGTGGTGTTGCGTGGTGCGGCGTCAGCGCGGGGGAGGATGTATTATAGTGTCTATGTACACTGACCTGGGAAGTGGAACTGCTGCTTGGTGGTGGGGGGTGGTGCGCGTGGTGTGCGTGGTGCGGCGTCAGCGCGGGGGAGGATGTGTATTATAGTGTCTATGTACACTGACCTGGGAAGTGGAACTGCTGCTTGGTGGTGGGCGGGTGGTGCGCGTGGTGTGCGTGGTGGTGCGGCGCGTCAGCGGGGGGAGGATGTATTATAGTGTCTATGTACACTGACCTGGGAAGTGGAACTGCTGCTTGGTGGTGGGGCGGGTGGTGCGCGTGGTGTGCGTGGTGCGGCGTCAGCGCGGGGGAGGATGTATTATAGTGTCTATGTACACTGACCTGGGAAGTGGAACTGCTGCTTGGTGGTGGGCGGGTGGTGCGCGTGGTGTGCGTGGTGCGGCGTCAGCGCGGGGAGGATGTATTATAGTGTCTATGTACACTGACCTGGGAAGTGGAACTGCTGCTTGGTGGTGGGCGGGTGGTGCGCGGTGGTGTGCGTGGTGCGGCGTCAGCGCGGGGGAGGATGTATTATAGTGTCTATGTACACTGCTCTGGGAAGTGGAACTGCTGCTTGGTGGTGGGCGGGTGGTGCGCGTGGTGTGCGTGGTGCGGCGTCAGGCGGGGGAGGATGTATTATAGTGTCTATGTACACTGACCTGGGAAGTGGAACTGCTGCTTGGTGGTGGGCGGGTGGTGTGCGCGTGGTGATGCGTGGTGCGGCGTCAGCGCGGGGGAGGATGTATTATAGTGTCTATGTACACTGACCTGGGAAGTGGAACTGCTGTTGGTGGTGGGCGGGTGGTGCGCGTGGTGTGCGTGGTGCGGCGTCAGCGCGGGGGGAGGATGTATTATAGTGTCTATGTACACTGACTGGGAGTGGGACTGCTGCTTGGTGGTGGGCGGGTGGTGCGCGTGGTGTGCGTGGTGCGGCGTCAGCGGCGGCGCCAGCGCGGGGGAGGATGGCGTCGAGCTGTTGCACGACGATGTGTTTGAGGAGGGAGTCCGGCCCGCCCTGGAAGAGATTAGTAGTAAGTGTTCTGTTGGAGAATTGTTTATACCATTGAAATTTTCTATCCTCCTCCTCTGTCGGTTCCTCATTACTGAGGATCGGGACTCCGATGAAAAAAACTTCTTCTTGACAGTTTCTCTCCATCGGATTCTGTCCGAACCATCGTGGAGGGCCGTGCTGACAGATATCTCAAGGCTTGTTGATATCTGATCAGCCCACGTTTGGGGCTTCGTCCACGAGGCCTTTTGCCTTCTACCTTTCCAGTGACCATCAGGCGTTCAGGTTGTCGGAGCTTCTGCGAGCTATATGGCCGATTGAAGCACTCGATATAGAAATTTTGACACAGAAATTTTCTATATTAGAGCTAAAAAAATTTTTTGAGAATGGAATCACTAGTCGTAGTAAAAAATATCTGCTGATACTAGCTGCACTTCCCTGAGCGCTGACTACCGACCATAAGTTGGTCTGCGGTAGTAGATCTAAAGGCAGGCCACCACCCGACGGGGGCCCTAGTCTGCTATTACAATCGTGTATTAATGACCAGTCATCGGCCGGATATTTGACAACTTTGACAGTTTTTGTATGGGAAATGTGTCAAAAGTTTGACGTTACACATCGATCGTCAAAAATCGATCATTGAGACACGATTGTAACAGCAGACTAGGGCCCCAGCTGCAGGTCTATGAAGTCTGCGCGCCGTGGTCCACGGGCGCACCACTCGAGGATTCAGTGACGCTTATGTGCGGGTCCCGACATTAGGACGGGACCCGCACATCGTTAGCAGCTCATAGACTGGAGCGGGAGCGAATACCATACCTCCGCCCATAAGTCGGTCGAAGAGCAACGCGGTGGTTTTAGCGGGTAAGAGTCCGGCACACCCCTCCGCCTTGCCCAGACTGGGACGGTGTCTATGTGGATTTCCCCATGATAAAAACAGACGTATATATATTAATGTACGCCCTAGACAACCCGTAACCCAATTCTAAATAATTTTACTCATCCAAGGTTGTCTGGAAGAAATTTGCCTTTTACAAGCTTTTATTTAACTTGCAATGTATGTTTGTCCAGGTGGAATCTTACAACTCAATTTTAAGGCACTTGCCCTCAACCGATTGAGCTGAAATTGGTATGCACGTTCAGTTCGGATGACAATGCACGAAGCTTGAAGCTTGTTTTAAAAAAGGTTATTTTACCTTGATTTATTAGCGATAAGGCCGCCTATTGTACTCTTGCATATTTGTTTGTATTGTCCTTCACTGTATGTCCTATTGGTGTACAATAAGAATATTATATCTATCTAAGTATCTATACCCTGTAGGTGCAGATGCAGGTACGTACGGGTGGTGCGGCGCGGGCGGTGCGTGCGGTCGGCGGCGGTGCGTGAGAGACGACAGGAAGCC